>OX453003.1:30241460-31565156 GCA_949699075.1 Asteroscopus sphinx
TTCCAGCAGATTCCATAATCCCCCCCCGCTTCACATGCATGACTGCACATTTGTCCACACCAAATTCCATCCTAATGGAATTACTGAAATTTTCAGTTACTTTCAGTAACTCCATCAGATGCAAATTGCTGGGGGCAAACAGTTTCAAATCATCCATGTAAAGAAGGTGGGATATCACCTGACCACCTCTTCTCAACCTATAGCCCAGTCCTGAGCCCTCTAACAATGTGCTCAGAGGGTTCAAGGCTAAGCAAAACCACAGTGGGCTCAGACTATCGCCCTGGAATATACCTCGCTCAATCCTGATCGATTCTCCACTCCCACGAATCTGTCGACACCCTGGATAGTTAAGTGCCGTCCTCCATTGCCTCATACACGACATCAGGAAGGTGCGCAGAGTTGCATTAATTTTATACAATTCCAGCACCCTCATGAGCCATGTATGTGGCACAGAGTCGTACGCCTTCTTATAGTCGATCCAACATGTCGACAGATCCTTTCGGGAGCGGCGAACCTGTTGGCTAATGGCCATGTCTATGAGGAGCAGCTCCTTAGTACCGCGGGACCCATTCCTACATCCATTCTGAGAGGCAGACATGATTGAATTACTGTCTATGTGATGGTTAATTTTTGCTCTCAGAATGGATGTAAGAACTTTATAGACCGTCGGTAAGCAGGTGATCGGCCTATAATTCTTTGGTTCCACAGTACTACCTGATTTATGGAGCAGGTGGGTAATTCCTGTCGTTAGGAACTGTGGAAGCGTACCAGTTTCCAAAGATGACTGGAACTGAGCCGCCAAGCGAGCATGTGAACTGTGCAGCCATTTTAACCAAAAATTGTGCAGCCCATCCGGCCCTGGAGACTTCCAGTTGGGCATCGGACGGA
This sequence comes from Asteroscopus sphinx, assembly GCA_949699075.1. Classification (NCBI taxonomy): domain Eukaryota; kingdom Metazoa; phylum Arthropoda; class Insecta; order Lepidoptera; family Noctuidae; genus Asteroscopus; species Asteroscopus sphinx. The sequence goes on from OX453003.1 coordinate 30,242,349, forward strand.
CTGCACTGGCCACGTCCTGGGGGGTAATGCTTATATCCCCCATGTCTGGTATGAGTTCACATGCTCGCTCGATATCCCGAATCCAGTCACCCTCGGTGTGACTGACGGGCACCGACCAGATGCCGCGCCAAAATGAGCTCATGGCGCTTTCATCCGGCAGATGCACGTCACCCACACCTTGGTCTGGCCGCTCCCAAGCTCTATACACCCACCTTTGATCGCTTTGAAACATGCGATTCTGGGTGTACCGCTCCACTCGCCGCTTATACCTCCGGATACGGTTTGCCCATGCGTGAACCTTCTGCTTCAGGAAGTCGATGCGCTCTGTGATGCGGGACATATAATCGCAAGGGCTGATATCAGTTCCCGCAAACGCCCGCTTCACAAAGCGCATCACTCTTGGACGAGTATTTCCCTCCCTGAAGCAGATAAGCTTACCGATAAGTACTCTGGCCCCGCCAATACGACGTTAGATCCTGCACTGCCACGGTGGTATGGCTGGTTTTGGTCGTCTAGCTCTGTCATTATTATAAAACTTGACGTGAGCTAGACGACATGCTGCAACCGCCGCACAGTACAGGATGGAGTGAGTATCGACGAGGTCTTCGCTGTCATCAAAATAAGCTGACAACAGCGAATCCAGAGCACATACCAGCGCCTTGTTCTTTCTACACATGGGCAAACGAGGTAATGGTGGTCTAAGTTCTGGCGGTGTGGACCGGTATTCCTGAATCGGTCGTCGTATCGTAATCGTCGTCGTCCGTGTGGTGCCGGACGCAAAGAATTTCACCACCCTATATCTTCTCATGGGTGTCGTAAAAGGCGACTAAGGGATTCACCAGAGGATGGGCAGCAGCGTCCTCCGAGTATTTAACCAACCAACTGCGATCGCCAACCCGCCTGCCAAGCGTGGCGATTATGGCATATCCCCTCATGCAAAGCACAATAAAAAATCGGCCCCTAGTCCCCGGCGGCCCCGCTAGCCCTGGTTACGGTAGCGGCCTAGGTAACGGTGGGGCAGGGGGTGCTAAGAATCCCCGGCAGAGATCCGGCTACCATAACAAAAAAAGACTGGACCTGGCAACATACAACACACGTACACTGCGGACCGACGAGAAGCTTGTCGAACTCGAGGAAGAATTGAGCAGGTTACGATGGGATATCGTAGGGTTATCTGAAGTAGCGGCGGTAAGGCCCGTCATGGAGGAGTGGCTGGAGAGGGGCCATGGTGCCCACACCTACCGGCTGACGCAGATACTCTCGGGGCACGGTTGCTTCGGGAAGTATCTGTGTCGCATAGGCCGGGAGCCGACGCCCGAGTGTCATCACTGCGGAAGCTGCCCAGAGGACACGGCGCAGCACACACTGGCGGAGTGCCCAGCTTGGGCCGCGCAGCGCCGTGACCTCATTACTGCAGTAGGCGGCAGCGATCTCTCGCTTCCGGCCGTGGTTCTGTCTATGGTCAGGAGCGAGAGCGCTTGGGAAGGCGTCGTCTCCTTCTGCGAGGATGTAATGCTCGCTAAGGAGGCGGCGGAGAGGGTTCGAGAGGCGATAACCTCTCTTCCCATCCGCAGGAGACGACCTGGGCGTCGTAGGAGGGCGTATGCCGACCTCCAGCCACCCTAGGTGTGGGCCTGCGGGCGGCGGACTCGGGGTGGCCCGCCGCCCGACCAGTCAAGGCCCGTGACGGTGGCGCGTTGTGTTCCGCGCGCGCCAGTCAAGAGGAGGGTGCGGCCGATGTAGGTGCCGCACGGGGTGAAGGGGCTCGCCTGTTAGCGGCGAGCCGGGACCTGCCGGGGATGGTTGGGCGAATACGGGAGTATTTCTCACGCCCCCGGCCAAGGGTCGGTAGAGGAACACCGTGGTGGTTTTTAGTCGGTAAGAGTCCGACACTGGCTCCGTCTTCCCCGGGCGGAGTGCGTCCATGAGGATTTTCCCCACGAAAAAAAAAAATCAAAAAAAAAAAGGGTTATCTGAAGTCCGAAGAGAGGGGGAGGACACGATAATCCTCAAATCCGGTAACTTGCTCTATTTCCGGGAGGGCGATCAACTTTCCCAGGGCGGTGTCGGGTTTATCGTCCACAAGTCTCTTGTGAACAACATAGTGAAGATCGAGAGTGTTTCGACCAGGGTGGCGTACCTTATACTCAGAATAACCGAAAGGTATTCGTTGAAGGTTATACAGGTATACGCCCCGACCTCGAATCACCCCGACGATGAGGTGGAGACCATGTATGAGGATATCTCGAGAGCCATGCATGGCTCTAAAACTCACTTCACTGTTGTCATGGGAGACTTCAACGCGAAACTGGGTAATCGCTACGATGATGAGCTGCGAGTGGGGCAATTTGGATATGGATATCGGAACCACCGGGGTCATCTACTGGCCGGCTTTATGGAGAAGGACTCTATATGATGAACTCTTTCTTCAGAAAGCGTGAGCATAGGAAGTGGACCTGGTTGGGCCCTGATGGTGTAACAAAAAATGAGATTGACTTCATTATGTCGACGAAGAAGCAAATATTCAATGATGTCTCTGTGATCAACGCGGTCAAAACCGGAAGCGATCACCGTTTGGTAAGAGGCACATTGAATCTGAACATCAAGCTGGAAAGATCTCGACTGATGAAGTCTACGCTCCGTCCAGCACCGATCCAAATCCAAAACCCCGAGAGCTTTCAGCTCGAACTTCAGAATCGTTTCGAATGCCTAGGGAGCTCAGTGGACGATTACAGCGATGGGTTTGTGGAAACTGTCCATACGGTCGGGTCTAGGATCTTTAGGACCCGTCGTACAAATAGAAACAAAAAGCTCTCTGACCACACCCTTGAGCTTATGGCGGAAAGACGCGAGATGATTCTGCAGTCCTCAGATGATGCGACTAAGTACCGGCAGCTCAATAGACAGATCTCAAAGTCCTTGAAAAGTGACCTACGCCAATTTAATACGGAACGTATTAAAGACGCGATAGAGAAGAACAAGGGCTCCAAAGTCTTCGCAAGAGACTTGTCTATTGGGCAGAGCCAGCTTGCAAAACTGAGGACCGACGATGGTAGAGTCGTATCCTCCAAGCCAGAGCTATTGAAGGAGGTCGAGAAGTTCTATGGACAGTTATACACGTCCACCCGGACACCCGCTGTAAATCGGGCTCACGACCCAAGAGCTAGATTGACCCGACACTATACCGAAGATATCCCGGACGTCAGCCTGTACGAGATTAGGATGGCTCTGAAGCAGCTCAAAAACAACAAGGCACCGGGTGATGACGGAATTACGGCCGAACTCCTGAAGGCGGGTGGAAAACCGATCCTTAAGGCCCTTCAGAAGCTGTTTGATTCCGTCATTCTCGAGGGAAGAACGCCACAGGCATGGAGCAGAGGTGTGGTGGTACTCTTCTTCAAAAGGGGCGATAATGCTCTACTGAAGAATTATAGGCCCATCTCACTTCTGAGCCATGTCTACAAGCTGTTTTCGAGAGTCATTACGAACCGTCTTTCGCGCAGGTTTGACGACTTCCAGCCTCCCGAACAAGCCGGTTTCCGAAAAGGCTTTAGCACCGTAGACCACATACATACGCTGCGGCAGGTTATACAGAAGACCGAAGAGTATAACTTGCCTCTTTGTTTAGCGTTTGTGGACTACGAGAAAGCCTTCGATTCGATCGAGACTTGGGCGGTACTACAGTCTCTTCAACGGTGCCAGATTGACTATCGGTACATCGAAGTGTTAAAGTCTTTGTATGAAAACGCCACTATGTCAGTCCGATTACAGGACCAAGCCTCGAAACCTATCCTTCTGCAGCGAGGTGTGAGACAGGGAGATGTGATCTCTCCGAAACTGTTCACTGCTGCATTGGAGGATGTCTTCAAGGTTCTGGACTGGAAGGGGCTAGGCATTAACATAAACGGCGAGTACATCACTCACCTTCGGTTTGCCGACGACATAGTAGTCATGGCTCAGTGGCGTGCATTGGCCTACTTCACTTGAATTTAATTGTGGTGTAAGTTATTGATTTTTTGATGTAGGAAGATTAATTTAGCATTAATAGGTCTATTTTAAGATACATAATCATCGTACTGTGAAAAAAATATAATAACTTACACCACTATTGAATTTGAATGAGGAAGGCAGTAGGTATTGCCTAATTGCCTATATGCAATGCACGCCACTGTCATGGCTGAGACCATGGAGGACCTCGGTACAATGCTCGATGACCTCAGTAGAGCTTCTGATAGAGTGGGTCTTAAAATGAATATGGACAAGACAAAGGTTATGTTGAATTCCCATATAGCACCCATTCCCGTAAACATCGGAGAATCTACACTCGAAGTTGTTGACGATTATGTATACCTAGGACAAACTGTCCAGCTAGGTAAGTCCAACTTCGAGAAAGAGGTCAATCGTCGAATCCGACTCGGTTGGGCAGCGTTCGGGAAGCTACGCAATATCTTCTCGTCCAAAATACCGCAGTGTCTCAAGAAGAAAGTCTTTGACCAGTGTGTGTTGCCAGTAATTACTTACGGTACTGAAACGTGGTCGCTCACAATGGGCCTGATAAGAAGGCTCAAAGTCACTCAAAGGGCAATGGAGAGGGCTATGCTCGGAGTGTCTCTGCGTGATCGAATCAGAAATGAGGAGATTCGCAGGAGAACGAAAGTAACCGACATAGCCCGAAGAATTGCCAAACTTAAGTGGCAGTGGGCGGGGCACATTGCTCGCAGAACGGATGGCCGATGGGGCAGTAAAGTTCTGGAGTGGCGACCGCGTACTGGAAGGCTCAGCGAGGGTAGGCCCCCCACAAGGTGGACCGACGACCTGGTGAAGGTCGCGGGAATCCGCTGGATGCGGAAGGCACAGGACCGGTCGTTGTGGCGATGCTTGGGGGAGGCCTATGTCCAGCAGTGGACGTCTTTCGGCTGAAATGATGAATGATGATCGTAATCGTATTTCCTAATATATTATTATTTTGTTTTTTAAATTAAATTTTCTCAGGCTTTTAATACCTGGAGTTTTTTTTTTTTAAGATCACACGGGTGTAAACCAAAGTGTGACCTTAAGTTTGAGATGGCTGATTTGTCTGCATTGGCGTGATACTGTTGTCTAAATCTAACTGTAAAAATTTCCTAACTATCCGGCAAGTGTTAAGTATAGCTGCTTTTTGAAGTGTGAGGTATGTGTACTTAGAAAGGTTGAGTGTATTTATGCTATTGAATAATTGTTTTGGGATGACACCTGTCGTTGAAATGACTATTGGGACTATTGTTACTCTATTCATTTTCCATACTCTAGTAATTTCTTCTTGTAGTTCTGTGTATTTCCTGATTTTTTCTGTAATAGTATTCTGTATATTATGAGTGTTTGGTACTGCTATATCTATTATGTATGTATGTTTATTTTCTTTGTCAACTAGTGTTATATCAGGTCTATTGTTATAAATAGTGTGGTCTGTAATTATAGTGCGGTCATAATATAGTTTGTAGAACTGATTTTCTAATACTGCCCTAGGTGAGTATTTGTAATATGGTGTGTATGGGTCCTGCGTGAGATTGTATTTCTTTGCGAGTTTCTGGTGTATTATGTTAGCGAGTTGATTATGTCTGTGAGTGTAGTCGTTTTGAGTTAGTGTGATGCATGCTCCTGTGATATGTTGTATTGTTTCAGGTTTGGCGTGACATTTCCTACATAGATCATTTCTGAGTGTTCTATCTTTCAATATGTATTTTTTATAATTTTTAGTGTTAATGACTTGGTCTTGAATGGCCAAAAGAAATCCTTCCGTTTCGGGAAACAGTCCACTTAACTCAAGCCATTTGTTGGAGGCTTCTTTATCTATATGTGTTTGTTGTAGGTCATTAGGGTGTCTTCCATGTAGTTCTTTCTGCTTCCATTTTCTATGTATCTCTTCAATATGTTTTGCCCTATCTATTGTTTCAATGTTATGATCTTCGCTTAGGTTTAGTGGTGTATATTGTTTATCTATTTCCATTATAGTTTTGTGTAATTGACTACTACTTTTCTTCTGTCTAAAAAATTGTTTTAAGTTTATTATTTGTCTTTTATGTAGGTGTGTTATTTCTATTAATCCTCTTCCTCCTTCTTTTCTCGAAATTATTACTCTTTCTATTGCTGATTTGGGGTGGTGGTATCTGTGTTGTGTAAGGATGGTTCTTGTTTTAACTTCGAGAGCATGTAATTCTGTGTTAGACCATTTTATAACACCGAAAGAATATGTTAATATAGGTATTGCGTATGTGTTTATTGATTTGAATAAATTTTTACTCCAAAGATGCATTTTGCATAATGAATGTATTCTACTGTAATATTCCCGTCTAAGTTTATCTTTAATAGCCTTATGCTCTAATAGTCGTGCCTGATTATATCCTAAGTATTTATATAGTTCTTCATTTTTCATCGCCTCTATTGCTTCTTCTGCACTTAAAGAATAATTTCCTCCTACAATCTTACCTTTTTCTATATTTAGTTTACGGCATTTGTCTAGTCCGAAATCCATTCTTATGTCTTTTGAAAACATTGTTGTTATATCCAATAAACTATTCAAATCTGTATTTTTGTTAGCATATAGCTTTAAGTCATCCATTTATAGTAAATGTGTTATTTGGTGTAGTATTGTTCTATTGTTTTTAATGTCAAAGCCTAATTTTGATTTAGTTAATTCACGTGAGAGTGGATTTAGAGCTAGACAAAACCATAAAGGGCTTAATGAGTCTCCTTGAAATATGCCTTTTTTAATCGCTATTTCATCTATTGCTATGTTTATCGTTTTTGTTTGTAATCTTAACGAAGTTTTCCAAGATCCCATAGCATTTTCAAGAAAATTTATAATTAATGGATTAATTTTATATATTTTTAGTATTTCAACCAACCATGAGTGTGGTACGCTATCAAACGCTTTTTTATAATCTATATACGCTATATATAAGTCTTTCCTACTTTTTTGTACGTGTTTTAAAATAGTGGAGTCAATAACTAATTGTTCTTTGCAGCCCATATGGCCTCGCCTACAACCTTTCTGTTCTTCTGTTAGAATATTATACTTATCGGAATGTTCAATAATTCTATTAGTTATACAGGATGTAATAATTTTATACATGGTTGGGAGGCACGTAATTGGTCTATATTGTGAGGGATCCTGGGTACGGTCTGATTTCGGTATCATATAAGTGATTCCCTGTGTCAAAAATTCTGGGAGATTTTGGTTGCCTTTTAAAATGTCACTTATCTGTTCAGCTAAAGTTCTATGAAGCGTATGAAGTCTTTTTATCCAAAAATTATGTATACCATCTATTCCTGCTGCTTTCCAATTATGTGTTTTATTTATGATTAGTCTAATTTCTAGTGGGTCTATATCTATAAACGGCATTTCTTCTATTCTTTCTGACCTAGTAGTTTCTTCTTTTATCCATTCAGCATTTTTATTATGTTCAGTGCTGTCTGACCAAATATTCTCCCAGAATTCTTTCAGGGACTCTTGAGACGGGGGATTTGAAATTGTGGTATCACTACCTTTAAGTTTTCTATAAAATTGTTTCTCACTTGTTGTAAATATTCTATTGTTATCCTTTCTTTCTTTTGCTTTTTTATATCTTGCAAGTCTATGACTCTTTACTTTTAGCTTTTGTTTTAATGTATCCAAATGATCTTCTATTCTTTTATTAAAATCTTCATGAGAGGCGTGTTTTTTAGTTTTTATAATTATTTGTTTTACTTTATCTGCGAGCTTTTTTGAGGTGTTACCATTTTTAAATTGCGTTAATCTACCAATATCTTTTCTTAACAAATCTATATCTTTCTCTAATCTTTTTTGCCACGGTGGATCGTTCTTAATTCTATTACAACAAGATCTATCAGTATTTATTTTTAATTTAAAATGTGTTACAACAGTAAGGGCTATGCAATAAATTAATGTATGTGTATCAGTAATATTTTCAAGAGACGACAATTTTAGTGGGATAATTATTCGGTTAAATATACTTATTATTTCTGATAATTGACGCGATGGTTTAGCTTTTGGTAACAATGGTCTAAGGCAAGGGTCGATTCCATTGTATCTTAATATATTTGTTTCTAACTCATCAGTTAGTGCATCTACTAAAGAAGGATCAAACTCACTATGTGTTGGCACTTGTATGTTATTTTCTGAATCAAACTGACTACTATGTTGTGTGTGTGCGTTTGCGATCTGTGTGTGTATTTCAGTGTGCAGTGTATTAGAATATGCGTTAGTGTCATAATATTGTGTTGATAAAGATGGATTATAAGGTGTAGTTCCATTAGAAGATTGTGTCAACTGTAAGGTGTCTGTGTGTTGTACGAAACTCATGTTTTCCTCTTCTTCCTTTTTAAGTTCTTCTGCTACTTCTATTTTAATTCTATTTAAGACGTCCTCCGATAACATTTTATTCCTTAAAATAACTCGCCTTTGGTCTGCTATGCGTTGTTCTGTGACATTAAGTTGTGGATAATGTAATCTAAATTTTTCATATAATTGTGTGCAATACATGGTTCTGTCCTCTTCAAGTTTAGTAATGTGATAGTATGTGCGCATGATGAATATGTTCATATCATCAGTCCATTTCATACGCACTCTAGATTTTCCGGCTTTGGTGGTCGCAGGCTGAGTGGCTGACGCCGCCTGCGAAGCATCCTCAGTCGGGGTAACTGCTCTAACTCTATTGTCTGGTCTGTCTGTCGTTTCGGCTGTAACAATTTTATCGGCAGGAACCCGCCTGTTCAGTTCCTCACCGCCGATGGATCGCATGCTGAGACACCCAGCATCGGCTCCAGGTGTGCCCCGACGATCGCCCTCGGGTAGCGGTCCTATACGTTTCTTCTTTGCTCTAGTCTCCATGTTAAATGGGTCACCTCCTTGTTAGCCACGTAAGTTTTTCGTATACTACGTGTGTCCGCCCCCCACGTGGTCAGATGTTCGACACGGACGTAAGGTAGGATTTTAGGGGGCATATTATTATTATTATTATTTTAGCAATTTCTGGAAAACTACATTATGATCGCTCTTTCGCCACTGCTCGAATTATTGTGCTTACCTATTCAAAATACCATACATTTTCTTAGGTACCGCAAAATGGGGTGAAGTGGAGAAATCACAGAAAAAAGAAACTTTAGTCGTGGATAATTCTGTGGTCGTGGTGACAAAGTCCGGTAAAACGGAGTGAATAGGGATACCTGGGGTGAATAGGGACGAGGGTGGGCAACGATTTTTTTTTTTCATGAAATTAAATAGTTTGTTGCCCACAAAGAGTTTGCCAAATTATGGCAAAGACATTTCTGAAGTCTTTGTGGGCAACAAACTATATTATTTAGATGTTAAAATCCTTGCCCTGCATCCTTATTCACCCAGTTTTACCCGACTTAGTCACCATGACTAAAGCGAATTGGAGACCCCAGTGTGGGTGTTTTGGGAAAATCACATTTATTCGCCCCAGTTTACGTTAATTCGCGTTAATTAATTACCTACTTTTGATTTCTTTGTATACTCATAACACCACACCGCGAGGTCATCTGCTTACTTGTCATAGACTAACGAAGCAGCCAATTGGAGAAGAGATATCGAGCTCTATCGATCAATCTCTGATTCACCTTCTGCGCCTGGTATTTTAGCAATTTCTGGATTACTACACTATGGTCGCTCCATCGCCACTGCTCGAGTTACTGGGAGAAACTAGAAAGCCTAACCCATGCAAAATACCATACATTATTTGTGTGATGAACATAAGTGTTTGTGTTTGGCTGGGTGTTTCATATGTAATAAGTATGTATTTATAAAAAGTATATAAGTATTATATCCATTGTCTAGTACCCATAGTACAAGTTCTGCTTAGTTTGGGACTAGATGGTGCTGTGTTAGATGTCCCAAAAATATTTATTTATTTATTATTAACGTTAAACTTTCTCGTTGCAATTTTAGGTATTTACTCATTACCTACGTCCATCATGACATTATTCGCCCCAGTTTACGTTAATTCGCGTTAATTTTGGTTTCTCTGTCTAATCATAACAACATACCTACCGAGGTCACTGATGTGCTTGCTTGTCATAATAACTCGCTAAAAGGCGTTTAATTTGTCAATAAAATAAAATGTGTCAAATAATACAGTTCCAAAGTCTCTCGTTTCGTGACCAAGGCTGTGACCGTCGCACAATTCTATGGACCGTCCTTAGTTTGATGTAAGTTTGCACAAGTTTTTCTTTATTCGATCGGCCTTGACAATAATGAATAAAGGATTGGATAAAATATCTAAACGAACATAACAAACTCTGTTTGATACACTGAAAAAACCACGTACATGCCTTTACGCGGAAGAAATCGCGCAGATAGGTACCTTTGACAAAAACAACAACAAGTCAGTAAGACATAATGGCTTCTTTTGCCTCTTTTGGTACTTATTAGTTCATTAGTGTCGTTGGCATGGCATGCAAAGAATCAATTATTTAATAATAGTAGTTTATGAAACTGTTGCATAATAGGGGTTATTAAAACACGAGTGTGAGTTTAAAAACCGAGCCGTAGGCGAGGTTTTTAATAGTATCACACGAGTGTTTTAATACCTAATTATGTCAGTTTCATACACTATTTTATCTACACTCATACAATTTTAAATAAAATACCAAAGTCAAAATCTTGGTAACATTGTCGTTGTTTTTCTTGATTTCTCTGGTAAAAGATTGTTCGTCATTTACGTTGCTGCATCCAGAAATTCAGGCAGGGTCATATTCTCCTCAGTTCAGTATCACTGCTGTAGTCAGATATTTTTGCCCAGAATAAAACTTTCGACATACAAAACCATAATAATAACGTAAACAATAACAATAAATTTACAAGTAACGATGTCCAAATCCAGTAGGCCAGGCGCGCGCGCTGGTGCGCGCCTACACAGATAATAAAATATAGTCTGGTGACAACATTATAATCGGAACTAATTTTCTATCCTTGTCAGGATTCCGTCTATCTCTGTTTTATCATACAAAAATATACCTGTAAACACTTAAATATAATTAAAAGCAATATGACAATCAAAAGTTCTGCCAAAAACGCGATTTTAAACGATAAAAATTTTCAATGTATGACAAGTGGCGCCACCCTGAATTTTGTGTACTCATTGGTGCCAAACTGTACGACTGCTAAAAAAAAGGTTTGAAAACTCCTTGGTTAGGTCGAAGTGGCATTAAAAACTCCTTAGTTAGGCTGATGTGTGCGGTTATGGAAAAAAAATTAAATTACCGCATTGTTTTGTTCAGCAAACTGTATCGTAATGAAACTTTTTAAATTCATAACAGGTGCATGTGCGTAAAGTATGTCATTATGACATTACTTTCGAGTTCATAATTCGAATTTTACGATACGAGTGTAGATAAAAATATAAATAAGGTTTGTTCGATTTCCGTTTTAATACAATTTTTTTCTAATTCATCTGAGTGCAGTGAATAATGTAATAAATTCTAATAATACACTATGGCAGGGGCCTTACTCCCGACCCCGACTGGTTTGAGTTCTGGACCAAATCGAGCTAATGTCACTTCCTAGAGAAATGCAGTACGAATTGACTTGAATTGAATTCGAGTTAGTGAATTCAAATTCGATTGTTACAGAACTCGATCCAGTCGGGAGTGAGGCCCCAGAATTTACCACGATTCAGAAAAAAATCGAGGCAAAATTGTATTTTGCTGGGTTTGAAGCCTTTAATTGCCGATTAAATAAAAGCCTTGCAAGACAAAATATTTCATGGGTAAATGTTATAATGGTGTCGATTCTCTTGTTCACGAACTAAACTTATTTTAAACTATTGGTCTCTTTTACTAATAGTAGATACAAGAAAGGGATGGTAACAATTTTAGAACTGTCAAATTAGTTTACGTGTTACATTTCTTTGTATTTTAGTGGGCACGTTCCGAGATCACGACTAAACTTGTATGGAAATTTAAATTCGGACTAATTTGACAGCTCTAAAATTGTTGCCATCCCTTTCTTGTGTCTACTATTAGTAAAAGAGAGCGATAGTTTAAAATAAGTTTAGTTCGTGAATAAGAGAATCGACAACAATATGTCCCAAAAAAGGAATTCCTGAAATAACTTAAGTATGATGCGATTTAAACTCATTCATTTGAGTCCGGTGTGGTGGAACGCCTCTCAGTAACAGTAAATACACTCCCTTTGTCTTTGAACTTGGTGAATCATTGTTGAGTTCCAATTTTGACCCATTTGCACCTCGTTATCTCTTTGTGAATGTCCTCGAAGTAATAATTAATTAAAGAATCTGCGACAGCGGGACTTTATCCTAATAATACGCTGATATTGTAAAAATTATGCCTTTATTTTTTTCAAATAAATACAAACAGAAGTCGATTTTGTTGAATCGCAAAAATAATTGATGCGTTTGATAATTTATAAAAAGTAAGTAACCACGCGTCCGCAATGAACAATGGAACTGAATAACTAACTCTGCGGTTCCACGCATATAAACTTGTGGTAAAATTGTGTAGATAATATTCTGCCGGAAACTTGTATACAATTATTCATCGCTATCAGCTGTGCTGTTACAAGCGAAACGTAAACGGCTAATAAAGACGTGTGTCGCAACGCGACGCGGCTAGTCGCTCTGTGGTTGCGACAGAAAATGAAAAGTCGCACGCAAGGACTAAACGAACTTGTTTACAAACTCGCGATTAGTGGATCCATTCTGTTCTTGACGGACGTATATTGCGAAAATATAAATTATATGAATAAAAATATATTGTAGTATGTGTTAACTTGGGAAATATTGCAAGTGATAATACAGTTATTAGGAAAAGTATTAGGGCATGCAAAAAATTCAACAGCAACTCAACGGAATCAGAAACTCTTTTTCCCTGAGGGTCTCGAGGCGCGAGGAAGGAATAGCACCAAGTTTAACTCGAACTAATTTAAAAAAAAAACAAAGTGGTAGTGCTCAATAAAAATATTCTGTGTGGTGTAAAGTGAAATGGTTTTCTTTGTGGCTTGCGTGTGCGCTATATTGACTGCTCAGCTAGGAGACAAACAATATCGCGTGAGTTTAATACCTATAGTATGTAATTGATTTAAAAAAATGCACGGGTTTCTTTATTTAGATGATTTACTAATGTAGCATTCATCAACTAAATTACATTTTAGAAAGAAAAAAGTTATTAATTAAAGACTCGTTACAAGCTAAAACAAAAAACATTAAGTAAAAAAAATAGAATGCCTATAAGACAAATATAAAATAAAATAAATATGTAAGAAAAATCTTTAAATATTTACAAATAAACTATTAACTATTAGAAACAAATATTCCAGTTTTTACTTAAAACTAAAATAAATAATTAAAAAAAAAACGACTTTAAGAAGAAATTAACTTAAAATTATAAAATAATATTTTTTAAACTAAATTAACGACACATTAGGGGCCTACGATTTATTTTGAGGTCGGTGGTCGGTGCCAGCAAAGCCATCGAATATAATACTTAATTAAAATAGAAACGACCTCCCTCCGACCTCAAAAACAATTGTAGACCCCTAATGTGTCGTTAATTTCGTTTAAAAATATTATTTTATAATTTTTAGTTAATTTCTTTTTGAAGTCGATTAATTTTTTAAATTATTTATTTTATTTCGTAATGTTTAGTTTTAAGTAAAAACTGGAATATTTGTTTCTAATAGTTAATAGTTTTATTATAAATATTTAAACATTTTACATGCACTAGAATTTGACCAAGGTTTTGAGATATTTTCCCTTTGACACCGTACCCGGAGCTCGTATCAATAAGCCAGGCCGTCACACTTACACGTATTAGCTCATATCTTGAAAAGTACTGAACCGATTTTGATGAAACTTGCACTGTACCCTAAGTTGAAGTAAATCTGCGTCAATAAAAAACAGTGGTCACAATCTGATTAATAGTTTCGGAGATATGCGTGGACAAACAAAAATTTTATATATTTGTTTGGAAGCCCTAATAGATTATCATATATGCATATATGATAATCGTCCGTGTGGTGCCGGACGTATAGAATTAAATAAATAAATAATCGTTTATTGACATTGACAATTGCACCACCCTCTCTCTTCTCATGGGTGTCGTAAAAGGCGACTAAGGGATTCACCAGAGGATGGGCAGCAGCGTTCTCTGGGTTTAGAAACAACCAACTGCGATCGCCAACCCGCCTGCCAAGCGTGGCGATTATGGCATATCCCCCTTTGGGGGAGGCCTTTGTCCAGCAGTGGACGTTTTCGGCTGAAATGATGATGATGATGATATGAATATATTGCAGTTCCAATAATATTACATACATACGTGTCGAATTGATAACCTCCTTCTTTTTGAAGTCGGTATAGAAATGTCTTTGGTAAAAAGGCCCCCACCTCAGCATTTTGACATTTTGTCAATAGTTTAATTTTCCAGTTGATATAGCGGAAGTTTATTTTAAGAACTTATTCGGGACTCCCTATTAAACGGAGGCAAACTGTAGGATAATCTTATTAAATTGTGCACTAGATACTAAAGGAAGTGGAACTTGATAGAAGGTTGAAACGGTTAGATAAATGAAGAAACAACTTCTAATCTAAGTTTGGTTTCGCAGTCTACTTATCCAAATATCACTTAAAAAGCGCTCTTTGAAAATAACCTAACTGCAGACGGTTTCAAAAAAGAGTACTCTGAACCGACGAGAATGCATGTGGAGGTTAATGAAGGTAGATAAAGCGAAATAGGTGTATTAGGGTCCTATCCTAGTGGAAGGAAATCTATAGTTTCTGCCTACTCCAATTGGAAACAGTAGGTCTACTCGCGTTTTACGAAGGACAAACGAAGTACGAACTTTCGTTCCGACTGATACTTACATAATAAAGATAGGCACATAAAAAAGGCACAATTAAGATAGACTACGGTTCATAGTCGTATACAATTTACCAGAGATGAGGAAAACAAACGTCAAAACACGATCATCGCATGCGATAAGGGAACGATGGTTGACCGGAGTAGCAAATTGTGCGATGAATCGTACGATTTATCGAATATCGTCGAACGGGAGTAGACCCCCAGGCGTGATGATATATATGTTTGGAAAGATGGTTATTTCCGATATGTATATTCCTGTACGTTCAATGCAAAGAACTAGTTCGTGATTGCAAATATTAACTAAGTTTGAAGGTCGTATAATTTGACACATTTTATCGTGGTCTATGATAATATGGGAAGTATGGAAATTTACATAAAGGCCAACCGTTGATAAATTATAATAAAGTACCTTTGTAAGTCTACACGTAGAAGCGCGCATCGTACCAAGTAGTGATTACCTCGACTACCTACTGCATCTGTTTTCATGAGAATGTTTGAGAGAAATACTAGAAGTTGTAATAAATATCTGAAATTTATCTTCTCTGACAGCCAAGCAGTATTAAAAGCCTGTAACTCAGAAGAAATTGACTCCAAACCTAGCTTACTGGCATTAGGAGCAAGCCGCTGATTAACTGGCTAGAGGCGATGCTGAAAGGCATACTTTGGTCCTGAGCCAATTTCTGGTAGTGCTAAATGCAGTACTACAGCATACCTTAAAAATTGGGGAGTTGACCAAAGCGTCAGCCTTTAGAAAAAATCCCTAGGCGAAGAACACCCGAAAACGCTTTTAGTAGGCTTTAGGAAAAGGTTTACGAGAGATGCGTTTTCATATTGAACAGGAACCATAATATAATTATCATGATCATATAACCCTTACTGGGGTACTGCAAACTAACAAAACAGCATCCAAACTGCAATCTGGCAGATAGCCTACAGTCCTAACGCAGTCCGTCAGCGTTTTTATAAGAGAGTTCGTTACTTGATATGCCCGAAAATAAGTCCAATTCTAATCCCCCCTACAAGTACATAATTTTCCAATAGTGTTGTTTTGTTTAATCACTATTTAATCAAATTTTCTGTGACATACGTGGGACACTCAGAAAGTTTTGCGAAACTAAAAAAAATTGTTCTATTCGTACATATATTTTTATCAAATCTTTTCAAAGTACTTTCCACCAGCCTCTATACAAAGATTCATGCGCCTAAACCAGTTTTCAAAACACTTTTTCCAGTCCGCCGCAGACACCTCGTTTACAGCCTGCTCGAACGCAGCCAGCGCATCTTCCGGCGACGAAAATTGTATCCCTTTGAGCTGATTTTTTATTTTTGGGAATAAAAAGAAGTCACACGGTGCTAGATCAGGGCTGTAAGGAGGGTGACCCAGGAGTTTGACTGGCGTTCTGTCCAGGAAGTCCCTCGTTTTGAGTGCGGTGTGCGCAGGTGCATTGTCGTGGTGGAGCAGTAGCCCGCGGAGCCCTGTGTTTGGTCGCTTGTTGCTTATAACAGAGAAAACTTCTGGCAAACATTTGGTAGTATACCATTCGGCATTAATGCTTCTTTGATCCCGTAAGGGAATTGATACCAAGTGGCCAGTCAAATTAAAAAAGCTAGCGATCAAAATCTTACCCCCGCTTCTAGATCGCTTCACTTTGGTAGGCGTTGGCTCATTTTGAAACACCCAAACAGTCGACTGGCGCTTGGTTTCTGGGTCGTATTGATAAATCCAGGACTCATCACCTGTAACGATGTCGTAAACACGCCGAGACGAGCCTGCTTCAAATTTGTTAAGCATATCACGGCACCATTCCACCCGGGCCTGCTTCTGAGCATCGGTGAGGTTGTGCGGCACCCAGCGTGATACTATCCTCCTCACGCGAAGATGGCTGTGTAGAATCTCGTGAACGCTTCCCGATCCAATCTTCAATATGTGTTGAATCTCCTGATATGTAATTCGCCTATTGTCTTGGATTAAATTTTTCACTGCTAGCACGTTTTCTTCGGTAACAGCCGTCAAAGGGCGACCGCTTCTTTCGTCATCCCCCAAAGTTGGTCGACCGCGCTTGAATTCGTTATACCAACGATACACGGTTGCCTTGGAAGGGCCTTCATCCATGAATGCCATTTGAAGTCTATCGTACGATTCATCCGGTTTCAGGCGACACTTGAAATCGTATAAAATCATAGCTCTAAAATGTTCCCGGCGCAGATCCATATTTCAGTGAGACACAATACTTTGAATTAACTCGCAAAAAATGTGGAGGGAAATTTTGAAATTGGAACTTACTTATTTTTACTTATAAATAATCATATTTTCGAAAAACATTATAACTGGCCAGTCTCCCATATATAAAAACTTTTTTTCGCAATACTTTCTGAGGGGCCTGGTACATAAAAAAAAAGTAGGAATAAATAGAATTTAAATAATAGATTCGAAATTCGAAAAATGATATTGCTGTAGCGGTGCATCACTATTGACGTATAAAGGAACAATTATTGCCGTACTTTATTAGTACGACAATAATTGTTCCTTCATACGTAGCTGTCAATATTTACGGATCTTCATGAGCAGGCAAACGTCAAAAACGCCATCATAGCGTGCCGCGATTATAACCCATTATATCATTAACATTTTAACGCCTATACGTGGGACACTCAGAAAGTTTTGCGAAACTAAAAAAAATTGTTCTATACGTACATATATTTTTATCTAATCTTTTCAAAGTACTTTCCACCAGCCTCTATACAAAGATTCATGCGCCTAAACCAGTTTTCAAAACACTTTTTCCAGTCCGCCGCAGACACCTCGTTTACAGCCTGCTCGAACGCAGCCAGCGCATCTTCCGGCGACGAAAATTGTATCCCTTTGAGCTGATTTTTTATTTTTTGGAATAAAAAGAAGTCACACGGTGCTAGATCAGGGCTGTAAGGAGGGTGACCCAGGAGTTTGACTGGCGTGCTGTCCAGGAAGTCCCTCGTTTTGAGTGCGGTGTGCGCAGGTGCATTGTCGTGGTGGAGCAGTAGCCCGCGGAGCCCTGTGTTTGGTCGCTTGTTGCTTATAACAGAGAAAACTTCTGGCAAACATTTGGTAGTATACCATTCGGCATTAATGCTTCTTTGATCCCGTAAGGGAATTGATACCAAGTGGCCAGTCAAATTAAAAAAGCTAGCGATCAAAATCTTACCCCCGCTTCTAGATCGCTTCACTTTGGTAGGCGTTGGCTCATTTTGAAACACCCAAACAGTCGACTGGCGCTTGGTTTCTGGGTCGTATTGATAAATCCAGGACTCATCACCTGTAACGATGTCGTAAACATGCCGAGACGAGCCTGCTTCAAATTTGTTAAGCATATCACGGCACCATTCCACCCGGGCCTGCTTCTGAGCATCGGTGAGGTTGTGCGGCACCCAGCGTGATACTATCCTCCTCACGCGAAGATGGCTGTGTAGAATCTCGTGAACGCTTCCCGATCCAATCTTCAATATGTGTTGAATCTCCTGATATGTAATTCGCCTATTGTCTTGGATTAAATTTTTCACTGCTAGCACGTTTTCTTCGGTAACAGCCGTCAAAGGGCGACCGCTTCTTTCGTCATCCCCCAAAGTTTGTCGACCGCGCTTGAATTCATTATACCAACGATACACGGTTGCCTTGGAAGGGCCTTCATCCATGAATGCCATTTGAAGTCTATCGTACGATTCATCCGGTTTCAGGCGACACTTGAAATCGTATAAAATCATAGCTCTAAAATGTTCCCGGCGCAGATCCATATTTCAGTGAGACACAATACTTTGAATTAACTCGTAAAAAATGTGGAGGGAAATTTTGAAATTGGAACTTACTTATTTTTACTTATAAATAATCATATTTTCGAAAAACATTATAACTGGCCAGTCTCCCATATATAAAAACTTTTTTTCGCAATACTTTCTGAGGGGCCTGGTATGCGATGTCTAATTCAAGGATACATTGAAATGTTATTTGCCAAAGTAACCAACAGTTTGGAGGTCATGCTTGTTTACTTTATAAAAATGATTGTGTAGGCCGAAAGGTAAGACTTGTATTGTGAAAACATAATATGCATAATGGTCCGGAGCGTACGCGCGCAGTGTTTCTGTGGGACGTTACATTGATTCATCAAATCATCACACAGACTAAAACTCATCGAAAAACTATTTGAAATAAAAGTCGAGTGGTGATTCTTTCTTATAAATTGATGATGCATAACGGAAATAAATGCAAATCTGTTATTTTTTTCGATCTTACTGCGTTTCTGTATGGGCATGTTACTTGTAAATGGATATCGTAATATGGAATTCGCGTTAGTTAACTATTCCGGTGCAATGGAAAAATGTTTGCGAAATAAATCCTTTGACCTCGAAAATGGTATCTTTTGTTGACAATGTTCTTGAACCTTGAGGATCAATAATAAGATTATGATAGTAGTTGTTGTAGGTGTTCCGTGTGGTGCCGGACGTAAAGAATTGCACCACCCTCTCTCTTTTCATGGGTGTCGTAGGGTGTCGTAAAAGGCGACTAAGGGATTCACCAGAGGATGGGCAGCAGCGTTCTCTGAGTATTTAAACAACCAACTGCGATCCCGCCTGCCAAGCGTGGCGATTATGGCATATCCCCCCCTCCCTTTGGGGGAGGCCTTTGTCCAGCAAAAGTATCGGTTTTTGGTTTGCTTCTTCTCATTGTTATGTATAAAACTGTAGAAAAAAATGCGTTCTCTTAGAAAAAAAACTTCTTACGTGAGGAAATTCAAATAATTCGTTTGATTCGCTGTACTTAAAATGACTTGTTTATTAAATGCGAGGTTTTTCTTTACCCTTTTATAGACGTGCCTGTACTTATCGCTTCGCCGTATGTTTTCGCAATAAACTTGACATTAAACAAGTTTTTTCTGTATTTGATTTGAATAAATTACTATTATGTTATTGTAATGAGGACTATAACTTAATATAAACGTCAAATTATTTGAATTTGTATCTTATATGTATGTAAATAAGTGTTATTTTTGTTCACAGTTGATGTGGTCAATTTGCGGCTGTCTTCTCGTATCCTTGGTGGTCGTATTTTTCTACTATTATAGACGATGGCGATCGAAAGGTAATTAGTGAGTTTATTTGTTTATTTTTATTTATTTAACCTTTTCACCGCCTATTACACCTATAGAAGACAAATAATTTCGTGCCCTCGGCGCCACGACTATAACTTTGTGCTAATCTCCATATAATATTTGTCTTCTATAGAAGACGTGGCGCTGAGCGCACGAAAACCTTTATGACGGCGACAGTTTATGGAAACTGAAAGTTAAAGAGTTTTAACAAAGGTACTGCTTACTTATAGAAACTCTATGCAATAGCTCGCTCCATAGCTCGCTGAGCGACTTTGAATTTGTGGACTATCTCAACTATCAGTGTCCACGTCTCGGCACAGTAACTTCATGTTTACTTATGTCTAATTTGGTCATTTTATTGTTGTTATTGTTGTGCTGTCACTGTTCTGTGCCAAATAAAAGGTTTTCTTTCTTTCGTCACCGTAAGTCATCTCAGGCAAGACGCACTGGTTGAAGACCTTCGTCTACAAACTTTGCGGTATAGACTAGTGTAAGGGCAGAAGCCTATACATATAATGTAAGACCAACTGTGTTATGTACCAACTATTATGCGAATAAATGAATTGAATTAAATTGAATTGAATTGAATAAATAAATAAATAAATAAATATCTTTGGGACATTTTTACACAGCACCATCTAGTCCCAAACTAAGCAGAGCTTGTGGTATGGGTACTAGACAATGGATATAATACGTATATACTTTTTTTTTTTGGAAATACATACTTATAATACATAAGCAACACACCCAGACCAACACAAACACTTATGTTCATCACACAAATATTTGTGTCCTGTGGGAATCGAACCCACGACCTCGTTATCAGCAGTCCGACACTCGAACCACTAGACCACAGAGGTCGTCAAATGTTGAGGAAATAGGGTAAAGTAAATGTTAAATGTATTGGTTCTGCCCTTACATTTTGGTCCTTCGAGCCGGATTTGATCCAGCGACCTATAGATTACTTTCCCTATCCTCAACAATAAACTTTGTATGTATAGGCTTCTGCCCTTACAACTAGTGTGCTGGACTAATACTTGAATCCTTCTCACACCACTGGACTAGCAGCGGGACAGTAATGGGCTGATTATAAAATGTATAACGTGTTAAAACCTCCTTCCAGAAATGGCTGGTGCCACAGGCGGTGCCGGGGCGGCAGGGGATCCAGTAAAAAGGTTCCGCAAACGAGACAAGATGCTGTTCTATGGACGAAGGATGCTGAGGAAGGTCAAGTCTATCTCCAACTCGGGGCAGGGAAGAAAGAGACGCGCTGTTATGAGGTTCGCGAGGAAACTGCTGCAATTGAAGAAGGAGACTGCTCCTGAGCAATTAAAGGTGAGGATACTTCACCCGCAGGAAACATCTGTATGAGGGACGCACAAGATCGAAAAGGCTGGCAAAAACAAAAGGAGGCCTATACCCAGCAGTGGGTGATACCGGGCTAGGACGATGATGATGATGAAAAAAAAAAGTATATAAGTATTATATCCATTGTCTAGTACCCATAGCACAAGCTCTGCTTAGTTTGGGACTAGATGGTGATGTGTAAAATGTCTCAAAAATATTTATTTAACCAACCAACATAAGGTGAGAAACAGCATACATAATGTGTCAATTTTCATTATATAAGTTTATCGAGCAATAAACCTTAAGACTGGTTTTCTCTCTTGTCTTATTTAGTAAACAATCTTGGCATGTCTCTTTTTTTTTCTCTTAATCTTTATTTTTTTAGGGTCTCTTTATTCAAATAATTACTGAAATTATTAGTACTGCACATGTAATTAGGTAAAAACTGTTATTTAGTGTGTGAAATTGGGTTGTGCAAGCGTTTATATTGTACTGAGTGTCCGAGGTGTGGTTACGAGGCAGTTGTATTGTTTGACAACCGACACAACATGTCATACTGACAGCAGTTCTATGGCGGGCCCGCCGTCAAAACGCTTTAAAACTGCCTGCCTTTTAGTGTGAAGTCTGCCGCGCTGCTCATGTCCCGCGCTGCTACTGACCTGATTTTGGTGTGTACGGGCCTTAAATTTCCACCCGCTACGATCCCTGATACACCTCTGTCCTTTCATGTACAGTCACGATCATTCCCGGTGATACATTTTGTCGACAAAGTCCCTTGAACGAATTCTGCTACATTACACGTACCTACGGTTGCCGTCGACCACTGAGCGCAAGCGATTTTAGCCTTAGTGGTGGTTCACCGGAAAGTTTGCTGATAGTACATTAATTAACCTCTTCATGGCATGCTCGTCAGCTTAGAGTGCTCTTATCCTGGCCTTTTTTTAAGAACAACCGCGATTTGGTTGCGGGACGTTAGCCGAGGAATAGATTGAAAGGGATGCCATAATCATAATACATGGATGAGGCCAGTTTCTGAATCAAAATGATTCCTTTAAAATTTTTCCATCCAAGAAGGATCAGAAGCACAGAATATCTAATAGTACTAAAGTACAAAACGGCCACTCACCGCCCCCCGCCAATTTAAGATTCCTCGCCCATACCCCGCGCGTGCCCGCAGTTTGACGGCCATTGGACTGCAAGATTGCAATGGATGTCAATCATCAGTCGCTATACAAGCACGCCATCTGACAACTGAGAAGCCCTTGGAACCCAGACGGCATTACGAGCGGCGAGCATCCCTAACCTACACGTGTGTGTGCGTTCGTATACAGACGTAATCTTGTGTATGTAGGTGGTGCTAGCATTTATATTGTATTGAGTGTCCGAGGTGTGTCAGAAGT
Source organism: Asteroscopus sphinx (assembly GCA_949699075.1). Lineage (NCBI taxonomy): Eukaryota > Metazoa > Arthropoda > Insecta > Lepidoptera > Noctuidae > Asteroscopus > Asteroscopus sphinx. The sequence continues at coordinate 30,265,090 of OX453003.1, forward strand.
ATAAAATGCCTTTCATTATGTCGTCTAAAAGTACCCCTAATAGGCTCGCCCCCTATTACATGGGACTATAACATAACTGGCGAAATGTGGGTGTACTATTACACCTCTGCCTACCCCTTCGGGGAAATACAGGCGTGATGTTATGTTATGTTAAAAGTACCCCCCGTCAAACAAGTTGAGTAATTGAAAGATATCGACTTAAGAATTTGTTCTGATTTAACATACAAATTGATTATTTATCAGATTTATATGTAACCTTCACGATTAGATTATATTAATCAAAATATGCAGATCAAGGCTTGTTAGAACTTTAGCAAATACGCAAAAAGTGTTGCTTTCGTCATATTTATTAATATTTCTAATTGTATATGGTGACGTTCGTTTCTTATTCAAGGTTTTTGTATTAGGTATAATTTATAGCCATTGTTTCCTTCATAAGTTCAGTCAAATTAAATTTTTTGGGTACATGTAAACAGTGCGCAATTATGATGATAATCTTGACAGTCATCATTACAGCCGAAAGACGTCCACTACTGGACATAGGCCTCCCCCAATTAAGGGCCATAATCGCCACGCTTGGCAGGCGGGTTGGCGATCGCAGTTGGTTGGTTAAATACTCAGAGAACGCTGCTGCCCATCCTCTGGTGAATCCCTTAGTCGCCTTTTACGACACCCATGAGAAGAGATAAGGGTGGTGCTATTCTTTAAGTCCGGCACCACACGGACCCTTGACAGTAATTTATTGTTTATGTAACGCTAATGACTTTTTTTTTCAATATCAAAAAAGTGCATTAAAATATCCTTATTTTTTTTGTCTTTGCGCAACAATGAAAAATTCGGTTGAATTATTCTAATAATTTTTTCGTGTCATATAAGGAGGTGACTATACCGCTGATACTGAACACGAAACAATAAAATAAAATACCTATTTGTAAACGTAAAAATTCTCCCGTGGTCTGAGCGCGACACAATAACGACGCGTGTGCAAAATCACCAAAAAATTGCAGAATTTGCTGCCCTAACAATTCTTATTTTCTTATTCTTTATTGTACACCGGAAAAATACAGTATTAACTTACAAATAGAAATTACATGTAGGTACAGTCAACAAATCGGAATCATGACCCACTCAGTCGAAAATTCGAAATTGTCAAAACAGTAAAATTTTCTTCATATTAGCATCGTGCTGCACTTAGGACATTTTGAATATTAAGGAAACTGCGTTAATACGGGTCAGAGGTCTATGCAATTTTGAGCTTTGTTATTAAATGCAATAGATTAATAATTAGATAAAAAGTTATGTTTTTGATAAAGCTAGAATTATGATTTGAATTTCGAATTAACTGTCATTCCGCATAGTTTACCTATAAAAAAGAAGTAAACAAATACATTTGTTCAAAAACCTGTACTACCTCTTTCAATTTCAGAAGAATATTAATTGTCACTGCCCAATAAAATTGATAACAAGTTGGTTGCCAGGGAAATATCTTTAAGCGAAATGCGACCTAATTGTATTAGAATGTTTGTAGAAAATTTAGCTTATGGTGGGTCATGATTCCATTTGGTCGAGTGTACAAAGGCGAACAATGACACCGGTGACTTATTCTCAGAGTCAATCGGGATTTATTCTCAAACTCTCGCTAAGGTTTCTTACTTGAAAATTTGGGTTTTAAATAATCGTAGAATTGGTTAAGTATTTTTAAATAATCATGCACATTTTTCATCATTTGGTCTAGAAATATGGCACGGCTACAGATCAACATAATTTGTATTACTTCTAACCAATGTATCTCTTTGCTCAGGTACTGGAACCGCCGGCAGAATATTTAGAAGAAGATTTGACGAGTGATGACCGCGTTCCGCCCGATGCCCTGTATATGCTTCACAGTATCAGGGTGTTTGGGCACTTCGAGAAGCCCGTGTTTCTTATGCTGTGCAAGCATACCGAGATCCTCAATCTACCTGCTGGTGCTTTCCTGTTTAAAGTCGGTAAGTGGTCCTCAAAAGGAATTGAAAGTATCATATTTTAAGGGGCCTGTTTCACCACCTGATAGACGCTAACTGCTAGATAAATTCGAAAATAGAACAAGATTTGTATGGAATTATCTGTCAGATAAGATAACCGGATAAAAATATTACTTATAATGGCTGCCTTGATGTCATACTGATTTTAAACTTCTATGCTCTCCAAATCATACAAAAAACAAGTAGGTACTTTACGGGTAATTTTTCCTTACAATGAAAATGTAAAGATTTAAATTGTGGAAAGAAAAAATCGCTCACGAGCAGGATTCGAACCTGCGACTTCTGGCTCAGTACGCCAGTGCTTTAGCCACTAAGCTACCGTGAACACTGCTCGTGGTATCGAAGTTATCCTCCACTATACGTCTTTGGGTGACGGTAGCTTAGTGGCTAAAGCACTGGCGTACTGAGCCAGGAGTCGCAGGTTTGAATCCTGCTCGCGAGCGATTTTTTCTTTCCACAATTTAAATCTTTAGATTTCGCTTCGCATGCGTAAAATGCGTTAAAAATAATAAAATAATTAAAGAAAATGTACCTAATCAAGTCAATCGAAGTACATTTAAAAAAACCTGAATGTCTCGATATCTACTAAAAATCGCGGAACATACATGGGGTCATTTCCGATGGGTCACACTCACGACATGAGAAGTCCAGATTTTTCCTTTGGACGTCATTTTAACGGCCACCCGATATATTATGCAACTAAACCGATACTCGACGTGTTTCATGTATGTGATGGATTCCCACAAAGTTACGCTTGATGCCATTCCTTATCCACAGTTTAGTAGGAAGCGTCATCTGCGGTATTATTCACAAACGTACGAAAAGTTTCCTTTTCCGAAGTGAAATTTGACTGGAAAATGAAACAAAACGACCACTTCCTGCGACCACGAACGCTGCCAAGCATTCGAAAGGTCAGGAAAACCAATTTTAATAATAATACACGATGTAATCCGGTTAAACTTGTTTTATTAAGAAACAAACCGATCTGAGAACCGAACGGATTCGGAAACGCAACGCGAAATTCACGGAAACTTCCGAGAGTCATTTGTTGTAGGAAAGCACTCGATGTAAAATTAAAGAACTATGAATAGCGTTTCCGAATCCGTTCGATTCTCAAATCGTTTTGTTTTATAATAAAACAAGTTTAGCTGGATTATACCGCGTATTATTATTAAAATTGGTTTTCCTGACGTTTCAAATGCTTGGCAGCATTCGTGGTCACAAGAATTGGTCGTTTTGTTTCGTTTGCCGGTCAAATTTTATATCGGGAACGGAAACTTTTCGAACGCTGATCTTCTAATCTATTTTCAATAGCAACTTGCGACATGCGCCGTTGGGTTCGATCGGAGTAGTAGAGAAAAGTCTTAAAAGTGACTATAACCGTTTGACATTCCTTGTATCCATTGTAGGCGACACAGATGAAAACGTATACGTGGTGCAGAATGGGCGTGTCAACGTGTACATCACGAACCAAGATGGCAGCAGTTTGTCTTTGAAGGTGGTTCGCGCTGGAGAGAGCGTCACATCTCTGCTAAGTTTCACTGATGTGTTGACTGTAAGTAATTTTTTCCATAATAAGGTCCTCAAACCAATATTTTTAAATTTAATTAACCATTTTGACGCCACTGGCATCTATAGGAGACAAACGTCGACCCCTTCTCGACTTTAATAGAAGACAAAATAATTTATTTACAAGTTTTCCAAGCAATAATTGATTAATCAATAATTTTGTTTACAGGGTCATTCTCAACCGTACAAGACTGTGAACGCGAAGGCGTTAGAAGACTCCCAAGTCATCAAGTTGCCAATGAGAGCTTTCCAAGAGGTGTTTAAAGAGTACCCGGATATATTCGTCAGGGTTATACAGGTCAGTTGTTTGTCAAGAAGAATCGGTACTCACAAGAACATTCAACATTCAAAGTTCTTTCGTAATTTTGCCTTAACAGTCACTTCAGCAGTGATAGCCTAGTGGTTGAACGCTTGCCTTCCATGAAGGAGGGTGTGAGTTCGATCCCGGCCCGCACCTCTGACTTTTCGAATTCATGTGCGGATTTATATTCGATTATCACTTGCTTTAACGGTGAAGGAAAACATCGTGAGGAAACCTGCACACCTGAGAGTTCTCCATACAGTTCTCAATGGTGTGTGTAGTCCGCCAACCCGCACTAGGCCAGCGTGGTGGACTAAGGCCTTAGCCTTCTCGTACTGAGAAGAGGCCCGTGCCCAGCAGTGGGACAGTAATGGGATGGCTGACTATAAGTCACTTCTTCAAACTGAATATTTTGTTGTTTGTTTTAACTCTCCATCAACTTAACCTATCGCAATCCACTGTTGGACAAAGGCCTCTCCCAAGTTGCGCCACAACACTCGTTCCTCCGCGTTCTGCATGCAGCCCCTTCAGCTACCTTCTTCAGGTTGTCGGTCCACCTGGTTAGGGGCGCCCTACGCTGGGTTTGCTGATTCTCAAGGAGCTGTCTGCTCCAATGGCCATGGCCAGCCTACTGCCACTTCAGCTTACTGATTCTAGAAGCTATATCGGTCACTCCGGTTCTTGTCTGAATCTCTTTACGATTTTCGTATTTTAAAAAAACTTCAAGCATAGCTCGCTGAGTGACCAGCCCAACTATCAGTGTCCACGTTTCGGCACCGTAAGTCATGCCAGGCATGATGCATTTGCGGTATAGGCGAAGAAAAGACTAGGCGAAGTTTCCCAAATGCTGCCCAGCCCAACTGAATCCTTCTATCGGTTTCTCTCTCAAAGTTGTGTTTGTTTTGTGTTAATTATTCTACTTGAAAATACTAGATTACTACTCGACCAAGATAATAGACCACTGGCTGGTATGCAGTTCACCCTCCGTTCGTACTTCTCAGTACCATACACATCTCCCGCCCTTCCCCACATATTTGCGGATGACGTTACGTTTGTCAGTTTTTTTATTATTCTTTTTAGGGTTCCGTAGTCCTACAAGGAACCCTTATAGTTTCGTCATGTCCGTCCGTCCATTTCTAAACAATGCAACGTAGAAACTTATAATCTTCCACATTGATAGACCTTTGTGAAAACTCTCTTTTAAAATTATTTCGAGTATAATGTGATTATAATTTTTTGAGTTATAGACAGAAAACTGAAAAATACTTAAAACGTCCTAGTTCAAAGGTCATTGACCTTAGAGAAAAATTATCATGGCAAATAATGCTCCTTTAGCTACTTTCTATTTGAAAAAATCACAGAAAGTAACTTTGACATGACAGACTTCTTAAATTTGGCTTCTTGAATTTATCGCTAGATGGCGCTACTAACAACACGCTCTGAGTCGCGAATGCTGCCGATTATTGCAAAAACTAAAATAAACATGATTAATATTCGATTTGATTCGTTTGTACACCTACTTAAGGAACCCTATAATACTGAGCATGGCCCGACATGCTCTTGGCCGGTTTTTTTATTTTTAACTAGTGATCCGACCCGGCTTTGCACGGATAGTAATTATAGCCTATAACCTTCTTAGATAATACCTCTTTCTATTGGTGAAAAAAAGTATGAAAATCCGTACCAGTTTCTGAGATTAGCCCAAACAAATACGAAGTCAGCGCGGCAGGGGACTTAGTGATAGTGATGATGGGCTTGCGTTTGACCACCACCTCAACTGATGTTAAACGATGGTGCGGTCGACGATGGTACACGCTTGCCTAACATAAACCTAATCGCATCGACTAGAAGAGTGAAGAAGAGTGAGTGAGTGAAGAGTGTGCCCAACTTTCATTTAATGTGTCTTTAATGATTCCAGATTATTATGGTGCGTCTACAACGGGTAACATTTACAGCATTGCATCAGTACTTAGGATTGAGTGCCGAATTGGTCAACCCGGTAAGTTTGATTACCACTGTTATGCGTTATTACTATACTGTTTTTGTGTTCCCGGGTCGGGCAAAGTGTTATTGGGTTTATTCCATTAGGAAATTCTCAGTAGCAGCCCGGAGTCTGGATTTGTGCCCGGGCAATGGCAATAGGCTCGCCCCCTATTACATGGGACTATAACATAACTGGCGAAATGTGGGTGTACTATTACACCTCTGCCTACCCCTTCGGGAAAATACAGGCGTGATGTTATGTTGTTATGTGTGTTGTGTTGTTGTCTTATGTAAAACTATGTCAATTGCTCTGAGCTGTCAGTACAACCATAAAAATATTTGTTTTAAAACCTCAATGTGCAGCATCTTCGCGGCCGCGTATGTAGAGCGGGCATTCGCTCTCATGCTTTCGTTTGATTTACCCCCAGTGTCTGGAAGGCTGATCAATTTGATCTTTTGTCAGATCTAATGTCAGCTCCTGTGATTGGTCGGCAAAAATACTAACAACCAATCACATCGCTTGACCTGAGATTTGACAGTCGATTAGTAAATTTTTGTTTTGATCAGCCTTTCGGAAACGGGGTAAGTACTGCAAATCACTATAACGTGCAGTGCAATTATTATGACATTGGCAATAGATCTAAATTGGAATAATCACGTGTCATCGTGGCAGAAATATAAAGAAAGAAAGAAAACTTAACAAACCAAAAGTAACAGATAAATGAGCCAACAGAAAGCCAATAATAAGCCTTCACTTAAAAGTTAAAATACAATTAACAATTCCATTAAATTTTATTCTAAATAAACAAACTTCAGGGCCGCGAAAAACGTCGTCCGACCACAGTGGCGTCATCACCCGGCAAGACTGCCAAAATGAATGTCGTGGACAGCGGAGGTAACATGCATTCCCCTCATCACAGCGAACGGGCGATGTCTGAACATCTGGTAAGTGGAACTACCCTCTTTATATTAATATAGCATGGAGTTGTTTGGGTTGGACTGCGTTAGATTTAGGTGTTATGGGACACAAGTTGACACAACCCACTGAGTCTATTGTTATATAGTTATGCCTCTCCCCAGTTACCTTGTCTAAATACATGGTTTTTACGATTTACTATCAAAGCAGGCTAGAATGTTCTAATCTTGTTTGATTATTTCTGACGTTAACGTATATTATTCTCACATTATTTGTATTATTTATTGTATCGAACAATTGTTTTTTAAAGAGTACTTCCATGAAGATTCTTGCTGGTTCTTCTCTCATCATCATCATCATTTCAGCCGAAAGACGTCCACTGCTGGACATAGGCCTCCCCCAAGTATCGCCACAACGACCGGTCCTGTGCCTTCCGCATCCAGCGGATTCCCGCGACCTTCACCAGGTCGTCGGTCCACCTTGTGGGGGGCCTACCCACGCTGCGCCTTCCAGTACGCGGTCGCCACTCCAGAACTTTACTGCCCCATCGGCCATCCGTTCTGCGAGCAATGTGCCCCGCCCACTGCCACTTAAGTTTGGCAATTCTTCGGGCTATGTCGGTTACTTTCGTTCTCCTGCGAATCTCCTCATTTCTGATTCGATCACGCAGGGACACTCCGAGCATAGCCCTCTCCATCGCCCTTTGAGTGACTTTGAGCCTACTTATCAGGCCCATTGTGAGCGACCACGTTTCAGTACCGTAAGTAATTACTTTCGGCTCTTCTCTATAGGATGCTATTTAGAACCGTGCAGTTGCACGTTAACGTAACTCTAGTTAGAGTTAAACGTTTCATAAGTGCCTGTAATTTAGGTCTGTTTCAAATAAAAACAATTTGAATGGATGGATGGATGGTAAACTATAGATTCCATGCAATAATTTTTGTCTGATATGTTTGTTTGTGTTGAATTGTGTTTTTGATTCAAATTCATACAATGAAGTAAATTACTTTTACGGATTATAAATCCAACTTGATCAGCTGATGGAATAATAATATTATTATTTTGTAATTGACTTACGTATCGAAAAGCTATGGATATATAATCTGTAAAATTAATTTACCATAGACACCATAAATAACCCGTGTGCCCCCACAAGTAACACAATCGTTCCACACACAGCAGGACACCGGCCACCAGGGCTCGTCCCCCATACACATTCAGGGGCGGCGACAGAAACCAGACATGGTGCCCGATATTGCCTCCAACACGCCACAGGTGAGACCCATACTATGCTATCATTCATAGTCATACCACAGGCTAGTCACTCCAAACAGTCGTCCAACGCAAGAGTTAAGTGTCGCAAGCTGCCTTCAAAACTGTCAAACAATGTCCCGAGTTGCTTTTAAAAACGGTCAATGTCAATTTTCGTTGAACCACTGTATGGAACAGATAATTACACTGTGGTCATACTTTTGTTAGAGCCATAGATTTCACAAAAAAGGGAGATAGATATGCCTTCAATGCATTATGAGGATGTTAGCAATGTAGATTAAAAGTGACTAAAAAAATCAATAAGAACTGTGTTTTTAATAGGATAAAAAATTGAGGAGATATAGCAATTTAAGAGCAATGTTTTCCAAAACGGGTTCGACGAACCTCACGATGCGCTGTTACGTCATCGTTTGCGATCCGGCCGAGCGAGCTTCTGAAGATGATATTATAGACTTTTATCTTTCTCCTGCGGATAAATGTATAAACTGTATTATTTCTTGTAGCAGCAACCTGATGTGCAGCCGACTCCGTCCTTGCAGAGGGCTAGGGAGGGGTCTTCCTTCAAGAAGCACAATACTGATAATCTCGACGAACAGGTGCGTTCGATAATCCTTTTTTTTTTCCAATTCCAATAATAATAATATGATCTTTATTAGAACTCTTCACAAGAGTTATATGTTCCTAAAGGCAAAAAAAGAGCTCCATTAAAACAGTCCGGACTTATCTTTACATTTTCTTACAATTTTGTTTTTCCAGGCGTTAATCCAAATAGCAACAGAGGCTTTCGTGAAGGAGTTAGGACTGGATTGTGACACCGTTTTACGTGGGAATGTGCAAGTTAGGGACCTGCCGGCCGGCACTTATATCATGAAGGAGGAAAGTCACAAGGTATGTTCACCTGATAATATTATAGGTATAACCTTGTAAACGTAGTCGTTTGAAGTCCTTACGAAGACATTGTGATAGTGTTTAAAGGTCTTTGTGAATCGCTTTTTAAATACCCCCCCTTGGATAATATTTTGAACAATTTATTTATCTTCAGGTTTAAAATAAGGTTTCTTGGCATTTATTTCAGTTTATTAATTTTTTGTTGGTGTTTATTAAATTGCTTTATAATTTCCTTTCATAAGCTGTATTATAGTATCCCCGGTGAACCAGAAATCTCTCAGGTATGGTTTGAGTGTGAAACATTGACAGTTCAAACACCATGATAAGACCATAATACCACTGTCATCAAGAAAAAATCTCGTCGAATGTTTCTTTGTAAATTCGCCGTCAGCATTTTTTGGCTTATCTCAGCTTGTCTCAGCTAGTGTAACCTAGGCATCTTGTGTGACGTTTCTTAATTCTATAGGTTTCGATGCCTCTATTGAGCCAATATGTCAAATTGGATACTATGAATTTAATTAATATTTATGTCGTAGTACCTTTTTGGGTAGAATATACATAAAAGAAGCAAGGGATTGCTAAATGGAACATTGCTATTTAGATAAGGAGGCCGGTTCTCATAATAAAAAATATTCAAAATATATTTCGGATCTAATCTCAATGTCATTTTCATGACAGTAGGTGTTCCTGTTTATTGTTTTTTTTTTGTTTAATTTAGGATATTGAGACTAGATCGCAACTATATTTTGAACATTTCATATTACGAGAATTGGCCTTAAGGGGGCGGCGTACCTCGGTTTGCCCATACAAACTGAATACCGAAATCATTTGTAATTCTAACATATTTTCACCATATTTTTTCATTATTCTGACTCGGATAGTGATTATCTAGGTGCTTACGTCGATTTATTTTCAAAATTCTAACCCAAAATGAAATGTAAGCAAATTTCATTTTGCACATTTTTACGACATTTTCGCAGAGTTTTCATCTTATTTGTTTCGTATTAAAAACAATGATATTTTAAGTATTTTTGGGCTAGAAACATAGCTTATATAATCAATTTTTAGAATAACAACAACAAATGGATAAAACATTAACTTTTCATTCATGTTTCTTGGTATTCACGTTCACAATCAAATTTTTACCATATTCTGAGTGGATATTATTGCTATCGCGCTCTAATTATGGGGCGGAGCCAGCACACGGCGCACACATGCACAAGAGTCACAGTACTCACAGTCAGGACAAGAGGCCACACGCTACCCTTCTCGGTGCACGCGCACTTGTAGTAGCATATTTAAATATTCTCAGTGTTTGACGATTATCGTGCGTTGAGTTTCTTGTATTACTAGCCTATGCTCGCGGCTTCGCCCGCGTGGATATCGCGCATCCCTCGGGAACTGGATATCTTCCCGGGATAAAAAGTAGGTCTTTCGGTGTTTCGGTGAAAGGATTGGCATACGAAATAATAAATAAAAAAGAGGATCAATTCTGGAAATCAGCTGTCGAAAAATTAAAAGAATTTTATTTATAATAAATACATAGTATATTGCCAGAATAAGAGATCCCCGCTTGCCAATCCCGTTTTATAATAATAATATATTTTACTACACGACTAGGTACGTAAAAGTAGGGTTCAGTACAATTAAGTCAAAGGTTCTCAGAGTTCATGTTTTTTATATTTTTAAGTACCTATGTATATATGTTGTATGTATGATCCACTATTAGTCGTATTTTGGCAAATAGTGGCATTTGATGATACTGTACTACGTCATACGTGTCATAAGATGTAGTAGGTACCTACTTAGGAAGTTTGATTAAATACAATATCGGGGAATTCTACAATATTTATTCGGTTCTATATGTCATTCATCCATCTATACTTTTATTTACACGTCTAACCATTTTTAAATACTTATTACACAAACAAAAAATAAAAACATATATAAATATGTAAAATAGTAGCCACTATGCATCGGGAGTTTTAGTAGTAGTAGAGCTCCTTTGTGAAAAAGCTCTTCCGGGGCAGTACTACTACCGTACCTACTTCTCCGCCAAACAGTGATGCTTGCATTGCTGTTTTTCGGTGTGAAGGGTACGGGTGCCGGTGAAATAAAAATCACATGAGACTTTCCATCTTCACGTCTCATTTTGGCCAACCGACTTGCGGTACCATTTAGGCAACAGTCTAGGTGGTATTGCAGTTGTTATGGGCAAAGGATGGGCAAAGGTTTCCGCTTACACCAGGGGGCCTAGTACGAGTTTGACACTTACGAATACCTACTTTAATAGTTTTCGTCGACTTTCATTCATAGATCAGTAGCGCCCCTGGCGGATACAAGGAGGAACTACTGATTTACGAATGAAAGTCGACGAAAACTATTAAAGTATTCGTAAGTGTCAAACTCGTACTAGGCCCCCTGATGGACCTTTAGCTCGTTTCGCCATTCTATAATGTTAAAAAAAGATTCAAGTTCATTAAGTTATCGGTGGCCAGGGCCTCAGAGAGAGAGGAAGTTCCTAACGATATTCACTATGTTGTAATTTATAAGTACATTGATATAAAGGCTAGAAAAGTATTCTGTAAACTTAGTACCTACATAAAAAACACGTATTGAATTTATAGATATTTTCCGAGAGATTTGCAATATTCTTAAAAATCGTGGCACGGGACTGTCGGCTGTTACAGGGAACTGTTTCATCTAGGTACATCTTATATTTCATGATTTTATTACTTTTCCGTCGTAAAACTCTTTGTGTCCAGCCTATTCAGAAGTCTTAGTTTTGTAAATCAGGCGATATTTATTATGTTATTATTTACACGATTATTTAGTAAATAAATATTCATATGCGAGGATGAAGATAGCTGACGTCACGGATATTCTGTAACCATGTTATTTTTGATAAAAGAGCGATTCTCTGTAAACTCGTTATCAGCTCTAACAAAGCTGCCCGCCGCGGCATTTTCCTAACAATTATATGAAAATTTGTTACTAAGACCCAGTAAAGTATCCTTTAAAAACTTCATCAACTCAGCCTATCGCAGTCCACTACCGGACATAGGCCTCTTCCAAGTTGCGCCACAACACTCGGTCCTCTGTCTTCCGCATCCAGTCCCCCCAGCCACGTTCTTCAGGTCGTCGGACCACCTGGCGGGGGGGCGCCCTACGCTGCGTTTGCCGATTCGCGGTCTCCACTCAAGGACTCGTCTGCTCCAGCGGTCACCGGTCCTTCGACAGACATGGCCAGCCCACTGCTACTTCAGCTTACTGATCCTACAAGCTATGTCGGTCACTCCGGTTCTTTTCCGGATAATCTCGTTACGGATTTTATCCTTCAAAGAAACTCCAAGCATAGCTGGCTGAGCGACTTTGAATTTGTGGACTAGCCCAACATTGTGCATGAGAGCTAGTTTGTACATGGAGAAGCACGGTTTTGTTGGCTTCACTATGATTGTTCAGAGCACTTCGACTATATTTTTTACTATGTCTGTGCTAATAATAAACAAAACTATTGCAGTGCATTTTATTTCTTGACAACTGATAAGTTGATCTTTATTTACGGGACTTTTCACGCACAATTAAATCAAAACAAAACGAATATTTTGGCTAACCTCGACAAATAAATATACAGGGCGTCCCTCGGATATGCCACATGGAGGGAAAGTACCTTGAATATTGTAGATGGAACATTTTACTGAAAGAAGACATTATTTGAATTTAAAAAAACAATTTAAACTGCATTCATAGATATTTAAATAACTACACGGTTGAACCGGAAATCGAACCCGTTACATGAGAAAAATAATCACCCTGTAGCTTTATCATACCGATCGAAAGGCTTCATCATAAGGATTATTTTTTGCTAAATAACATAGTCACAAATAAAAGGAAGACCATGAATTTTAACATTTTTGATACAAATTTAATCAATTTATCAAATGCTCAAAATGAGTCCCTTCCTGTTGATTACAAAGTCGTACTCTTTTGATTTATAACCCTATTGCTCTGCCTACGCCATCTGTCCGTCGGTCTGTCTTCCACAGGGCTGTATCTTTTTAACCGAAACAGGAAATTCTGAAAGTGGCACAGCCCAGGGGACTGTGTTTCAGCGGATTTGGGAACCCAATAACGTACATCCCACACGTAGGGTTGCCATACATACAGAATTTTCATGTCCGGTCTGGACCTTTGTCCGGAATTCCAAGTTGCTGGAACTTATTCACTTTAACTTCACCTGCCCGTACCCGCATTACAAATGCAATGGCTTCACGTAATAAATCGACATGCCGCGAAATTAGAGAAAGTGTCCGGATTTTTCCGCAAATGTCCGTAATTTTCTCCAGGTTTTCTTTTTCTTGATCAGACAACCCTACCCACACGCGACTATTAACAACATCGCGAATTGATTTGTAGGTATTGGTTGAATAGGTGGATAAAATGTTTCATAACAATAATCAATGAACATAATAAACATAATTATCATTACGTTATTGTTATTATTAGAATGTCTTTGACTGCCTCGTTGGTCTAGTGGTTGCAAGCGCGACTGCTGAGCGTGGGGTCCTGGGTTCGATTCCCGGGTCGGGCAAAGTGTTATTGGGTTTTTTCATTAGGACTTTCTCAGTAGCAGCCCGGAGTCTGGATTTGTGCCCGGTCAATGGCAATAGGCTCGCCCCCTGTTACATGGGACTATAACATAACTGGCGAAATGTGGGTGTACTATTACACCTCTGCCTATCCCTTCGGGGAAATACAGGCGTGATGTTATGTTGTTATGTTATGTCTTTGAATAAACATAACTTCGACGTGTAAGTGCGCTCTTTATATTATTTGATTTTGTACTAATATTTTTACATACATAAACATAATCAGCCTATTACTGTCCCACTGCTAGGCTAAGGCCTTAGTCCGCCACGCTGGCCTAGTGCGGGTTGGCGGACTACACACACCATCGAGAACTGTATGGAGCACTCTCAGGTGTGCAGGTTTCCTCACGATGTTTTCCTTCACCGTTAAAGCAAGTGATAATAACATTCTGATCCGCAAATGAATCCGAAAAGTCAGAGGTGCAGGCCGGGATCGAACGAGCAACCTCCTGCATGGAAGGCAAGCGTTCAACCACTAGGCTATCACTGCTTTCATCATATCTTCATCTTTCATCTATCATTTTTACATGGTCCTACTCAATTATGTCGTACTTGAGTACATATTTTTTATGAACTTAAATGTACATATTTTATTTTTAGTTTAATTAAATAAAACCAATTTTACCTTTTTTTTAACCATTATTGTATTGTATTTTTAAATGATTTTGTATTATAATCCAATCCTAGACGCAGAGTACCTAGTAGGTGTAAGATATCTTGTGATCTAAGCGTCGCAGAGAAATTTCCTCAAAACGCATTACTAATAAGTACATTTTCTAGCGATTTTCCAAAAAAATAAATAATAATAACGCAAATCATAAACATCTCTCATAATTACAAATGTTATTAGATAATTACGAGCCGTCATGCATGCGTAGCCGCGGCTACACACACATATAAGCGCGCCTCACCCCGCGCGCACCTCCCTCAGTCAAACGGAGATAGCATTATTTGGGCCGAGTTTTGCCGTCGCCTCGAATCGTAGTTGCTCGTCCCTTTCGCCGGACCCTTAAGAGATTTTTTAACAGTTCGTGCGTCCCGATGTTTTTGACCTTGACTGTACACTCGACCAAACGGAATCATGACCCACCATAAGCTTAATTTTCGACAAACATTCTAATACAATTAGGTCGAATTTCGCTTAAAGATATTTCCCTGGCAACAAACTTGTTATCAGTTTTATTCGGCAGTGACAGTTAGTTTACCAATTTCTTTTAATTTGATTAATATTCTTCTGGAATTGAAAGAGTAAGAATAGGTTTTTGAAAAAAAAAATGTTTACCTCTTTTTTATAGGTAAACTATGCGGAACCACAGTTAATTCGAAATTCAAATACTAATTCTAGCATTATCAAAAACGTTACTTTTTATCCAATTATTAATCTATTGCATTTAATAACAAAGCTCAAAATTGCATAGACCTCTGACCCGTATTAACGCAGATTCCTTAATATTCAAAATGTCCTAAGTGCAGCACGATGCTAATAAGAAGAAAATTTTACTGTTTTGACAATTTCATACGAATTATCGGCTGAGTGGGTCATGATTCTAATTTGTTGACTGTACATATTAAATATGTATATTTTTTCTATTTTTATGTCTCAAAATTCTTGACTTCATAAATATCAGCAATACTCTTATTTCGAAAAACGGTTGTCATTAATAACTTTCACTAGAATTTCACTTATTTTTATAAAAATGTGTGTTACATTTTCATGGCCGTTTTCTTTTAATTTCGTTTTAATCAACAACATAGCCATGATTGTTTTCTGTGTCAAAAGATATTTACTTATTACATTTGTGCCAATCAGTACAGTCCGTTTTTCTCATCGACCATACAGGCCATAGACGCCTCATAACAGGTGACCGATTTCTGACTCACTTTGATTTTTGTCGCCACTATCCGGCACTCGAAAATTTCGAATCTGTTTCGACCACTTCTATGAGCCGTAAATACGTCCGCGTTAGTTAATAGCCAATAGAGATTGGTAGAGCCAATCGGATTGCACTACCTCATACCTCGACTAGTTGACAGAAGTAATTGTACACATTATATCCAAGAATTGGCGTCTATTCGAATTTCATTTTTGTTTTTTATTGGCTATAAGAAAAGTGGAAGACCCAAAGAAAAGATGGATGGATTGTGTGAAAGATGACATAATGAAAGAATAGAAAGAAAGTGAACACGGAGATGACGGCTGATAGAGATGTATGGAAGAAAAAGACATGCTTCACCGACCCCAAATAAATTGGGATAAGGGCAGGAAGATGATGAATTGGCGTCTATTTGGCTGTATGGTCGGTGGTTTTTCTATACTTACATCTACTTCTACCGGTAAACACTCTTGGCATGTATTTTTTTGTTTTTGTCTTTTTAATGCGTCGTTGATAGACGAAAATAAATCTTTATTCTATATTTTTTCTTTCCACAATTTAAATCGTTAGATTTCGCTTCGCATGCGTAAATGCGTTAAAAATAATAAAATAAATCTTTATTCTGTCTTTTTTTTCTTTCATTAATATTTATCAAAAGGCATTATATTAACAGTTTTACATTCTAAAAAACTTTTATTTTGTTACGTGTGCGGTACTAGTAATTGTATTTTCTCAGCTGTTTTTTTAATGAGATATAGATCTGCTCTTGATCTAGTTATTTAAAAATCAACATAAAGAGACCTACCAAGATTGTTTACTACATAAGATAAGTGTAGAAAAATGGACATTAGGTGCTCTATTCCTCGTTAATAATAATCCTTCAACATACAAAACAAAATTGAAGAGGTGAAACGAAAATGGCCCAGTCGACATGTGTTCAGAAAAAGGTTTTTTTTTTATTAAACGGTTTTAGCCTGTCCTAAATACGGGGTCAGTGAGAAAGGACCTTTTTTCATAGACGTAGTGATTATAAAGTCACTGGAAAGGCAAAAAGACTAACGCACCATAGGGCCATACTTTAGACTTTCTGCCCAAAGTAAAAAGACTAAAGCGCAATAATCCCAAGTTGGCGCTATAGTCTTTTTGCCATTCCAGTATTATCATTGCTTAATCATAGACAAATAGTGTTGTTGTTTCACTTATAAAATATAAAGATTTGTTAGTTATGTATGTTTTTGTCCAGGATGTGGCGCTGGTTTACCTATTATCTGGGGCTTTGCTGGTCTCACAAAGAGTAGCGGAAGGAGAAGGGGAAGTCCACATGTTCACTGCTTATCCAGGTACGTCGCGTTTCCCGTTCATCCGATCGATAGCCCGTATCGTTTTTTTACCGTTTGTCATGCCAAGCTACGCTAACGAATGGGAAATCGTGTTCCAAATACGACAAAAATAAATTTATGTCATTATGAACCGAGGGTTTGTTAGTTAACGTTAAAAAAAAATCGTTGGGCCGATTGATCGGTCCATCGACTGGATGAATGGGAAACATCGGAAATTATCGTATCTTCGAGTTGCCTAAATATTGACTTAAAAAGTTTACTTTTTGAAGAGAGATTTTTTTTCAGAGTAAGGGCAACAAATAAAAAAAAATCTTTAGTTTTTAGATTGGTCTGTTTTCTATTTGAATTTCCTTTCCAGGTGAAGTAGAAGGCGGTCTTGCCGTGCTAACAGGCGAGCCAAGTTTCTTCTCCATTCGTGCTAAACATTTCTCTCGCATCGGTCTTCTATCCAAGACGACAGTGTACAGTATAATGAGGGAACGACCTTCAGTGGTCTTGCACATTGCTAATACTGTGGTGCGAAGACTGTCACCCTTTGTCAGACAAGTGGACTTCGCGTTAGATTGGGTAAGTTTTTTGACAGCTAAATCCACTCTAAGAAAGGCAAAGAATATCATAAATTAATCTTTAGGTCCAAATATTGTTTTGTAAAAGAAAGTCCAGACTAAACTTACAGGACCAATGCTTAACGTCACTAATCAAGATCGGTTCTCCATCATGTGACTGACAATTTAGGACTTTGTACCTGAATTTTTGACCTTTCATTTCGTGGGCACTTTCGAAAGCTGAAAATCACATCCCCGCTCAGCTGGAGATAAGAACCCAATTAATTGAAAAATACGGAATCGAACTTGCAACCAAACTCCTGAGTCTTTTAGTTAAATAATAAAATGCTAATACTATTTCTATACTCCAGGTATTCCTCGAATCAGGCCGCGCAGTCTATCGTCAAGACGAAGAGTCTGGCTCCACATTCATAGTTCTAAGCGGCCGTCTTCGTTCAGTCATCACCCATCCCAACGGAAAAAAGGAGTTAGTCGGAGAGTACGGAAAGGGAGACTTGGTCGGGATCGTTGAAATGGTCACACAAACTAGGAGAAGTACTACAGTGATGGCTGTGAGAGATTCGGAGCTCGCTAAGCTGCCCGAAGGACTATTCAATGCGATCAAGCTGAGATTCCCAGTTGTGGTGACGAGGCTGATTAATTTGTTGGGACACAGGATTTTGGGTGAGTTATGATGAATTACTATAACTATATAAGTCAACCACGGAGTTGGTATGAGAGAACGGGAAATGAGACTCAGTCGAGATCATTAAGATGGTTACCCAGACCAGATGAAGTATTACAGTCAAGGTGGTCAGTGATCCGGAGCCCGGCAAGCTGCCGGAAGGACTGTTTAATGCGATGAAGCTGAGATTCCCGGTTCACAGGGCTGATTAATTTGCTAGAGCATCAAATTTTGGGTAAGTTTTGATGAATAATTAAACGGGAAAGGAGACTTAGGTCGGAATCGTTGAGATGCGCACATAAACTAGCAGAAGTACTACTGGAATAACTGTGAGAATTCGGAGCTGGCTCAGCTGCCGGAAGGATTGTTTGAGGAGTTGTTGAAAGAGTTGGTAGTAGAGTATGATAGGAGACTTGGTCGGAATCGTTCAAATGGTCGCACAGACTAAGCGAAGTAGTCAAGGAAGTCAGAGAACTCAGAGATTCAGAGCTAGCTAAGCTGCCGGAGAGATTGCTCAATGCGATCAAGCTGAGATTCCCGGTTGTGGTGACGAGACTAATTAATCTGTTGGGGCATCGGATTTTGGGTATGTTTTTGACAAATATAAAGTGGGTGTGTGTACTGTATTATCTTCGTTTCTGTCTAAGGTTTGAGTTAGGAATAGGTTTGGAAAGGTAACATCTACGTAAGAGTCCTAGACAGAGAGACCAGCAGTCGACCCAGATATATTTTGTTAAGTGTCACTCGCATGTGCCCGTAATTCGTTCTGTTATTAAATTTTTCAGTGTAAAGAAGTTCCAAGTTAGTTTCGCTTGACGTTTAATATTTCCTTATCACATTTCAAAGCTGATGTTTGCATTATCTGTTGCCTATAACTAAACACTTGACAACAGATATTTATACGAGAAAAATTTAACATTGTCCTTGAATCTTCAGGTTCATGGCAGAAGCCAACAGCAGGTCTAGGCGGTGCCGCAGCCATAGAACCTCGTCCCTCGCAGCACAACTTCTCCACGGTGGCCGTGGTTCCCGTCAGCGATGATGTTCCTCTAACCGCCTTCACATACGAACTGTATCATTCTTTGTCCGCGATTGGTAAGT
Source organism: Asteroscopus sphinx (assembly GCA_949699075.1). Taxonomy (NCBI): domain Eukaryota; kingdom Metazoa; phylum Arthropoda; class Insecta; order Lepidoptera; family Noctuidae; genus Asteroscopus; species Asteroscopus sphinx. The sequence goes on from OX453003.1 coordinate 30,284,237, forward strand.
AAAAAATCTAAAACACGTAGTTCCTAACCGTGGATCATCATCATCATAATTTCAGCCGAAAGACGCCCACTGCTGGACTTAGGCCTCCCCCAATGGGGGGATTTGCCATAATCGCCACGCTTGGCAGGCGGGTTGGCGATCGCTGTTGGTTAGTTAAATACTCAGAGAACGCTGCTACCCATCTTCTGGTGAATCCCTTAGTCGCCTTTTACGACACCCATGAGAAGATATAGGGTGGTGCAATTCTTTACGACCGGCATCACACGGAACAGCGAAATCGAAGCGTGGATCAGCTAACATCAAATGCTATGTAACTATTTTCTTAGAAAAAAAAAATTGTACTCGTATAATTTTTTGCTGTATCGATTTTAGCAAAAAAAAAACTACTATGATGGCGATTTGTTTTTCGAATCACAAAAAAATAATTCAATAGTTTTTATTATTATTGAGATATTTAGTTTTAACGTATTGGCATTTCAGGGCCTACTGTACGTCTAACTTCAGATGTAATCAGGAAACTTCTTGGCCTGACCATCATGGATCCAAATAACGAGTACAGACTCAGCTCTTGGCTTGCTCAGCAAGAGGATAAGCATAAGGTAAACATCATCAGAATGTAAAACTTCCTAAAACTGAATAATATCAGAAACTGAAGGCCCAGAAGGTGCCTTTTACGACCAAAAATTCTTCGTAAAGCTGCTTCTCTAGATTATTAGGACTCTTGTCCCTAGAAAGTTCAAACACAGTTTTAGAACCAAAGTATTTGCTACTCTCACAGCCGAGAAAAAAAAGAACTCCACGCCAAATATAACGAAAGTGAAGTACCGTACCGAATGTGTGTTTATTTATTTTTCACTTGACGTAGCCAATGCTATCCTGCCTTGTAATGGTGGTCGATCGGCGTACTACGAAGTGTGTGCGTGAGGCACGTATCAACAAGCTGGCTGACTTAGGGTAGTTCACTTTCGTTGTGGCGCGAAGTCTTTATTTAACCGGTAAGAAGTTACGTGACTCACCTGATGTCATATTATGTTTTATTCATAGGTGGCCTTATACCAGTGTGATCCGAGCCTCACACAATGGACTCAGAGATGTATTCGTCAGGCTGATTGTATTCTCATTGTGGCATTGGGTGATAAACAACCCAGTATTGGCAAAGTAAGTCACATTGTTTTTCATCTATTAAATTAGCAGTTGGTTTAACCAAAACTGCAATCACCAGCGTGTCCGTCAAAGGTAGCGGGATGGCAGTAGAAATCTAAGAGTATATTTTGTTAGAGAGCAGTAATATTTGCATCACAGTTCCGGAATAACGGATGCTTCCAAAATAACGGAATAAACAACAGTTTATGTCAATTCAATTAAGAATTTATGATTAGAAACCTTATTGTACAAGACACAAACATCAGTTTTCTTTGCAACATAAATATTTTGTAAGACCCTTTTACCTTTTCTTGCCATTCTGAATTCAACTTAGTTTTATACGTAAAGTTGAAATTTGTGTAAGTGGCAAATACATAAATTATTATTTTCGGTTGACACAGTCATTAAGTCTGGATGTTTCGGAGTAGTCTTACAAATTGTTAACTCTCTTCCTTATATTATTAAAAGTTTTAAATATTAGAGAAGCCAACCTAAGGAGTATTTAACCTGAACATAATGCTACTATTTCCAGATTGAGAAAGAGATCGAGCGTCTCGCGATTCGTACCCAGAAGGAGCTGGTGTTACTCCACCGGGAAGGGGGCGCGAATCCTTCGGGGACAGTTCATTGGCTCAACATGAGGACCTGGGTCAGCCAGCACCACCATGTCAGATGTCCGCACAGAATGTTTACGAGGAAGTCGCAATATCGCATTGTAAGTATTTATCCAAGGCTTATATTTTCACATTGGTTAGCCATTCTGTTAAATAAATGCTATTTAACATTTTATTAAAATAACTTGTCAGGTGTTTGCTGCAGGATTATTTAAAATTGCAGAGCCGGGTCGGAATGATGAGCGTGAATATGTAGAAATTTTAACATGTCAACATATTGTATTAATAATGTATGTCTGTATGTATCATTATTGATACCAACCCTGAAATCGCAAAAAAAGAATCAGTTGGTCCCTACATTTGTGTTCACTTAAATCGATAAAATGTAGGGACCACCTGATAATTTTTTCGCGATTTCAGGGTTGATCCAATAGTAAAAGTTGTTCATAATGATGAGTACAATGACCCCTTTTCGGGAAAGAAGTGATTAAAATTTCAGCATGTATTATGCAGGCTCATCATCATCAACTCAGCCATTCGCAGTCTTCTGCTGGACATAGGCCTCTCCCAAGCTGCGCCACAACACTCGGTCCTCGACCTTCCGCATCCAGTCCCCACCAACCACGTTCTTCAGGTCGTCGGTCCACCTGGCGGGGGGGCGCGCTGCGTTTGCCGGGTGGTTGTCGTCAAATAATTTCTTTGTCATTTATCGCGCGTCCCTCGGAATCTGTTTATATGCAGCCAATAAGTAAAAGTAAAAAGCATCCAACAAGTACGTTTAATTGACACCCTTGTATGTACGGTCACGATACTTCGCGGTGGTACATTTTATCGACAAAATCCTTTGAACGAATCCTGCTACACTACACGTACCTGCCCCTGCCAGCGAACATTGAGTGCAAGCAATTTTAGCCTTAGTGGTGGTTCACCGGAAAGATTTCTGATTGTACATATGCCGAGTGGTTGCGCACGGCGCGTTGATATCTCTCAGAAATACGTTATCGTGCATCTCTCGGGAACTGTTTATCTTCCCGGGATAAAAGTAGCCTATGTCCTTCTCCAGGTCCTTGGCTACGGCTTTGCCAAATTTCATTACGATTGGTTCAGAAGTTTCGTCGTGAAAAGGTAACAAATAGACAGACAGAGTTTAGCGCTACACTACACTGAATTCAGAAATTCTAATTAGGATTTAGGAAAGGAAGCTCGTTATTACACTGACCTAACTCTTATCACACTTTGGTTATTTCCTTTTCTAAATCCTAATTACTAATTAGAATGACTGAATTCAGTTTAGTGTAATAAGCGCTAAACTCTGTCTGTCTATTTGTTACCTTTTCATGACCAAACCTCTAAACCGATCGTAATTAAATTTAAGAAAATAAGCGCTTTACTTTCGCATTTTATGTATTTGTATGGGTTTTTTCCGTTTCCAGAGCGAGTTATACAGCAAGGTGTTGATGTCAGAGGCTTCGGTGCATTCGGACTTCTCCCGCCTCGCTCGCTGGCTGACGGGCACCTCGGTGGGGCTGGTGTTGGGCGGCGGCGGGGCGAGGGGAGCCGCGCATGTTGGCATGGTGCGGGCTATACAGGTGACTGCTCATTGAATACTAAGACGACGTCAACATCCATTGTGGTACAGTTGTTTTATCTCACGAAAGCGGGTGAGGCATACTTATGTGTGTGTGTACATGCACATTGTCTTTGCGTGCGTAATCAATCAATCAATCAATCAAATACTTTATTTCGGACAGCTAAAAGATCCATAATTTGTTAGTAACAGACATGAACTTAAATACTCATGTTAGTAACATCATAAAGTAACATATATTTTATTTTTCTTGCATAGATCACCCGACAGCTAGGTGACACTCTATGCACAAATTTTTTAATCATAGCAGAGCAAGTATCTGCTGCTATCGCCTTCAGGATATTGTTGGGACTGCCCCTTATTCTTCTCAGTAGTGATGCCGTTTTTTTTCGGATGATAGCTTGATGCTATACCCATAGGTATGAGTTACCGCGAACATAGCTGAGGCGCTGCAGAAACGAGGCAGTCGCAACAACGTCCTAAAAGCATTATTGTATTGGATGCGCAGGACATCCAACGATCTTTTCGTGTAGTTGACCCAAAGATTATCGGTGTAGAAACTCTGACAGTACGCTTTAAAAATAGTGATTTTTTTTTACTTGCTATGTATGAGTAAGCTCGGTAGCGTTCAGTTTTGGCCGAGTTTTGTAGTTACGCACACAAGAGCGCGTGTCTATACACATTACAACTACAAGCATGGCTCACCCGCTTTCGTGAGATAAAACAACTGTAGTAGTTGTATTATGTCCCTCCAACTCAAAGGGGGGAATCGTCCATCCAGGCTGGGTATTTTTACCTGGTGGGGTGCCCAACGGTTCCCGTCGTAGTCGTCTCTCAGCCGGAGGACCGGGCTCGAGAGACGGGGGAGGTCCTTTTCTGAGATTGGATATTTCTATAGGCCGGTAGTGGGGTTGTGTATTTCTATCCGATGGCTGGCTGGTTTAGGCGGCCCAACAGTTGATATCGGGTGCTTGCATAAATACAAGCATAAATGCTAATTGCGCGACCAATCTTGATAGTGCGTTTCAGGATTTGTGACGTCATCTTGTACAGAAGTACACATTTTATATGGCTCACCGATGTATCTGCACAGATGACAATTTAAATACACAGGAAACTGATTAACAATCGGAAAACACCATCGCTGTGCGCCAAAAGTCTCATCCGCTGCTGCTAGAGTACGGAAGCGTGTGCTCGTCGTGAGCGAAATAGAAAAAGACGTCACGGCAATCAATTTTAACACCTTATGGGCGTTGCATAAGGTTGATTATATTTTTTACAGGTTTCGGGTGTTTTTTCGTTTCGTGTCTGCGAGAACGAAGATTGACGACGTGCCTTATATTTTGTGTCGTCAATAGTAGTTCGCATGTAGCGCGATGATAGACTGATTACGAGAAATGGCCCAAACGTTTTGACAAAGTTTTTCTTTTCTGAAATGTAATGATTACGACTTCAGGAAGCTGGTATCCCGATCGATATGGTGGGCGGTGTCAGTATTGGTGCCTTTATGGGCGCGTTATGGTGCATGGATAGAAACATTACCACTGTTACACAGAAGGCCAGGGAGTGGTCCCAGGTTAGTAATTCATTATAACTGATTTGATTCCTAGCTTGATTTTTTCAATGTTTGATATCATAACTTCATTATGGCCTTGAATGTAATCATCGAAAAAGTATTAATAAGTCCATCCACAAAATAGATTTCGAGCACATGTTTAGGAAAAATAAAGTACAAAGGTATGTCTTCATCATTGTCATCATCATCATTTCAGCCGAAAGACGTTCACTGTTGGACATAGGCCTCCCCCAAAAGGAGGGGATTTGTCAAAATTGCCACGCTTGGCAGACGGGTTGGCGATCGCAGTTTTGATTAAATTTTAAGAGAACGCTGCTGCTCATCCTCTGGTGAACCCCTTAGTCGTCTTTTACGACACCCACCTGAAGAGATGGGGGTACTGCTATTCTTTGTGTCCGGCACCACACGGAACAAAGGGACTGCTTATCTCTAAAGAAATCTCTTCCAACCGACTTGCGAGGAGAATTAATATGCGCTTGCAATAATGTTGTTTTTGTATTAGCACTATTTAACAGTGCCTTAAAACCGTCGTAAAACTGGCGTATTTGGACGACGTCTGTGGTCTAGTGGTTCGAGGGACGGACTGCTGATCACGAGGTCGTTCGATTCCCACAGGACACAAATATTTGTGTGATGAACATAAGTGTTTGTGTTGGTCTGGGTGTTTCTTATGTATTATAAGTATTTACAAAAAAAAAGTATATATGTATTATATCCATTGTCTAGTACCCATAGCACAAGCTCTGCTTAGTTTGGGACTAGATGGTGCTGTGTAAAAATATCCCAAAAATATATATATATATTTATTTTTTTAATTTATGCACTACTTGAAGAAATAAACTGGTAACACTGAACTGCTCACGTCCGTAATGTTCCAGAAAATGACCCAATGGGGTAAACAGCTCCTAGACCTGACCTACCCAGCCACATCCATGTTCTCCGGCCGTCAGTTCAACGCGACCATTCGTTCCACCTTCGGAGATGTCCACATCGAAGACCTATGGCTTCCGTACTTCACTGTGACCACTGACATCAGTTCCAGTTGTATGAGGGTGCATCGACATGGTGAGTTTTGAGAATGAGTATTTTTGAAGAAGAAATGCTGGTTTGGGAGGTGGTGTACGCGTTTATGACTTAGAGTGACTTTTGAGTGACTTTTTGTGGCTTAGAGTTAAGTATTATATTTATTCTTTCTTTCTAAAGAAATTACTTTCCTAAAATTTTTTTTTTAACCGGTAGAGATTTAATATCCTTTTAAATTGAAACATTTTGAGGTAGAGAGTTTTCGTGTAACATGAAAAACGTAAAATTGTTTCATTTGTTTGTGATTCCGCGCATGTTTTGAAAAATGGTCATAAGTTTATCCTATAATAAACACAATATCCAGAAGAAATAAGGAAGAGCAGAAGGTTCTAAGTCACTCAAAGGGCAATGGAGAGGGCTATGCTCGGAGTGTCCCTGCGTGATCGAATCAGAAATGAGGAGATTCGCAGGAGAACGAAGCTAACCGACATAGCTCGAAGAATTGCCATTGAACCTTAGTGGCAGTGGGCGGGGCACATTGCTCGCAGAACGGATGTCCGATGGGGTAGTAAAGTTCTGGAGTGGCGACCGCGTAGCTTCCAGTACGCAGCGTGGGTAGGCCCCCCACAAGGTGGACCGACGACCTGGTGTAGGTCGCAGGAATCCGCTGGATGCGGACAGCGCAGGACCAGTCGTTGCGGCGATGCTTCGGGTAGGCCTGTGTCCATCAGTGGACGTCTTTCGGCTGAAATGATGATGATGATGAAACACAATATTCGCCGTACCCAAAGATACAAAGAAACGATAAGTAGGCCCAGGGGCTCTACTCGCGTTTGACGAATGACTTACGAAGTATGAACCTATTAATATAGACTACGGTTCATAGTCGTATGAAATTGACAGGAGATCGGAGAAATAAACGTCAAAAGACAATCATCGCATGCGATATGGGTACGATGGTTGACTGGAGTAGCAAATTGTCCTATGAATGGTACGATTAATCGAATACCGTCAAAATCCAGCTGACTCTTAATTGCAATTATTTTTTTCTACATTGCAACATTTGGCTTGAAAGTTTTTCAAGACTTGCTTGCCTTGATAAAACGCTGAAACCGTCTAGCATATATATTGTGACAAGGCACGATAGATAAAACTTGAGACACATATCTTGTTCATAACGCTGCCTTTGCACCAGAGATGTGCGAGGTAGCTAAACTATGAGTGAGGAAAAATTTACCAATAAGAGAGCTGTGCTGTGTTAAGCTAGCAAAATAAAGCAATCCTATTGGTGGGTTTTTTCCTCGCTCACCCCTTGGCTGCCTCGCACACCCCAGGTAGAAAGGCAGCCTAAAGCGCCTGCTAGGCACTTCCAAACCAGCAAATTGATTTTTGTAGTATAAAATAGGTACTTGAAGTATGGATGTATTGTTCTCAGACAGTAAAATAGTATGATTTTCTTTTTTATAAATCTAAACAGAACAATTTGATATGAAAAAAATTATTAATTTGCTAAGTATTTATGTAAGCATATTTGCTAATAAATGTTCAAATGTGCGTTTTGCACATTACATTCACCGATATGTGTAAAACCAAAGCTTGTAGTGTGCAATTTATATTACATGAACGGCACACATTTTCATTGAACAAAATTTTCACAAAGCCGCTATCAGTAGTATTAGTTACAATTTAACACAACACATTCGTGGACAGGAAACTGTATAACGCTTAAATTCATTTGTTTGCACTTTACTAACCCTTTTTTGGTTTTATTGATTTTACTTTACAAGACGCGTTTTTAATACGGCCGCGGTAACGCTGATTTTTAATGTTGGGCCCTTTACTAAATGGGCCTTTTGGGATGGATTTTAACACTCATTATTGAATGCCTCTGGCCAGAATTCTATAATGATGCTCATGCATTAATCTGGATTCAAAAACTGTCAAATGACAGTTAAATCATGTCAATGAAATCATTAATCTCGTGAAAGCTGGGGCCTTACTCCCGAAGTCCCGACTGGTTCAAGTTCTGAACCAAATCGAGATAATTCCTAGAGGAACTGTTTCCGAATTAACACTAACTCGAATTTAGATTCGATTGATACAGAACTCGATCCAGTCGAGAGTAAGGCCCCTGAGACAGATAAATAAATGAAAGATCTCGACTTAGTTCACGGAGTTGTCGACAAGTAGGACGTAGATTCGGCAATCAATGTGCCGATAGCTGTAACGGCCAATGGTCTATTAGCCAAAAGCCTCAACCAACATCTTAAGAGGATCTCATTAGGTGACTGGGTCAAGGGTCAGATTCAAAAGGCAGTTCACCTCGACATGACACGTATTGTGAGGAAGTTCCTGTCTCTTGAGGCCTAACCACCGGTAGCTAGGACCGTGCTCTCAGTGCCGGTGGAACCCTATTGTTAATTTTTTTTTAACATTTTTTTTTCTTTTTACTCAAAATACTGATAAACGGTAGGTTAATAGTTAAACTACAGTGTAATTATTTGTTCCATGCAGTGGTTCAACAAAAATTGACATTGACAGTTTTTAAAGGCAACTCGGGACATTGTTTGACAGTTTTGAATGCAGCTTGGGACACTTAACTCTCGCGTTGGTTGGCGTTTGGAGTGGTTAGACTGTGGTTAAACAAAGGAGATAATAATAATAATGAAATGACATTTTTTAAATCTAGATTCTTGCTTGAGCATTGTTCTGGAGATCAGGTTTTATTATGCTAAGAGCTTGTTTCTAATTTGTTGGACCAACAAAATGTCTGACAAGTTTATTTGACAATCCAATATGAAAATTGTACTCAATAAACTGATATTTCGTCAGTCCAATGTCAGAAATAGTAGGAACAAGTTTTAACTACTTTCAAGGAACTCTATGGACGTTAAAAATGCGCCAACGTGAGCCATTGTGTGAAGGAGTGTCTAATATATGTGGCGATGTGATGCATGTTGGTTTTGATGAATATTGTGTAAAATTGTTGTCGTTGAATATCTGCAGACCAGATTATTAATATGGCAGTGTGTCTAAGTAAGGGTGTTTAAAGACGGAAAGCATTTCACTGACGTTATCGGTAATTGATTGATTGATCGCCTTCAGTGTCAGTCGACAATGGTGAAATTGATGGTGGACGACTCTTTTGTGTTTGTGTGAAATGCTGCCGGTCTGTAGATGCCCTACTATTACCATTTCTAATGATTACCAATGTACAGAATCCCGGGGCAAATACTAGCAAAACTATGGATACGCAATAAATAAATAAATAATAATAAATATTTGGGACATTTTTACACAGCACTATCTAGTCCCAAACTAAGCAGAGCTTGTACTATGGGTACTAGACAATGGATATAATTCGTATTTCATATTTTTTTTTTTTTGTAAATACACAAGAATACAAACATATCTGGAATTTAATTCCTGGAATAAATTTGAACATGGGTTTAAATTGCACTAATCGGTCGTCGCTCACCAACGGCACGGCACAGGATTTTTGTAACTTGAAATGATTTTGAATCTTACTTTAATAAATTTAGCGCTCATATTTCTTTGATATCGTCATAAAAAGACTTGATCATACGGAGGCTAGTCTCTTTGTGAGAATACCAATGAAATGTGAGCGTTAAGGTTAATAACATAAGATTCAAAATAATTTCAGCTTACAAAAAATCCTTTACTGTGCCATGCCAAGGTGAGCGGCGGTCATTATTCTTCAATATTTTTTTTTATCTGTGTAGAATAAATATATTTGGAAATCAATTCCGGAAATCTCTGGGCGTATCCATATTTTGTTAGAAATCACTCCGTGATTCCGATCATTGATTATTATTATTACATAAATGTCACCATACACGGCTTTAGCGTCGCAATGTTTAAACACATCGCGGCGCTTTGCTGTGATTGGCCACATTTCATGCGGATGCTTACACCGTCATACGATCAATATCTATGATGGCAATAGCTGTTTCAGGTATAAACGTGCTAATTTTGGTTCATATCATTTTGTTTACCATCAGTCACAGAATACGTTGTGACATTTTTTTTGTTCCATTGTCCGCTACAGTTTACAAACCACACTCACTTGCATTTATGTGTTTGTATGATGTCAAAGTGTGTTTGTTACATGCAGTTGTATTTGTGTTTATGTACCGCCCCTCTCACTCAATGTTCTAAAATTCTTTCTCGAAATTTTTTAATCTTTATTTTTTTAACAACGATACGAATCCGACATTTGCCTTTGGGAAGTTGCCATTACTTTTTTTTTAAAGCGCTTGTGATTGGTTTACCTAATAACGCTAATTTGGGAGTTCATAAATAAAAAAAGTATAATATCATCCATACAATGTCGGGTTGGATGTGATGTAAAGTTTGTATTTATTAAATCATCATACACCTATCATACATTCTCTCATCTTCATGTATATGCATGAGTGTGGTTCTTAGTTATTTTCTCATTTTGTTATCTATGTGTTAACCCTTTAACTTTTCATCTGTAGTTTGCCCGCAGCGGTGACGCAGCGTGAAGGCTGTCCGCTATCATGTAGCATGGTGCATGTAGTACTGTAACCACAGAAATAGATAGAATGGAAAAGTGTACGGCCCGCGCGTGCCAACACTCTTCACCAGAATGCAGGGCATTTCAAAGCCTATCTCAGTACACCATATGACTTGTTTCTGTAAATACTGTACCAAAAACCCGCAAAAATGCCTTATTGAGCTGTTTATAAATGCAGAAACAAAAGCTGTGAAGTACAGTCAACCAAACGGAATCATGACCCACCATAAGCTTAATTTTCTACAAAAATTCTAATACAATTAGTTTGAGTTTCGCTCAAAGATATTTCCATGGCAACACACTTGTTATCAATTTTATTGTACAGTGACAGTTAGTTTCTTCTAATTTGATTGATATTCTTCTGGAATTAAAAGAGTTCGTATAGGTTTTTGATTAAAAAAAAAAAAAATCTTTTAGGTAAACTATGCGGAACGACAGTTAATTCAAAATTCAAAACATTATTCTAGCTTTATCAAAAACGTAACTTTTTATCCAATTATTAATCTATTGCATTTAATAACAAAGCTCAAAATTGCATAGGCCTCTGACCCGTATTAACGCAGTTTCCTTAATATTCAAAATGTCCCAAGTGCAGCACGATGCTAATAAGAAGAAAATTTTACTGTTTTGACAATATCATACGAATTCTCGGCTGAGTGGGTCATGATTCCGATTTGTTGACTGTACATTCGATTAAAGTTAACTTTTGAAAATTAATGACGTCAATATGGGAGGCGTAGTTTGTTCGATAGTTGCCACGCATGAATCGCAAGTGAAATTGTGATTACAACCATTCTATCTATCTATTTCTGTGACTGTAGCAATATCTATTCTCATCATAGATTAATCACGAAACAGAGGCGACACTGATATGTTCTATTGGGTTGGTAAACTCGAAGATACGTTTCCTATCACGTTCATTTCCTCTCCATGGACTGTGTTGTTTAACTTTAACTAATACACATAGTAGGCGAGTGAACAGAAGGGTCAGATGTCCGTATGTCTGTAGGTTCGCTCTGGCGTTACATTCGCGCGTCGATGTCGCTCAGCGGCTACATGCCGCCGCTCTGCGATCCCGTAGACGGTCACCTCCTATTGGACGGCGGTTACGTCAACAATCTCCCAGGTAAACCAATCACAGAGCTCCGTGCGTTGCGTGCACGTTCCGATTGGTTGTTTATCACGCACGCGCTGTTAGGCTGAGTGAAAATATTGTCAAAAGAGTCTGTAATTAAACTATTAAATGATGCAATTTGACGATAACGCAGCTCAAAATTTAGTAAAGTTGTTCTCTAGACTATTTCTTCTGCATAATTAAATAGTGAAGTCAGTGATGTAAAAATTAATTAAGCTTTCATACAGTTAAAATAGCTCAGTCTTATAAACTTCGTTAATACTTTTTCGTGTAATATAAAACAATCCGAAAACCAGTAGTTATTTATGACATGACATGACGTTCTGTCAATAGTTAGTGGGACTCTAGTCACGTAGATACGGGGTTCTTATTTAAAACGGGGGTCTAAACGAAATCTTTTATCTCTGGCGTACATAGTCCTCTCTCTTTTACAAATACCTTTTCACGCATTTACTTCACTATCAATCAGCTTAAATTCCAAATTTTCTCTTCCATTACCTACTAATAGTAATTACGAAAAACATAACCCTGTCTTTGCCGTCGCTAAGTCGGGTAAAACCGGCCAAGTGCGATTCAGACTAGCGTAGCGCAGTAAGGGATCCGTACCACCACGCATGTCTGTGTTCACTTTATTTTTAATTATAGAGTATGCACTACAATCAGACCAAGTTTCAGTTAGCGTCGTGACGCCTAGTTTTACAGCTCTGTGACAGACAGACGGACGTACGGACAGACAGCGTAGGCATAGTACAGTCCGCGCGTGAGCTCCGAAGAATCGGGGGCTGGGTGGGTGAATTTTTTTAAATTGAATTTTGAGCCCTTTCAATATTGCGCCTTTTAATTTTGCATTCGGAGTGTTTATTCGTTACTGTTAAGTTATTTTGTGTGAACAAATAGCTATTTAATATGGTTGAGGAAAAAATTGCGAGCATGAGCAATGACAATATGCAGAAAGAAAGTCGTTTATAATTCGTAGCCAAGCCCGCGAAATCGCGAAACTTGTTCTTTCTAAGTGTGAAGTAGAAAAAAATCTAACAAATATGTTTTTTTACTCCCAATTGCTCGGAAATTGGTTTATTATTCAAAAAAAAAGAATACAGCAATCGACTCTTTTCCGTACGCACCGAATAACAGGCCAGTAATATCAAACACGACAATAATAGGAATTGCTGGACAGTTTTTACTTTTTAAATTATGCTACCGAGGTTTTTAAGTACACACTTAAATTAGGTGTTTTTAGGTACAAAATATTTATCATCATAAAGGCTGAATACATATGTTGTTTTCAAAACTTTGAAAATAGAACAAGAACCACGCGTGGACGAATTGGCACGAATGAAAATTAGATACTGTTGAATTCATTTGTGTATTGTTTCCTCGCAAATGAGAGAAAAGTACTATACAAGTCTCGGCCAAAATACCAATTAACGGCCTCATTTAGTTAAAAAGGAATTTTAAAATCACTTGGGAATTCAAAATTACTCGGCCATCAATTGCTTCATTTCAAGCCTCGACAGTAATGTACTATTATTAAACACATACTGTCGTTACAGAATAACTTAGGCACATCTGGGACGTTTTTCACCCAGCTCGGCAAATTTCCTTCTGGCACCGCTGCGCATGCGCCATTCAATAGAATTTGAACCTTAATGCATCAAAAATAGAGTATAAATTGACTTGGTTTTGCTGGGACGAAAACGTTCCAGCGGTGCTTATGGATATTAACGATTAGTTGGGTGAAAAACGTCCCAGAGGTGCCTGAGAGGTTTTACGGCCAAAATTAATATCCAATCTATCCATGATTTACCCTACTAGAGATAGAAATTTGACATATTTTGTATGGAGCTTATGTCAAATTTCTATCTCTAGTAAGGCAAATCGAGGATAGATTGGATATTAATTTTGGGCGTAAATCGGTAACGAAATACGATTAAACCATTGCAATAGGTCGTTACGTCATCATTCCTTAAGATTCCTCGGAGCTCGCGCGCGGACTGCAATTGCCCTTTGGTACTCTTTAAGTACGGAACCTTAAGAATGGCGTATTTAAATAAACAGAGTTCTATTATTATTATTTATCTGTACCACTGAAGAGACTATCTCTTCTCATTAAAAAAAAAATGCAACGAGCTTGAAAATATAAGAGTTAAAAAAATGTACCATCAAAAAGACGTATATTGTCACTCAGTCTAGCGTCCCAAGGTAAGTTATGGCAACTGCCCGTCATTGCTCGGGTGGTACAACGGTGGAGTGGCTCCAGGTGTGCTATGGAGATACTGCCGGTCGTCAATGAGTATCGCTGGCATCTTCCCGCCTATTTGCGACCCCACGGATGGACATCTGCTACTTGATGGCTGCTACGTCAACAATGTCCCCGGTAAAGTATTATTTGCTTTCGGAAAATAGTCATATTTACTGCTTTGTCTTGTCCATTTGGTGTTAATTATGAATAAGTGTTTTAAAGAATAAGTTGTCTTTTTTATCCATTTTGTAGTATCATGATAAATTAAATAACTAAATACAACCTAATTTGAAACTATGTGGCTCTGTCATGTGTTTTTCACACATTCTTTACCTTAATTTATTTTTAAATTCCTTATAACAACACAAATATCAGTTAGGTTTCAGAAACCAATGAAAATACGTTACCCCAAGAACTTTATTGTATAACATTGTTATCATACAACGTTACAGCGGACGTGATGAGGTCTTTGGGTGCTAAGCACATCCTGGCCATCGATGTGGGCTCTCAGGATGATACGGACCTCACCAACTATGGCGACGACCTGTCTGGCTGGTGGCTTCTTTGGAAAAGGTGAGCATTTCACATATAATCCGCGCGCGAGCCCAAGCCTTAGTCCACCACGCTGGCCTAGTGCGGGTTGGCGGACTACACACACCATCGAAAACTGTATGGAGCACTCTCAGATAGGATACGTCCAGTTAAGAATAAAAAAAATTGCGAATGTATTTATGAGGTTCTTGTCCACAGATGGAACCCGTTTACAGCGCCAGTGAAGGTCCCTAACTTGCCAGATATACAGAGTAGGCTAGCTTATGTGTCTTGCAACCGACAATTAGAGGTATACTCTCTTTTAATTATTTTTATATTTTGTTCTTCAAAATCTCTTATTCTTTAGCTCGTTGAAGGTCATAGACCAGTAAGCCTATAAGACGCCGATTAGCCGGATACCACGAGCGGCACCAATCATAGTACCGAAATTTTGAGCCGACCAATAACGCGCCGTCCGCCAACATTTTACGACTGTGTTCTCATGCAAAATTTTGTTTATGCGGCGTCTTGAGGCTTATTGGTCTGTGGTGAAGGTTTTCAGCCATGTAAATGTTTTTAAGCTCGGTTGTTTGTACCATATTGAAACTACCACCGGGTTGTTACAGACGTTGCATGCGTTTATCATTTTAAAAAAACACCCACATCTGTGGATACCTGACCAAAATACAGTTGCGATATCCGGCCATCTGCAGTACTGAATTCTATAATTCCATTATCAGGAAGTGAAGAAGTCCGACTACTGTGAATACATCCGGCCTCCGATCGACGCGTACAAAACCCTTCAATTCGGTTCGTTCGACGAGATTCGTGAAGTTGGCTACAGGCACGGCGCCGCTTACTTCGAGGGGCAGAGGAGGGGTGGAGGAGGCGGAGTCAGTGGGGTCGCCGCTGCTGAAGGGAGACGCCACGAAGCGCAGCCGTCCTTGACTGAGTGAGTTGGAGATACATAATCTAGATTGTTGTGTGTACTTGACGGTCCTCTTCGAGGGACTGAGGTGGTGTTGCGGTAATTGCAGATTGCTCCGAAGTCCTATAATGCTCATAACAAGTTTGTTCGGACTTAATTCTTATTCCAACACACACTAGATTCCGTTCGTGCTATTCGCTTCGCTTTTTGACACGCTTTTATTAGGTCGACCTGGGGCCGTATTATGAAGTGTTAGAATCATCATTGTTTCGTTGCGAAAGAGAGACAGAGCTATACAGGACTAATAGCGCCATCCCTCTTAACACCGGAACAATGATGGCTTTAACACTTCATAATACGGGTATTATGGCCGTATATTTTTGTCTCGAAGTAAACGAAATCGTTTTAGAAGAAAATCTCAAACTCCGTAACCAAATTGATCATAGGATCCATTCGGTTCCGAAGAAGCTGTAGAAGGAAGGAGAAATGCGCAGCCGTCACTCGCTGTGTGAGTAGCAGAAAGTAAACCGCAGACAGAGAAACGAATAGACAAAATGTTTTGGAATGTTTCACTCTTAGTAAGACATACATTTTTATATCCCCTCCCGGTGGCAATAATTGAGTAGTATTAACTCTCTTCTTTCATCGGAACAAAACGGTTGTGTGTGTTTAAATATTTTATTGTTTTATTATTGTTTACATTTATGCATCTGAGTGCGAGATGTTCCTATCGCATTCACATATTGTCAGTGTCCCTTTGTCTATTACTTTCTCTGTCTACATAGCAAACCATTCTAGACAACTCTGAGTCTATTAGACGAAGCGGTGGTGGGGGTGGAGCTTCCTGAGTTAGCAGCTAGGAGTAAGAGTGAAAACTTTCTAGTTTGTTCTATGACCTACCGGTACGGGTCTACGTACAGTCACGATCCATACCGGTGATGCATTTTGTCGACAAAGTCCCTTGAACGAATCCTGCTACATTACACGTACCTACGGTTGCCGTCGACCACTGAGCGCAAGCGATTTTAGCCTTAGTGGTTGTTCACCGGAAAGTTTGCTGATAGTACCTACGGCTGCCGTCAAACACTGAGCGCATGCGATTTTAGCCTTAGTGGTGGTTCACCGGAGTGTTTGCTGATAGTACTTCGCCGTCTCTCACTATGTGAGTAGCTAAGAGCAAACCGTAGACAGAGAAACCAATTGACTATTTATAACTGTTACACTCTTTCAAAAAATAA
Organism: Asteroscopus sphinx; assembly: GCA_949699075.1. Taxonomy (NCBI): domain Eukaryota; kingdom Metazoa; phylum Arthropoda; class Insecta; order Lepidoptera; family Noctuidae; genus Asteroscopus; species Asteroscopus sphinx. The sequence goes on from OX453003.1 coordinate 30,300,816, forward strand.
ATCGTCATTATATTAACTAAAAACTCTTAGTAATAAATAGATAAGTTATTTATTTGTTAAACTTTACATGGAAATAATTTAGCACAGGCTTAAAATTCAAGTACTTATTTAATCTAGTTAAAGGGTAGATTTTTATAATATGTCCCCCAATATGTTAATATGATAAGTTGGAGGGATTCGGTGACAGTAATTGGTCTAGTATTAGCTCTCTTTTTTCATCGAATTTGCTTCAAAATAAATCGGTTGAGTAGATTTGATTATTTTCAAATATTTTGTGCCCTTGTCTTTGTGTGAGTTATCGCTATCAAATCCTAGGTTACACTGTCCGTGTGTCTATTGGTTTCTCTGTCGGAATTAACCATTTTAGACAACTCTTTCTCCCGGGTCTACTACGGAGACTTCGGTGAAGCGGTGATGGTCAGTAGCTAGGAGCAGTAGTGAAACGTTCTAGTTTGTTCTATGAGGTACCGGTACGGGACTACGTACTTCGAGGGGCGGCGAACCAGCAGGATTGGCGGAGCTGCAGACGGCAGAAAAAGTCACGCACAGCCTTCGCTTACCGAGTAAGTTTTTAAGAAATAAGTACTGACTATTCTTTCTTCCCGCAATCCGGTCGGGGTCTACTGCAAGAGCGCTCTTACTGTTAAGGTCTTCATAGTTATTAATTTTATTGATTAATTAAATCTTTTGTTCTAGTTAAAAAGTAGTTTTACACTAGATTTTTTCTTATACAGTTAGTCTTCGCATGCTCAAACGCCCTTAAATACAGACACACAACTCTTATTTTGCTCAAGCCTGTAAGGGAATGTTTAGTAATAAACTTCAAGAGCTTTGACTGTTGTGACTTGCATATTTACTTCTTAAGTTATAATTTATCCTACTAATATTATAAATGAGAAAGTATGTATGTTTGTTTGTCACGCTGAAGTGGTTGAACGGATTTGGGTGTTAAGCACATAGACCATGTTCTGTTTCAGCCGAAAGACGTCCACTGCTGAACATAGGCCTCCCACAAAGGGATAATATATGCCATAATCGCCACGCTTGGCAGGCGGGTTGGCGATCGCAGTTGGTTGGCTAAATACTCAGAGAACGCTGCTGCCCACCCTCTGGTGAATCCCTTAGTCGCCTTTTACGGCACCCTTGAGAAGAGATAGGGTAGTGCAATTCTTTACGTCTGGTATCACACTGAACTAACTAATGTTTTAGCATATAGAATACTTTTTATCAACATACCATAGGAGCGAAGCCGCGTGCGTGGTAGTTAGTGTTACATCTATACTAATATTATAAAGAGGACAGATTTGTTTGTTTGTAATCGATAAACTCTGAAACTACTGAACCGATTTTTGTAATTCTTTTACCATTCGAAAGCTACTTTATCCAAAAGTAACTAAGCTTTATTATATTTCCGAAATCCCCGTGGAAACGGGACAAACGGGAATTTATGTGAACGAAGTGGCGGGCGGAAAGCTTGTATTACGTAGTCCTGTATAAATTAAACTTAACCAAAGTTTTTTAGGTTTAAAACTATCATACACGGTGTCCTTTATCAATAGTTTTCGTTTGGATCACGAGAAACGTGACCGTTTATAGTTGGGCTAGTTCACAAATTCAAAGTCGCTCAGCGAGCTATGCAGCAAGCTATGATTGGAGTTTCTTTGAAGGATAAAATTCGTAATGAGATTATCCTGAAAAGAACAAGTTTGACCCACATAGCTTGTAGGATCAGTTGAAGTGGCAGTGAGCTTGCTATGTCTATCGAAGGAACAATAGCCGTTGGAGCAGAGAAGTCCTTGAGTGGAGACCGCGAAAACGCATACGCAGTGTAGGACGCTCCGCAACCAAGTGGACCGACGACCTGAAGAAGGTAGCTGTGGACTGGATGTGGAAGGCAGAGGACCTAGTGTTGTGGCGCAACTTGGGAGAGGCATATGTCTAGCAGTGGACTGCGATAGGCTAGGTTTAGTAGACTTATTATTTGTCCATCTATCCGGGTCTGACTTTCGGATCGGGCAGTGTTATTGGGATCTTCTCTCAGAGAAATTTCCTTATCAGTTTAGAGATATTCCTTATCTGTTGGGGTTTTGTTCGGTAAATACCGTTAGGGTGGGCCTTAACAACATGAGATTCAGTGTAAAACAGTACGAATCTGCCTTATAAACAATACGAATACACTATAAATATTTTAAGGAAAAAGTCTTTTTATACCACGTTTTTTAAACGGAAGCGAGTTAATATTGCATTGTCATCCAGTTTCTGAGCTGTTTAAAGATTCAAGTCTCTAGCTCATCAGGAAGTAAGTTTAAAATCGATTGTATTTGTACCTAAAAACAATACAGCAATATAGCAATACAGGCGTGATTAAAAATACTATCTTTTTAAATTTTCAGCTACACGTTCACGGACTTAGCCCAGATGGTATGCTCGGTCCGCACGGCCCGTGACGTGGACAACGATTCCTCTTCATCATCAGACTACGAGGAAGACCAGCGCCACTTCGAGGGGTACGCCTCGGAGCCCAGCGCTGGGATACTGGAGGTAAGTCCACTTTTATGATTAGTTTGGTAGTTGTAGTACAGAATGGTGTAATTGATTGATTTAGACATGTTACATTACAACTGCTTTGAGTTTTTCTATCATTGCATGATTCGAGGTTATTAGAGTTTCGATAAATTAATTAAGTGGTTTACGCAAAACAAAAACAGATAGTAGCCAGCGACTTTGTTTGTACTTAAGAGGACGCTACCAAAACGTAATTCCCACCCTCGCACTCCCCTTACACCCCTCAACTGCGAGCCGCTCTCGTCAATTTTATGCGAGTTGCAATAGAACTCATTTTCGAGAAAATCATTCGCGCGCTTTTTACCACGGAAGTAAATGACGTAAGTCTCAAAACAGTTTTCGTTTAATTACAAGGATGCTAAACAATCTATACAAATTTCCTCAAACCAGTATTTAATGAACTTTATTATCTTCCTATCTGCTTAAATTGTATATACTTACTTAAATTATGAAGGAGAAATATTCGAATAATCTCTAAAAACGCATGATTTTGAAAAAATAAAAGCATCGAACAAAAATCAACCAATTATGTAACTGTCTAGTCAAACGATAGATAAAGGTTCAAAAAAACATACATCTAAATTTGACATTCATCAAGCATGTGTTCAACTCAGCATATGTTTTCAAAAAGTCACCTCATTTTGGGAGCCTAGCCTTAACAAAACCAATCAGGCCGAGTTAAAACATCATAAGCAGTAAGGGAGCGTTCAAGTATTACGTAACGCAATTTTTTGAGATTTTTGACCCCCCCCTCCCCCCATGTTACAAACCGTAACGTTTTTCTTTATACGACGATGTTTTTGTGGCGTGTCTAATCCGTCTTCTATCGGTTGCTTTTAAAGATGGCACAAATCATTAATAGCAGAGAGAAATCATTATGATTTCGTAATCCTTTGTCATCCGTGCCATTCCACTTTGCGATCACAGCGATTGCGATTTATCATTGTACTTTTTCTATCTACAACTACAGCGAACTATATTTACCAGAGTTGTAGTTTCTGATTAAATTACAGTACTTTTGCTGCAATTCTGTTGAACCTGTAGATTTTCTATAAATGATGAACTCAGCGAGTAATTATTTTTTTTATTAATGGGGGCGCCACTGAGCTGCCCCTAAAAACCTTATAAAATCCATGGTATAATAAGATGTTTCACTAGGTATTCTCTTTTCGCGATGCCTCGAAGATGCGTCACGATCAGTGTTGCCATTGATTGATATCTTCCAATATATTTGAGGAGATTTTTGTTCATAACGAATTTAAAATAAATTCCTAACTAGCCTAACTATTTGTTATCTCTTGTTATTCATCTAATTAGTTATTAAAGAAAACTGTATAAAATTACTAGTTCAAAAGTGCTTCTTTATACAAGCACAAGTAAATTTTGCTCGGGTAATTTATTTACACAAAGTAGCAGCACATCAAACTAACAGCCCGCTATGGGGTTTGGCGGGAAAATTCGTAAAGATCGTGTTGTAGATTTTTTATTATTTACCAAAATTTGTGTTTCTTCGAGTGTTAATGTGTAACACAGACCAGTAAACATCTAGACGCCGCTTAGCCGGGCACCCCCGGTCACAACGCATATGCAGTACCACTGCATATAATACGCCCCATCGCCAATCAGGACGTTAGCCCGTCAGCGAGCGGCACCAATCAAACGGAATCATACCACCGAACATTTGAGCCCGCCAATCATAACGCGCCGTTTGCCCCCCGGTCCCCGCCAACATTTTACGACTGCGTTCTCATGCAAAACAATGTTTAAGCGGCGTCTTGAGGCTTACTGGTCTGTGATGTGTAATAATGGTGGATTATTAAATGTTAAGTGCTCGTTAACGTGTACAAGTGTGGATAAATGGTACAAAGTTGAAAAACATGACTTTCGTATTATCTCATCATCCCCTCAGAAACCTAGTAAAGTTTCCATCACTTTACTAGGATATAAGTACAATGTTAATATGTTCAATGATTACGACTGAAGGACATGTATCCATGGTCATGAATAAATAACTAAATAAAAAAAAAACAGCCCGCTATAGGCTTCACAGCCGATGACGTATTACGGAGGCAATCACGTGACCTAGCTGTCACGGGAAGAGAGTACCTGGTGAAACATCTTATTATACCATGATAAAATCTAACAAAAATCCCTTATTCCCAGGAGGGTCTGCGAACACGCCGCGTGGGAGGCTCGCTGTCTCTGTCTGAGGACGAGGTGGACTCGGAGGCGGAGGTGTACGACCCCCTGAACAAGCGCGGCGGCGGCGGCAGGTGAGACCCGACCCTGCACGACCTGTGCAAAGCGCTCTACGAATACGTGCAGCTCACCGACTCCTGCGCAGAATAGCAGGACGGGGTGCAGACATTACCGCCACCATTTTATCTGTTCAGGCGCATAATTTGAACTAGTGATATTTTCAAGTGTTGTTAGTTTTCGCGACCAGATAAAACTAGGGTTGCCAACTGTTTTTCTAAATGTAGTATTTTTTTGGAAATTAAGGTTAATAAAAAAGTGTTAACTCTTAAAACCCAAGCACATACATCCCACTGAAATATAGTATTTTTGCGTACTATATATTTATTCAACAGTAGCTATATAGTACACGAGACTGAAATGTGGTAAAATACTATATTATATAGTTCGGTTGGCAACCCTGGATGAAACTGCTGCACTATATTGTGCTGTCCAAATAGAAGTGTCATTGGTTGAAGTATGTAGCAGTAATCAAATTGTACTGCTATGAATTTCATTATCATGATGTTTGCAGTGTTTAGGAGCAGGTACTGCCTTTATCTGCCAAATTTTTTTAGTGTGATGTTACGGTATGTGGCAGTAGACATAATTTACTGCTATGCAGTTAATAATTGTTAAATAAGAATATAATGTTTGCAGAATTTGACAGCAGGTGCTGCCTTTATTGCAGTGATTTGTATATTAAATTTGTCAAAATTAAGAATTTGTGGTATGTGGCAGTGATTGTGTATTTATTAAATTAAGGTTTGTGTAGCTAGTAACTAACATCGCAAGTTACAATTGATATTTTATTAAATTGTTTTCAATATATGGCAGTAGTTACTGGCTATACCTTAATTTTCTTTTTACATTGGTGTGTTGTATTGTGGCGGGAAGTTTGCAATATGTAGCAGTAGTTTTAATATTTTTGCATATTGCAGTTAGTAAAGGACGATTTCCACCAAACGGCTCGCATCGCATCGGATCGAAAAGATTGTAAAATACAATCTTTAAACGATATTAAATCGTGTACACAGTGTTTAAAGTCTATATTACCAAGTCGCGCAGAGCAGCTAGACCGCGGGCGTCTTCCGCGACACGCGATCGTAGCCGAAAGTATGCTACGATGCGCGATCGTAACCGAAAGTATGCTACGATGCGCGATCGTAGCCGAAAGTATACTGCGTTGCACGATCGTAGCCGAAAGTATGCTACGATGCGCGATCGTAGCCGAAAGTATGCTGCGTTGCGCGATCGTAGCCGAAAGTATGCTCCGATGCGCGATCGTAGCCGAAAGTATGCTACGATGCGCGATCGTAGCCGAAAGTATGCTATGATGCGCGATCATAGCCGAAAGTATGCTGCGATGCGCGATCGTAGCCGAAAGTACGCTGCGATGCGCGATCGTAGCCGAAAGTATGCTGCGACGCGCGATCGTCTCCCTTCGCCTGTCAACATGGTAGGAATGAAACTATTTGAGCAGGCGCAGAAACAGATACGTTCGCAACTTCGCAAGCGACAGTACGGAGCCGATCGTAGGCGTCAACATCCTGCCGGACGCGATCGGCTGTCACCGCATCCGTTCGTATATTTTCAGATCCGATGCGATGCGAGCCGTTTGTTGGAAGTCATCCTTTAGATTTCTTTTGCAGGATGAATAAATTAAATATTGCAGATTTAAGACGTATTTGTCAAAATTGAGAGATTTGCCAGTGAAATATGACTTTAATTATAGCGTAAGTTAGAGCGAGCCGCATCGCAATGCAATGTATTTAAGGCCGTCGCACACCATATCGACTTAACACCGACTCGACCCAAAGTAAAGCATTGAAATGTGAGCTTCATGTTGTGTCACGTACCTACCTTTAGGATGCAAATTGTATTTTAATGTAAGTACCGATGTAAAATATGTAATAAGTTGGGTGTAAATTGCCGATTAGAAAAATGTGTAATGATTGTGTATGCGAGAATTATTGTAATTATTGGGTAAATGTGCCTTCTAAAACAAATCTTTGTTAATGGGGTAAACACAGAGGCTAGAGTTCACAAACTATAATAATTTGCTCATACAACCGTCTACCTGAAACTCTGGTACATTTTTCGAGTAAAACATAACATAACATCACGCCTATTTCCCGAAGGGGTAGTCAAAGGTGTATTAGTACATCCACATTTCGCCGGTTATATTATTATAAAGCCCTGGTAGTAGTGAGCCTATTGCCATTAACCGTTCACAAATACATTTGAGTAAATTGTAATTTTAATTGATTAATTGGATGAGTAACGATTTAAATTGTGGAAAGAAAAAATCACTCACGAGCACCTGACACCAGAACCTGCAACTCCTGGCTTTGTACAGTACGCTAGTGCTTTAGCCACTAAGCTACCGTGAACATTGATCGTGGTATCGAAATTAACCTCCACTTTATTGTACGTAAATGCTTCGCATGCGTAAATGCGTTAAAATAATAAAATAATCAGATGAGTAACGTTAGTGAATACCGGCCTTAGAAGGTATTAAATAAAATTGTGCTGAAGAAATGTAGTGATTGAGCTAATACAACATAGTTAGAACTCCTAATCCTGCGAGTTCCAAATACAACCTAGTTGTATTTCGATACCTTAATTAGCAAACAAGCAAACTCCACTTTGTACTTTCAAATTATTTTGTTCGGACCTCTTCTAAAAACTACGTGTGTTACGTCCATAGAAATACCTGGAAAATCCCAACCCATGGACTATAAATACCTACGAAATACGCGTGGCATAAAACAGACGTCTGTGTGCTATACTTACACTATCCGGGCCCGTAAAATGGCGGCCATTGCAAGGGATGTAAGTAATCGAAATTTATTATAATCCACATTACATTTGCATTACTTGCTGTCCACAGCACAAACAATAAATTTGGGACCGTTTTTAAAGCCTAAAATCGCAATACAAATCCAAAATGTTTTTTAATTGACAGCGATTTTCGCCACGCGGAGTAGTTATTCTGACGTCACATAAAAATTTTGCCAAACAGAGAACGTACAAATAGCATGCCATCTCTTTCACCAGACGAAACCTTGGTTAACAAGAGACCAAGTATATATAGAGGGTATACGACCCCCCTACACATGGGACTATAACATAACTGGCGAAATGTGGGTCTACTATACACCTCTACCTACCCCTTCGGGGAAATACAGGCGTGATGTTATGTGTGTTATGTTGTATAAACGAGGTGGATATAGAGGAATAAGGCGCCTCCATAGGTCTATATCTCTATGGTTCCATCCCTCAATGTTTACGTAAAAAGTATACCTACATCACTGTGCGATGATTTTCGTATTCATCGCTGTACGTTTTTTTTTTTTACTATTTTTAATGTCTCATGTTAACTTTACTAACATGAAATTTGCTGGTTTGCGAATTAAGGTATCGATTTTGAACTTGCAGGACTTAAATTCAATGCAATTAGGTGTAATATTAGAATAGAAAAACATTTATTAGAGTATGTGGTCTTATGAGTTCCACTGTGGAATTTACAAGTCAGTTTTCCTTCAAATAAAATAAGTGGGTAGTACTTACATAATGAAACTGTAGTATAACTGTAAAATAAAGTAATAATATTTGTTGCAGTATTGGTGTAAAAAAAATAGAAAAATTCAAGGCCTATACATACATTTTTTTATATAACGTAATCTCTATTTTTTCTTACTTGTCTTATTTAGTAAACAATCTTGGCATGTCTTTTTATTGTAATTTGTCAATAATAAATAAATAAATATAAATATCTTTGGGACATTTTTACACTTTTTTTTAAAATAATTATTAAAAGACATTACGTTAACAATTTCACACACGAAATAACATTTTTTAACCTAATTACATGTGCAGAACTAGTAATTGTATTTTATCAGTAGTTATTTGAATAAAGAGACGTGCCAAGATTGTTTACTAAATAAGACAGAAAAACAGACCCTAGTTAAATCACTTCAGAATAAATAGCAATGCAATTTAGATTTACCTTACATAACATACTCACAAATATAGCTTAGATAGGATTTATGTCTCATTTATATGGACGTAAATAATAGCATTTTTTAACAAATTAGCCAAAATATAGCTCTTCCTCGATTAGTCGATTTAAAAAAAAGTATCTAATTAATAGGTTACTCGAATTGTAGATATTTTTATAGCAATATTTGCATGTATATTTGCTGTAACGAAATATACACTACACTGTACATCGTCTGAAAGGCCTCTAAGGTAAGAAGTTTGCGGCTAACAGGTAGGGGCTAATCTTAGTAGTTTGCGGCTCACAGTTAGCGGCTAGCAGTTAGCGGCTAGCAGTTGTGGCTAACAGTTAGCGGCTCACTTTTGACCTATGTGCACAAATACTTGTGGTATGGTGCGTTCACCCTACGCGTTCGGTGTATGCAGCTAACAGTAATCGGTAAACTGTATTTTATATCCAGTAAGTAGTTTTCCCATTTGTAATGTCTAGTAATTAAAACAAGTACCTACATATCGTTCCTATATTATATTGCCTGAATTACTTTTATGGGTAGCAGACAAAATTACTTTGTTTCCTGTAAATATATCAAATTAAACACTACAGCAGCGGCTCCCAAACTTTATGGTTTCGGAAGCCTAAAAATATATTTTATTTTACGGAACTCATGTTATACTTAACAAATAACTACGGTATTAAGTATTTATTATTCTTGTGCCCCAACTCTAATTAAATGAACTCAATTTGTTGAAATGTTTTTTTTTAGCTTGTCTGCGGAACCCTGGCTTCTCATCAATGGAACCCAAGGGTTCCGCGGAACCCACTTTGGCATTATATTAACAACATAGGATAGGTACAGTCGATCTGACGTCAGTTAATAGTTTGACCTTGACCGTCTTTATTTCGTAAGTAGTAAGGGCGGTTTTCGTAATTCAATTGTTATTGACGTGCCACTGACTGTACAATTGTACATATTCTGCCTATATTACAAAATGTTTCGTACAAAATATCTTATTAGATATGATTTTTTTTCTTTATAACTCTGATTTGTCTTCTGTTACACAAAAGAAAGAAACTTGCCAATCTCTCGTAACGTAATTTTTAATACTACTTTGATTTTCTATGATATTTTGTAGTGATTTTTATTGAAGAACAAGTATCTTTTATTTAAATTTGAATTAGCTTTTAGTTTTCTTCTGTAAAATGTTAATTATATATTTATTTTTATTTTGTGTATAAAACAGTCTCTAAACTCGGCAGCCGTGCTTTAAACTACAAAACCAGTGAGTTGTGCTTACTATCGAAGGTTTTAATAATATTTATTATCTCTTTCACTAAATATCCTAGTGGCCTATTCAAATATTCTGCGTATTTTTTTTTCTTTATTTTATATGAAGATGTAGTGGTCAGTTTTGTATTGATTTCTAGGAAATGAACAATGTTTTTGCATCGTGTGTCCACACTCTGTTCTTGCTGCCTTTTAGCTTTTTTATTCGGTTATCACTCTGAATAGAATTAAATTGTTTTTATTACATACGATTTTTTTAACATGTGTGTAAAACATTGTTTATTCGTATCCATAATATAATCTAGATTCTTTGATTGTTTATTTTTACCATACAATTATCCACTTATTGCATATTAATGAATTCTTTGTCGACAGATATTAAATTTATCGATGTAATATAGTACAGTCAACCGCATACTGATTTTGTCACCATTGATATGCGTTTGACTGTACCTAGTCTGTAACTTGTAGATAATTATTTATATTTTAGTCTAGCCGACTGAATGTAGCTTTAAGTATGCCACGAGGCACGTGTTTTAATGAAACCAAATGTCTAGCTCAAATATTGTAATTCGTATAATTTATAAAACAAAAATAAATGCTTATAAAATATAAAGTGTCTCAATAGTAACATATAAATATATAAAAATGCAAACAACATGTATAATAAGCTGTTTGCAACTCAAAATGTGATTTACAGCCGACATGACTATCATTTTATCACTATTAGTCTATAGTGATAAACTTATTTCAAAAACTGTATTCTCAATTAACTAATTTAAAAAAAAAACTGTCAGGATGGAGGTAGGTATGATTCCATATCGATATACACTCCACATTCGTTTTTTTTCCTTTTAAAAAAAAAGATTTTAGGTACAAACAGTTGCTTGAAACGATAGTGCGTGACAATGGCACCACAACCAACTCATTGTTCAAATCGAATATAACTTTTAATCAATTTCTCGTTGGTGATTATTTTTGAAGTTTTAAGCTACTTTCAGATTTGAAGTAGTTTTTAGGTATATCATAAGGCTTATTCCTTAGAATCCTTAGCAAGTGAGCCTTCGTGCGCAGGACCTGCCTCAGATAACTGTGAACGTTCAATGATTTATAACTGTCACCATAGTCATTCTTTATCGTCTCCAAGTTTTCTATACACATCGTCCTGTAGTTGTGACCAGTTTCAAGACCAAAAGTTGTGGTCTCCGAGGTACCGTCCCACTGTTCATGAGTCATGACCCTTATAGCCCTAATCTTTTTGTCCCAGTGTTCCTGAACATGGGCCCTGACGTCTGGACAGTCGCATATATTGATCAGCACCTGCATTGCTCGTAATTTCAACGCTGGCGCATTATATGACACGAAAAAATCTACCAAACGCTTAGTTAAGTCTCCTGCAAAATCTTTTACCCGCCATTTTGCCTGAATCGTTACCGTTGTGTACGTCATTAAGCCCACAGCGCTCATAATGACCTCTGGGTCTTTACAGGCTAGGTAAGGCCGCAAATGGTGTGTTAAGTCATGCTTGTCGGCTAGTTTCTTGCCCACGCTGTGTTTGCAGAGTTGTGTCAAGCAATCGATTGCCGCTTGTATGACTCTGTAGTTTGGGTACGTCGTTAGCGTCATCATAACTTGGAACGCGTTTGCTTTCAATGGTGTAATCGGGTCCCACTCTGATAAGTTTTTTAAAGAGTTCATATGCAATATTATAATGCCCATGTGGTCATTTTTCATCGACCTGAGGAGGTTCTCGACGATTTTATCATTTTTCATGATCACTTCGCAAGTGCATCTATCTCTTGTTAGAGTTTTTAGACAGAGTGCTGCGGCGTATCTTATCTCTTTGCGGTCTCTCATGAACATGAACATAAGTTGATCGATAACGACCGATTGTTTAATGATTCGCTTCCTGCCTTGGTAGTGATTGCCAAGATGAGTGAGGATCATGACGACCTTCTCCCGAACGATGGCATCAGTATCCGTCATCAGACCAATGAGTTTGTATACGACATTCAGGCTGATAAGAAACATAGCGCTTTCTGATATTTGAACCTGTTGGTGAATAAGGTAGGTATGTATTTAATAAAGCGTATCTTTTTTTTTCACAAAAGCGTTGCAATTAATTACAATTTCTGTAATCTATGGAAAGTATTATCCTACTATAATAATCCTACAAACAGGTATTACAAATGTGAAAGTTTGTAAAGATATTTGGATGTTTGTTACTCAATCACGCTGAAACGGCTGAACGGATTTGGATGAAATTTGGCACGCAGATCATCATGATCATCAGCCTATATTAGTTCACTGCTGGACATAGGCCTCTCTAATGGCACGCCACTGATATCGGTCATCGGTCACTCGCATCCAGTTACCAGCCACCTTGCCAATATCATTGCTTCACGAGCCTTAGGGGAATCCTGCCCTATGCCTTTACTGATTCGCGGTCTCCACTTAAGGTGAATGCTACAGGGTAGCCCGCGAAATTCAAAATTTTTGGCGTTTCTTGCAAATTGTAGCTATATTTCGCGTTGTATATCGGTAAAAATATGATTGGCGGAAATAATAACAATATATCTATTGAATAATACTCACGAAAAATATTAACCTAGCTCTATAAGCTGTACAACCTCGATAATATTAATTTACGATCAAATTATCGATTTCCGAGCTTGCACAGCTTATATAGCTAGTTTAATATTTTTCATGAGTATTATTCAGTAGATACATTGTTATTATTTCCGCCAATCATATTTTGACCGATATACAACGCGAAACAAAGCAACAATTTGCTAAAAACACCAAAAAATTTGAATTTCGCGGGCTACCCTGTAGCATTCACCTTAAGAACACCTACCCCGACGGCAATTGGTTCTTTGGCTAATGTGGCCGGCCCACTGCCACTTCAGCTAGAACAACCCGGATTAAAATAAAGGTTAATTTCTATCAATAAAATTCCGAAGGAAGCGCGCGAAGTCTTTCTGTGATAAGCCGAATTAATTACGTAGAAGTTGCGGGCAGTCTAGTGTATAATAAGTTGTTTTCGGACATCGAATCGGGTGAACTTAATTGGTCAACGATAACGGCCAAAATTAATATCCAATCTATCCACGATTGCCCTACTATAGATAGGAATTTGACATAAGCTCCATACAAAATATGTCAAATTTCTATCTCTAGTAGGGTAAATCGTAGATAGATTGGATATTAATTTTGGCCGTAAGTCTACTTTGGATGCGGGAATCGCAGGACCGGTCGATGCTTGCGGGAGGCGTATGTCTAGCAGTGGACGTCTTTCGGCTGAAATTATGATGATGATAATGATGCCGACTTTGACGTGAAGAATTAAAATGATGCCCTTGTCGACCAGATAATAGGGACGGTGACAATTTTTTTTTATAATATCGAAACTATTTCAAAAAAATATGCATCTGAAAAAAACCAATAAAATATTTAATAAAATGTCCATTTTATAGTTCCTCCGTGTGGTGCCGGACGTAAAGAATTGCACCACCCTCTTTCTTCTCATGGGTGTCGTAAAAGGCGACTAAGGGATTCACCAGAGGATGGGCAGCAGCGTTCTCTGAGTATTTAAACAACCAACTGCGATCGCCAACCCGCCTGCCAAGAGTGGCGATTATGGCTTATCCCCCCCCTTTGGGGGAGGCCTTTGTCCAGTAGTGGACGTTTTTTGGCTGAGATGATGATGGATGATGTCCAAGTTATAAGCGATTTAAATTTGTTCACTAGGCAGAGACAGCATCATTCAAAGTATGATGTCATTGTTTAAAACCTTCATAGAAACTTGCCATCTCTCTGTACAACGTCCGTTTAGCACGACAGGGATAGAAAATGCTTCCACCAAAAGCTGTAAAAGTGTGTATTTCTTAAATTTTTTCATGGATTTAATAAAAAAAATCAACAATGTTGTTGTTCTGTAACTTCTTTTAAATAATATAAGATTTTTTGGTATTTTAACAGTGGTCAATTACCGAATTACATTTTATTAAAACCCTTCACGAGTCAAAATATGCCAACACCGTAAAACACTGAACTAGTGTTTTAATTTTGGGCAGTGTCTTAGTGTGTCCTAGCGGCCTGCAGGTTGCGGATCTGCGAGTGCACCCGAGGTTTGCGTCCCTGGCAGCTGCCCCGCAGCCAGCCCCTAGCCACGACTTTGTTATTAACAATTAAGATCATACCAATTACCTGATCTAGTAAGGTATGAATCGCTTGCCGTTTTATCAAGTTGTCTTCCGAGGTGATGTCCCGGTTGATGATTCGGAGCCCGAGGCGGTCGAAGCCTAGGCGTGCCCTTGTGATGTCAACACAGGGTGCGAACAGTGATGGCTGCATGGACTCCATTCTTTGCGCTGGTGGTATTTCTAGCGAAGAGTAAGAACAGGAACTAAATTATTCTTATGTTGGAGTTGAGGATTTTTTTTTGTAAATTAAAACTAGGTACCTACCTGTTTAAGATCCGGGAATTCTGAGGCATATCGAAAAGGAGGATGGAATCTGGAAGCTACAGAACAATCAAGGACTTGAAGATCAATAAGCGTAAATCCCATATTTCATTGATGTAGGAAACTGATTGGAAAATCGTTTATGGCACGTGGTGTGGTCACTTAACATAATCTGCCGTCTGTCGTTTCTTATTACGGGGGGCTTCGCCCCCGAACCCACGTTGCGGGGCTCCGCCCCCGTGCCAGGGTGGCTCCCATACCTCCATTGTTTATCGCTGCCAAAGCCCCCTTGCGAGTGGATTGACCTCCAAATCCCCTAGCGGGTGCTTCGACTCCGTTTCTACGGAAAATCGTTTGTATGGAAAATCGGGTCCTCCCAAGGTCTACCAGTGTGCGCACTCCAATATGTCCTCGTTCCGATTAGGAATCCTAATAAACTATCAACTATTGGGCGATAAAAAATCTTCAGTCTGCGGGCTTAAGAGCTTTTAGGTCTTACCATCATGAGGATCGATCTGCTTCTTCAGCATAGCCTGTCGCATAACCTTGTTGATAAGCCGTGGATCCATATTACTTTGGAGCTGAAGATACGAGTTCTTGTAAGGACAGAACATGTTTAGGCCTTTTAAAATTAACTGAAAAACTAAAGAACTATACAAAAATAAATTGTGCTGTGCTAAATAATTTAATTAACGTTGTTAGAGAATTTTGACGGCTGTCAATGAACTTGACTTGACAGAGCGCATAGATTTTGACAAAGATAATATAATCACTACGTTTTAGATTTTGATGTTTATGCCTATCTATGCGCACTCCTAAGGAGTATTTTCCAAAAGTTATGCATGTGGCTCGTTTTCTGTTTTTATTTTTCCGGATTGTTAGGCAGTCTAAAAGTGATTATATTATCTTTGGCCTAAAATAACGGATTTTATTTCCGTACCTATTTGTTGCATCCTCCCCACGCTCACCTATGCAGCGCAAACATGGTCACTGACAAAGCGTCAAAAGTCCGCACTTGGAGTTTGTCAGCGAGCAATGGAACGCAGTATCCTAGGAGTTAGACTTGCTTTTTTTGTTCAAAAACACAAATTGCTGATGTAGGCCAAACACCTGCCAAGCTTAAGTGGAACTGGGCTGGTAACATCGGCCGCATGCCGGAGGAGCTATGGACGAAAACAACCACACAGTGGGTTCCAGACAGCAGTAAACGACAACGCGGCAGGCCCAGAAGGAGTTAGTGGGACGAACTTGACTCCTATCTGAAGGATTGGCCCCAGAAGGCAAAGCGGAGAAAGGGAAGGGAGGCCTTTGCCCTGCAGTGGGACACTACAGGTTGATAATAAAAATAAAAATTTGTTGTTTGTCTATTTGAATAGATGGCCAGTTTAGCTCACGGTACTATTGTGGTTTATTTCCGTTCAAAGGTTTTGTTTGTTGCATCAACTCTATTTGGTGGTATCGTTTTATACCCACCGTACAACCAGGGGTATGGCCAATGGTACGGTGGGTCCGTAACGGTTTTTACGACTTCAAGGCAACGGGAAGCATTTTAAGTTAGAACTTTTCATCAGAACTGTGAATTTTGAACAGCCTCAGATTGAGAATGATGCGGTAGGCGGAGGAACATGACAAGTGTTGTGGGAGTTTCATTTTGGAGATGCCTATGTCTGCAGGTTTCTCCATAAATCTATGAATTGATCAATTATAAATCTATATTTGACCTTTCCAATACTGTTATCCCAAAAGTGGAAAATAAATTAGTCGTTTTGGCTGTTTGTTCCCCATGATTAGCTTCCCACCCTACGAGACAATTTTTTACGTATCTAAGTAAGTATACGTTTACGGT
The DNA here is from genome assembly GCA_949699075.1 of Asteroscopus sphinx. NCBI lineage: Eukaryota > Metazoa > Arthropoda > Insecta > Lepidoptera > Noctuidae > Asteroscopus > Asteroscopus sphinx. Next base: position 30,317,216 of record OX453003.1, read on the forward strand.
AAACCACCTATTCTACTTCGACAAATTCATAGTTGTTGGGTCGCAAAATTATTTGCGGCTCTGGCACAAGAAAAGAGAAGAATAAAAGCGAAACTCGCGCCCCAGACGCGTTCAAATCCACGATAATAGCCTACCGTCTAGCGTACCTTTAAAAGTTTAAAGGGATCGGTCAGTCGGGGCTTGCATCGTCTCAAGCACAGAGTACATTGTAATATACTGAAAGTCTCAAGCCTGCACGCGCTTGCCATCAGATGCGGTCATAGCGCCAAAGTATTTAGGTGTAAGAGTAACTTAAAAACAACTCCAGTCCAGACCTTAGTTTCTTTAGTTTACCCAACAATTAGGAAAAGTAAGTGATATTTTCAAAATATACATTTATTTTTTACTTTCTCATATAGTTTGGTATCTTCTATTTTCTAGATTCTCCTGTTCATTTAAATCATTTTTCTTGTTCGTAAGGCAAAATTATAAATATTTATTACTGTACTATGATGATGGACACTGATTTTCTTGATATCTTTGGCTTTAAGCTTCCGCCTTCAGTTTTATGAACCATCATTAACTCTGAGTTCTGAGGTCTCTAGCTTCGCCGTACATTCTGCTATAGGCTATGGAATAATCTGAAATAGCACAAATACTGTTAAATTAGTCTGATTAAGCATCTATTTATGTACTCATTTTATTGTGCACTAGCTGTGCCCGGCTAGCCGGCATGCGTTGCAATGCCATATTTTTCTTGGCCAGGAACCTTTGCGTACGTACGCAGAACAACTCACCAAAGTTTCATCACAATTGGATGAATGGTTTAGGAACACATATAGGACAAATTTACAAAGAATCATTCGGTTTTTTTATGCGACGTGTTTTTAAAATAACTGAAAATATCTTAAGAGGTCATTGTATTCATCAGTATGAACAAGTTTTACTATAGGACCAACCCTGAAATCGCGAAAAATAACCCTAAAGTTTTCAGTTATTTCAATAACACGTTATAGATAGATGATGGGATGCAGGCTTACTTATTCCATCCTATAACACGGACTGCGATGTCAATTTTTATAGCTCTTACAGTTGATAGCTTTAATCAGATTTTCCTTTACCATATTGAGTCGATTTATATAGCTCTGTACATTCACAGCTATGGGACTATCACCGTGATCGTTTCTAATCGTCTCCATGTCTTCTATGCACATCGTCCTGTAGTTGTGACTAGTTTCAATACCAAAAGTTGTAGTCTCCGAGGTACCGTCCCACTGCTCGTGAGTTCTTATCTTTATACCCTTGATGATCCTCCTCTCCCAGTTTCTCTTAATATCGGCTCTGATGTCGGGACAGTCGCATAAGTTGATTAAAACCTGCATTGCTCGTAATTGTAACACTGGTATGTTATGTGCAACACACAAAGTCACCAAACGCTTAACTAAGTCATACGCGAACTCTTTTGCACGCCATTTTGACTTGGTCGTCGAAGTAGTGTATCCCATCAGTCCAACACTGCTTATAATCACTTCTATGTCTGGGGACACTAGGTAAGATAATAAAACCTTTGTCATGTCATACTTGTCGGCCAGCTGCTTCCCCACGCTGTGTTTGCATAGCTGTAACATACAATCCATCGCCGCCTGTACTACTCTATACTGATGAAATATCAGTAATTTTCTCATCACTTGAAATGCATTCGCTTTTAGTGGTTTAATCGGATCCCACTCTGCCAAGTTTTTAAGTGAGTTCATATGGAATATCACAATCACCATATAATCGTTTTTAATCATTTTGAGAATGCTCTCAATTATTTTGTCATTTTTCATGATCACTTCGCAAGCGCATTTATCTCTGGTTAGAGTTTTTAGACAGAGTGCTGAGGCGTATCGTATTTCTTTGCGGTCTCGCATGAACAAGAATATAAGGCGGTCAATCACGATCGGCCGAGATATGATTAGATTCCTGCCTTGGTAGTAATTGGCAAGGCTCGTAAGGATTAAGGTAACCTTCTCCCGGACGATGGGGTCGCGATCCACCATCAGGTCTATGAGTCTATAAACGACGTTCAGGTTGATTAGAAACATGGCGTTCTCAGATATTTGAACCTGTAAGAAGATAAATTATACCTACTGTAATAAAAATTGTAACATTTACCATTCACTTACATGCTTCGTACACCATTTACGTAACGAAAATATGACGTTTTTAATATTTAGAGTGGCAGTGGGCGGTGCACATTGCTCGCAGAACGGATGGCCGATGGGACAGTTAAGTTCTGGAGTGGCAACCGCGTACTGGAAGGCGTAGCGTGGGAGCTCCCACAAGGTGGACCGACGACCTGGTGAAGGTTGCGGGAATCTGCTAGATGCGGAAAACGCAGGACCGGTGGTTGTGGCGATGCTTGGGGGAGGGTTATGTCCAGCAGTGGACGTCTTACGGCAGAAAAGATGATGATGACGAATATTTAAAAGGCTTTCCTGCCATGGCTTTGGGTTTTTTTTTGGATACCCTGTAGTTATATAATATCTTTGTAACCTGAAAGCCGAATCCTGATATTTTTAAATAAATATCAAGCATCTAAACGATCGGTTGATATGATTACCTGATCGAGTAAGGCATGAACGGCTTGAACTTTTACTAAATTGTCATCAGAGTTGATTTCCCTGTTGATAATACGGAGTCCGAGGCGTCCGAAGCCCAGGCGTGCCCGGGTCACGTCCACACACGGGGCGAACAGTGACGGCTGCATGGACTCCATTCGTTGTGCTTGAGGCAACTCTGAACGAAGATGAACAACATGTATAAGAAGCTACGGCACTACATGAAAAAGAGCGGTGTAGGTAAGTGGTGCTAGAGGCACTGGCTGAAAATTCACAAACCTTGGGCTTATATATATAAAAAATTAAGGCAACATTCTGACCAAAAACTATGTCCAATTTTTTGAAAGCCTTCTTGGAGGCCTTTCGTATATACCTAATCCAAAAGATATTATGTGTTCATCTACTACCAATCACTATTATCGTGTCTCTGACGTACCTATTACGCTGCTAGATATGGGTTGTATGCCACTGGTCATATTTCTTTGTCCAATCGAACTTCTATGATGATCAGTGTTATAATACATACAACATTTGATGAAAATCATCAAATTCTTTTGATCAGTCACATTGGACCAAGATATTTTACCAGTGGCATACCTACCACCCTAAGACCTAAAAGCATTTATGTGATGTCTCATTCTTATCGTATATTAAACTAGCTGTGCCCGCGACTCCGTCCGCGTGGATGTCGGAAAATAACATCGTGTCCTAATTATGAACACAATATCTTCAAATATATACATATAAGCGCCTACACAGACGATTACACTATTAACCGACCATACTATATTTTGTTTTTACAACCAACCGGCTAAGGGGATGGAATTTCATGGAATTAGCCCTAAACTCCCTCATTCTGAGAAGACGCTCGTGCCCAGCAGTGGGAAGTAATTGGGCTGATTATGTTATTCTATAACACTAACCACTTCTCTTCTTATGCTGAGAAGAGGCCCGTGTCCAGCAGTGGGACTGTAATGGGCTGGTAATGTTATGTTATTCTAGAATACTAATAATATCCAGTTCATTAACTCTTCTCATTTTGAGAAGAGGGCCATACCCAGTAGTGGGACAGTAATGGGTTGACTACGATATGTTATTCTATATTTTCTAGTTTCTTAACTCTTCTCGTTCCGAGAAGAGGTCCGTGCCCAGCAGTGGGGCAGAAGGTAATGAGCTGATTATGTTATGATAATCTATTACACTAACAATATCCAGTTCCTTAACTCTTCTCATTCCAAGAAGAGGGCCATGCCCAGCAGCGGGACAGTGATGGGCTATGTTATGTTATCCTATATTTTCTATAATACTAATAGAATCCAGTTGTATTTTTAGGAACCTGCAACCTGCTACCAACCAACAATCATGACCTCTACTTTGTATGCAACTTAATACAATAGCGGGGTCAAGCTGTATCGCTGGATCTACTCAACCGATTCAGATAAAACATACCCTATATTTTAAGTTAGACTAATACCAATACAAATGCTAAGTTTCATTACGATCCGTTCAGCCGTTTTCACGTGATGAGGTAACAAACAGACAGACAGACAGACAGACAGACATAAATTTTTTAAACGATTGATTCGTGTTCTATAGCTTATTTCTAGTCCCACTAGCCGGTTTTCGCGAAAAAAAACTCAATGTACAGACTTTTCGACCTTTACAGTTTTATTATAGTATAGATAGATATGCTCATGCTAGTATTATATTATCTGTGCTTATGCGTAGTTCTTACCATCATGAGGATCTAACTGCTTCTTCCGCATAGCGCGTCGAACAGCCTTGTTGATAACTCGCGGCTCCATGGTGCAAATTAGCTGGAGATACGAGTTCTTCTCGGCACAAAACATGGCCAAGCCTTGTACAATAACAATAAAAAATGAACAGTGAAAATAAAAGCACGTTCAATTATTAAAAACTCTATGAAAACTTAGGTAAATACCTGTAAAGGTTTTGTGCAATAAATGTTACAAAACTCATCTGAGTACAAAACAATTGATTTCTCAATTGATTTTGTGTGATGAGTATTTGACGTTTTCTTAAGTTGAAGTTTGGTTGAAGTTTTGATGTCTATGCTTTGTTTTAATTGCAGTAGGTTTTTAGAAAAAGTTATGAATCCAACCAGTTTGCGTTTATTGCCACAGGGTTTTGGCGAATAATTTTTATTGAGATAGGTAGCCCAAATACTTACAAGAAAAGTATGGGATGTAATAACGAATTTAGTGGACACAATTATTCCAAATTTTTTAGTTTTTATTATATAATTTTTGTTGTCGTCATTTTAATCAAAATGAGAGATCGATTGGTTTGGGAATAAAAAGGCATCTATAAATATTTAATCGGTAAGATAAACCCAATATGTAAAGGAATAATAATATATATTTATTTTAATAATATTTTCAGTAGTATTGGAATACCCTTATAAAATTTGTGACCGACGAAAATGGTTGATTCTTCTTTTTGAACTAGATCATGAAACACATTACATTCCCGTACACATAACAACACGTTTCCTGAGTTTCATACCACTAAGCATTATCTTGTTTTTAAATGGAGTCAAATATTATTCATCGCAATCATGGCATCTATGATCTGATTGCACTTTATTTTCTAGGATATGGCAATCTGAATCCTTTTCTTCTGCACTTGGTGTCCACTATAAGTTGCGCTTGTCTCTTCAAGTAACACCGCGAAGGTATGTCTTCTTCATCTTCCGAAGCTGAAAACACCAAGATTTCATATAAAGCAGGTACTTATCAGCCGGTAAACTTCTTCAAATGAATATAAATTACGCTCATCAATCATCAACTCAGCCTATCGCAGTCCACTGCTGGACAAAGACATTCGGTCCTCTGCCTTCCGCATCCAGTCTCCCCAGCTATCTTCTTCAGGTCGTCGCTCCACATGGCTAGGGGGCGCCCTACGCTGTGTTTGCCGATTTGTGGTCTTTACTCAAGGACTCTTCTGCTACAACGGCCTTCGGTCGTTCGACAGACATGGCCAGCTCATTACCAGTTCAGCTTACTGATCCTACAAGCTCTGTCAGTCACTCTGGGTCTTCTCCGAAACATCTCGTTACGGATTTTATCCTTCAAATTGCCTTCAAAGAAACTACAAGCATAGCTCGCTGAGCGGCTTTGCATTTGTGGACAAGCCCAACTCACAGAATAGAAAACAAGAATACTCTATCGTAAATTACTGCTATTGCAAATCTCGGAAATCTATCAATCTATCCATATTATCTCCGGAAGTTGGGTTGGTAGATTTTCAGTCGTATTTGATTCGAAAATACTTAGTTGGAAAAAGGTGATTTCTGTTAAAATACACTTTCGGACAAATAGTCAGGACGGTTAGCAACCACTAGTCGTCTCGGATCCTTTACCCTGTTTCCTAGTAGTCCAGATGTCTATGATTAGTACAGATCACCTATTTTAGAAATCCCTGGATATTGATGATCTCTTGTTTTATTATGTCTTTTTTTTTGTTAGCCATCCTAATGGCTGAACGAGCTAAAGACCCACCTGACGTTAAGTGCTTACCTTTGCCCATAACAACTGCAGTACCTACCTCCTACGTTGTTGCCTATGTGGTATTGCGTATTGCAAAACGCGTACACCAAACTGAGATTTAAAGATGGAAAGTCTCATGTGATTGTACACCGACCGTGTACAATTGTATTTACACCGACCGTGTACAATTGTATTTACACCGACCGTGTACAATTGTATTTACACCGACCGTGTACAATTGTATTTACACCGACCGCGGCAGCCGTATCCCTCAAACCAAAAGAATAAGACAGACGGAGCGCGTAGAACTGGTGACGGAAGGCAGAATAAGGAATACTAAATAGCAAAGGAGTACCTACTTTTTCACATTCAGTCTATATTACAGTACTCTGTGCATTCAGTGTTCGCGAGCTGCTATCGGGAGCGTGCGTCTAATCTTTGACGCTCCCAATCGCGGCTCGTGAACACTGCGGGCGAAATAGTAGGTACTCCTTTGCTATTTAGTATAATATTCCTTACTCTGGCTTCATTCAGTAGTTCTACGCGCTCCGTCTATCTTATTCTTTTAGCTTGAGCCGTATCCTTATATACGATACAATACATTTTATAAATGATCGGGTCACATTGATCTGACTATGGAACATTCCCTATATCTAGAGGTGAATTACTGTGGAAAGAAAAGGTGGTTCATTACTTACTCTGTGCTTTAACAGGTTCCTTCTGTAGGAGCTCCTTGTATGTGGGCACATTCTTCTCCGACTCCTTAGGAGTGCTTTGGCTCTGTCCACTCAACCCAGCCACTGAAGCTGCTGCACTGGCCGGCTGCAAAAGTAAAAATACTGTTGCTCTGTACTATTCATCGTTTGAAATAAGCTAAGTATTCTACAGTACTATGAGTCATTTGGGGAACAGATAATTGCCTATTGTTGAGGCTCCCATGCCTATTTTAGTCAGCTTTCTGGGATGACTAGCGATTTGTTTTATTACAATTAGTTGACGGTTAATTAAATATCAAAATATCTTACGGTAGAAGGAACCATGATGATGGTGGTATCCTTCTGTCGTTCCTTGACTTCTTCAACTTTAGCTCGTGCCTTATCGTATCGGGTTGTCAATACCATTACCAGCTCCTGTACGTCTCTGGCTTCAGCTGTCCATTCTGGCATGCTGGGCTCTGGGATAATCTGGAAAAAGTTATGAAAATGAGAGAGATTTGAGTGTAATCCATAAAAAGTAATGGGTATTTATCCTGCAGATAAGAAAAAATATCAAATTATAACGATTTAAATTGTGGAAAGAAAAAAAAATTGCTCAAACAGAAAACCTGAAAACACTGTTTCTTAATAAGATATCGCTGACGTCACCCAAAGACGTACCATAGTGGAGGATAATTTCGATACCACGAGCAGTGTTCACGGTAGCTTAGTGGCTAAAGCACTGGCGTTCTGAGCCAGGAGTCGCAGGTTCAAATCCTGCTCGTGAGTGATTTTTTCTTGTCACAATTTAAATCGTTAGATTTCTCTTCGCATGCGTAAATGCGTTAAAAATAATAAAATTATCAAATTATAAGTCCGTCTGGCTTTATATATTTATTAGACTTTGCCCGCGACTTCGTCCGCGTACTGAAATAAAATATCCTATGATACTTCTGGATAAAGTAGCTTCCTAATGGTCAAAGAATTATTAAAATCGGTTCAGTAGTTTCAGAGCTTATTGATTACAAATAAACAAACATACAAACAAATATTTCCTCTTTATAATATTAGTATAGATTAACCAAATGTTTTTCATTACAGTATATATCTGCGCCTCTAAGCTGAATTTAGATAAACCGTAGAAATATAGAAATCTATGTATAGCTATGAATTGATTCAGACTATATTTTTTAGTTCCGTGTGGTGCCGGACGCAAAGAATTGCACTACCCTGTAGGTCTACTCGCGTTTTACGAACGACAAACGAAGTACGAACTTTCGTTTCGACTGATACTTACATAATAAAGATAGGCACATAAAAAAGGCACAATTAAGATAGACTACGGTTCATAGTCGTATACAATTTACCGGAGATGAGAAAAACAAACGTCAAAACACGATCATCGCATGCGATAAGGGAACGATGGTTGACCGGAGTAGCAAATTGTGCGATGAATCGTACGATTTATCGAATATCGTCGAACGGGAGTAGACCCCCTGTATCTTCTCATGGGTGTCGTAAAAGGCGACTAAGGGATTCAACAGAGGATGGGCAGCAGCGTTTTCTGAGTATTTAACCAAATAACTGCGATCGCCAACCCGGCTGCCAATTATGGCATTATGGCATATCGCCCCAAACTGCTTGGGGGAGGCCTATGTCCAGCAGTGGACGTCTTTCGGCTGAAATGATGATGATGATGATATATCTTTACACGCACTTACGTCCAAAAGCTTACAAAGCTCATACAGCAGTCTTTTTATCTCCAACAGCAGCGTCTCCAATTCGTCCATGTTCTTCTGTAGCTCAGCGTAGATCGCGTTCTCTTCTTCTATCTCTTCTTTCAATGCTGTTATTTGGTCTTGAGCCCTATAAAATTAATTTTATGGAATTTACTGGATTTGTGGCCTAATATGGTTATAACGCAGATTGATTTTTCTGAAATATTTCACCATCGTCACAGACTTAGTAAAAATATAGACGAAGTGCTGCGAACAATCTAGTGAAGCCAAAAAAAACTATGCTCCTTCGTGTACAACCAGCGCTCACGCACACACATGCACCTCAAACCGTGCTCACCCCTATCAGTACACATGTCGCGGCATCGTCCAGTAAGCATCGCAAAAGCAAATATCCTTCAGGTGCATGGTGTGTGCGTGAGCGCTAGTTGTACACGAAGAGCATAGTTTTTTTTGGCTTCATTATGATTGTTCTCAGCACTTTGTCTTCATTTGTTACTATGTTTTTGATCATCGTACGCCTTAGGGCTAATTCTGCAATGGGACACCACCCTCATTGCAAAAATCTAGAAGAGCCATCTATCCAAGACTTAACGATGCAATTTCGCAGCATAGTGTTATGTTTGGAGTTTCAATGTATGGGACTAATGGCTGAAAGAATATAGTTAGAAGCTGTGTTTTGTAAACTTTTGTACTCACTCATCCTTATCTTTGACAGAGGCAAACTTGAAGGCTTCCAGTTCAGCCATCATAGTGGCCTGGGTTTGTTCCAACTCCAGCTTTTCTTCTTCCGTGGTCTGCTGCAGGTAGTTGAGACGCTGTGAGGTGTCCCGCTGGGCACGGAACCTGTCAAACACCTCCTCAGCGTCTGTCACTCCTGAAAGTATTCTTGGTTTGTTATTAATGTCGACTTTCGTTTAAGAATAAGGACAGGGGACAAATATGACACAGATGCAATAAATAGCACTGTATTTTGACAGTTGGAAGCGTGAGTTCACGCTTAGAATAACTCTGAATAAGAGTTAGTTCGTGTTGAACATTGATGGAGTTAACATCTCTGAATACCTGTTATTCACGTAAGTTGTGCATTGATATTTTATTGCGATATATTGTGATTATTTTACTATTTATATTGTATTCATTTTAGAATGTGTTAATGTTTATTAATTCAATATTAATTATTCTGTTGTTTTTATAATGTTACTTCTGATGAACAGATAATTGGTTTGTGGAGTTATGTCTATTCATGTTTCTTATTATGATTCTGTACCAATATACATACGTTATTAATGATACAACTCAGCCTATCGCAGTCCACTGCTGGGCATAGGCCTCTCCCAAGTTGCGCCACAACGCTCGGTCCTCTGCCTTCCGCATCCAGTCCCCCCCAGCCACGTTCTTTAGGTCGTCGGTCCACCTGGCAGTGGGGCGCCCTACGCTGCGTTTGCCGATACGCGGTCTCCACTCAAAGACTCGTCTGCTCCAACGGCCATCGGTCCTTCGACAGACATGGCCAGCCCACTGCCACTTCAGCTTACTGATCCTACAAGCTATGTCGGTCACTCCGGTTCTTCTCCGGATAATCTCGTTACGGATTTTATCCTTCAAAGAAACTCCAAGCATAGCTCGCTCCATAGCTCGCTGAGCGACTTTAAATTTGTGGACTAGCCCAACTGTCAGTGTCCACGTCTCGTCTCGTCTCGTCTCTATTTTTAATCATGACTTGTTTAAATTGATAATAAAATAGCAAATTGCCTATGAGCTAGTCCTTTTAGTTCACAATTCACGCCATTTTCATTTTTCATTTTTCTTTTTCACGCCTTAGACGATTGCGTGAAAATAGATTTTTAAGACAAGGAAGTCACGCTAAGGCTGGTCTATTCACGCAGATTACTCAAGTACTCAATAATACCATTAAGCATCGCCATCAGCATAAAATCAACTTGGGACGAATATACAACGTGTTATTGAAATAACTGAAAACCTCTTAAGAGGTCGTTGTACTCATCAGCATGAATAACTTTTACTATGGGACCAACCCTTATATCGCAAAAAAAACAGCTGTTTCTTACATTTGTGTTCACATATAACGACAAAATGTAAGGATCAGCTGTTTTTTTTAGTGAGGTTTTCAGTTATTTCAACAACACGTTGCATAAACATATATATAATTCTTCAATAGAGTCTGACATAGAACGAACGAGAAAAATATATTAGTTACGTATAAAAAACACAAACACAAAATTAAGAGTAATAAAACAAAAACAACTGGATGTGTTATGTTATGTATAATGTTAGATAAATTACCAGTAAGTTTCATAAGCCTCTGAAAGATGTCCTCCATCTGTTGGGCGGCTGACAGCTCCTCAGGGACGGTTTCTCCTTCCGTGGACCTGGTAGACTCCTGACGAACCACCGGTCGAGCTGTGGCCATGGAACAGAGGGAAGACGAATAACAACGTTAAATCAAACATAATAAACATCTGATAAAGGAGCGTTGTTGTTCATTGTGGTACTGGAAGTAAAGATTTGCACCAACTTATATAATCTCATGGGTGTCATAAAAGGCGACTAACTAAGGGATTCACCAGAGGATGGGCAGCAGCGTTCTCTGAGTATTTAACAAACCAACTGCGATCGCCAACCCGCCTGCCAATCGTGGCGATTATGGCATATAACCCCCACTTGGGGGAGGCCTATGTCCAGCAGTGGTCGTCTTTCGGCTAAAATTATGTTGATGATGGATTTGGAGTAGTTATACAGTATGTAACAAACATCCTGTTGCTCTTGTGAGCTACCTACTAATTTGGAAAAACTGTTCAATAAAAATAATCAAATTAAATATTAAATCATTACTAATTGTAAATTTGAAGTGATTATATCACTCAAAACTCACTCATTCAATGATTATATCAATAAAAATAATCAATTTAAATATTAAACCATTATTAAAAGCGATTATATCACTTTCAATGTACATTTAATAATGATTTAATATTTAAATTGATTATGTTATTGATATAATCATTGAATGAATGAGTTTTGAGTGATATAATCACTTCAAATTTACAATTAGTAATGATTTAATATTTAATTTGATTATTTTTATTGATATAATCATTGAATGAGTGAGTTTTGAGTGATATAATCACTTCAAATTTACAATTAGCAATGATTTAATATTTGAAGTTTTTCTAAATGAGTGGTGTCCTTATGTATGAATATCTATTCTGATAACGTAGCTTACAGGAACAACAAGGTTTTTGTTACATATTGTATAGTTTATAACACTAGTAGGATGAGCAGACATCTGTGCGCTAATAACAACATACTGCGATCAATGATACAGATACAAATTATGTCTATTTTTTTATTTTTTTATTAATACACACAGTAATATAAAACCCAGCTGACGTAGGAAATTACCGCCCAATTAGCCTAATAAATAATAATTTAGAGAAACATCAACCAATAGAACAAGCAGGCTTTCGTAAGGGTGAATCCCTTACGAAAGCCTGCTTGTTCTATTGGTTGCACAGTAGATTATATACACTCCTTAGAGCAAGTAATAGTGAAATATGAAGAATTTAATAAACCGTTATATTTGGGTTTTATAGACTACACCAAGGCATTCGATTCGATTTTTCATCAAAGCATATGGGACTCGCTTTCTTCAATAAATCTCTCACAGGTTTATATAAATATAATAAAGGATATATATAGTAAAAGCAGAAGCAGAGTTAAGTTGGATAGAACAGGTGAGGTGATAAAGATAGGCAGAGGAGTAAGACAAGGAGACCCATTATCTCCTAAATTATTCATCACTGTGTTACAACACATAATGTCAAACCTTGATTGGTTCCAAAAAGGCATTAACATAGATGGTAAACACCTCAGCCACCTAAGGTTTGCGGATGACATTGTTGTATTATCTGAATCTGCTAAACAACTCGAAGAAATGTTAAACGACCTTCATATAGTGAGCACAAATGTTGGCCTAGAAATGAACACCTTAAAAACAAAAATACTTACAAACAGGTCAAAGGAACTAATAAAAATAAACAACAAAATGATAGACTACGTAGATGATTATATATATCTTGGTAAGCAAATATCTTTTAATAAAAACAGAAACACAGAGGAAGTAAAAAGAAGAGTAAATTTAACCTGGAATAAGTTTTGGAGTTTCAAAGAAATAATGAAATCACACTTACCGTTAAAACTAAAAGTTAAGGTCATGAACACATGCCTATTGCCATGCCTTACATATGCTTGCCAGACTTGGATTTTCAATGGAAAAACTAAAAACAAAATACAAGTTTGCCAAAGGGCGATGGAGAGGAGCATCCTAAACATAAGACTTATAGACAAACAACGAAATTCGATGATAAGAAAGAAGACACAAGTACTGGATGCCCTTCAACACGCTCATGCATTGAAGTGAAGATGGGCGGGCCACCTGGCGCGATTAGACGACGACAGATGGACCCAGAGAACAACCAAGTGGAAAGGCCCATTGGGAAAGAGGAAGAGAGGAAGACCTACAGAAAGATGGCAAGACGAAATAGTAAAAATTAAAATTAAAAATTAAAATAAAGACAAAACATGGATGAAAAAAGCTTCAGACAGAAAAATCTGGAAGTTATTGGAGGAGGCCTATACCCGTCGAGGGGTCCTTAATTGATATATTTATTTTATAAGAGTATTACTGTTCACATACATACAAATTAATTAAGGAATAATAAAGGCTTTTTTATTTTTTATTTTTTTATTTTATTTTATTTATTTTAATATAAAACCTTAGGATAACACAAATAAAATTCATGGCAGTGATTTTTGGTTTTACGATTACAATATGGCCCGCAACTGGCATCTTAGCTAGATTACGAAGTAACCTGTGTTAAAGATACCAGTCCCTATCCCCAATGTGAGTACATAATAACAATAAATTTTTTGCAGTTTTTTGTGGCAATCCAAAATAGGTAATTACATGTTAAAGTTGACGAAAAATTAAATTAAATTAAAATTATGCTTAAAGCTAATGAAAACTTTCATATGCGTATGTGGGTGAGAGTATCTGTGTGTGGGGGGGGTCTATGTGGGTGGGTGTGCATGAGTGTGGGGGTGTATGTGTGTATGTTGAGAGAGTTTTGTGTGTGTGGAGTGGGGTGTATGTGTCTCTAATATGGTTGGGTAGTAATGTGCTACACCATTGGAGTAATAAGATTTTCTGTCTCTTGGTAAGTCAGGCTTAGAAGCCACTTATTAATATCTTTTTTACAAGCACGACTAGAGAGATGGTAAATAGAGAGCAGCTTATTCACTTTATTATAAAGGGTAGGTGCCAAGAAATAATTAAACCTTTTAGTGTGTGTGAAATTTCCTTTTTTAGATTCACAAATTATGTCCTTACTCCTTTTAGTGATTTTTCGAAACGGGGTTGCAGCATGTTGGATGAGTACTGTATACGATATAAAAAGTTGCCTTACAGTCAATAATTTACAATTTTTGTAAAGTTCGGTAGTCGGGTATGTGTACTTTCTAAAGGTGCTCACTTTTAGGATAGCCCTTTGTGCTCTTTCTATTTTAAGAATAAGTGTTTTCGGCGCACCACCCCAGGACGATATGCAATAACTTAGAAGCGATTGACATAGAGCGTAATAAACTTGTTTTAGGATTCGGGCTTCAGCTACATGGCGGAGGGTTTTAAAAATGTAAATTAATTTTCTCACTCTTTTTTGTAGAAGCTCTATGTGAAGTGAGAAGGAAAGATTATTGTCAAGTGTTAAACCTAGATATTTGGTATCGTGATGATGACTATACTCGCTAGTCATGGAGGGCTCGTAGGGACACTGTTAATCAGCAGTGGATGTTCAAGAGCTAACACTATTAGGCTAAGCGTACGCTGAGACGCAGGCGACGTAGTTCCCCGCAGCGCAGGGCAGAGTAGATTTAGTAACGTATGAACAAGCACAGGACCAATTCATGTAATTTCATGACGCGCCAATCAAGATGCAGTGATGCTGCAGTTCGCTTCTGACGGCGATCGCTGTAGATAATAGAATACGAAAAGCATTATTTTGATCGAAACTCACTGCAACTGCACTTCTCTAGCTAAGTGAATTGACCTTCAGAGCTGCGTAAGCTGGTCAATTTCTTTGGCTGCGATGCAGGCACGTCAAATGGCAGAAATGATGACTGCGTCTACTGCCATGCCCTGCGAATTCTGTACTGCACTGTATTACATCGCCTGCGTCTCAACATCATCATCATTTCAGCCGAAAGACGTCCACTGCTGGACATAGGCCTCTCCCAAGCATCGCCACAACGACCGGTCCTGCGCTTTTCGCATCCAGCGGATACCCGCGACTTTCACCAGGTCATCGGTCCACCTTTGGGAGGCCTACCCACGCTGCACCTTTCATTACGCGGTCGCCACTCCAGAAATTTACTGCCCCATCGGTCATCCGTTGTGCGTGCAACGTGCCCCGCCCACTGCCACTTAAGTTTGGCAATTCTTCCTGCTAATGTTGGTTACATTCGATCTCCTGCGAATCTCCTCATTTCTGATTCGATCACGCAGGGACACTCTGAGCATAGCCCTCTCCATTGCCCTTTGAGTGGGTTTTAGCCTTCTTATCAGGCCCATTGTGAGTGACCACGTTTCAGTGCCGTAAGTAATTACTGGCAACACACACTGGTCAAAGACTTTCGTCTCAGCATACACACATTACACTCGTAATTGTGTCACCTTGTGGTGGAAATACCCTCTTCTCCAGTTTCTCCAACTCTCGCTTCCTCTCAGCAAAACGTTGCGCAAAGTAGTTTCGTTCGGAGGCTCTTGAATGTTCGGCATCATGTGCGCGCGCCGCTTCAGCCGCCGTTGCTGCAGTCGCGCGTATGCGCATCTCTCCGGCTTCCTCGCGTATATTCTATAATGCGAAGAGTAAGGGATTGCTTTGTATTTACATCTTAGTTATTTTACTTTTACTTCGCTATTTTCAGACTGGTGGCCTCGGTAGTTCGTACCTCTAATTTCATTATTTCTTCTTTCTGTTTTTTTAAAAGATCTTCGATGCGAGATAATGAACTTTCGAATTTTACAGAATCATCAATTAGAGCTTGTCTGAAAATAAGTTGAATAATTAACGCACAAAAAGTAAACTTAATTTTTTTTATTAGAATAACTAGAACTAGCTCTTAAAAATTGCAAAACGCTATTTATTGCCTGCGGGCGGCGTGACCATATCAATTGCTGTGTTTGGGAGGCATTATTGCGAATATTGCGATCCCTTATCAATTCTACAGTTTGCTAAATTTACCCTCAACTATAGAATATATACTAACGCTTCAACTGAAGGCTTGGACGCGAACCTAATTTTATTCATATTTAGATTCCAAGTCAACTGCATTGGTGTTGCCGGACGCTAGATAAGGAATTTTAATAGTAGATAAGTTAATTAAAACAATTGTATCTACGTCTAACTATGTAGTACCAATCTGCCTACCAAGCTTGTTAATCATGGCAATAATGGTGCTGATTCTGTTGCTTACAAACTAATCTAATTTAGTCTTATTATGCATCTTTCTAACTTTAACCATTTGAATAGGATAGAAGATTTCAGTCCTGTTAAATTTATTTTGATATTTCTTAATATTTTCTGTCCTTTTTCAATGAATTCTATAAGAAAGAGATATAGTCTGAATAAAGTGCGGTTTACAAGAGAATCGGCACCAATATTTCCCTAAAGACTGAGCAATAGACGTTTACACATTGTCATTATGTTTCATCTTTAGCGATCAGATAATATATGGTGATGCTTCTACTTACCTAATAGACATATATTTCTTCTTGACTAGTTCAGCTTCCGTCCATTGAATGAGGACTTTGTGTATCTCGTTTTCCAAGTGCGAAACGTGCTGTGCGTAAATTAAGTAATTAGTTAAGTAATTAGGTTTGACAATAGTAAAATTGTTTAGAACAACATCAATATCAACATCAGTATCTCCATCAGTTCTCAGTATCTCAGCTTGGTGAATTCGATTTGCTATACCATTAAACAACAGCCTAGATGGCTTTGCAGTAAAGTTGTTATGGGCTAAGCTAACTTAACATTAGGTGGGCCTTTAACTCGTTTCTTATCCTATACCAAGTATTTTATTATATAGATAGATTGATAGAATATACTTTATTGTACACCATGAAAATAGTAGTAAACAGGAACAACGTATAATTTATGGGTACATGGGGGGTCTAAAAATCTTATGTTTTTGCTTGCATTGCAAAACCGCATCCTTTGTTTTTTTAACCACCCCTAAATTATGGATAGTGTTTTTGACAGCACACTTAGTCGTCGTAGTGACTTTGAGCTACCATTCATCAGATTCATCTGTAAAATATTCCAGCTGTCTTCAGGTGTGAAAACATCACTCTTCACTACTCTTCAACAAAGTGATGAAAGAACAGTGATAGCTTAGCGGTTGAACGCTTGCCTTCCATGCAGGAGGGTCTGAGTTCGAACCCGGTCCGCAACTCTGTCTCTTCGAATTCATGTGCTGATTAGAATTGGATTACCACTTGCTTTAACGGTGAAGGAAAACATCGTGAAGAAACCTGCACTCTTGAGAGTGCTCCATATAGTTCTCAATGTTATATGTAGTCCGCCAACCCGCACTAGGCCAGCGTGGTGGAGTAAGGCCTTAACCTTCTCATTATGAGAAGAAGCCCGTGCGCAGCAGTGGGACAAGAGTGGGCTGATCATGGTTTATGTAAAAAGACTATCATACTCACCTTCCTAGCCTGGCTACTGTTTTTAGACTTTACAAGAATGCCTTTATTGTTCTCTATCAGAAGATGTTCGTATTCCTTTTCCAACTCTGTTAGTTTCTTCTTTTTACTTCTCTTCTCGTACTTTAGTAAGTCTAGCATTTTTCTCTGTTCTGTCACTTTTAAATCGAGATTATGTATTATCTATAAAGATTGAAAAATTTTATTTACTTCCATCAAGTGACAGTTATCGTGTGATGCAAGCAATGCAGTTGATATACGCCTAAACTGTACTATTGTTAATCCAAGCTAAACTGTGTGGCACTCAAATAAGCCATACTTCATAAAAATTGGCGTATAGAAAAAAAGAAAGAAAGAAGAAAGAAAAACTTTTACTTGGCACAGGACAGTGACAGCACAACAATAACAACAATAGAATAACCAAAATTAGACATAAGTAAACATAAAAATAAGGGAAGATTTTTTTTTTAAGTTGACGTTAACGCCTTTGCGTGTACGCCCATTTGTAATGAAGCCCTCGATAAGTTGGATTCTAAGTTTTTAGTAATGCTACCTACATTTTGTGTACACGGGGCTGTCGTAAATTAACTCTGGCTGAAACAATAATCAAGAAAAAATTAAGTACGAATCTGCCATACCTTATCCGCACTTTTATCTCCCATAGGACACACATCATTGAGATATTTCTTAATCTGCACTTCCTCTTGTCCAATAACGGCCCTAGCCTGAGCCAGCTCTGTAAGTCTTAGTTTTATCTCCTTCTTCAACGTATCTATCAGATCATTATTGTGCTGCTTTTCAGCTTCGTTCTCCTCATAGTTAGATTTTCTTTGGCCCTCTGTAACAAAAATTGTTTACATAGGTACGTTACGCGAGTTTTTGAGATCCCGACTGCAGGATTAGGTTTTATACTCTTTAGATTTAAATACTCTTTGACTGCAGGGTATAATCCAAACTTATACATATTTGAGAAAAGTAGTCCTAAAACTTTTCAACTAAATTTTGGAGAACCTAGAAATGCGTTTTTAGGTAGGTAGGTGTTTGATAAAGAAGCTGGTTCAGCCGGGAATTGAATCAATGTTTTTGCACCATAATAGGTACCTATATCAAAACACCAATTGATAAATATGATTTTGTCCTCATCTAATGTACTTAAGCCCTTTAGAAATATTCGGTAAACGAGAGATTTGACTTCCTTATCCCGAGATCCAGAAGAAATATGAGAACATACCAAAACAATATTTACCGGCAAATTATTTTGGCACATGCAGAGCAATATAAACTAATATTACATATTATTATAATGTCTACGT
This sequence comes from Asteroscopus sphinx, assembly GCA_949699075.1. NCBI lineage: Eukaryota > Metazoa > Arthropoda > Insecta > Lepidoptera > Noctuidae > Asteroscopus > Asteroscopus sphinx. The sequence goes on from OX453003.1 coordinate 30,335,839, forward strand.
TAGGTCTACATGTACATAATACGTACCTGATAGTTGTATTTTCTTTTTGATCTCAAATATTTTTGTGTTTATAGTCGTGAGCCGGTCCTCTGTTTCTATTTCGAAGGGATGTTTTTGATAACACATCGCCATTGTTGTAAATAATGTCGCTGTTATTAATAATAAAAATATACGAGTTCCACCCTTCTGCTGGGCTTACAACAACCGCCAGAACTAAGTATTGATCAAACAATAGTTTTGAAAAAGCCAATGCTAAAATTACCCCGGGTGTTCTGTTGTTATTTTTGTAAGTTAAATGTACCTAATACAATTTTAAATCATCCGTTAATACCTACTATAAAACGGTTTATTTTACATAATTATTCAATTTTAATATCAACCCCTCATCAATTATAGCTTGCAACGCCATCTCTGTTGTGGTAAATAAACGACAAAGTTCAAAAGCTCTTGATTGGTTGCGCGCACACAGCGCTGCTGAATCGCTTGATTTCTCCATTGAATCAACATTCCTCCGCGTGCGTTTGTATGTGTGCGTAATTCGGTTCTCACGGGGTTTTAGCCAAATATTCTTCAATTCATGACTTAAATCAGTTGTGTACTGATGTTAAATTATTAAAGCTAATGTTTTAAGTTAGTGAATAAGCTTAGATACCGAAATATGTATTGTTACATGGTGCGCGCACGCACACAGACGCGCTGGCGGCCATTTTGATTTACCGTACGCTGTGTATTTACGGACAAAGCCGTCAGATGCGAGCGGGACGCGGCTGCGCATGTTCCTACCGGGCTTTACGTTATTTTCAAACGGGTTTTACCGCTAAAATGTCCAATAAACAAATGATTTCGACGTAACAACAGTTCAAAAACAAAATGAAGTGTCAGTTCTTACATTTGGTTCCGTGAGTGTTGATTATTTAGTGTTCAAACGACATAGAAGGAGTAAAACAAATGTGTGTGATCCATGTGTGAATGTTGTGTTACAAAATGTGGTCGAGGAACTTTACACCGGATTATGGGATTCAATTGCTGTCAATCTTCATAGTGCTGTCGACACTGGCCGCAAGGATCCATGGTGTCGAAGGTGAGTGCTAGTTAAACAAGTAGTTGAGCTTATGAAAGCGCGGTCCACGAGTTAGCGCGGCCGAGTTGCGTTGGTGCCCTTGCTTAGCGAGCTTTCAGCGGGCCGGTGTCTTTTACAATCGGTTGGGTTACCGATCGGTTCTCACAGTAGGGACTTGTGAAACGAGTCGTTTTAAAAACTGGAGTGAATTCAACGCATCGCATTTTTAATGTTTTTTAATTGTGCCGCGTTTGTTGACGTTAAGCGCAGCTCGTAACCCGAGCTCGTATTATGGCATCGGCTCGCTTTCAGCTCCGTACTTGATATTTGTACTTTGATTCTAGTTTTGCTTGTAGACTGTAATATTTAGGTACCCACGATGAACGTAATGTATTTAGAACAAGCTATCCGTTTAGATATCTGACCCTCATAGGTAGGTATGCGCTTTTCTCCAGCTTATCTATTCGTTATATCTGCCTTCCACGTATTTAATTTACATCACATTTAAATTGAAATTACATTAGAATTTTTGAATTTTTTCCCTAAGGTTGTCTGGTTGAGAACGCTAATGGCGTTAAGACCGCCTTTGTACCCAGTTGTGCATAAAGAATTAGGTAAATAAATAAATACCTAAATATTTTTATGTTTTTGAAATAGCGATAAGAGTTTACTTTTGACTAAACATCTTGTCCAAAACGCAAGTCAAAAGAGAATAAAAACAACGCAACGTCTCAACTTTTTTCCCAAACACCTTCGAGTAACATTGTCGTTGATACATCTACATACAAATCTTCTAATCCCTTCCTCTCTGAATATGTATGAATGTTTCGTTCATCCTTACCTTCCTAACCATAAGTTACTAAAATTGCAGTAAGTAATTCCTTCGTTTTAAAAGTTAAGCATAAAACAACAGTTTCTTTTAATAAATCCTTAAACTCAATGTCAGTATTATTTAGCCAGTTGCTTTGCTTATAACTTAAATTCTGATAAAAGTATTAGGTATATCGTAGTTTTCAGTGTTAATAAGGTAAATTATGGTTAAAATATTAAGTATGATAATTTGGTTATAAAACACCGATTTAACATGAAAATAAGTGATTGCAAGCTAAGCTGTGGGTATAGCTATAGGCAAGATGAAACAATTTTATTTTAAATCTTGCATATCCCAAGTAAGTCGTCTCACCTCTGAGTTGTTGTACTTACTTACAATTATTATAACAAATCTACAGTTAATTCATTCTCTTTTATAGCATATCTTAAGATTTGCGAGTCCCTTTCCAAGTAATCGTCTAAAAGCTGTTAATTTCCTATAACCGTCTAATGAAACTTTAATTGATGTGTAATCAAATCCTATTTGATACATCTTCTAACTTCACGTGTATTTAAAAACGCATAACTTTTAGTGAGGTTTGATGACTTATTACCAATAACAATGCGAAATAAGAAAGTTCAAATTGCTTGGAAATTAATAACAGTAATTTCTGCACCTACAAAATGTTTGTTCCGCTTTTTGGCTGGGTTTTCTTCATTTATTTTATCAGCAATCATCAATTTATAGGCTATTAAACTATTTTTAGCGATAAGACCCAACTTTTTCTCTTTCTCTCCTATACCTACTCATTCATCTTCCTTCATCTATTGTTGAGACACAAAAACTTATCTTAATCAGCGCAAAATCTTGGCGAATCTAATAACTGCCAAAAGGAGTAGTTACCCAGATAATTGTCTGCACTAAACACTTCTAAAAATCGGAATATCCTAGATGTAGTGATAAGAAAGAACAGTTTAATTCTATACACAAACTTCACGGCGTGTTCGCCTATGCTGGACCGGGTGAATACCAATGTTCTGGCCCTCCGTTTGGTATTCGATGCATCTTCACACGATTTCTGTGGTCGGGACTTGGTCGGGACATTTTGAATATTGATCAACTTTAGTGTCACTTTACAGTTTAGAAAGGGACAATGTGTATATAAATTCTCGATTTTGAGGGAAAGTTCTTTTTGTTTTGGAAATTGTAACTTGTTTTGTATGCGACGAAGATGGACGGACGTAATTCAACTTAAATCTGTGGTGTGATACGATTTTATATTGTTGTTTAAAAAAAATTGCTCATTTTTCATGTTTATTGGCTTGAGAAAAGTGTTTAGATTTCATATTTTATTATAACCCTATTTTGTTTATAAAAGCACTTTGAAGGCGTCCTCAACAAGTAAGTTTTTCTGTTTGTAATAATTGTGGTTGTAACTGTAACTCCCTATCTGAATATTCTTTAGACTTACCTATTTACTTCGTACAATTTTAACTCATCTCTGTTCTGAGTTACATACTTACAGTAACTTATTTCAGTAGAATTCAAAGTTATGCCTTCATTATTCGATTTTTCTGCAATGCTGTTTGGTACCTTGCCATGCTAAATGCTTAACTCTCTTCCCTAATAATTTTAATAACGTCTCCTAATTTAATACCTATATTGTCTTCTGATTTGACAGTAACTGTAAATGCAGGAATATCTTCAAAGATTCTGTTCATTTTATTCTTAGTGCTTGCGTTATTATTCCCTGCTTTTCCCTTTTATTGTAGATCAATAAAACCGGAATTTATATTTACACTGTTTTTACATTTATCTAGAAATATGTCTAAGCCTCGCCATGTTACCAGGTATGCCCAAACAAACTAACGGCAAATGTTATGGACACAACGCAACGGCTCAAATATTGTTTGAAATCATTAATGGTTTCCGTCCGTATGTTTTGCGAGTTTCGCTTTACTCGTTAAGATAGTCGGTTTATCTTGGTTCAAAGGTTCCTATGTGTTTCTAAACGCGTGATGTAGTTAACTTAGATTGTATTACCTGAGAATTAATGCGTCCTGTAAAGTCCTGTTGCTGTAAGAATTACAAGTAGTTAGATTGCTTTTCTGGTTATATTTAGTTCTGTAGACAATACTTGCTAGAAAAGTATTGAACATTGCTGTCACAAGATAAGAAGATAAAAGAGCTTTATAGTTATAAAAAGCTTCCAAAAAATTTGCATTAGCTACAAAATTAACCCCGATACTCATAAATCTGATGTCAAATTTCTTAGTAAGTACAAAAAAATCCCTCTGGTTGCTAATACTATTCCCGTCTCTTTCTATTTACAAGAATATAACAATGACAGGTAAAAGTTATAGATGCCAAGTTTATGAGTAAGAGGGTTCAGCTTTTGTAGTGGTAGATATCCTTTTGAAATCTACAGGTTTGGGGTGATCGAACCATGAACGCCTGGTTTTGAAGTGTGGAAATATGACCACTTCAATTCAACCGTTTATTCAACAATAAATAAATTATTTATTATGTATACTGTGCCTTAACTATGACTTTTTTGGCTGTGTTAATTAAATCTTAACATAATTTGTCTTTTTTTTCTGCCCTAATAGATGTGCCTAGGTATTTCCTTTTTCATTAACATTTATATTTGTAAAAGTAAACAGCTCTACTATCAAAGTATCGCCATCCATGTAGATGTCGCCATGTTGTACAAACAGACGCGAGACGGTCCGCTCCAATTCTATAAACACGCGCAATTATTGGCCAATTGTCCAACTTGTAGCCGCCAGCCACTCGCCGGGGTCACTGGACACACTGTCACAAATAAATCTCAACTAAAGTGTACCCTATATATGACCAATTTCTCGTTTAATCTACATAATTTACATCTGTTATAACCTTTCCACCAATTGCAACCTTCTTTCTTATTCATTAAAGTTTAAAATTGCAAAATCATAACACGCCTTCGGGTGTCCGCGACAAGAAATTGTTCTGCGAATCGCCTTTACTTATTTGTAACGTACATAGTCTGAGAAACATTGAATATTTGAACAGTTCCAACTCACAGAGGGTACAATACGTTAGTTTTTAGCTTTCCTGTTTGGAAATACTATTTTTTTTACAATAATTTGTTTCTGCAACAGCTCTGTAAAATCTCGAAGGGCTTGTAAGACAAGTTTTATTTCTGGATTATACTTGCTTAAAATGCTTAAAGCTTCAACGTCAGTCACGTATCATATCATACTTACAGCCATTCACTACCATACGGCGACTTGATAATCAAAGCCAGATTATCATAATTCTGTCAGGCTTCACATTAATCAGCAATAATTCATAATGATACTAAGCGGTCTTACTAAATTAGGAGCAAACTTTTCTTGCGTCGAAATATCTGTATCTATTCCGTAAAATTGCAAATTGTGAATCAACTCAAACCCAGACTTTGCCTTATATAAGTGCAGAGTTTAGACCACACAAGTTTCAACTGTTTGCTAAATTATTAATTAGGTGTTTACGACCATGAGACACTCTCAAGTCTTTCGTTGCATAATGGTGGCTTTCTGATGATAATAACTGTTCAAGATGGCGTTATGGTTAGGTGTTTATGCCATGACATATTTGAAAACAAATTGTTTGGATGCCAGGACCTAAATACTGTAGGTGTACAATGTTACTCGTTTGACAGAATACGTTTAGAGTATTATTTTGGCTCCGTTCAAAAATGTCAAGTGCTTGGCTGATTTGAAGTCTTGATCTGAATAACAACAAGTTTTCAACGATCCTATTTCTTCTAATATTATAAATGCGAAAGTATGAATATTTGTTTGTTCTATTGTCCTACAATCACGCCATAGCGGCTGAACGGATTTGTATGTTTGGCACACAGATAGAAAATATCCTGGATTATTACAAATCCACACCACGGGGGTGAAACCGCGGGCGTCAGCTCGTCTTAATAAATGAATGAGAATAATAAAGAAATTGCACTTGACAGTGCCCCATTTATTAACCTCCTCAATAAAGACCAGTATTCCTCTGATTGAACAACAACCACAAAAACAGGAAAGCCTACTTCAATAACAACTAAAGTCTACATGGACATGGTGGTGTAAAACCATCCTTGTTACTTCAGGCTGTCATAAAGTGATCAGCATTTCCAGCCTTAACGACTTAATTATATTATGATAAATTAAACTACGCTGGTTAAATCAGTAGAGCTTGTAAAAGTAACCATGAGCAGCATTATACTGTAAAATCGGGATAAAAGTGATCATTTGCCGGTGGGGAATTTTTACGAGAATGTGGACCTATGTACTTTTGTAGGTGCGCGCAGTAAATTTTAACACAGGCTGCTGTTATATTGAAAGCTTTGCTTTATTTTTTAGTTGCTTTCATTACTTTACCTGTTCTTGGATTATCTTAAAGGGATCTATAAGACCTATAGAATTTCTTTTAAGTATCACCTTGAATTATTCTATACCTAAAATCTTCGTTGGTCTAGTGGTCGCAAGCGCGACTGCTGAGCGTGGGGTCCTGGGTTCAATTCCCGGGTCGGGCAAAGTGTTATTGGGTTTTTTCATTAGGAAATTCTCAGTAGCAGCTCGGAGTATGGATTTGTGCCCGGTTAGTGGCAATAGGCTCGCCCCCTATTACATGGGACTATAACATAACTGGCGAAATGTGGGTGTACTATACACCTCTGCCTACCCCCTTCGGGAAATACAGGCGTGATGTTATGTTATGTTAAAATCTTCGTCTATCGCCAACACATACTATAAGCATTGTAGTACCTATCCTTAGTTATCTCCTAGCGTTGTTTGCTCACACAACAGTGCGCCGGCGCAGCGGCACGGTGCTCAAACACGCCCGTGTTTGGACCTCACGGATGTCAGATAGGGTTGACACCTAGCCGCACTTACCTTCGTATCTTTGGGTTTATCCATAAACGTCTGGACTGCTTGCTTCTTTGTATCTGAAATTTTACTTGAGTGCATGGGGCTTGTTACTAGCAATGGTGAATCTGGGTATACTAGAAATCGTATTTTGTTTCGGTTACAGCTTTTTAACGCTATCTAGTTGTTATCTAAGACAATAACACTTTATTAGAACGAATCCGTCATGTTATTCCTACTGAGAAAAATGTTTCCAGGACTGGAAAAGTGGAAGCCCAGTTTTTTTGAGAATGTGTCAAGTCATCACTTTGATAACTTTTTTTAGAAATGTGATTTGATGGACGTGGCAGCCCTGATAGACAGGTTTATGATATGAACTATGGGGAGACGAGTGTTGAAAGTGATAAATCTGTCCTGAACGTTTTATGATTTATCCATTTTTGTGACAAGTTACATGCAAGCATGCAAGACTACGGTGACTATGATTACTATCAGAACGTCAATTTGACAACTTTCCCTGTCAGTAATAGAATCCCCGTAGACTTTAACTGTCACTTCCGTATGTCCTATATAAAGAACCTGACTTAAGAACCGGCCAATTAAGTCTTCAGTCTGTAGGGGGCCTTAACTTTATTATTATTGTTGACATTACATAAGTAGGTACCTATGTGCCATTGCCATCAGTTGGGACAGGTCCACTTAAATTGACCTGGCACTTTCTTCAAAAGGCCAGTCCAGGCTTTGCCGTTGCCTTGTATTGTTCTCGCACAAATTCTTATACGAGATAAATGTCTGGAATTTAAAAGAGGCTTTGATCCCTGAGTTTGTTTCAACATTTCTTCTCAGACGTAGTCACATAGGAAATGCCGACGCCATCTAGTTTTTAAAAGAACTGACTTTTAAAAGTGATTTTAACATCCAATTTGCGGAATAAATAATTTAATTTCATTAATTTCATCTTATTGCCTTTTAGTAAAAACGTCGACCGCAAATTTAAACTCACTAGTAAGAAAAACAGTCTGCTAGTGCTAATAATATTTTCCATAATTTTATTTTCAATAAAGAATTATTAGCAACACGAATCAACGTTCTTGGCTGATTAACGTTCGTTTTTAACTAACAAACAATAATATTGTGAAGTAAAACTAAAAAAAGGCAGACAATGGAAGACTTTCGCATGAGAAACTAACATTTCCCATACAATACCGGTGCCGCACGCGCAATAAAAACATGTCCCAGCCTCATTGGTGACGTGGAAAACCTCAAAACAATTATTTTACATAATATGCCCGCATGTTTTTTAGCTTGTGAGAAATATGACAAAATGCTGTTGAAGAAAATAAAATGTCTCTGAGCTACACTTTGTCACCAGATATTAGAAAGGGTTATGGGGATAACAATCGTTTTAGTTCTCTGCGATGTTTGCCCTAGGATAGGGTCCAATTCTGTAAACTAGGAATCAGGATATCAGCAGAAATCATGGAATATGACAGCAGTAGTAATATTACATACATGTTTAAGGCCCACCTAATGTTAAGCGGTTACTTTTGCCCATAAAAATTGCAATACCACCTAGGCTGTAGTCTAAATGGTGCCTACTGCAAGTCGTGGTCGCCAAATTGAGACATGAAGATGGAAAGTTTTATGTTATTGTAATTTCATATAAAAAAAAATACAATTATTATAATTTTTATTAATTACATCCGTCACGTTTACGAATGAAGAGGGGCTCGTAGCGAAGCAACGACTACGCGGATTGTACGATCTGCAAGGTTAAGCTGCACTTGCCGCGGTCAGTCTGTAGATGGGTGACCGTTTCGTTACACATCGAGACCCCTCCGTGCCTCGGAGAGCACGTTAAGCTGTCGGTCCCGGTTGTCATACGAATATCTATGGCAGTCGTTACGGGTAGTCAGAAGCCTGAAAGTCTGACAACTGGTCTAACCTCCGAATGTCAGTATTACCCATGCAGTAACTGGGTTGCGGGGGTCTGATGGCAGTCGCTCCGTGTAAAATACTGATGTTCAGCCGCATCTGGTTAGACTGGAAGCCGACCCCAATATAATTGGGAAAAGGCGCGGAGGATGATGATGACGTTTACGAATGAAGGTTCAGTTGAAAACCAGTGTCAGGCACTAGTTGCCTGGCATTTATGCTGAACTGGGCCTTTTTGGCACAGTCGCTAGACACACAGCATCTATAATCCGTTTTTGTATAATTAATTGTGTTCCTGTTGAATTGTGTCTGTGTATCTATGTGCTTGTGTCTGCGATAGGCTGAATTGATGATGATGATGATGATCTATGTGCTTTGTGTCAAATAAATGTTTCTTTCTTTTTCTTTCACTCGTACTCTTTACCGGAATACAGTAATGCAAGTATTTCTGTTTGGTGGCAGATATAGGTATGGTGTTACTACACAGTTACCCGGACGAGCTCATCTTTTACAAAGAGCTCTACCACTACTAATATCTGAAGCTAAGTAAAAGAAACCACCACCTCCTAAAATTTTCCACACGTAATAATTTCATCAGACTCCTTTTTAACACCTCCACTTTTTCAAAATTTACCAAATCTCCAGACAGCTTATTGTAAACCCTATCTCCTTCTAATAAGAATCCCGGATTATTCTACAAAACCATTCTAACACATTCTATTCCAGTGTTTACGTAGTGCATCCATGCATATGCGCTAGTAGTTATCGGGCGTCCGTTCGTCCGTTTGCTTTAATAATAAGCCTGCGCCCGCGCCGGTGTCACGAACTCCAAACATAGCCTCGGGCTAAGCGAGTTTTGTGGCGGGATACAAAATGAAAAAGTGTTAAAATGTGGGCTGTAAACGAGAAGAGCGAGAAAAAATTAACATAAAAATCATCTTGGTGAAAAAAGTGTGAGGTTTTCATCTATTTTAGTTTTAGAATTTTATTGGGGTCATTGAAGTTAATGCTTCCTTTATTCCATAAAAAAGTATGAATTTCTACCTGTCTGTTATCTTATTTTTAGCATTTCTTCCTTTCTTAGTTTTGTTTCATAATTGAAGGCATTAGGTACTTTTAACAATGTCTATTTTTTTCTTGGTTTCCTTTACCTAAACCGCTTAGGGTAGATCCGTCAAAATGTAAGGAATAGACCCTTTTATGGATTATGCCTTCAATAACTATTATCATCGCTCTTGTTTTATACTCTGACAGCCACATCATTACCTCTCCTCTCAGGTCCGGCTGGTACTAATTTGCACCAAGACAAAATCGAATTCAAATGTTTCTGGTATTCCGGCACTCAACAGGGCGAGCATCGACCTTCCCACAGTCTTCGCATTACTGAAAGATAAAGATATTTATTTGCAGAAAACATAAACACACACATTAAACATTACAGAATACATATTTTTAGTTACATTCTGAGATGAAATAGAAACAAATATTTATTTTAATTATTTATTGTTTGGAAGACCAACAGCAAATACTTTATAAAAAAATGATATATGTATAAGATACAATCTGCCAATCGGTCTTCACGAATAGCGACTGAGCTTACATTTTAGCTTACATTCTACTCTGTGTTTCAGCCAAAGACTTAGTATATACTGACGTCAGTATAATACCTTTATGGTTTCACCGCAATAGATACCTACAGCGATGCATGCGTTGCAGATGTGTATTTACTAGATTAGGTTTATTTAAAAATCCAAACTCATCTCGTTTTTTACTGGTCAAAGAAACCTGATAATACTTTAACATACGAAGCTTCATGTAAATATATCGGCTATTACCTTTTATTTGTTCGTTTGGTGCTTTCAAACTCAAAAACCAAAGGGTTGTGGGTTTCTTTCCCGTATCGAATATCTGAATTCTCTCCCACGTTAAAGTAACCGACAAACATATTAATTACAGTTGACAAAACTATATCTCTGAAATTGACTTTTAGGTCTTTATTTGAAGTAAAATTTATTTTAAAATCAGCCGTAAAGTTAAACTTTTCAAACATTTCTATTCTACAATTGTTCGTCATAGTTTCTAAATCGATATGAATAACAAAACGATGGGCTATTAGTGCATTCTATCGATTGTACGGCTACCGAACGTGTATCGATAAATTAATTACATATTTTTCTGTTGTCCTCAAGTCGATTGATCGGGCCCCTTCTGTGAACTTTGTTATTATTTATGAAGAACGTCACCTGAATTCGTTTTTTAATCTTTGTTAATTTTCGGCGCCTTTGAACAGCTTCTACGGTTAAAGTTTTAGAAACATTGATTGGCACACGAGTAGTTTCCTTATTCTTGTTGGTCTGTTTTTTTATTATAACTCGTAAGTTAAGCATTCACCATGCTGAGCTGGGTACCCATTTGATATAATCCTGAGAAACATACACTTATTCATGTAAACACTGCAAGATATAAAAAGTTACTGTGCTTTCTTCCGTGTTTTTCATGTTTTTTTTTGTGATAAATGTTTTTGAATTATGTCTTTTATTACTTGCGTGTCTTGTGTCTTGTGCTCCACAGTCGACCACAGTTCTGTCATTAGCAGTTTTTGCACCAACTAATCTAAATAACTACAACTACACGCAATTAAAATTAATAAAATCCATCACACTTCACACTCGAATAGATCTAATTCATAATTTTGAAATACCGTCTCACGTCTGTCTGTCCCGCTTTTTTTCAACCTGTCAATTGTAAATTACTAGTCTGGTTCCTAATTGCATCGTAAGTCAATTCAGGTACAACATAAATAAGTTTATGCAGAAGGCTCACAACCAAAAACGGCCAATATGAACTGACAGTTGCTATAAAAGAGCTGTCTCCAGCCACTGCATTTGCAGTTGCACGAGCTTTAGCAATGTTTCAGCTTATGGCGTCTGTAATAGTTATGGCGGGTATTAGACCTTCTGTTTTTCTTTACTTTGTGTCCTAGACGATCGTGAAAGCTCCGCTTATCTCAAGTTATGGCAATCAGTGTCTATGATCTAATGTCTGGTGGTATTTAGCCACTTTGAAAATTGATATTGTACAGTGATTGTTGTATTTTTGCGGAGTCATTAGACGCAATAAAATAGTTGAAGGTTTTACCTAGCGGTTTGTGGTCAAGATTAATTTTAGACTAGAATTTTTAGCGGTTTTTAGACTAGTTTGTGAAGATATATTGGAATTAGATATATAGATATATAGATGGTGATACTAAATTACCCATATTACGCAAATAAAAGGATTTAACGACACAACAACATAACATAACATCACGCCTGTATTTCCCCGAAGGGGTAGGCAGTGGTGTAATATTATACAAACATTTTGCCAGTTATGTTATAGTCCCATGTAATAGGGGGCTAGCCTATTGCCACTGACCGGGCACAAATCCAGACTCCGGGCTGCTACTGAGAATTTCCTAATGAAAAAATCCAATAACACTTTTTCCGACCCGGGAATCGACCCCAGGACCCCACGCTCAGCAGTCGCGCTTGCAACCACTAGACCAACGAGACAGTCATTTAAAAGGATTTATGTTTATAGAATTCTAATTATGGATTTTGAACATAATTAACACACTGAATGTAGGTCTTTAATAACAAGCAAAGCAAGCTGATATCCTAGTATAACTAAGCACTTTTAAAACAAGAAAGGGTCAGCACAAATCTTTACACACGAATAAATCACTCTTCGAAATAGCGTCTACTTAAGACATGTGGAATTTCTAACCGCACATAATTGATTTTAAATTATTCCGAAATACATTGTGCCGTGTGGACATACGTGTAAAGCATTTGTATGGCCCCTGATAAACTGTGGGTGTAATCCAACCTGTGAGATTTGGGTTTTATAGACACCAATATCCACTCAAGATTAAGTTTTATGAATCCTCTTGTGAGTGAGCTTAAAATATTTTATACAGTGCTGGCCGAGCAGAGAGGCCGAATGGGCTATTGTTTTATTTGTTAAGAATATTTTAAAAGCGATGTGGTGTACTAAACTTGTGGTGACTGGGACTTACGGTTTATATTTTTCAAGTTTTTTTTCTTTACAGATCTAATTTACTTACCTACTTCAAGTTACCTACAAATTCCTATGCTAGTGTTCATGTAATTAATCAAAAATCATGTCAGCAGCATATTCTGAACAATATTTTACGTTTATAAATCACCGAAGATGCATAGAGATCAAGTTTTTGAAACTGTTTTGTCTTTATAATCATTAGTGTGAAAGTTTGAGAGCTCCGTACATTACTTGTTACTTGCTCATCATTAATCATTTTAGTCTTACAAATCTATTATTTTATGATGGTACACATCTTTTGTTTTGAACTGAGAAGCGGAGCTCTTGATTTAAAACTCATTTCGTTCGTTACGATTTTTTTTAATGAACTTAACAGCATAAACTGGAGTGGTTATTTAATTTGGCAGCAAGTTTATTAATTCTAAGCTATATTTTATAGTAATTTTGATATAGAATTGCTTCTTTCTAAGGCTGATAATGTACTATAGTCATGGTTTTCAAAGAGATGCTACGTAATACTTGCCTAAAGCTAAATCAAATTCATCATCATCATCTTCCTACCCTGGTACTAAATTACTTGGAGTCGGTTTAATACGTCTATCAGCCGTCATCTCATTTCCTCCCTTTTCATCCATATAATTCTTCACGCAATCTATCCATCTTTTCGGTCTACCTCTCCTTCTCTATCATCCATCAGTAACCCACCATAAAATATGAATTTAGTGTGTTAGAAAAATATTATTATTAATACAACCTGCAAAAGCGGATTGGAAGCAAACTGAATTTATTTTCATCAACCTGAAGCCGAAAAACGTCCACTACTGGACATAGGCCTCACCCAAAAGGGGGGGATATGCCATAATCGCCACGCTTGGCAGGCGGGTTGGCGATTGCCGTTGGTTGGTTAAATACTCAGAGAACGCTGCTGCCCATCCTCTGGTGAATCACTTAGTCGCCTATTACGACACCCATGAGAATAGATAGGTTGGTGCAATTCTTTATGTCCGACATCACACGGAATCAACCTGAATGGATGAATGGAATGAAATCCGCTGGATGCGGAAAGCGCAGGGCCGGTCATTGTGGTGATGCTTGGGGGAGGCCTATGCCCAGCAGTGGACGTCTTTCGGCTGAAATGGTGATGAATAAAATTGAAGTCACCCAAAAATTCCGTGCTTAAATCATTGCTCCAAAGCTTAAACAAATCAATATGAACCCTTCACCGACTGCTTGCTTATTATTAAAACAAATACGATTGAGCATCAAGATAAGACCGTGCTCATAGATGATGGATTATGAAATGACCTTTCATTGTTTTGAGGCGGTCAGCGGCAGCCACATAACGGTACTGAAGTGCAATCAGGAATAGATTATCAAGTACCTTCGGTATATGCAAAAACTGTTATGAGATATAAGTTATTTAAGTTTTAAATTGTATGAATGTAGATTTTTGATTTTCTTATTTCTTTATTATGACCACAGACATAGTAAAAAATGTAGACTAAGTGCTGCGAACAACCATAGTGAAGCCAACAAAAACCGAACTCCTTCATGTACAACCAGTGCTAACGCACACACATGCACCTTAAACCGTGCTCACCCCTCTCAGTTCACATGTCGCGGCATCTTCCAGTAAGCATCGCGAAAACAAATATCCTTCAGATGCATGGTGTGTACGTGAGCACTGGTTGTACAGTCTAACAATGCAATTAGTATACAGGGTCACAAGATATAGATGAATATTTCTCGGGAAATTATTATAGAATAGTTTGATTAGGGTTTTGTATAAATACAGATTAACTTTGTCCGTTATTAAAATTATATTTCACTCGGAAAACTTTCATAATCTTCTGAGAAAACTTCATTTACATATCTCTACCCTGTATACTAATTGCTTTGTTAGACTGTACATGAAGGAGCACGGTTTTTGTTGGCTTCACTATGGTTATTCGCAGCACTTAGTCTATATTTTTTACTATGTCTGTGATTATGACATACAAAAACACAAAATAATGACAATGAGATCTTATTCTAAAAGCATCATACAAAGTAGAACGATATTTTGTACAGGCTAAGACACCTTTATAAAACATTTAAACATACATAATTTAATAAAGACTACGATGTTATTGACATGTTAACACTAGACTAGAAACGTACCTGGGGGTCTGCTTCTGTTTGACGATATTCGATAAATCGTACGATTCATCGCACAATTTGCTACTCCGGTCAACCATCGTCCCCTCATCGCATGCGATGATCGTCATTTCGTCACTAACTGTAGTGCGAGGTTTAGACACTTTTGACACTATTAATGCAGTTACGCATATAAAACCATTAATTTTACATTATTGGTCAATTAAAACTTCAACTTCTTCAATATAGTAAGGAAGGAATGCCAAATATAATGCAAGTTTCTTTCTTTCATCGGACTACACGCCGCACTGCAGGATATCATCCACATTTGGTGGAAATCCCTACTATCAGGACCAAGCGCTTTGAGAACTCTTTCATAATGCGCACAGCCAAGTTGTGAAATTCACTGCCGGCATCTGTATTTCCGGGCACTTATAACCCTAACGCCTTTAAAGCTGGAGTGAATCGGCACCTAATAGGTTTGCTCGCTCCATCGTCGACCACATCCTGACAAAGCTGTCTAGATTGTGGTCAAGAGCAGATCTATAAATCATAAAAAAAAAAAAAAAAAAAAGTTAATTTCGTTTTTTGTAGGTGAATAAGTTTTTGATCTACCCGCATTCATACGAAGGATTGGTAGTAGTCCGGCCATCGAGTCGTGTCACCTTTGTTATTCGTAAAGTAGCAGTAGTTACGTAGTAACTAATAGGTCATCTGTGGCAGTAGTATGCAGGGTAGATAGATTTAAATCAAGTGATTTTTTTTATAAAAATCAGTGATTTAAATCAAACTTGATTTTTTTCCATAAAATTTCATTGATTTATTGAAATGTTGTTGTGTTTGTATGCTATGGTTATTTTTTTGTGAATATTGATTAAAATGGCAATAGCAAACTACAAATAGTCAAAAAAATCGAGTTAGGAGATGCTTCAATTAGATGTTAATTATTTTTTTCGGAATTGATTATAGGCCAGTAAAAAGTCTTAGAATCCGCAAAATCCGCTAAAATCCGCTGGATGCGGAAGGCACAGGACCGGTCGTTGTGGCGATGCTTGGGGGAGGCCTATGTCCAGCAGTGGACGTCTTTCGGCTGAAATGATGATGATGAAAAAGTCTTAGAAGTTTGAATGAAACTGTCATACTAAGATTTACTTATGGTTTTTTTTTATTCTTACAAAGTTGCATACTAGTAAACACTTGTCGTAAAATATTCATAATAAGTGAATAAGTAAGAGTTTTAAGTAAATAAGGAGTAGTAGATAGGTCTTCTACAAGTTTTTTTTTTTTATCTTGACAGTAATTTTTGACATAAATATGGAAGATTCTGTCAGTAGATTAACATTTATGAAAGAAAACCATTAAAATAAAAAATAATACCTACTATAAGACTCACGCAGTAAGGGTTCCATACCACCCACCGAGCTGATACCCTTTATAGATTTTAGATTACCTGAGTTAATCAAAAGACATCAACGATCTTACGCGAAATGTGAATTTTTGTACCTCTTTTTTACGTAGGTCATACCAGGCCCCTCAGAAAGTATTGCGAAAAAAAGTTTTTATATATGGGAGACTGGCCAGTTATAATGTTTTTCGAAAATATGATTATTTATAAGTAAAAATAAGTAAGTTCCAATTTCAAAATTTCCCTCCACATTTTTTGCGAGTAAATTCAAAGTATTGTGTCTCACTGAAATATGGATCTGCGCCGGGAACATTTTAGAGCTATGATTTTATACGATTTCAAGTGTCGCCTGAAACCGGATGAATCGTACGATAGACTTCAAATGGCATTCATGGATGAAGGCCCTTCCAAGGCAACCGTGTATCGTTGGTATAACGAATTCAAGCGCGGTCGACCAACTTTGGGGGATGACGAAAGAAGCGGTCGCCCTTTGACGGCTGTTACCGAAGAAAACGTGCTAGCAGTGAAAAATTTAATCCAAGACAATAGGCGAATTACATATCAGGAGATTCAACACATATTGAAGATTGGATCGGGAAGCGTTCACGAGATTCTACACAGCCATCTTCGCGTGAGGAGGATAGTATCACGCTGGGTGCCGCACAACCTCACCGATGCTCAGAAGCAGGCCCGGGTGGAATGGTGCCGTGATATGCTTAACAAATTTGAAGCAGGCTCGTCTCGGCGTGTTTACGACATCGTTACAGGTGATGAGTCCTGGATTTATCAATACGACCCAGAAACCAAGCGCCAGTCGACTGTTTGGGTGTTTCAAAATGAGCCAACGCCTACCAAAGTGAAGCGATCTAGAAGCGGGGGTAAGATTTTGATCGCTAGCTTTTTTAATTTGACTGGCCACTTGGTATCAATTCCCTTACGGGATCAAAGAAGCATTAATGCCGAATGGTATACTACCAAATGTTTGCCAGAAGTTTTCTCTGTTATAAGCAACAAGCGACCAAACACAGGGCTCCGCGGGCTACTGCTCCACCACGACAATGCACCTGCGCACACCGCACTCAAAACGAGGGACTTCCTGGACAGCACGCCAGTCAAACTCCTGGGTCACCCTCCTTACAGCCCTGATCTAGCACCGTGTGACTTCTTTTTATTCCCAAAAATAAAAAATCAGCTCAAAGGGATACAATTTTCGTCGCCGGAAGATGCGCTGGCTGCGTTCGAGCAGGCTGTAAACGAGGTGTCTGCGGCGGACTGGAAAAAGTGTTTTGAAAACTGGTTTAGGCGCATGAATCTTTGTATAGAGGCTGGTGGAAAGTACTTTGAAAAGATTTGATAAAAATATATGTACGTATAGAACAATTTTTTTTAGTTTCGCAAAACTTTCTGAGTGTCCCACGTATTGATTAAAATGGCAATAGCAAACTACAAATAGTCAAAAAAATCGAGTTAGGAGATGCTTCAATTAGATGTTAATTATTTTTTTCGGAATTGATTATAGGCCAGTAAAAAGTCTTAGAATCCGCAAAATCCGCTAAAATCCGCTGGATGCGGAAGGCACAGGACCGGTCGTTGTGGCGATGCTTGGGGGAGGCCTATGTCCAGCAGTGGACGTCTTTCGGCTGAAATGATGATGATGATGATGAAAAAGTCTTAGAAGTTTGAATGAAACTGTCATACTAAGATTTACTTATGGTTTTTTTTTATTCTTACAAAGTTGCATACTAGTAAACACTTGTTGTAAAATATTCATAATAAGTGAATAAGTAAGAGTTTTAAGTAAATAAGGAGTAGTAGATAGGTCTTCTACAAGTTTTTTTTTTATCTTGACAGTAATTTTTGACATAAATATGGAAGATTCTGTCAGTAGATTAACATTTATGAAAGAAAACCATTAAAATAAAAAATAATACCTACTATAAGACTCACGCAGTAAGGGTTCCATACCACCCACCGAGCTGATACCCTTTATAGATTTTAGATTACCTGAGTTAATCAAAAGACATCAACGATCTTACGCGAAATGTGAATTTTTGTACCTCTTTTTTACGTAGGTCATATGTCTATGTTTTCCCATGTTTATAGTATTTGTTGCTAAACTACATAGTATCCACTATAATCAGACCAAGTTTGACGCTGGTATGTATTACCGTTTTGAAGATAGAGCAGGAACAAAAACGTTGACAAAAATGCCTTTTGGGTTTAGACTTTTTTTATTTTAGTATTTTTCGTTATAGGCTCCATAGTAACACATATTCTGTGAAAATTTTAACTAGTTATCTGTTACCGTTGCAAAGATACAGCCCTGTGACTGACAGACGGACGGACCGACGGACGGACAGCGTAGCGAAAGTAATAGGGTCCCGTTAGCACCCTTTGGGTACAGAACCCTAAAAATTAGAAATAGTTTTGGAAAAAAAAATTTTTTTTTTACTTTTTCGTTTTCTCTTCGGAACCATTGGTTTTTTTTAGACAATATTTGGAATATTATCAGTTATGAGTATGTATTAGTCAAATTTAAATCCTTCAAAGTCAAATAAAAAGTGAAAAAAATCAAATAAATCTGTCATAAACAAAAAAAAAACATGATTTATATCAACCCTGGTAGTATGAATGTAGAGCTTTTCTACAATCACTCGTTTTGGATGCAAAAAATAGTTGATTTAGATAGTAGATTTAACTCCTGAAGGTCAAGAAGAAAAGTTCTAAACTACTAAGCGTTTTTTTGAGTGATACTCAAAATGAAAACTTCATCTTAAAATTAAAAATAGATTGTACCTATTCAACGTAAGACAGTATAATAATCAAATCGACTCCTCAGGAGCTATAGTTACCTCAAAACTAAACTGGAGAAGGATGTCCACACGAGAGCGGGTTTTCCATACTGAACGCAAAGTTTATATCCACTGCTGTTTACCGAAGCTTTAATCAACTCAGCCTTACGTAATTATAGCAACTTGTATAACCATCCATTCCTAATTTAATTCAAAAACAAAAAAAAAATTGCCGTTCCAAAAACTGCTTCACCGTCATAATCGAGTTCACTTGCAAACAAGTTGTCATTCTATAACTTGCGTTCCACAGGTGCTTTAAGGTCATGCGGTCTGAGACCCTAATTGGATTACGGAACGGTTTGGATCAATTGGTGCATGATGTCTGCTGACGCCCTGACTAGACTGCTTCATTAACGGTTGGGTGAGCTGTCACTTTGATTGTGTCTGGGCATCGAAATGTTTGGGTTAAGATGGCGATTGTTAGTAATCTGTGTGTTACGGGATTATACTGGGTGACTCAGTTAAAGACATTGAGATTTAGGGATTAAGCTAAGTTTAGTGTGATCGGTTGTTTGTTTTTATGTCAGGAAATTCTCAGTAGAACTTAATTCGCCTTCTTCTAAAGTTCGTTTTGTAATTCCAAATAGTAAATTGACGTGTCAAAAACGTCATATTGGTATTTAATTTTAGTTCATTTCAAATGTCCATTTACTATCTGGGATTTAAAAACGAGCTTTACATGAGTTAGGTAGTGCCATCTTGTCAATGTCACACATGCTATACACGTCTGTTTAGTACTTTGAAGAATAGAGTTGTGGTGTGATAGTACAAGCTACCAAGATGTGTATGACAGTTAAAACCCGACCGAATTTCGTGTAATTTTTCGGCAATTTTCGTCGTCGGCCGAAAAAAAAGAATTTTTTGTAATGGCGGCTCTTTGTGGCGGCTTGACTAATACATCTTTTTATTTATTTGGACTTTTTCGTTTTCGGTTTTCGGCCGAAAATAAACATCCATTTTCTGTCAATCTCTAATGACAGTAAAAAGTTAGTTACGAAATTATAACTTGCTTCATTAAACTAGTTATTATATCTTCCGTGGAAATATTTCTGTGTAGGTACACAATCTCTCGAACAGTATTCAAATCAAAGTAATTCCATTCCACAGATTTCCTCATTTATCGGATAATCTTGTAAAACAATGAAGGCGATCGCTTTAACATTAAGAAACGTCAATTAATTTCGTGTGAATATGGTATTTTCGTAACGTTGCGCGCGCAGGTTTAATGATGAGAGTCGCTCGCGCATAAAAGTAAGGAAACTGCGGCAATCGCTGTGAGACTGTTTTATATCACACCTTTGTTGTACCAATATTATACAAATATTGGGTACAAGAAAATATGGAGAGATTTTGTTGTAAAATCATAGAATCACCTTCATAAACAACTGCAGTGTCGGAAAACGCACGGCTGGCTGTTCTTGGGGCAGTGTTAGTAGTGCCTACACTTATGTATGGAAGTGAAAGTTAGGTATGGCAGAAGAAACATGAAAGAAAAATAAATGCAGTAGAAATGAGAGCTTTGATGGTGTAACTTTGAGAGATAAAGTAAGGAATAACATGATAAGGGAGCGTTGTGGAGTGAAAGAAGATACAGTGACAAAGATTGAGAAAGGTATGTTAGGATGGTTTGGACATATAGAGAGGATGCACGAGAGGAGATTGATGAAACAAGTATACGAAGCGAGTGTGGATGGAAGAGATGGAGGGGGACGACCTCGGCGAACGTATCGCAATTAAATCGTGGACGTTCTCGGAAAATGCCAGGTTAAAAGTACTCTAAACCGACGAGCATGCATGACGAGGTTAATGAACGTAGATAAAGCGAAAGAGGTGTGTCAGGATCGTAGTAGGGGAAATCCATAGTCTCTGCCTACAGTCTCTGCCTCTGTGATAATATGTAAGTATATATTATTAAAAAAATTGTATAAACATTTTTCGGTCTTATATTGCTTACTCACCTAATTGTACACTTTTTCATAAGAGTTGTCATATTTTATGCTTATCTATTTGATATAACATAAATGTTTTTTCTACAATGTAGACTTTATTCCCATATTTTTTGACCTTGATCCATAAACCAGAATTGGCACAAAAATAAATAATATACCTAAGCAAGTTATCACTTTATCGCTTTTGATACTGAGACAAACATTGTCGTTTGCGGTGTCCGGCGGAAGTGGTGCGATAGCGGGTCAGGTCTGAACAAGTCGACGACGGAAGGCCGCTCTCGGAAGCTCTATCGCACCGTGTGAACGCCGGCGCCGCTATCATGCGCAGGCGCACGCACCGCCGAAATCAGCACCATTCGATTGAAACTGGACACTTTTGAATGGACTATGCCAGTAAAGAGCAATTAAAACTCATTAATGAGGTATTTGAAGAATGAACTTCATATATGTGGTAAATTTATTCGAGCATGGTTTTTATACAACATTGTGAATATTTTTATAAAATAGTTGTTTCAGAGTTTATCGATTACAAACAAACGAATCTTTCCTCTTCATAACAATTATTGTAGTAGGTATTATAAGTATATAGTGTAGATAACATGCTTTAAAGTCTCTTAGTTTTAAGTTGTGTGCGTCAAATTGAGCGCATAAATAAAACCTTTTTCGTTCTCTCTTTCTTTATATCCTAAATTGTAACAACATGTATAATTTTCAAACCTTAGATACTTATTCTAAGCCTCTAAACATACTTTACATAATACATTATAGGTAGTGCCAAAAACCCACCAGCATGCTGACCCTACATTCATTGTGTTATGACCTCGGTGGCTTGTCGAAATCCACCGTCATTGGTTAACAACTGTTGATCTAAATCGTTGTTTAGAATGGTTCCGGATTCTGGCTTACATATTGTGTTATGTAGTATGTCACTTGTCCATGATATCAGAGAATTCTAATGATTGATATTGTACTTAAATTTAGGCCCATATTACAGAAGGTTCCTCAAGTACAGTTTAAACTTCAATCACTACATGGATAGAATCGTTACTCGAGTATCGGTCTTATTCCAATACGGTAATTGTAAACTTTAATTTAACAACATAACACACGAATTTGACCTGAAATAGAATAAAAATCTCTATTCAAGCGTAGTCTGAACCACACTAGAGTGATTACAGATCAAATCTCTGCTCAAATACCGAAACAGGTGACAGTATAAAATAAAGCTAAACTCAGCTGAACTGTGATCAATAAATCTCTGCTTGAGGAACGTTCTAAAATCAAAGCTCAACTCAAAACTAGTTTTAAACAGTGATCAACGCATGAGGATCGTTCAGTAATACGGGCATCAAAGTAACTTATTATAATTAGATTTTTTACAAAACTCGTGCTTTATTGATACCACAAAATATAAGCACACGAGATATTTTTAAGTAAATACTCGAACAAACATACAGTACAGGAAGTTAAGTTTGTGTTAATTGTGTTACCAGAAAGTATTGTTCAATCTCATACAAAAGATGTCAAAATCATGTAATGTCAGTGTAGTAACCGCATATCAATGGTAACACAACCATTATAAGTGGAACTGGCTTTGTACAGTACAGGCTCAGCTTAAACTGGTTTTCAAATGATATTTATTCTTTTAAATATCATTGGGTTTTGTCAGTCTCTATATCTATATAATTTGTAAGTAAACCATTATAAGCTGAACTTATGTAAGCTTCAAACAAGACAGGTTCCGTATATCGGTTATCAACTCAGCCTATCGCAATCCACTGCTGGACATAGGTGTCTCCCAGGTTGCGCCACAACAATCGGTCCTCTGCCTTCCGCATCCAGTCCCCAGTCCCAGCTACTTTAATCAGGTCGTAGGTCCACCTGGCTGGGGGGAGCCCTACGCTGCGTTTGCCGATCAGCGGTCTCCACTCAAGGACTCGTCTGCTCCAACGGCCATCGGTCTTTCGACAGACATGGTCAGCCCACTGCCACTTCAGCTTTGTGTATAGGTACTATACTGGTTTTGTTACCATCGCTATGCACTTGACTGTACAACCTAGCAGTCTGTGGCATTTAAAAAAAAAAACTTTGTTTAATCTAGCTCCATCGAAAACTACAAAAAAATTCAACCATCAACAAAACTGCTCTCCCAAAAATCGATTCTGTTGCTCAAACTTCAATGACGTCTAAAATTTTATCGTTTAACAACTTCCTTTTAAAGTCAAAAGCATAGTCAACACTTAATCACCGAACTTTTGTTTAAAGTGCTCTCAAAATGGAGTAGGTACGTTGTCCGGAAGAGTGAAATCCGGTAAAACTGTCAGGTCTCTCATTGTGACTTACAAAGCATCGTAAAGTTGCACTTGTACGCCTACCTGCCCGTTCCCCATTGTTTTAGAAAGCGTGGTGTTTTTAATGAGCTGGTGCTGGTACTTTAATGAAGGGATTCTTTGGGATATCCCGGTTTGTTTTTGTAGGTTGGGCTCCCAGCCATAAGTGTCTTATATGTTGTCATTGGTTAAGCCAATAATCTTCTCATACATAAAGTGTTAGTATGGTAGAGCTTCAATGACTGCAAATGTTTGGCAGAGTATGACCTTAAAATTGTATTTGATTTTTGGTTCCTATGAATACAATGATTCATTTAATTTAACGGCCTATTGTTTAAAGATTTCGTCATACTTTTGAGCTCTACTACTTATACGCTTACATACACCTCATCAGATCAACACGAACTGGACTTGGGTACTAAGCACATCACGCAAACTTGAAGAAATCTGGAACGTTTCACTGTTGATACTAAAACTTAATGATATAAACGTGGCTTGTAGTCTTCTCGGCGAACTCTGCGAGATCCTGGTGAAACAATAGCATTAATTATATGGATTATCCTTTACTCAGTCGGAGTTGCAAGTCGTGGTAATAACGGTATGAGCTTGAAATCGACATCTGGACCGCGAGCCCTGACTGACATGCGTAATTGCCATTACAAAGCTACTGAAACCAGAAGGCCAGTCTCCGTTGACGGTTAAATACCCATTTGCGGACCGTGAGACAATTTAAATATGTTTAGATTAAACCCGTATCGCAGTATCGTGGATTATAAACAAATTTTATTGCTACTTAAGTACATCAACGTTGCCGAAAATCGCGTGATCACTAACGATTTCGGTATCTGAGAAAATATTAAAACATCGTCCACATAGACAGGAGTCAAAAAAACCTAAAAATGAAAATTATCTAATGATTTATCAAGATTTATAATTATGTCGGCGCAAATAATAAACCAAAATACATCATTTATACGACAATTTAATGAATAAAATAACCTCCACGTGGGATTTCGACACACTTGGTAATGGTTAATTATATAATACCGGAGTATCGTGTCGGCCGCTGCCGCTGCTGTAATTAATACCTCTAAACCTATTCCATGGCTCGTTTTTTGTCTGTCTGTGATGATTTGTGCTGAGAATAGCCCGATACTCGGCAGCGGCGGCAACACGAACGCTGCTCATGCGATGTGCACGGTAGTTGCGTAACACATGAGATCCGATCATTTTCTTTTCTGTAATTACGTTCATTACATCAAATATGATTAGACATGTTACAAGTAAAAGACGGTTTAAACATCTTTATTCATATTCGCATTCTAAACTAGTTTCATTGAACTCGGTTGCTACAGCGAGGGCTGGGGACCGTTTACCTGCTCGTCTGTCTCCCTTCGCCCGGAGCGCCCGAAGGCGTCGCACCCTCCGAGATTTGCGCCGGGTGTGCAGGCGCAGGTGCTCGACGCACGACGGTCGTACTAACCGTCTATTTTACAAAAACAACAAAAAGGCCCAGTCGGGAGTCACGGCAACTGTGTCATGTAATTCCGTCGGTTTATACCATAAAAAGAACGGAGAATTTGGCCGTTTCCGCTTTCTCGGAACCGTGATTCACCTCGCGTGTGATCCTACACTATGATTTATCCACAGATTATTGTTTGCGGTCAAACTTGAATGTTTTATAAATTTTGTTAGAACACGATTTTTAATATTCAACTTTAATAATGCATGTTCGGTATGGGACGTCCCGGCTAAGTCTTCTTAAAGACTCACTTAAATTTATCATTTAGAGGGCGCTTTCACCGCCATAAGTCACGCAACGTCGGGGCTAATAAATATCAAAGTTTAATGATTGCAGGATATGGAGAAATCTATTCTGAATGAGGTACTTGAATGAAATATTGATACTTAAACTATTTTATATTTCATGGTCTGTTTAGATAGATGTTGTAACTTAAAGCCTGAACTCGGCGTTGTTTTCATTCCCATAGTTAAAACCATATGTGGAACCGCACCTATTGTCATACTCACTATAAATATTAGTGACACATTGATAACCGTAAACAATGAAAACAAAGTTGCAGAAAACAAGGACTCCAAATATAATAGCTTGTTAGCCAAAGTAATGATGTTCACCGGATCTTCGCCAGTCGGCCTAAATATGCCGTTTATGGACTTAAACTAGGGGTATTACAGTAAATCGTGAATCCTGGCTATTGTGGTTTAGACGTATATGGGATCTTTAAGCTGATTCCCTGAGGGATTTTAACCTGTGAGTCGCAAACCATTTCGTGACCTTTAAAAGAAAATTGGACATGAGTATTGATTCTAATTAGATGATGCTTTTGTTCGAATGCTTTGGTAAATGCCATAAATGGAGGAGAATTGTATTTCAAGCTTGAAAAGCATTTAATGGAGTGCTCGGATGATAGCTTGTTATTCACAGTTAGTGACAATGATACAACACTTCATTGTTAAACGATCTCCGATATCTTTCTTCTGACGCATAACGTTGCAAAGTTCTTAAGAGCAGGTACAAAATTCATCTTATAATTACGAAGGTAGGATCAGGATTCAATCCTCTATGTGTGGTTTAAACATGTGTTTCAAATGGAATGAATGGTCAATAGATTCCAGCTTCAAACCAAAAGAAAATCAAAGCATAATAATTCTTGCTTGACGTTCCTCCACCCAGCGTCCAGTGTTAAAATTCATCATAAAACGTACCACTTAGATTCTGTCTGTCCTGACGACGTAATTTACGATCACCCACATCCATAATTGGCACACGCAACAAATCTATTTCATCGCGACTATTAGTCATTGTTAGCGGGCCTGTACCCTGGATAAACGACGCTGCTCGTAATTCAACCATTCACGAAGCTAAGGGGTAATTATGATTAATTTTATGCATGAGTTGAGAAGGATTTAAGCTTGTACTCGCAGGATTGTGAATAAGTCGTGAAGTTAAAATGAAGTCCAGTTTCGTTCAGATATATCTTGTGCCCTGATCAAGCAAACTACAAATGGAATCATACTCGTTGTTATTCACCCGCTTCATTTCTAAGAGATCAGAAAGATTTAGGCTCAAATAGTGCAAAGCAAGACAGTCCAGCAGATAAATATGGTGCATGTATTTTCATTACATCAGATTTTATAAAGATGACAGCAAAATAAACTGCTGATCAGTAGTGTTTAATACTAAAATATAATCGTTTTCGAAAGTAGCCGCCACCTAAAATACCAGTAACAAAACAAGTTGCCCAACTTTAAAATATAACCGCAATAAGTGAGGCACTTTGAAAAATTACATGCCCATCAAAAAGTTGTAGCCCAAACTGGTAGAATAGAAGACATATTGTACGGTTACTACTTTCCTGCTGACGCCATTTGTAAACCTCGGACTAATATTCGATGTCGGATGTAGTATCGTTCGTACGTTAGTGATTAATGAATGAAGATTCACCGCCTTTTCAACATCCACTAATTTGTGTTAATCTTTCCGCGTCATGTAACGTGATTATGGGCTTTACCTATTGATAGTTTTAAGATACAGATTAGGAAAAAATGGACAATAAGTGAAGATTGAACGCTGACAGCCTAGCAGTCAAACGCTTGTCTTCCATGCAGGACGGTTTCAGTACGGACCCGGCCAATTCAATAAAAAAAAAACCAAATGTTTTTTATTTCAAATAAACCTAATTACAGGCACTTTTGAAACGTCAGGCTCTAGTTGCACGGTTCCAAATTGTGGGTCCTATGGAGAAGAACCGGCAAGAAACTCCATGGATAAACTGTTTTTAAAATAGGTTATTGTTTATTACATCAAATTTATTCAAATAATGTGAGTATAATGTAGGTTAATGCCAGAAATAAACAGGAGTTTAAAAGTGAGAATATTGCCTTTAGAAATAAACGTAAAAAGAGTTGCCATAGTATGTAGGAGCTGACCTGTCCTGACAGACGGCCCGCACCTCTCACCACTTTTCAAATTCATGTGCGGATCAGAATTTGATTATCACTGCTTTAACGGTGAAGGAAAACATCGTGAAGAAATCTGCTTACCAGAGAGTGTTCCATACAGTTATCGATGGTTTGTGTAGTCTACAAACCTGCACTAGGCCAGCGTGGTGGACTAAGCTTAACCTTCTCATTCTGAGAAGAGGCTCGTATCCAGCACGAGTAATGACCTAATGATGATGATGAAGTGGAGATTGCAATGTGAATTGAAATTGACAATTTATTTTTTGGTTCACAACATTATGCTTTCATTAACAAATAATTTAAGCTTTATTATTCTACATGACTTGAAACAATCAATGATTCACCAAAGAAAACACTTCCAGTACATAACTGAATTAAAGTTTACACGCAACAAAATCGTATTGAAGCATATCACAATTTTACGGTTAGCCATAAACAATTTCAATATTATATTGCGATAATTTGCAAGTATGGACCGTAGCGGACAATTACGTATGTTGAGAATAGGAGTTGGTTAGTGTCATGACGAATTGAAATCACCATTCTGTGATAGCTCTTGGAGGTTCGTGTTTAAAGCAAGTTTGCTCAAATTCTTTTGGAATGTTATTGTTAGACTTTGATTCATGCTTATTCGGTCATTTAGGTAGATATTTAGTTTGTAGATTGAGAAAGAAAGAAACAAAATTAATATTTGTGAGCAAATCGATAAAATTATTTTGATTAAACGACGAAAACTACGACTACGAGATGAAAACAAACGATGATCGACTTCTTTGAAAAAGTGAACATATTAATGGATTGTGGATTGTGCGATACACAGAAGGTTAATATTTTTTCATATGTGTGTGCATAAACTTAATATAAAAAAAAATAAGGTTAGGGAAGGCTTCTTCGTCCCAGCATAAACATCGGGCAATAAGAAGCGCTAATTGGTAAATTGCATAAATGCCATTTTGATTTTGTTAAGAGTTGCTGCGCCACTGAATATATTGTTATGAGATTTAATAAACCAATCACAAAAGCTTCCTATACAGAAAAACTTAAAAACATAGAAGTAAACAGTTAAAAATATTACAAACCTTGCTTTACCTGGAATATTTAAGCCTCGATCTTCCAATGACGAAACTAGAAAGGCTAGTAAATGTAGATCATTTCGCTTAAGATCCATATTTGGGCCAGACTTCTTCTATAACGGGTTTCAACGATTCCATTCCCGATGATAGACAGTATTGTGAGGTAAGTAATGACTCGGCTTGCTCGCTATAATATCGGACTGTGGTGTGCTCACATTTTCTCATCTTCGTTTCTCAATCTGTTTTATTGGTTTCGAAATTTTCTTCAAATTTGAAGTCATTGTTTTTAGTGTTCAATTTCTAGATTTCTGGTGTTTGTGGAATTTGTGTTTTATAATTTGCCATTATGAATTGTTTGCTTTTCTTCCTACTCAACGTTTATTCTGGTTTGTTAAGACTCAATTTGCTTTCTTAAACTTGTCTGATGTCTCCTGCATTTCTTAGGCTCCCAACTTCCCATATTGTTTTGAGTTTTACTTTTACAAAACCTCATCCAATCTTTCCTGTATCTACGAATACTACAACCAATATATGGAATGAACAACACAGAAAGCTCATTGTGTAGATCTAATTGGCAATGAAAATCCTAATTCCTATGTTACATAGGAAGTAATTAGAGCTTATTTATAGAGCTACCTTATCTTTGGACGTCACGAATGCCCTGGGCACCTGGGCCAACCAATTGTTTGCAATACTGTAAGGAACAGTCGCACGCGCATGTTGCATGTGGGATCTAGAAGGTTGCATTGTGCTTCGGACATGACTTTGGCAGGTCATTGTTTAATAATATCTATTGTACTATTTGATTTATTTATTATAACTTGTTGGTTTTGATTGACCAATGTTTATGGGAATAGTTGATAGTTGCAGGCGTGTTTTTGTCATCTTGGTTGCGATGGAGCGTTGCTGCTTACGATGTTAAGGTGCTGCATTGAATTTGCAACCGTCCCTTACTAACACACGGCAAATTGCGCGTGCGAGAACAGAGCGGAATCGCGCTGTTTTTATGTTTTTTACATTTTTGCTAATATCTCAGCGAATAACCATGTAAATAAAAATCTGGTACACGATAATCTAGATATGCACAAGATGTATCTTATTCGCAAAAAACAATAGTAAAAACCATTGGGATTTCCAAATGCAATGCAAAATAGTGGTAAAACGGACCTTACTTTGGAAAATAAATCTATCTATAATATCTATAAGCAAATTTTATTGAATCGTGTTTTCCCTACACCAAAATCTAAGAAAAATAATGAAATAATGAAAAATCAGATATATAAAAATTAGATCTACGTCGCATCCACTAATAAAATATATTTTGATTAGAAAATCCCTATTTTTCTCAATGCCGCCCCTTAAAGTTAAGAGCCAAAACAAGAGGTTCTACTTACACCTAAGACTTACACCTATTGCGTTCAAACTAAATAAAAACATAAATGACCGTTATTCCAAAACATTAATCACCAACTAGTATTTCTTAGCGCCCTTAAACTTGAATTCATAAGTGCAAATATTTTGCAGTAATTCTTCCAAACTGGATATTCTGGTATGTCAGAAAGTGACCAAAGGCATCACATCATGTTTTTATCCTCGTATCTACGCTTGAGCGGGTCCCATTATTCCCTAGCTGTGACGTCGGCGGCAGCTGCAACCAACGTACGCTACGTGTATTTACTTCTCTTTCTAACACGTACAGTTTGAACCCTATCTCTCTCCCACATAAGTGCATATCTATCATCCGGTCAAGTCTACTGCGCGCGCGGTGAAACTGTATCGATTTGTGTCATTTTGTTTTTGAGAAATTCTTGATGTTGGATGATTATTTTTGTACGATGTTGCTAATAATTTTGGTACCTAAAATATGTTAGGTCGATTATGTTTTTTTGTCTTTAGATCAAATTGAACTTAATAGTTTGAAACAGTGCAGTTTCAATTTAGAATTCACTAGTGCAATGACTTGAATTTTGCCAAAAACAGCTAAAGATACCAGATTTTCTCGTTTAACTTCCTACATTTTATGAGTTTCAATATCATCCTGAGCTCCAAAGAGCTATAAAGCTTCAAACTAATCGCCTTATGCTATCGAACGCCCACGTGTTCGATCCCAAACCTTTTTTTATCTGTTTTTTTTCCTGCTTTGTACTCTTTTTGCTTCTAATGGCATATGAAATGTAACACAAAAGGCCGACAAAAAACGCACCTAAGTATGAGCGTTACAGGCAATGCGTCGTATGACCTTTATTTAGTAGTTTTTTGTCGTTTTTATTAACAAAATGGCGGTGTTTGTATTGGAATTAATACATGGATTGTTTTGGTTAGCTGTTGAAGTCGTTATACACTTTTGTAGTGGGTAATAATAACATAACATAACATCACGCCTGTATTTCCCCGAAGGGGTAGGCAGATGTGTAATAGTACACCCACATTTCGCCAGTTATGTTATGTTCTGTGGGTAATAATATTTTTTTTAAATCAGTTTGATTTAAAAAAAAACATGTCTTGCTCATAAGGAGTGGTGTATTATTTCTTTGAGCTAATTTGTAGGTAAATAAACTTATTCATACAATTTTGTACATGTGCACGCATATCTTTAAACTTATAAGTGAGCTTTTTAAGAAATGTTACAAATATGGCCACTGACTTTTATTGTAAATTTTCTGTGAAATGAAAACCTTCACCGTTTAATTATAAGCTTTTGTACAAAAAGCACGAAAAAAATATTTCAAGACTTATTGAGTGCAACATAGTATGCAAAAAAACGCGCAAGCGCACCTCACCTGTGTCGTGTAACGGAAGCGCGGAAACAACGCGGTACTGTTTCATGACGTCATAACATCTTAATAGGGCGGCCACATTGTTAAGTGGACTTCAAATAAAGCGTGGTTTTCAAAACAAAACTTAGGTCTAAGTACGTTTTTTGTTGGTTTTTAAAATTTAGATATTTAAAACAACACCAAAAATATAAATAACTTGAATATGCCAAAATGTTCTTCTAAAATCTACCCAAATAAAAACGCTTAGTGCTTTAAAATGTTATATTATAAATACATAAATAAGCAAACAAAAAACATCAAACAGACGGAAACTTTCTACCATAACGTCTTGATAGAAAGACAACCAAGCAGGCGGTCTATGGCGCCAACAATGATGATAATACGAACCTTGTAATAAACCCCATCGAATTAATATTCGAAGTTTTTAACTAAGTTTAATTAGCTCGATTAAATTTAACCTGCCCGTGAGAATAAACGTCTTCTGTCGGCAATAACAATTACTGATTAAACTTTTTTATGCCTAATGCTTGTGTATAAATTTTGTGTTATTAAAATTTAATTACTTCGTCTTTAACTGATGCTGTTTTGTTGTGTCTTCTTATTAATGTATATTTTTTATCAAATCTTTGTATTTAATAAAAAATAATGTTGTTTGTTTGTGAAATAAATTGTATCTAGTGACTGATTGGTTTCAACTTAGAGCATTGTTTCAAGCGCTGCTGATGAACTTGAGATGCCGGATTCGATTTAAAAATCGAGAAGTGTTACTGGGATTTCCTGTTTGTAAATTTTTCATCAGTTTAGATTTGTGTTATTTTAATAATAAATAAATAAATATTTTTGGGACATTTTTACACAGCACCATCTGTCCCATACTAAGCAGAGCTTGTGCTATGGGTACTAGACAATGGATATGATACTTATATAATTTTTTTTTTGTAAATACATACTTATAATACATAAGAAACACCCAGACATACACAAACACTTATGTTCATCACACAAATATTTGTGTCCTGTGGGAATCGAACCCACGACCTCGTGATCAGCAGTCCGACCCTCGAACAACTAGACCACAGACGTCGTCTTAATGACAATGCCAATAGGCTCACCCCCTATTACTGGGTACTTTATATCATCACAAAATCACAAGTGCTTAAACCTTCAGGGTATACAGACGTGTAGTTCATAGGTACCAGGCCCCTCAGAAAGTATTGCGAAAAAAAGTTTTTATATATGGGAGACTGGCCAGTTATAATGTTTTTCGAAAATATGATTATTTATAAGTAAAAATAAGTAAGTTCCAATTTCAAAATTTCCCTCCACATTTTTTGCGAGTTAATTCAAAGTATTGTGTCTCACTGAAATATGGATCTGCGCCGGGAACATTTTAGAGCTATGATTTTATACGATTTCAAGTGTCGCCTGAAACCGGATGAATCGTACGATAGACTTCAAATGGCATTCATGGATGAAGGCCCTTCCAAGGCAACCGTGTATCGTTGGTATAACGAATTCAAGCGCGGTCGACCAACTTTGGGGGATGACGAAAGAAGCGGTCGCCCTTTGACGGCTGTTACCGAAGAAAACGTGCTAGCAGTGAAAAATTTAATCCAAGACAATAGGCGAATTACATATCAGGAGATTCAACACATATTGAAGATTGGATCGGGAAGCGTTCACGAGATTCTACACAGCCATCTTCGCGTGAGGAGGATAGTATCACGCTGGGTGCCGCACAACCTCACCGATGCTCAGAAGCAGGCCCGGGTGGAATGGTGCCGTGATATGCTTAACAAATTTGAAGCAGGCTCGTCTCGGCGTGTTTACGACATCGTTACAGGTGATGAGTCCTGGATTTATCAATACGACCCAGAAACCAAGCGCCAGTCGACTGTTTGGGTGTTTCAAAATGAGCCAACGCCTACCAAAGTGAAGCGATCTAGAAGCGGGGGTAAGATTTTGATCGCTAGCTTTTTTAATTTGACTGGCCACTTGGTATCAATTCCCTTACGGGATCAAAGAAGCATTAATGCCGAATGGTATACTACCAAATGTTTGCCAGAAGTTTTCTCTGTTATGAGCAACAAGCGACCAAACACAGGGCTCCGCGGGCTACTGCTCCACCACGACAATGCACCTGCGCACACCGCACTCAAAACGAGGGACTTCCTGGACAGCACGCCAGTCAAACTCCTGGGTCACCCTCCTTACAGCCCTGATCTAGCACCGTGTGACTTCTTTTTATTCCCAAAAATAAAAAATCAGCTCAAAGGGATACAATTTTCGTCGCCGGAAGATGCGCTGGCTGCGTTCGAGCAGGCTGTAAACGAGGTGTCTGCGGCGGACTGGAAAAAGTGTTTTGAAAACTGGTTTAGGCGCATGAATCTTTGTATAGAGGCTGGTGGAAAGTACTTTGAAAAGATTTGATAAAAATATATGTACGTATAGAACAATTTTTTTTAGTTTCGCAAAACTTTCTGAGTGTCCCACGTACATCTATTACCTTTTTCCAGTAGATAAAGTAATAAATCTGTCTGGCTTCTTTGTTTCCCTGGGCGATTGCCAGGCTCAACTTAGAGGAAATCATTAGCAAGCGAGCGCACGATCAGTTCTCCCATCCATAATGTTACGTATTTACTGGCTATTTAGTCTGCTGACTCATTGTCTGTCAACCCAAGAACCTTACACAGATCATACATAGACGCCTTCATAGAATTATAACCTTATAACCACCACCATAAGACGCCTTCATAGAATTATAACCTCTTAACCAACACCATACATAGACATACATACATACATATTATCACGCCTGTTTCCCATTGGGGTAGGCAGAGACTATGGATTTCCACCTGCTACGATCCTGACACACCTCTTTCGCTTCATCTACGTCCATTAACCTCGTCATGCATGCTCGTCGGTTTAGGGAACTCTTAACCTGGCATTTTTTGACGCCTTCAAAGAATTATAACCTTTTAACCAACACCATACATAGATGCCTTCCTAGTATTATAACCTTTTAACCAATTTTAAGACTTTTTTGGGCAACTTTTCAAAGGAGCCACCTATAAATTACGTCACATGAATTTCATGATTTTTGGAGCCCCCCCCCCCCGTTATTGTCACAAGTAGTCACATTTTTGTGACCCACCCCTGGTGTGACGTCACATATTTTGCAATTTAAATTTAGAAATTATTAAATTAACACTTCCAAAGTATTGCAAACAAAATTTAACCTTATGCAATACTGATAAGAGTTGGTAATACTCAAAGAGATTAAATATTTATTTTAATGTGTTTGGTAATACTTTAAAGTTTTTGTTAGAGTTGAAGTTTCGAGTTTTATTACCTTAGATTTATACGTGTGACGTCATGAAGCTTATACCCCGTCTTGCCCCACCCCTTGTCACACGATATTACTATTTTTTGATAGCCTCCTTCCCCCTTAACGTGTGACGTAATTTATAGATAGCCCCAGAGAGTTTAATACTGACCTTGTTAATTTAGATAACTTTGCAACAAATCGACAATTTTGAAAAAGCTTAAATAGTCGTCAAAAATAGTCAAAATACAACTTTACCCACTCAAAGCAACTTCAGAATGTCATCTAGGTAATCTCTGTTTTTTCTTACTTGTCTTATTTAGTAAACAATCTATGCCTGTCTTTTTAATGGAATTCGTCAATAATAATTATTAAAAGACATTATGTTTACAATTTCACACCCTAAATAACATTTTTTAACCTAATTACATGTGCAGAACTAGTAATTGTACTTTATCAGTAGTTATTTAAATAAAGAGACGTGCCAAGATTGTTTACTAAATAAGACAAGAGAGAATAAAGAGAATATAGTACCTGTGCTACTACCTACTGGTGTATTCTGCTTTAACAATTAACATACTACACAACGTTTGCATACAAAAAACTCGTAAAAATCAATGATACACATGCGAGTGATCGTGGCCAGATGGGCCGCACTTGTGTTTTCATTGGGGGATGCGGTGGGAACGCATGCGCATCTGTGCGCGTTGCTTGCGCAGGCGCTGCCGAGGCGAGGGCGCGTCTGTGAAGCGAACGGATATAAAGGATAAAGGAGATGTATGGCGCTAATTAGGTGGTATTATCATCTTTTTATTTTGTCTTTATTATGATAATAACTAAGGCGACTAAGGGATTCACCAGAGGATGGGCAGCAGCGTTCTCTGAGTATTTAACCAACCAACTGCGATCGCCAACCCGCCTGCCAAGCGTGGCGATTATGGCATATCCCCCCCTTCATTGGGGGAGGCCTATGTCCAGTAGTGGACGTCTTTCGGCTGAAATGATGATGATGATCATAATAATGGCTACCTACTAGTTTTGGACAAATGGAGTTTTCTGGCCAAGTCTAATAATTTTGTTTCTTGGATCCTTTAAAGCTTTATTTGAAGACAGTTTTGAATGTGCAAATAATTTGATGTTATGTAATACAAGTACTTGCATTAAACTACCTACTTTTAAAATTCATCTTACCCTACATTTTTCCTATAATTATTTCTCAGTTAAAATAATTTGTCATCTAATTGCTTCACCTTGATGTGTATGCAACAAACAAATTGTCGGCATGACACGCGGAAAATTGGTCAAAGTATGCTCTATTATGTTTTACTACCATTAGACGAAGGCCATATGACCAGGTGGCTGTCATACGTAGCTATTAAAGATAATGAACAGATAAGGTCAATATTGCGCATTAATTCTTATTATTCTCTCAGTTACCGCGTTCCGTGAGAATGTGGTCGATTTAATATGTATCATAGGTACTAAATATGGCATGATAAACAAAGGACATCGATTGTATATACAACAGCCCAATCGACGCCTAATTGTTGAATAATTAAATTAACATTTGACAAACAACCTGTTTGTTACAAAAAAAATATGCAAACGATTTTTTTTTTAAACTAACTCAATTTTATTTCAATATTGAATAATATTAATTTTTAAATGAAACTGTTTCAAGTCCGTGTGGTGCCGGACTTAAAGAATAGCACCACCCTTATCTCTTCTCATGGGTGTCGTAAAAGGAGACTAAGGGATTCACCAGAGGATGGGCAGCAGCGTTCTCTGAGTATTTAACCAACCAACTGCGATCGCCAACCCGCCTGCCAAGCGTGGCGGTTATAGCATATCCCCCCTTAATTGGGGCAGGCCTATGTCTAGTAGTGGACGTCTTTCGGCTGAAATGATGAAATGAAACTGTTTCAAACACAAAAACGTTATTATTGAAAAAAATATTAATTCAGCTGTTTTCAAACCTGTTAAAATTAAACGCTTTTTCAACCTGTTGTTTATCGAAAAAAAAAAATGGTTACATTACATTGACACGAAAACCGTCAATGACCCATCGCTAAATCAAAGTATATTTCTAGGCTGAAGACCAAAGAAAGATAATCATATGAACAAAACTAAGAGAAAAGTATCTTGTTTTGATGTTGCTCGCTTTGGTCTCCAGTAAAGCTGGCCAGTTTTGGTCACTGTAAGCAAAGAGAATATAACCTCTTGACTGTAAGTAAGACCGTATCAATGACGACGAACTCAGCACTTCAGCAGTACGTAATGATTTAATCTGTAGTCATCACATCGAATCGTAAATGGTAAAAATACACAAATTGATGAACATGGACCATAGACCGTTACAGGAAAAAAAAACTTGAGACGTATTGAGTTAGGGGTGGGATAAAAGACCACCCTAAAGACCCCAAGGGAGTTGTAACCACTTAAAATATTTTAGTTAACCAATCCGCTTGATAAGTGTCGGCGAATCTGTCCCCTAGGAACATTTCTGGGGAGGTATGTTCAGTAGCGGACATTTTTACTTGATATGCAGATTTTGATGTTCAAATAGGTTAAAGACATTGTGTCCAGGTCCATACCCAATGAAGATAATTTGTAAATAGATAAACGCATCACTCAAGATTCATGAAAAACGTGTGATGTAACAAAAGACAACAGTAGCTGCTTATGATTATTTATTAACCTATTAATATTAATAATCTGTGAGAATTATGTTTGTAGGTATGTTCAATGCATGAGCTTCTTAATTTCGAAGGTAAATATAGATAGTAGGGACGCATCTCATCTGTGTGAAAAGAAAAAAACCGGCCAAGAGCATGTCGGGCCATGCTCAGTATTATAGGGTTCCTTAAGTAGGTCTAATTACAAACGAATCAAATCGAATATTAATCATTGCTATTTTAGTTTTTGCAAACAGCGCCACCTAGCGCTAAATTTATGAAGCTAAATTTAAGAAGTGTGTTTCTTTTTGTGATTTTTTTAAATAGAAAGTAACTAAAGGAGCATTATTTGCTTAAATCATTTTTCCCTAAGGTCAATGACCGATGAACTAGGACGTCTTAAGTATTTTTCAGTTTTCTCACTATAACTCAAAAATTTATAATCACATTATACTCGAAATAATTTTAAAAGAGAGTTTTTATAAAGGTCTATCAATGTTGAAGACTATAAGTTTCTACGTTGCATAGTTTAGAAATGGCAGGGGGGGGACACATTGCAAGCCACTTTGGCGAACTGTATTTCGCAGATGGTATACCTGATAAAAAAGTTGGGTATGAAACATTACCTTCATTTTAGTAGACCTATTCAAAAATACCCCACAGGAGGGGGTGCAGCGAAAAAAAAAATTCATCCCCATTTCACATGTATGGGCGCCACCCCTAAAATAAGTAATCAAGATTTTTTTATTTTTTTAAAATTGAGATCTATATCTAGACCAATTTTTGGCAAAATTTCATTTACTTATGTTTATAACTGTAGAAGTTATTAAGCTGTAAAGGATTAGGACAGACGGACAGACGGACGGACATGACGAAACTATAAGGGTTCCTTGTAGGACTACGGAACCCTAAAAAAGCTTTCGAACTTCAGTACAGTACTGCAGAATAAATATTGTGCATCGGCAAACATCAGAAACACTCATATTAATACATTACAAAAACGATATTTTTCATATTTTTTCTTATTCCTCTGCTTTTAATTTCATCATCATCATCATCATCATTTCAGCCGAAAGACGTCCACTGCTGGACAAAGGCCTCCCCCAAGCATCGCCACAACGACCGGTCCTTCGCTTTCCGCATCCAGCGGATTCCCGCGACCTTCACCAGGTCGTCGGTCCACCTTGTGGGGGGCCTACCCACGCTGCGCCTTCCTACAGTACGCGGTCGCCACTCCAGAACTTTACTGCCCCATCGGCCATCCGTTCTGCGAGCACTGTGCCCCGCCCACTGCCACTTATGTTTGGCAATTCTTCGGGCTATGTCGGTTACTTTTGTTCTCCTGCGAATCTCCACATTTCTGATTCGATCACGCAGAGACACTCCGAGCATAGCCCTCTCCATTGACCTTTGGCTTTTAATTTACTCTGATTTTATTATATGCACAGACCTAATATTATTATATGTCTGGGAACTAAAGAGATCAATGACTATCTTTATAACCCATTTTGTTCATGAATAGAAAGAAAATAATACTTAGAGCAATTATTTTCTCGTAATTACTATAACAGTTATTCTGGTAAGCTTTAAGTACCTACTCGTACCTACTATCTTTCGTATGTTACCTTACCTAACACCAAATTTCTTTGAACTTGACTGATTACGAAAAATTCATTACAAAGATTCTCGGAACAGTGCATAATGGCTCAAGATCGTTTTGTATCGATGAGTCTTTTAAATCTTATATCAATTTGTTGTCTACCTTCCGATTGATTCAGAATTTTCATTTGCCGTGACGAATCGAAACAATCACTTTGTTTCGTCTGCTAGGGTTGCCGGCGCTAATTAAGTTTTTTTTTGCTTGGAAATATTATAATTAAGAAGCAATTTGGAGTTTTAGGATAGAGGTAATTCATTTTAAGAAAACAATTTAAATAATAATTTCTTAGGTTTTAAATAAAATAAAATAAATAATAAATAAATGGTTTATAATTTAAAATTAAATATTGTGGTGTTCTTTTCCACCACGTTAAATGTACCTATATTGTGGTGAGAGAGGGGCTCGTAGCGATGCAACGACTGCGCGGATTGTACGATCTGCAAGGTTAAGCTGCACTTGCCGCGGTCAGTCTGTGGATGGGTGACCGTTTCGTTACACATCGAGACCCCTCCGTGCCTCGGAGAGCACGTTAAGCTGTCGGTCCCGGTTGTCATACGAATATCTATGGCAGTCGTTACGGGTAGTCAGAAGCCTGAAAGTCTGACAACTGGTCTAACCTCCGAATGTCAGTATTGCCCAGTAACTGGGTTGCGGGGGTCTGATGGCAGTCGCTCCGTGTAAAATACTGATTTTCAGCCGCATCTGGCTAGACTGGAAGCCGACCCCAATATAATTGGGAAAAGGCTCGGAGGATGATGATTGTGGTGAGAGAATAAATCATTACTATTATTAATAATATCTAATCGTCGGTTTAGAGGTAAAATTCACGTGTTTTATTTTATTTTTGACAATGGTTTTCACTTAAATGCCGAATATGAAAAAAGTGATTTATGCCAAAAATTACAGTTAATTTTACCTATTCGGTAAAAAAAAATGTCAGTGTGTAGAAAACAATACCAAGACCAGCTTAGAAGTACCGGTAAGTCGTTATAAATTGTATCTAATTCTTTGATTTTTTCATTGACCAAGTTAACTTTAAAATTTTGACTCGATTTTCTTTCAAATATCCATTTTATTTAGACTTCACAAAACATTCTGTCATTTTCACTTAAGTAACTTATTTGAACTAAACTAAAAATATTAACAAAAACTGCACTCGCAAATAACCTAACATCGTGCAATGGTAACCCTGACATTTAGTTACGCGGCACCTTTGATCGCTACTTGCTTGTTTACAAGAGCACACGGCTTCGCTTCTCTCTCTAACTTCAATCAACTGTATTTAATTACAGAGTAAGACGCTACAATTTCTGATAATTACGATAATTGGAGTATAGATAACTATTTCTTATTTAATAGACATTTCGAAAAGATTGATAGGTATCTTTAGGTAGATCTACCACTGTTCTTAAGCATCGAATTGTCGGTGCAGTTTATCACTTTAATAGCCATATCCTTTGACTTCGCTTACTTCGATTTTATACCTCATAATCATGGTAATTTAGCAATATAGACTCTATAAAACCCATAGGTTTAAGCTTGTATCTATAGTCATAAACAGACTGATGCATCAACGCAGAGCCAAAACCGCTGAAGCTAGAAGAAACAAGAAATTTGGACAGTAGGTTTTGCTTGTAACGAAAATATTCACGAAAAAAAAGGATTCCCAATCAAAAGACTTTTTTTGCACCATAGACTAATAATCATCTGTGTCTAATATTACTACGATCATAGACGGACGAAAACTTGTATTTATCTCAAGCGAACGCTACTTTAAAGACCGATTGTAATTCGATGCATAATACCTAGTTTCCACATGAATCTGACACGTAAAAAGGCCGCAGGATCGGAGGGCCGCAGCATGCAGCATCCAAATCTAAGATATCGTCTCCAGCCAGATATTACTCAAGTCTGCCTGATGAATGGGTCTATTCTGCTAGATCGATTCATGCGTCGATTTAGCGTAGCCCATTAGGCCACTATTATAGGTAGGGTGACCAACTGACCCGGCCATATTTCTCATTTTATATATATCAAATATGGGATTCGAGGTTAAAATGTATGTAATCTTGAAGAATGTGTTATTTATTATTAATTGTATTTATTTTGAGGCTATGAATTTATTATTGACATTTTCAAATTTGTTATTGTAAGATTTCAATATTCGTAGTACGTACCTACGTACTACGAATATTGAAATCTTAATATTTTTATTAGATACTTAATTTAATATGAATTATGAAATCAGTTTGTAAAGTTTGATGTGTAGGCAGTGTAGGTAATCATTTAGCTGCCTATAAATATAAATTACTATGACTAAAATAAAGGACAGCCCAATTTCTTTTTTATTGAAAATCTACATACATAATTAATTTAACGACGAAAAATGTGTTAATTAAATTGACTATTAAAAACAAACAAACTCTGGCATTTCTAATAAACATAAAAATGCGATTATTAAGTAGGTATATAGGGTAAGTATATTTCTGAACATACTATGCGGCTTTAGAAAAAAATCTTCTTTTGAACTACAAACATACAAAAATCAAAGTTTGTTGTAAATTTTTTCGAGGGTTCGCCAAATTAAGAAACATGGCTTTTTTCTTTTCTGAAAATTCCCCTTAAAATACATCTACATCTGGTCATCTGAAGACCGGGATGCCCCTTCAAATACGGGACATCTGGTTACCCTAATTATAAGAGTAACGCGTATAACTCGGCTAGGCGAGACAGTTCTGGTATTCAAATGTCGGGCGATTGGACCTACTGTGGACGGGTTTAATCGAGAGAAACTTTCGGAAGGGCTATCTGAATGGAGATCATTAGATTTGAGGTTTTTAGGTCTACGTTTGGGTTCGGTTTCGAACATCGACCATACAGCCAACCAAAGAGATTTAATATTTATTTTAATGGCTTTGCAGCCCACAGACGCCTCTTAATAGGCAATCGATGTTTGTCAACACATCTAACATGCGCCAACCAAATGCAACCAAATGCTCAAACCAGCGCTGTGTTTTTGCTCCGTGCATGAGACACAGCAATATGCTGAGCGGTGGCCGTTTTGCGCGGATGTGACCAATATCTTACCACACTTCTTGGCTCTGTACCTGTATTTGTTCTATGTTCTTGAATTTTTTTGGTAATTTTGTGCGTCACTTTTGAAGCAAATAAATATCTTTTCTTTCTTTCTTTTCTTTCTAACTAATAGATCTGATGTAGGTCACAAGGAGGAGGGATGAAACTACGATGAAACGCATGTTACTAACAGAGTGATGAATATGAATTTTCATGGATGGAGAGGGAGAGGGAGACCAAAGGAAAGATGATGGATTGCGTGAAGAACGATATGGATGAAAAGGGAGTAAATGATGAGATGGTGGCTGACAGAGGAATATTTAAGTAGAAGACGTATTGCGGCAACTCCGTAATTTGGGACCTGCAGGGTAATTGCGTAACTCGCTTGACAGTTTAATTTTGATGTAAAATTGAAGACGATGTTGGTAACATCGCAATCAAACATTGGAATTGTGTAACGACATAGAGGGACTTCATTATGAGGTAAATGACGTCAGGAGGGAAATCCATTGCGATGTAAATGACGTCATGTTTGTTAGATCACGTTTCTTTATGCATGTAAGCTGCTGCAAGTATGCATTTTAAGCTTTATCATTCATTCAATTTCATGATGAATCTCTCCGACATCGTAATCAACAGTTTTGTAGTTACGCAATTCGAATTTTATCTTTTACACTTTTGACTTTGACATTTTGTTGATTGCGATGCATTTACACAATTGCCCTGCGGGGTAGGAAGATGTGATAATGTTTCGGTTTGGTCTTGTAAACGTAAACAGTAGTTACTGGACTTTTTTAGACTCCATAATGGGGCTTGATTTAGCTTAATTCCTGGGTATTGCTTGAATCATTGGACTCGTAATGAACGGTCAAATATTAAATATTCTTTTGTAGAGATGTATTTATAAATACATAAATAAATAAATAAAATAAAATGTTTCTTTGACGCTATAAATACATGCTTTAAATTTTTTTACAGTCAATATCGCAAAATATTATGTATTGCAAGAAATCTGATACTAACCCGCAAACTAGGCCTGGACCTGTATCTTGGGGGTTAGTGTTCAGCCATAGGAGCTTATGGCACAAAAATACATTAATAAATTGTCGCCACATTGTTGACAGAGCATTTTCATTTTATATAACATGATGTAGCATTGAAATAGTTAATAGGTATAATTTATTTAAAATAAAATAAAGTAAAGGAAAAGAACTTGTTTGTGAGGTTATGTGTGTGTTAGGTATGTTGTGTATGGGTATATGGAGTCTGTGGGAGTGTTTATGTATGTCTATGTTCGATATAGTAAGTGTGAATGAATGTGTAGGTGCTAGTGTGCGTATGTGTTCATTATAAATTATTAATAAAATTATTTTATGCGATAAATGTAAGTAATTCTTCAGTCCCTTCATAATCCTGTCCTTGAAGCCAATCTGTAACTGTCTTTTTAATGCCATGTCTGCTAAGTCCAGCAATGTTTCATTTTTTGTTAATGGTATTGTATAGCTACTTAAGCTACTGTATTGGCGTTTAGCAAACATGGTTCTGCATGGAACACTAGGTCATATCGTAGATTTGCTTCGCTTTTTAGGATCAGGAAAGGGAACATGCGGGTGTTTCCTTAGAATGGCCTTGAGCACATAGAGCTGTCGTACTGTGAGGACTTTACATTCTGCAAATAGTTGTGAGGTAGGGTATCGGTATGGTTTTTTGATCATTACTTTCAAAACGGCTCTCTGTGCTCTCTCCAGCCTGAGGAGATGGGTCTTAGCTGCACCCCCCCACACAGGTATACAGTATTGGATAACTGACTGTCAAAAGGCCAAATATACAAGTTTTAGTTTGTCCGTCGTTGCTGAGTCACGTAGGGTTTTAAATACGAATATTAACCGCCTTGTTCGAGAAACAATTGTGTCATTTGCTTGTCCCATCTCAGTCCATTTGCAACCCATTATCCACCCGAGCAACTACCTGACAATCACACTCATCCTGGCTATCGCAGACATGGGACATTTATCTATGGGACGGTAATAGTTTGACGACTTTTTTTTTTTTTTTTTTATCAATTAAGAATCTCACCAGCAAAGAACTCTTTATTTATGTATAGCATCCAATTCACAATTTACAAAGACAGTGCTAAAAGATCCAGTTGAAAACCAGCATCAGACACTACTTGTCTGCTATTTTTGCTGAACTGAGCCTATTTGGCGCTGCCGCGCGGCACGTAATTATACTTTTGGGAGTAAGTTG
Organism: Asteroscopus sphinx; assembly: GCA_949699075.1. Taxonomy (NCBI): domain Eukaryota; kingdom Metazoa; phylum Arthropoda; class Insecta; order Lepidoptera; family Noctuidae; genus Asteroscopus; species Asteroscopus sphinx. The sequence continues at coordinate 30,380,084 of OX453003.1, forward strand.
TTTATTGTATATTATTGTTATTGTGTGCCTCTGACTGTAGTCAATATATCATTTTTGTTTCTTTCTTTCATTTCTTTCTATAAGAGAACAATAATCCAATAAAAGAGCAAATTCCGTATATTCCATTTATAATCTTATTATAATATATATATCTTATAATAAAACAAAGTTTAACCGGATTAAATCGCGTATATTATTTAAATTGGTTTCCCTGACGTTTCGAAAGCTTTGCAGCATTTCGTGGTCGCAAAACGTCAGGGAAACCAATTTAAATAATATACGCGATTTAATCCGGTTAAACTTTGTTTTATTATAATGTGTAGTGATCGCGAAAACCTAAGAAGTTATTATATATATCTTAATTACCTCACTTTAATGTCTATACTTTAAATAGTAAAAAATTGGTACCTTGAACATCATCATCATCAGCCAATATAAGTCCACTGCTGGACATAGGCCTCTCCAATGGCATACCACTAACTTCGATCCTCAGCCACTCGCATCCAGTTGCTACCAGCCACCTTGCCAATATCATCGCTCCACCAAGCCTAAGGGCGTCCTACCCTATGTTTACCGATTCGCGGTCTCCACTCAAGAACACATCTACCCCAACGGCCATCGGTTCTTCGGCTAGTGAACATCATTACAACTTTCAATACATCGTCATCATTTCAGCCGAAAGACGTCCACTGCTGGACATAAGCCTCCCCAATAATTTTGGGGGGATATGCCATAATCGCCACGCTTGGCAGGCGGGTTGGCGATCGCAGTTGGTTGGTTAAATACACAAAGAACGCTGCTGCCCATCCTCTGGTGAATCCCTTAGTCGCCTTTATGAGAAGATATAGGGTGGTGCAATTCTTTACGTCCGGCACCACACGGAACATAGGTAATCAAACTTTATTCTCAAAATGACCCTACTATCAGTAACTATCATTACAAGCCTCGAACCTTATGTACCAGTAATCGTGTTGTCATGTAGCACCACAGGAGCCCAACTACGGCCATAGACCATATTCTAGCTCGACCATAACGATTTGTCACAAGTATCAATTCTATAAATCCATGGTATCGCTGTTTCATAGCCCACTTGTTACGATTTGCATTTTCAGATACTATGAAGTACGGGAAGTGTCGCTAGAGATATTATTAATAAGTTATTGTAGAATGGCGAGGATATGTAAGAAGATAATGTTTTGAAAGGTTAAGGAGTTAGCGATAAAAGGACGTGGAATAGCTACTTGAAGGATGGTTACTGCTTTTTTATGTACCTAGAATGCTCCGTGAGGCTATTGAAATTAAAAAAATCATCCTAATTTTAATAGAGAAGATGGTTGGCAGCTACAACCTGTTTGGAACCCAGTTCTAAAAATAATCAAGTCCCAAACAGCACGCAACACTGTAAAAGAAATGAAATTGTGAGTGATTACTGCGTGCATCGAAACGATTTTAATTAATAAAAAATTGTACGGTGGATTAAAATGATTTTTAGAAATATCTGTAAAGATGCTTGTCATCTTAGTCTTCCTGCGACCACGAACGCTGCAAATCTTTCTACACGTCAAAAAACCAATTTAAATAATATACGCGATGTAATCCCTATCCCTTATCTCTTCTCATGCGTGTCGTAAAAGGCGACTAAGGGATTCACCAGAGTATGGGCAGCAGCGTTCTCTGAGTATTTAACCAACCAACTGCGATCGCCAACCCGCCTGCCAAGCGTGGCGATTATGGCATATTCCCCCCTCAATTGGGGGAGGCCTATGTCCAGTAGTGGACGTCTTTCGGCTGAAATGATGAATGATGATGATGACGCGATGTAATCCGGTTAAACTTGTTTTAGATAATGTTTTATTTTTGTTTTTAATTGAATGTGCCGTTTTCTATAGAAGGTAGTCGTAGAATTTCTTTCAGTTTGTTCGCCATGGGACCGACAAAATATTAGAACCGTGAAACTAGTCTTTTTGACCTTTTGAAAGTCTCTGTAAATGGCTTACTTATTTGCGACAGGACTCAAACTTACGGTCGTTTTGATTGCTATAATCGATAATATAATTAATATTGCCCACACTTCTAAAGTTTAAAACAGTGCAAAAGCGTCAATGTTGGAATAAAACAACGCGCCAATATTTGCACATTGGTTATACTAGTCTCTCTTGAAATAATAAAGTCCTTATTCCTTTACCAACATTTGCTCATCGACAACATTGGACCATGACAATATCAGTGCAGCACCAACACAGACATTTGCGTATTGGCCACTATCCAGCGTGGGTTTGCCAGATAAATAGTCCAATTTACAACCACGGCTGACTAATGGGGCACTAATGAACAAGCGACACATACGGCGAAGGCAATAATGTGGTACATAGATGATAAAACGACGAGATAAACTCAGAATATAAAGTGGTTTGTTCGATTTGTAGTACTTTTAATTAGGTGGCAACATTGCGTAAGTGTGGGCCAAGATTGTTGTTGGTGGGCGTTGAATCGTAGCGTAAGATGCGGTACCTAAGCGATAGTTTTTAGTGTCTAGTTTGTAGTAGGGATATATTGGTATGTCTTTAGAGAATGAACAATTTTGTGCGATTCCAGCCCAGCGATCCATATTGAATGCAAAAAGAATGGATTTAAGTAGTTATTATTACAGAGCATAATTAATGTCGTCTGTGGTCTAGTGGTTCGAGAGTCGCACTGCTGATCACGAGGTCGTGGGTTCGATTCCCACAGGACAGGACACAAATATTTGTGTGATGAACATAAGTGTTTGTGTTTGCTGGGTGTTTATTATGTATTATAAGTATGTATTTACAAAAAAAATGTATTTATAATTATTATATCCATTGTCTAGTACCCATAGTACCTACAAGCTCTGCTTAGTTTGGTGGTATGTAAAATGTCCCAAAAATATTGTTAATATATTCACATATTATTATTGTGTTCAAACAAAATAGACGATTGCCATCTTGTTTGCGAAAATCGCTTTTAGCAATTTTAAAGTTTTTGAGACTGCGTATAAATTGCCAAATCATGCAGTAATCAGTAAAAATTGCACAAATTCTTATGACATCTTTAAACTCTTTTTATTTTAAAGGGAAGTACGCCAATTAAAAAATAATTAGGAAGGTATGAACTTGCACATACACCTACAGTCGACTTCACGTCAGTGGCAACAGTTTGACCATGACAGAGTCTTTATTTCATAAGCAGTAAGGGCGATTTTCGTAATTCATGTGCTACACTGACGTGCGGTTGACTATTTAGTTTCCCAATGTTGCAGCGTTTAAAAAATACTGGTTCTTTAGTAGGAATGTAGAAAAACGCGGATCGGCGATTGAGGGCAATTTCTTTAATCGTCTAGTTTTATGCGCGTACGCCATCTAGTTGATGATAGTTTAGGAGACATTTTTTGGAAGCTTTGGAGTAGTATTTAGGTAAAGTTAATGCTGACTCTTCTAATATTATTAATGCGAAAGTATGGGTGTTTGTTTGTTTTCCCTAAAATAATGCAGAAACGGCTCAACAGATTTGGATGAAAGGCACACAGCATAGATATAATTTTTATCGACATAAGTGCCACGGAAGCCAAGCAACGCGCGTCAGCTAGATTAGATTTCAAATTCAAATTTAAATGTTTTTTATTCCAAATAAACCTAATTACAGGCACTTTTGAAACGACATGCTCTAGTTGCATGGTTTCAAATTGTGGTTCCTATGGAGGAGCACCGACAAGAAACTCCAGAAGGTTAATTACTGTTTCAACTAAACTTAGCATTATCTTCTTCTTCTGTCAAACTTTTTAACTCTAGCAGTCTTGGGAAGGGGACGCAGAGAGGCCTTATACCACGTCTATCACAAATGCCTGATCATATTTGGAGGGCACATTCAGGTAATGCTATCGACCAACTTTTACTAATCGCGAAAAAATTATCAGCCCTTGCTACATTTCGGTCGAGAGTCAGTCGAGAGGTATCCCACTTTTCTATGAAACATCAGATTTTATGTCAAGGTTGTCACTACATTAAAAGTTGTTCTATGCTATACGTTGAATGAGCTCACCAAATATGCCCATTCATTTCTGGGGCCTTACCCCCGGATCGAGGTCGAGTTCTGAACCAAATTGAGCTAATATCAATTCCTAGTCTGGAGTCTGGATTTGTGCCCGGTCAATGGCAATAGGTTCGCCCCCTATTACATGGGACTATAACATAACTGGCGCAATATGGGTGTACTATTACTCCTCTGCTTACCCCTTCGGGGAAATACAGGCGTGATGTCATGTGTTGTTATGTGTTGTCAAGTGTTGTCAATTCCTAGAGGAATGTAGTACGAATTGACACTAACTCGAATTCAAATCCGATTAATACATCACACGATCCAGTCCGTAAGGCCCCGATACACGTTGTATAGTAAGTAATAGTAATAAGTAGATACCTATTATATTTTGGGTCCAATCTTAGTACTATTTATAATTAGGGATGTTGATTTAGATAAAATAATATTGTGAGTACCACAGAAACAGATAGAGTAGAATGGTTGTAATCACAATTTTACTTGCGATTCAAGCGTGGCAACTTTCGAACAAACTACGCCTTACATATTGACGTCATTAATTTTAAAAAAATTACTTCAATCAAATTTACTTTACAGCATTTTTGCGGGTTTTTGTTACAGTATTTACACAAACAAGTCATAAGGCGTACTGAGAAAGGCTTTGAAATGCCCTGCACTATGGTGCAGAGTGTTGGCACGCGCGCCCTGCCCACTTTTCCATTCGATCTATTTCTGTGGTGAGTAGAATAAGGAACTTATTCTAAGTTCATTATAGACAGTTAAGTTAACCTTTTCCTTAACTTCTCTATAAAATAATCAGTTTTACACTAGAAATGTTACTAAGTAATCCACGTCACTCCAACCCAGTCACTACCTATCTAAGCAAAAATATTTGTTGAAGAAAGTCTAGATTATTAATATTAATACACTCTCTTTACTCTGTAGACCCGCCTTTTAAGGTGTTATGTTATGAGTGCAAAGCGCATTGCACGATTTCACCGGGCAATTAAATTTATATGTGGACAACTGGTTTCTTTGGCATAATACCATTTTTTTTTAGGGCTACCACTGATATTTAATACAGTTATTCTGATCGGATATCCGATTAGATTGGATTTGAATAAAAACGTGTTTTTTGAACTCGTTTAAATTAGATGATGTTCGATAAGTTCACAGACATAGTAAAAAATATAGACGAAGTGCTGCGAACAATCATAGTGAAGCCAAAAAAAGCTGCTCCTGCGTGTACAACCAGCGCTCACGCACACACCATGCTCCTCAAGGATATTTGTTTTCATGATGCTTACCGGATGATGCCGCGGTATGTGTACTGAGAGGGGTGAGCACGGTTTGAGGTGAATGTGTGTGCGTGAGCGATGGTTGTACATGTACACGAAGAAGCATAGTTTTTTTAGGCTTCACTAGATTGTTTGCAGCACTTTGTCTATCTTATTATTGTATCAGTTATCAGTGTTTAGTGTGTTGGGGTGCATATAAAACTTTTTAACAAAAAATTGAACCGACGAAAACTGTAACTGAAAAGCGAAAAATAAAATGAAACTTTTTAGTCTTAATTACTATTCTCCGAACTAAACTAATGTAAATAGGTAACTAATTATGAGTCGGCGCCAAACAAACAATCAACGAAGATCATTAGTTTAGATCAACTTCGAGATATACCCTATCCAATAAAAAAAGAATCATCAAAATCGGACTACTCTGTAAAAAGTTACGCGTGGTCATACATAAAATAAAATAAAACGCGTCGAATTGAGAACCTCCTCCTTTTTTTCGTTGGTTAAAAAAGAGCCTCCACGAGTGACGATATTTAATTGATCGTCCGGCGCATCCTGGGCGGCAGTCAGCCCCGATGCCAACCTGCTGACTGGCTAATCTTTTCCCCACGGCATGAGCTATTATCATTATGTAGCTCATGTCGACACGACAGAAGAAGATCATCGTTCTGATTTTATTTATATTAAACTTACATGTCTATAGTTAAATAAAAAAAAACCTCCTTGTAAGAGTTTTTATTGCTTCCCCCGGTATTGCTACAAAATGAAGCGATTCATCGACGTGATTTTAACATGCTCTCAAAAAAATCACCAAAAATATCTTCACCGAACAACCCTATGATAAATGGATTAATGCAAAAACATGCAATGCAATTGAGATCAATATTTATAGTTTTATCCGAACGTGTTGCGGATAACTGCTGATTGCGGATCACTTCTTATGGCTTGATTTCACCAACTCTCGGGTTAATTAAATGTTTACCTGCAATTCCAGTATATTTTTCAAGTAATCGGCCATTTAATCAGATAGTTAAAGTTGATGAACACTGGCCTACACCAGTGCTTTGGATTTGTTGTGCAACGTTACCAAGTGTTCCTGGTTTACTCAGATTTTATTAAAAGCAGCACGAAAGTGGACCTTTTTCGTGAATGCTTGACTGTTGCCATCGCTCTCAGGGTATAAGATAGAATAGAATAGAATATATTTATTTGCATAAAACATGGTATAAAAAGGTGTTCTAAACTTAAGTATGAGATCATTCATGTTTTGCTGTTGATGTTTTGGGAATGTAGGTTATTTTATTTGAAGATTTTTACGTAACTTTAGCACTGTTTCATTAATATTATTTTATTCTTAACAGCTGGGGTTTTATTTGTGTTCTGAACATAACATTGTTGCCATTATTTCTCCTACCTCGTTCGTCTAGTGGTCGCAAAAACGACTGCTGAGCATGAATGTTTATGGTTTTGAGTTCGATAGGAACCTAGGTCGGACAAAGTGTTATTGGGTTTTTCTATTAGGAAAAATTTTCAGTAGCAGTCTGGATTTGTGCCCGGTAGATGCCAATATGCTCGCCCTCTATTGCATGGGACTTGAATATCCCTGGTGAAATTTACGTACACATGTATGTATGTACTACACACCTTTGCCTACCATTTCGGGGGATAACGGCGTGATGCTATGTTATGTGTTATGTAATCATTTCTCCTAGACTTTTGGCAGGAGACAAGATATCCATAACGTATATACTTACATCTGTTGAGACCACAGAAATAGATAGAGTAGAATGGTTGTAATCACAATTTTACTTGCGATTCATGCGTGGCAACTTTCGAACAAACTACGCTTTGTATATTGACGTCATTAATTTAAAAAAAATAACTTTAATCAAATGTGTACTTTACAGCTTTTGGTTCTGCAATTAGAAACAGCACAATAAGGCATTTTTGCGGGTTTTTGTTACATTATTTACAGAAACAAGTCATAAGGCGTACTGAGAAAGGCTTTGAAATGCCGAGTGTTGAATGAAGTGTAGAGTGTTGGCATGCGCGCCCTGCCCGTTTTTTTCACTATAGAGCACAACACAAATATTAAACAGCTAATAGGCTGCCTAGTTCTTGCTACTTCCGAGCAAGCGTAAACGGTAAAGGGGACATCTCGGAGCTTATTATCAGCACAACAATGGGTGGCCGCTGTAGGGCCTTATACAGAGCGATTGTCTTCAGTCCTTCGAGGCTCTTAATGCGCGCGCGCCGTGCTGGTGTGAACTGAATTGTTAACTTAACAAGACGGAGTGATCGTGTTTTTTATTAACTTTTTTTTTTGGAGTACCTCATGTTGATGTTGATAGGTTTTCTTCAAACCAAAAATATAATATTTTATGCTTTCTTTGCCGAGATTACAAGGTTCGTGGATTATAGTGTTATTTGTCACTTTATGTTGATCATCGGCAAATCAGTCTATCGCAGATCTTTTTTTGTTTCTTTGGCATACGATGGTGAAACGAGGTAAAGGCCCACCTAATGTTAAGCGGTTACCTTTGCCCATTACAACTGCAAAACCACCTAGGCTGTTGCTTAAATGGTATTGCAAATCCCGTTCGCCAAACTGAGACCTAAAGATGGAAAGATGGAAAGTCTGCTTATGTGATTGTAATTTCACCGGCACCCGTACCCTTAGCACAATAAAACAGAAATGCGAGAAAAAAAAACTGCTGCTCTATACGTTTATGTTCGCATAACTCGACAAACTGTTTTTAAAACCTGATTTTTTTCGCGATTGCAGGATTGGTCCTATAATAAAAGTATATATACACGCTGAAATTTGAGTCGCTTAATTCCCGAAAAGGGGTAATTGTACTCATCATTATGAACAACTTTTACTATGGGACCAACCCTGAAATCGCGAAAAAAAATCAGTTGGTCCCTACGTTTGTGTTCCATAGTAAAAGTTGTTCATAATGATGAGTACCATGACCCCCTTTCGGGAAATAAGCGATTCAAATTTCAGCGTGTATATGTATCGATATGTTACTCATCTGAGGCCTTTGCTGAAAATCAGCGCTGCAGTTAGACCTGCAGCATTAGCTGAGCTTGTGGCCTTTTTGACATATAATGCCACAGCGAGACTAGCAATGTACAACAACCTAGCAATGTAACCTATTTCTTCTCTTTCCTTATGTTTAATTAGAGCAATACCTACTGTCGTGCTATCACCATCCCCTGCTATACCCTTGTATACTCATGTTTGTGCGCGTCAATAATATTGTGTATGCCCAGACGGAGATGGCGGGATGAGTAGGACTCCTTCCAAAAGGACTGGACTCTTCTAGCAACAGACAGGGAGAAGTGGAAGGAGAGTAGGGAGGCCGTTGCCCTGCAGTGGGACACTTCAGGCTTATAATAGTAAAAATATAATAATAATAACGTTATATATTTTTTTGTCTAAATTTTATGATTACACTTGTTTGTTTTTTGTTGCTATTGTTGTTGTGTGTGTGTTTGTTGGTTTTTGTGTCCAATAAATGTGTTTCTTTCTTCTTTCTTTTTCTTTATAAAACTTGTTCATACTGATGAGTACAATGACCTCTTATGAGGTTTTTTAGTTATTTCAATTACACGTTTGTATATCTGTCTTTGTATAAGCATAGACAGAAGGTCGTTACTAATGATCAAAGAGTAACGTGGTTCACGAAAGATTCACGTGGTTCACGTGGTTTTTGACGACCTCTGTGGTCTAGTGGTTCGAGTGTCGGACTGCTGATAACGAGGTCGTGGGTTCGATTCCCACAGGACACAAATATTTGTGTGATGAACATAAGTGTTTGTGTTGGTATGGGTGTGTTGCTTATGTATTATAAGTATGTATTTACAAAAAAAAAAAATATACGTATTATATCCATTGTCTAGTACCCATACCACAAGCTCTGCTTAGTTTGGGACTAGATGGTGCTGTTTAAAAATGTCCTAAAGATATTTATTTATTATTATTCTGACAATCGAGATACTAACGAGATATCATCACGCGAAATCAGAAGTAATCAGAACCACGAACAGAGAAAGCTGTAATCAAATTACAAATGACAGCGACATATTTAGTCCAGTATTGTGCGACCATATACCTCTCGACGTGTTTCGTCATTCATTGTATGTTCAAAAGGTATTAATGAATTGCTCGTCGGTTTATCACCGAACAATGGACAGCGAAGCGCTTTTGTCACACAAAAACCGCCAGATGATTAAGTTAACAGTGAAAGATTGATGGCGAAAAAGTTGAGTGAACTTCTTGATGGTGTAGTGTTTAAAAAGGTTTGAAAGATGTGAGTAATTTGCCCTTTTTAACCGACGAAAAAAAGCAGGAGGTTCGCAAGTCGATGCGTATATTTTTTTAAATGTATGACTACGCATAACTTTTTACAGGGTAGTTTGATTTTGATGATTCTTTTGGATTTGGAATGGAATGGATTTGGATGGAATTTATTAAAAGCTTTTTTATTATTATTTATTATTTTATTGTACCTCGAAATTGGTTTGGATCGATAGAAAAAGTGCCAAATGTGGCCTTTTTCGCACTTTTTCTATCTACAACTACCTACAGCGAACTAATATCAATAGTTAAAAACGAATTTTCGATAAATGATGTATTCAGAGAGTAATCATTTTTTTACTGATGGGGGTGCCACTTGGCTGCTAAATTCGCCTTAAGTTAATAGTGATGAAGAAAGATTGATGGTAGAAAAGTTGAGTGAACTTCATGATGGTGTAGTGTTTGAAACGTTTGAAAGATGTGAGTAATTTGCCCTTTTTGGGCTAATAGTCTCTACTCACTCAAGCATTAAAATACAAATTATTATTTTCAAAAGGATACATAACTTGGCCCTTTTGGAGTTAACAGTACTTACTTTATTAACGACCAAAATTAATATCCTATCTATCTGCGATTTGCCCTACTAGATTTACGGCTAAAATGAATATCCAATCTATCCACGATTTGCCCTACTAGAGATAGGAATTTGACATAAGCTCCATACAAAATATGTCAAATTTCTATCTCTAGTAGGGTAAATCGTGGATAGATTGAATATTAATTTTGGCCGATAGAAATTTGACGTATTTTATAATAAAACAAAGTTTAACCGGATTAAATCGCGTATATTATTTAAATTGGTTTCCCTGACGTTTCGAAAGCTTTGCAGCATTTCGTGGTCGCAGGTAGACTAAGATGACAAGCGTCTTTACAAATATTTCTAAAAAAATATTTTTATCTACCGTACAATATTATTAATTAAAATCGTTTCGATGCACGCAGTAATCACTCACAATATCATTATCTTTTACAGTGTTGCATGCTGTTTGGGACTTGATTATTTTTAGGACTGGGTTCCAAACTGGTGGTAGCTGCCAACCATTTGACGTATTTTGTATGGAGCTCATGTCAAATATCTATCTCCAGTAGGGCAAATCGTGGATAGGATTGATATTAATTTTGGTCGTATGAAAATGTGTCATTGTTCTATTGGATATGCGATATGTTTTAACCCATCCGACTATGTAAGGTCTTACTTTCATAATAGCAAAAAATTGGTGAATCTACTCATCCTAACGAACAAGATTTACTATGGGAGCAACCCTGAAATCGCCAAAAAATATTCAGCTGGTCCCTACATTTTGTCGATTTCTTCTTCGTCGTTCCCTTACTGCTGAGGATCGCCACCACATACGACATAATTCCAAGCTATGCGATCTTCCGCTGTGTGGACCGCTCGGTACATGCTGCCTCCGATAGCCCTCTTAATCGCGTCTGACCATCTTGCCGGTGCTCTGCCTTGAGCGCGCTTTCCTTCTATCCGGCCCAGTATCACGAGCCTTTCCAGACAATGCCTAGGTGATCGCATAATATGTCCGAAAAGGCTGAGGGCACGCTCCTGGCATATTGTCAAACCACGCCTATTAGCCGGACACCCCTGGTCACAAAGCATATGCAGTAGGACTGCATATCTTACGCCCAGCCACCAATCGGGACGTCACTCCGTCAGCGAGCGGCACCAATCATATCACCGAACATTTGAGCAATCATAACGCGCCGTCCGCCCCCCGGTCCCCGCCAACATTTTACGACTGTTTTCTCATGCAAAACTTTGTTTATGTGGCGTCTTGAGGCTTACATGTTCAGCTGATTTTTTTTCGCGATTTCATGGTTGCTCCCATAGTAAATGTTGTTCGTTATGATGAGTACATTCATCCCTTTAAATATTTGCCATTATTAAAGTAAGACCTTATAATTACATTGCTCAGTCGTGTAAGTGCAAAAAAAAAACAATACTTTGTTCTGTTGGATGAGCGATGTATTCAACTCTAGTAAACTCTAATTAGAATTAAATTGTTGATTTTTACGTTAGATTACTTTTCTATAAAGACCAAAAGATTCTGTTTATTTACCTATAGTTTAGTACCCAACTTAAATAAGGGAACTGTTCTCCTCTGCGCTATATTGCTTACTTATTTACCATCATTGTCAATATCCCAAAGGATTTATTATTCCCTTCTAAGCAACTCAAATCTATGACATTTATGCTTACATTCAGAGAAGAATCTAAGAGTGCTCACGCTTCTAACTGTCAAAATGCAGTTCTTATGCTAATATTTGTATTCAGAGACGCTCGGAGCTCCGCTAAGACATATCTCAAACAAAGATGAGCGTAAGTAGTCAATATCGGCTACGCAGTCTTACCACAGGTTACTTAAAAGTTACTACGTAAGTCTTACGATCATGTCTCTGAAAATAAGCCTTACAGCCAAACACTTGGTCATAAAACGAAGGATTCCTACACACGGAATAGATCTTTCGAACGCTCAATACCTTATGAGCTTATTACCATTTATCTCTTAACACATACAGTACGAGTATATGGAGGAAAATCTTATACTAAACGCCCTTAGAAATGGCCATCGAAGTCCATGTTTTATGCCCGTCGTTCTAGGAATAACGGGCCGGTACTAGACCATAATATGCATTATAACGGCCATAGATTTAGAACACTATAGATAGAAAATCGACGTGCCCCTTTTAGATAGCAATAGTTTTTACTTCAGTGATACCACACTAAGATTTTTACCCCCATTTTTTTGAGATTAAGTTAAGGGCTCTTAGCGTACGTAGAAAATAACTTGAAAATGCGCAGTGATCAGTTTAAACGATTTTAAACTCTATGTCAGTATAGTAACAAGCGCAATCGTACCATCTTTGTTCAAGTTATTTGCCGGATTAACATTTAATGGAAGCCAGTGGCTCCTACACTCTCGTCTATGAATCGCGTATGTATGTAAAGGTAATTTAGAAAAGGGAAATTAAATAAAGTATTTTGGAAAAATAGGATTTATTGTAATTTTTTTTGGATATATTTATACATAGATATATTTTGGATATTGATTGGATGTATAGGATTTATTGTAATTTTAAGTGTAATTTATTGGCCTTTAAACAGAATCAATTTCGTATGAAAGTTTCTCACTCTATCACCTTTCTGTGAAACAGTTTTTATAAGGTGATGTATTCGTACATCTAAATATTTTAATGCAACAGCTTTTATTAGGATTACGAAGTGGCTATCCAGCGGGTTTTGATCTCTAACATGGTCGTTCAACGTAGTAAATGTGGGTTTCTCAATGTTTTTTTTCAAAATGGTCATAACCATATGAGCCATTGCCTTGTTAGTGGCTAAAAAAAATTTATACTACACACATACTACACTGTGGGTACCCTACACATAATACTAAAACAACCATATAAACCAATCTACTTCATCAATAAATAAAGATGAAAATTAAAAACACCCTAAATAATGGGTACATAATTACGTAAATCACAGCAGCACTAATCACGGAATTATTTAAAACATACGTCTCCTTCAACAATTTAATAAAAAGCACCATATAACAGGTAGCACCCTAAATATTGGGAACGTAAACATGTCTATCATGGCAACACTAAACACGGAAATATTTTAGGTTATGTTATTTAGAAAACGCTGAAAACTGCTAATATTTCTATAAGAAATGGGTTCAAAATAGTTAACACTTACGTACTTGTAGAAACACATTGTATGTAGTTAAATAAACACAACAATTTAGATATAAAATGCCACTTACCCGTGGAAAGTTAAACCTTCAATGTGTTGCTCGCTGCGGCTCTTGCAGCCTAACACACTACACCCGACCATATCACGGAACTGTATGAGTGTTTTATCACGAAGTTTCACCATAAAATTATAGAAAACTACGAAGCACAATTAATAAAACTCTTTAGTTTGACAGACCGAACGCTTTGTTTGTCAAACTTTAAAAGTGTGACAACGAAAATATGGGTAACATGTAAGAGATGGCGATATAATATTTGTGTCTTGCTCTATCTTAGCAGCAGTGGCATAAGTCCATTTCTTTCCCACATACTCTAACGTAGTTAGGAATCCATCTGTAGTGTTCATAATCTAAGATAACGGCCTTATTGCCTGGCCTGTTTAATGTAGGCCTTTTTGTGAGGATAATGTTACATTTGAGAACACCCTGGAGGATGGAGAGTTGTGTTGAGCATTTGATTTTTGAGTTTCGAATTTACTTTTGGAAGATTTCCGTCAATTTTGTGCTTTGGGTGCAAAGTTTGGGTGTATTTGCCTATTGACTGATGTTACTGAGGTTTTAAATTCGTTGAGTATTATTAAATTGTTTAAAAATGCTTTAAACTCGGTAGGTACAGTTTCTTTCATTTCAATTTCATCATTTTTTTTTTCGAATTAAAAAACTTCATAGTTGTTTACGTATACGTTTTGGCATATCTCCCCCTTGGGTGAGGCCTATGCCCAGCAGAGCACGTCTTTCGGCTGAAATGATGATAGTTGTTTACGTACCTATTCAAAATTATTTTGGATTAAAAAAAATCATTCACGAGTGTTTTTTTGCTGGGCAAGCGTGTACCATGTTCGACCGCACTATCGCTTAACATCAGGTGAGGTGGCGGCCAAACACAAGCCCATAAAAAAAAAACAGAATAAAGCCTAACTCAGCTGAACTGTGATCAATGAATCTATGCTTGAAGAGTATTCTAAAATTAAAGCTCAACCCAAAACTAGTTTTCAAATCTTGAGTTTCGTTCTGTAATATGGGGCCTACTTTTGATGTTTTTAATTTTAATTTCAGAAGATTTCAATACTTATTGTGATCCAATGATATTTAAAAGTATAGGTAGATATGTCATACCCTAGCAAAACCAACGAAAAATATGTTCCGTACGCACCAGCAGCAAAATACACATAAACTAGTACAAAGTAAGTTAGTTACTTTAAGTAAGTTTCGAGTCATAATTAGTACACTTTCTGTACACACACATGACGGAATTTTTGTTTTTCCGCCTTGCTTGACGCAGGCTAATAGCAAAACGTTCCAATTAGGATGTTTTCGTGTCTTCAGATTGCGCGCGCAACAACATATCTGTACTTTTTAAAATATCACTGTTGTGATCAATAACTTTTCGAGAATTCTCGTTAACACTTCCTCAATATACGACACAAGTCACATGAGTATTTTGGTTATACTTCCTCACTTTATCACACAAGTTATAAATGACGATCTCCGAATCGAGATGAGATGGACCGATATTGATTCAAAAGTGAAATCGTGTCGCAGCGCTGCGCTGAGCGGATACGACGCGACGCATAAGCGGCGGCATCCGCTATTACCGCTGATTTGAGGCCCCCGTTACCTAGTAAACACTATCAGTGTAGTGTTGAGATGACCTTCGATGATAGGGTCAAAATGTGGAACATGATTTGGAAAAGATTCTAAACAATAAAACTTTTTAACAAAAAATTGAACCGACGAAAACAGAAACTGAAAAGCGAAAAATAAAATGAAGCTTAATGTCTTAATGCTTTTCTTTCCTAACTAAATTAATTTAAATAACAAATTGTGAGTCGGCGCCAAACAAACAGAATATAAATATATTTTTTTGTGGCTAAAATCTAACTTCAGGTCTCCATAATATTATAGTGTCTAGAACTACATTTATGTGTGCCAAGTTTCAACAGAATCGGTTAACAGGTAAGAATTCAGTGGGTGAACAAACACTCATCTGTTTTCCTACCCTTAGGGGTGGATTTTAAATTTTGAAATTTATTTGGGACCAACTTCGAGTTATATCCTATCCATTAAAAAAAGAATCATCAAAATCGGACTACTCTGTAAAAAGTCGAATTGAGAACCTCCTCCTTTTTTTTAGTCGGTTAAAAATCGAGTTTGAGGAGAAAGGTTGTCACTAGATTGTTAACAGATTCATGTCAATGTTTTAATTAAATATTTTTTTGAATAATATGTCCGCTACGGTTGCTACAGTGCCGTTCGGAATAGCTGCGTAGAGATACCAATTTACTTTCCAATGCTGTCCGTACCTACCTACCAAGCCAGGATACCATACCTCTAGACTCGAAGGGCGTAAACGACATTTTGGCGAAAATACATTTTCTACTCTAACATCGACGACTTTTACATCTATAGAGTAGAGAATGACTTTACGCCAAAATGTCATTTACGCGGCTTCAAATGGGTAAGTAAACCTTTTACACATTTACGGTGCAATCTTTTCAAGAGTAAGAAATTATCGACACTTCTGTAATCCGAATCCGAATTAATTCCAAATAATTAGTTATAATAAATGAGCCAGCTTTTCTACCAACTACCTACATATGATTTTTGAATTTTTTTTTATATCATGGTACCGCGTACTGGAAGGCGCAGCGAGGGTATGCCACCTACAAAGTGGACCAACGACCTGGTGAAGATCACGAGAATCCACTGGATGCGGAAAGCGCAGGACCGGTCGTTGTGGCGATGCTTGGGGGAGGCCTATGTCCAGCAGTGGACGTCTTTCGGCCGAAATGATGATGATGATGATATCATAGAATGGCGAAACGAGCTAAAGGCCCACCCACAGAAATAGAATGGTTGTAAACACAATTTTACTTGCGATTCATGCGTGGCAACTTTCGAACAAACTACGCCTCCCATATTGACGTCATTAGTTTTTACAAATTAACTTTAATCAAATGTACTCTACAGCTTTTGTTTCTGCAGTTAGAAACAGCACAATAAGGCATTTTTGCGGGTTTTTGTTACAGTATTTACAGAAAAAAGTCATAAAGCGTACTGAGAAAGGCTTTGAAATGCCCTGCACTATGGTGCAGAGTGTTGGCACGCGCGTCCTGCCCACTTGGCCATTCTATCTATTTCGGTGGGCCCTGATGTTAAGCGGTTACCTTTGCTCATAACAACTGCAATGTCATCTGAAACATAACCCAGACTTTCTAAATGATAAATTAATAATAGCATTCTGTCCCCCGCTATATTTGATAGCGTCGCGAAAGTTCTTCGTACGATGCGCTTGCGCTGCCCGCTACAGAGGGTGAACACCGCCCCTGTCGCAACACGGGCTAGTAATAATACCTATAATCGATGCTACTTTGTTTCACTAGAAGCCGTCTTTTTTTAGGGTTCCGAAGTCCTACAAGGAACCCTTATAGTTTCGTCATGTCCGTCCGTCTGTCCGTCTGTCCTAATCCTTTACAGCTTAATAACTTCTACAGTTATAAACATAAGTAAATGAAATTTTGTTATAAAATAGTCTACATATAGATCTCAATTTTAAAAGAATAAAAAAATAGTTTTTCCGTATTTTAGGGGTGGCGTCCATACATGTGAAATGGGGAAAAATATTTTTTTTTCGCTGCACCCCCTCGTGTGGAATATCATTGAATAGGTCTACTAAAATGAAGGTAATGTTTGATACACCACTTTTTTATCAGGTGTACCATCTGCGAAATATAGCCCGCCAAAGTGGCTTGCAATGTGTCCCCCTCCCTGCCATTTCTAAACTATGCAATGTAGAAACTTATAATCTTCCACATTGATAGAACTTTGTAAAAACTCTCTTTTAAAATTATTTCGAGTATAATGTGATTATAATTTTTTGAGTTATAGAGAGAAAACTGAAAAATACTTAAAACGTCCTAGTTCAAAGGTCATTGATCTTAGAGAAAAATGATCATAGCAAATAATGCTCCTTTAGCTACTTTCTATTTGAAAAAATCACAAAAAAGTAACTTTGACATGAGAAACTTCTTAAATTTGGCTTCTTGAATTTATCGCTAGATGGCGCTACTAACAACACGCTCTGAGTCGCGAATGCTGCCGATTATTGCAAAAACTAAAATAGCCATGATTAATATTCGATTTGATTTGTTTGTAATTACATCTACTTAAGGAACCCTATAATACTGAGCATGGCCCGACATGCTCTTGGCCGGTTTTTGTAATATCCATTGACAACGTGTATCAGAAATGCTAATATAGGTATTATGTGACTCCTCTGGAATGTCGGCGGCACGCTGTGATCACGTGCTGCCATGTAAAATTGCACACCACGAAAGTGTGCTTAACACGTTGGCTGTTAAAAAACACACACGTCTGTGTTCGCTTAATGTTACGCGAATGCGGCTTCAACACGCACGTCGTGTTTGCATATTTTTGTTAAACAATTGCGCGGCAAATCACATACCGTGTGTGTCTTGCGGTTACACGCAGGGCGTGTTTTAGTTCTACAGTATGGAATACGCGCACGGCGTGTTTTACACACGCTGGCCGCACGGTCTTAGCGCCCGGCTCGTACACGCTAGGCGTGTAATGGCCGCACAGCATGCATGTAGCACACCTCGGCCACTCAATACAATATAAATGCTAGCACCACTGACATACACAAAATTACGTCTGTATACGAACGCACACACACGTGTAGGTTAGGGATGCTCGCCGCTCGTAATGGCGGCTAGGTTCCAAGCGCTTCTCTGTAGTTCTCAGAGATAGCGACAGGCGATTGACATTCATTGCAATATTGCAGTCCAATTGCCGTCAGACTGCGGGTGCGTGCGGGGCGCGGGTGAGGAATCTTAAATTGGCGGGGGGCGGTGAGTGACCTTTCTGTACGTTAGTACTATTAGATATTCTGTGCTTTATTTAGTAGTAGTAGAGCTCCTTTGTGAAAGAACTCGTCCGGGGAAGTACTACAACCGTACCTACTTCTCCGCCAAAAGTGATGCTTGCATTGCTGTGTTTCGGTCAGAAGGGTACGGGTGCCGGTGAAGTTACAATCACATGAGACTTTGCATCTTTATGTCTCAGTTTGACGAACCGACTTGCGGTACCATTACGGCAACCGCCTAGGTGGTATTGCAGTTGTTATGGACAAAGGTAACCGCTTAAGATCAGATGGGACTTTAGTTCGTTTCGCCATCTTATACTATAAAAAAAGAGAGTCTCCGCTTATTATGCTGAAGACGGCCACTGGGAGAGGGTTTTTAGACGTCTTAAGACGTGCCTTACGGGCTTAGCATAAGAGGGGCTCCGGAGGCATATCACATTCCCGGAGTCCTCGCTTGTTATGCTGAAGACGGCCACTGGGAGCTTTTTGTAGGTTTCCTCCTCGCAGCAAAAAAAGAGGTATTATGTGACTGGTTTGGAGTGACGTGTGGATTACTAGGTTACATTTCTCGTTTACGGCTGATTATTTTATTGAGGAGTTAAAGAAAAGGTTAACTTAACTGTTTCTTCTCTCAGGCGATTTCGCGCGGAAAAACTCCCTCAGGCTGACTCAGGCACCGCTGCGTATGCGCCGTTCAATGGAATTTGAACCTTAACGGAGCAAAAATAGAGTATAAACTGACTTGGATTCACTGGGACGTTTTCGTCCCAGCGGTGCTTAAGATAAGTACGATTTTCTTGGCGCCTGAGAGGTAGTTCAGTGTACAAATAACTCATAAATAGATTATTAGACAATGATTAGAAAACTAATGCCTACCAATAACGTCAAACTATTGATCATTGTTGTTAATTATGAGCCGTCACCGTGACAGGCTACTAATTAATCACGGTAATTAAGTTTGGGGACCAGCTTTTTTATTTTGTTGTTGTCTACTAAAGCTGTTAAGTATAAGACAGACTGCGATGTGTAAGTTCCGTATACTAATGCGCGAGGGAGTCAAGGAAACACCTTCAATCCAAATGGATTATTCATTTGAGTAAGAGCTCTGGATATCTTTGGGAAAGGCGACGACGTTGTGGGTTCGATTCTCACAGGACACAAATATTTGTGTGATAATTACGTACGGCTGCAGCCGAGGGTACAAAATGAAACCGATTTAATTAACTTAAAAATTTAATCGATATAATTATTACAATATATCGGTCTAAAACTAAGATGCGTGACAAATGTTCGATATGAGAAACAAGAGTGACGAGTAGGTATGCTAATTTAATATTGAATTATTAGTATTGCGCAACTTCGGTCACACGCTATCGAATTGCTGATCGGGCGATCTCACGGTGCAGTTCGCTGTAGAGTGTGTCATCGCTTCAATAATTTAGCGTTCCGCAGGCAAGGGTCATCATTATATAACATCTCCCTCCGCAAGATCGGCAACTATTTAAAAACTCTAGTTGAAAATAGTGTCGATGGTGTAGCTTGATTTTTTTTCCATAATTTCTGTGTTGCAGGCCTTCTTATCCTTTGCATTAACTTAAATTTCAGCAGTAATTTTCTTTTGTTGGTTGAATTTTATGGATTTTCCTTCATGATTGGCAAGTCTATAATTTTCAATATCTTTCCCTTGATTTGATCATGAAGATTGCTTGCAGTAAATGATGTCTTTAGCACACATCATTTGGATATAATAGATAAATAGCTTCCCTTCAGTATTCTGTACTGGTCTTCAGAACAAGTTAAACGAACTTTCGTTGGTTTGGGAAAGCTCACGATGAAATGTTGGTCGTCCAACTGCTCCATGGCTTCAGAAGACAGGATAACTGATGTGAATTCACAGGAATCGTGAATTTGCTGGTGCAGTATAAGGTGCTGGATACAGTTCGACTGCTTGCCGTGGTGGTGACTTTAGTTGTCCTCGCAAAAATGACCGTGATGGTACTTCGGACATTCTGTCTCTATATACAATAGATCTTTTTCGTGAACTGCTATGATAGGGTAAGTTGGAATTAGGACCTTATTATCACTATTAGGAGCTAGGGATGATTAAAAAAGGATAAAGTTAGTAGGATAAACTACTGGTGATAACTAACAACTATACTATTCCCATTATAATAGTAACGTAGTCTAATTATATTAAAATATTCCCTGAAACTAATATCTATGATTTTATTCTTATCGTGTAACATACCTAGCCTATTTATCCTATCCTTAAATATAGCATGGTTCTATATAGAATGATGAGTAGAAAACTTTATTAAGGCTTGTACAACGCTTTAGCTGTAGCATCTCTCAAGAAGTATGCTTGACCATACTTAGAGAATGCATCTACTATAGTAAGGTACTTATTTGTTTCAACACTTAGCAAATCTAAATGTACAACCTCAAAAGGTTTTGTTGGTAGATGTTCAATTTGAACCGTGGTCTTATTCGATCACGATCGTATTTCACTTGCCCACATATTCTACACTCATTGATATACTTGGCTATATGCTCTTTAATATTTGGCCAATAGCATCTACGAATTCCATTCCAATCACTTGCTATACCGTTTGAATTGATTAAGTGAGCAGCACACCCTACAACTTTATTTAATATACTATTACTGACTGCCTTATTAATTAATTCAGAATCACCTTGAACATTATAATATTCCTTAACTAATTGATCACACAATTGAATAAACCTTGTCAGCACATTCGGGTTTCCGTCGAACTCGGGTACTAACCGGAATGCTCTATAAATAATATCTATATTCAAAGACATTTTCTCGAAATGCGATTCTGTTTCCTCAAATAATGTATCTAAACTAATATTCTTCTCGAATCTAAAATTGATTCTCTACTATTTCTAACTAACCTAGGGTTCCTGGATTTTCGTTGAAAGAAAATTTTGGAAAATTATATTAATTAGTACAGGCTAGGAGTAAGCGTTCACTAGAAAGAATCTAATGTACTTACATTAACATTAAATCGGCTTCTTTGCGCTATCAATGTTTGGATACCTCGATGCAGCACGACGTGTAGATTCGGGATACTCTGGAGTGGCTGGATAGCCACACGGGCGGCTTTACGACACGGAAATCTTCCTTATTACGCGAAACCGACCGCGAGTGTCCTACCGACTGCGCCAATTACGTACGGCTGCAGCCGAGGGTACAAAATGAAACCGATTTAATTAACTTAAAAATTTAATCGATATAATTATTACAATATATCGGTCTAAAACTAAGATGCGTGACAAATGTTCGATATGAGAAACAAGAGTGACGAGTAGGTATGCTAATTTAATATTGAATTATTAGTATTGCGCAACTTCGGTCACACGCTATCGAATTGCTGATCGGGCGATCTCACGGTGCAGTTCGCTGTAGAGTGTGTCATCGCTTCAATAATTTAGCGTTCCGCAGGCAAGGGTCATCATTATATAACATGATGAACGTGTTTGTGTTTGTCTGGGTGTTTATTATGTATATTATAAGTAAGTATTTACAAAAAAGAAGTATATAAGTATTATATCCATTGTCTAGTACCCATAGTACAAGCTCTGCTTAGTTTGGGGGACTAGAAGGTGCTGTCTAAAAATGTCCTAAACATATTTATTTTATTTTAAAGAAAACTGAGGTGCATGACTTGTATCAATCACTAGAATATTTTCATCTATTGGCAAAAACTCAGACCAGTAAGCCTCAAGACGCCGCATAAACAAAGTATTGCATGAGAACACAGGCGTAAAATGTTGGCGGGGTGGGGGCGGATGGCGCGTTATGATTGGTCGGCTTAAAAGTTCGCTGGTATGATTGGTGCCGCTCGCTGACGCAGTGACATCCCGATTGGCGGCGGGGCGTAAGATATGCAGTGTTACTGTATATGCTTGGTGACCGGAGTTATTCGGCTAATCGGCGTGTAGGCTTACTGGTCTGTGGGCAAAAAATCGAGATATGAATACATAAGTAGCCCATTATTGTCCCACTACTGGGTATGAGCCTTTTCTCACCTCAGGCCTTAGTCCTCCACGCTGGCTTATTGCGGGTTGCTGGACTACACACACCATCGAGAACTGTAAGAAACACTCTCAGGTGTGCAGGTTTCCTCACGATGTTTTCCTTCACCTCTAAAGCAAGATATTAACGGGCTCTGAAGACCAAGACGGCACCAGAAATCTCCTGTTAAATTCAGTAAAACGGTAACAACCATATTTACAACTGTAATATTATGTTATTATAATAATAATCTAATCACAATAACCATGCCACGGTACCACAGGTGCTCTGTGACGGTACCCTAACGAACAAACACCCACGCAGTGTAACAGTAGTGGACCACAAATGTCCAGTAACGGTACATAATATGCCTTTTTGTTGGCCCAGTCAGCTTCCGCGACCATACACACCATAATGATTTGTTTTTTATTTAATTAACGGAATTCAACTCGCTTGAACGTGGACATAGGGCTTTTAGATCAAGCTGCAGATTTGGTAATAATATACATTATGTAACAAAACCCCTGTTGTTCCTGTGAGGTAGGTACGTTATCAGTATCGATATTCATACGTAATAAAACCAGCCAAGTATGAGTCGGACTCACACAGTAAGGGTTCCGTACCACCCATCGACCCCATAGAAACTGATTTAAGTTACGAGAGTTTATCAAAAGACATCAACTAGCAAACGCGAAATGTGAATTTTTACATCTCTTTCGTACGTAGGTACCACTACATATGTCTACGTTTGCCCTGTTTTTAGTATTTGTTGCTAAACTACATAGAATGCACTATAATCAGACCAAGTTTGACGCTGGTATGTATTACCGTTTTGAAGATAGAGCAGGAACAATAACGTTGAAAAAAAAAAAAGAGTTTTTCGAGGTTTCTTGTATGGGGGACCCCCTTTGGTTTTAGACTTTTTTATTTTTAGTATTTGTCGTGATACACCTCACAGCAACACATATTCTGTCAAAATTTCAACTTGTTATCTATTACCGTTACAAAGATACAGCCCTGTGACAGACAGACGGTCAGACGGACGGACGGAGAGCGTAGCAAGAGTAATAGGGTCCCGTTAGCACCTTTTGGGTACGGAACCCTAAAAAAGGACACAACACAACTCATTTGGAAAAACTCTTCAATAAAAATAATCAAATTAAATATTAAATCATTATTAATTGTAAATTAATTTGCCTCATTGGTCTAGCGGTTGCAAGCGTGACTGCTGAGCGTGGAGTCCTGGGTTCGAGTCCCGGGTCGGGAAAAGTGTTATTGTTGTGTTTTGTTGTTCGGGGGCGAGCCTATTGCCATTAACCGGGCACAAATCCAGACTCCGGGCTGCTACTGAGAATTTCCTAATGAAAAAACCCAATAACACTTTGCCCGACCCGGGAATAGAACCCAGGACCCCACGCTCAGCAGTCGCGCTTGCGAGCACTAGACCAACGAGGCAGATTAATTTACATTTAATAATGATTTAATATTTAATTTGATTACTTTTGTTGAAGAGTTTTTCCAAATGAGTTGTGTTTTGTGCTTACGTATGAATATCGATACTGATAACGTACTTCACAGGAACAACAGGGCATAGGAGAGGTTAAAGCACAGGTAAAAGCGACTGGTCTATTATATTGAACTACAAGTCGCAGGTTCGAATACTGCTCAATGAGCAAATTTTTCTTTCCACAGTTTGTAAATAGATTTGGCCCCGCTTGCGGTAATGCGGTAATATTATAGAATTACCCGTAAGTAAGCTTTAGATACAAGATAAAGCTCATAATCATAAAACAAAACACTAATATTAATTTATCATACTTCAATCATTTCAAATTAAAATTCTTTATCGCATCTCGTATTATAAACTTCCTGATTACTGTGACTAATTAATAATTATTTGAAAGTGATTATCAATTACGTTATAATAGCCGCTCCATTCAAACTACGCGATTAATTACTAAAATAAACAATAACAATGATTCATTATGAATGATAAGCATGAGCACTATTTCTTTTAATTGACTGGCCTTATCAGTAGTCACAACATCGTGAACTTTGATGCTATGACATTTATTGTTATTAATTATCATCTTTACTAACATAATTTTCCTATGATTTACATTTTTAAATATTTAATATAAACAGATAAAAAAACATTTAAAAATATAAAAAAAACAGTATCCCACCGGCATCGGGAACAGGGTCCAAGCTACCGGCGGTCAGGGCTCCACAGAAAGGAACCTCCTTACGTGCCGTTTCAAGGAGTACTACCTTCTGCATCTGGCCTTTGATCCAGCCGCCCAACGAGAGCCTCCTTAGGTGTTGATCGAGGCTCTTGGCTATTAGCCACTGGCCGTGATGACTATCGGCACAATGATTGCTGAGTCCACATCCCACATGTCGACAACCTCGTAGGCTAAGTCTTCATCATTTCAGCCGAAAAACGTCCACTGCTGGACAAAGGCCTCCCGCAAATGGGGGGATATGCCATAATCGCCACGCTTGGCAGGCGGGTTGGCGATCGCAGTTGGTTGTTTAAATACTCAGAGAACGCTGCTAAGTCTTATTAATTATTATTATTAAGAACTGTCCCACTGCAGGACAAAGGCATTCCTACTCTTTTTCCACTTGTATCTATCTGTGGCAGTTAAGGACCAGTCTTTTTGGAAGGAGTCCGGTTGGCCATATGACATCCATGACCTTATAATTAGTAACACCTTTCGCATTGAGTACTCTGCTTCATTAAATGGTTTTTCTGCTAGAATTTGCACTATTTCTTTTAATTAACCGGCCTTTTCATTAGTGACCACATCGTGAACTTTGATGCTAACCATTTATGACTTTAAAATTAGTAACGCCTTTTACTTTGAGTACTAGATAATATTTTTCAAATAGAAATTCAGGATGAAACTATTAGTGAAGTTCAATGTGTTAACAAAAATTGGTTTTGTACTCTGCTGACGAAAGTTGCCTTCATGTTTTAACACCCCAAGTTTTTTTTGTTTGTTTATTAATTAAATCTATTATAGTTACATAGTGATAACAAGTATATACCACACAAACCATCGCGGGTTTAACAGTGGCCTCCGGACCACCGGTGGTTCGCAACGTTTTCGTACAAAATGCAAGTTGGAACCACCGCGAGCCCTAAGCGATGGCGCCCATCCATTCAATAAAAAAATATTTTTTTTTGACCCAAACACTTGAGGGGTTTGGAAAATGAAGTCCGCCTTTAGTTTCAGAATTCATGCTTTTGGGTTGATATGACGGTCTTGTGTAGATTTTACTGACTTTTCATCACTAAATTAAATGCCCTGTTGATACATTAAATGAGAACGGAATGAGATGGGATGGTCTTATAACAAATACCACGCTGATAACTAAGAACACACTGATCAATTTCTCTTGTAACTCGTCAAATTGCGTGGAAAAAACGATATCCAACGTTGTTTCACTTACCATTATAATCCACATACTATCACGCATACCAATAAATGGTGGAAACATTCAAATAGTATGGGAACCGCAAAAGTTTTTCCTATCCCGCATTCCGAAGAGATGGCGGCGAATCGGCGATTCTACAACTGTCAAACAAGCCAGACTCACCGTGAAATCGCTAAAAGCAACCAATTATTGTTTTATACATCTATGTATTGAACATATCGGCGTTTATTGAACACCGTCATGCGATTACACTCCCGTAGAGATTGACAATTAGCTTGCCCACATTTGGGTATCGGTCTTTTGGTATCTGGTACCTGGTAGATTGCGTGGTGTCCGGTTTTTTTGTTGTTCAGCTATGGTTGTGGTTAAACTTGTTTTTGTTTATCAATTGAGTGGAAATTCGAGAGAATTTAATATTGAATAACGAGTGAAGTAATAATCCAATGGTTATAGCTGTGACTTGCGATGGAAAAGTAATTCTGCCTACAAGTCTTCTCGTACGTTGAATTATTGTAATCCAACTCAAAGACAGTTTATTTAACTTATTTTGGTGTACATGTCATGAATATTAAAACACCTCAACACTTTGTAACCCTTTCGTTTTCTACATAAGATATTAATAAAAATGAATGAAATAAAAAACCTGTACCTACGTCATCTCTCCTATTGGCTTTAAATTGTATCTACAAAAACGAAAATCGATTCTAAATATCTAAATTATAACTCGATTTATTTGTAAGCCAGTACACCCGCGGGGTCCATGTCACAACCATGAATTTTAAGTAAGTACACAAAGTATTTACATGTCGCTAGAATCCCATAATGCTGTCAAAACGACAGTAATGACCTGTTTATACACAAATAACCATTGGATGTACTTTTTTACATACTCAGATTATGTTAACATGGTGTATAGTAGGTACGGAAACGGTAGGAAGGTTTTTTTCATCAGTTGAGTACTTAAAATACCTGCTATGCCGCAGCAGATGGGTTTCAGTTTTACATTACAAACATTTAAGCATCATCACATCTCAACACTGATGAATACGCCATGAACCAAAAATCAAAATAAAAACTAAATGTTTTTTATTACAAATAAACCTAATTACAGGCACTTTTGAAACGTCAGGCTCTAGTTGCACGGTTTCAAGTCGTGGGTCCTATGGAGAAGAACTGGCAAGAAACTCCATGGATAAGCTCTTTTTAAAATAGGTTATTGTTTATTACATCAAATTTATTCAAATAATGTGAGTATAATGTAGGTTAATGCCAGAAATAAACAGGAGTTTAAAAGTGAGAATATTTCCTTTAGAAATAAATGTAAAAAGAGTTGCCATAGTGTGTAGGAGCTGACCTGTCCCGACCATAGAGCAACCGCAACCCATGTTGCTTAATGGTCCCGACCAATGATATTTATTTATGTAAAATCATTGGTCCCGACGGACGGCACCCGTAGTATGTAATCCCCTCTACCGGCCAAAATTAATATCCAATCTATCCACGATTTTCCCTACTAGAGATAGAAATATGACGTATTTTGTATGATGCTTATGTCAAATTTCGATCTCCAGTAGGGTAAATCGTGGATAGATTCGATATTAATTTTGGCCGATTGTATGAAATTTACATCTTAAAATAGAGATCTACGGTATTCTTCTGGGGAAAATCTATGGCCTTAGGATCTTTACCTTTAAAGATAAGCTAATACTCAACTCATATTTGTGTTGTCATAGCTAACACAAGCAAAAACTGGTGAAAAAAACTTGGTACTTTTAGTGTCTACATCGTTCTCACTAGCAAAGCTATTTCTTATCTCGTTTTAATATAATCTCTCGTGTAGTATCGGTTTACAGGAATATGCAAATACATACAATATAGTTGAGAACTAAGCTTAGAGGTGGTCAACCTATACATTTTATGCATCTTGCTTGTTTTTTCCATGTGCAATGAAGAGTATTTGTTAATGAATAGATAAAGATAACTTTATTAATCAACTTCCAATGCCATTGCGGCAGACGCAGGTGAAAGTGGCGACAGCTTGACGCGTAGACTGGTCCACACTTGCACTTGATTGGATAGAGTGAAAAAAGAAAAGGGAGGCCTTTGCCCTGCAGTGGGTCAATATCATCATCATCATCATTATTTCAGCCGAAAGACATCCACTGCTGGACATAGGCCTCTCCCAAGCATCGCCACAACGACCGGTCTTACGATTTCCGCATCCAGCGGATTCCCGCGACCTTCACCAGGTCGTCGGTCCACCTTGTGGGCCTACCCACGCTGCGCCTTCCAGTACGCGGTCGCCACTCCAGAACTTTACTGCCCCATCGGCAATCCGTTCTGCGAGCAATGTGCCGCGCCCACTGCCACTTAAGTTGAAATAGGCTGAAAATAAATAATTATAGAATAAACTTAAGCAATGCACTAACTTAATATAACTAAATAAGGAACATGGTAACATAGATAACTGAGTCTTTACACCAAACTTGCAGATTCTATGCCTCGATATCACTCTGTAACACATGTTCCTTTTGTAGGGTTCCGTACCCAAAGGGTGCCAAACGGGACCCTATTACTCACGCTATGCTGTCCGTCCGCCCGTCCGTCTGTTACACGGCTAATCTTTTGAAGGGCCAAAATAGGTAGCCAGTTTAAATTTTCATCATTTTCAGAATGTGTTTATACTTGAGGTGTATAGAAAAAGGAATAGTACTGTAAACTGTTAAGTATTATAATTGTAACTTTTTGTGTTATGTTTTGGAACATCCCCTTGGAATGAGTTCTGTTATGGTGTTACAAAAATTGCGAATAAATAAATAAATCAAGACTAAAATCAAGACTTTATATGACCCATATCACGACAAATACTAAAAATAAAAAGTCTAAAACCAAGGGGGTCCCCATACAAGAAACCTCGATTTTTTTCAACGTGTTTGTTCCTGCTTTATCTTACAACGGTAATACATACCAACTTGGTCTGATTATAGTGCATGCTATTTAGTTTAGTAACAAATACTAAAAATAGAAAGAAAGAGATGCAAAATCATATTTTACGCATGATGCGTTAATGTCTTTTGATGAAATCTCGTAAATTAAATCAGTTTCTATGGGACTAGTATAGTATTATGTTATCTGTGCTATGGGGTATCACCGGTATCCCAGGTTGATGGCTGGTACGGAACCCTTACTGCGAGAGTCCAACTCGCACTTGGCCGGTTTTATTTTTGTAAGCTTTATTGGCGACTATTAAAATGCAAAGTCCAATCACTAGGTACTCGTGGTAGATCAAGTCGTAACTTGCCCATCATTATCACGAAGTATCACACGGCTTGCGGAAACGCGCGATCGTACGCGATTTTTTTGTAAATATATTTTTAAATGATAATATATGTTTATATATTTAAGTACTGTTATCAGTTAGGTTACGGGCAATGTTCCCACGGTTGAGATAGCCTTATCATGACTTCCTGAATGAGTCAATGATACTCGAATCTGATGATTTGTGTATGCGTGTTTATTGGCGATAATTTCAATTGGTTTAATTGTTGTATACTAGCTGACACCCGCGACTTCGCTCCTATGGTATGTCTATAAAAAGTACCGTGTATGTTAATGCAGGATATAGTCTATGTGTGTACCAAATTTTATTCAAATCCGTTCAGCCGTTTTAGCGTGATTGAAAGACAAACAAACGTCCTTAGTTTCGCATTTATAATATTTAGTAAGATAGGAAAAAAATTGCATTCTGCGCCATTACAAAAGTTCACAATCAACTCAGCCTATCGCAGTCCACTGCTGGACATAGGCCTCTCCCAAATTGCGCCACAACGCTCGGTCCTCTGCCTTCCGCATCCAGTCCCCCCCAGCCACGTTCTTTAGGTCGTCGGTCCACCTGGCAGGGGGGCGCCCTACGCTGCGTTTGCCGATACGCGGTCTCCACTCAAGGACTCGTCTGCTCCAACGGCCATCGGTCCTTCGACAGACATGGCCAGCCCACTGCCACTTCAGCTTACTGATCCTACAAGCTATGTCGGTCACTCCGGTTCTTCTCCGGATAATCTCGTTACGGATAAAAGTTCACGTCTGTTTTAATTTATTAACATTTTTATTTTTCTTCTTTTATAACCCACAACTATCCCCTTTTGCCTTCTGATATAGGGATATATCATTGTCATCATGGTATAATAAGATATTTATTCGCTTCGCATGCGTAAATGCGTTAAAAATTATAAAATAATTAAGATGTTTATTGTCATTTTCAACACGCTTTTTAGTCACTATATTTTTTGAGAGTTCGTTTTTTTCTGTTTGATTTCTTTTGTGACCAATTTATATTATATTACTGAATGTGTTGTTAAAATAAAACTTTTTAACAAAAAATTGAACCGACGAAAACAGTCGGCGCCAAACAAACTTTTAACAAGCAAAGTGCGTGCAAGTTGCAAGTGGCCGAGCGACGAACGAATTTTTGGAAAGTTATTGTTTATCGTTGAAAATTTCACGTTGTATTTGGTGTTACGTTGTTTTTTTTTATTTTTTTATTAAAGTAATTTAATGATCTTCGTTGATTGTTTGTTTGGCGCCGACTCATAATTTGTTATTTTTCGCTTTTCAGTTTCTGTTTTCGTCGGTTCAATTTTTTGTTAAAAAGTTATATTTAAACTTTTTTTGTGGTCAAAATCTAACTCCAGGTCTCCATTATGTCGTAGTGTCTAGAACTATATTTATGTGTGCCAAGTTTCAACAGAATCGGTTAACAGGTAAGAATTCAGTGGGTGAACAAGCACTGTTTTCCCACCCGTAGGGGTGGATTTTGATTTTGAAATTTAAATGGGACCAACTTCGAGATATACCCTATCCATTAAAAAAAGAATCATCAAAATCGGGCCACTCTGTAAAAAGTTATGCGTGGTCATACATAAAAAAAAAAAAATATACGCGTCGAATTGAGAACCTCCTCCTTTTTTCGTCGGTTAATAATAAGCTAATCGAAATTGTTACAGACGATTTAAAATTACATATTATTCTATTAATTGGCAATAAAGTCTCTTGATCACACGCTAATAAAACAACGTCTTGAACACTGCTCGTGAAACTCCAAATTTGGAGTATTTGAAAAGCGGTGCAAGCGCAGTATAGCAAAGTAAGTGATCAATAAAACATCAATAAGAGGCCAGTCATTACTTGATAGTCATTCCTCAAGCAGTCGTCGACATCGATCAATGTCCTTTACTGAAAGCACTTTAAGTAAGCGTCTGCGTACGCGCAGGGATGGATCGAACGAGTTTTAAGCTTTGATTGTTGAAATTTCAATGTGATATGATGTGATATAAGAAATCTAAATAATAAGGAAAAATATTGTGGTACATTAATTATTGAATATTGACTGTCGATTTACGAGCTATCTGAACTGAGAAAGTTTTTGAAAATGGCCTTTCAATGAAGTAAAACAAACGTTAAATTTAGTTAAAAGTTATCAGAGAGTAGTTAGTACAGAAAGCTAAGTAAATACTTAAAAACTTTGTGACTATCATTAGTTGATATCAAGTTAACAAATATCAAGTTACAATTCAACAAAACAAGTTTAATAATTTCCATTATGTTAGATTTACCTCTAAATTGAAATAACTTTTTGGAGATAGCACGCTCTTGTAGCAAGAGAGCGATGTGGCTTAGGAAACCTTTGAACCATCGCCAAAAATATCCACGTCAGAAAAACCAATGAAGACTCTCAAGAAAGTTACTCATTCATCAACATAAGTGTCATAACTTGAGGTTGATGAAATAAAACTATCTTTTGACAGGTTGCCAATCTATCTCCTATTAGGAACATCGACCCTGTCATCTGTTAATACAATTCAATCAGTGATGTTTATCTCCTTGGCAGCGGCTACTGGCCATCAACGTGCTAATTGTATAACTGCCATTATATTTATTATAAAAACAAAAGAAGTTAAAATAACCAGTTTTATTTCACATTTTAAATGTTCTGTTACTGTTGTGCAAGTTACTTTGACATTAAAAATTAATTTTTATTGGACAACAAAACTAGGTTATCGGAAGCGACTGCTGTTATGTTTGATTTTACATAATTTGTGCTGTTTGCAGTAATAATTTAAATTGAACTGGTTTAAGGAGCAAATTTGGGATTGAATTTCATGCCAAATCAGTGCATACAGTAAAATTGCAGTGCTGAATCATAATGCTATTAATGGAAAGAAACAAAATTAAGTAATATGTAAAACCACTCTAGAAAAGTATAGAGTATTGGAGTTTATAAAACTGGCAGGTAAAATCCCAAATAAAAGTTAAACATAACTTCCAAAATATTCCACCATTTTACTATAACTTACTTTTATCGATTTACCTCTATATTCATTTTAAAAGTTGTCAAATAACCTTACCACATCATTCCTTTCTTTTGTTTCTTCATATACCTTTCCATGTATACTCAGAAAATTATCTTCGAGTCTCCAGCCGGACCTGCGTTCCTCGCCGCAAAAACAATGGATGACCTTATAAGGTGATGGCAGACGCATCCAGTTTTTACACGAGCACCCGCCTGATATTCGAATTTGGGAAGCTATGCCAAAAAACGAATATGCAGACTCCCGCTTTTTTTAACTTTTGGAGACTCGAGATCTTAACGATTATGTGTTTTTGGGACTTTTGGCTCTGTGTTTGCTGGAACAAGGAGAAATAAAGGTCAATAAAAGATTTAGGAGAGGTTTTGTGGGACAAATCTTTTTTCAATTTATTATTGGAATTGGAAGCCATCAAAATGCTATTTCCGGCCATTTGCATTGTATTAGTAGTAGAGCTCCTTTGTGAAAGAGCTTTTCCGGGGAAGTACTACCACCGTACCTACTTCTCTGCGAAACAGTGATGCTTGCATTGCTGTATTTCGGTCTGAAGGGTACGGGTGCCGGTGAAATTACAATCACATGAGACTTCCCATCTTCAGGTCTCAGTTTGGCGAACCAACTTGCGGTACCATTAAGGCAACACCTTAGGTGGTATTGAAGTTGTTATGGGCAAAGGTAACTGCTTAACATCAGGTGGGCCTTTGGCTCGTTTCGCCATCCTATACTATAAAAAAAGTAAATAACTATAGCCTTTGACATGATTCTTTCATGAACGGAAAAAGTAGGTTGCTTGCAGATAGTTGTGTTCCAAGATTTCTATTTGTAAATAGATACAGGAGAAACCCTGGAGTCAGTAAAAGTTTTTGACAAAACAAAAGTAGAAATACATCTCGCTTATTTCTCACTGCCTTTTTTGTATCCAAGCATATACTAATATTATTTAAGTGTAAACATTAACTGTTCAATGAAAGGGAATTCCAAAAGCCCTTCACGCTTTACGGTATGCGGATCATGGCATTTATCTGATCTCAGTTGAACGAGTGACCTGGAACTATAAGTGTCCTTGACTACCTCGAAACAATGTGCGCTTGAGCATAGTCAAATTCCAATATAGACTCGTTTTACTCAATCGTATTGGTGAGTAGGAAGTCAATGTAATCGCCAACTCTCATTACACTTAAAATCTTAGATTCAGCCGCTGCATGAGCTGACGAATTGTGTAACCTGTGTGCAACTCACTCGCGATCATGTTGATTCGAATTTTTATGTTTTGACAATCCATCTTATCGGCTACTATGTATCACGTAATAGGTACATACATACATATTATCACGCCTGTTTCCCATTGGGGTAGGCAGAGACTATGGATTTCCACTTGCTACGATCCTGACACACCTCTTTCGCTTAATCTACGTCCATTAACCTCATCATGCAGGCTCGTCGGTTTACGGCCAAAATTAATATCCGATCTATCCACGATTTGCCCTACTACAGATAGGAATTTGACATAAGCTCCATACAAAATACATATGTCAAATTTCTATCTCCGGGTAAATCGTGGATAGATTGGATATTAATTTTGGCCGTTAGAGAACTCTTAACCTGGCATTTTTTGAGAACGTCCGCGATTTGATACTGCTATTACTTCTAGTGGGTTCGAAGTTCGAAGTGACAATTATGGTCGATAATTATCTTTGATTATTATCTAGATAATTAAGATAAATATAGGTTTATAATTTTGTTATCATTGATAAATATAATGTATCACTAAACTACTTTTAACTACTTGCTTCTAATTTAAATGTTGATAGGTTATACCAGTAACCCAGTTACATAAGGGTTGCTAGGTTTATATTTGTTTGGTAGTTATCGGATAATTATCTTGATGATTATTTGATAATTATGTAGACTACATTTCATTTCAGGAAGACAAATCTAAATATATGACCAAAATTTACGCAATACTATTGAAATTCCTAAACCTATGTTGGTTTATCAGTGTTTACATACTATGAACTTGTTCTCACGCGTTGCCAGTGTCAATCACCGTATATGTTTATTTTTTATAATGATAACCTATCGAGTACTATCACTTTGATGATGAGTTATTCCCCGGTTTTTAACGCGATATAATTTGTTATTTGTTTGCAATATATTCTGTTATTGTGCCGGAATCAAATAAGACCTTTGCATAAATTATAGATTTTTTGGTTTTGTTTTCATAACATAACATCACGCCTGTATTTCCCCGAAGGGGTAGGCAGAGGTGTAATAGTATACCCACATTTCGCCAGTTATGTTATAGTCCCATGTAATAGGGGGCGAGCCTATTGCCATTGACCGGGCACAAATCCAGACTCCGGGCTGCTACTGAGAATTTCCTAATGAAAAAACACAATGACACTTTGCCCGACCCCACGCTCAGCAGTCAGGCTTGCAACCACTAGACCAACGAGGCACTCAGTCGTTGTTTTCATAATATTAGAATATAATAGAATAGTGGTTTTTGGAGGGGCTCGTAGCGAAGTAATGACTGCGCGGATTGTACGATCTGCAAGGTTAAGCTGCACTTGCCGCGGTCAGTCTGTGGATGGGTGACCGTTTCGTTACACATCGAGACCCCTCCGTGCCTCGGAGAGCACGTTAAGCTGTCGGTCCCGGTTGTCATACGAATATCTATGGCAGTCGTTACGGGTAGTCAGAAGCCTGAAAGTCTGACAACTGGTCTAACCTCCGAATGTCAGTATTACCCAGTAACTGGGTTGCGGGGGTCTGATGGCAGTCGCTTCGTGTAAAATACTGATGTTCAGCCGCAACTGGCTAGACTGAAAGCCGACCCCAATATAATTGGGAAAAGGCTCGGAGGATGATGATGAATAGAATAGTGGTTTATTGTTTTCAAATTCTTCAAATAAATTCAAATAATATACAAAATAACTCTATTACTGAAAGCAAAAGGTTCAAGCGTCAATCAAGGGAGTTGCCTAACTATGGTTTTCCCGTAACTTTTTTATTTTTAGTAGCAATCATTGAAGATAATTTTGATTTCTTGTATCAGATTATACTCTCTTTATGCTTTCCAGCATTATACTTCATTCTCTTGTGCCATTTCCAGTATAGAATATAATATAATTGTGTAGATATATTTTATTGGATCGTTGTCTGGATTTGTGCCCGGTCAATGGGAATAGGCTCGCCCCCTATTAAATAAATAAAATAAAAAAGCCATTTATTCTACTACCAACTAACATTTTTCTTATAAACGCCCCCTATTACATGGGACTAAAACATAACTGGCGAAATGTGAGTGTACTATACATATCTGCGTACCCCTTCGGGGAAATACAGGTGCGTAGGCATGATGCTATGTTATGTTTTGTTATGTACAAGGCTACACTGAAGGATTTGAACTTACGCATTTTTCTTGTTTGCTACCACTTTGCTACTAATAATTACTTGCTAGGTACCACCAATTATTTCTACTAAACATGGTAATAACAGGCTCGTAAAATAAAAAATCTACGGTAAAGAGAATATCTCCTGAGCGTAGGAGTGGAACCATCTCAAGCGTAGGGTTAGGATGAACATGATTCTGTAAGTTACAAACTAAAGTAATACTACAGGATAATTTTTTAATGAGTGCGCATAATTTGCATAGCGGTTCAGTATGTGTGCCTTATCGCAAACACACTGTTAAAATTTACTTTAAAACAAAATGAAAATATGGCTTTGTATGGCATACGCTACGAAATATTCTGAGTGTCCCATACAAAGTCAACATTTTATTTTGTTTTAAAGTGAATATTAGTAATGTGTTTGCGATAAATAATAAATACTGAACCGCTATCCAAATTATCCGCACACATTAAAAATTTATCCTGTATTAGCTGTAGGTACTATAGAACTAAGTTTGAAATTCGGTTAAGAATAACCCACACTCAAAGTTATGGTAAACTTTCAAGTGTGTTTACATTTTTACAAGAGCTAAGTAAACTAGTGAAATGTACTCTTATCATGTATTAATTTTAACAAAATTATTTATCACTTAACCAAATACAAGTTTACATGTATACGCTTATCTGATTCCGCTTAAAAGCTCGAATTGAGCGAAATTCGTTAGATTTTCCCACAGATTTGCTTATTTGGTGTTTTGCGAGAAATGTGTAATATTTTTTACTGTGTATTTAAGATTTACTTTTTATTATTTGATTAATTTCTCACAAAAAAGTATACGTGGGGAAAATGTATTATTATTTCAGCTCTTATAACGTCTGCTGCTAAATCTCTTATTAGAAAACTATAATAAACTATAATTACCATATATTTTTAGGATAGAAGATGGCATTAGTATGCATTGTACTCGGACGAATAAAAAGGCGGACGGAATCTCGCTAAACAAAGACTGAAAACCAGCTCACGCACACACATGCACATCAAACCGTACTCACCGCTCTCAGTGCACTTGAGTGCACTGCACATGTCGCAGCATCGACAAGTAAGCATCGCCAAAAACAAATATCTTTCCGTTACATGTGTGTGCGTGAGCGCTGGTTTCTACACGGAGTTTAGGAGCATTGTTTTGTTGGCTTCACTATGATTGTTCACAGCACTTCGTCTATATTTTTTATTATGTCTGTGCTTGTGAGCGAATTTTTCTTTCCACAAATTCCACAATTTACATAATTACAATGATATTTAAATAGTATAGATATGTTATACCCTAACAAAACCAACGACAAATATGTTCCGTACGCAGCGGCAGCACAATATACTTAAACTAGTGCAAAGTAAGTAAGTTAGTTACTTTAAATTAGTTTCGCGTCATAATTAGTACACTTTCTGTACACACATGACGGCATTTTTGTATTTTTTTTGTCAGTCTTGACGCAGACTAGTAGCAAAACGTGCCAATTAGGACGTTTTCGAGTCATCAGATTGCATGCGCAACAACCACAGACCAGTAAGCCTCAAGACGCCGCTCAAGCAAAGTTTTGCATGATAACGCAGTCGTAAAATGTTGGCGGGGACCGGGGGGCGGACGGCGCGTTATGATTGGTCGGCTCAAAAGTTCGGTGGTACGATCCCGTATGATTGGTGCCGCTCGCTGACGGACTGATGTCCTGATTGGCGGCAGGGCGTATGATATGCAGTGCTACTGCATATGCGTTGTGACTGGGGGTGTCCGTCTAATCGGCGTCTAGAAGTTTACTGGTCTGTGGCAACAACATATCTGTACTTTTAAAAATATCATCGCATAATTAATAAGTAAAGCTGACGAAATGAGCGAGAAATTTACGACATTGTAGCCGAATTTTAGTGTGAGGTACTATTAGCTGCCTGTCTAGAGGCTTTATTCCATTTAGTTAGCATATCAATCCTACATTTTATTCAGTACAAAAAAAGCAATGTACTAGGCTTTATGCAAACCATTTACAAGTAGGTACCTTGCTGTTTTTTGTCCTACGCTATTTTTATAAAAGCCGTCGATTTGAGTCCAATTTCCTGCACTGAATGTATCCGATTATGTTTGGGTGGTCTCGATTCTGACTGATCGATACATCGAGATTATATCGATCGGTACTCGTATGTGTTGATAACATATAAAATGTTTAAGTTTTTTCACTTTCTGTACGGAGATTTTGCTGTTTATTATATGTAAATAAAGATAAGATTTGGAAGATAGATGCATACACAAATATTTGTGTACTGTGGGAATCGAACCCACGACCTCGTGATCAGCAGTCCGACCCTCGAACCACTAGACCACAGACGTCGTCTAAATATAATCGAATATAGGGCAGTTTTTATATATATTCTGAAATGGCCTTGCGTTTGATCGCTACCTACCTCACCAGGAGGCAAAACACAAACATTCAAATTAAAAATAAAAGACCCAATAAAAAAAATAAAAAAAAAAAACCTCACCAGGATGTTATGCGATGGTGCGTTCGATGATGTGCACGCTTCCCAGCATAAACCTATTCACTCGTGCCTTAAAAACTACTAGGTTATACCTATCGGGAAGCACAAACTAGGTTTAAGGCATTCCAATCCATGATGCAGTTAAATAATTCATTTTAACGGGAGAAATATTAGTTAGGTTAGGTTTGGTTTGGTTCTCACTTCACCATAGGAGCTTCGTTTTGGAACCGTGCAATATTAATTCTCGAAATTTCTTATGAACATGTACTGTGTCGTTTGAATCCAAGTTAGCTTTAAGTAATCCATCTTTTAAAGATTTAAATTGTGGAAAGAAAAAATCGCTCACGAGCAGGATTCGAACCTGCGACTCCTGGCTCAGTACGCCAGTGCTTTAGCCACTAAGCTACCGTGAACACTGCTCATGGTATCGAAATTATCCTCCACTATACGTCTTTGGGTGACGTCATCGATATCTTATTAAGAAACATTGTTAAGGATAATTTCGATACCACGAGCAGTGTTCACGGTAGCTTAGTGGCTAAAGCACTGGCGTACTGAGCCAGGAGTCGCAGATTCGAATCCTGCTCGTGAGCGATTTTTTCTTTCCACAATTTAAATCTTTAGAATTCGCTTAGCATGCGTAAAATGCGTTAAAATAATAAAATAATCCATCTTTTGTCCTGATTCAGGATAAAAGTCTTTGCAAAATTACACCCAAAAAATTCAACTCGCCAACTTCTGTTACAATCTAATCCGTGGTGGATTAAATTTGTAGCGGCTGCGTTTACGGCCAAAATTAATATCCTATCTATCCACGATTTACCCTACTAGAGATAGAAATATGACACATTTTGTATGGTGCTTATGTCAAATTTCTATCTCTGGTGGGGCAAATCGTGGATAGATCGGATAACAACTTTGGCCGTTAGGAAGCACAGTTTTAGAAGATTTTAATTGTTTACGAGCCAACACTACAAAAAAATCTAATCAAAAAGTCTGCATTTATATTTTTTTAATTTATTTTTTCAAACACCTCATCAAACCAGCCAGCTTCCAAAATGCACCCGCTATCACCGAATCAGCAATACTTCTCCGAGACAAGGTAATATGTTTAAGAGCTCGGCTCCGCATCGTGATCACTATCTCATACTTTACCACCGGATCACTCGGATGTTTTTGTCGCCAATCAATCTTGCTTAAAGTCTCATTTTGTCGCGTTTTATTTTTAAAGTTTGTCCTCAAGTTGACACTTCTGCTTTACAAATGTGTGCAGAAGTTTCGGTCTTTTTATTTATTTTACAAATTTTAGAATCTTTTTAGAATTATTTCGATTCTATTCCATATTTCGCTTGAATGATTGTAATATTATATACTATTCTTGCAGCAAGTCACGTAAATTATTCGTCTTGGCTTGTACCACATTGACCTGTGGCTAAAAATATAGCTTCGCAATCTCATTAAATCTAAAGGCAAGTTCTATCAAGATCCGTCTGATATTCAGAACTTTTATTTCAAATCTCAGTGGTGACCTATATATCCTTTTATGGTCATGTATAATGGCAACCATAGTCGTAACGTTGGGACAATTAATCAGACGAATTAAATGTATATTATTTTTCTGTTGAAACTCTATAAAGAATCGTGGCTACGTTTTTAGTGGATGACGCAAAAGATTTCGTTTCAACTCGTTTCGTTTTAAAACCACATGATAATACAACATGTTGATCTGTATTCGTGCCACATTTAAGGGGGTGACTATACCACTGATACTGAACATACGATTCAATAAAAAAATATATTTGTAAAAAACATATTCCCCCCGTGTCACAGTATAAAGAGATCCTTACTCTGTGCCCGTGTGTCGTGTGCGATACAACAACGATGCGTGCGAAGCCACCAAAAACATTTGCAGGTATTTCCATCTTTTGACAATGCCGCCGATGACTTATTTTCAGAGTAGTTCAGGATTTATTCTCAAACCCTCGCTATTATTTAAGTGAAAATTTGGGTATTAAATAATTGTAGAATTGGTTAAGTATTTTTAGATGGTTAAGCACATTATTTATCATTTGCTCTAGAAATATGGCACGGATACAGATCAATATCTTGTATATTTTTTTACTTTCCTTCCATTTATTTTAATTTGATTTAAATATTTACAATTATGATTGCAATTTTCTTAAAATATTTGCAAAATTCCTTAAAGAAATGACTTTTATGCATTAAAAACATATTATGGGATGTTTTGTTGTTACCGAGCAGAATAGCCAAGTGGGCAGGGCGCGCGTGCCAACACTCTGCGCCATAGTGCAGGGCATTTCAAAGCCTTTCTCAGTACGCCTTATGACTTGTTTCTGTAAATACTGTAACAAAAACCCGCAAAAATGCCTTATTGTGCTGTTTATAATTTCAGAAACAAAAGCTGTAAAAGTACATTTGATTAAAGTTAGTTTTTAAAAATTAATGACGTCAATATGGGAGGCGTAGTTTGTTCGAAAGTTGCCACGCATGAATCGCAAGTAAAATTGTGATTACAACCATTCTATTTCTGTTTGAAATCCTCCATGTTATTGCTTTCCAAATCCGCTTAGAGTTTCTAAGAAATAAGCTTAAAGCATTTAGAAACAAGTTCTTAGATATTCCTGACACATACTGCATGTTTTATCTGACATAAATTCTACAGGAAAATCTACTAGTACTACTGATTATTAACTGATTTACGATTGTATTTTTAAGCTATTGCATAGCTTCTATCGCGGGCCTTGAGCGTGGAGACCGAATCCAGAAATTCCGTAACTAAAATAACCTAACACCCCCCACTCCGACCGGCACAGCGGTGATACTTTTTAGTTTTGCCATCTATCGATGAATAGCAGAACTTTTAAGGACTTTTTGAAATATCACGCTTGTCTCTTTAGTTCTGCAAATCGCCTCTAGGTGGCATTGGTTGTATCGGCGTTACTGCGCATGCGTAATCCCCCTCTTCGCCCCACAATCTGGTGACTCATGCCTGCTTAGAGTTTCGGCGTTAGGGCACCTCCTCTTTGTATTTACATGAAAAATGCTATGCAATAGCTTTACCGCGGCAGTCTCCGAGTGCCACACGTCTTTTTTTCTTAGTTAAAGGGCGTCCAATGATATTTTAGCTACCGTAATAAATTATATCATTGGCTTTGTCGCTAGTACGTGTATGTCGAAACTTTGAATTTTAGTACCTAAACATACCTATTTATTTATTTAGTACCTAAACATACCTATTGAAAATGTAATATAGCCTATTTTGATTGTTATTTTTTTGCGTTTAATGGAAATAGGCTCGCCCCCTATTACATAGGACTATAACATAATTGGCGAAATGTGGGTGTGTTATACACCTCTGCCTACCGCTTCGGGGAAATACAGGCGTGATGTTATGTTATGTTTTTGCTTTTATTGGGCCTGTAGAAGTGTATCATTTACATATTAGGATAGTTTTGAAAAAGTTCCATCAAATATTTCCATCCTTCTCTCTTTGTTAAACTAAAGACACGGATGCATACGCAGTTTAAATCATTTATTAATGTATTACCTATAAGTTATAACATGTAACACATTCTAACGTAATGTTTCTTTTCTTCTCAGGTTTCGTTTCGTGTTCGCCCTCGCCATGCAAAAATAGCGGAACTTGCTTGTCCACGCCGAGAGGAGAATATTTCTGCAAGTAAGTGCTTTATAATGTATTGAATTACAACATGAACACTATATTTTTACCAACATGCAATTAATGTGGTGAAGCTCTATGACTCGTTTAGTTTTCCAAGTAAAAATATTTGTTTAATACTATTATTTATTGCCGTCAAAAACTATTAATATAGTTTTATTTTAAAAATATACTCTCCGACTCATTTAGTTTCATAAGATGAGATTCTTTTTATATAATTAAATATGTAATATTATTTAGTTCAGTCAAAGTTATCAAAACATTTTTAAGATTATTATCTATTGTTTATTAACAATAACCTATTTTAACAAGAGTGTATCTATGGAGTTTCTTGCCGGTTCTTCTCCATAGGATCCACAATTTGGAACCGTGCAACTAGAGCCTGACGTTTCAACAGTGTCTGTAATTAGGTTTGTTTGAAATGAAAAGCCCGCGGAATACATAACCTTCTCCTTTTTTTGAAGTCGGTTAAAAAAACATTTGAATTTGAAAGAACGTCCTCATAACTTGTTATAAAAACTAATTACAAACCCTTGAACTTAAAAAAATCGTTACTAGTTTCCGAAAATTGATACCCCATCCATATGCCATAGAACCGTTAAGAATTATTATTTCACCGCGCCCCATAGATACCCACATCCATATTAAACACTGTAAATAAGTGCGTATGTGTGAATAATTGTACCGTGCGCGTGCGCATGTGTGTGTCCGGATCAACGGACAGATGCGCAAGCGAGCCCTTGGAACTCAAGTGGGACCTTAATTGCGTTAAAAAATATATGGCATTAATGAATTTGTTGGGTTCCTTCGAATAAATCATGCTTGAATATGTAGTTAGTAAAATAATGAAGCTTCTGTTGTTATATTTTAGTAAAATATGAGTTTAATTGTTTTGTTTCGATTATGTTATTTTAAATATCCATTAATTTTGATACAGCTTTTGATAATTCCTACAATATTTTTAGCCTGTATATACGAGAAAATGATTTCGAATTTGCCGTACATAGGTACTCTGCAACCTTTATTAAAAACTTAACGTAATACTTAGTATCCCCTTAGTAGTCTGTGGTAATATGTATACTATTTTGTTTGCTCGACCGACGGAACCCTCTAAGACCCTTAGCTGTATATATTGTTGCTTAATGGGTTTCGGTTTTGTCGATTGATATGTGACGTTGGGCCAATAAATTGCAGTTGGCCACTTTTCAATCAAGGTTGGTGAGCAAAAAGTATGAGAGTTTTTTCCTAAATTACTCATATAACATAACATAACATAACATCACGCCTGTATTTCCCCGAAGGGGTAGGCAGAGGTGTATAATAGGTACACCCACATTTCGCCAGTTATGTTATAAGTCCCATGTAATAGGGGGCGAGCCTATCGCCATTAACCGGGCACAAATCCAGACTCCGGGCTGCTACTGAAAATTTCCTAATGAAAAAACCCAATAACACTTTACCCGACCCGGGAACCGAACCCAGGACCCCACGCTCAGCAG
The DNA here is from genome assembly GCA_949699075.1 of Asteroscopus sphinx. Taxonomy (NCBI): domain Eukaryota; kingdom Metazoa; phylum Arthropoda; class Insecta; order Lepidoptera; family Noctuidae; genus Asteroscopus; species Asteroscopus sphinx. Next base: position 30,423,422 of record OX453003.1, read on the forward strand.
TCGCGCTTGCGACCACTAGTAAATTACTCGTTAGTCGTAATAAGATCTATAATTTTGATTGCTTAATGATTATCAATTATTTTACTAACAATTAGATTTCCTTTTAGAGTTGATTGACCTTACCTTAGAAATGTGAGATAGTGCAAATCTGAATCTAAATGATTGTATTAATGGCTCAAAACAGCCAACCCTACTTTTAAATGAATTCTGACGACAATGACAGCGCATTTGCGTTGCGAGCAAGCATCGAATATTATGACACGCCTTCCAATAACTTTAAAGACATGACACTGCAATAACAAGTAGACATGTTAAGACCCTGAGCCTGAGGGGCTCATTTTAAACCCTAAAGCATTTTAAATATGTACTAATTCATTGTAAGCCCTTTCTTTGACTCCCTAGGTGGCAAAGACCCTTCATAATGATATACTGTCTTTTACGTTGATTTGATTTCTTCCCTTGTTGCTGTGTTGAAAAGAAGTCGGATGTTTTTGGCAGTTATCACAGTGTCAATCATTAACATTGGATTTTTAACAGTTATCCTGACATTGTTGTCATGGGTCTTAAAGCCATTTTTCATTAAAATAATAGATGTAGTATTGAGTGTACCGGGATAAAGGTGAAATATTTTTCCGTCGCGGTGCTTGTAGTAGGATTTAATTATTATAAACTTTCGAGTCAAATTATGAAATAAATAAAAACTACATTTCTTAAGCTGCGTTATATTAAAACCAGTTCCGATAAAATCTCTAGTCTAGACGTATTCAGTCATGTAAGATGATGAAACTATCAAAATACTGACTGGTTTCAAGAAATTGGTGAAACATGAACTTAAGTAAGTTGTATTATAGATAATACAATTGTATATTACTGTTATTGTGTGCCTCTGACTGTATTCAATAAACAATTTTTCTTTTTTCTTTAACATGTACAATATTTGTACCTATATAGTCTGTGATATTCTTTTTAATGCTTCTAATTTGTCTGAAAATGTTTCTAACCTTAAACTAGATAACTATCATAGTATTTTCCAGTTTAACAGAAGATAGAATAAACAAAAATATATTTCTCGATTATAATAAAACAAAGTTTAACCAGATTAAATCGCGTACATTATTTAAATTGGTTTCCCTGACGTTTCGAAAGCTAATATACGCGATTTAATCCGGTTAAACTTTGTTTTATTATAATGTGTAGTGATCGCGAAAACCTAAGAAGTTATTATATTTCTCGATCTTGCACGGGTTTAAAATAAACTTGCAAAAGCACTTTATAACGTTACATTTTGTGCGTATGTATCTCCCCAGAGTCTTATACTCTGTTAAAGGATGAACTGCAGTGAAGAACCTCTATTGGGAGTTTCCAATCGTAGTTAATTCTTACCTTACCCTGGTAAGGCACAAGCCCGTGGCAATAAATAGTGGCCCGCTATCAGATGGCCATATATGTAATGTAATGTGCGGGGATTCACACTAGCTCCTGTACTATATGTTCGAAGTGATAAAGAAGTGAGAATAAACTTGAATAGCGAACCTTACCTTCTTCCGTAACAATAAGACAAATTCTTTCGTCAGTTAAAAAATAAGATGTTTTGAGCTATTACAATACAAAGTGTGTGTTTGAAAGATAATTAACCGAAGAACTTTAAGCCAATCAAGAGGTAGAGAGGTAGTGGGTGGAGGCAAATAAAATAATGTAATTTTTTAACTAAACCTTTTAGAAAATTCGGCCATTCTTCAAGCAGTTTATAATGAATTTATAACACCTACGTGATTTTCTCCCACTGACATAGCAACGTTTTCGCGAATATTCTTCTTTACTACACGACCAAGGCAATAAGACATTGAAAAAATAGGAATTTTTCATCCAAAATATTTTCATTCGTGGATACGACATAGATCTAATTTTTTGTAGATTTTTCATGATATTTACTAGATTCTGGTAAAGGGAAAACACGATTCAATTTGCTCGATAGATCTGTTTTCCAAAGTGAGGTCTGTTTTTGCACTATTTCGCTTGGCATTGTAAATCCCAATAGTTTTTCCTATTATTGCGATTAAGATACATCTTGTACATTTCTAGATTCTGGTGTAACCGATTTTTATTGACACATTTAATCACTTGTATGTAAATATAAATGTAAGAAAACATCAAAATAGCGCGATCCTGCTCTGTTCTCACACGCGAAATTTACCGTTTGTTAGAAAGGGATAGTTACAAAATCAATGCAGCACCTCAATATGCATTTCACCCTCGCCACAGACTATCTAATAGTACTATCCCTCGCGCTTATCGCCCATACTTCTCAGTACCCGCTTGTTCTACGGTCTACTCCACATATTTGCGGATGACGTCATGTGTGACCGTTGTATCAATAATATTGGTCGTCTAGTATAAATTTCTGTACCGTCTCTCATATTTCCTTTCCCTCTTCTCACAAGTTCACCATTTACAGAACCAATGGTACAGGTCATACCGCGGCAGATCCCTTTGTTTTGTGCTCATTAAAATGGCTACATTTATGGTGATAATGGTGACTTCTGTGGCCATAAGGCTTAGCGGAAGTTGTAAGACCGCGATCAAATACATATTTGTATCGCGAATCTCCTTATCGATAACTGGACTCGATTTTATACCGATCTAGTTATGTCGCGTGCAGTTTTCATGCTGAGTGTCAACCTCTTTTCCGAAGCTACGACATGCATCGTTACTTTTTTATGATTGTTGCCTCTATACACAGACATAGAAAAAAAAATACTATATCTGTGCCTCTATAAAAGTATTTCCTAAAATGTACAATACTTTTGTAGTTCTTTTTTATGTAGGTACCTACTTATCTACTGCATCTCTTGTTATGGCTTTTTTTTTGCGGTTTCTGGGACAAAAAGTTTTTTCTTTCTCTTTGGGGACTAAGTTACTGCGCTGCTAAAAATCATAAAAATCAGCCAAGTAGTTTGCTATAAATTAAAGCGAAATAGACGGATTCTCAGAAAATTATTTTTGTTCAAAATATTCTTTAGCAATTTTTTTAGACCATCTTATGACTAGAACATTCAAATTGTTTTTAATTCAAATATACCTTAATATAGGCACTTAAGGAATTTGTGGCGATTATGGCATATTCCCCATCTTTTGGGGGAGGCCTATGTCAGGCAGTGTACGTTTTTAGACTGAAATAATGATGATGATGTTGATGACAGGCACTTATGAAATGTAAGCTCTAGTAGCATGGATACAAATGATGGGTCCTATGGAGAAGAACTGGCAAAAAACTCCACGGATATACTATTGAAATAATAATAATAATAATAAATATCTTTGGGACATTTTTACACAGCACCATCTAGTCCCAAACTAAGCAGAGCTTGTGGTATGGGTACTAGACAATGGATATAATACGTATATACTTTTTTTTTTGTAAATACATACTTAAAATAATAATAATAATGTGACTATAAAGTAGGTTAATTAATTTGAATAAATATTTTTTTTGTTAGTTATTTTTATTTATTTGCTATTTAGTATGTACCTAACATGTCAGTAGACACTATGAAAAGACAATAAAAGTCTTAAGCATAAATTTAAATCAGCATGAGTCATTTAGCATTTGACTCAACAGGAAATTCCTAATAATTGCATGTTGTACAAAAAAACTTACTTTTTGTTGTACTTTATGCCTAAAAAGTGACCATAAGTATAAAAGGTACTTTTGGAAGATGCACAGATAATAGATAACAATTGTCCTCTCGTCTAGACGTCTAATGGAGGTGGGCGGCCGGCCCCGATTCCGCTGATGTCATGCGCGATGTACCGATCTACGGCTACGATCTACAAGAGGAATAGTTTTTTAGGATAGTCACTGTTGGTTTTAATAAATTAATTGTAATTGCCTTAAAAAAGCCGTGTAGAGAAAAATAAAATAAAATAAAAAAACCCTCGTTTTTATAAGACTGAACAATAACATAATAATAATTTGTGGTTGTAACAAATCAATGAAGCGATAAAGCGTTTTGAAAATTTAATGGAAAATTCAGAGCAATAAAATCCAACATCTCACAAAATGTCAATATTAAATTACGAGGGGAGATTCACCCTATGATCCGAATACAAAAGAATGTTTGTAATGATACACGTGTTGCCTTCTCAAACTACAAATGTCGTTCAAATAAACCCTAACATTCGGATTATCAATTCAATAACATTTACGATACCAAATTCACCTTTCATAGCCTTTTATTATAAACATTTACAATGATTATGGCTCCAAATCGTTCGTATATTCGAAATTATTCGAAATCAATTTGGGAACATCACTATTATCGATATGGACAACAATTACATATGTTTTCGGGTTTTATCAAAGGGGTAATGGGTTCTTTTAAGGCACTGGACCCTGGCAGCTCGATGAATCAATCCAGAGCATTATGGACCGATTCGAGAACTAAAGAGATTACTTTTGGTTGAATTTTAAAATTGACGAAAAGACGAATAATGTTGTAAAAATATGATAACTTTCAAAATAAAGTCAAGGTAGTTTAGAACTATAAATAGTTTCTATAAGTAATGTGTTTTTTTAATGGCAATTTGCTATTATTTCCTAAAAACCATAATAATCCTGAAACCACTTGATTAATTTTGCCACCGTGAAGGTTTGACTATACTGTAGATTTTGATGAATGCGTTTGTCACACATATCGCGAGAGCGCGTAATATCGCCAAAGTCCCGTAAAGCTATAAGGCCGTAAGGCCCATGGGCAAGAAAATATACCTATAAGTATTTCCTTTATTTTTGTCTTGCATGTTAGGTACGCCTCGGACTAGGACTGCCTCGTTGGTCTAGTGGTTGCAAGCGCGACTGCTGATCGTGGGGTCCTGGGTTCGATTCCCGGGTTGGGCTGTTGTTGGGTTTTTTCATTAGAAAATTCTCAGTAGCAGCCCGGAGTCTGGATTTGTGCCCGGTTGTGGCAATAGGCTCGCCCCCTTTTACATGGGACTATAACATAACTGGCGAAATGTGGGTGTACTATTACACTTCTGCCTATACCCCTTCGGGGAAATACAGGCGTGATGTTATGTTATGTTAGGTACGGTTGAGGGTCGACCAAACTTCAGTGGTGTCAGTGTTGTCAGTTTGACATTGACAGCGCCTTTATTTCGTAGGGTGGTTTTCTAATTCAAGCATAAAGTAACTATACTTACGTCAGTATCAGAGACATGACATTTACCGTGGTACTACCGAAGGTAAATGTCATGTCTCTGGTCAGTATACAAAAGTTTTTTTTTTATAAGTTTTGTGGCCTGGTTGCTGAGACCTTTAAGCCAAGTCTTTTTTATTGGGCACAACATTTTAACACAATATGAATAGAATATACATATTCTATATGTACACTATTTGTTAAATTTTTTGGATAGTACTTTTAACATATTTGTAAAGTGGTTTAAACGGTTCTTGCGCGAGTTGCTGCGTTTTCTGTATAATGAACGTTACTCACGCGTTTTGTATATATCGAGACCCCCTCCGTGCCTCGGAGAGCACGTTAAGCTGTCGGTCCCGTTTGTCATACGAATATCTATGGCAGTCGTTACGGGTAGTCAGAAGCCTGAAAGTCTGACAGCTGGTCTAACTTCCGAATGTCAGTATTACCCCAGTAAATGGGTTGCGGGGGTCTGATGGCAGTCGCTCCGTGCAAAATACTGATGTTCAGTCGCATCTGGTTAGAATGTCTTTGAATTCAAGTGTTACCACTGTCATGCAGTCGACTGTACATACATTTGACATAATAAAACAAAGCAGTATTAAAATTATTACAATAATACATAAAAGTACCGAAAACTCTTATTCTGAGTAGACCCAGGCCACGACCCTTGAATGGATAGGACATGCTCACGAAAACGTTATTTGGTATGATGAAATACGTTACGTTGTTCAATGATATTTGACGTTGTATTACTTGATGACTAATCTGCGTATGCGCCGGAAGGAGGGCAAGTTATTGTAGTTTAACAACCCTTTTCGTTATTGGAAGGACCGTTGGCAAACTTTGGATACCGAACTCTAAAAATTGTAAAAATACTAAATATATTATAGATGTCATAGATATTATCTTTCATATAGCCAGTTGCTCAGTAGATACAAGCTTTTGACGCTCAGCTCTAGACGCAAACAGTTGGAAGCAATGACATTGTATAACATTGTTAATGGTAAATTTGACTGTATTGATCTTAATAATGTATTGTGCTATGCAGTCCCCAGAACTGTCCATAGACGGCAGGTGCGTGCAGGCGAACTCTTTGCAGTAGGTACCTGCCGATCTAACACTGGCCTCCGTTCACCAATTCGACGAATGGCAGCAACATATAATGAAACATTCGAACATATTGATATTTTGCATGCTCCATGAAAAGGTTTCGAAGCCTTTTATATGAGACACTTCTAGGATAATGGTTCTTTTTAATATTTTTATAATAATAAAAGCTGTCTTGCATGTACAGCTCATTTCCTAGCGACTTAAAGCTTTATACACTTTATGGTAATCTGTGAACAGCGCTGTGGGCTACATTATTATTTATTTACATAAGATATATAATTAGTTATATTATATAATGTAGCTGTTTGTTGTTCCTCTTTTAATAAAATAAAATAAAATAAAATACGCGACCTTTTGGGGCAACCGTTATGCCTAACGTACCCAATAAAACAAACGCAAAGGACATTAGTTGAGCGAGTTCACACGAACGGTTACGAAATGAGAAACCAAGAAGTATTGCAATATTAAGCAATGTTGGTTTTGAAGAGTGTAATGTGTTTTGACTATGTATGACTGTATTGCTAATATACGTTGTGTTTTGTTTTACGTTTGGTTCTGTTTTGCATAACAATGGTTATTTTGAAGCGGCCTTTGTTTATATTATGCTAAATTCTATGCATTCATTTTTACTTCAGGAGTACAGAATGAGTTCCTTAACACTACAAAGTTTTGAATAATTTTTCGTGGAAGTCCCTTTGAATTTCAAACCTTTCGTTTGATTATTTTTTTCTACCACATCTTTATTCATTGCAAAAAAGAAAAATCAAAAAAGTCTCAATTCAGGATCAAAAATAATTTTGTTTGATTTGTACCAAAAGCTTATGTATTCATTCTCAATTTATACATGCTGAAATTTTAATCGCTTAATTCCCGAAAAGGGGTCATTGTACTCATCATTATGGACAACTTTTACTATGGGACCAACACTGAAAACGCGGAAAAAAAATCAGTTGGTTCATCATTTGTGTTCACTTAAATCGATAAAATGTAGGGAACACCTGTTTTTTTTTTCACGATTTCATATCGGGTTGGTTCCATAGTAAAAGTTGTTCATAATGATGAGTACAATGACCCCTTTTCGGGAATTAAGTGATTAAAATTTCAGCATGTAGGTACATAAAACATCGCATCAGTTCTCAAAGTAATCAGATTACCATCTTTAGATAATTCCTCTTCCCCCATCACATTCTCACAAGTTGTGGCCCAACTTCCGTACTAATGTAACAGTACCATTAGTTTCAAATGTGTTTATAATAAAGGACTCCGGTGGGCTCTCTCGGGGCCCTCGTGGGCCACTAAGAAATGCATTACGTTAATTGTAGAGTATTGAGCTCCCTTGTTACACCAGATTGAGATAGAAAAACTTTTTGGAGTGCGTTGAGAAGACAGTTCATGGGTTTCAGGAGTTTTAGGGCCTGTTTTACCATCTCCTGATAATTTCCGGTTAACTTATCTGGTAATTTTATACAAAATTGTTCTATTTTTAAATTGATCTGGAAGATAGTGACTATCAGGAGGCGGTGAAACACGCCCTTCATCATTTCAGCCGAAAGACGTCCACTACTGGACATAGGCCTCCCCCGATTAAGGGGGGTATATGCCATAATCGCCACGTTTGGCAGGCGGGATGGCGATCGCAGTTGGTTGTTTAAATACTCAGAGAACGCTGCTGCCCATCCTCTGGTGGGTGAATCCCTTAGTCGCCTTTTACGACACCCATGAGAAGAGATAATTGCGAAGGAGAGATAAGGGGGAGATAAACACGCCCTTACTATTTTAATTTTGAACTTGCTTTTGTCTTTTATAAATGCGGTTTTAGTGTGTTCTAAAAAACCCAGAGAAATACACATAATACCATGAGAATAATTATACTGGATATCATTGACTTTATTTCAGAGAAAAAAACAAACGAAATATCGTTGTTTTATGACATACCTACTTCATCATCATTATCATAATTTCAGCCGAAAGACGTCCACTGCTGGACATGGGACTCCCCCAAGTATCGCCACAACGACTGGTCCTGCGCTTTCCGCATCCAACGGATACCCGCGACCTTCACCAGGTCGTCGGTCCACCTTGTGCCAACCTACCCACGCTGCGCCTTCCAGTACGCGTTTGCCACTCCAGAACTTTACTGCCCCATCGGCCATCCGTTCTGCGAACAATGTGCCCCGCCCACTGCCACTTAAGTTTTAGTAAGGCAATTCTTCGGGCTACGTCGGTTACTTTCGTTCTCCTGCGAATCTCCTCATTTCTTATATTATTGAAACGTGGTCGCTCACAATGTGCCTGGTAAGAAGGCTCAAAGTCACTCAAAGGACAATGGAGAGGGCTATGCTCGGAGTGTCCCTGCGTGATCGAATGACATACTTAGTATACCCAAATTACGAATTAACTAACATGTTTATCGGCCATTCGAACGAAAAATATATTCATGTAAAGTGAATTTTTAACCACATTTACATGTTTTTACTTAATATTTACAAGTCGTGTTTTTCTCGTCATACAACCGACACCTGCCTAAATAAATTTAAAAGTTACGGAACCAGTTTCTTAGGTACAAGCATGCGACCATTTCTTGGTTTGTTTGACTTACTCGAAGGAAGATAATAGCGACGACTTCCTCAAATTCGTTTCGAGATGACTCGCATAAGAGCGTGAGAAATAAAATGATAGTTTTAGAATTGTTTTCTTTTGTAGTGTGATGTTATGCAACTCTTTTAAAATTATTATTTTGATTAAATAAGAATTTTTCAGTGGTTAAAATTTTAACAGGAAAATGTCATGGTTCTATTTTGCATTATTAATGTCATTGTCTTTATTTGCCGTAATTGCTAATGTTATTATTTACAATTTAGAGGTGAAGATTTTACGAATCATCAAGTATCAAATAAAAAAAAAGGATAATTAATGAATTCCGCAATACTCCTTTCTCTTGTTAAACCCTGTATCATTGAAGTCCCAAAATCTTATTTTAGTAAAAAAACCTTCATCAAAAACACAGCTAATCAAGCCACCTTTAAAACTGTAGCCCAACAGTTGATTAAATTATAATTCTATATAAAACCAGATCTTATCAAATACGCTTCCATTCGATGCAATCGGTCTGAGTCTATACAGATTTAAGATACTTATGCAGTGATTAGATCTAAATGAATCACGTGCCCAGTGTCACGTGAAGGCACTTTGTGCTGCTGAGGTATCATACCTATTTCATATGTGTATCTGTATAAATTAATAAATGGATTCATAGACTGTGCAAGCTTACTTGAGAGAGTACAGCTTGCTGTTCCACGTCAGAACAGTCGCTTGTGTAATAGGCATACATTTGCGATGCCTCTTTGCAGAACTAATATTGGGCAACATGCACCATTTTATATAATGTTTTCTGGCTACAATGGCATAAGGCAACATTTTGATATTTTCTCTGGTAACTTAGGCCAGTATTACAGAACGATACTCAAGCGTTGATCTCAGTTTAAATCTAGTTTAAAGTTGAGCTTTGATTTTAGAACGTTCCTCAAGCAGAGATTTGTTGATCACAGTTCAGCTGAGTTTAGTTTTGTTTTATACTGTCACCTGTTTCGGTATTTGAGCTGAGATTTGATCTGTAATCACTCTAGTGTGGTCCAGACTACGCTTGAGTAGAGATTTCTATTATATTTCAGGTCAAATTCATGGGTTATGTTGTTGAATTTAAGTTTATAATTACCGTTCTGGAATAAGGCTGATACTCAAGTAACGATTCTATCCTTAAGTAGTGATCAGGTGATTGGAGTTTAAACTGTACTTGAGGAAGCTTCTGTAATACGAGCCGTAGTTTCAGCCAAAATAATAATAAAGAAGAGTATTGGGCGTATTGGGAGTCATTCGACTAATACGTAGTTTGATGGCTCTTTTGTTTTGTTTTGTTAATAATTTAATTAACATTCAGTAAATCTGAATTGCTGAACTCATTATTTTAATGCATGCTGTGTTCACTATTTTAGGGCATGCAATTTATTTCTTATGTATAAGATGTTTCAATGTACAAGTGATAACTGTCTTGTCCGATTTGTGAACCATTAAAAAAAAAAAAATACTGCCGCCAAACAGTGATGCTTGCATTGCTGTGTTTCGGCGAGAAGGGTACGGGTGCCGGTGAAATCTCAATCACATGAGACTTTCCATCTTCATGTCTCAGTTTGGCGAACCGACTTGCGGTACCATTTAGGCAACAGCCTAGGTGGTATTGCAGTTGTAATGGGCAAAGGTAACCGCTTAACACCAGATTGGACCTTTAGCTCGTTTCGCCATCCTATAATATAAGAAAAAAACATTTTTCAAGACTGGTACCCACTTTGATCGTGCATGATGATAACTTATTTAAATTTTATCTACATATTTAGCTTTTTTGCTTTTGCTTGCGTAGCATATGTGATTCCTGAAAGAGCCAGGATTAAAATAGCAATCTTCATCATAAGAAACATTTTTTACTCTATGCTTTCTCTTCATCAACTCAGCCTATCGCAGTCCACTGCTGGACATAGGCCTCTCCCAAGTTGCGCCACAACACTCGGTCCTCTGCCTTCCGCATCCAGTCCCCCCCAGCCACGTTTTTCAGGTCGTCGGTCCACCTGGCGGGGGGGCGCCCTACGCTGCGTTTGCCGATGATTCGCAGTCTCCACTCAAGGACTCGTCTGCTCCAGCGGCTATTGGTCCTTCGACAGACATGGCCAGCCCACTGCCACTTCAGCTTACTGATCCTACAAGCTATGTCGGTCACTCCGGTTCTTCTCCGATTAATCTCGTTACCCGACGTCGACGTCGTCGTTTTCTCTCGTTCCTTTACTCTTACTAATCTACATTTACAAACATCCAATCTAGGAAATATTACATTATCTGTATACTTAACTTGGTGTCTCGTCGGTATCAAGCATACGATCAGACAGGCAGAAAGCTTAGCGCATGTGCAAGTTGTCAAATATTTTTTGCCACCTGTGACAAATATATATATTTCAGATAATTTTTTATCAGCATGTCATCTACGCAACCCTTTCATGAACATTAAAAAAGTAAAATTAACCATACACATGTATGTTAATGACTCCAATCGCATCGCATTATGACCGCAATTACCATGAGCATAAGGTGCAGAATCTTTCGTTACGTATTCTTACAGCGTGGCTGGCTGTTTTGAAGTGGTTTCAATTTTCTGACTTCTGGGAAAGAAAGAAATAAGAGTTTACCGAATTGAGTTACTAAGGTAATTACAATTTTGCTTCGATAGTATAAACAATCATAGACAATACGTATTCACGATCATGTTGAATATGGAACTAACTTAACTATTGATATCTTTATGTGGACTTTTGTATTGAATTCCGTATTATCTTTTTAGTAAAAATTTGAATTTTGTTCATAAATTTTTTAAAGTATGTTTATTGTTTCAAATATCCCAGAATTACGTCAGAGAGCGTTTCATTCAACACGCGGTCTCTACATAGATAAGTTTAAAGACGTGGCCAGAGTCGTACCAAAAAGATCAACTCCTTTTGTGAATTTAAAACATATCCCAGTCTGGAACCATGCATTTGCGTTAAATAAACTAAGTGTTCTGTTGACCACGATCGTGTTTAAAGCTTAATCTGCGGTCAAAAAGATCAATTAGGTACTAAATTTTACATCTTTTAAAACCTTTTAGCTCTTAGTATCTTGGTGGCACAAATTGTGGTTAATTACTTACATTCTTTAAGTGGGTAAATATCTTTCTGTTTAAGGTAGAAATAAGATAAAGTGAAGGCATACAAATCCTTATAAGATATTTCTTACAACGTCTTTGTTTAACAATTGATGCCAACATACCTGCAGAAATCTACAACGACGTATAAGGCATTAAATTATGATATATTATTTCATACAACGCGCGCAGCAGAAATAAACTTGATACACCGTCCCGGAACAACGAATCACGTATATGCGCACGCGCAAACCGCCGCCATTGTCTCAAATTCGCCCAAACAAACCGGTTCCCGAGATAATAGCACCAAAACGATCGTCCACGCACGCAGTCTCGGAGAAATTCCAAGCAAAGTAGTTTTATTCGTTGAAACTTTAGGGAATCCTGTCCGAAGGCATTTCTCGATAAAAAGTCATAGACGCCCGCTTATTTATCGCTGGACCAACAAATAAATTATGAAACCACTATAATGGACGCTACTGTGATTTCAAATATTATTTCTTATCTTTTTCGAAAAGAGAATTTTATTCTACTACCGGTACAGGCCATTAACGGTAATAGAAAATTAGTGGCGTCTAACGATTAATTGAATATAAATGTTTTTGATTGGATTCCGGAGGCTCCAATTTTAAGATACGGCACCGTCCATATATTACACCAATATGAAGCTGTCATCTACACTCGGGAGCAATGAATCCGGGTCACCAACAAAAACCTTAATATCTCGGAAACTAAGAACGATAGCTTATTCATATAAAAAAGTGTTTTTAGACCATTTATTAACCACAATAGACTGTTCACTTTTATATAGACCTATTTATTATCAACTTTTCTTTTGCATATGCTGTCATTCTTAGTTTCTCAAATAGGTATTAAGATTTATGTTAGTGACCCGGATTAATTGATCTTGAGTGTATTTTGGGTGTAAACATAATTTTACTGGAAGACCACTCGAATACTGACACTTATTGAGTAATGTTATTTCATTATCAAGAAAAGAACATAAACAAATATCATTCAAGATCGATTAAAATTGATATTAGCCACACTTTTATTAGCCTAGACACCCCGTGGGGATAAACTCAAAGCAGACTACAGATTACACTTTGTCATTATCAGACACTTGCCTTAGAGCGGCAAAAGATTTCCTATACAGCACCAATGAATAATAATAAGCCCAAAGGTATTGAACCATGACTTTATGCTATAAATAATGTGATACAATCTTTGCTTGGTCGGCAACTTGTATGTACTGAGTCACTATAGGCATACTGGCCTTATGAAGTTGGTACATGCAAATGTGTGCTTCTGTTGCAAGTTGAATAGGCATTTAGTATAAGAGCACCATAACTGGCTCAGCTTGAATATCGTAAACGGTAATACGTCCGTTTAGTTAAGCTTTAGGCAAATAAGGTTTTAGGAAGTTTCGACGTATCTACAAAACTTAGGTATATAGGTAGGTATTTATAAGTCAGATCTTAAAACGTACATTTGAATAATCCTTTGATATGAATAGATGACAAATGTGAATATGGTAAAGATGCAAGATTAATAAATCAATTTGTTAATATGACTGACGAAAACCACGGTGATAAACATAAAAAATATAAACGTACAAGAAATAATAGGATTAGGCAAGAAAAATTAGGTGACAACTTTTAACCCCAGGAAAGAATGTTAGGAGAAGCTGTTGGTTCAAGTAATTGTGTATATGACAACACTCATTTAGTAAAAATTCAAATCGATGGATTAAATTGGTGAAGATATAAATGATGTTTTATCGAAGATGTCAAAACATGGTGTTAATCAGCTGAGTTATGACAGGAATATATCAAACATTTGAATAGTACAACTGTTTTAATATTTTGTGTTGTGGTAAGTATTAACAGATTAGAACCGTGCAAAATGGAGATGAGCTGCTTTATCAAGATTCCAATTTAAAGATCCACCAAAATCTTGATGATTAAAATGTCGGATGAATATTTGTCAATTAGGATTTATTGAATAACAATTCTAGATCTTTTGTAGAATGCCAAAAATATCAACCTTTTACTTTATCTTGCTTGTATTTTGTGGAATCGAGAACTATTAATAGATTAAGGAAAATCATTCATCATTACATATTGCAGATGCATTCAAATGGTCCACTATAGTCTCAGGTCACAGGCGAGTCGATTTTTTGCACCTTTTTCAAAGTGCTATCGAGACTCGATGATTTAGTATTCACGTCTGGCTTTTGGCAGATGTTCAGCAGACGTTTGATGGTGGTATTTTGCATTTATATTTGTTTTAGCCTGGTGTGAAGTTACTTCTTCAGTTTTTAGTTAGCTATTATATTTTGGGTTAATGATTAAACCAATTGTGTCACAAACAAATAATATTGTAACAGATCCTATTTTTTTGTTCAAATCATTGTTTTTACCTTTAAGGGTATTAGAAGCTGTTCTAACGATGATTGGATTTTCAAAGCGGCACCTTTTAGTCAACATTCCACCTGTTATTTTTGTCATCTTTACTTGTTTGCAAACGAAGTTTACCCCATGCAATTCCATTGCTACGTTTGGCCTTAAATCAACTTAAGAGTACTCTAACTAAACCGAACCGTTAGTAGTGAGGAGCACTCCACCTATAGTCCTGTATCATGTCCACTCGATTTCCCTAAATTGATGCCTTGTTCGTACCAGTTTCCAATATAAATTTATAACAACATTAAAGTTTCTCAATTCAACTACAATTCAAATTGAATCAATGCTTGTTCTTGTTGCGAACATCGATTCCTTTTACCGTATTGTAATTTAGCTAGCTATCACATTTAGAATGGCTCCGTTCCCTCGTCTTTTGGCCAAACTGGAGCATGTGGAGTACTTGGATCTGTCCTTAATTAAATTGACTTCGAGCATTTAATTTATGTAATGTTTATGTTTTCCCTACCCATGATTATGGTAAATTTAATATATAAAATGTAGTTTATCTATCGTTAATAATGTCATAGCAGATATTTACTATCTATGTACCTATTTAACAACATAGTAAAATTTTAAGGTGTGTGGATAGGAAGCGGCAAAGAAATTGTAATAAGAAGTTCAGTACACACATAAATTAATTATCATTCTACGAAAATGTATTCTCTGATTAAACCTTCAGTCAGCCTTTGTTTTAAGATTTTGTATAACAATTAAGAATATTTCTTTGTGCCCATAAAGAGAATGTGCTTATCTATTTGTTTTGTCAGTTAAAAACAAATCGTTGCTCATTTAACTGAGGCCGTCTAGTGGCCTTAACATTTTGTACAAAATATTCCACTGTCTATGTTACGAATTAAATATCTATTCTAATTGACATTTTGTTTAAGTGATTCCAACGTCTAAAATATTTCATTTTGCGTTGACAAAGTTTCTCACAGTAACCTGCATTTAATTATATGAGTGTTTTGAATTAATTAATTATTTTAATTAAATGACATTGGTCTTCCACGTGTATGAATTTATATTAGCTATTCTTGAGTTGGTGATGCTACTGGAACTAATATTGTATTAATTTTTATAATAAAAAATCATTAATTAGCATATATTTTTATTCATCCAATTCCTACCTGTTATTTTCTTCATACGGTTTCTTCTTAACTGCTGTTGATTAAAAAAAAGTCAAACTTTACCAAGGTTTTGAAAACAATAAGCAACAAACACGACTGTCAGGCATCTGAATCAAACATCAAGCCTCATCAAGTCAGCCGGATCAGTCCTAATGAACGCTCGCGACGCCATTTATGGGCTCGTTTGCTGCGCCCGCGCAATCGGCTCAGCGATATCTGTATCACATCGCATTGTCGTTAACGATGCGGATTGTGTGAAATGTGGAACGGTTGTGTTCAGCTTTAGTAGTTGGGGAGGAAGCATCAATTTATATTCAGTCATACACATCATAAGGATACTTATTATTAAAGCATTTGAAAAACTTTATTAGAGGTTATGAAAACTCGTTGTCATATTTTAATTTGAAGACGTATGACGTCGGAATATCGATAAAATAAGAAAAGGCGTATGATTGTTATTTCTTCCCTGATGTCATAGACGTGAAACATATACAAAAGTATACAATGCACTCAACTCAAAATCAATTGAAATACATACTTCATCCGCATATCATAGCTGATATTATATTTTCAATAAATATAATAATCACGATCATTCAAGATTATCGAGATATTGACAGCTAAATGCAGGCGGAACCACGGCCAGCTCACATCTTGATAGAATATTCCCCATTAATGATACAATATCTTGATATGGCATTCATTATAACGATACAAAGGTCTTGGAATCTAAATTTAGTGTCTATGAAATTTAAATAATTGAAAATGATTGTACAGATAACGTTATTGAGACATTATGATTAGGTAGGCTTTTGGTAGGATTAATATTCGGTCGTGATTTTGTCTGTGTTCAGACACATCCCAGACACATTCATTCAGATTCAGATAATGTCATCATGTGCACATTGTTCTGTACATTCAGTTTAGTATTTTCGATATTACTTCGATCAAAGTAAATTAAACTGAAACAATAATATCATTCCCACTTTTGATGATGATTCAATAGTTATAGTAGTGATAGTACAAACAAAGTTAGAAAAATAATGATTGAGCAAGATTAAATTTGATGAGAATGATAACAGCACTGCTTAAATGAAAAATTTACACTAAAGAGTGTTCTTCAAACAAAGCACAATGTATCGGTTTACTGTAACAATTGTGAATCTATAGGAATGTATTATTTACGGTCTGCACGATATTGACATTAGTTTGGAGTTCGGACAAATAGACACGAATCATATAGCAGTTTCAAATGGGGGTGATTTAGTGACGCTCGAAGGCAATGGTTTGTAAGCTGTCACCAATTTTGGACAAACCAATGGTAGATAAGAACATCAAAGCAAGGAAAGTTATGAGAAGATTTGTATATTTTTACTAAAGCAACATTTTTGACCGCAACAGTTACTTCTTTCTTAGAACACTTAAGAACACAATTTTCTGTAATAAAAACAGTTATAAAAACATTGTCAGTGAACCTTTGTCGTACTATCATGCTTTATCTTGACGACAACATAAGTAATAAAGAACTTGGACTTTACTAAAAGTGCCGACAACACCATTATGGAATTTCCCGTCGTTACTCAAAAATCAACCTTAATTTCTATGTCATAGAGGTCATCGAGACAGTTATGATATTTTGGTACGATTTCCGTGAAAATTCACCTGCGCTCGCGCCTATCTCGATGCATGAAGCACGTCTCATTCGGTCGCCATGTTTTTATCTTACAGTCATATGTCTTAATGGTCTAAGACCACATGAGTAAGCACGAAGGGTTCACTTGAAGTTATTTCCTTAACCGTACATATAAAGTTGAACGTTTTAAAAGTTTTGTGAGAATTTTCTTTTGTCAAGTTTGGCAAATTTTAAATGAAACAATTTTCTACGTCCGTTATTTTTATTAATTTTTTCATCTCCTGTTCCATAAGCTGGCAAAATTTGCTCAATTTTAACAAAAGCAAGTCAAGGACTATTATAAAATCATTCAAAGTATTTTATATTGGGTCAGGAAATTACCAAGTAACGATTTCACGGTTACTAACTTTTATTATTTTAATTCTGTACACTTGTCACTTCATACAGTGCTCCAGCGCGACTGCCCGCTCGAGGAGGCATCCCCGCCATTAAATGTGGAAGATGTCATCACGTGTCAAACTATCCCACCATTTAAGTGGGGAGGCCTCAATCAAATCAGTAGCTAATAAAAAGTCAATTGATCTACTGAAATACATTGACAAACTAATTAATTACTAATAAATTCGGCTAACAAGATATAATTAAAATAATTAATTAATCAGCCATAAAAAATATAACATACAAATTAATTAGTCAGTGCTTAACTTTCTAATGTAGATAGATTGATAGACTATTATAATACTTCACAAAACCAAAGTAGACAATACAACATCTTTAATGTACTAGGACCTTACAGCTCGGCCATCCTATTTCAAGCGAGTCCCATCGCATTGCTTTTTCAAGCGATTCCGATCGCATTGCTTTTTCAAGTGAGTCCCATCGCATTGCTTTTTCAAGCGAATCCCATCGAATTTTTTATAACAACAATTCTATCATCAAACATTACAATAACAACTACAACATACATACATTAATAACATTTAGAACTAGCACGCTTAGCTCACAATTAATCATCAATACTTACTTTATTACTACTACTGTTTTTACTTTATTACTATAAATTATTCAAAACATACATAATAATTTATTGCTTGTAATCATAATCAAATATTGTACATAACTTAATATTATGGAACCTTCTTTTATCGTGTCGACATGAGCTACATAAAGTTAATAGCTCATGCCGTGGGAAAAAGATTAGCCAGTCAGCAGGTTGGTAGCGGGGCTGACTGCCCAGGGTGCGTCGGACGATCAATTAAATATCGTCACTTATGGAGGCTCCTTTAGTGCATGCACTATGGGGTTAATCCATGTCTTAGACTTTCATCATTCTCAGATAAATCCGATTCTAAATCTCTATAGCAACAATACCTTCATATTTTCTGCCATGTTTACGAATCAGAGGTGTGTTCTCAACCAGGAATCTATATTGTCCAAGAGTGCTATGAATTATTTTGAGGCTATAAATTATTTATAGTATTGTGTTAGCTGCACGATTTTTGTCTAGCAAGTCGAATAAAAATCCCGCTGAGAATAGCATTATTTGCGTGTGCTGCCTAAACGTTTGTATAAATGTGAAAACAATGTTTAGCAAACCGGCCACAGCCACAGCAGGTTATATAGGCCTCTAATACACTATAATAGTCCATTAAAAAAAAGTAAGTCCGCGACACCGTATTTCTAACTTTTCTATTTTAACAGACAAAGCACACTAAGCCGGTGGGTCTACTCTAGAATCATGAAATTTTACCCAGGAGTTCCTTATTGCCGAGGTGAGCACTAAGAAAGGGCTTTTGAAAACTCACACCCCATGGGGGTCAAATACGGGGCTCAAGACTCCTCTTAACTACTACACTTCCTAATCAAAGCGCAGGTCATTATTGCATGTTTTTTTTATTTTTTTAACAACAATGTAGATTTCTGATTTTCACGCACGCGAAGCCGCGGGCAAAATCTAGTTAAACAATATTATAAAGAGGAAATACTTGTTCGTCTGTAATCGATAAAGCCTGAAACTACTGAACCGATTTGCTTTATTCATAAGTAACATAGGCTACATTTTATTTCAGTACTCGGGTGAAGCTGCTGGCACAGCTAGTTATTAATGTGTCAGGCCTCTGAATTAATGTCCCAACAAAATGGGATGTACTAACATAATCCTCTACTACGTATACATAACATAACCGTGTGTCCTCAGCAGTTACTCCCTATACTCGTTTTGATGTCTGGTCAATACCTGGTGTTTTGTATCAGTATATTATCAGACCCACATGTCGTGTTTCTAAAACAATTAGTGGTCTGATGACCAAGTCGGTCACAATTTCTGCATTTTGCAGGAGGCTTATCATATTTAAAACTTGGGTGTGCAACCTCGTTGCAATTGTAACATTTTAAATTAGATTTGGTATTCATACCTGGTTTTAGATGGGTCTGGTCGAATCAGATTGCTTCCAAATCGTTGATCGTATGGTTTTCGCGTAGTCTTGAAGGTATCTTGCTCTGATCACTTTTAACAGTCCTAAAATACTTATGTACCTGTTCAGGTTCATCCAACTTAGCTGCCTGAGCGCCAACCTTAACAGCACGATCCTCTTTTCCATACTGAAGGCAATCTACTGCCTGCTATCCGATTCCTTACTCCTTGATACTCCATAATCTGATTCTGACCCATTTCCTCGAATTCTTCTTCCCCTTGATTGGTCATATTACCGATATTCCTCAACCTTTTACCTCTGGTTTCTTTTATATTGGGTCCCTTACCTTGGGACCCCTTTCCAATCGACCCTTTACCTCGGGTTTCACTTCCATCGGGCCCTTTACCTCGGGTACCCTTTTCATTAGACCCTTTGCCTCAGGTTTCATTTTGGTCAGGTCCCTTACCTCGGGTTGCCTTTCCATTGGACACTTTGCCTCGGGTTTCATTTTAGTCAGGTCCCTTACCTCGGGTTGCCTTTCTATTAGGCCCTTTACCTCGGGCAATTAAATCATGGTTATCCATCACTACGTGATCTGAATCTTCCATAATAAGCTTAATACCTGTCACATGCTACCACGAATAAAGTTCAAGTGAATCTCATTTTGTTACTGTAAATAATTTGTTTTATAAATTTACGTCAAAAACATAAAATAACAGATGCAATATACATTAATCTCAATCTCTTCTCTCAATCGATCCCGTTAATTTTACTAAATAAATGATTGTTTTTTTTTTTTTTTAGATCTTTTAATTTATTTTAAAATTAACTTTCCTTTAAATCGTAACTGTAGTTCGCAATACCTACAACCGGTGTACATAATCATCATAATAATCTTTCAAATTCAAATTCATTTATTGTGGACCACAGGTTCATAAGATGTATACAAATTAATATAATAGGATCAGCCATGTCCCGCCATTGAGGCATAAAATCACTATTAATTCAATAACATAACATAATATACATTAATAACTAAACAACAAATTTTTAATTTCATTCATAAGCATGTTCAATTTATTTACCATCAATAAATAAAATACCTATTGATCTATTTCAACAAGCTTTTCGTAAAGTTTATTTTTGAATCTTTTTTATATCAGTAATATTTATTATTATTTTTTTTTTTTTTTTTAGTACGAAACATATTTTACAACTTTACTGGTGCATCTACCTTATTCTTTGTCTCTGCATTACCCTAAGGTTGTCTGGTAGAGAACGCCTATGGCGTTAAGACCGCCTTTGTACCTTGTTGTGCATAAAGAATAAATAAATAAATAATATTTCGCAATGAAAGTAGAAGATTATTTACAATACGCGGACCCATACAAAAAAAAATGCTCTCATAATAGTTGTTTTTTTTACTGAATTTAATTTTATGAATATTGCTGTTTCGTATATGTATACACATGGAAGGGTTAAAACTTTTAGATTCATAAAATGTGACTTACATGAATCCGTTTGTTGTTGATAGCAAATAGATCTAATTCAACGTTTTTGGGCTCTAAATGCACGTTTTTTTTCTACCGAGTTGCCCCAAAAAATTATTCCATAACGTATCTTCCTAGTTGACGCGGCGTAACCGTGATAGGCAGTTAACAAAACAGACTTTTATAATTTTTTTTGTGCTTGCCTTACCACTTGCTTATATATTGATATATTTTAATACAAAAACAGCACAATCTTAATCACTTTTTAGGTACATACTTTGTCAAGTTTCTATCCTTTTTATCAAATTTAGAAACAAAATTCCTTTATTTATCTGTAAAGGTAATTCAAATCAACTATCGATAGCCGAGTATTCAATATAAATATCGAATTTTACGAACTCTGGTAATTACACAAATAAAAACATGGCTGTAATCAGTACTACTCTACTCTACTTACTCTCTCTCTACTCTGAAGAGATCTCTGTAGAGTTTTGCTAAGCAAGAAATTGTCACTTTTGTTGCTGATTCTAAGGTTTTCCGAGCAGTGGACGTAGCAAGAAAATGTGGAATTTTCTTTGCGTTCACACTTCTGACTTATTGGGTCAGGAAATTACCAAGTAACGATTTCACAGTTACTAACTTTTATTATTTTAATTCTGTACACTTGTCACTTCATACAGTGCTCCAGCGCGACTGCCCGCTCGAGGAGGCATCCCCGCCATTAAATGTGGAAGATGTCATCACGTGTCAAACTATCCCACCATTTAAGTGGGGAGGCCTCAATCAAATCAGTAGCTAATAAAAAGTCAATTGATCTACTGAAATACATTGACAAACTAATTAATTACTAATAAATTCGGCTAACAAGATATAATTAAAATAATTAATTAATCAGCCATAAAAAATATAACATACAAATTAATTAGTCAGTGCTTAACTTTCTAATGTAGATAGATTGATAGACTATTATAATACTTCACAAAACCAAAGTAGACAATACAACATCTTTAATGTACTAGGACCTTACATTTATTATACGATCATGCAAGATTTCAAAATTATGTTATTAATTTTATGTTTCCATTGGACTACTTCAAGTCATTTTCTTAGACTACACTGCTTTTTAAGCCCTAATACTTGCCTTGTCAAAAGTCTTCTCATAACCTTCTTGTCTTTGTATTGCCTTCTCCGACCAATCTTCAATACTTATTAGAAACAAAACTTTACAAACTCTTGCGATACACAGATTAATCATCTGCTGTTTTAATATCAGCATCATCATTGACGACGAGATTTTAACGAATGGCTCTAATGATGCTCTTGAGCTCAACAATGCGATTGTTAATACATGATGTATAGAGTTATTTAATCACTCATTCAGTTTAAATAGTATTGGTAAATCAGACTGCATGTATATGTGCTGCCACCCACAAAATGGTACTGTGATTGAAATATATGTTTAGACTACGTTACGTAAAGCTAAAATAACCAATAACGAAGTGTGGACTGCTGTGTATTTTAAGGGTCTTAAAATCTTCTTGTTTAAATTAATGACCTTTTCACAAATTTAGTTCTTTTTAGGGTTCCGTAGTCCTATAAGGAACCCTTATAGTTTCGTCATGTCCGTCCGTCTGTCCGTCTGTCCTAATCGTTTACAGCTTAATAACTTCTACAGTTATAAATGAAAGTAAATAAAATTGTGTTAAAAATGGTTTAGATATAGATCTCAATTAAAAAAAAAAAAAAAAAATTGATAACGTATTTTAGGGGTGGCGCCCATACATATAAAATGGGGATGAAAAATTTTTTTCGCTGCACCCCCTCGTGTAGGGTATCATTGAATAGGTCTACTAAAATAAAGGGAATGTTTCATATATAACTTTTTTATCAGGTATGCCATCTGCGAAATACAGTTCGCCAAAGTGGCTTGCAATGTGTGTCCCCCCTGCCATTTCTAAACTATGCAACGTAGAAACTTATAGTTTTCCACATTGATAGATCTTTATAAAAACTCTCTTATAAATTATTTCGAGTATAATGTGATTATAATTTTTTGAGTTATAGTGAGAAAACTGAAAAATACTTAAGACGTCCTAGTTCATAGGTCATTGACCTTAGAGAAAAATGATCTTAGCAAAAAATGCTCCTTAAGTTACTTTCTATTTAAAAAATCACAAAAAGAAACTTTGTGTTGTATATTGATATGACACAATTCTTAAATTTAGCGATAGGTGGCGCTGTTTGCAAAAACTAAAATAGCAATGATTAATATTCGATTTGATTCGTTTGTAATTAGACCTACTTAAGGAACCCTATAATACTGAGCATGGCCCGACATGCTCTTGGCCGGTTTATTGTTATATACTCTTTCTTCTATTTATATCATCTCTCTAGATTAGTGGTGTCGCGACTTATCCAACAATGGTGTTGATTATCTGGTTTACCAACTTTAATTATTTTTGAATTTTAACTATTCATGTCTTTTTCTTATACTGAAAACAAGAAAGAGATAGCAACAATTTTAGAACTGTAAAATTAGTTTGTGTTACACTTATTCGTTAATCAGCACGTTCCGAGATCACGACTCATGCTAAATTATTTTTATAATTATTATTATTATTTTATTGCATGGAAATAATTCCGACTAATTTGACAGCACTAAAATAGTTGCCATTCCTTTCTTGTATCTACTATTAGTAAAAGAGAACGATAGTTTAAAATAAGTTTAGTTTGTGAACAAATTGTCTTTCGTTTTCTTTTCAAAATCATTAATCATACCAATCTCTTGACTCTTAAAAGTCTAGCCTGGATATTTCTGGATTATTTGGAATATTTGTGTGATGAACATGAGTGTTTGTGTTGGTCTGGTTGTTTCTTATGTATTATAAGTATGTATTTACAAAAAAAAAAAAGTATATAAGTATTATATCCATTGTCTAGTACCCATACCACAAGCTCTGCTTAGTTTGGGACTAGATGGTGATGTGTAAAATGTCCCAAAAATATTTATTATTTATTATTATTATTTATATTTAATTTTACGACGTCACACAAGTAGCGTAGCATCAGTATTATTCTTGTTAGTACCATAGCGCGTAACACGAGCGATCCATCTAAAGTGTATTACAACATCTGAAACTATCAATTATACGTTTAATGAAATAATAGCGACAGAAGATCACGACTGTGGTATGAATAGGGCTGGCTTAACCATAGCGATCGATGCTGTGGAGGTTATGGTCATATTAACCTAGAAAAGTTACACATTTTATTTTTTTCCTGAGGACAACAAACAATTGCATAATACTACATAATACAGACAATAAAGAATATCGTAAATAACTTAGGTAATCATGCAAACAGCATCGTTATCCAGAAAATAATACATAACAAAAATTAACAAATACAGCAAGCTTATTGTAGCACTTTGTAATTATTGTACTTTTATGAGCGGAAATTGTTGTATGTAGGTATACAAAACTTGTGGTGAGACATACGTATTATTCTTAATTTAAAAGTGTAGTTGGCGTTATCAATGCATTTATATGACATTATTTTTCTATTGGACCAGCACTCTGATAAAGAAAGAAAGAAAGAAAGAAAAATATTTATTTGACACAACTGAGACACATCATCATCATCATTTCAGCCGAAAGACGTCCACTGCTGGACATAGGCCTCCCCCAAGCATCGCCACAACGACCGGTCCTGTGCCTTCCGCATCCAGCGGATTCCCGCGACCTTCACCAGGTCGTCGGTCCACCTTGTGGGGGGCCTACCCACGTTGCGCCTTCCAGTACGCGGTCGCCACTCCAGAACTTTACTGCCCCATCGGCCATCCGTTCTGCGAGCAATGTGCCCCGCCCACTGCCACTTAAGTTTGGCAATTCTTCGGGCTATGTCGGTTACTTTCGTTCTCCTGCGAATCTCCTCATTTCTGATTCGATCACGCAGGGACACTCCGAGCATAGCCCTCTCCATTGCCCTTTGAGTGACTTTGACTGAGACACATACAAAGGAAATATACATGAACAAGAAATAGATAACAAAGAAAGAAAGAAAGACAAAAAAAACAAAAAAAGAAAAAAAACAGAAAGACCATAACAAATTGGCTTCTAACACTTGACTATGACATGACGGAAGAATTTTTAAAAATAATGGAGTGAAAGATACACCAGCTTACGCACATAAACGCACTGTCAGTACACTTATCTCAGTGTCAGAAACACCTATTCTCTAACACACACACCCACTCTACACAAAACTCACAACACACAAACATACACCTTACAACACTCACACAAATACACACCTTACAACACTCACACTAATACACACCCCCACACATATCACTCATATATACATTAATTAATTTACTTTATTTTATTTTATGTTCCATCGAAATCGAAATGTATTAACATATTATTAAGTACCTACATGATTATAATGATTGTATCCTTAACACGGAAATACCTACTAATACAAATTTTGTAAACGAATGAAAGAGCCTAGATCTCACGACACAGGGAATCCTAGTGTGAGGTCTAGGACCTCAACCTAATTTGTATGTAACTGTATAAAATAAAAATTATTCTAATTCTTTATTCTAATTCTATTCTATATAGTGAAGAAGTAACAAAGCGAGGAAAAAAGTCATTGACAGTCATGCGCCATAAGAAACATGCCTTTGGTTTTATCCAATGCGGTCAGTTCATCATCATCAACAACTCAGCCGATCGTAGTCCACTGCTGGACAGGCAAATAGTTATTAAGACAAAATGCTTCATTTTATTTTTCGCTTTTCAGTTTCTGTTTTCGTCGGTATTTTTTTTTGTTAAAAAGTTGTATTCTCATCAAGTCTCATCCTAACTGAAGGCATTAGAAATGGACAAAACATTTTAATCCTTTCAAATTAGTCCACTAGCTTATTTTAACGGGAATTTAGTTGCCATCTCCATTCTTCTTCGTTGTCGATATACTCTGACAATGGTCGTGGTCGTCACTTAAGGGACACAAGGTGACGCTTGACAATCCGTTTCCTCACGTGCCGTTCCTTTTCTGGTGCACTCATGAAGAGTACCTACCATTGATCTTAGCCTTAACGCGGTCAGTCCAACGCATAGGCGATCTCCATAGGTAAAATATTTTAAGTAAAAAACAGACATCCCTACAAACACCGTGTCTTTAAATCAGCGCTCGCGTCGTTTATTATAGCAAAACGAGAACATGTTGGTATTAAACTGAACCAAAGTATTGTCACATAATATATCCCTGTGAGTGATTTTGACTGACGGTTGAGTCAAAATGATTACTTGTAGCCTAATAGGCTTTTATTGGAACAAATTAATGTTATTTAATGTTTACTGAACACATATAGAATAATACATTCTGTGAGGACTTGTATTAGCTAATAGATTGGTTGTCTTAATCCAGTTTCTGAAAGGCAAATAGAAAAAATAATACTTATCTGCTGTCAAATCAAGTGATCTTGGCGTTGTCAGGTTGTTAGCGTTTTGATGAGATTTTATAACTTTCAGAAGCCGAGGGTCAATGCAGCAATTATCCTAATAAGCAGGTTCAGATATTACTGTAATTCCTAAAATGTATCTAATTAAGTTATTTTTATATGTGCACCTACCGCATATGTCGTCTTGTTGTGGCAATAAATCATTTTTCTTTCTTTCTTTCTATTAAGTATGATGTAATTAACGACTTAGACAAATAAAAAAATAGGTAAAGACAAAGTCAAAAGTTTTTATTTCTTAAAGACCAGATAAACGGTTGATTCTATGGAAAAGAACAGGTAAGAAACTCCTTGGATATACTTACGGATATATTACTTTTGTTGTCGTATAGATGCTGTTTACATAATAATTCCTCTCCAATTGTAAACTCCATAGTTGAACGATTTATCCATTCACATATCCATTTCCATAGTAGCCTCTTACGATACATCAAGTTATGGTTCATTATCAACCGGTACTATAATGGTAATCAGACAATGACCTTTGACATGTCGAGATATTATCAATGTGAATGAATATGAAGGTTATACTACTATCAAATGTAAATTTCTCTATATAACCATCTAAACAAAGAACATTTAAAATTAATTGCATTCAGATAGAAAACAATGGACAAGAGAATTTAGAGGGTAATAAAACACTAACATTAGCTAATGTTGCAATACCGTTGCTACACAGAATTAGAATGGCTATCATTAATTAAACTATGAATACAAAAGTTGTAGATAGCTGGTAATTCATCAATAGACTGACCGAGTTGTATCTATTGTTCGATTTCGTTTTCCTTATAGACCGATTAACAGGACCTTCCAAAAGTATTTCTGTATCATATTTAAACTCATTGTTATTTTCCAAATGTAATATGGGTTTTTCTATAGAGCTAAGGGCAGATCCGAAAGCAGCATACCTAGAAGGGAGATCATCATCAATATGCTCATGTCAATTTCAGCTATAGTGACCATTTCTGTGTTAGTTTCGTAGGCTTCGAAATAAAGAAGGCAGGTAATGGACCACTGTTTAATATTACCAGTTTGAAGTGACCATATACCTGATTTCATTCCTAATTAAACGTTTACGACACCTACAGAGATACGGCTGGTCTACGGCTTACGACCATACACAACCTAACTACTAGTATAACATTTATTAACGCAATTTCCTCGTCATTATCTTCACATACTGTAATAACATTAACTGTCTACCTTACTGTAGTAACTGTCACTTATTTGGTCGATTAATCATCTCCCACAAAAGGCACATCCCTATTAATGCCTAGTGTTGTTTACCGACTTTCGCCGGCTGGCGTGTATCACGCAATTCTGTAGCACTGCAACTTGAGAACAATGGTGTGTTAGGTTAGCGCTAACCTGCGCACACGCATGCTTTAGTTTCACACAGTTTGATGTAATATGGCGCAATTTTAGTGTCAGCTAATGTCAAAGGCTCTGTATTCGTGTGTGTTATATATTTTTTAGAGTAAAATCAGTTATCAGTTATTTTTAGTTATGTGTTCTTATGATGGCAACAATTTCAAAATAACAAAAAAATACAATTTTATGAAATTTCTCCACGTAACGTTTATCATCATCTACAACAACTAACTCACAATATTTATGAATAATCAGTAATTGTGAATTCAATAAATAAATTCAGTTAATTAATAAGATGATAACTTTTGCTTTAATATAATTTATTAAACTTGAATATTTTACAAGGTTTTTGTTTGGCCGGGCGACCACAGATCAACCCATCCTTTACAGATCTCCAGTTTTGCCATCCCTACTCACACCGACACCAACATAATTGGTAAAGGACTCGGAGAAAGAAGACCGAAATTTAGTTAATAAATAAATTCAGTCCTAGCTATGCAATTTTCATCCTTAGTCAAATTACAACAAGGTCGTTCCACATTCCTGTCACCCTTCACGTCAATCTTCGTCTCAATATTTTTACAACACTCGTGTCATATTGTACTTCCTTGGATACAATAGTTTGATCAACACGTGCTGAACCAATAACACGGCTGTATCAAGCCATACCATGATTCATAGAGACGTGAATAAAATTGTTATCTAAAGACCGAATGATAGGTTAGGATTAGGATACAGGCGTATTATTACAGTATACCAATACAGAGAAGAGCTTGTTGGTGTTCGATCGATGGGTCAAGTCCCAATAATGTGTAGCAATGATACTTTTGTGCTCAGTAAATAGTAATCAAGCAAACCACAATATTAGTGAACTAAATCATTTTGAAAATTACTACTTGACAAATTGATTTTCTAAATCAATAAAAAAGTAGTACCTATATGACACATAAATAAAATCACATAACCAAACACATGTAACTAACTACAATATCTGGTACAAATTTAGTGCAATTAACTCCACCCATATTCGATACGATCAAAGAAATACACACGTCAGCACCTTTACGCAACATTTGAACTTTAGCTCCAAGTATAAACCACGCAGCATCACGCTCATCATTTGTCAGTCATCGCATCATGAACGATTTACGTAAATACCAACAGCAGGTCACTCACCTTTACCCAAAGAGGTCTATTGATTTAGAAGTGTACATATTTTGCTTGCTCTTCTTATCTTATGTTTGGTTTGTGACCACCATAATGGCCTTTTCGTCATGAGGTCAGGGGTCATATACATTGCACGCATGCTTGTGCACGTTCAGTATTGCTATTGGACAATTTGGATCGTGACTGAAATCTAAAATAAACATTGAGTCAGTGAGACCCCAAGTTGATTTACCAAACATGGGTCACTTTAAATTATTTCTATTTCATCTTCAATAGCCCTCACTGTTTCATCGATCTCAAGACGTGACGGGACAGTATTCAGGTACTTTGAGAAAAAACAAACTAATTTCGGATTTAGATTACTCTCCAACCGTGACCAAAGACCCTATAACACTGTTTACTCAGCACCGACCGTTTATTTACGCACGATCTTCCAAAATCCGTGATACTTGTGAGCTAAGGTTCCATGGTAAAGTATTTGAAGCATTTTTCTTGAAATCACGTCGCGCGTGAAATGTTGACGCAGCATACGGCTCCAATTAGCACTGCTAATATTGGGAAGTAGTATAGAAAACAGTAAAGAAAAAGATTTCAAAGAAATTAACAATTCTGTCTTTATTAAGTTTCATTTTGATTTATTTGGTGATATCCGGTAGCCAGGCGTTTTTCATTAACGATCCTGGGTAGAAAGGAATTACAGTAGTGTGTCGCCACCATATATCTTACTCGTATTTAATATTTACATTCCATTATTGAGACTTGCATATTTATCCGTAATAAAAACTTCTCTTATTCGATCATAAACTTTTAAAAGAAAAATGAGCTGTCTTCCACTATCAAAATTACCAAAATATTTTTCCATGCCCAACCACTTAATATCTAAAACTTCGTAAATTACATCATCTCGCGTGCTCCATTTAACAGCATTCCCATGTCGTATAACTAATTAACTATATTTAACAGCTGCCGCATTTTAACTGATGCTTCTATTTAACGAATATTAAACTTAACTACCACTAAATGTCACTCCATATATTTGTTAGTACCTTCAACACTTACAATGTACCCTTTGACTAGTTCTGCGTGTTAATTGACTTTACTTATCGTTGTTATGCTAATTTGTACTTTCTTTTCAACAACTCGATCGAATTTCACTGGGACTTGTTAGGAAATCCTATTTACAGGAATCAATGTTGACCTAAGAACACAAGTGAATATGCATTAGCCATATTCTTATATTAAACACTGAGGTTTTGTTTTTATCTGTTACGGCTTCCTTGAACTTCGAACGGAGAAAAGTTTTTTGCAGTCGTACATATGATTCATGGTGAAAGGAAATGCTCCTTAATTCTTCTCTTGAAGACATCCAGTGAAGCGCTATCTCGCGTTGAAAGTGTGGAAGAGAATCTTCTTGGTGTTGTGTTTATTGGTGTGGTTGGTGTGGTGTCCCCGGATTTATTAACTGACCTTAAATTTTAAATATCCCGTTGACGTTTATATTAATTGTTCCTTTCCTTTATTACATCCACTTCATATTCTGCTTTCCACTAGGATCAAAAGTAGACAAGATGTTTTTCACAGTGGTTGACCGGCTTTTTGCTGTAGTATCTTTCGCCATTGTCTGATCAACCATCTTGGACATGACGGGCCTTAATTGGAAGTTATTGCAGCTGAAAACGATTGGTATTGAAAATTATTACATCGTGCCACCAATCAGCGTGATTGATTCGACTGAGTAATGCGTGCACGCAGAATTTTAAATGAAACCTTTAAATGGATTGATCGGAATGTCATTTCCGAATATTTTGATAACATTGCAATTCTTTGAAATGAGGAAACAATGAAGTTTCTTGTGCGTCATTCTAGTTTTTTCTTGAATTGAGAATCTTTTAAACTCGTAATTTAAACATTCTCATCTGAAAACGTTTATTTATGAACATAAACACCGAAATTGTTCTCAATAACTACGGCTTCTGCTTGTGGTTTACCAGTTTTACGACCACAAATTTCCTATATTCTCAACTGACCTTTACAACTCTACTCAAAATAAAATTTATCTGTTTTTGTTTAGTGGTTTTGTAGTATTTTCAACGAGACATTGTCTGTATGTATGTCTGTAAAAGTTCGCAGTTACACATTGTGGCTGATCTTTAACCTGTTATTACGGGCTGTATTTGAGCAGGCTATGGTTGCCCCGCCCTGCCCTGATCGATGGCCGGTTGCTGTTATTAAACAGATAAACTTTAAGTTCGGAGATTGTTTGATTTGGTATTATTACTAATGTCTGGGCGTTAATTTCGCACAAGTAAAAGTAAATACAGAATATTTTGTATTTGCTATAATAGTCAATCAGTGCTTGACAATATAGACGTCATTATACAAAGATGCAGATCAACATTTAAATACTGAAATTGTTAGATCTCATTTCTAGCTTCAAACATGTTTCAATGGTAATTAAAAAAAAATGGAAGGAATTAATCTAATGTGCTCTGATGTACCTACCGGGAAAACAAGATAATTTACAACATTTTACTACTAAATCAATTCTAACTGATTTTTATAAATTACCCAAGCAAAGCAAAAAGGACAAAAAGGACTGCCTTGTTAGTCTAGTGGTTGCAAGCGCGACTGCTGAGTGTGAGGTCCTGGGTTTAATTCCCGGGTCGGGCAAAGTGGTATTGGGTTTTTTCATTAGGAAATTCTCAGTAGCAGCCCGGAGTCTGGATTTGTACCCGGTTGATGGCAATAGGCTCGCCCCCTATTACATGGGACTTACAACATAACTATCGAAATGTGGGTGTACTATACACCTCTGCCTACCCCTTCGGGGAAATACAAGCGTGATGTTATGTTATGTTGTTAAGCAAAAAGGATTTACTATTATTTATAATCAGCTATTTACTTTATAAATCAAGTTTGATTGCTATGAAAGTGTATTTCGTTAGTTTCCTGTCCCGGTACTTGCGGTTCAATGGCTATGTTAACTTTCCGTGTATTGCTCCAAAGTCTTCAATGCGGATGTCACACTGTGACCACATCATCCTGCAAATCAATTTGAATCATAGCTACAAACTAATAAAACACCAAATTCGAGATCAAGTTACGACGAATCAAAATGTTAGTACAACTCTAAGAAAATTCAACTTTGGGATCGAGATCAGAAGGTCGATTTTATCAGCTAGAGGCAATATAATAATCGATTTCTTAAAACGGACTGTTACTAAGTAAACATTCGGAGATGAAGTTTCAAATCAATTTATTGGATGTTTATTTAGGAAAAAAAGTGTTCATGCTTGTCTGAAGTTGAACTGAGCAGGTATCGATTTGACATCGAGTGGAGTATCAATCGATTGTCTGGATTTGATGCGTCATAATATTGTTGATTGTATTATAAACACGCTGTATTTATTCGATTTGTGGTTGTCTTGATTGTAAATGACTGTCTGTATGTTTATATTTCGTATTATTATTATAGCATTTGTTTTAGAAAGTCTTACATAAAAAGTCGGTCTTAGTTTCAACTAGTGTCAAATAAGACATCATTTCTATGTTCAATTTAGGGTCCACAAACTAGGGTGATTATATATAATAAAAACTTTTTAACAAAAAAATAAAACCGACTTCAAAAATCTTAACAAACACGCATATCGGCCAAGAATTCTCAGAAAAACGAACCAATGAGCAGATCATCTAGATAAGCGAAGCTATAATAAACTGATTTATTGAAACTGGTTAAAAAACTACTCAACCTAAGTGAATAAAATTTATATGGGACCACCGCGCGGACTTTCTCTACCAAATAAAAAAACAACCACGTAAATCGGCCCACAAATCTCAGAGTAATCGGGGTACATACATGAAAAAAACAAAACCCTCCATAAAAAAAAAATCGTAATACATAACCTCCTCCTTTTTTTGAAAACGGTTAAAAAGTCTAGAGCGGAGAGCCGCCGTCTCCCGAAATACGAGCATGTCTCAGTTTGGGCGTCAGTGTACTATTTTATGTGATGCATTGTTATTTATATGATGCACTGTGTAAAATTTACTAGATTTAATAATTTTTAAATAAATAATTTTGATTTGAATTTGATTTGATTTGATAATAAAACTTTTTAACAAAAAATTGAACCAACGAAAACAGAAACTGAAAAGCGAAAAATAACTAATTATGAGTCGGCGCCAAACGAACTTTTA
This sequence comes from Asteroscopus sphinx, assembly GCA_949699075.1. NCBI lineage: Eukaryota > Metazoa > Arthropoda > Insecta > Lepidoptera > Noctuidae > Asteroscopus > Asteroscopus sphinx. The sequence continues at coordinate 30,456,837 of OX453003.1, forward strand.
ACGAGCAAAGTGCGTGCAAGTTGCAAGTGGCCGAGCGGAGAACGCATTTTTGGAAAGTTATTGTTTATCGTTGAAAATTTCACGTTGTATTTGATGTGACGTTGTTTTTATTATTTATTTAAAGTAATTTAATGATTTCGTTGATTGGACGAAAACAATGGAGACCTGGAGTTAGATTAATCTAACTCCAGGTCTCCATTGTGTCGTAGTGTCGTATATATTTATGTGTGTCAAGTATCAACAGAATCGGTTAACAGGTAAGAATTCAGTGGGTGAACAAACACTCAACCCCTGTTTTACTACCATTAGGGGTGGATTTTGATTTTGAAATTTAAATGGGACCAACTTCGAGATATACCCTATCCATTAAAAAAAGAATCATCAAAATCGGACCACTCTGTAAAAAGTTATGCGTGGTCATACATAAAAAAAAAAAAAAAATATATATATATATACACGTCGAATTGAGAACCTCCTCCTTTTTTTCGTCGGTTAAAAAAAGAACGAATAGTCTAACAGAATTAAAAGTTGAAAAAAGGTTAAAAAAAAAAAAAAAAAAAAATATATATATATAAATATAAATAATAAATATAAATTATTCTGATTTGCAAAGTAATAAAGAAAGAAATAAAAATTAATTCTAACAGACCCATAAACTACGTGTTATCAATCAAGCATTATACAAATAAGGCTCTATGCAAAAATTCTCACATCAAATAAAAACAGAATTAATAAAAATAAAAGCTCGTAAAAGTGAAAATTTATTGTACGCTACTTAATTTTTAATCGTCCCCGGAATGCTTTGGATATTAAAATTTATTCAAGAGATAATAAGTCCACGTGATATTAAAGGTTCCTCTAATTTGGAGGTATGTCCATTAGTAATTATGTATTCCTGATATCGTCCATTGAAACAGGCACAGTGCTTGAATATCAATAAAATTAAAATGAGTTTCGGTAGGACAACACTTTTTATGTGGACCAAGAAAGAGAAGAAAGCGATTACAGTTTGCGGACGGAGAAGATTTTGACAAAGTAGTTTTCTTAATTACGAAGGCTTCTCATGACCGGCCAATGTAAAAAAAAATGAAATGTAAAACCATGTCATCCATTGCACCACTCCTACCTCACCGTTGTATACTGTGTAGGTATCTGACGTATCGTCATTGGAGCTGATAATACACTATTAAGTAGACTTGTGTAAAAAAGTTCGTCTTATGAAAAATAACAATAATATTGGATTGTTTCTCAAAATTCGATAATTCAAGTTTTTTGGGAGATTTACATAAAACCATAGCGAAGATCAAATACAAAAGAGTTCAAAAACAGTCCCTCAGAACAGGACTATCTCAACTGTTCAGAATCGCTTACACTCATCGTTTGAACCCAATAACACCATAAAAAGCGTTAATACGGTGCCGACGACCGATTACCCAGTTCATTTGAATAAGCCCCCGCAATTGTATTGAATAAAAAAAAAAACAAATACTACTTTATGCAGGAATGCATCGGAGGATGAGCCGAAATATCGACCAATAAGAGGACGGGAAACCAAAGTGTATGTTCCCTGATTGGTCAATCAGGCTGCTATTGGATTTCAATCCCATTCAACTTTATCTTTTAATGTAGTTCCCATTAATTCTTTGTGTGTATTTGTCTTAAAGATTTAATTGAACACCTTGGTTTATCCATTTTTATAGATGATAATCTGGTCATGAATTTTCATTTAGGTTAATTTAGAGGTGGGACGTGTTCAAGTTTCCAATGTTCTGCTTTACATCATAAAATAATGTTGAAATAAACTATGCCTGTTACGAACTGTAATTTTTATAATAAGCTCATTTAATATTGCATTATTAGCCTATCAGAGAGATGATTTACTTAAATAGTTTTAATATGGCTTTATTACCTACTTACAGAAAACTGATAATTTTATTAAATATTGCTCATTTTGCTCGACCACTTCTTGAACCATGAAATATAAACTCATAAAGGCAAAAATTGTAAGAGTATTTATTTATTTATTGAAAATTTAGTAGGTAGAAAAAAATCAAAATCCCTTAATCCAACCTATCCTCATATCGTCAAATTGACGGTCTACGTTAATAGCGTCTAAAGCTGCTTAGGCGTCAATCATGAAATTTGGATTAAACAATAATTCCTTAAGTAGAGAAAACTACTCGTGGACGATTCTTAAGTGTTGAGAAATCCATTGCTTTATGATAAACTAGACTTTTCCCGCGGCTACATCCGCATATTGAAATAGATATGTTACTAGTACTTCTGGATAAGCTTTCTAATGGTGAAATAATTATTAAAATCTGTTCAGTAGTTTCAGAGTATATCGATTACAAACAAACAAACAAATCTTTCCTCTTTATAATATTAGTATAGATATAGACTATTGATGAGCTTCATTTAATGCTGAATAAGAATACTTAAACAATACTCACATATATATATGTCATATCCCCCCAAACTTCTTATGTCTTATGTCCAGCAGTGGACGTCTTTCGGCTGAAATGATGATACTCAATTTTTTTGTCAAATGACTGTGTTTCTCTAAGTAAACTGGATTGGACCTAAAGTGGCCATCGTCACGTCGCCGCGTCGACACAGTTCTTAAGCCATAGAAAATAAGCCACAATGATATTCTAGAAACTTGTGATTACTTATGCACAGAGCAAACTCTTAACCTATGTGATTGTCCATAGCTGTACACAATATCCGGGTAGCATCAGTTCCAAGAACCGGTTGAAGCTCCACTTTTCTAACTTGTTAGGATTTTGTCTTTGTGAACGGCCGGACGAAAAACAATTTCAAAACTTCTAAGAAATAGCTTAGCCCTGAACAAGACAATCTACAGATTCTGATTACAACTTGAAACAGTAATTATAATTAATGTGTTCAATATTACAAAGTTCGTCAAATCAGATTTTTTGTGTAGTTGCAGCATGCAACGAATGACTTTTTCGTGGAGATATGTCTTTCCCATACATTTTGATTGTTTTCTATATAGCGTTTACGATTGTAGATTGTTGACTTGGCTAGGGGGGCAGGTCAAGCAAAGCATGATATTGGTTAATAAAACGGGGCTGCAGAAAAAACTGCAATAGAAGAAGAATTCACTGGCTTCCAAAATGAGATTAATATCAAAGGATATTCTTAGCTCCGACGACTCGTGAATGTTCACATAATCGTGATATGTCATAAAATTTTATGAAAACTGATTGTTATTAGAAATATATTCGATTGAATATGCCATAAACATTTTAAATTCTTTTCATTTTTTGTTACCAGCTTTTATTTATGTTGATGTGTTAGAAGACTTTACTGCTTCGAACCCGTTTGATGCACAAATTGGTACCCTAAGATGGATGATGCTGTGAACTTTATTGGTGTGTGATTTTACGATAGGATTTGTGCGTAATGGGATCTCACGTTGCCGTTGGTCTGATGTGAAATATGGAAGCTGCAAGAAAAAATTTGCTCTTATTTTTAAAGTTGGATCAGATAAAGAGATTTATGAATTCAAGCAGCAGGTTCATAAATCTTCTTTATTTGTTATAAATCTTCTTTTATTGTCATTGTTATTTTTACACATCTCATCTCCTATACTTAAACTGGTTTCAAAATCGTTTAAAAAGAAAAAAGGTTGAGACAATACCTTACACATTTTATTTTATCCTCTCGACATAAATTACCAATAGAGTCAATTTGAATTATAATCGTCTTCTCAAATAAAGCTAATTACCCATACAAAGCGGCAACACTCTTTAATTATGACAGCTTGAAGGCTGGGCGTACACCTGCCCACTACCTCTATCTAACCTGTTGATGAATCATACTTAACTATAGTACTTAACAAGCCCTAACTTTGAAATTTGTGAGTTGTGTGGTATTGAAACTGAGCACACACAAACAGAAATTTATTTCTGATTTCAATTTTCTTTTTATCGACCTATTATAGAATTTTTGTCTCTTTTCCAACTTATTATTTCCTTAATTGTCTGTTTCACTGGTTTTACGATTGTTCCCTAACAATACTTCAATCTGTGGTGAGTGGTGAATGTACAATATATTCACGATACTATTATAAAACATTAAATAGCTTAGAAATTTCCATTCCATTTTCATATTAATCTAGAACATCTTATAATATAATAACTGTCACTCCAGCACCATTATTGTAATCTCCCACACAATCAGCGGAACAAATCATCATCAAACTAGTTATGACTGGTGATGCAACTAGGTATGCAAATTGTCCAGCGTCGGGTCATCGGCCGCCATGTTTGAGCATCGTCGCGCCCCCATTGGTCGGATCTGAATCGATTCGTACTGCGCCCGCGCAGTTAAGGTCAATGTCGATATGCCTTTGATCTGCTACCGATTTTAGATCTAGAATTAATCTCGCAGTTTTTGCGGATTTTAACGGTGACGTCATCTTTATTGGTTAAACTTTTAATTAAATATTTGTCTGATTTTGCTGCTTTGAAATAATATATCCTGTATTTATTTAAAGACCCTTAATTGCATTTTACTCATTTAACTGAACCATGTTATTTTTTAATGATCAGCAACCCAGGCATTTTTAAGTTCAGAGATTATAATATTCACAAAACCTCTAAATGAAAATGAGGATATCATAATTTATGGATCTGTAACGTCTAAACGATCAATTATGAGGCGTCATATTATCCCATCATCTGTGACTACAAGTGATCTACCAGTGAACTGCCCATGGTCTTGGGCCCTGCGCACGTTACATTTAGAAAACGCGTGCTTTCATATTTAGGGATTTACTTAAACTTGTATAATCTTATCAAAAAAATTTAGATACTTGTTAACCGTGTTTTAACAACAAGATAAATATCGGTGTTGTGAATAATTAAAAAAAATAGTATTAAAAGGCATCATATTGAGAGATTCATTTCTGAGAAGCTTGGAAGACTACTTTACATAAACAAAAGCGTTGGACGTTGTCAAATTAACATAGGGGAATCGGTAAGTGGCTATTTTTCATTAATTTCAAGGTCTGCCTTGAATGAAGATGCACGACCGTTAAACTTTAAATTGTTATAAATATTAGCAATTCAAAATATTAAAGCACCAAGGTATTGGTACATATCAAGGTAATCAGATGGTAACAGCAAATTTCATATTTTCCAACTACCACTAGTTCATCGATTCTCATATCGATTAGCATATTTTATATCCTATTCGATGCTTCGCATAGCAACAAAAAAGTGTTACCTATTTCCTCAGACCAAGTACTTTGGTCTTAGCTTATACCTTAGTGTTACATGTCTATAAATCCTATTTGATTGAACACATATCCTCTTATTGACGTAGCTTCTAGGAAAGAAATAATTTGCATACTCGGGTTGCTTTTATTTTATGGTTCATTGAAATATATTTTTAGGTATGAATTCACAAATCAATCAAGTTTTTGATTGTTGTGTGTCATCATCTCAAATTAATCAATCAAGTTTTTGATTGTTGTGTGTCATCATCTTAAATTAGTTTTGAATCCTGGCAAGGTGGCTTTTATATCAAGGTCTTTATCATTTTGATTTGGAAAGATTCGACCTCTTTATGGTATTAACTAATATTGATTATAATACAATTGCAATAAAAAAATATTATTGCCTTTTGGAATCGAATATGTCTGATATTAGTACAGTCGCCTGCATGACAGTGGTAACACGTCAATTCGAAAACCGCCCTTACTGCTTATGAAATAAAGATACTGCTAATCTTAAACTGCTGCTGCTAAGTGTTACCACCGACGTGCGGTCGACCGTACCACTTTCTTTTATTTATTTTGTGAAAACGTGGGCGATATGATAATTTTCTTGGCATCAACGCCAACTTATTCCACACATCTTAAATCACGGCCTAGTTCTCAAGATTTCCTGTATCATAAAGAACTGTGCACAATATCACTGCCGACACGGTATCAATAAATTCCATATTACATGCTGAATACATACATATGTATGTGTCGCCAGTATTTCTCGCTTGTATATTTGAATCTTTAATAAGATAGTATAATAGTTATATTTCATGCCCTATTTCTATGACCGCTTCATTTATAAGTTTCATCGGTATCTAGGCTTCTGATAACTGTATACGTTTATTTATATTTCCTGTGTCTAGATTATCGTTTGCTAATAAGATGGCATATGTTAACAAATTATTTAGAGAAGCAAAATTAACTGTTGAATTGCTAAAACGAATAAAGTGAAAACTAGCCTTGCCAAAAATAGTTAAAATAATAGTTACCGTCTAATTAATTGCCAATATAATTACGAATTTAAAATATATCACATTACATTTATATTTTGGTTGATTCTTTAAAATTACATAAATTATTTCTACAAAACTTAAAGTAACATTCCATTCAATCTTCAATTCACAGACAATGTTAAAGTTGCGTGGTAAGCTCATGATTTATTTCAAACGCCTTGAGGTATCAGCTCGTTATTTCACTATAATGTGTACGAATATCAAATAGAGAACAACTTCAACTAGGCCGTAATAATAATATATTTTAGAATACTGTTAGAATAATTGTCACCATGTTTAAAATTGGTTGAATGTGTTCGTAAATTAAAAAATAATATGGTGCAAATTCCATCTGTGGAAAACTAAACTTGACCTAAAATGCACAAACATATTTATGGAAAAATAACGACCAATTGCACCAAGATCATTTCCAAAGAGCATCAAATGCTCTAAATATTGTATTAATAAAATTGCTTCCTCATCCACAGGCACATCACAAAACCAATAACAACCTCAAACCACATTTGGAATCGATTATAAACCAATTCCAATTCTATCATACAACACATTATTATTACCAACATTGTTTCGAATGTAAAAATGCAGCAAGAACCGGTGGTTAGGCCAGGTCGGCTAGCTTGAGGCGGTGGCGCGAGGCCAATCGAGAGAACGAAAGCCTCGAGGGCTCCCATGCGAGCCAAGCTTCTTTCCCACCAACACGTAAATACCACCAAGGGATCCTAGGCAGTACCGTTCGAAATCAAGAGCTACGAAATTACTATCCAATAGAATAAACCTATTTCGGAAAAAAATGGGCTGATTCGGTATTTTTTGTTCCCAAACTAAATTGATCTAATCAAGTTGAGTCATTCTTTTTATGTCTTTGTTTTTGCAGCTGTCGCTTAAACAGACGATGATTCTAGGTTTTTTCAGGCTAAATATAATTAATTAATTTTCTACTTAGCTATTATATTAACCGTCGCAATAAACTCAAGTTCGTTAGCTCTTATAATCTTTACTTACAACTGAATATAATCTGGAATATATTGCCCAAGATTGTACTTTATGTACCTTCTATAATCTCCTTAAAGTAATGTTTCTAGTTTGAAACTTATCTCGCTTAATAAATGCAGCTTTCACCCTGTGCTTGTTTACGTACAAATGTCTTTGTTATTGCTCATTATACAATCTGTTTATTCGCTTTCTAGAACAAAATCGCAAACGACATGTCATTCTCACATACATAATAAGATTGCTCAATTATTCTGGGAAATAATCTGGGTGAATTCAAGAGGCGTCGGCTTAAACGTATTAACGTAAGCGTGACTTTCTGTCATAATAGGGTGACACTCGTTGCTCAATCAGATTTGTTCGTCTATGGTTTTAAGTTACTAACTTTGATACGTGAAACAATATTTTGGTACCATATCTCGCGAAGTTGCAACAGCAATTCTAAGACTGTCTTCGTTAAGATATTCATTGTTTTCAAATCATAGCATTGAAGAATAATATAGTCATACTTTATACTTATCTGTGATGCAGTCAGTTGTTTGGATTTCAATAATGACACCTTGATCTGAACACTGATTGGACAAAAGCAGTTTGGCTCTCAGACAATGGTCGATACCAAATTAGTTATCGCTGTCGTCCAAAATTGTGTCTGGGAGAACGGCTTTAAGATTTGCATATAATGGCTGAGCGGCGCGACCACGACTTAGATTTGGAGCACAGATCTCAGCGTCGTGCGCCTCTCCGTCACCCCATGTATTATAGGTACCACCATATTACGATTCAATCCCGACTTTGCACATCAGTGTCAACACCGCAACACAAATATTTGCCAATTACACTGCGCAATCAGTAGCTCGTTTGCAAGCAGCTCCAAAAATAACACAAAGATGCTAACACAGAAAAACTTAATAAAAGTTTATTGACTTTAAACCTCATTAAAAGTAAAGTTCGCATGACTCACATCATTCGAGCGGTGTTAATGGAAAATATTCAGCAATCCTTATCACAATGACATACGGCTCAAAATCGTTCATATACCTGTTATGACAGCAGTACTAGTATGTACCCACGTATTCTTATGGTTTTAACACAGACCATTTTAACTACCGACTGGTTGGTTATTCGAGTTGTTGCGCCGTTTAGCATGGTGACCCGACCCCGAGCGTGCTCGCCAGAACAATCTCATTGATTCGATATGAGATTAAGCGGCGTCCGTGAATGTTTCCATTTTGAATCCGCGGTGATGCTCGCTTGAACTCGCACCCGGATGTCATGTTCGATTTACATTTCGTTCTCTTGTTGCCGCATTCAATAGCGGTCGTGCTCTAGAGGGATTTACGAGCGAGTACATGATTGACGGTGGTGCGACGTCTGATGTAGACACAATTGTTACGTCTCTAGCACCGATAGATCGGATTCTCAGTACAGAAAGATACTTACTCCAATGGCGCAGCGACCCAAAACGTGTCTTGGCCTCCGAAACGAGAGAATGCCACTTGCCGCGATCTTTGGCAGTATTTCGCCAATCACTGGCTCTGATCTCCAGAAAATCGCTTTCTACCGCTCCAGTGATATCTAGGGCGACCGACCGGGCGTCGCCCTTTTGGTCGACCCAGATAGGCTCTCTTCGCATCTCGATCTTCTCCTATTCTCTCTACGTGACCAAGCCATCGGAGTCTGTGAGCTTTTGCCTCTCCTATCACATTTGGTTCAGCCAAGAGCTCTTCTATCTCAGCGTTCTTCCTGATCCGCCAGGTACCATCCGGTCTCTGCACAGGGCCCAAGATCTTACGTAAGACCCTCCTCTCTGTTACCAAGAGCTTACTCTCCTCTTTTTGTGTCAGTGTCCAAGCTTCACATCCGTACATTAGTATGGGTCTTATGACCGTTTTATAAATTCTAATTTTGGTGTTCTACTAAGAAGCTTGAACACCAGCACCTTATGTAGGGCGGCACTACATCTCAGGGTGTTATGGATACAGAAAGATGGAATTCGATAATCGCAAAAAAGTGTTACAATCGCTAGGGTCGCGTGTTTCCCCGGCTATCAGTATGCACGTCACACACAAGTCCACTTGTCTTGTTTACAATCCGGTGTCGCACGTAGCGATCGTGAAGGAACAATTATGTTGCTAAACCATGGACTATTGTATTCGCGGTTTGTGCGACCGTTAGCCGCGACCTTGAGCGTGATACGTTGAACCCTGGCGCTCAACTTGAGGTATTAATCGCTGCAGTCCAAAAAGGAGAAAAAACTCCTCGGAAAGTGAAGTCGCAGATACGAGACGGTCGTTGCTAAGCGTGCATTCGTTTGGTTCGAGCGCCCGAGGCCAATCATGTCTCGGTATAATAAAGGGTTGCGCGCGTCCTTTCGGCCCGGCTTTTAGATTTATGGCTGAGGTAGGCCGAGGTAGGCCGTGAGCCGCCGCGCCGCCGCCGACGCCCGCTCCATACGTTTGTCACACCATTATCACGATCGAATGCTTGCGTCTATTGACTGCAGTAATTGCCAACATGTGCTCAATAGCAACGAGCACCGATGTAGTCCACAATTTAAAAAAAATGAGCATCCTATTAATCTTCCTAAATGCAACATGACATGGTTACGCCCATATTAATATTTATGCTGATCGAAGTAGATATCGTGAATCGAAAGACTTTTGTTTTTATTCAGTGATGCTATCAGTGTTACGAAACAAATATGTATGATTATTAATTTTTATGTTCTCTTTTGCCTGGAAGCGTTTTTGGTTGCCCCGATTTCGGTTTGAAGGTTGATTTACACACCTCTTGAATATTTTATTTCCAGTCGCTGCAATTATTCTTAGCAGCTGTGCTCGCAAAAACTCTTTTTTTTTTTACTTTGATGATATTCTCATCTTTGCCAACACTTAACATGTTAAAGGATTCTCATTACAGCCTCACACATCTGTTTGAGATGGTATCTTTAATCTAGCGCCAACTGGACCTGCCGTTTCAGGCTTGGACGCGGTTCTCGCAAGCCGTTAAATTATCCGATTGATCTCGTATCTTGCTTCGTTTATGTTGAACAGTTCTGTTACTGTTCCTGTGCCTTTAGGTTTCCAATGACATGCTGATTTACTTATAGAATTAACAGAAGGATTTATTTTATTCATATTTTTTCAAGTTTCAAACTGGTTAGTTTTTTTTACCGACTTGCGGTACCATTTAGGCAACAGTCTAGTTGGTATTGAAGTTGTCATGGGCAAAGGTAACCGCTTAACATCAGGTGGGCCTTTAGCTCGTTTCGCCATCCTATACTATAAAAAAAAAAAAAAAAAAATCCTCGTATTAATTTACTAAAATTACGTCTACGCTAAGAATATGCTCTTACAAATCTAAATTTTGATCTTTGCTCCAAGCAATTGGAAAGACAACAAGGCTTCAAAGATATAAAATTGTGCTGATAAAGGACATTACTAAAGTTCCATTAAAGCCCAGCCTATGGATGTTATGTATAGAAGATGATGCTCACCACATACAATTCGATGAGGACAATGTGTTGCAATCTATTTTAATAAACGGACAGTACTACACAGATGTTTAATTTATTAAAATATTAACTATTTTGAGGTTTTTTTTTTGCTCACAAAACTAATGTCAAACAAGTGGTTGCCTAGCAACTAAACAGTTTTACTCTTCTATTCCTATACATGGTGAAGGTGGTAACAAGAGATTGGCTATCATTGGCTTTCTTTAGCAGTGGTGCCAACGTAATACATTTTGAAACCATAGAGTACTTACTAGGGATTGGTCAAAAATATGAAGTCAAATGGAGTACCATAGCCACTCACGTTAAATACGATGAATAGTAAGTAAAGAAACAAGAATGTAATTGTCGTACATTTTTTATCTTTGTACAGACTCAGGGCTATTCTTAGCGGTGTCCTTTGTTGCATTGCGACAGACATTATTCACACCAATATAAAATTAGAACTTAAGTCTATAAAAATCAGTTGGCAAAACATAATCAATGATTAGCTGTGCCAGTTAATTGGATGCGATCCAGGAGATTAATAACTGGGCCTTAAAGGCAATTACCATAGATTATAGAATTCTATGGCTACTGTAATAGCTTTAGAAGTAATACTGACATAAACACTAGTTCCATTCAGTGGGACAATTTAATTAGCTTTCACTATATTTAATGTGATTCTGCCTTTAATTGCGTCTCCTGTACGTTCTGATTTAGTAGGATTGTATATTGCCTTTTGTATAGCGGATTCTAACATCTTAATATCTTCTATTTCGAATAAAGCTCTTTTCTTGTCTTGAATAAAGTATCAGTAGTTAGTAGCAATAGTAAGTAGCCCACTTATTTATGGGACTTGATGAAGAAGATAACAAAACATTTCATTTCATTGTTGACTCTACACTATATTACCATGTGCAGATACAAAATGCGCCAACTGTTATACATCAAAGTTGCCACAACGATATGTAAAACAACTGACAGCATATGAAACCTTAAACTTCAATCATCTTGACATTACTTACATAACAACCGGCCATGACAAAACTGCATCGCGGCAAAATTTCCGCTCGATCTCACGAAGACGCGTCTGCGCATGTCGTGGGGGGAGACAAACGGGGGAGGGGCGGGATTGCACGTGTGTGCAGTAACTCGATCTCGGTGTATAGATAATTCCGTATTGTTGGCTACATAATGAAGCAAGGGGATGATGAATAGATGCAAGATCGTTTTGGTTAGATGGTAATTTTATTTTTAATTGAGGTGTATTTATTGGAACTGGATTAAAGAGGGAGATGATAATCGATTGCTAGACATTAAAAGATAACAGAAAAATTAAATAAACAGATATTCCGGTATTAATGGGCTAATAATTTTAGTAGTTGTTTCATTCAATCCATAACTATACCTAATAACAATCTTAAAGAAAACAAAATCTTTTACCAAACAAATTTTCTCATCCATAATCTAACATGATTGTCCCACCATTAGAAGGTGCATTAAACTAAATAACCTCCGATTTGTAGTTCATAAAGCACAATGCTATCACCTTGATGATGACGTGGTCGGTGTCAGCAGACGTGTGCTCAATGGGATCGACGGATGTTGTTCTGCGGGTGCCCACAGATCAATGCGACAGATGCGTTACAACTTTTTGTTACTTTGTAGCATCTGTGAGGTCAGGGTGATCAAAAAAGGGGTTCGTTATCATATAATTGGCATTGCGAGTGTTTTGTTTATTGCTTTTACCATAAATATTCCCATCTGCCAATTTTATGCCAATGACATCAATTGTAGCTAATGTTGCGATAAGAACAAAATGTAAAATGTCTCAATTATCTATATTGAATTTTATAAATTTTTGACAAGAAACATGTAAACTAGCACTAAGTTATTCAATCGCCCATTAAAGTGCCATCTTATCTCTATTTTTATTATGTTCCTTTTATACATATCTCAAAACAAGTTGGCAACAAGTGTTTGTATGTTAACATATAAAAACATCTTCGCAAAAAATATCCTCATCCACAAAGTTGCCTACAATTATAAATTTTACGATCAATTTATGACCTCCATTATCCAATTTTAATTAAAACTATAGAACAAGGGATTCCGAACTAAAGATAGGTTCCGCAGATGTTGAAGATTCACCTTCAGAAACATCTGCAATTTAGCTGCCGACCTTGCTCTAAACTGGTTCTTCTTTTACCGTTGATTGATGAGATGAAAACTTGTGATATACCTACCCATCTCCCTTACATCTGGTGGGTTTTTAAAATTCAAATGAGATTTTTATGATTAAAACTTATTATATTCTGAAAAGATTCATTGCTGTGTTTTAGTGGTTTAGCTGCACAAAATAAATATCATCTACATTTTCATTATGAGTCTTCCAAATACAAAATAATTCCTACTATTATATTCGCAACGACAACCTCAAACGTTCACTTTAATAAAATCACATTATAATCTACTCTATGAAAGTTGGGAGCGCAAGCTGCGCGCGCGCCTCACACACACCAATGCATCTAGCGTGCGCCTGTGTGGGTGCGCGTGGGAACGGGCGCGGCGGACGCGTGCGCGGATTGTGACATGCGCGTATTGTGAATTATTTAAACAAATCAACATTTTTTTACCTTTACGACTTGGACTTATTTTAGTTTGTGATCTGTATTGTAGGGCAGAGTTTGTTTCATGTCCAGTTTTTGTTTAAGTAGCTGCTGTAGGTGTCAGTTTATCAATTGCTTTGTTATGTGATGTCTTATCTTCTACGAATTGTCTTGCTTAGCATACATCGTCATTTAAGTCCTGTTATTTCCTAGAAAGTTTAATAGCAATAATAAACCTTGTTTTGTAGAATCCAACACAACTTACACTATTCAGAAGTGCTTTATCTCCTAGTCAGACCATATTTAAATTAATATTGGCACTCCATAAAGATAATACTCGAACAAGACTGAATAACCGTATCTTAACCCAGCTCCCAAACCTTGTATTATATAACATCTATTTGTCTATCGCTCGTCCAAATGATCCGATGTTCAGATTAAATATGACTTGCACGATCTGGCTGATTATTTCACGATGAAGATACCATTTGTAACCTGTTATGTTAAGAGAGGCATCTCTGTCTATTTTTGTATGAAATAATACTTTTAAACTGCTAATGATATGGTCTTAAGTGCCTATAATGGTCTGGCTGTCGTTAGGAGTAAAGGAACTTCCATAAAATATCCTGATATTAAACCTTAATGCTAGAATCTTATGAAATTCCAAGCTGCTTTTGTGCTAAAAGTAAATGATATTGTATAAGTTGCAAATAACTAGCCATGTACTATCAGTTGTTATGTTGACGACGACCATTTCGTATAAATATTTAAAGAAAATACGGTTATGTTACTAAATATAAATTAATTATGATTCTCGTTTTTACTAAGTTTAGCACAATTTATATTCAGACAAACAGATAGCAAATCATTTGTTTGTCTAGACATTGAGCTTTTCTCATGAATTTTATCTCTCTAAGATGCAAAAGCAACATTTTTAAAATGCGTCAGCAAATGCAGCCTCATTTATTTTATTTGCATTGAGACCTAAATCTCCAAAAATATATAGTATAAAATCGTTTTCGACATCACACTCGGACAAATCACCAGTCGTTGTCATTATCATTTGCCAAATGTTTGTGTAGTCACGATTTCGCAACTAACTACCTTGAATTTTGGTATTACTACACTGGCTAAACTTTTTATACGCTGAAAGATTGCAATTTTAATTCCAAATCCGGGAGTTGGACCAAATAAGCTGTGAATTATCTTCTCATTAATTTTGAAATAACAACTTGGATGTATTTATGGTTATAGCATTTAGCGATAAAACAACGATGATATCAGTTTCTGTTGCTTTGTTTGATATTTCTTTAGCTTTTCATTGTCGATATGATCAATTTCCAATTCAGGATTGGAACATAGTTTAGCCCAAACAAACAACAAAGCAAACGATTCGACAATGCATCTTCTGTCAATACCTTTACAATTTCCTTCCCTGAATATCTTCATTGATAGTACCTAAAACAATACGAATATTCTTGTACGCCTGTATGGTACTTAAAGTACAAAATCGAACACACCACATCTCTACCTGAAGTATTTGGTACAGCACTCATTGTGAGGCCGCGTATTGTCCTGGATGCGCAAGAGCATAGACCCTCTGTACTATTTGTTCGTGTTTCATTCGCCTCTGCGTTTAATGTCCTCGGTAAATTGACTTTTGTTAGTGACATTATTTGATTTAGTTTGTTGTTGGTTGTTTGTTTTTTTGGTTGTTAGTTTGTTGTTGGTTGTTTGTTTTTTGTTTATTGTTATCTACAGTATTATTGAAAAGTTAAATGTTTAAGTATAGCTATGGCGACTTGCAGCAATATAATTCCTGTTTTAATTTTCCTATTTTCATCTTCTCCTTGGGTCCTTAGTTTCTAAAGTGAAGTTAAGTATCAACTTTACTGCTCAACCATAAACTGTCTACAACCGTAATTGCAACAATAAAGCACCTATCACAACAATCTCGCTTATTAATGAAACGTCGACTCATCTCATTTAGCTTCGTGGCGTCATTATAAATCTTGTGGTTTTTCTATAATAAAAACTTGAAGAATTCGAGTACAAGGAGGTTACCTAGTACCTGAAGGTGCGGGTGTCCCCCTCCCCCACTTGCTACCGTGGCCACGCCCCCCGGCAAATTGCGTCCGCCGCTGCGCCTGGGCCGCGCGTTCGCCCAATCACGTACTAACATAGATCTGAATTTCACCGATCTAGATGCTTTAACTGCGTCTAACTTTATGTTAGAAGGTGTTCAAAAAGCTCGATTGGCAGATTTGAATGTGCCGGTGGTTGAAGTGGGAGGACTGTAGTTAGTTTTTGATGATGTGAATCTTATCAGTGTAATAAAAGTATTTAATTGGAATAAAATAATATAATTAATATATAAAATGAATGAATGGCTGGCCTTTACTTTGGTCAAAGATTACATTGCCATACAACGCGGCAATGCTGCCAGTCTTCTGGGTACGTTACTAGTTGAAAGCGACGCGTAGGAATATTTTGATGCTCTTTTTTAGTTTTTTAGTTTGCCATACAATGCGGCAATGCTGCCACACTTCTGGGTACGTTACTAGTTGAAAGCGACGCGTAGGAATATTTTGATGCTCTTTTTTAGTTTGCCATACAATGCGGCAATGCTGCCAGTCTTCTGGGTACGTTACTTGTTGAAAGCGATGCGTAGGAATATTTTGATGCTCTTTTTTAGTTTTTAGTTTGCCATACAATGCGGCAATGCTACCACACTTCTGGGTACGTTACTAGTTGAAAGCGACGCGTAGGAATATTTTGATGCTCTTTTTTAGTTTTTAGTTTCAAGTCTAGTTTTATTTCAGGTTTTTTATTTTTAAATGTTATTTCATATAATTGTATATACTTTATCCGTAATAAAAAACCGGCCAAGTGCGAGTCGGACTCGCGCAGTAAGGGTTCCGTACCACCCATCGACCTGATACCCCATAGAAACTTATTTAATTTACGAGAGTTTATCAAAAGACATCAACGCACAGGCGCGAAATATGAAGTTTTGCATCTCTTTCTTACGCAGGTACCACCACATACGTCCATATTTGTCTTATTTTTAGTATTTGTTGCTAAACTTCATAATATGCATAATATTACCGTTTTGAAGAAAGAGCAAGAACAAAAACGTTGAAAAAAATGTATGTTTTTGAGGTTTCTTGTATAGGTGTATTTTTGTTTTTAGTATTTGTCGTGACACACCTCATAGCAACACAATTTCTGAGAAAATTTCAACCGGTGAACTATTACCGTTCAAAAGATATAGCCCTGTGACAGACAGACGGACGGACGGACGGACAGCGTAGCGAGAGTAATAGGGTCCCGTTTGGCACCCTTCGGGTACGGAACCCTAAAAATGAATGAATGAATAACAAAATTATTGTCTAGTACCCATAGTACAAGCTCTGCTTAGTTTGGGACTAGATGGTGCTGTGTAAAATGTCCTAAAAATATTGATTTATTTTATTTGATTTATTTTTATCTATGATACTTATCTTCTTAAATACTATTTCGTGTGTTACCTAGTGGGTAATTGGTCTTACTCTTGGCATTGAATCATTGACGCCCACACCTCCAAACATAAGTAAGTAGGTACTTACTTCATAAACTAAACATTAATTATAGTATTTCTGCAATCCATTTGCGTAAAAAAATCTACATTCTGAATTCACACATCCTCAAAATAAATCATATCATATAATATTTTCGAGATAGGATAATATTTATTACAACAATATAGCACTATCGACGCGCCTATCTGTTTTAAATCCTAGGAAATAAAGTTGGTATAAGGGGTTCAAAAACCTTTAGCTTATTACGTCAATTACAAGGGTCGTGTGGACTCTTATCGGCGAATGTCTACAGGGCGCTATCGGGAAGATTTACAAGGAGTGGGTCCTCCGAAGTCAGAGATAGAATCCTGAGCCATTGTGTTCCTATCTCTAATTGTTGTTACGCTAATTAAAGGTTTAGCGAAATCTGTTGGAGACTGCTACAATTTGTGGAGCTCTGTGCTTTTGCAGTTAAGCAGCAATTATCATTGTGAACATTTTCGGGTATTTTAAGTAACTTGTTTTAATTTTAACTATCTTAAAACATGTTATTTTTTAATTTAAGAGCTTCTTTCAAAAACAGCGCAAGTGTTTTTTTTTTGAGTAGTGATTTTTTACTTTTGCATTAAACAATCTTTGATTGTTTGTTGTTTTTTATTCTTCTGAAAATCTTTTTTTTACGTGCTCTTTTTGTAAAAACCTCTTCAATTGTGTGAGATAAAGACTTGGAAATATAAATTATATAATTTAGATTCATAAGCTTAAATAAAAACCGGCCATGTGTGAGTCGGACTCACGCAGTATGAGTTCCATACCACCCATCGACCTGATACTCCATAGAAATTGATTTATATAATACCAGGCCCCTCAGAAAGTATTGCGAAAAAAAGTTTTTATATATGGGAGACTGGCCAGTTATAATGTTTTTCGAAAATATGATTATTTATAAGTAAAAATAAGTAAGTTCCAATTTCAAAATTTCCCTCCACATTTTTTGCGAGTTAATTCAAAGTATTGTGTCTCACTGAAATATGGATCTGCGCCGGGAACATTTTAGAGCTATGATTTTATACGATTTCAAGTGTCGCCTGAAACCGGATGAATCGTACGATAGACTTCAAATGGCATTCATGGATGAAGGCCCTTCCAAGGCAACCGTGTATCGTTGGTATAACGAATTCAAGCGCGGTCGACCAACTTTGGGGGATGACGAAAGAAGCGGTCGCCCTTTGACGGCTGTTACCGAAGAAAACGTGCTAGCAGTGAAAAATTTAATCCAAGACAATAGGCGAATTACATATCAGGAGATTCAACACATATTGAAGATTGGATCGGGAAGCGTTCACGAGATTCTACACAGCCATCTTCGCGTGAGGAGGATAGTATCACGCTGGGTGCCGCACAACCTCACCGATGCTCAGAAGCAGGCCCGGGTGGAATGGTGCCGTGATATGCTTAACAAATTTGAAGCAGGCTCGTCTCGGCGTGTTTACGACATCGTTACAGGTGATGAGTCCTGGATTTATCAATACGACCCAGAAACCAAGCGCCAGTCGACTGTTTGGGTGTTTCAAAATGAGCCAACGCCTACCAAAGTGAAGCGATCTAGAAGCGGGGGTAAGATTTTGATCGCTAGCTTTTTTAATTTGACTGGCCACTTGGTATCAATTCCCTTACGGGATCAAAGAAACATTAATGCCGAATGGTATACTACCAAATTTTTGCCAGAAGTTTTCTCTGTTATAAGCAACAAGCGACCAAACACAGGGCTCCGCGGGCTACTGCTCCACCACGACAATGCACCTGCGCACACCGCACTCAAAACGAGGGACTTCCTGGACAGCACGCCAGTCAAACTCCTGGGTCACCCTCCTTACAGCCCTGATCTAGCACCGTGTGACTTCTTTTTATTCCCAAAAATAAAAAATCAGCTCAAAGGGATACAATTTTCGTCGCCGGAAGATGCGCTGGCTGCGTTCGAGCAGGCTGTAAACGAGGTGTCTGCGGCGGACTGGAAAAAGTGTTTTGAAAACTGGTTTAGGCGCATGAATCTTTGTATAGAGGCTGGTGGAAAGTACTTTGAAAAGATTTGATAAAAATATATGTACGTATAGAACAATTTTTTTTAGTTTCGCAAAACTTTCTGAGTGTCCCACGTATATACGAGAGTTCATCAAAACACATCAACGCACCGTGCGTGAAATATGAATTTTTGCAACTCTTTCTTACGCAGGTACCACCACATATATCTATGTTTGCCCTATTTTTTGTATTTTTTGCTAAAATAGATTGTATGAACTATAGTCAGACCAAGTTTGAGTTTGGTATGTATTACCGTTTTGAAGATAGAGCAGGAACAAAAACGTTGAAAAAAAAGCATGTTTTTCGAGGTTTCTTTTTAGACTTTATTTTATTTTTAGTATTTGTCGTGATAGTAGTCATAGCAACACATATTCTCAAAAATTTCAACCAGTTACCTATTACCGTTCAAAAGATACAGCCCTGTGACAGACAGACGGACGGACGGACAGACGGACGGACGGACAGACAGACGGACAGCGTAGCGAGAGTAATAGGGTTTCCATTTGGCACCCTTCGGGTACGGAACCCTAAAAGGTAAATCCCTATACTTACACGCTAAAGCATAAAATATCGTCGTGAAGTAATTAAAACCAAGCTTTGACCTAATAAGCGTAGCTAATCTAATTTTAAACTATCAAACATCACAAATCTTTCGGAGAATCGAAGAAATCTGATCACAGTACATTCGTAGCATTTTTACACATGTTTAAACAACACGACGTGGTCGTCTGTGTGTCACATGCTAGCATGTGTGAATGAGGTCTACAACATTTTTTGTTCCAGACAAATATTCAAATTTAACGATTTCTAAGTTTTTCAAAGGCAAAATTTATGACGCGACGAATGAATTAAGATTTGAAATGAAATATAAAACGTGTAGTAAAAATTGGGAAGGTTTCAGAAACAAATCTACTTACATACTTTGATCCGTTTTTCATTACAAATAATTTGTTAGTACGACCGTGACCTTTTATCTACACTAATATTATAAAGAGAAAAGATTTGTATTTTTGTGTGTATGTTTGTAATGAATAAACTCAAAAACTACTGTGCCGATTTCTAAAATGTTTTCACCATTAGAAAGCTACATTCACCCTGAGTAACATAGGCTATATTTTCATGACCACCCGTGCGACGCCGGGACGGGCCGCTAGTATATATACTGGGTGTAAGGGGAACGCTTCCGAAAACGAAGATAGGTGCTGGTGATTACTGATACGAAACCACGAAAAAAAATGCGATTCTTTTTTTAGATTTTTTCATATATATATCATTGCATTTTTCATACATAACCAGCTTTGGGCAGTTAAATAAAACTCATAAATATTGAAAAATGCAAAAAAAAAAATAACTATAAAAATAATCGCATTTTATTCGTGATTTCGTATCAGTAATCACCAGCACCACCACCACCAGTTATCCGGAGAAGAACCGGAGTGACCGACATAGCTTGTAGGATCAGTAAGCTGAAGTGGCAGTGGGCTGGCCATGTCTGTCGAAGGACCGATGGCCGTTGGAGCAGACGAGTCCTTGAGTGGAGACCGCGTATCGGCAAACGCAGCGTAGGGCGCCCCCCTGCCAGGTGGACTGACGACCTAAAGCACGTGGCTGGGGGGGACTGGATGCGGAAGGCAGAGGACCGAGCGTTGTGGCGCAACTTGGGAGAGGCCTATGTCCAGCAGTGGACTGCGATAGGCTGAGTTGATTGATTGAATCACCAGCACTATCACCTGTCTTCGTTTTCGGAAGCGTTTCCCTGACACCCTGTATACAACAAGAGGGCGCTCGTGGCTTTGCCCGCGTAGATGTCGCATCTCTCAGAAACTGTTTATTTTCTCATGATAAAAATTAGCAATATGGTCTATCCGTGTGCCAAACATTAAAATCCGTTCACCTCTTACAGCATGAAGAAGCGGAAGAAGTAACAAACATACGCATTTATAAAATTAGTGTGATGATGAAATATTTGTGCCGGTATAAAAAACCGGCCAAGTGTGAGTCGGACTCACGGAGTAAGGGTTCCGTACCACCCATCGACCTGATACCCCATAGAAACTGATTTAATTTACGAGAGTTTATCACAAGACATCAACAAACGTACGCGAAAAGTGAATTTGAATCTCTTCCTTACGTAGGTTCCACCACATATGTCTTTGTTTTATTTGTTGCTAAACTACATAGTATGCACTATAATCAGACCAAGTTTGACGCTGGTATGCCGTTTTGAAGATAGAACAAAAACAAAAACGTTGAAAAAATTCATGTTTTTCGAGGTTTCTTGTATGGGGACCCCCTTTGGTTTTAGACTTTTTTATTTTTAGTATTTGTCGTGATAGGCACCTCAGTAATACATCATCATCATCATCATCCTCCGAGCCTTTTCCCAATTATATTGGGGTCGGCTTCCAGTCTAGCCAGATGCGGCTGAACATCAGTATTTTACACGAAGCGACTGCCATCAGACCCCCGCAACCCAGTAACTGGGTAATACTGACATTCGGAGGTTAGACCAGTTGTCAGACTTTAAGGCTTCTGACTACCCGTAACGACTGCCATAGATATTCGTGTGACAAACGGGACCGACAGCTTAACGTGCTCTCCGAGGCACGGAGGGGTCTAGATGTGTAACGAAACGGTCACCCATCTAGACTGACCGCGGCAAGTGCAGCTTAACCTTGCAGATTGTACAATCCGCGCAGTCGTTGCTTCGCTACGAGCCCCTCACCACAGTAATACATATGCTGTGAAAATTTCAACTGGTTATCTATTACCGTTAAAAAGATACAGCCCTGTGGCAGACAGACAGATGTACGGACGGACGGACAGCGTAGCGAGAGTAATAGGGTCCCGTTTGCACCCTTTGGGTACGGAACCCTAATAAAAGCCAGCCTCGTTTCTAAAACCACAAAACTTCTAGACCGAAAGCGTAAACTAGCTTTAAAAATCCATTCACAAAAAAATAAGACATCGAATCTACAATTTGCATACAAAGCCGGGAGAAAAGAGAAGTATTTATTGAACAAGCGAAATGTAATGTTTTAGTTGCGCGCGCACCCGATGAGCTATAGCGCTGCGCCCGCGCATGCTACCGTGCGTTTTATGCTCCCACCATATTGGCTGTTGTTTATTTTATAACGACTAGTTTATTTAGTCTCTAGTTTGGATTGCTAATTTAATATGATAGAACTAGGAAACTATAAACTGAAAGTGCTGAAAGATCAATGAAAATATAACGTAACAGAAAAAAATATTAAGCCATGAAAAACTGTATAATGAGTGACTCATTCAGCCGTTATGTCCCTTCATAATAATAAAAAGTGCATTCTTTTTAAAAATAGGTTTATGTTACATTTTTTTTTTTTTTTTTGGCCCGCAACTCTGCCTTCTCTTCATGTGCGGATTTATATTCGATTATCACTTGCTTTAACGGTGAAGGAAAACATCGTGAGGAAACCTGCACACCAGAGAGTGCTCCATACAGTTCTCATTGGTGATGGATGGTGGTCTCATACTGAGAAGAGACCCGTGCCCAGCAGTGGGACAGTAATGGGCTGGTTATGTAACCATTTTTCGTTCCGTGTGGTGTCGGACATAAATAATTGCACCACCCTACACCCCACACCTATCTCTTCTCATGGGTAAAATGTGATTAAGGGATTCACCAGAGGATGGGCAACAGCGTTCTCTGAGTATTTAATCAATCAACTGCGATCGCCAACCTGCCTGCCAAGCGTGGCGATTATGGCATTTCCGCCCTTATTTGGGGGAGGCCTATGTCATGCAGTGGACGTCTTTCGGCTGAAATGATGATGATGATGAACCCTTTTTCGTTTCCTTATATTCTGTTTAACCGTATTAAAGCTGCAACGAAATAACTAAGTCCAAATATCCCTTTCATACAGTTAAAACACCAATTAACATAATTCCCATACAAAAATCCCATTAATACGGTTTAACAACATCAGTACATCGCACTTCTTTTCCGCCCTTTACGGGTCGCGTAACTGAGCATGTCCATAGATGCGCAAGCGCACCTAACGATGACAGGAACTGAACTGGTTCGGCTGCTATATGTTCTCTTAGGAAAAAAAGTGGAGAATCTTGTAGAAAAACACTTTTTCTGGTCTGGCCAGCTTGTTACCGTTATTGTTACAAATTGGTATGATATGTGATGTGATTAGGTTGGAGCTGATGTGTGGGACCGATGCGACGTTTGCCTTAGAAGTTGAGTTTTAATAGGATCTCAGTGGACCAGGAGAGGAATAAATGTATGTTTTTGAAAAAGGTCAGTCATAAACTATGCTTGTTTACGGTACAAAGAGCTGTGGACTACGTAACTCTGGATAAGAATTTTTCGGAGAACTGATTATTTAATTTTTCTTACGCTGCCTGCATGTTTATCCAAACGATTATCTAAAATAACAAAACAAGACATTCAAAAATCTTAATCCAAAGATTCGGCGATACAAAATCTTGATCAAACAACCAAAAAATAACATTCACATTTCGATGACACTTCTGCGTTAAACGATTTACCGTCAAGATACACCCTTTGCGCATGCGCAAAGCGCACGCAGGCCGTCAGCGCGCGCGCATCAGATAACTACGACATGCGATGCTATGCGCGCTTCCACGAACCAAACCAAACGGAATATTTGTCGTCTGTACGCGTTTAATTGTATTATACATTCATTCATACATACTCATGCTAATTATGATGTACCGTGTGTTGTTGGTACTGTTACATTTGGTACACACGCATTTGGAAATAATTATTTTTGAACAGATGTTACGCGTCGATAATTCAAAAATTTTTGACTGACGGTGCAAATACTTAATCGTTATTAACGTTGATATTTATAATGGAAGTTTGCTTATTTATTTCACATAGATTTCCTTATAATTGTTTCAGAAAAGAAGTTTTAACAATAATAAAATTAGTGATACTTTTTAATATTCCTTCACTTAATCCACATTAGCGGTGGGCATTGAATCAACGAACGACTTTTTTTACACAGCTTTTTCATCAGAAACGAATGTTTTCCATTGCTTAAAAAAACAGGTTGAAAAAAAAGTAGGTATGCAATTTGAGAAAGGAACAGTGAGGTAATTGTGTAATGAATTCACATTTACATTAGCTTTCATTTTGAAATTACAGATATATTCATTGCGTGGTATGTAGTTTTTGATAAGATGGATTGTCAAAACACACAGCAATGAACATTGAAATCCAAATGATTGCAATCGCAAGTATTAAGTTACACAATTCGGCAGCCGGTTACAAAAAACTTATGCATTGACAAACGAATTGTTTCAAAAGACCAACTAAATTTTATTTCAATATGAATAACGTTCATTAATATTATTTTATAAAATGAAACTGTTTTGAACGCATAAACGTTAACATTAAAGAAAATTTTAAATGCAGCTGTTTTCAAACCTTTTAAATAAAACAGCTTCTTCAACCTGTTATTTATTGAAAAAAAAAATTGTTACTTTACATTGACACGAAAACCGTCAATTTCCCAACAAGTACGCAGTATATTATTTAGTCCTGATTACCAATCCATTAAACAACTTAACCCAATTTTCGTACAGATTTCATTACATAAATGGTGCAACCCTCTAAAAGTTCACTAACGTTGCAACTAGCAGCGTATCGTATAACGTAGTAACAAGCACGCAACTATTTATTTATTGCGGGCACTGGCAGCGACACGGGATCTCCTGTCGCCAGCTATAAATTATGGTAGCACAACCAACCTTGGTCTTGCGCGTTTTCCAACTAGCAGTGTTTTGACACAAATGTAGTCCTGCGATCTGCGGTGTATAAGGACCGAAGTGGAAAAAGTTAGAAGTGAATTTATAGGGTCTTAAATCTTATCAGAGCAAAATCTTTTGTGAAACAAAAGTCATCATTTCAGTCGAAAAATGTCCACTGCTAGACATTTTATTTTATTTATTTATAGGACTCCCCAAGCAGTTTGGGGGGATATTCCATAATCGCCATGCTTGGCAGGCGGGTCGGCGATCGCAGTTGGTTGGTTAAATACTCAGAGAACGCTGCTGCCCATCCTCCGGTGAATCCCTTAGTCGCGCTTTTACGACACCCATGAGAAGATATAGGGTGGTGCAATTCTTTACGTCCGGCACCACACGGAACAACAAGAAACAAGAGAAACAAGAGTATTTTTGTGTAATCTAGAACCATCGCATCCCCCAGAAATGATTTCCAGTCTCATTATGAAATGTTCCAAACATTCTGCAATAAATTTAACCCATTTAATAATTATTTGTTGTCATTAAAATTAAATTAGACAGCAGCATATAATCAGAAAAGGGTATCTTTTACCTGACGATGACATGAACAACTTGCAAATGGTGGGCCGCAGTATAAAACTTGCACATGAAAATACAGTGATACCGTGTGAGCACGTCGATTCTTCTTTTTCACCCACCTCTATAATTAGATCAGCGATAATAATAATTTATTGTTGGCACTATAATGAAGATTTAGCTCCTAGTCTTGCTAGCTGAACAAAAGCCCTATTTTCAAGACCGGTTATAATTTTTAGAGATAATCTTTGGAGCGGTGGCCATCGTCATCTTGTAGTCTTATTGTTTCGCTGAAGTCGTAATTATTGGCGGTGAGAAGCTATCTCTGAGTTTCATGTCATAATTCCTGTTAGTTCAATATAATTCCTGTTTATCTTTGTTAGCAATTTTATAACTAAGTGGTAATTGGCAATACTTAGTGGAATTGGCGGGACGAAATGGATGCATTCCTTAAAAACTGGAAGGAAGAGGCACAGGATCGGGAAAAGTGGAAGAAATGGAGGGAGGCCTTTGCCCAGGAGTGGGAAAGCACAGGCTCATAATAAAAAAATAGCAATAAATAAAATCTTTGCTAATGAACAGGTAATGAAGATTGTAATTTTGTGTACTATATATCGTTTCTAATTTTGCTTGATTTCATGATCTAGGTCTTATCGTTAAAAACTTGAAATTACCTGTTTGGATTTTTTCTTTGGATAATCTTCTCTTCTCATAAAGCTTTCGTCAGATCAAAATTATCCTGAAATGCTGAGAATTTGCAATACCATCATCGAAGTTGTAGGTCCAGTGTTGTATGCACCCTTTGGCGAGGTCACTGCGTGGGTAGGCAACAGGCTTGTCCTCCCACGCCAGCATACATACAGGCTCACCTCAGCTTTAATACACCAACCTAACGAAATCACGATAAAGCCATTTGTATTTGGTGGAATCCATTGTTTAGATCCAAAGCATTTTGCTGAAGCAAAAGTAAGCCCTTAGAGAATGTTGTATTTATGAATGTCGCTGGTTCTTTGCTTCGAAAATGGGTTTTGGGCTATTTATTTTAAAATAAAGTTTACTATATCACAAGGTTTGATCTTCTCACAGACGAACAAGCTTTTCCGTTTATCATAGCTTGTTGAGTCACTTGTAATAAAACATTAATATTCATAATTATTAGAAAATAAAGAACGTTACATCTATACAAATTTTATGAGTTTTACGGGCCATAAATTGTGATTTTATAATTGTTACAAATAATATAAACAATATTAAATACACAAACCATTTAAAATGAATTTATAATCAAACATCCAATATGGGTTTATGATGTTCAATTTGTGTAAAATAACTATGAATGTATTTAGACAGAGTTTATTTTCCCACCAACACCTCAAGTGTCGGTATTGGAACGGTCCAATAAATGAGATTTACTTCGTTTAGTTAAGAACATTAACATA
This sequence comes from Asteroscopus sphinx, assembly GCA_949699075.1. Lineage (NCBI taxonomy): Eukaryota > Metazoa > Arthropoda > Insecta > Lepidoptera > Noctuidae > Asteroscopus > Asteroscopus sphinx. The sequence goes on from OX453003.1 coordinate 30,483,658, forward strand.
CACGTGGGTGGGTACATTTAGATCGGGACTGCTATCGGTAATATAAACTAATATAATAAAAGTACAGTGGGTGTTACATCCTTTTCATTGATTTTTCTTTCTTCTGATCTCCATTTGTAGTGTTGTTTATACATTAAATAAACTAACAGCCACTGTAAGAACATATTAGTTTTTGGTACGTGATCTGCTTGCAAACCAAGATCTAACGTTTGTTTTAACTTTACAATGTTCGGAAAAAAAAATACATATTTCGAAACTTGCAGTTCAACAGTTCTCCTCATCAAAATTGTCCTTTCAGAACTTTTTACATGCATAAATCAGTAAAGTGACAATGATTTATCTTATATGTATTGCGTATACCCTGTTCGGTTATCATGTCATTGTAATTTACTGTGAGATTATGATAATAAGCCATTTTTACTTACCTAAGAAAAGATTCTCGCGCTTACGTGGGCGTTCTTCGACCATTTTATCTGTGAACATATTGGGTGCACCATAAGCTTTGAATAGCGGTTTGAATTGTGTCAAGAATGTCTTAGTTCTCATGTCAATAATGTTGTCGACCGTTGTTTTGTTATTATCAATAAAGTATTCTCGTTTGTTATTGAAAATAGTGACATCTTTTTTAACTTTCTTACTAAATTCTTGTCTTCGATTGATTCCCAGGTTGGTGGTATAAAAGAAACCCATAGAACTTTACTTGCTCATATTTTGCAAGGTGCAGGGGATAACTGAGGGGAAATTGATTATTTAATGGTGTTCTTAGACGACGACCTAGCGATCCATGATTACCTACATTATGGCAATCTGCAAAAATACCATCATTATGCGCCGTGGTGTTTGATTTTTGGTTTGCAATTAGGATTTCTATTTCAATACCTTACTTGAGTTTACCTCGTTAATTTTTTTGTTCATGAGTAAGCAATTTCAACAATGAGATTGCTCTTTATAAACTTTCTAAGTATTTAAAATTATGCGAGCTTTTAATATTAATTGCCAACTTAATTACGTACATACTTCTGCCTACTTTTGGCTAATTGACTTTCGTTCTACTGTTATATACTTACTTATTTAGGACAATAGAAAATATTTTGACTCAAAAATAATATTAAATTTAAAATTTAAACCTTAAAAACGCATCATGTCTACAAAGGCATGGCCTGCGCGTGCGCACGTCACGTGGTCGTGTTCGCGACGTATCTGCGTTATTTATTGTCGACGTCCGGCTCGGGCTGCACGACTGTACCTACACCTACGTACGGACACCAAGTGTATGTTATAATATAATGAATATGTTATGTCGTTTTATCCCTGGGCTTTTTTGTATATCGAATTTTGTTAAGTATGAAGTTATGTTTATAAATGCACTGTTTTTCGCAAAAATAACTGTCTTAAATAGAAACCACAGCAAAATATGACTGAAATGAAAGTAGACACCAACGTTCTTGGTTCTTGGTATAGTGCTAGGATAGAGCATGAAATAGATTTCACTTCTGGACAAAATAAAGTTTAAATATCAAGCGATTTGCTAATAGCTTTATTGTGCGCACCGCTAAGGAGTGTTAATTCCTTGCCGTCTGTATTTCCCGGTAAGTGTAACCTGGTGGTCTTCAAGGCTCGGGTGAATATGTTTTTGCTTGGCAAACGTGTACAATGGTCAACCGCACCATCGCTTATGGTGAGGTGGCGGTGTAACGCAAGAGAACAAAAACAAACTTTGATTTCGAGTACCTACTCCTTCCACTTGACCGCATTCAGCGCAGAGCGGCTCGTATCGTCGGCGACTATGCTATTCCCAATCGGCTTGACCCTCTAGGTTTGCGAAGAAACGTTGCATCTCTATGTATCCTATATCGCATGTACAATGGAGAATGCTCTGAGGAATTGTTTGAGCTTATACCAGCCGCTGACATCTACCACCGTACCACCAGCCATAAATCTAAATTCCATCCTCACCATCTTGATGGTTGATGGTAAGTTTGTTCGGGAAAACCGCTGACAGAAGTTGGTTCCAAAGTTTTGCTGTACGAGGCAAAAATGGCGTGTGAAATACAGTACTTCAAACTACGTACGTACGTTACGTACGTACTACAAACTTACCATCAGGTGACCCGCATACTCGTTTTAATAAATCAATTTGCCTCCGATTTATCCTATGATATATATTTAAAAAAACCTATTCATCTAGCTTATGTCGAATTCCTATTGATAGGGAAAATCATAGATGAGTCACAGACATAAATCAAAAGTTTACTGAAGCCCACGAACGTAGACTTCATCAACATGTGATTGTCGAAGCTATCCAGCCGCTATCGACAATAAGACATAGTGCGTACACTGAAAAGAACTAAACCTTTTGAGTTAGCGTAGTGAATAATAGTGAACAAAATAGTGATAATGCACTGTACATATAACGCAAGAATAAAGTGTTTTTATTATATTAGTATGGACATTATTATTAGTTATTAACAAACATACGTAACTTAGAAAAATAAGTTAGGTTAAAATTTCATAATAGTCTTGTAGGCTAGATTGTAAGGCATTATTAAGAACCGTGTTCTTTTAAAATAGAAAAAAAACTAACAAAGAAAAGATCAAGGTCTTATCAACTTCTATTTTAAGAAGGCAATTTTTTAAACTATTCAGTATTCACTATGCAACCCGATATGCATTAATAATCTTAATATAATTAAAAACCTCGAAAGTCATACGGAAGCTTGATCGCAAAGTTCATTAGAACGAGATCGGTTGCAGCTTTTAAATATCTATTTTTATCCATCCATACATAATTAATAACAAAATAATAATTATCATCATCATCACTTCAGCCGAAAGACGTCCACTGCTGGACATAGGCCTCCCCCAACAAGGGGGGGATATTGCATAATCACCACACATGGCAGGCGGGTTGGCGATCGCAGTTGGTTGATTAAATACTCGGAGAACGCTGCTGCCCATCCTCTAGTGAATCCCTTAGTCGCCTTTTACGACACCCATGAGAAGAGATAGGGTGGTGCTATTCTTTTTATACGGCACCACACGGAACAACAACAAAATAATATTCACTGTTAATCCTGAGCCTGGACTCATAAAAAACAGCCATCTGATAGACTAGACTCAGCTCAGAGGGCTATTGTACGTCATAAAGACCTCCGACGGAGACCAAGTAATAAATACTAGTACTTTAATAAAAGCTTTACACATGTCCTGTGGCTCAGATGTGAAGCGAAAAAGTAAAATAACACTTTATCAAAAGACTTGGTACAGCTCTAAGAATTATACAATGGAGTGTAGTGTAGGGAGGTAAAACTGAACAGTGACATTACACAAAGAAGTATAATAGATACATATACAACTAATGGCTCCGCTGTCAATGATCAAAGGTAACACGATAATAATTCATATAAGCTGATGATGCAGTTAGCGCATTTTGAAAGAAAGTAAGAAAAAAGTAAATAAAAATGATTTATTGCCACAACAAGACATGTCATCATCATCAACTCAGCCTATCACAGTCCACTGCTGGACATAGGCCTCTCCCAGTTGCGCCACAACACTCGGTCCTCTGCCTTTCGCATCCAGTCCCCCCCAGCCACGTTTTTCAGGTCGTCGCAACAAGACATGTAGTACTGCTTATATTTTAGGTATTTGGGTTTTTTTGGGATTTTTGTGCGGTCTTATGTTTTTAGCTCCGTATGACGTGATTAACCTATTATTATTTTGAGGAAATAAGTAGGGGTCTTGACCGCACCTAAGCCTCTGTAACTTGATATGATCTATTTTGACGCCTCTTGCAGTATTACAGCACTTTCGAAAGCTGCATGTCGACTAACGGCCGAAATTAATATCCAATCTATCCACGATTTGCCCTACTAGAGATAGGAATTTGACATAAGCTCCATACAAAAACATGTCAAAATTCTATCTCCAGTAGGGTAAATCGTGGATAGATTTTTTGCTGTATGACATTGAGGGAGGATTTGATCTCCACCAGACTACCTACTTTATTTATAGAATTTCTATGCCTCTTTGGCTAATTGTAACTGGAAGCCAAAGGACCCAAAGCGATGACCTAAGAGTATAATAATGTAACAAGTAACAGGTTACTAACCGACGTGGTCTTAAAAGGTCTTATTATTCACTTAGGAGAAAAGTGGATGTTCCGATTCGCAATTGAAAACGAGGTTCTCATACAAATCGGTCTTTCTTTTGCTCATACATCGACAACTACCTATTGAATTACAAGAACTCTCACCATGACGTGGTGACATGTTAGACCAAAAAATCAAACATTACTTTTATTCAAAATCATTATTATTTTCGTACCATTCGAACCCAAGTGGGAAGATGTAATTATAATCTTGGAAAATGGGGTTATTTCAAGAAAACGGTGACAGGGTGTGGTTGTGAGTATGACCCTCAAACTATGGCTCACCTCTTATCCTGTCCTTTGTGTCCCAACACCTTTACCTTAGGCGACCTCTGCGCCGCCACTGATAACGCCGTAGAGGTTGCAAAGTTTTGGGCTTGCCAAGTCTGACAAAAGATCAGTAGTACCACTTACACGTAGAAGAAGATTGTTATTTTAAACCTCGGACGATTATTAATTCCTGTTTACTTATAACAAATAAAATATCCCCCGATATTCTCATAAACCATTTCAAATTGCTAATATTTAATCTGTTTGTTCCAGTTGTACATCCCGATACGCGGGCGAGTTCTGCCAGCACCTGAACCCATGCCACAGCGAGTCCAGTCCTCGATGCCAGAATGGAGGATCCTGCCGCGTCCGGCCAGGAGTTAGCGGAGGTCCTCCGTCCTTCGCTTGTGACTGTCCTCTGGGCTACAGCGCGTCACTATGTGAGATCAGGGTACCAGCTGCCTGTGATTCTGCACCGTGTTTGAATGGAGCCACATGTCGGTTAACGTCATTGGATACGTTCGAATGTGATTGCCCTCCTGGTTATACAGGTTAGTACTGGCTTGTAAAAATAATCTCGTTTATAAAAACGCCTACGCTAACTGGTCCTGTGTCAGGAACATGAAATCCCAAAGTGATAGCGAGTAGCGAGTGATAGTAATCTGCGAACCGGAGTCCTTTTTTGGCCACTAAAAATTGATGTGTAAATAGAACGAAAATGGTTAGCAGGGATTAACGATTCCGGTCTCATAAAAAGTGTAATTTTGCAATTAATTTCGGTTGAGGTAACCTAATTGAATATGGAATTTAGAATGGGACAGTAAAGTTCTGGAGTGGCGACCGCGTACTGGAAGGCGCAGCGTGGATAGCCCCTCCACAAGGTGGACCGATGACCTGGTGAAGTTCGTGGGTATCCGCTGGATGCGGAAAGCACAGGACCGGTCGTTGTGGCGATGCTTGGGGGAGGCCTATGTCCAGCAGTGGACGTCTTTCAGCTGAAACGATGATGATGTAGTAGTAGTAGAGCTCTTTTGTGAAAGAGCTCGTCCGGGGAAGTACTACCACCGTATCTACTTCTCCGCCAAATAGTGATGCTTGCATTGCTGTGTTTCGGTCTGAAGGGTACGGGTCCTGGTGAAATTACAATCACATGAGACTTTCCATCTTCATGTCTCAGTTTGGCAACAGCCTAGGTGGTATTGCAGTTGTTATGGGCAAAGGTAACCGCTTAACATCAGGTGGGCCTTTAGCTCGTTTCGCCATCCTATACTATAAAAAAAAAACGTCGTCAGAAATAGCTTAGATTTTATCATCATAATTATCTGTCCGTCTGTCTGTTACTTACATCCTTTATGCGTAAATGGTTACGCATTTTGATGACTAATAAACAGGCGTTTGTTCTGCAAGATTTGTATTATGGTAAATATTACAGCTAGAATATGTACAATTGATGCATTTAGTCTTTGTTTCAATTCATTGGCATAGTCTCAGAAAAAGTTTATAGTGCATATATCCTATACCATTTATGGCTTTTGTTATGTCCACAACGGTAAGCTGTGTTAATTCACATTTGTTCTTGACGATATACATATATCGTCGTCGTAATATTGTGGAATAAAATCAGAAACAGAACGGACATAAAATATAATAAATAATATGATCTTTGAATACGTTTGGTTAAATGAGACGGAAAAAATAAATAATCTTAAGAACTTTGCTATCATTGATGTAATCCCGTAGGATGTCCATATGGCTACACATCAAGCTACACAAATCCATTATAAGCTGACCTCGCATTGTAGAGGCTTTCCGTACAATGAGAAGTCAGCTTATACGGGAAATGTATAGCTAGATATATAACCGTACGTCCAATCAAGGAGTTCTCATTAAATTTGTTTTTTTTAGTATACAAGCTTTTAACGTTAAACATAAATCAATAACATCCAATAACGAACAAACAGCCAAGCCAACCCAACATATTAAATACTGTGAATCTTTAAATCACCATCAAAATATGGAAAAAATAATTTACTTGGAATAGTAAACGATATCAATAAAAGTCTATATAAATCCGTCATCTAAACCGATGAAGATTTTTATATTACGGTTGGCATAAAATAAATTACGAATATAAAAGACGTTACAACTAAAAGCGAAATTCGATCAATCAGTGCCTCAAGCGAAACTGGTTTCAAAATTATGTTATCAAAATGATTTAGTGAACTATTAATGGCGTAAGTTAAGGAAGGAGTAACTGGTAAATTTTGGAAAGTTGTTACCGCTGCCGTTTCCTTTCAAATACTCTATTATAATTTGAGACTGCTAAATGTTATTTTGTTCTACATACATAACGTCTAAATTGAAATGCCATTTATAGATTTGGTATTGAATGCAATTGAGAAGCGACTAGTTCAGATTTTATCTTAAAGTCTTAAGATTTATATTGTTGTGACCCGTTATGTGAGGAATTGGCTTTAATTTGTAACAACATAACATAACATAACATAACATCATGCCTGTATTTCCCCGAAGGGATAGGCAGAGGTGTATAGCACACCCACATTTCGCCAGTTATGTTATAGTCCCATGTAAAAGGGGGCGAGCCTATTGCCACAACCGGGCACAAATCCAGACTCCGGGCTGCTACTGAGAATTTTCTAATGAAAAAACCCAATAACACTGCCCGACCCGGGAATCGAACCCAGGACCCCACGCTCAGTAGTCGCGCTTGCAACCACTAGACCAACGAGGTAATAAATAATCATATTTTCAGTTTGTAAAAACCTAAAATTGAAGATTAGATTCCAATTTCATGTTTACTTCGAAGTAATAGTTTGTCAAGACTACATTCCATCCCTTTCGAAATTCAGTCTTCTCTGAACGCCATCTATTTTCGATCGTGAGACAGAATTGATTCTACAATTGGTTTCGCTTAATGTTCTGGCATCATATTCAATTTCTTTGTTATCCTTACTTAAGAGAAGAGGCCCGTGCCCAGCAGTGGGACAGTAATGGGCTGGTTATGTTATGTTAATCTGATTTTAATTATTATTGTTATAAATTTTTTGCGTGCCACTTATGGCAAAATATGTGGAAACTAACTGTGACTCTTTATCCATCTGTCTTGACCCGTATTTTTTGCGATATAAATTATTCTTATTCTTAACTCTTTAACAATAAAATCTGTTCGTAATAATTCTGTTTTGTTTACAAGATCCCGTCGTCGTTCATTCTTACGATGTCTAACTACATTTTTTATATCCTTTTAAGGATTAGCTCTGAGTACTATTAAGTACTGACATGGCTTAGCTATTTTTATTTGTTGTATTGCCGTTACGTAGCATATAAAGTCAACGTCTATAAAAAAATATCGTAAATTGTTACATGATGTCATGGTTAAATGACGCTTATTTTTAGTTTGTTTATCTATATTTTCGTAACTAACTGTTATTATTTTTTACTTGTAATTGCATGTTTTTGCTAAATAGAATCGTAATTGCTTTTAATTAAACGTGACTCTGAGATTGTTTCTTAATACAACACAAGCTCTATAATTTATAACTTGATATAAGATTACTTTTTATACTTTAATTGTTTTAATACTCTGACAATTAAAGGGTACCGGCAAGTCCTCTTTAATACTCTGACAATTAAAGGGTACCGGCAAGTCCTCTTTAATACTCTGACAATTAAAGGGTACCGGCAAGTCCTCTTTAATATTAGGAGCTAATCATAGTGCTCTTGTGAGTAAAAAAATTAATGCGAAAGAATAAGGCAATTTTAAAGCAAATTGGCTCGAGCAATGTTGGTTTCATGAATCATAAAAAAATACTAGCTTAATAGAAACAAATACCATAAGGACCAAGCAAAGTTATTTGGTCCTTTAATGCAATTTCTTACTAGCCAATGGACTTGGCATTATAATGGAATAAAAATTCAAAAAGATAAATTACCATAATAATGATTAAGGTGTATTTTTCCCCATAAGAATATCATTATACCATTAAAGGAGGTCACAAAAAGATTGCACATACCTTTAAATCTTTGAGAGCAATTAGGTTTGCAGGAGTCTTGGTGGACAGGGGTCAAATGGTGTTTTTTAGAAATGTTGGTCCAAGTTATAAATAGGGACTATCCTGAAATCTCTAACCTTATGGACTCCATTCTTTGGTCATGTCGTGTAGGAGCCATAACTTCAAATATTTAATTAAATTAAACAGTTGCTCTAAAAAAAACCTATAATCTGTTTAATATTTATTATTTTAACGTATTAACGCATTAATAATGCTCGTGAGCGAATCTTTCTTTCCACAATTTATTTCTTTATAATCTGTCTCATTTTGCATTTATTATTTATAAGCTCTACAAATATTAACTTTAGATTAATATGTAAGATATGCTTAAATTCCAATTTGAAGTTGATCACTGTGGTTCTTGGCTTCTTGATTATATTGAATATTAAATACCTATTATCATTATTGATATTGAGTGTTATCATAATCTTGTTTCGATTGAATGACTCTTGTTGAAAGTCTTTATTAGTTAAGTCATACGCACTTTGATTTTAACTAATGAGTTTTCTATCAAGCTTTTATATTTTTGGATGTTTATATTTTTTATTGCCTGATGAGATTTTTCGCCACTTCACGTATTTTATATAAGAAAGAGCCAGACCAGTACGTAGATAAATTAGATTTCGTTTGTCTAAAGTTCTAAATACATAAAAATCGCGTAACTTAAGTCAATCGAATCAAGCCAGTAGTCTACATGGGCTAGTCGCCACCATAAGGAGAAAATTTGTGCAAAAAATCCTTAGCTGCGCCTGCGCCGATGCCATCTACGACGCGCAATTATGGCGCGCACCGACGATCTTTAGATGCTCAATATTTTAGTATAAGTGGGACTAGTTACAAGTATTTAGATATAGTGGAAGGTAATGGGTAGTCTTTCGCGATTTTTTATTTTAGATTTTTTTTTGTTCCCCTTCATAGGTTAATGAGCTGGCAGTTCTCAGCTCAATCTTTATCTTTTTATTTAGCTCTCTAATCATATTAATATATGAATTAATGACAACGTAAAAAAAAATGTAAAAATATTTATAAGGACTTTCATGACAAAGGTACAATAGGTAGCAGAATTATTAAAAAAAATGTGTACTTGATTTCTCTAGTCTGCTGCTTTCTCAAAATTAATGATCAGGATTTCAGAAGCTGCCGAATTTAGCGATGTCCCTGTAAAGACAAAAAGACAGAATAAAAAACAAATTACCTACTTAGAAATAATAAAACAACCGGTATTGCATGTCTACGATGACCAATTACTGCCAGTAGCACATCTACCTTCTTTGACGAAACCGCTAAAACTAATCAAAAACAATTTTCAATTAGAAGAACACAACTTTTAATAGATTACACGGAAAAAAATTATATTGTAGTGTCGTATCACACGGGAGTTAGAGAAAGTCGTAGAAAGTCTACAATTTGTCATTTCCTGAATAACGTGTAATACTTTTTGAATATCAAACCGTGGTATTTTAAAACGCGTTGTGTGAACGCACCCAATTTGCTGTTCAATTGTTTATGCAGCTAATGAATTTGTGGTTTACCGTTCTTCGGTCGGCACCTGAGCTTTGATGTTTAGGTACAGTCTGGCAAAAACGTCTAAAATCAGTTTTTTTTTTCTATATTTGCCCTGGCATTGTGTCAACCTGTTCTTTCATGCAAAAATGTCCCAGTGAACAATTAAATTTATATGAATAACACCAAAGTTTTTGAATAAGACTATCCAAAGTTCTGCCAAAAAGGCGATTTTAAAAGTTTTTTTTTTTTCAATTTCTCTCTAGTGGCGTCCCCGTTTTGTGTACTCTTTTATGCCAAAATGTATTAAAAATAAAAAAAATAAAAATCATTTATTGCAGGCATACACCCATATAACTTACACATACAATTTTAATTTAACGAACACAAATACTACGAAAAATTCTTTTGTCAAACTATGAATTTATAGTTATATGATCGCTCGCTGGTTCCTGCAGCTTCGCTCTTGTCTATCGATAAACAGTCATCATCATCATCATAATTTCAGCCGAAAGACGTCCACTGCTGGACAAAGGCCTCCCCCAAAGGGGATATGCCATAATCGCCACGCTTGGCAGGCGGGTTGGCGCTCGCAGTTAGTTGTTTAAATACTCAGAGAATGCTGCTGCCCATCCTCTGGTGAATCCCTTAGTCGCCTTTTACGACATCCATGAGAAGAGAGAGGGTGGTGCAATTATTTATGTCCGGCACCACATGGAACCGATAAACAGTATCCTGTGTTAATCCTGGACATGGTCTATCTGTGTGCAAAATTTCATCCAAATCCGTTCAGCCGTTTCAGCGTGATTGAAGGATAAATAATAAAATAAATATCTATCAGTACTTTCATAAACATAATCAGCCTTACTGTCCCACTGCTGGGCACGGGCCTCTTCTCATTATGAGAAAGCTACGGCCTTAGTCCTCCACGCTGGCCTAGTGGAGATTGGCGGACTACACACACCATTGAGAACTGTATGGAGTACGCTCTGGTGAGCAAGTGTCCTCACGATGTTTTCAGCAAGTGATAATCGAATTCTGATCGGCACGACAATTCGAAAAGTTTGAGGTGCAGGCCGGGTTCGAACTCAACTCCTCAAGCATGTAAGGCAAGCGTTCAACTACTAGGTTATCACTTCACTAGCAGTGCAGTGCACTAACTTCTATGCTTTCGCATTTATAATATTAGTAAGACGTGGCTGATCATTTTGATAAGTTAATATTGGAGCTAAAACTGAGTATAACAAACCGATCGATCTACGCAGTATATTAGTTGGTATTAGCACATCTAGGATGCTGTACTCATCTTGCTGCCATTCCCTCTTAGTAACTCGCAATATCCATGTCATTTACAATATCCATGGGATTAGAAAGACTGCCCTTATATTTGCCTAAAACTACACGGAAAGTAAAATAGTGCGGTGCCGGACGTAAAGAATTGCACCATTCGATATCTTCTCATGGGTGTCGTAAAAGGCGAGTTACGGCCAAAATTAATATCCATCTATCCCCGGTTTGCCCTACTAGAGATAGGAATTTGACATAAGCTCTATACAAAATATGTCAAATTTCTATCTATGGTAGAGTAAATCGTGGATAGATTGGATATTAATTTTGGCCGTTAGGGATTTACCAGAGTATGGGCAGCAGAGTTCTCTGAGTATTTAACCAACCAACTGCGATCGCCAACACGCCTGCCAAGCGTGGCGATGGCATATGAACCCTTTTTGGGGGAGGCCTATGTCCACCAGTGGACGTCTTTTGGCTGTAATGATGATGATGATGATGACACGGAAAGTACATAAGACACTTCTTTTATACATCAGGCAAAACGTGTCTGCTTCCTCTTGGCATAATTTCTTAATTGTCTCGTATCAACACCTTAGAACACAAGGCAAAGTGCATAAGGCACGGTGTTGCTGAGTTAGGTATATTTCATGTATATACCAGGCCCCTCAGAAAGTATTGCGAAAAAAAGTTTTTATATATGGGAGACTGGCCAGTTATAATGTTTTTCGAAAATATGATTATTTATAAGTAAAAATAAGTAAGTTCCAATTTCAAAATTTCCCTCCACATTTTTTGCGAGTTAATTCAAAGTATTGTGTCTCACTGAAATATGGATCTGCGCCGGGAACATTTTAGAGCTATGATTTTATACGATTTCAAGTGTCGCCTGAAACCGGATGAATCGTACGATAGACTTCAAATGGCATTCATGGATGAAGGCCCTTCCAAGGCAACCGTGTATCGTTGGTATAACGAATTCAAGCGCGGTCGACCAACTTTGGGGGATGACGAAAAAAGCGGTCGCCCTTTGACGGCTGTTACCGAAGAAAACGTGCTAGCAGTGAAAAATTTAATCCAAGACAATAGGCGAATTACATATCAGGAGATTCAACACATATTGAAGATTGGATCGGGAAGCGTTCACGAGATTCTACACAGCCATCTTCGCGTGAGGAGGATAGTATCACGCTGGGTGCCGCACAACCTCACCGATGCTCAGAAGCAGGCCCGGGTGGAATGGTGCCGTGATATGCTTAACAAATTTGAAGCAGGCTCGTCTCGGCGTGTTTACGACATCGTTACAGGTGATGAGTCCTGGATTTATCAATACGACCCAGAAACCAAGCGCCAGTCGACTGTTTGGGTGTTTCAAAATGAGCCAACGCCTACCAAAGTGAAGCGATCTAGAAGCGGGGGTAAGATTTTGATCGCTAGCTTTTTTAATTTGACTGGCCACTTGGTATCAATTCCCTTACGGGATCAAAGAAGCATTAATGCCGAATGGTATACTACCAAATGTTTGCCAGAAGTTTTCTCTGTTATAAGCAACAAGCGACCAAACACAGGGCTCCGCGGGCTACTGCTCCACCACGACAATGCACCTGCGCACACCGCACTCAAAACGAGGGACTTCCTGGACAGCACGCCAGTCAAACTCCTGGGTCACCCTCCTTACAGCCCTGATCTAGCACCGTGTGACTTCTTTTTATTCCCAAAAATAAAAAATCAGCTCAAAGGGATACAATTTTCGTCGCCGGAAGATGCGCTGGCTGCGTTCGAGCAGGCTGTAAACGAGGTGTCTGCGGCGGACTGGAAAAAGTGTTTTGAAAACTGGTTTAGGCGCATGAATCTTTGTATAGAGGCTGGTGGAAAGTACTTTGAAAAGATTTGATAAAAATATATGTACGTATAGAACAATTTTTTTTAGTTTCGCAAAACTTTCTGAGTGTCCCACGTACTCAATATAAAAATAGGTAAAGAAAAAACGGTTCAGTACCATTTTTTCCTCTGTTTATCAACCGATTTTCTTTTTTATTGTAGCTGTTGACGAACTTTAGTGTTATCAATAAAAAAAATGGAAATAGTTTTCTTTTTCAATCATAAAAAATATGATAACAATTTATAAGCATCAAAGAGTAGTAATAGACCTGAAAAACGTGGCTGGGGGGGACTGGATGCGGAAGGCAGAGGACCGAGTGTTGTGTCGCAACTTGGGAGAGGCCTATGTCCAGCAGTGGACTGCGATAGGCTGAGTTGATGAGTTGATGAAAGAGTAGTAATAGGTAGAAAATAAAATGGGTAACTTATGAATTTATACATCTTCAACACTACGCAAAAATCATAACTGTTCTTTATTACGCGGTAGGTACGTATCAGGCGTTAAACATTTTGTTTCTTAACTTGCATATAGATCGAAGCAGTGTCCATAATATCAATTGAGCTCGTTCCTACCAATCAACCAAATTCTTTCGTTTAGCTAGCTATTAGTCAGCCTAGCATTCTTATAAGATGATGAATTTCGTGAGGTCAGGTTTGTTAGTGTTTTGGGAATTTTGGGAATTGCATATTTTGCTCTTTGCTGTTCACTTTTTTGGTGTGATTTAGAACATATATGTGTGATCTCGGTCATATCAAATGGGGTTATTTAACTTATTTACATACTGTTTTACACTATATCTTCTCATGGGTGTCGTAAAAGGCGACTAAGGGATTCACCAGAGGATGCGCAGGAGTATTTAATTTACCAACTGCAATCATCAACCCACCAGCCAAGCGTGGCGATAATGGCATATCCCCCCAAATTTGGGGGAGGCCTATGTCCAGCAGTGGACGTCTTCCGGCTGAAATGATGATGATGATGATAACGCTCGCTTTTACTTATTTAGATACTGTTTTCATACGGTTCCCTAAGATAATAATCAAAGATGATCTAAATAACAAAAAACCGGCCAAGAGCATGTCGGGCCAGTATTATAGGGTTCCTTAAGTAGGTGTAATTACAAACGAATCAAATCAAATATTAATCATGGCTATGCTTTTTTAGTTTTTGCAATAATCGGCAGCATTGGCGACTCAGAGCGTGTTGTTAGTAGCGCCATCTAGCGATAAATTCAAGAAGCCAAATTGAAGAAGTGTGTTCAACATAACACAAAGTTACTTTTTGTGATTTTTTCGAATAGAAAGTAACTAAAGGAGCATTATTTGCTAACATCATTTTTCTCTAAGGTCAATGACCTTTGAACTAGGACGTTTTAAGTATTTTTCAGTTTTCTCTCTATAACTCAAAAAATTATAATCACATTATACTCGAAATAATTTTAAAAGAGAGTTTTCATAAAGGTCTATCAATGTGGAAGATTATAACTTTCTACGTTGCATAGTTTAGAAATGGCAGGGGGGGGGGACACATTGCAAGCCACTTTGGCACGCTATATTTCGCAGATGGTACACCTGATAAAAAAGTAGTGTATGAAACATTACCTTCATTTTAGTAGACCTATTCATTGATACCCCACACGAGGGGGTGCATCGAAAAAAATTTTTCATCTCCATTTCACATGTATGGACGCCACCCCTAAAATACGTAAAAACTATTTTTTTATTCTTTTAAAATTGAGATCTATAATTAGACTATTTTTTAACAAAATTTCATTTACTTATGTTTATAACTGTAGAAGTTATTAAGCTGTAAAGGATTAGGACAGACGGACAGACGGACAGACGGACGGACATGACGAAACTATAAGGGTTCCTTGTAGGACTTCGGAACCCTAAAAACCAGACAAAAAATCAAACAAATTGCTCGTTACTGTTTGATCTTAATCGTTATCAATAATTTAGTTAGTTGCACTGTCCCCTTTATCTATATGTATGCCACGCTTTCTCCATAACAATCTCATAATTTTACCTAATTTATATGCAAATATACTGATTAAGCACAAAGATTAAATTGTAAAATGATGTCAAATCCATGAATTGTATCCATCACAACAAAATTATTCGATTAACAATCGATTATAAAAGTTATCGATATAGAATCGCTATGATTAATATCTTCTCGGGTCGTATATATATGCAAATTGTTCATTTTAGCGATTCTTACTGATTTCATGTCTAAAGTACTTATAATAGTATTTTTGATGAGGTAATTATGAGATTTAGAAGCTTTCGTTAATGATAGGTTTATGAACGTTTCATGGGTGATATATGTTTGTTATTCTGGTTTATTGGTTCATTTGTATCAGTGGCTTCGTTGGCTATGGAGCAATGTCTTTTGGCCTTGAAGATGAGTTATAGTGTTCGTGTTTTGCATAAGCTATTAAGAGATGTCAGGTTTTAATTGTTCTTTGACATCTCTGTTGAAGGAATTATTAAAATGTTTTTTGTTATTTCATGAGATGGATGGAACTTTTACGGATTTTTTACTTGCAGGCTCTAGGATTTTAAAAGTGGTTGGTATTTTCCAATACTTAAAATTAGTCTCTCTAGTCTAAAATTTTACGTTAACATCATAAACTCGGCCTATTTCAGTTCACAGTTGGACATATGACTCCCAAGTTGCGCCACAAAACTCGGCCCTGTGTTTTCCGCATCCAGTCCCTCTTAGCTAACCTTTTCAGGTCATCGTTCTATCTGGCTAACATACTATACCATTTCTGCAATTTTATGTTTCGTATATATTAGGGTTGACACTGAAAATCAGCGCTGTGTTGTGACTCACGTAACAACACAGCATCATGTTGAGTGTCAACCTCTATGCCGCAGCTACGACATGCAAAGTTAGTCTTAGTATGATATTACAACTACGTAAGTATCAGCCCCCCTAGCCAAGTTGACAATCTACAATCGTCAACGCTTAAAAAACAATCAAAATGTGTAGGAAAAAATCTCAACGAAAAAGTAATTCGTTGAGATAAGTCATTCCCATACATTTTAATGGTTTTCTATTAGCGTTGACGATTGCAGATTGTAACTTGGCTAGGGGGGCTGTACTGTAATTCCTAACATGTACCATGTAATACAAACAACAAGAGAACAAACATTTTGACTAACCTCGACGTTTCGGAACTACCCGCGGTTGGTTTTTCGTAACGTCGTTTTTCGTAAAACTAACCGCGGGTAGTTCGAATAAAAAACCCGCCGCTCAAGACGGTTACATCCTCATACTTCAGTCTGCTCGTGATCATGGCCAACGTAACTCGGCCGAAACATTGTGGTTAGTCAAAATGTTTGTTATGTTTTGATTTTATTGTGCACGACAAGTCCCGTAAATATAGTTCATTTCATGTACAATATTTACAACACAAATATAAAATAAAAGTACAAAATAAAATTATATAAAAAGGCGTGCTTAGGCGTCAAAGTATTCCTCCACATCGCTGTCATCTGGAAAAGTGCCCAGAAGACTGGCAGCGTTGCCACGTTGTATGGCAACGCTTATTCTTTGGCCAAAGAACAAACCAGCCTTCTGGTCACGCGAAGTGTCGACCAGCCTCTTTGCGATTTCCTTGAAAAGCATGCGCGCACTCGGACCCCATGTCCCGAGCGTTTCGATCCCAAACGGCTCAGTCATAGTTTCCTGATAGGTTACTATATTTGCGCCGCTTGAAGGCCTCCGCAGACGCGGCGGCAGCACCAGCACAGCCAGCCGAGCTAGGAAGGTGTGATGGAGCAAGGGTGTCGACGCACGTTGCGTCCCACACCAGAGGCCTACCCATCTCCTTCATGTACAACCAGAGCTCACGTACACACCATGCACCTGAAGGATATTTGTTTTCGCGATGCTTACTGGAATATGCCGCGACATGTGAACTGACAGGGGTGAGCACGGTTTAAGGTGCATGTGTGTGCGTGGGCACTGGTTGTACATGAAGGAGCACGGTTTATGTTGGCTTCACTATGGTTGTTCGCAGCACTTAGTCTATATTTTTTACTATGTCTGTGCATGTAATGAAGTATTTTTTTTTACGTGCACTTACCACATGCCGTCTTGTTGTGGCAATAAATATTTTTTCTTTCATTCTTCTTTCTTTCATATAGATAGACATACGCTAAAATGGTTCTACTTGTAACCCGTGTTATTATTGTTATAACTTTAGCGAACAACTTTTAAGTAACTGGCGAAATGTGGGTGTACTATACACCTCTGCCTACCCCTTCGGGGAAATACAGGCGTGATGTTATGTTATGTTTAACTTTAGCGATATATTTTTTTAACACATTCTAATTCTCAAATCTCTTCCTCAGGTGCCGAATGCTCCCACGAAGACCACTGCGCGTCCCAACCCTGTCGAAACGGAGGCCGTTGCGTAGCCGATAACACCACCACCGCTGGCTACTCTTGCGCATGTCCCCCTGGGTTCACCGGCTCTCGATGCACTGAAGACGTGGTGGAATGTTCTAGCGGCTCCGGACCTTGCCATCATGGTAGATGCTTCAATACCCATGGGTCGTACACGTGTGTGTGTGAGCCAGGGTATACGGGCAGGGACTGTGATGCGGAGTACGTGCCGTGTGAACCGTCGCCATGTCATCATGATGGAAGGTGTACGCCGTTAGATCAGCTGAGATACGAGTGTGATTGTCCTCCTGGTAAGTGAATTTAATTTTAAACTTAGTAAAAGTAAGTAATTTATTCGCATTATGGTACATAAGTTCTTAAAAATATAATATACGTTCAATAGCACATCTCGCCTTGAGCAGGCATGCGAAAACTTCAGTTTATGCGTCCAGTAGGGTAGTTGCGCAACACACTCACAATGGCAATAGCTTTCATGTCGACATTACAGCAACATCCATTGAGTGGTGCATAGTTGCCGATAAGATTTATTGTCAAAATATACGGAGCAATGGACATTGAAATCAAGACGATTGCGATCATGAGAATCTTTTGGAATTGCTCGGCTATTATTGAACATGTCAATTTGAAACCAACGTGCTTACTTAAATTTATTTAATCGGTTTTTATGATTTGTTACAAGTTAAAATTTTGTCCGGTGGTATTGAAATCATTATTATCTATCTATTGTAGTCAAAAGCTAATAGGACAAATCATGTATGCGACAAGGATGGAATTATTAGAATTGTCTCATTTTATTTTTGAGTAAATTATCCAGTTATGTTAAGCAATGATAGCTTGATGAATTTTTTGTTTTTTTTAGACGGGTCATTCTTTTAGCAAATGAGCGAAATGTGAAATTTATTAAAAGAAAAACAATATCAGATTTTGATGAGATTCTAACCTTAAAACTTGAATTGTAGTAAAGCCACGGGTAGTCTAGCTTACCTTACTGAAACGGGGCGTTTATTCCCAACATATTTCGCCACATGTTCACCCGTAAAATAACATTCTTAATGGCCATGTTGGGCAGTGTTATTCAATCAGAGAGATGTACAATGTTGGAGTACTAGTAGCCATAACAGGTGCTACTGAGACTAGCCAGGCAGTTTGTCGCAACAGGACGGGCGTGGCAACTCGTTAGCACTGGCGTTACTGGGATATGAACCTACTAGGTTTAGGTAATGTGAATAGAATTTCTAATTACACTTTCAGGTTTAAAAAAAAAACAAAATAGACGGAATAATGGTGTTGTCAATATACTCTGGTTCACAAACTAAATTTAAATTGTGGATTCGAACCTGCGACTCCTGGCTCAGTACGCCAGTGCTTTAGCCACTAAGCTTCCGTGAACACTGCTCGTGGTATCGAATTTAACCTCCATTTGGTAACGTCTTTGGGTGACGTCAGCGATATTGTTTATTAACCATCGTTAAATTTCGCTTCGCAAAAAATATAAAACTATTGCTCTCTTTTACTAATAGTAGATACAAGAAAGGGATGGCAACAATTTTAGTGCTGTCAAATTAGTTTACGTGTACACTTCTTCGCACTTTTAGTGGGCACGTTCCGAGACCACGAATAAACTTGTATGGAAATTTTAATTCCGACAAAGACAGCACTAAAACTGTTCCCATCCCTTTCTTGTATCTACTATTAGTACAAGAGAGCGATAGTTTAAAATTAGTTTTGTTTGTAAACAAGAGAATCAACGAATTCAGAGGGTATTTATTATCTTCAACTCCAAAAGCTATGATAAGTTCCAAAGCAAATAGCGAAAAGAGAGGCATTCAAGGATCAATGTCCTTTAAACTTTGAACTTGCCTTTTTGTAAAGATAAGAACACAATTCCTTGACGAATAACATTAAATATGAATGATCACGTATTCCTAATTAAAATATCTGTTCCCTCAGTTAACACCAAAATAGCCCATTTCCCGAGTAGATTTACTGAAATACATGATAACTGCGTTTCTATTAAATATAACCCTCTAGTCTAATACATAGACACACCTTATTAAACCCAAGTTATACTAGACCAAACTAACTTTCCAAGGTCCAACGGCGTATATTTCTCATACCAAAAGCAAATATAATTCACACTGTATAATGTCATTTGGTCTTGAATGGACTCGAGAAAGTCCGATATATTTACTGCGTTATCTTGCCAGTTTATGTGATACCTTTAAATATAGTTTGTGTGTGAATTGTGCTAATTATTCTGTCTTTATCTCCGTAATTTCTTGTCTCATTTCTGGGTTGATTGAGGTGGAAAGTGGGTGATTTTATCGGCCTGTCGTGTTTATTTAAGGCTTAGTTTTGATGAGATGCGGTTGACAGGTTTTGCAAATACGCGTCTGTTAATGTACGGACCGTTGTAGAATTTATAAGAAGAGTTGTATAGAAACTTAAAGGGTCAAGTTTTAGTCGTTAAAAGTAACTTTAGAGTCGAGGTAACAGCTTATTTTGGTCCTTTGAAGCAATGAGGTAGAAACTTGGCATTTCTAATTAATAATTAGCCTATACCAGACAATTCTAATGTAGAATCATATTTTAAACATGGATAGTCTGTTTAAGAATGTCATAATTGCTTATGACAAGTTCATCTTGAACATAGGAAAGAATCATCATCTTAAAAAGTCTTGACCATTTCGTACATTGAAAATTTGGCAACTAGTGGTCGCGAAAGGTGGACCGACGACCTGGTGAAGGTCGCGGGAATCCGCTGGATGCGGAAGGCGCAGGATCGGTCGTTGTGGCGAAGCCTTGGGGAGGCCTATGTCCAGCAGTGGAGGTCTTTCGGCTGAAATGATGATGATGATGATGATCGCGAAAACTTAAGAAATTGTTATAATTATTTATCACTATACACGAGTGACTACATACTGCGTGCAACAAAATAATTTTAATTAGTAAAAAATTGTAAGGTTAATTTAATTAAAAAAAACGCTGATAAGCTTTCGAAACGTCATCGTCAGGAAAACCAATTTTAATAATATACTTACGCGATGTAATCCGGTTAAACTTGTTAGCTTTATTCACCTATATTTGAACAATTTATCAAACCATTTTTTTTTCAAAAACATACTTCGATCAAATTAAGAATATTTGATCAAAAAAAAACAAAATCCTTCTTCAATTTAACTTCCAATCTAGTTTATCATATTCCAGGTCTAAAGCTACGCACTAAGCAATCAAGCCCACATTCATAATCGTGTCTGCATTATTTACGTCACAGCCCACAGGCAGAAAGTCGACCGTGGCCTCAGGCGACCACGACTTGTACGAAAGCGGTACATAAAATTGGTATACTGCATAAATCTATGATATTACTATGCTAGATCTGTTTATCTATGTAAGTGTCGGTTTGTTTTTGAGGTTTACCTGTTGCTTAGCCGTAAATTTGAAAGTTTGTGATGTCTGGTGTAGTATAGAATTTATTGGCAATTGTATGAAGCACTGCAGATATGATATAATGTCCTCCGGGCCGAATTTCGGTCACGGCGGCCAATCTCAACGGAGACTAGCCATCTGCGCGGGACATATTATAGTGCACAAGTGTGTGCGCAAACACAGGTGCACTCTCTATTCCCTCACTCTCATAATCTGATGGGACGGCAATTCGACACGACCAGAGAGAGATCAGGCGCAGGACCGACGGCTTTACGTGCTCTCCGAGGCACGAAGGGGTCTCGATGTGTAACGAAACGGTCACCCATCCACAGACTGACCGCGGCTAGTGCAGCTTAACCTTGCAGATCGTACAATCCACACGGTCGCTACTAAGCCACGAGCCCCTTTATGATATGTATGAGATATATACTGCAAATGTCTTGAAAGTAAATATACAGAAAAACGTGATCCTAATTCCAATGTCAATAGACTTCAACATAGTTGGTGTTGATAAGAATTGGTAACACTGATAAAAGGGTTAATGGTGATTTTGTTATAAGCTGCACTAAACAAATTTTATTCTCATTTTAATTATCTTTTTCTTAATCATCATTGAAAAAGGAAAATATTAAGAAATTTCAAATAAGTTATGTTGCGATCACTTCACGGGTACAACTTTTTGTAATTGTTTTTGTTTTATTGTAATGTCAAATAAGTCTATGCACAACTTATGATATTCATCAACTCAGCCTATCGCAGACCACGGCTGGACATAGGCCTCTCCAAAGTTGCGCCACAACACTCGGTCCTCTGCCTTCCGCATCAAGTCCCCCCAGCCACGTTCTTCGAGTCATCGGTCCACCTAGTTATGATATTATAAAACCTTTTTCTTATTTATACTAAAGCTCTTAACGGGTCATTGTACTCATAATTATTAACAACTTTTACCAATATGGGACCAACCTTGAAATCGCGAAAAAAAGTCACCTGATCCCTACATTTTGTCAATTGATGTGAACACAAATGTAGGGATCAGCTGACCATCGTTTCTTATCGTAGCGGATTTTCCTTTAAATGATGATCAAAGCTAAGCTAAGCTAAATGATTTGGTTTTCACAATAGTTCAGCCAATGAGAGCTTAAATGAGTTTAAAAGCTGCTTCAACCTGATCTCATGAATCATGGCCTCCCTATGTTATTTTATAGGGAATGTCTTGAGTTTGTAAGCTGCCATTTTATGTGCATTTACATACGCAGACGGCTAAAAAAGACATCAAAATATGATGTATAACTGCCGCCTAGAGCTTCATTTTGAGAAAGGAAATCATGATTCACACACCAATAAAAAAAAACATAAAACATATCAAGAATCATTGCTTTCACACTCCATTATTTTAATATTCTGTGTAATTTGCTACACTATGACACAACAGTTACGTCACAATTTTTGTAGTTGCGCCGGCGCATCTAGGATTCATTAGCTTCATTACGCTGTTGCAAAATGGTGGAGAGCAGTTGCAACAGTTAGTTTTGTAAAATGTTCCATATTTTGAGGTTCCATATTAAGTTTCTGAGAAAAAATTGCGAAACAAGGAAATGATGGTGTATATGATAAGCACTGAGAATTTAATAAAGCTTTTTGTAATTGTTTATTAAGTGTTCTTACTGTTCTAGTTGCGTAATGGCAATAATAATTGACGAAGTCTGTGGTCCAGTGGTTAAAGTGTCGGACTGCTGATCACGAGGTCGTGGGTTCGATTCCCACAGGACACGAATATTCTTTGTGTTGGTCTGGGTGTTTCTTATGTATTATAAGTATGTATTTACAAAAAAAAACTGTTATAAAAGTACTATATCTATTGTTTAGTACCCATAGTACATGCTCTGCTTAGTTTGGGACCAGATGGTGCTGTGTAAAAACGTCCGGAAATATTTAATTTTTATAATATAATATAAACATGCATATTAACAATGTTTGTAAGTAATTGTAATAAAATATGGTCTCTTAAACAGCAATTAAAATAAGAATGTCATTAACATAAACGATACCTAATTTATGTTTTTTTTTAACAAAGCAGTAAGAACAATATCAAATCCTATGTATTTCACACATTCCAAATAATTGACCAATGACTCAATACAATTGACTGAGAAACACTTTCTCCCATACATTCCATACACTCCAGAGCTAGAGACATCCATCGACCACTTAAATTAGCTCAATGACGTCACACCCACGCCCAAGTGTGGGAAAAGTAATACACACCTAATTAACACCCGAAGTAGTAGTTATATTTGTTTATTGCCTAATGTAACGGACCGTGGGGGTAAAATAATAGTCTGGATTCACTTACTACGGGTGTAATGTCGAGCAGAGTTTTCACCTTCAAGTACTACTTCACAATGAATATCGTAATGCAATGTTCCTATTTTTATATGGCCCAGAAGCCGCCAAAATACAATTCAATCCGATAACAGTCACTAGAAGGTACATTTTAAGATACATCCGGAATGTTATTCTACAAACTAATATAATCAAATTATCCATGAAAACATCAAATATTCATATTAGAATTATAGTGAGTTAAGTAAATTATTTAAGTAATGTTTTACAATATAAGTGATTCAATATAATCAATCTTTTAATAGCGTAACTACTGGTAATCAATACACAAGAATAATTAATATAATTTATCATAATATATTATAACAAATGCGACATATTAATTTTAATAATTTATAATGAATTATAACAGGTTCCCTATTAATTAATAATCATAATCAAAGTACATTTTACTGTCGGATATGACGTCGCGTGTGCAGGTGGCGCTGGCGGTGACTAGGGGCGGGCATTAGTCGCTAACACTCGGCCATCCTGTAGTGGCCGTGTCCCACGGCTCTCGTGCAGCATCCTGGTTTCCGCTCCATTAGTTACCTGGAAAAACAAAGGAAAACGAACAGGAATATGTATTTGACAAATTATACCGAACCAAAACGGTTGCATTCGAAGGGTAAGTTTTACACCGCTCTTGTCAAAAAATATCGAGTCACAAAGACATCTGCAGATAGCATAGTATGGTAGGTCTGTGATAGTATGTGATTGATCTGCTTCTGTTAAGTAACTATAAAAGTGTTTTAAATATACCCACACTCATCATTTTCATACACACAGCTAGAACAAGTATGACCCACATAGACGAAATAGATTAGTCACATAGACAAAATAACTAGAGATGTTATGGATATGATATTTCGGATCAGGGTACGGATATGGAATTATTTCGGATTATCAGTTAGTTTCGGTTACGGTTACGGAGCTCCATAACATCCCTGAAAATAACATAGACAATATGTTTGTCATACATAGGTCACACAGACATTACGCAGGTCACACAGACATTGCGCATGTCACACAGACATTAAGTAGATAGGTCACAGAAATATTACGTAGGTCACACAGACATTGATTTGGCTAGGTCACACAGACATTATTTTGGATAGATTATGTGACATTCGCTAGAATAGGCCACATAGATATAAGTTTGAATAGGTCACATAGACATAAGCTTGAAAAGGTCACATAGACAAGAATATTATTATTTACTTATTTCATTATATAATTATTATTTTGTTTCAGTTAGCCGGTTTTGGAGATAATTGCACATAGTTTCTATTGGCCTACGGCAATGAAAGTATTTTTAAATTTTTGTTGTAATAAAGAACTTTAATTTCTGTGTTTCATTTATAAATAGGTACCTAGCTATTTCAACTCTTACCTACTACATAACATAATAACATAAGAATATAAGGTACATTTATTGCTGATGTAAGCTACAGTAAAGTAACACGTACATACATTTGTCATAAGCTTACTAGGACTTTACATTAAGCCACATTTCCTCCACTTATTATTTATTTTAGAATTAGCTCTCCAATAAATCTATGAGATCATCTCTATCTACTTCCTTGTCACTACTAGATGAACTATCCGCATCAGAACCAAGAGGTTTGTAAGGTCTTAATACTTCACCCCGCACAACTGCATTAAATTTTTTATATCCTTTCATTCCTTTCACGCTACAAATTGTATAACGATCTATGTTTGGTTCTGCCTTGCATATTTTGTATGGACCCGTGTAAGGACTCTTTAGTTTTTGTGATACTTTTGTAGAAGTGTCCCTATTAGCTCCACCTTTCCACAAAACTAACTGCCCTACCGAATACTTAATACATTTTTTACGAGATTGGTCAAACTGCTTTTTCATTATTGTCATATTTCTGTCGATATGCAACTTAGCAGTTTCTCGCCTGTTTTCTACAGCATGCTTTTGAGATGCAAAGTCTTGTGGTTGTCCTAAAGGATAAGCTGGCAAACGAGAATTTTCATGACAGAACATTAATTTGAATGGGGGAAATGTTGTAGTAGAATTAGGAGTATTGTTTATTCCCCATACAACATCAGGGAGTTTCTCGTCCCATGAATTCTCACTATCGGACATAGTATTCAAGCCGTCTATGATCGTTCGATTTATACGCTCGACTTGACCGTTGGACCTAGGGCTTGCTATAGCGTTCAAAATGTGCCTGAATTGGAATTCTTCGGCGAACTGTTTAAAATAACGACTGGTGAAAGCTTTACCTCTATCTGTAATAATTCTAGTAGGGTGACCAAAAAGCGTTATTATTTCTTTTAAATGTTTAATAGTCTCTACTGAACTGCAATTTTTTACAGCTCTAGTAAATACAAATTTAGTAAAAGAGTCTATAGCAACTAACACGTATGTATTTCCCTTCCTAGTTTTTACAAAGGGGCCCAAGTGATCGGCGTGTAGAGTATGCATAGGTATATTAACTTTTTCAATTGGAAATAACTCGCCTTGTCTCTTGCCGTACTCAGACTTTCCATAAGCACACTGTAAACATGATTTAACATATTTTCTTATGAAACGCGTCATTCCAGCAAACCAGAATTGGGATTTTATAGTTTTCTCGCATCTTTCAAACCCGGGGTGTCCTATTTGGTCATGATACTTCTGTAAAAGGCCATATTTTGCTAATTTTGGAATAACAAAACGCTCACCATGCACGGTTTTCCTATATAAAATATTATCTTTAACAATATAATTATTTATTAAGTCTGGATTAGTTGTATGTTCCTGTAATTGCCTTAATATATGCTGAATATTATCATCTTGCAACTGAAGTGTAACTAGCCAGTCAGACTCATTAATTTGGAGAACAGGTTCAACAAGAGGGTTCCTACTTAGTGCATCAACATGTTTCATTCGCTCTCCTGGCCTGTATTCTATTTGCAAATCAAAATCTTGAATAGTTAGCCACCACCGAGCTATACGAGGAATTAAATCTTTTTTAACCAATGTAGTGCGTAAAGCTGCGCAGTCGGTAATTACTTTTACAGGTATACCTGTTAAGTAAATACGAAAACGTTTAAGTGACTCTACGACAGCTAGTGTCTCAAGTTCATAACTGTGGTAGAATTGTTCTTCTTTAGATGTAACTCTACTAAAGTATGCAACTGGTTTAATTGACCCGTCTGGCTGATGCTGCATAAGCATGCCACCTAATCCTAACCGGCTCGCGTCAGTGTGTAACTCTGTAACCGCTTTACTATCATAAATACCAAGAACTGGTCTGTCAGTCAATCTAAGTTTTAAAGTCTGAAACGCTTTTTCTTGTTCTGGGCCCCAACACCAATTTTCGTCCTTTTTCGTGAGCTTTGTTAATGGAAGAGCAATTTCAGCGAATCCGCGAATGAATTTTCTAAAATAAGAGGTTAGTCCTATAAATTGACGGATTTCATGAACATTTCGTGGTCGTGGGTATTCTGAAACGCAATTAATCTTTGCCTGGCCAGGCCGTATCGTACCTGCGGCAATTTCATGACCTAAGTAATTAACGCTTGTTTTAAGAAAAGAACATTTTTTTAGATTTAATTTTAAATTAGCCTTTTGAAAAAGTTCTAAAACACGTCCTAACAACTGTATTCCTGCTTCTACCGTCACTGTCGGAAGCATGACGTCATCCAAATATATGCTGACGTCATTGATGACGTCATTTAGGGCAAGTCTTATCAGGCGTGAAAAAACAGCAGGAGCATTAGCCAAACCGAAAGGCATTTTAAGAAATTCATACTGTCCAGTAGGCGTCACAAAAGCAGTCTTGTAAATTGAGTTTTCAGACATTTTTACCTGATAATAGCCTTGGGCTAAATCTAGCGCCGTAAAATAGCGTTTTCCTACTAACTTAGAAACTTGATCGTCAATGTGAGGTAATGGATAACGGTCTTTCAAAGTTTGTGAATTTAGAGCCCTATAATCTATACACAGCCTATAGTCTCCGTCCTTCTTTTTCACCAGTATAACTGGGCTTGCGTATTCAGACATCGACTCGCGTACTATTCCAGCTCCAATCAAATCTTGAACCTTTTCCGTAACAATTTCATTTTCCTTATGCGATAGTCTGTATGGCTTGAAGTAAACTGGCTTTTCTGTCGTTGTCTGAATATGCATTTCCATAAGGTCTGTGCAGCCTAAATCTTTTGAGTCTCTTGCAAAAAGATAACTGTAGCTATTTAATAAGGCCAATAGTTTATCAAGTTCCTTATTGCTTAGCTCCCCTACATCTATATCACCTATGTCTGACGATTTAGGGCAACTAGCAGACCGAGAAGACAAATCAAGAGTCCTAACGTTGGTAATTACATCAGGGACAATTGCTACTAACTCGGCACGTGCTATTAATTTATGAGCCGGAAAAGATACTGCTACGTCACCGATATTTATAAATTTTAGACACCCTTCGATGCAGATAATTCCTCCAGGAATAGCATAACATAATTTACCCAATTGCAAATAAACAGAGTTTGTTAAAAAATACAAATTTTCATTGGATTCATAATCAACAAACACATTAATTAACCTAACGCTTTGTGCTGGTATAGTGACATTACATTTTAAATAGACATTATATTTCGAATTGTAGTCTGAATTTTCTAACCTAACACGCTTAAGATCATCAGCAATAGCAAGAGTTTCAACAAAATTAGCAGAATTTGAAGTGGTGACAAGACTTATACCGGGTTGATTAATCATGGGCTGCCCAATTATCAGGTCAACATCGAAAATATCACAATCGGTTATTTCTACGTAACCACTCAAGCACATATTGTCTATATACACATTTATTCGTGACCTGCCCAGCGACCGCGTTAAAGCACCTCCAAAACCTCTCATTACAATGGGCGATGGTGTTACTGCAAGATTTAGCACTTTAGCTTTACTTTTTGTAAGTATATTTAATTTACTTCCCGTATCGATGTAAACAAAAACTTTTTCTGTACCAATGTAAGCGAGGCGTTGGTATATGCTCGGAAAATTGTTTGTCAGAGTATACATAATGGAACTCACCCGAGACGCTTGCGCTTTTTGCTGCGAAGGTCCAGGAGTGGCAGCAACCCAGCAGGTAGCAGACGTGTGGCCGCTGCGTTGGCAGGAATCGCAGCGTTGCTGAGCTCGGCAATCCCGCGCCTCGTGGCCGACTCGTCGGCATACGTAGCACCGCTTCACTCTGGAATACTGTGATGTCATTGTTGAACCTCCGTCTGTAGCACCTCTTCTCCATGTAGACTTCCGCGATGACATAGTGGCTTCAACTTTTCTATAATTTTCCAGCGATGACAGATAGCCAAAGTAGAGCAGCTCAGGCGTCTGGCATTGGTAAGCCATTGCATTAGCACGCAGTTCAACAGGAAGACCTCTAATAATGCATGAAATCGCATCTTCACCGGAAATATTACACTTTTTGAGGAGTGATACCTTGTCGTGGTAGTACTTTGTCATGGTTTCAGAGTATTCCTTGTTTCTTGCCAACATGACGTCCAGCTTGTCTACGAAGTCGATGGATCGTGGAAAAGCAGTTTCCAAGGCATGTTTCCAATCTTCCCAGTTGAGCTTGTAATCGTCCAACTCGTCATACCAACGTCTAGCGGAACCTCGTAGACGAAGCTGCATTACAAATTGCCTTTCAGTCGCGTCCCATCCATATACTTCACCGAGCTGATCGATTTTATGTAACCAGCTGCTGATATTACTGGTGTTATCCTCGGGACGGAATTTGGGGATAACCTCGGCGTCAGCATGGGTCACACGGCGTCGTTTTTTTGAAAAGGGCGTAGGGCTTGGCACGGAGTCGTCAGAAGAAGAAAAAAAAAAATCTTCGCATTCTTCGCTGTTTTGCACTTTCCTCTTCTTTTTCCCAAGACCAGCTGCATATGGGCCCGACATTTTGCACTATCCCACTTCTGAGATGTAACGGACCGTGGGGGTAAAATAATAGTCTGGATTCACTTACTACGGGTGTAATGTCGAGCAGAGTTTTCACCTTCAAGTACTACTTCACAATGAATATCGTAATGCAATGTTCCTATTTTTATATGGCCCAGAAGCCGCCAAAATACAATTCAATCCGATAACAGTCACTAGAAGGTACATTTTAAGATACATCCGGAATGTTATTCTACAAACTAATATAATCAAATTATCCATGAAAACATCAAATATTCATATTAGAATTATAGTGAGTTAAGTAAATTATTTAAGTAATGTTTTACAATATAAGTGATTCAATATAATCAATCTTTTAATAGCGTAACTACTGGTAATCAATACACAAGAATAATTAATATAATTTATCATAATATATTATAACAAATGCGACATATTAATTTTAATAATTTATAATGAATTATAACAGGTTCCCTATTAATTAATAATCATAATCAAAGTACATTTTACTGTCGGATATGACGTCGCGTGTGCAGGTGGCGCTGGCGGTGACTAGGGGCGGGCATTAGTCGCTAACACTAAACATTTCTACAATGTGGAAGCTTGATCATGTGAAAAAATATTATTATTAACTCATTTTGTTTGGTTTTTGGATTTTCTATCACTAAAACTATTATAGATTCATCTGAAAAGTGTAGGAACTATTTTAATGTAGACAGCTCTTCAGATAAAATATTGAATTTTATATTCAAAACTAGTTAAAAAATTGCCATGTTATTATTCCTTTTGAATAATCACTTTTATAGGTAATATCGAGTTCATCTTAAAGAAGGATTATTATTTTCAAGCAATAATCCTTTCTCTTTCACTCTCGGGTCTATTACCTATTCTTCTTTCTCAGAATATTTTCCCATTATGTTTTTCTATCTATAGTATAGGATGGCGAAACGAACTAAAGGCCCACCTGATGTTAAGCGGTTACCTTTGCCCATAACAAATGCAATACCACCTAGGCTGTTGCCTTAATGGCACCGCGAGTCGGTTCGCCAAAATGAGACTTGAAGATGGAAAGTCTCATGTGATTGTGATTTCACTGGCACCCGTACCCTTTAGACAGAAACACAGCAATGCAAGCATCACTATTTGGCGGAGAAGTAGGTACGGTTTAGGGTCGGCTTCCATTCTAACCAGATGCGGCTGAACATCAGTATTTTACACGGAGTGTCTGCCATCAGACTCCTGCAACCCAATTACTGGGTAATACCGACTACCTAAGGTTAGACCAGTTGTCACTTCAGTTCACACTTCACCTCTCAGAGGATCTATTACCTATTCAGATATAAATATTCCAAGTTCAACAGCATTCACAGCAACCTTACAAATGCACAAACAAGTACTTACATGACTTTAACTAGCCTGTCAGGTTTTTACCACATCGCCATTCATCTAGTGATCATTTTAATACCTAGCTGTACACGCTTCGCTAACTCATTTGATTACAGGTTTATTATAGCAATCTGCATTGTAATAAATACATTCATAATTAGTATTGATTCCATTTTCCATGGTCACTATTTTAATAGTCTTATGTCTCAGAACTAGATGACGAGATTGCAAATTAATCGTTTAAGAAAGAATAATGTTTTATTTATTCAGAATTGTTATTGTTAGTATTATTTACATCTGGTTTCCACTTCAAAATCTTGATAATCTTATAAGATATCGAATTTCTTTCTTAAGTAAATGTTATCTTGACCAAATCATTGATTGATCAAATCTTATCATTGACCATCAATGCGATTAAGAATGAGTTAAAAAAATCAACATTTACATTGTCCAAACAAGAATTTTTAAATGTTAAAACTTGCATACACGTGCTTTGATGACTTAATATTTCAACTTAGAGTAACATCCTATTTTAAATTAAAACAATCAATCATGCACCATAAAACTATTCATTAGGTATGTCTTTTCATTTCCTCCATCAAAAAATAGATATTATTAATTTCCCTATTAGTTAATATAAGAATCATTAACACATGTCTAAATAGCCCTAACATGTGTGTGTCTGAAGTAACAGCTTCCGTAGCAAGTCCCAACTTATGGGAATTCGGGGAGGCAAACTCTCACACTGCTATAACGATTGTCAATTTAGATTCTTAAACGTTCACGTAACATGAAACACCAATATTTGTTACCAGTATTTGTATGTGTATTCAATCACAGCGTACAATGGTAAATACGGCTGGAGATTTTGGGAATTGTGGTTGGAAAAGCAATGAAATAGAATTTTAAATGTCTGGACAAACATTTGGTAAGATTTTTGGTATCACACTACTTCTGAGACAAGGGAAAATAAATGTGGAAGATATAATCCGTAACGATGATGCACTGAAAAACATGTTTAACCAAACTGGGTGACAACCAAAATTTTGGTAAGACATTACTGAAATTAAGTTGATTTAACAAAAATGTTTATCTACATATAAAGAACACATTTTTTGGTTACGTATTACCTTACAGTTACGTAAGTTCGGCTACATTTAACAAACTTTTTTTCAGTGTATTGAAGGAAAACTTGAAATATATTTCAATATTGAAGTAAAATTTGATGACATTTTAAGAAATTTAGTACATATCATCAAAACCAATAAAAAATATTCTTTCCAGTATAACTTTTATTAACTAACGAATGTTTAATTCCATGCTTAGAAGGAAGTGTATGTTAATTTCTCTAATGGAAGTTTAATTTGGATACATCGCTTCTCCACTAGAATAGTAAAATGGGTATACGTTTTTATGTACAATAAAAATTTAAGAATTTTGTTTCCAAACACATAAAAGTGATGGCGTGAAGATAAAATCTGCGTTTGCGCATCTCCGGCGACAGTTTTATAATCTTCGTTTTATTTTTAAACCGCCATAACTATTTCCTACCTTATTAAGTGCTAATTAGGATTAAATAATTTAATTAAACCGAGATCTTAGAATACGAAAACTTGCTTTTTTATAGTCACGTTTATGACTCTTTATTTTCTAAATGGAATGAAAGATGCTACGACATAATTTGGATATTCTTTGTTGTTACTCATTTTTTTATTACCTAAACGCTTGAATTAACAGTTGTAGTGCTTGAAATTAAGTTTACGATGATATCACTTAATTTTTGAATGAAAATAGACAATGAAGATAATTTTTATATCCCATCAATAAACAGACGCAATAAGGACTGTGTTTCAAAATTCTATAAAGTAATCTATTTTTAACTTCTGAAACAAATTCTGCAAAAGCTGAAATCGTAATAAAAATATTTATCCCTGACTTTCCGCGTGTTGAGTTTGAAGCAAAAAAAGGCGTCGAGAGATTTAAATGAGGCGCCTCTACCATAAACAGTTGCACATGTGTTATTCGTGGGAACTGACCGGTTAATGAAGATAATGAGATTCTTTACTCGCTAATCGAAGCTGTATGAACCATGGTGTGATTTCGACACATAGGGATTGACCGCTGATCGGCTGTTTCTACAATTGTAAGCGGATCTTTATCTTTAGGTGTTAGAGGTTCTAATTGAATTGTATTAATTGTTTCGTGAGATTCTCTGTGTAGATATTCTTTTGTTTCATTAGAGTGTATTGTGTCTTGTTTTAATAGGATTTTTTGTTGTCCTCTAGTTAGTGCTTAGCGTGTTGTTTAACAGACAAAAAATATACCCATGACTAATGTTAGATCTAAAATAAAAAGTTCCTACGATATGCTTCAGCAGGTTTAAATTAAACAGATTATCGCTCAGTTTCAGGTTAATGGAATAAGCTAAGTTTTTTCAACAAAATTTAAAAAGAGGTCATCCAGTACGCTTTAAACCTAAAAAGGATTATAATACTTAAGATATTTTTAACACCCATCAACCATTGATATAATAAATTACACGTGTTTTTGACTCCACATGGTGCTAAAACACTTAAGTCTAAAATAGTAACCACATGTGATGCTCAAAATCAAGAGTCTATCAAAATTTAAGAGGATAGATGACTAATTAATTTGGGAACCGTTTCATATTGGAACTCTCATGACGCTGAATCATGGTCTAAGAATTTATTATTTGGCATCAAACTGTACACTTCAGTTACAGTTTACAATTAAACAATTTTCAATAGATCTGATTGCATTAGTGAATGCATTCCTCTTTAAACAAGTTATGGTAGCTCTTTTATCTACGGTATTTTCTACCTTAAGCTTTATGTAAAAAAACAAAATGTTATGGGTTACAAAGCCTCTAGTAGTAATTTAAGTTGAACTTGAGCAGACATGTGATGGGCCATGTGCTGCAGCTGTAACGCGTTCAGTTAAATCGATAAACAACTTCAGCATCATAAGTTACTAGTCGATCAAGTAGCACTATAACAAAGACCAGTATCATGCAAAGACAATTTTTATTTTTATTTTTGACACCGTCTTTTACATACTCACGTTTTTAGGGTTCCGTAGTCCTACAAGGAACCCTTATAGTTTCGTCATGTCCGTCCGTCTGTCCGTCTGTCCGTCTGTCCTAATCCTTTACAGCTTAATAACTTCTACAGTTATAATATGTTTATATAACTAAAATATTTTTTAGTTTATATAAGTAAATGAAATTTTGCTAAAAAATAGTCTAGATATAGATCTCAATTTTAAATGAATAAAAAAATCGTGATTACGTATTTTAGGGGTGGCGCCCATACATGTGAAATGGGGATGAAAATTTTTTTTTCGCTTCACCCCCTCGTGTGCGATATCATTGAATAGGTCTACTAAAATGAAGGTAATGTTTCATACATAACTTTTTTATCAGGTGTACCATCTGCGAAATATAGCCCGCCAAAATGACTTGCAATGTGTCCCCCCCCAGCCATTTCTAAACTATGCAATGTAGAAACTTATAATCTTCCACATTGATAGACCTTTGTAAAAACTCTCTTTTAAAATTATTTCGAGTATAATTTGATAATAAATTTTTGAGTTATAGAGAGAAAACTGAAAAATACTTAAAACGTCCTAGTTCAAAGGTCATTGACCTTAAAGAAAAATGATCTTAGCAAATAATGCTCCTTTAGCTACTTTCTATTAAAAAAAATTACAAAAAGTAACATTGTGTTATATTGAAATGACAAACTTCCATCTAGCGGCTAGTAGCAACACTCTCTGAGTCGCCAATGCTGCCGTCTATTGCATTTGGCACTTTATAGCGCCATCTAGCGGCGGCTACTAACAACACTATCTGAGTCGCTAATGCTAACGTCTATTGCAAAAACTAAAATAGCCATGATTAATATTCGATTTGATTTGTTTGTAACACCTAGGAACCCTATAATACTGAGCATGGCCCGACATGCTCTTGGCCGGTTTTTTTTTCTATAAAGGTTATGAAATATGATGTCAATACCTTTTGAGCCCTGTAAGGCTAAAACTAATGTCAAAATTCTGTATTCTCCATAATCTAAATTTCCAATCTCTACCTAGGTTATCGCGGCCAGAACTGCGAGATCGACATCGACGATTGTCCCGGTCACTTGTGCCAGAACGGGGCGACCTGCGTCGACGGGCTGAACTCCTACACTTGCGAGTGCTCGCCCACTTTCACCGGGACTCTCTGCGAGACTGATGTCGACGAGTGTGCTCTGAGGTAAGTCAGTTTTGACCTTAACCTGTTCATTGTTATGATGTCTTAGTACTTTCTGATGTAGGTATATTGGGTATATTTTTGATTTTATGTGTGAGCGGCAACTATATAAGTTTTGATCTAGTAAGGAATATGTTAACCTAAAAGTTGTTGTAGGAAAACACTTAGCTTTGCTATAACAGACTTAGTAACAAGCTTATAGTTTGAGCCTTTACATAAGCTGAAATTTTATAAATCCTGTATAAATATTGTGTACAGAAACTAAACAAGACAACTCTAAAGTATTTCTAATAACAAAGTATGAGCCATTCTTTGATCATTCAAGTTGTAAAGGACAGACAACTTAGCTGACAGTATTGGCAATCAAATTGAATGACAACAGAATAGGTTCTTGATGAATGATAGTGAATTCGAGACGAAATAATAGCTTGTATTACATTGTAGAAACCTTTCTCGTTAATGACTCCATTTGTCAGAGTATTTTATTGTTTAACTCATCATTACAAATGAGATAAGTAAAGGAACCATCATATACCAAGACACTCATTTCATTAATATAAACGCGTAGAAATTTTTTCCTTAAATTCTCTGAATATCATAATTAGTCGACCAATTTAATTAACAAATCAGCATATTAAATGTTATCATTCATCTAGATGAGATTATAAATGAAGATATCCGCCGATCAACACGGTCAAGAGCTTTGCGCGTATCAACAAAGCACGACCCGTTGCTTTGATGAAGATCTTCTGCAAATACTGTCAATTATTTAAAATTAATTGCCGATTCTATAAAAAACGTCGTTGCTATGTTAAAGCGGAGCCAATAGGGTTAGTTACCGACTTTTTAAAAGTCAACAAGAAATAACTGATCGCCTATAAGGTATGACTCAGCAAATAAATATTTAGCGACAGTTAAATTTTCATACACCAACAATTTTATATGCACTGTTACACCTCGCCAATTTGTTGCATCATGTATCCTCCTTAGACCTCGAAGCATAGCCTATAATTGACAAAGAAATATTACAGATGCTGCAACGAATGTCATAGAAATATCGACTTTATTGTCAAGCTGAAAGGGGCACGGTATGTTCGAATTGGAATATATGTGTTGAGAGATATTATTCGCTTGTCAAGGAATCGGCGCAGCCCAATTAAGCCAGCGTCCCCTCAAATTTTTGCACCGCCGAAAAAAATAGATTTAACCAAAGATTACTCTTTATTGCGAATACACAAGGCTGAAATTTGGAAGGGTGGTCATTTTAAAAATCACACCACGTTCCGACCGATCTCTGTAATTCAATATCAGACGCCATCTTGGATGACGCTGCGCATGCGACTATGTCCATATTATATTTTTTGCGTAACTCCTAAAAAACCGACAAGTTAATGAAACGAATTACTGCCAAATGTTATTATAAACGGGCTAATGATATCTACATCTGTATTGAGATGGTTTTTTGTATGATACAATATCATCGCGGCTGTGTGTCGATGTATTGGGCGTTAATTACAAAATAACTCGTCAAGAAGTCAACGGCCCCGCGACTTAAGTGACGACAGAATAGCGGAACACACTTTATTCTTCCTGTTTACTTTGTAATGTTTGTACTTTTGATTTTTTCCTTGTGTTTTCTTTACCAATTCGAGTAATTTTCTTAGAAATTGTTTGTTGAGTCTTCACTATTCTATTCAGCTATTATGATGTTTTAAAACTGTTTTGGATCTCATGAAATATTAATTGCTGGACGATCTTCAACCTTGACATTTCTAGCATGAA
Source organism: Asteroscopus sphinx (assembly GCA_949699075.1). Classification (NCBI taxonomy): domain Eukaryota; kingdom Metazoa; phylum Arthropoda; class Insecta; order Lepidoptera; family Noctuidae; genus Asteroscopus; species Asteroscopus sphinx. Next base: position 30,520,414 of record OX453003.1, read on the forward strand.
TTCGTTTCTACATTCCTACATTTCATTTAGATTCTCTAATAAGTTTATCAAAAAAATTATCTGTTTCTCCATAAATATGTCACATTTTGTGTCAGGTAAATAATTCTTCCGCGTTATTCTTACAACTTATTCTAAGATCAACGTCCTAAGTCGCCATGTGCGATGCGCCATTCCTACATTAATTGTTAGCTAATGATTGGCTACAAAAAACGTTATGATGTTCTTACGTTCGCACGGTAATAGTATAAGCTTCGCATTTATAATACTTTTGCGTCTGTACTCGCAAATGGCTTCATTTTTTCCAGTAACTGACTTCTGAAGTGATGATTAAATCTGAATTAATGATCGTTCACGTTTTTCTATATTAAATAAATATTTGAATTTAATTTGCATATTTGATTTATGGCTTCTAAACTTCAAAATCGGTTGTGTAAGTACCTAGCTAGGATGCTTAAGTTTTCAATTTAACTTTTTACGGATTTTGGAAACCTTTACATTCATATTGGGCTTCAGTTTCATCTTCGGCAGAGTTATTATGTGGATCAAATTCACATCCGCCAAGATTTTTAGCAAAGGTTATTAGGTTTCATAATGTCCGGAGTTAAAGGCTTCATATAGATACAAAAAATCTTTTCTCGGTAGCTTCGGTTTAATGCTTTCCGTTACTTTGATGATTTTCTTTCGCACGGGAATTAGTTAATTTAACTGCGTGCGTTTTATTTTCTGTTTCGTAAAATGTCGCGCGTATCAAACGGTAGGCATCCAAAAAATTCACTTAATCGTTCATAATCGTGAATATTTTAGAAGAGATTAACTGTACAATGTTAAGAGCTTGCTTAAAATATGTCATAAATGTAACATTCTAATAAGGCGCCTAAAAGGCTTGTAGATGGAGATTGATGAATGTCTGGGAGATGAAAGATGGGGCGCCGTTTCTTTTCCCCTTCATAATTTAGACTATATCAGATAAAGGGATAGGTGCCTCTTTACAAAATGGTTACTAAGAGAATGTAATATTTAACTTTTTCAATACTATTTTATGTCTTCGTCAAATCTGTCTTTTAAGATAATGATACAAAACCTTAACAGATAAAACCCTTAAATTTCTTTACCTATTCAGTAAGTCTTTAATCCGACCATCTAGCGAGTGCCCAATGGTAATCAATTAAGTAAAGTAAAAATCATTAAGTAACAAAAAAAAAACGAAAAATTATAACCACTCCAAAAACCTCTCTTTTTTGGGTATATATTGTTTACGTCATAAAAGTAATATGATTATAAAAATGAATATTATTACCCATTTCTTTTGAATTAATCGTCTCTACACAAACTATTAATATTTCGACCATCTATGGATATGTTAGACCTCCCGCTGCAAAGGCCTCTTACGAAACCAGACAACCTACATTTTCATCCCAATCTGTATTGTAATATCTTCTATCACAACCCAGTAAAGTTGAATTTCGATCACGAAATCCTTTCTTGAATGGAAGGATAATTTTGTATGGACACACTTTAGCGTAGTGTTGTTGCTTATGTTTTGTTTTACTTGTAGCATGTACTGCAGGATTTACTATATTAATCTAATTTTAGACTTTATTCCTTTCGTGTTTAGCTCTGTATTCACTTGTGGTATTGTTTCATGGGATAGTGTCACAGTATCCGAGTCGCTGGCTCATGAAACGCGTCAGATAAATGCGTGCCCAATATCAAGTTACGTCTTGGTGCCTTTACTTTTTTATTCTACTTTGGTTTGAAGCTCTGTGAGGTGGAAGTCGATATAGTTTTTATAACAAAGTTTTATGCTAGATAGCATCGCGGTTTAGGTGTTGTATTTGTTACTTAAAGGTGTTAAATAAATATGTAAGATCTTTCGATATAATGATGTTATTAAATTTTATTTCTCACTGCAGCTTCCTGTTTTGAACAATTTTAGTAAGGTAAGGTAATGGGAAATAATGAAACCTAAATCGTTGTTTTAATTTCATTTATTGATTTAGTTTACTCATTGTTTTATAAATTACCTACCTCTTCTGTGTACCTATTTACATATATCCAGCATTGTCTCTATCAGGTTTCTTATTAAAAAAACAATAGACAAGACCAGGATTATGAGCTATTCTCTTCCATCACTCATCTCGCTACGTCCCCTAAGGGGTAAACAGGTATAATCTAGCGTCAGTCATAACTTACGATGTATCTGTTGCGCCGGAAGCATGGCCAACGGTACAGGTGGCGCTGCTATCTTATTACATGCTTAGAAATTTATTATTGAACTTGCATCTTGTATTTGTCTTATTTTCTGTGAAAATAGTAACCAATAAGTTTAGTTAAGCTTTTGTTGGGTTCAGTTTTTTGTAGCGTACTTATACTATATGAAAAAGAAATGACTTTGGTCCTTTTGTTCACTTGTGATTTCTAGCATGCTATTGTTAGAGTTCAATATAAAATAAGGAAACATGATGATTGTTTTGAAGGATAGTTTATAATAATTGAGAGGATACGATGAGTCATTTGAGAATTAATTATGTATGTTAGCGCTTTATCATTTTATATAAAATAAAAGAGGGTTGTTATTGTTTTATATTATTTAGTATTAGTTTTTCTTATTATCTTTAAAAATTATTTGTCTAACACTATAGTATTCGTAAATTATAGCTTTAAATCTTTCATTGCCTTTGTAAAAACATCTGTTACTTAGTCTTTAATGGTTTATAAAATATTCCTTAATAAAACGTCTGTATTGTGATCCCAACATCTTTTCCAATTATTTCAAAAATCTGTAGCCATCAAATACAGCCATTGGAATCAACGACCAAATAATTTTCATATCTCAGCAACTAGCTTCAGATGCCTCAAGAGTTTCAATTAAAAATCCTCTTCCTCAATGTAGTCAAATATTGGTAGTACCACCAGAATTCTTAAAGACATTACATGTTTATTCATGATGAGTTCCGTAGCTATTCAATTATTCGTAAGTGTTAGTTTTAATTAATGAAATGAGGAAAGTTTAAGTATAACAAACGATAATGTTTGTTCTTGTTGATTTCGGACATGTTTGGGGACTAGAGAGCTTGCTACTGAATAGTCAATGTTCATTGCATTTAGAATATTTTTCAAAGAAATTTACGAGAGCATAATTTCCATTAGTAGATAGTAGAAAAATAATTTGGGTATAATTGTAAGGACCATTTTTGTGAACGATATAAATAATGATATCATTGAAAAACGACTTGCATACGACATAAAAATACATAGCCATAAAAGTCCTATAAAATATTGTAGCTATAAAAATACACCTACAGGCCCTACAGCTACGGCAAAGGACCAATCGGCCACTTAACCCTCTAAAAAACCACAGTAACCTCGCCTAACCCTAAACACTTACAGAAGTCGCCCACAAATTACTCACTCGAGTCACTCGTAGAAGTCCAAGATTTATAACGTGACGGCACAAGTCAGTAGTCAGACATCTTGTTAGGTGCACAATTTAATTTTTTACCCCGATGCCAAGGGAATTGGCTGTCTAGGAAATTGTCGCATAAGTACGCTCCATTATAACTGTGCAAGAGATGGTGGCAAAGAATGTGACCAGCTGCTTGTCTTCCTGCTGAAGTCACTTGAACTATAATAAGCCTTAGATCTTATAGGGTTGTATTGTAGGTAGAATAGTATCCTGTTATGTAAATGATGTATCAATGGAGGTTACAATATCAGAACAGGTGTATAATACTGACGAAATTGTTACAATACCAACACTGTTGATTTAGAAGAAAAGGAGATTTTAGATTTTAGAAGTTTCATTGCTAGCGAAAAGAAGTAAGAAAAACAAAATTAGAATTCAAAGGTAGGAAAAGATAGTATGGCTAATTTATTTCATTACATAAAAAAGTTCTTAACATTCTAGGGATGTTGCCATAATTTGTAACTGACTAGCTACCAGATCGCCGATAGGATATTCAATTTGAGCATCATCGATGGGCTATTAATCATTGGCTAATCGATTATTTTATATGTCGAGGAGTAATCTGCTTGGAGATCCATAATCGCTTACAGATGTTAGAAGATAAGGCTATTATGGTTATAAATGCAAAACTGGTCTTTTATTTCTTCTTTTATAATTATCTATGTTAATATTTTGTTTTTCTTCAAAAATTTGCAATTTAAGATCAATATTGATACTTTCGTTATAATATAAACATTAATGGTTCTTCAAAGTTTATATCAGTATTAAGCAGTTGTTTCTCAAGTTTGAAGTAAGTATGTCAATCTCTTTCTCTTTTGTGTCCGTAAATCACTAACAAGTGTACTTTGATCCCGTTATTCCATCAAACTTCATCACTTTTTTACTACCTCAAAATCCTTTCTGTTCTGTCTTTAGCAATCAGTGTGATATAAAAACTTTTATTACCGAACTTTTTGAACATGATACTTTTATGAGAAAATTGCTTGGGTACAATTTGCACTCAACACGCACTGTCGGTGTAGATCGTTAAGCGAGGCTGCGCTTGCGCATGATGGTGCTACCGGGTACTTGAGGAGGTTGGTTTAAGTGGGGAGAAAAGGCGGGTTTATAAACGATGATTGTGAAAGGAGTAATTATAATAATCAGAAGGTAGGTCATTGGAGGTGGTCGAAGCACTAGTTATTGCGGGCAGGTTTATGAATGAAGTTTTTATGTGATGAAATGAAAATGTACTGCAGATTTATTAATAATTACTTACTTCCTACCCTTGGCCCAAATATGTTGAGGTTGGCGTCATTGATACGTACATTTCGGAGTTATTTTGTTAGGTATATACCAGGCCCCTCAGAAAGTATTGCGAAAAAAAGTTTTTATATATGGGAGACTGGCCAGTTATAATGTTTTTCGAAAATATGATTATTTATAAGTAAAAATAAGTAAGTTCCAATTTCAAAATTTCCCTCCACATTTTTTGCGAGTTAATTCAAAGTATTGTGTCTCACTGAAATATGGATCTGCGCCGGGAACATTTTAGAGCTATGATTTTATACGATTTCAAGTGTCGCCTGAAACCGGATGAATCGTACGATAGACTTCAAATGGCATTCATGGATGAAGGCCCTTCCAAGGCAACCGTGTATCGTTGGTATAACGAATTCAAGCGCGGTCGACCAACTTTGGGGGATGACGAAAGAAGCGGTCGCCCTTTGACGGCTGTTACCGAAGAAAACGTGCTAGCAGTGAAAAATTTAATCCAAGACAATAGGCGAATTACATATCAGGAGATTCAACACATATTGAAGATTGGATCGGGAAGCGTTCACGAGATTCTACACAGCCATCTTCGCGTGAGGAGGATAGTATCACGCTGGGTGCCGCACAACCTCACCGATGCTCAGAAGCAGGCCCGGGTGGAATGGTGCCGTGATATGCTTAACAAATTTGAAGCAGGCTCGTCTCGGCGTGTTTACGACATCGTTACAGGTGATGAGTTCTGGATTTATCAATACGACCCAGAAACCAAGCGCCAGTCGACTGTTTGGGTGTTTCAAAATGAGCCAACGCCTACCAAAGTGAAGCGATCTAGAAGCGGGGGTAAGATTTTGATCGCTAGCTTTTTTAATTTGACTGGCCACTTGGTATCAATTCCCTTACGGGATCAAAGAAGCATTAATGCCGAATGGTATACTACCAAATGTTTGCCAGAAGTTTTCTCTGTTATAAGCAACAAGCGACCAAACACAGGGCTCCGCGGGCTACTGCTCCACCACGACAATGCACCTGCGCACACCGCACTCAAAACGAGGGACTTCCTGGACAGCACGCCAGTCAAACTCCTGGGTCACCCTCCTTACAGCCCTGATCTAGCACCGTGTGACTTCTTTTTATTCCCAAAAATAAAAAATCAGCTCAAAGGGATACAATTTTCGTCGCCGGAAGATGCGCTGGCTGCGTTCGAGCAGGCTGTAAACGAGGTGTCTGCGGCGGACTGGAAAAAGTGTTTTGAAAACTGGTTTAGGCGCATGAATCTTTGTATAGAGGCTGGTGGAAAGTACTTTGAAAAGATTTGATAAAAATATATGTACGTATAGAACAATTTTTTTTAGTTTCGCAAAACTTTCTGAGTGTCCCACGTATAGTATTTATGACCCGCAAAGATTGTATATTCACAAAGCATCTTCGAGAGAGCTGATGTATTGATTTCGTGCTAACACCTCAATCAACTTTATCAAAAAACTATAGAAACTAAATCAAAGCCGCCTACAGACTTCTACAATCAAATCTTCGATCCTCGATCGGAACGGCGTCGGCGCACCCAGTCGGTCCCGTAAAGCGGAGTGATTAATGATGATGACCTCGCAATCATCTCGGCTCACTTCCGTGCGGAGTCATGATGAATGGACCCCATCCCTAATAGATAGATAAGTGATGATAGTTAATATTGCCTGCTAACCTGAAATAAACAGGATTTTGCTACTGCATAATTTGTTAAACACGGGCAGTGCCTAAGAAATGGAAAACCTTCTGACCTCCAAGATACAGGTACTTCCTAGTTTGGGGGTCAGCAGATCCTTGTTAGCGATCTTTAAAAATTGCCTTAAATGTATAATTTAATTTAAGAAAAATAAAAAAATAACTTGGGCTGTAAAGTTAGCTTTGCTTCGAAATTTATTAATAACAAAAACAATGTTCTCCATCAGCTGGTATGCAAATTTAACAACACATTTCATCGTGGTGTCAGAAACTGTTATAAAACTTTTAAATTAAAAATTGAACCGACGAAAACAGAAACTGAAAAGCGAAAAATAAAATGAAGCATTTGTCTTAATATCTATTTTCCTAACTAAACTAATATAAATAACTACTTATGACTCGCCAAAACGTAACCGTAAACGTACGTATCTGCATCCGTTTATCTAGTAAACGGATTCACAAGAGTAGACACCAAATTTAACCTATTAGGATTATGTAGGTAAGTGCTTCAGTAGGCAATTAGTACATTTACAATCCTACTAATATAAGCTAATACTTTCGTATGGATGTTTTTTTATTTGTTTGTCCTTCAATCATGTTGAAACGGCTGAATGGGTTTGGATATTTGGCACACAAATAGACAATGTTTTTTGATTAACATATAGGATACTTTTTATCAAAATACTACGGGAGCCAATGCGCAGGAGTTAACTAGTTTTAACATAAAACTGCGTTTGTATTCTGAGAGCCTAGTACGTGTTTGATACTTACCTTATATACTGTCATAGTTTTTCGTGGATTTTCATTCCTAAGTTAGAAGTTCCTCTTTGTATCCGCCAGGGGCGCGTATGAAAGTATTCGTAGTTGTTAAACTTGTACCTACTAATAGGCCTCCTGTAAAAACTCACTGTCGAGCTCACTTCTAAATCCGCAGTGTTTTTTTTTTGTATTGTTTGTATTATATTTACCTACCACTTTTCACTGCGGATTCAGAAGTGAGCTTGCTATTGAGTTCTTATAGAATAGTACGGCTTATTCATCCTAGTTGTCTAATTACATTCAAAAGTATGCTTATCATTTAAAAGTGGAGGTTAATTTCGATACCACGAGCAGTGTTCACGGTAGCTTAGTGGCTAAAGCACTGGCGTACTGAGCCAGGAGTCGCAGGTTCGAATCCTGCTCGTGTGCGAATTTTTATTTCCACAATTGAAATAGTTAGAATTCGCTTCGCATGCGTAAATGCGTATGCTTATCAGTTTTCCCTCTTTTGTTGCTTATGTTTTAACGTTATCAGTAATAGCTCGTTCTACCAGCAGACCAGCTCCTTAACTTATCAATCTGACACAGCACACGACCCTTTAACAATATATTAAACTTAAAGGTTTGGCAATATTGTTTGAAATTTGATCTGATACGCGCAGGCGCTCGTGCCGCGCCCGTTCTCGATCCTTGCCGATCGTACCCGATTGTACCCGACCGGCCGCATAAATCTTTCGTAATACGGGCTTTGGTGATTTACATTGTGCCTTTAACCTTTATTGTGGAAATATTTAAAGGTAATTAGTATGATTTTTTGATAGATGTTTTAGTTAAAGTTACAGGTAAATAGCCTGTGTAGTCTAACTATGTAACTATCTAGTCAGGGAAGGAAACTAAGCGAAATATACAAGCGGTTAAATAACTATTGACAATAGGAATGTCATAGACATATACTTCTATGAGGAATGTGATATGTGTGTGTTCAACCTGCCCTGGCGGTGTAGTGCATCTGGCATGTTTTTTGGGATCATATTGTGTCACTTCTTTGCCGTTCTAAGGCCCTCATATAGAAAAAGATTATAAAGCAGTACAAATGGTATTATAGCAACCGTATTCAGCACAATTTATATGTTTAGATCAGAATTAAATCCTAATAATGAAAAATAAATATTGCAAAAAATATGCCCCTGTACTGTTTCTTATTTTTTAATTTTGACAACAAATATAAGTATTTAACTTAAAATTTAATAAAAAAATTTAATTTAATTGAATAATAATGTATTTTTAAAATTATTTTTGCTATTCTAATTACGTATTTGATGTTCTTGTTAGTATTAATTTAAAATAAAAGACTACTTAACTAACTTATAACTATGGGTGAATTTGCGTGAAATAAAATGATTTTATTTTATTTTTGTATTATAGACAGATAAATATTTAAATGCTGCAAAGCTTTCGAAACGTCAGGGAAACCAATTTAAATAATATACGCGATTTAATCTGGTTAAACTTTGTTTTATTATAATGTGTAGTGATCGCGAAAACCTAAGAAGTTATTAGTTAAATATTTATTTAGAAAAGTATAAATTTAGACATTTAACTGGTTATTTACTTTTTAAACCCTGAAACAATGGAGGTAGTATTTTAAAACACAAAAGACCAAAAGAAGCAAAATAGCCGTCAATGATCTTGAGCATCACCGACTTTCTTTCTCTGTAGATAGAAAAAAGGCCAAAAGTGGCCGTTTTTAGCACTGTTTCTATCTACAACTACAGCGAATTACAATTTTAGTTCTTGATTGAACTACAGTACCTGTACTTCAATTACTAAAAACCAATGATCGATAAATGATGTATTCAGCGAGTAATATTTTTTTTACTGATGGGGGCGCTACTTGGCTACATGCGCCTTAACCCAATATCCGAAATTAAATTACAAGAACTTCCTAATTATATACACAGTGATTCTTCAACTCCACAATACATATTAAATCTACAAAGTCACATTAAAATATAAGAAAATATGCTAAACGGTAATCAACAAGACAGCAAGGCTTAAAGTTTGCGCCACATTCCACCCCGAAATTACGACGAAGGTTTTACTAAAACATTCAGACCTCTTTAATAAGCTATATTTAAATGGTTTTAAAACTAAAACTGGCGGAAAAAATATGGCGGCGCTTTTTGTTAATTTCGCGCGAAAAATATTGCCCTGTTTTAAGCATTCTTTGTTTTAATTTTTGTCATTATTTTTTGGTAATTACATATTTGCGGTTACCGAGGTTTTCTTGCGGTTTCCTCTTGGATTCTTTTTGGGTATTATTTAAACTAATTAGGTAACTTTTACATTCTTATTTTGGTAATTTGATTGTGAAGAAACTTTTCACCTGGCACTATGAAAACTTACACCTTAGCTCCCAATACTACTACCTATACTTTTATACTATACATATACTAATTAAAATACATTATTTTAATAACTTATACGAATGCCGCTACACTTTAGAATATTCTAATACTTCTGATAAATTACCTAATCAATTTTTTTTCATATTTGCCATCAACTAATCTCTTTCTTCTTCTCCAGGCCTCTAGTCTGCCAGAACGGTGCGACCTGCACGAACTCAGTAGGAGGCTTCTCTTGCATCTGCGTCAACGGGTGGACGGGTCCAGAATGTTCTGTGAACATCGACGACTGCGCAGGCGCGGCTTGCTTCAACGGCGCCACCTGTATCGACAGAGTTGGAGCTTTCTACTGCAAGTGCACGCCTGGAAAGACTGGTGAGATAACTTCGGCTTTTCTTGCCTCTTCGTCTTCTCCTTAAAATTATTTGTATTTGAAGATAATCTAAGGAAAAAAAACCGGCCAAGAGCATGTCGGGCCATGCTCAGTATTATAGGGTTCCTTAAGTAGGTCTAATTACAAACGAATCAAATCGAATATTAATCATTGCTATTTTAGTTTTTGCAAACAGCGCCACCTAGCGCTAAATTTAGGAAGCTAAATTGAAGAAGTGTGTCATATCAATATAACACAAAGTTTCTTTTTGTGATTTTTTTAAATAGAAAGTAACTAAAGGAGCATTACTTGCTAAGATAATTTTTCTCTAAGGTCAATGACCTATGAACTAGGACGTCTTAAGTACTTTTCAGTTTTCACACTATAACTCAAAAATGTATAATCACATTATACTCGAAATAATTTTAAAAGAGAGTTTTTATAAAGGTCTATCAATGTGGAAAACTATAAGTTTCTACGTTGCATAGTTTAGAAATGGCAGGGGGGGGGGACACATTGCAAGCTACTTTGGCGAACTGTATTTCGCAGATGGTATACCTGATAAAAAAGTTATGTATGAAACATTACCTTCATTTTAGTAGACCTATTCAATGATACCCCACACGAGGGGGTGCAGCAAAAAAAATAATTCATCCCCATTTCACATGTATGGGCGCCACCCCTAAAATACATTATCAATATTTTTTTATTCTTTTAAAATTGAGATCTATATCTAAACCATTTTTTAACAAAATTTCATTTACTTATGTTTATAACTGTAGAAGTTATTAAGCTGTAAAGGATTAGGACAGACGGACAGACGGACGGACATGACGAAACTATAAGGGTTTCTTGTAGGACTACGGAACCCTAAAAAGAATAAAACAAAATGATTCAGAAAGATACAATGTAGAATGAAGAACCATCAACCCAATTTCTGCTTGTAGACTCAAACTGTTCTGATAACTATTATTAAGCCAGTCTTGATAATTTTTAATTTTGTTCAATATGAAAAACATTATATGATATTAGTAAAATTGTACCTACAAGGTCAGGTCGGAGAAACCCGGGCCGTCCGAAAGCGCGCTGGGTTGATTATATCGCCAAAGCCGCAGGAAACACCTGGATGAGGGACGCACAAGATCGAAGAGGCTGGCAAAAACGAAAGGAGGCCTATATCCAGCAGTGGGTGATACCGGGCTAGGATGATGATGATGATGATGATGATGTACCTACAATATTATAAAGACAATATACATTTCATGCAAAAAGTATCTTCCTTTGACATATAATCGAACACCTGATAAACATACACCCTCGGACTGTTCACGGTCGATCATATCCCCTGAGTCTTCAACATCAGTGACTCATACTGTTCAGTTGTGTGACAGTCTTGTAATACAATAATCCACATTAGCAGAACAGCCGGGCCAAACATGAAGGCCAGGTAAAGAGCACTCATAATGATGCATAATCTCTGCTTACTCTAATAGGAAATAGGCGTGATTCTCTGCAGAATTTTACAATTATTGTGAATACAGTCTTTAATTTTCATCTGTCTTAACCATATTTTCTCCTCACAGGTCTACTATGCCATTTGGATGACGCATGTACCTCCAACCCTTGCCATGCGGACGCGATATGCGACACGAGCCCCATCAACGGGTCCTACACCTGCTCCTGCGCATCCGGGTACAAGGGGTTAGACTGCTCTGAGGATATCGATGAATGTGAACAGGGTAAGTTTAGTTCAAGTTTTTGTTTCAGTTAAAGACAATTAATTTAAAATCTATATTTTTCACTTGGAGACGTAAAATAGAAAAGTGGTGGAGAATATTACATTATTATATTATTATTTATTTAATTCGAGAAACCAAGACTCGCAGGGTTAGTAACATTATTTACTTAAAAACTATGCTAGTAATATTAAAATTAAAATGCAATCCAATTATAAAACAATTTAAATCAAAAAAATAACAATAAGTAAAGATTTATGATTCAGATTGTTTTTTTTATTTTTTATTATTGTATCAGTCTTGTACACTTCAAGGTGTCTTGCAGCCCGAAATACTTGTATGTAGCTCTTTTCTTAGTGATCTTTCGCACGAATACTTTTTTTGACATTGATTTTCATATATGTTTTGCATTTTTGGTAATTAAAGGACATTGCTAAGAATAGCCTGAGTCTGTTAAAAAGACAAAAAAATTACGACAGTTACATGCGTATTTTTTCATTACTTACTATTACATCGTATTTAATTTTTTACCGATCCCTTGTGGGTACCTACTCTATGGTTTTGTGAAAAAATATTTTACCACCACTGTTAAAGATAGCCAATCACTTTTTAGCACCTTCACATCTATAGGAATAGAAGAGTAAAACTGTTTAGTTGCTAGGCAACGACTTGTTTGACATAAGTTTTGTAAGCAAAAACATAACCTCAAAATGATTAATATAAACGGTTTCACTCACGTTATTTCATCGGGTGTGCCCGACCGATTTCGAGCTCGAACGGAGCCCTTAATCATGAGCTGGTTACGCGTTTAACCTCAAAATAGTTAATATTTTAATGAATTAAACATCTGTGCAGTACTGTCCGTTTATTAAAATAGATTGTAACACATTGCCTTCATCGAATTATATATGGTGACATCATATTTTATTCATAACTTTCATAGGCTGGGCTTTAATGGAACTTTAGCAATGTCCAGGAAACTGGTGCGAATCTGGAAATCCATCAAAATTTTTTACTTATCTAATCTAATACCGCTCCCTCTGTCAGGATCACCATGCGAGCACGACGGCATCTGCGTGAATACCCCAGGGTCTTTTGCGTGCAACTGTTCCGTGGGGTTCACTGGACCCCGGTGTGAGACCAACGTGAACGAGTGCGAAAGTCACCCCTGCAGGAACGATGGCTCCTGTCTTGATGACCCTGGCACCTTCAGATGTGTCTGTATGCCTGGTAAGTGCTTTGAAATATTTATAAAGAATTTTACTGATAGGAGCGCTATAAAGGTGTTTTGAAAGCCAACTACATACCATGGATGATGCATTGGGCTGCGCCTTTTTTTGTAAGAATAATGATGATGATGATGATGATGATCAGAAGACTAAGTCATAATTACTATGACTGTAACTATGACTGGGTTAACGTTATGCAGGTTTTTTAGTAATTATAATGGTCTCAATCACATAAATAAATATATAGAATGGAAAAGTGGGCAAGGCGCGCGTGCGAACACTGTACCATAGTGCACGGCATTTCAAAACATTTCTCAGTACGCCTTGACTTGTTTCTGTAAATGCTGTAACAAAAACCCGCAAAAATGTCTCATTGCGCTGTTTCTAACTGCAGAAACAAAAGCTGTAAAGTAAATTTGATTAAAGTTAATTTTTAAAAATTAATGACTTCAACATGGGAGGCGTAGTTTGTCCGAAAGTTGCCACGCATGACTCGCAAGTAAAATTGTGATTACAACCATTCTATCTATCTATTTCTGTGGTCTCAGTCATAGTTTCCTTAAAAAATTATGATGAAACTATTTTTTAGAAAAAAATGTACTTAACTATAAATGACCTCCATTGGAGGTATGATAACTGGGGAAGGAGTTTTAGTCGTGAAACATGTCAAGTTACTGGTCTCACAAAGTTATAACGACAACTAAGAATACATTAATAGGTATAAGCCCCAACTGAGTCATCGATTTGTATTCAAGCAAAGGAACTTATCTTTTGAAAACAAATACACAAATTGCCTTATCAGACCCATCTCAACGACTATATCACTAATTTGCATAGCTACTTGAACATTTACCGAACATTGTAATAAACTTACTTAGGTACTGTAAGTACACACGACAAAACAATAAAGTGTGTAGTTCAACATTTGGAGGCTACTCGATAAATGCAGTCGCTGAGAGCTTGGCTCTATGAACTATGGGCGGAATAAGTATTTTTACAGAAAGTTTTCTGGGTGTGGATGTTTATGCATCCGATATTTTTGTCTGTAAACAACAATACAGGACAGAAAACAACGTACTTATTTTAAGTAAAGTTTCAAAAAATGGATACCGAAGCAGTATGAGTATGCAGGCCAGGTGACTGTCATTATTATTTTTATTTTAAACTTGGACCATCTTATTGCTGGACAAAGGTATCTCCAAGTCGCTACCATACTGTGTTAAAAAGCTTTTTATGCATTAGAAAATCTTAGACAAGCAATTTATAAAGACTGTGACCACTCATAACACGCTGTGCTTTTGGAAGTGTACACACTTATCTCTTTTACCTACCGTACTCAGGTACTAGGACTCGATTTCTCCTGTGAAGCTGGGTTGAAGTCGCTAAGTTACAATTTGCTTCCAGTTGACGGCAAGCTTGATGATTATCATTAATTCCTATTAGACAGAGATGAGCGGTCTAGGGCTGCCGCTACGAAAATAGTGTTAAAAGCTGGGAAAACTTTTTTTATTATTCTTCTTCTATCGTGTCGACATGAGCTGCTTAATGATAACAGTTCATGCCGTGGGAAAAAGATTAGCCAGTCAGCAGGTTGGTAGCGGGGCTGACTGCCCAGGGTGCGCCGGACGATCAATTGAATATCGTCACTCGTGGAGGCTCTTTTACGGCCAAAATTAATACCCAATCTATCCACGATTTGCCCTACTAGAGATAGGAATTTGACATAAGCTCCATACAAAATACGTCAAATTTCTATCTCTAGTAGGGCAACTCGTGGATAGATTGGATAAATACTGTTTCATTTATTAGTTGGACTTTAACACAATCTAAGTTTTGTTTTCCTGAAGTCTGACCTTATAATACTCAAGTAAAGTAATCATTATATTTGAAGCAACCGTAATACGGAATGGGGTCGCCATAGAGTTAGCTTATCTTCAGTTGTCATTGACAAATAAGCAAATTTTCTTTTGTACCCATCGGCGTTTTCAAAGATAATCCTACGTTTACCTGAAAATTAAAGTTAATCATAGGAAGCGGTACAGTGATTCTTCCTTATCAGCATATCAAGTAAATTTTTGTATAATATTTTTTTATCATAACATCTTAGTAATATTTTATCGTTTGCTATACTTACAATGATTTTTAAAATTACTTTTAATTATCCTTTTTCTCAAAGCTCAATGTTCCATTTAGGCATTTATTTTTGCTAGCAGCCCTATAAAGGACCCGATTCCCATGCCGATGAGAGCGTCGGCGCTCGAGCATTGTCTTGACGCGGAAACGATTGCGCGTAAACCTCACTATTAGGGTGACCAGATGTCCCGTATTTTACGGGAAGTCCCGTTTAACAGCTAATAATTTAGTCGTGTCCCTTAATTTGGAAAAACCAATGTCGGCAAACTTTATTTTTTCTAAGTTTGTTGTTCAAATTGCACAAAATTTCGAGGCCGCTTAATCCGATCAAAAAAACCTACATTTTTTTTATACTGAAATCTAGTTAGTCGATTTTGTCATATTTCATGTGGTCGTACATTTAATCAATGTATATTTTCAATAAAAAACGCTGCCAGTCTTCTGGACACTTTTCCAAATGATAGCGGTGTGGAAGAATACTTTGACGCCTAAGCGCGCCTTTTTATATAACTTTATTTTGTACTTGTATTTTATAATTTTGTTGTTAATATTGTACATTTGTTGATAGATTAATTAAGTCAGTAGTTATTATTTATTGGATATTAAATATGAATCGGAATCTGAATAAATTCAATAAAATTAAAATTAAAAATAGCCATAGAAATAGCTTATTTTAACCACGAGTTCTGTGTTTTGAATGCTGCTGCCGCGATGCCGTCCCTTAAAATATAAATTTTATCTTGCATGGTCGCCGTACTCAGTATTAACGTCACATTTAGCGTAATCTTCGCTACGCTATACTAAGCACAGTCCTATAATACGTAGCATTATTATTGTCCCCTATAGTTTCATTCAGTGAGAGAGCTAGGAAGCACTCTTGTGTGACGAAGGTGTGTTGTTTGATAATCAGATCTTTTGCTTACCTGTTAAAACTACATACCGGTAACGTTTTAAATTGTGGAAAGAAAAAAATCGCTCACGAGCAGGATTCGAACCTGTGACTCCTGGCTCAGTACGCCAGTGCTTTAGCCAGTAAGCTACCGTGAACACTAAGCACTCGTGGTATCGAAATTAACCTCCACTTTTTGGTACGTCTTTGGGTGACGTCAGCGACATCTTATTAAGAAACAGTGTTTCTTACCCGACTCGACTAACTTTGCAGTTAATTCAAAGTCGTATAGATATGGCACCCTTACTGATTAATTTCCACCACCACGAACGAGTTATGGTTTCGGAACCACACTGTCATCTGTTATTAGTTCACTTGACATCTGTCTCGCGAACATACGTACATTTTATCAACGGTTGCGTTAACTGAATTTGGAACATGCTGTTTAGAATAGAATAGAATAGTATTTATTTGCATCAAACATGGTACAATAAGGTGTTAGAAAACATTATTTTGAACTAATACATGTTCCACCAGGTACTATTATTATTATTATTATTTATTTATATGAGATCTCGTGTCTATTTATTGACGTCGTTGATTTTAGAGGACAAAGGGGAATTACAACCTAGACCAGAACCGGCTTGCCTGCCTATTCATTAATGACAACATACTAACGTACTTAGTGTTTAGATACTTATCTACATTCAAGTAAAGGAAATCGGAAACTTAGACCACGATAAACTCAGTCCTCGTCAATTTTAATGCAATTAAGTAAATCTTTTAACAGAATCAGTGATTGCAAAACAAAGTTCGAAGGGTATCGCCAGATCTCATTTTGGTGTCACTGGCCTAAAAACCGTGAGAATTGTATATTATAGATAGATAGATAGATAGAATATACTTTATTGTACACCATGAAAATAGTAGTAAACAGGAACAACGTACAAATTATGGGTACATGGGCGGTCTTATCGCTAAAAGCGATATCTTCCAGACAACCTTTGGATGGACAAAGAAGACGTAAGATCTATATAATGGGGGCAGTCCGTGGCGTACTACTAAACTAAAATAAATAAATAGCACAAAATATATTACACATATAGGTATCATAAATATATATAATATATATATAAATAATCTTACAATTTAGAATAGAGATTGGATACATAGGCAATGTCTTAATAAATTACAATTTATTTGGAAAGGTAGTATTCTACCTACCTTTAATATGTAAATGTGTTATTTAATTATTATTTTCTTATTCTCACTGCTTTTCTAATTGGTCTATATTTGCTAAATGAATAATTTAATTTGAATAATTAAGTATTAGAATCAGTATGATAGATCTCTGTAATGAGTGTAATGACGTAAGTTCACACAATATCAGTGACGTGATTCGATTACATTATACCTGCAAAGATTTACAGGTCCCTCATATCGTGGGGTGTATGCCCATGACTTTTATACCTAATTATTTTTCTGGGGACGATCTTGTCCAAATATTTTCGTGAAATGTATTGTTCTAGAGATGCAAGTACCCAGTTCTTCATAAAAATATTTAAAGTTTTTATTTACTTATCCTTAAAATAAATAAAAAAACCGGCCAAGAGCATGTCGGGCCATGCTCAGTATTATAGGGTTCCTTAAGTAGGTGTAATTACAAACGAATCAAATCGAATATTAATCATGGCTATTTTAGTTTTTGCAATAATCGGCAGTATTCGCGACTCAGAGCGTGTTGTTAGTAGCGCCATCTAGCGATAAAGTTACTTTTTGTGATTTTTTCAAATAGAAAGTAGCTAAAGGAGCATTATTTGCTATGATAATTTTTCTCTAAGGTCAATGACCTTTGAACTAGGACGTTTTAAGTATTTTTCAGTTTTCTCTCTATAACTCAAAAAATTATAATTACATTATACTCGAAATAATTTTAAAAGAGAGTTTTTATAAAGGTCTATCAATGTGGAAGATTATAAGTTTCTACATTGCATAGTTTAGAAATGGCAGGGGGGGGGACACATTGCAAGCCACTTTGGCGGGCTATATTTCGCAGATGGTACACCTGATAAAAAAGTGGTGTATCAAACATTACCTTCATTTTAGTAGACCTATTCAATGATATCCCACACGAGGGGGTGCAGCGAAAATTTTTTTTTTTTCCCCATTTCACATGTATGGACGCCACCCCTAAAATACGGAAAAACTATTTTTTTATTCTTTTAGAATTGAGATCTATATGTAGACTATTTTTTAACAAAATTTCATTTACTTATGTTTATAACTGTAGAAGTTATTAAGCTGTAAAGGATTAGGACAGACGGACAGACGGACAGACGGACAGACGGACAGACGGACAGACGGACGGACATGACGAAACTATAAGGGTTCCTTGTAGGACTTCGGAACCCTAAAAAGGTAAGTATTAAGGATGGCTTGAAAGGTGATTAAAACGCAATTTAAAAAATATTTAAATCTATAACAGATAAAGAGCAATATCTTGATTATGGTTGCCGATTCCATAATTCGTATAATTAATAAAACAAGACAAAACTTTAATCAAAATTAACAAAAAATAACAAAATATTTAATCAACTCAAGCTTAAAACTTTTTTTAAAGCGAGGACATAATAAGACAGTCCATTTAACTCAGAACACAAGTCCAGTGGACATAACATGATAGAATATGTCAGGAACGCAATGGTGCGCGCAAACCCACTCTCTGGAACCGTTGTAAGTACTCCCATAGATAAACAGACCGAATGGTATAGTACACTATCTGCAGTACATTTTTACTTCAATACTTACTATACTTAAATTAATTGGATGATATTCGACCTATTATGGCGAAGTTTCATACTCACATACCTAATGGTTTTTTTTCTACTGCTGGTTATGTGTTTGCCCTATCTCCCCTTTTCGTTTTTATTTCTTCGAATAGGGGAATTAGATTAGGCTACCTATATGGCGCTGTGACAACCTGTATTATGGTCACTACTGGGAAAGGCGACTAAGGGATTACGAGAGGATGGGCAGCAGCGTTCTCTGAGTATTTCACTAACCAACTGCGATCACCAACCCGCCTGCCAATCGTGGCGATTATTCCACAGTGGCAGTGGACGTCTTCCGGCTGAAATGATGATGATGATGACTGGACAAGAGGTCTTGAGTTCCATTTCCGCATCTATCTAATATCACGATTATCTAAGCATCTGTATTTTTCAGTCTGGTTGTTTGTGACATTTTTTAATGCAACAGTTTTCATGAAACACAAGAGATCCTATTTATTCTCACTCAAAACCGAATGAAAATAAATCTTCATGACTACTGTTTTACATCCCACAGAGGAGGTAAAGTGGCAACGAGCAATACATGAACGTATTGGTAGATTTGGTAGTAAGCGACTCCTGTGATCTTTTGACCTCACACTTCCTGTGGAAGGCGCTTATTAATTTTATTACAATATCCAATGTTATTGCGCCATGCGGTACTATTGCTAGTAGCCTACCCCTCCTTTTTTACCTCTCCTTTAGACTGGGGAGTCTTCAGCTTTTTAAAGTTCCATGGTAGATCAGGCCCTGGTTTGTTAACATGCATCAAGTTTTACGTTCTCTGAGTATTTAAGCAACCAACTGCAAACGCGAACCCGCCTGCCAAGCGTGGCGATTATGGCATATACCCCCCCCCACCCCTTAATGGAGGAGGCCTATGTCCAGCAGTGGACGTCTTTCGGCTGCTGAAATGATGAAGTTTTACTTTAATAGACTTTTTTAAAACTAAAACGAAACTCATACCTTTTCGTTAAAACAACAAGGAAAGGAATTGAGTTGTCATTCCACAGACCGCAACTCCACAAGTTCCACATCTGGTTTCGCTCGCTTTACCGCGCTATGCTCGACTGGGCTCGAACTTGTCACGCAAGTACAAATAAGGGCATGCCTGCACTGTATGACGACATCACATTTTTATAAAAACATCTCCTTAGGTCTTTGAACTGTGTACTTATAATAAAATACTGTTGGCTTTTATAGTTTTTTTTACAATATAGTAGGTTCAGTACGAGTAATATAACTGTGCCGCTGTTAAGTAAGAAACAGGTGGCTGCGCAGTAGTAAATTTTGCAAACAAAACAGTAGCTCGCATGCGCGGTAATGGCGGCATTACTCTGATAGGTTGTTTATCTGAGTGGCAAGATGGTGGGGGACCGCATGTTCTTGCTGTCTCAGTCGTTCGTTAATGATTGATGCATCCTTATGTCCTGCTCACACTTATTACGCTACTGTACCTGCGCGGCCCTTCGCAAAGCCTGGTATCAGAGCGGCACAGTTATATTACGCGTACTGTGATTGACATCTGAGAAGAAAACTATATTCAACGATAAATCACGCGTATGTGCAGGAGAAAAATGCTCGCAAAAGCTCTGACTGTTTAAGAGGTCTGCTGGCTAGTACAAAAGGCAGAGAGGGTGGAAATAGCTACCGATGAACACTGCCTAGCTGGTTGCATCACCTCACTGCGTGAAACTTCGATTTGTAAGCGCGGAAGTACTGAACATCCTTCAATAAGTTCCTCGATCAACCAGTAAACCTGTGTAGAAAAGGACCAGCTGGATAAAATAAATTACATTTACAATGACGCCATGAACTGTCCTGTTACTGAATAGCCAACCATTAATTTTCTTTTTGCAAAATAATTTATGAATCTGTTAGTCAGTTACGTAAAAAATACATTCATCCATCACTCTTTTCATCCATTTAGTATCCATAAATCAATCATAATTCTTATGAATCAAGTCAACAGTTTTTACTAAACCTAGCAATGAAGGCCGCGTGGCGGGATCTCTCATGGATACTAATAGTAAACGCCACCTATTCTGCGTTCGAATGATAAGTACTGTCCTATTGGTCATCAAGCTATGTTCTATGTAGTTTCCATGCAGGAGGATCTGGGTTCGAACCCGGCCCACACTGACTTCAAATTTATGTGCGGATCAGTCGATAACACTCGCTTTAAAATAGGCTGACAACACCTAAAAAATCAGACCTCTGCGGTCACTGTCGTTTCGTACAGAACTGAAAAAGAGGCAAAGAGCCGAGGGACGTCGGATACGCCGCTCAACTTGAATGAAAATAAACAATATATTTTTAAATAAAAAACTAAAAGCTTATTTGAAAAACAGAAACAACAAATGTTTAGATTATTGTCTTTCTCAAATGTTTTCTTAATTTTATTTATAATATTTAGTAAATAATAGAGATTGTTTGCTTTAAAGCATGTTTTAAGAGGTTAGTTTACAATTATTTTCTATCGAGAAAACTTCAAGAAAACGTGTTTTGGGCACAATACAGTTTCAGAAAATACGATCAAGATTAACATATATTTTTTTCACAGCCACAAACTGAATAGATACAGCAAAAAATGTTTTTAAATGAAGCTTATTTGGGGTATTTGGCTGTTGTCAGCGTCTTAACGGTGAAGGAAATCATGGTCAAACCTGCATACCTGAGAGATTCAAATTTGGTGTTAGGTTATAAACATAGTTCTTATAAACTTAGTCGCCTTTTTCAGGCGTTCAGAGTCAGAGTCGTCAGAGTGCTCCTTACAGTTCTCGTTGGTGTGGTAGTCTGCCAATCCGCACTAAGCCAGCATGGTCGACTAACGCCTTAACCTTCTCATTTGATGAAGGGAATTAAGATTAGAAATTGAAATTGAATTGAATTGAAGATGATTATAAAGCTTGGTTCAGGTAGGCTTCTGGTTTTACCAGTTGCATCTGATTATTTTACATGAAAGAATTACTATATGCTGTATCTTCGCGACCAATTTACAGGGTAAAATCCATCAACATCATCAACTCAGCCTATCGCAGTCCACTGCTGGACATAGGCCTCTCCCAAGTTGCGCCACAACATTCGGTCCTCTGTCTTCCGCATCCAGTCCCCCCCAGCCACGTTCTTTAGGTCGTCGGTCCACCTGGCAGGGGGGCGCCCTACAATGCGTTTGCCGATTTGCGGTCTCCCCTCAAGGACTCGTCTGCTTCAGCAGCCATCGTTCTTTAGGAAAATCCATACATAAGTTAAACCTAGTATTAGTAAAGCTCCTTTGTGAAAGAGCTCGTCCGGGGAAGCACTAACACCGTAGTACCTACTTCTCCGCCAAATTGTGATGCTTGCATTGCTGTGTTTCGGTCTGAAGGGTACGGGTGTCGGTGAAATTAAAATCACATTAGACTTTCCATCTTCATGTCTTAGTTTGGCGAATTGACTTGCGGGTACCATCTAGGCAACATACTAGGTAGTATTGAAGTTGTTATGGGCAAAGGTAACCGCTTAACATCAGGTTGGCCTTAAGCTCGTTTCGCCATCCTATAATATATAAAAAACTGGTTGTCAGAATCCCAAAATTCTGGGCAAAACAAGGGCTGAAGTCTCGACGTTTTATGAACGGCCAATCTACAGACTGGTCGCGCACGCAGAATCGTCGTGTTTAAACATCATCATCAGCCCATTACTGTCCCACTGCTGGGCACGGGCCTCTTCTCAGAATGAGAAGGTCCACCACGCTGGCCTAGTGTGGGTTAGCAGACCGGTTGTCGTGCTTAATACCGCAGATCTATTAATCCTCGAAGAAGCTATTCGAAAAACTAATCAAGTGCTAAAACACAACAAAGAAACAATTCCCACATTTTTCGGGGTTTCCCAAACAAAAATACCTACAATGTAATAAATACATAATATTTAAAGCATTTAGAGCCAGCTGGGCATATGTATTTAAAACTGGTATTAGGCATTCATGTATGCGAATAGCGCCCATTAGCATGCGTTGAGGATTCTCATTGTGGCTTGTGATCCGAAATCGTGACGCGGGGCCACGGTTTAAACTATAGGATATCTTTATAATATTTGCGGTCTATCTAAAAAGGAATTACGAAGTCAGAGAACCAGGTACAGGACATAATACCCTTAATGTAATCTTTCAATAAGGAACTTGATAGTAGCTTCTTCAAGAAAAGCTATTTCTGTTATTATTTCTGTTCTGTTGTTTATTTTTTCGGGTTTCACGGCTCCTTGCAATTGTTATTTGACGGTAAGATTTGACAGAAGATATCTGCTCGTAATATCGAATTTAACTTCCACTTAGGTTCTTACGTTTTTCGGTGGAGTCGCAATTATTCTATCTTCTGTCGTGTCGACATGAGCTACATAATAATAATAGCTCATGTCGTGGTAAAAAGATTAGCCAGTCAGCAGGTTGGTAGCGGGGCTGACTGCCCAGGGTGCGCCGGACGATCAATTAAATATCGTCACTCGTGGAGGCTCTTTAAATGCTACCCCAATTATTCTATGATTATGTTGATTCCAGTCCTTCATTTTTCTTTCCACAGTATATATCTTTGGATTTCGCTTCGCACAATATATATCTTTTGATTTCGCGTAAATGCGTTAAAAATAATAAAATAAATATTTGAAACTAGTTAGTTGATTTCCTAATACCTTTTTTGTTTTCGGGTGGAAATCCTCATGGTTATCGGCTCCGGGAATTCCAATGGACCGTGATTTCCTAGTACCTACTCAATTTTGGAGACCTCTCAAATGAGCTTAATTTGGCTCGCTACTTTTATTACCTACTTCTTTGATGGTTTCACTCCCAATTGACCATAGGTACTTGAAATGACTTACGCATCATTCATTCAATCATTCAGGCAATCATATGATTACATGTAGATAAAATCGCCCACCTCTCATGCCTTACATCGCAGTTGACCACTACATGCGCCGGCGCACCGGGGCGGGGCATCCCTACCATAGCCGCTCAATAGGCCCTGTCGCTCATAGGACCGCCACGGTTGCGTAATAACACATTTTATTGGCATTGTTATAGATGATCGTAATATGGGATTAGCATGCTGGAAATAGGCTTGGTTCTATAACTGTCCTCATTTTGGTTAGTCATAGGCTAAGAATAGGCTTGTTATCGTGATCACCTGATAGGATGATAAAAAGCAATTTCCTTAGGTGGAAAAAAGTAAACACACAAAAGAGTTTTGAAAATTGCCAACACGCTGAGGAGTGTGGTGGACTGACGCCAAAATTCTTCTCATTCTGAGAAGAGGCTCGTGCCCTGCAGTGGCACAGTAATGGGCTAATCATCAATCCTACTGCCATTCTTAAGACAAAACTGGTTTCACGAGATCCTGCCTCAAATTGTATGGAATACGGCGTTCGGATATTGGGGGGGCTCGCGAAGTAACAACCGCGTAGATTGTACGATCTGCGAGGTTAAGCTGAGCTTGCCGCGGTCAGTCCGTAGATGGGTGACTGTTTCGTTACACATCGAGCTGTCGGTCCCGGTTGTTATACGAATATCTGTGGCAGTCGTTATGGGTAGTCATAAGCCTAAAAGTCTGACAACTGGTCTATCTTCCGAATGTCAGTGTTACCCAGTAGATGGGTTACGGGGGTCTGATGGCAGTCGTTCCGTGTAAAATAATGATGTTCAGCCACATCTGGTTAGACTGGAAGCCGACACCAATATAATTGGGAAAAGGCGAGGAGGATGATGACGGCGTCGCGTATTTCAATGTTCCCGAAAACCATAGGGAAATATTGATTTGTTTAGTTATTGGGTTCATCTTAAGTTTGTTTAATATATTTGACCTAAATGGCACTAGGAGCAAGCCTGAGGAGCAAGCTTATCGCTGTTTATAGTACTTATTAAAGTTTTAAGTTGATGGAACTTGCTTCCAAATTGGCCTGAAAATCTATGCCCGTGTCAAAAATTGAATTGTAACGCTTTTGGTATTACTCGTAATTTCTAAAATATGTGCGGGAGTGGCGAGGATATTGTTTATCTTGCAAATAAGTGTCTTTCTGTGTCCTTTATTAATATGTTCTTAGAATAATAACGCAATTGTTCTAAGATTATGTTAGATTCCATTCCTTCATATTCTGGTTTAGAAATTGCCTTAGATATTTCTGCAGTTTTTTATGCTTTACAAAAAAAAGCCATAGCAAATTCTACCAGTCTATAACCGCTATTTAAATATTCAATTTACTTAAACGGTCTTACACATACGACTGTTATTATCAGTTAAAATGAACTCTAAACCAATACGTATAAGATTTATTTAACTGTAATAATTGTTTTAAATTTTTTGCTATGCAGAACCACATTCCCAATTTGGCGGGATAGTGATTTTCTCAAGAATAATATTGCCAAGTTACTTACGTAACCAAACGAATCTGGACTTTATCCCTTTACTATAGAGGTCATAGAACTGCAGTTTAATTTTTGCTTCTTTAAAAGGGCACTCTCGATACCTGGTCGGAGCTAGATTGTCCTGCCTCGAGCACTTTCTGTCTTTACATCCGAATATCAACTTAACTACTTAGCATTACGGTTCACTTTCGTTTATCACACTTCAAAGTCCAGTCGACGTTGGACATTGCATTTTGAGTCGTATTAAGGTCGATTCAAGTAGTTATTTGTATGGGGAAGTTAATGGTATGGTTTTGATGGGTCTGGAACGCTGACGTCAATTAGCATTCTCGAGAGACGGGTCTATGGTATAAATATAAAATCTGTTTGCCCGTCATAATGGCATTCATGTGAAGTCTCTATGGATTGAACAGCCTATTGTATGGTCTATTGTAGTGTATAATTTGATTTTAGCACAATACAATGATGATGGACAGGACAGTTCTGTTGGGATGGACATAACTTTTGTAAATGAGGTTTTTGTTCTATTAGTTAGATAATTACTAATTAGATTATCATGTGTAATTGTATTTTAGCGAATATGGACCAGTAGATTTTGCGTCAGTACCGTAAAACCACACAACTATAGTTAAGGGGTCAACTATGGCCCCAGACTATGGATCGGGCGCAGTGCGTTCAAGAGAATTTCTCCATGGGGAAAAAAGATCAAGTTTTTTTTAATACTATAGGATGGCGAAAAGAGTCAAATCGAGAATTTGCCCATAACAACTTCAATACCACCTAGTCTGTTGCCTAAATTGTACCGCAAGTCAGTTCGCCAAACTGAGACATGAAGATGGAAAGTCTCGTGTGATTGTAATTTCATCGGCACCCGTAACCTTCAGACCGAAACAGCAATGCAAGCATCAGTATTTGGCGGAGAAGTAGGTACGGTGGTAGTACAAGTATTACAAGCACAGACAAGTAAGCAATACAAGTATGTAATCGCTAGACGGCTTTTTACACATATTTCAATCATTAACGCCATTTATCTGATCTGTGACTTTAGACGCAAAATATTTACGCTTCGTTGCGCTAACCTGTCGGGACATTTGATAGACCAGGGATTAAGACCATAGTTTGACCCCTGGACTATATTTGTATGCTTTTATAGTAACGAAAAACTTTTACTGAAATTACAATACGTCTGCGCCTACAAGATCGATGTGAGTTGCTATTCGGATTTTAACACATCTTTATCAAGTTCAGGGAACATCAAAGTTGACTCCAGAATCCTGCAAACCGATCGAATTTGACGTTTAATTGATATCTGTTTATGTCAAAGACATTTCTATACTGACGTAATAGACCACTACAGTGTGCGACTGAGATACCGATCTTTACGAAAAAACCTATATGCTAGAAAGAGACATAATAAAATGTCAGTAGAACCGATTTTTAACCGACGAAAAAAAGGAGGAGGTTCTCAATTCGACGCGTATATTTTTTTTTTTTTTTTTTTTTTTTTTTATGTATGACCACGCATAACTTTTTACAGAGTGGCCCGATTTTGATGATTCTTTTTTTAATGGATAGGGTATATCTTGAAGTTGGTCCCATTTCAATTTCGAAATCAAAATCCACCCCTAAGGGTGGGAAAACAGGGGATGAGTGCTTGTTCAGCCACTGAATTCTTACCTGTTAACCGATTCTGTTGAAACATGGCACACAAATATAGTTTATAGTTTTTCACTATGACATAATGGAGACCTGGAGTTAGATTAAACCACAAAAAAATTTAAAATAAAACTTTTTAACAAAAAATTGAACCGACGAAAACAGAAACTGAAAAGCGAAAAATAACAAATTATGAGTCGGCGCCAAACAACCTTTTAACAAGCAACGTGCATGCAAGTTGCAAGAGGCCGAGCGGAGAACGAATTTTTGGAAAGTTATTGTTTATAGCAGAAAATTTCATGTTGTATTTGATGTTATTTTATTTTTATTAGTAGTAAGTAATTTAATGATCTTCGTTGATTGTTTGGCGCCGACTCATAATTTGTTATTTTTCGCTTTTCAGTTTCTGTTTTCGTCGGTTCAATTTTTTGTTAAAAAGTTTTATGACAATTGTAATCTCCCATAGCGTCCCATCAAAATATAATCTCGTATTATTTTATGATTTATTTCACAATCGTTCTGTATTTTATCCAATTAATATCAATAATCGTATTCGTGTAGTATTCTGTGTTATACTGCTGTGTAATTTACATTATTAATCTAAAGAAAGAGATGTTTCACAGGTAAGTATCTGCAGGACAATACTACTTTCATAATGCTTATTTTCATAGAAGTTATTTTTAAAATTATTTAGTAATACATTAATAACATGCAGTAAATACCCTATTTTCTACATAATATGTTATTTTAAATAATTATGTGTTAGATAAAAAAATATTGTGTACGTGAAAATGAAACCGTTTCGCATATGGATTGCTCAAAATATATCGATATGTCGATAGTTTCAATTATATATTTTTTGTACTACCTAGCACCATACATGTCACAAGTTAGTGTCCGTTACTGCTTTAAAAAAAATACAATCGAATTGAGAACCTCCTCCTTTTTTTGAAGTCGGTTGAAAGTATTGAAAGGTTGATTTAGTCCGGCCGCACATTGGAAGGAAATCATAATGATTCATTCATTGATCACAGAAAAAATCTGATGCGCCGGAACCTATACCATGGTTGTACTTTTACGATGTTATAATAGTATGTTGTACGTCTATGGCAAAGAGACGTTTCACAGGTAAGTATCTGCAGGACAATACTACTTTCATAATGCTTATTTTACATTTATACAGTTAATTTTAGTACCAACCCCGCAGACTGACAGAATTTTCCGGATCGTATGTCTGCTTTTGACATATTAAAATGTAAATACGGTGCTATTTTATGACAATGTGCGGCCGGGCTAAAAATGCTGTAAAATATTGACCGGCTAACTTCATAACTTCCAGATTTCCTGTCAATCAACTCAGCCTATCGCAGACCACTGCTGGACATAGGCCTCTCCCAAGTTGCGCCACAACGCTCGGTCCTCTGCCTTCCGCATCCAGTCCCCCCCAGCCACGTTCTTTAGGTCGTCGGTCCACCTGGCAGGGGGGCGCCCTACGCTGCGTTTGCCGATTCGCGGTCTCCACTCAAGGACTCGTCTGCTCCAGCGGCCATCGGTCCTTCGACAGACATGGCCAGCCCACTGCCACTTCAGCTTACTGATTCTACAAGCTATGTCGGTCACTCCGGTTCTTCTCCGGATAATCTCGTTTCGGATTTTATCCTTCAAAGAAACTCCAAGCATAGCTCGCTCCATAGCTCGCTGAGCGACTTTAAACTTTTGGACTAGCCCAACTGTCAGTGTCCACGTCTCGGCACCGTAAGTCATGACAGGCAGGACGCACTGGTTGAAGACTTTTGTCTTCAAACTTTGCGGTATAGGCGACGAGAAGACTCGGCGAAGTTTGCCAAATGCTGCCCAGCCCAGACGGATCCTTCTGTTGGCTTCTTTCTGATTTCCTGATTTCCTGTAAATGCTGTTATTAAAGAAAAATGGATGGGCACAAATGTTAAAACGAATAAGCACCGTATCTACTATTCTCCGCCAAATAGTGATGCTTGCATTGCTGTGTGGTGCCGGTGTAATTACAATCTAATGAGACTTTCCATTTTCATGTCACAGTTTGGCGAACCGACTTGCGGTACCATTTAGGTAACAGCCTAGATGGTATTGCAGTTGTTATTGGCAAAGGTAACCGCTTAACATATGGTGGGCTTTTAGATCGTTTCGCCATCCTATACAATAAAAAAAAAAAAAAAAAAAACTGAATGCCTCGAAAAAACTACAGGGTTTGCAGTAGATATTTTAAGGATAACTGTATCTTTTAGTGAAATCACCAACGATCCATACCTACGGAATTTGTTCGGGTCGGTGTTTGTTTCTTATAAAGATCTTTACTTTAATAACGGTAAATATTCAAAGTGGTAAGTCTACGAAGTGACGAGTATAAAGTAAAAGTTAAAAATAAATATAATACAAGAAGAGTTAGAGATAAAAAACTAGTTCAACCGAAGATGACAAATTATTATGGAGACAGAAAGTCAAAATTTTTAGTTCCAAAAATCCTATCCTATCCTACTTCCTACTAATATTATAAATGTGAAAGTTTGTAAGTATGGATGGATGGATGGATGGATGGATAGATGGATGAATGAAAGTGGAGTGGAAGTGGAGGTGGAAGTGGAGGTGGAGTGAAGTGGAGTGCAACCAACCATCTGCGATCGCCAACCCGCCTGCCAAGCGTGGTGATTATGGCATATATGGCCAATATATGCTTGGGGGAGGCCTGTGTCCAGCGGGGTGCTGGCCAGGAAACCTCCACGTGTGTCTGACAGCTGCTTGTCCTTCTGGACACGTCTAGAGGGAACGGCAGTTGTTGGGCCGGTGCACCCTGGGCACGGGCAATAAGTCTCCTTTGGACCGGGGGACCTTATTTCCTGTGGCGAATATTCTGGCACGGGAGGGGCCCGATGTGGGCCAATGGGAAGTTGCTCCTCGTGTCCCTCTGAGAAAGCAGAGGGCACTGCAGAGGAGCAGTGGCGGGCCCGGTGAGCACTCACCCTGCCACTGGGCAGGCAGCGGGGGGACTGTCCTTCCCTGCCCCCGTCGGTCTCGTAATCCCAGGAGTGCCTGCTGATTAGTGTTCTCGCGCCTCTTGGGACCGAGGGTCTTGGCTTCACCGCCCGGACCGCGAGGAAGAAAACCTCTATAAAAAATTACGGGAGGTAGGGCCTGTGAGCAGCAGACTCGGGGTAGTCTGCTGCCCGACCAGCAGCTGGCGTAGGTGGCACAGCCGGCGTAGTTGGCGCAGCTGGTAAAGGCCCATGAGGTGAGGTGGCGTGCAGTGTTCCGTGTGCGCCACTGAGAAGGGTGCGGCCAACGTTAGGCCGCACGGTGAGAAGGGGCTCGCCTGCTTGTGGCGGGCCGGGACCTGTCGGGGGTGGTTGTGTGAATACTCACGGGTTCCCACGCCCCCGGCTAAGGTAGTTGAAGGAACACCGTGGTGGTTTTAGTCGGTAAGAGTCCAACACTGGCTTCGCCTACCCCGGGCGGAGTGCGTCCATGAGGATTTCCCCAAGGAAAAAAAAAAAAAGGTCTGTGTCCAGCAGTGGACGTCTTACGGCTGAAATGATGATTAATTGATTTTTTTATTTTTTACTTATGTATTCCTTACCTTCGTGACATTAATAACGTAATTATAATATAGCCCTTAATTGCGTAACTCAATCTTTTAAAACAAATAAAATTATGTTTCAAATATCTGTAATTTTAAAACAATAGTTACTTAATAGCTTAGCAGTTTTAAAATACCACCACTCCTTAAAAGTAAGGCCGGTTGAACTATATCGATAATGCGGAAACGTCCATGTCACATCACTAAAAATCACTCCTACACGTGTCAATTTCGCACATATACTCATTTTGCTTTCGGTGACGTGATAATGAGGTGACAGTGCCTCTATTACGTCAGTATAATACCTTTATGGTTTATGTCAACAGGCGTGGATCGAATTGAGGTTTAAGAAATTTCAAAACTAGTTCGCGGAAATAAGGATTATTCTACTTTAAGTAGGTAGTTGTGTTACTTTGTAGAATGTCCTTTATGAGCAATAAAAACCATAAAGTTACTGTACTTACGTCAGCAAGTATAATAATGTCTATGATAAAAACCCATGTATGCATGCAGTTACCAAATTAATTGCAATTAGCGGCCTTTGACAAGAGCGGCATAAGAAAAGAGAAGACTATTATTATCTACTGCCTCGTTGGTCTAGACTGCCTCGTTGGTCTAGTGGTCGCAAGCGCGACTGCTGAGCGTGGGGTCCTGGGTTCGATTCCCGGGTCGGGCCAAGTGTTATTGGGTTTTTTCATTAGGAAATTCTCAGTAGCAGCCCGGAGTCTGGATTTGTGCCCGGTCAATGGCAATAGGCTCGCTCCAGGCGTGATGTTATGTTATGTTATTATTATCTATTCTGTTAGTGGTAAGGTTTGCAAAAAAATCTAGCTTACTATAATCTAAATAAAATAACACCAAATTGTCTTTTAAAACAAATGAACCCCTTCAATGACCCAATAACTCAGTGCAAAATAAACAAAAAGTCCTGGAATTCATGCTTGTATGCATATATTATGCTTATACAAGTTACAAATAAGTAACCATTGTAGTCAACATCACCATCAAGTGTTGCGTTTTACGATGTCTGTTAAGTTTAAACCCTATACTTTAAACTAAGTCAAGCTCAAGTTAAATTATTATGTCCTGTAACTTTGAGATACTAAAACTTTGTATTTTAGCTTTGTTTGTGGCATTTTAAAAGATAATAAGTGTACTGTCAGGTTTGAAGAAAAGTTTTAGAACCTAATTATTTTCTTTTCTTCCTTATGGCCCATAATTATTGTGGTGTATTTAATGGATTTTGTTGAAAACAGGGCTTAGGAAATCTTTAATATTTTCTAAAATCTGACTGTTTTTTTTTCTTATTTTCTGATCTGGTGTTTGAGTTCATCCATTTTAAGTTGCAACTAAGTTATCCCGGTTGTTTACGATATGTGTTAGGTGTCAATACACTTCCACCATTTTGTTTTCTATCTGACAACAAAGGATTGCGATTCCTCTTAAAGTTTATTATATCTTTATTGCGAGTAACTAAGACTCATAGTGTTAAAAACTATTTTTGTTTATCACTGCTTAAAGATTCCAGCTGAAATACTGTAACAACGATTCATGAGGCCGCAGTCCAGCCTACCCGCAATCATGCCCAGAGCCTGCCACCGCCCTGCGCACCATGGATGCATATATTTTTCGCATAATTGCGTAGAAGCAATCCACTTGCATTTCAGCGAACATCCCTGATGCGCTACAGAAACGAGGCAGCCCCATCAGCACCCTGAAAGCATTATTATACTGGATGCGAAGGGCGCCGTTCGATGTATAGTGTATTTTTACTTTTTTAATGTCAACAATTTCTTCTTGCTTCCAGGATTCACGGGAACACAATGCGAGGTGGAGATCGACGAGTGTGCCAACAACCCTTGTCTGAATGGAGGAGTCTGCCATGATATGATCAATGCGTTTAGATGTACCTGTGTGATAGGGTAAGTCACCATAACTGCACCATCTTTTGTTTCTAAGATGCAATTTTGAATCGAAGTCATCATTGCTAACCTATATTATCGTCGTTGCGATAACGACGATAATATTATTATAATAATATTTGACGACGTCTGTGGTCTAGTAGTTTTACGTATGTGTGCTACTGTAGTGTCGAAGATACTGTTTGCTTTAGTGTGATTATGTACATCTGTGTGTAACCCTCTCCTCCCCCTAAAAGTGGCGAACAAATATGTTCGAGATTTCTTTAGATACCTACTCCCGACTTTATTCCTCCTAGGGTTCGAGTTTCGGACTGCTGATCGCGAGGTCGTGGGTTTGATTCCCACATGACACAAATTCGATGAACTAAGTGTTTGTGTTGGTCTAGGTGTTCCATATGTATTTACAAAAAAAAAAAACATAAAACATAACATCACGCCTGTATTTCCCCGAAGGGGTAGGCAGAGGTGTAATAGTACACCCACATTTCGCCAGTTATGTTATAGTCCCATGTAATAGGGGGCGAGCCTATTGCCATTGACCGGGCACAAATCCAGACTCCGGGCTGCTACTGAGAATTTCCTAATGAAAAAACCCAATAACACTTTACCCGACCCGGGAATCGAACCCAGGTCCCCATGCTCAGCAGTCGCGCTTGCGACCACTAGACCAACGAGGCAGTTGTCAGCAGTTGTTGTTGTTGGCAGTTGTTGTTTGTTGTTACAAAAAAAAGTATGTAAGTATTATAACTATCCAGTGTCTAGTACCCATAGTATGTACAAGCTCTGCTTAATAATTTCTTAGGTTTTCACGATCACTATACAGTATAATAAAACAAGTTTAACCGGATTATATCGCATTATCGGATTATTTCGAAACGTCAGGAAAACCAATTTATATAATATATGCGTTGTAATTCTGTTAAACTTGTTTTATTATAAGCTCTGCTTAGTTTGGGACTAGATGGTGCTGTGTAAAATGTCCCAAAGTATTTATTATTATTATTTATTCATATTTAAAGAAATCTTTTCCAATCTTCAGGTTTACGGGTGCCCGTTGTCAAGTGAACATAGACGACTGCGCATCGAGTCCGTGTCGCAATGGTGGGATCTGCCACGACTCCATCGCTGGTTACACCTGCGAATGTCCACCTGGGTATACTGGTAAGTTTCACTTTGTCTTAAACAAATCATCATCAGTTATCTTCCTATACCAAGTTAAACAGGTCAACATAGCGGCGGGGGCCCCCGCAATGCCCCAGTAAGCCGAGGTCCGAGCCCTTATGCGGTTTTTGCAACCGCGATTTTAGTTTATAAGTTAGGTTTAGGGAAATTTTTCGGCGGATGGAGTCCCTCCCTGACGGGATACCATGATACCTCGTTCCTCTACAATCTAATATCTGATATTCAAAGGCTGCGTAGTCATCTTGATAGGTTTCCTCATTCCATGTTTACTTAAAAACAACTTTTTACATTTTCAGGCATGTCCTGTGAAACGAACATCAACGACTGCTTATCAGCGCCATGTCACCGCGGCGAGTGCATCGATGGAGACAACAGCTTTACCTGCAACTGTCACCCAGGATATACCGGCAGGGTCTGCCAGACGCAAATCAACGAGTGCGAGTCGAATCCCTGCCAGTTTGGAGGTATGATATAAGTCACCTGCATCTGTAATGTAACCCTCGGTACACCGGTTGAGTTTGCCAGACGCGGATCAACGAATGCGAGTCTAATCCTTGCCAGTTTGGAGGTAAGCTATGATATGATATTACTAAGATATTAACAATTTCACCTGCATCTGTAATGTAACCCTCGGTACACCGGTTGAGTTTGCCAGACGCGGATCAACGAATGCGTGTCTAATCCTTGCCAGTTTGGAGGTAAGCTATGATATGATATTACTAAGATATTAACAATATCACCTGCATCTGTAATGCAACTTTCGGTACATCTGTTGAGTTTGCTAGACACAGATATGAGTGCGAGTCTAATCCCTGCCAGTTTCGAGGTAAGCTATACAACTAGTGTTATGATGTTAACAATTACACCCGCATCTATAACCCTCGTTACACCAGCTTAGCCTGCCAGACCCAGATCATCAAGTGTATGTCTGTCATTCTGGAAGTGTTAATAATGTCCTCCCGGGCATTTTGGTCACAGCGGCCAATCTCAACGGAGACTAGCCATCTGCGCGGGACATATTATAGCGCACAAGTGTGTTCACTCTCTGTCTCATAATCCGATGGGACGACAATCTGACACGACCGGAGAGAGATCAGGCACAGGACTTGTGCGCAGGACCGACGGCTTTACGAGCTCTCCGAGGCACGGGGATTATAGTACCGCCAACTTCCTGAGCTGTTTCTGAAGCAAGCTCGAAGCTGGAAGTACCAGGCCCCTCAGAAAGTATTGCGAAAAAAAGTTTTTATATATGGGAGACTGGCCAGTTATAATGTTTTTCGAAAATATGATTATTTATAAGTAAAAATAAGTAAGTTCCAATTTCAAAATTTCCCTCCACATTTTTTGCGAGTTAATTCAAAGTATTGTGTCTCACTGAAATATGGATCTGCGCCGGGAACATTTTAGAGCTATGATTTTATACGATTTCAAGTGTCGCCTGAAACCGGATGAATCGTACGATAGACTTCAAATGGCATTCATGGATGAAGGCCCTTCCAAGGCAACCGTGTATCGTTGGTATAACGAATTCAAGCGCGGTTGACCAACTTTGGGGGATGACGAAAGAAGCGGTCGCCCTTTGACGGCTGTTACCGAAGAAAACGTGCTAGCAGTGAAAAATGTAATCCAAGACAATAGGCGAATTACATATCAGGAGATTCAACACATATTGAAGATTGGATCGGGAAGCGTTCACGAGATTCTACACAGCCATCTTCGCGTGAGGAGGATAGTATCACGCTGGGTGCCGCACAACCTCACCGATGCTCAGAAGCAGGCCCGGGTGGAATGGTGCAGTGATATGCTTAACAAATTTGAAGCAGGCTCGTCTCGGCGTGTTTACGACATCGTTACAGGTGATGAGTCCTGGATTTATCAATACGACCCAGAAACCAAGCGCCAGTCGACTGTTTGGGTGTTTCAAAATGAGCCAACGCCTACCAAAGTGAAGCGATCTAGAAGCGGGGGTAAGATTTTGATCGCTAGCTTTTTTAATTTGACTGGCCACTTGGTATCAATTCCCTTACGGGATCAAAGAAGCATTAATGCCGAATGGTATACTACCAAATGTTTGCCAGAAGTTTTCTCTGTTATAAGCAACAAGCGACCAAACACAGGGCTCCGCGGGCTACTGCTCCACCACGACAATGCACCTGCGCACACCGCACTCAAAACGAGAGACTTCCTGGACAGCACGCCAGTCAAACTCCTGGGTCACCCTCCTTACAGCCCTGATCTAGCACCGTGTGACTTCTTTTTATTCCCAAAAATAAAAAATCAGCTCAAAGGGATACAATTTTCGTCGCCGGAAGATGCGCTGGCTGCGTTCGAGCAGGCTGTAAACGAGGTGTCTGCGGCGGACTGGAAAAAGTGTTTTGAAAACTGGTTTAGGCGCATGAATCTTTGTATAGAGGCTGGTGGAAAGTACTTTGAAAAGATTTGATAAAAATATATGTACGTATAGAACAATTTTTTTTAGTTTCGCAAAACTTTCTGAGTGTCCCACGTATTAGTCAGTGTCGAAAGTCATTACGTCATGGTGATACGTTTAAATGAAGAACTTAACATTTCATCCACGTTTATTTTGCTCCGGGTGATACTTTCGAATGATTCATCCTGATGTACCTATGTTCGCGCTTGTCACGTTATGTCACGATACTTGGTGCGTCACGTAATTCTTAATGTGGCAATCAATCTCTTTTTTTTTCCCATCTCGAGCCATTTTGTGAATTTTTCACC
Organism: Asteroscopus sphinx; assembly: GCA_949699075.1. Classification (NCBI taxonomy): domain Eukaryota; kingdom Metazoa; phylum Arthropoda; class Insecta; order Lepidoptera; family Noctuidae; genus Asteroscopus; species Asteroscopus sphinx. Next base: position 30,556,705 of record OX453003.1, read on the forward strand.
ACGAACAAACTAAATTGTTTGCTTTATAAAACGAAGTTTTGGTAAAACTGGGTCAGAGTAGCTTTAAAACTTTGGATGTATGAGATTTGAGAAGATTTTCCATAATAATAATTTCGTTCCTCAGGCCACTGTGAAGACCTGATAGGTGGCTACCAGTGCCGCTGCAAGCCTGGCACGTCGGGCCGCAACTGTGAAATCAACGTCAATGAATGCTACTCCAACCCCTGCAGAAATGGAGCCACTTGCATCGATGGTATTAACAGGTGAGAACGATGGATTAATACTTTGATTGTAAGTAGTTATGTTTACACTTTATTTGTTAGTAATTACGAAAAGCAAAAAGACAACAGTTTAATACTGTAACGCAACGCAGAAGTAACAACCCGGGCTCTTGCGTTGCTTTGCAAACCTACCGAATTACCTAATTTACCTAATTTAATTTATGTAAGTGTGAACTTAAAAACCTCGGTAACATAATTTAAAAAAATAAAATAAAAGTGTCCAGTTATATTTCGTTGCGTACGAAAGAGCCGATTGTTGTATTTTTTGAATAATGAACCAATTTCCGAGCAAGTGGGAGGAAAGTAGTTTATCATTAAACGCAATTAAACGTATCTTCGTATTTTTGATCATGACATGTAAGTATTCGACATGTCATGATGTCTGTTACAAGCTGTGTATAAAACTCGTATCACTATTTGTTTGTGGGTGTAAACGTGGGGTTAGAGTGATAGCAAAATAAGTTTAATGTTCTGTTATGTGACACTCTTATAAAATTTAACGCTTCTTTATTTCCTTTACATGCAGCTATATCTATTTTTTTGAGTAAGTTTCCAAATTATTAATAAATGCATGTTAATTTTTTTTTAAGTTTTTCGATATAAATACGAAACTACTGAACTGAAAAACTACCCACTGAATTTTAGTTAAGTACATTCCGTACTTAACTAAAATTCAGTGGGTAGTTTTTATTAATACTGCATGTAACAGAAATAATTTTAATCCTATATTCTTGGTCAATGAGTTCCACTAGTGGAGCCGCTAGTGTAGCTAGCTACTTGTGTGTGACTTATGAAGTCCTGTTATATATCCTTAAAATCCTGCCTGTCGAAAGAAAGAAAGAAAAGAAAGAAACATATTTATTTGACACAACTGAAAAACAAAATACAAAAGAAAAAAAAAAGGATACAAAAGAAAGGATAGGTATACATGAACAAGAAATAGATATAGTGAAGAAGTAACAAAGTGAGGAAAAAGTCATTGACAGTCACACACACACACACACACACTACACACACACACACACACACACACACACACACACACACACACACACACGCACCCACAAAAACACTTAAACACACTTAGAACACTTGAACACTTAGTCATATCTTACTTTACGCTGCCCTTCCAACGAAGCATAAGCTTAACATCAGTGAGCGCCAAAAGTACTACATAATACAGCGTTGAAGAACAGTACCACCGCACTCCCCCTCTATGCCTCCGGTGTAGAGCCTTGTAGGATGACGGAATTAAACAGACTCTGTAGCTCCTTCAGGACCGGAGCCCGGCCTGCTTTTAGGAGTTCAGTGGTAATTCCGTCATCGCCCGGAGCTTTGGCTGCTCGAGGGTTGCCCTAATCTCGCCCTGGTCAACGTCCGGGAGTTTTTGTGAAATAAAAATGCCCACAGAAGTTTTCGACATCCTAATGATTCCGAACAAACTAGTTTCTCCAATTACATTAGAAAAAAGTAACGTTGTACCTATACATGTCATGCGCAACTGCACTTCAATGGAACAGGCACTCACACAAACACAAACTTGTGTATCGTTGTTAGGACCTTACCATCGACTTCTACTATATTTGAAGACTAACCGATCCTCTCCTCAGGTACACCTGCGAGTGCATCCCAGGGTTCACGGGCCAGCATTGCGAGACCAACATCAACGAATGCCTCTCGAACCCCTGCGCAAACGGCGGCAAATGCGTCGACAGGATCAACGGATTCCGGTGTGAATGCCCTAGAGGATATTATGACGCTAGGTACGAACGGTAGAAGCGGGTAATGGATGCTGGAGTACTACTACTTTAAGGGTTTTGGGACTACTCTACTTATACTGAACAACTGCTCAAAGGACTCCTTTAAAAATGTTCCAGCTTCGAAGGATGACTTTGGATGAAGCTTCTCATCCATCGTATTGTATTCCCTCAGTCGTAGTTAAATCTACACCCCCTTCATCATCATCATCATCATTTCAGCCGAAAGACGTCCACTGCTGGACATAGGCCTCCACCAAGCATCGTGTTTGGGGGAATATGCCATAATCGCAACGCTTGGCAGGCGGGTTGGCGATCGCAGTTGGTTAGTTAAATACTCAGAGAACGCTGCTGCCCATGCTCTGGCGAATCCCTTAGTCGCCTTTTATGACACACATGAGAAGATATAGGGTGATGCAATTCTTTACGTCCGGCACCACACGGAACACCCCACCCCCTTAGGAAAAGAGAAGGCAAATAACGCTGACAATGTTTGTGTGGGGTCAGTGTCAGAAGTTACTGCAAAAACACCCTTCTGTTTGCTAAAAAATATTATAACAATAGAATGCATCATGAAAGTATATTCTTGTGTGTATTTTGGTGTTGATAACTCTTTTTTATGGTATAGGGTGACGAAACGAGCTAAAGGCCCACCTGATGTTAATCGGTTACTTTTTCCCATAATAACTGCAATATGCTGTTGCTTGTGGTTGCTTTAATGTTATTGCGAGTCGGTTCGCCGAACTGAGTTCTTCTTTTAGTTTCGTTAGAATAAATTCCAAGTACAGTACTTTACAGTTAGTAAAGTTTTGAAACCATTGCCTTTGCGAATATTATTTTCTAAATACTCCCCTTCCTTTAAAACTCTTCTCTGAAATTAAACCCCGACAATCACCTCCAGCTGAGCTTGTTACTCAAGAGATATTTCCTTCACAGATGCCTCTCAGACGTGAACGAATGTGCCTCAAACCCATGTATCAACGGCGGCTCCTGTGAAGATGGAGTCAACCAATTCATCTGCCACTGTCTACCTGGATACGGAGGTAAGTATTTGTAGCGAATTCAAAGGAGAAGAACGCACAGTTAAGCAACGCCAAGATGGCTACGTTGTATTGGCTGTTGCAATCTTCCTAATGATGTTTTCTATCAATCACTTTCTTACTTATTTACCAACACAAATTTCCATTTTTATTATAGAAGAATTAAATGACATCGCTAGGATAAGCCGTAGTCTGTTACAAAGATAAAAAGTATACGACAATTTACTACTTACTAGCTATTTATCGTATTTAATGCGGATAGTATAGTAAACGTTTTATATTTTAAAGAGTTAATAATAATGTGAGCAGCTATGATACTCCATTTAACTTCATGTTTTTGACCAATCCCTTGTAAGTAGTACTCTATGGTTTTGTGAAAATATGTTGGCAGCACTGTTAAAGACAGCCAATCTCTTTTTATCACCTTTACATCTACAGGAATAGAAAAGTAAAACTGTTTATAGCTAGGCAACCCTTAGTTTGACATACATTTTGTAAACAAAACATAATCTCAGCATAGTTAAAATTTTAATAGTTCTTTGGAGTACCGTAATTAAATTAAAATAGATTGTAACACATTGCCTTCATCGAATTCTATATGGTACAGTCTAACAAAGCAATGACTATCCGGGGTCGCCAGATATAGATGAAGATTTCTTAGGAAATCATTTATAGAACGGTTTGATTAGGGTTTTGTATTTCACTCGAAAACATCCATAATCTTCTGAACGACACTGGATACTAATTGCTTTGTTGGACTGTACATCATCTTTTATTTAGAACTACCAAAGGCTGGACACTAATGGAACTTTAGCAATGTCCTTTATTGTGCATTTACTAAAAAGACATGAATAACATCATCTGAGCAGATTATGTCAATTTCCATTTTGCCGTCTGAATTTAATTACCAAACTTATCTCAGAGGAGACTGTGATTGGCTTAAAAGTTTCGTTGATTCAACACAAGGGTACCTAAAGATAGTTCTTTAATAGAATTTGCTTTAATGCAGCTTTTCTTTTACTTCAATTTACAGACATAGTAAAAAATATAGACTAAGTGCTGCGTACAACCATAGCGAAGCCAACAAAAACCGTGGTCCTTCATGTACAACCAGTCCTCACGAACACACCATGCACCTGAAGGATATTTGTTTGCACGATGCTTACTGGAAGATGCCGCGACATGTGAACTGAGAGGGGTGAGCTCGGTTTAAGGTGCATGTGTGTGCGTGAGCACTGGTTGTACATGAAGGAGCACGGTTTTTGTTGGCTTCACTATGGTTGTTCGCAGCACTTAAACTATATTTTTTACTATGTATGTGCTTCAATTAACCCATCCAGCTGAGTTAAAACTACTGAGTACTAAACTTTCTTCCAGGTCAACGCTGTGAACGTGACATTGACGAGTGCAGTTCAAACCCGTGCCAGCATGGAGGAACTTGTCATGATAGACTCAACGCTTATAAGTGCGACTGTGTGCTTGGATTTACTGGTAAGTTTCAAAATTTCAATACCCCAGCATTATAATTATATACTCAGAAGTGAAAAGCACTTAAGTCAAATATTTCTCGGAAGTGAAAAGCACTTATGTCAAATCTCGAGACTTGACTAAGTACTTTTTACTTCCGAATAAGATTTGACTTGAGTGCTTTTCATTTCAGAGGCTAAAATTATGATCCTATTAGGTTTCCCTATGCTTTTCCTAAATTCCACACGGCAAAAAAAATACTAGTGCCACGTGATGAAAGCAATCACATTTAAGTATATTATCAATTCCTTCTTCTTTACAGTATTATTGAACTACCTGTATTAACCTGTAATCTGACTTCCTCTGGATGGAATAAGGTTTGCAGTATGTTTTCAGTATATTGGTGATTCATCAATGATTGCCATAAGTTAATTTAAAAGTGGTGTTCCAAGAAATTAAAATTAAAATTCTGCGTGCTACCCTTCTCTATACTTGCCCATATTGTCCATCCTCAGGTTGTCTGGAAGAAACTGCCTTGAGCGATAAGACCGCCCATTGTACATATCTTTTATATAAGTCGTATATTATGTTGCTTATTTTTTTTGTGTACAACAAAGAGTATTTGTATTGTATTGTATTTTAAAATTAATCATATTCCATTGCCTAGGTGTGAACTGTGAGACGAACATCGACGACTGTGCCGGCAACCCGTGCCTGCACGGCGGTTCATGCATCGACCTCGTCAACGGGTACCGCTGCGTGTGCGCACCGCCGCATTCCGGACGTAACTGCGAGAACACACTTGATCCCTGCACTCCTAACCAGTGAGTAACATCCTTAATAAAGCCTGGGGACGTCTACTGCTGATCTGATAATCTTTCTTATGAATGTACTACTTCAATGATCAGTCCTAAAGGATTTTTGAAGTAAAACTTCTTTACGCACGCATGACTTGGGGAGTAAGCTGGCGAGAGCGTTACGAAAAGAAAGGTGAACGGAGGGGGGAGTGTGGGACGCGGGGAGCGAGGCCCGGCCACGACTCAGCGCCGGCAGATGTACGCGCGCCGCGCCGCCATTCCTTTGTTCTCATTGAAATAGTATTGAGGGAGATATAAGTTAGTGAAGTTTTACTTCAGTCGTGTGCTCTAAAGCAAACTCGTTTATTTTTTAAATATACTTCTTGCGTTTGACCGCCACCTCACGTTATGTTAAGCGATGGTGCGGTCGACGATGGTCCACGCTTGCCCAGCAAAGGTGAGAGGATGGCAGTGAAATATTTCGACCCATCCTCTCAAGTGGCTACACCGAGCATCGTACCGGAACACGACTAGGTCGCTTGGTGGCACCTAATGTTATTATAATCTACCCAGATTGGTGAAGCACCTATCTTTAACAGACATTATCGGCGCCTATATTCCTGGCATAACCATTGCTCGGCTTTACCTAGGAGTAGCGATAGACAAGGCGGATCCAGGATTTATTTCTGAGAGGAGCCAAAGGGCCAGACGGGTAAAGAGTGCCCCCTAAGTATTGCACTATATCTTTGGGATTAAATCTTTATCATGACATACAAGAATAACTATAAATACCAATGTTATTCGTATATTTATATACCATAGTATTAATTTCTCAGCTCCTTGTTTTATTTAAACCGTCAGGGGTGGGGAAGGCGTGCCCTGTATCCCCCTTTTGGATCCACTCTTGGCGATAGAATATTCTATGCTAGCAGTAACTTTTTATTAGGGTTAAGATAATTCTGCTGCCCGTTCTCCGTACTGACTCTCGTCTTTATCTTTTATGGTATCTAAAGGAAGAAACGCAATGCCCTATTCTTCTTTTCTAGCAGGTTTATTATTCCAGCATTTAATCAAATTCTAAGAAGCTATACTACCACTACTTATAACTTTCCTTCTCTCTTCAGATGTCGTCATGGCGGCCGCTGCATAGCTGAAGCATCATACGCCGAGTTCACTTGCCAATGCCCCGTGGGTTGGACTGGTGCACTCTGCGAAAGAGATGTCGATGAATGTGCAGTCACTGCCCCTTGTCATAACGACGCTACTTGTATCAATACTGAGGGCTCTTATGCTTGTCTTTGTGCGAGAGGATACGAGGGAAAGGACTGCGCCATCAATACTGATGATTGTGCTTCATGTGAGTATAATTCATAATCATATTTTAAACGTTAAACTGGAAAATGTTGGTACGAAGAGCTCCAGAAGCCTGCTCCAGAAATCATGAGAAGTTATTTCATATATTATTCAGGAAACGAAGCCTGCAGTACAAAGGAATCATGAGAAGTTATTTCATAAATTATTCCAAAGATGTTCTTAAAGAAAACTGGCGGGTTCTAAACATGAATAACAATCAGAAAGAGTTAGTCCCGGGATCAAATCTTCCACCCCCAAGGCCATAGTCGATTTCATGTTGGCTTGTAAGCACGTCATAATAGGCATTTTGAGGTCGCAGTGGCTTAGGGGCCAAGTCCCCTACCTCTTTCCTCAAAATTACAAAATTTGTAATAAAAATAGTCACAGGACCGTCAGGAACCTTATCGTCTAATTTATCATCATCCAGCCTTTTCTTCAAGTTAATAGATGCTGGATTCACAACATTACATTTTGATTTATTTCACAGTCCCATGCCAAAACGGTGCGACATGTCTGGACTCTATTGGTGACTACAACTGCGTGTGCGCAAGCGGGTTCGCGGGCAAACATTGTGAGGTGGACATCGATGAGTGCCAGTCGAGGCCATGCATGAATGGAGCTACTTGCAACCAGGTGAGAAAATAATAATGAGTATTTTATTGCTTTAGAATTCCAAAGGCACAGATTAAAGCATGCTGAAGGTATGAAAACTAGTTTGAATTACGGTAATTATGGTACTAGCTATATTTTTTGCCACTTTAGTACTCATAGTTTCGCATACTAAGATGCCCTAAGTTTTTTTTTTCTAACTCCCTACGGTCCAAAAGACGGGACGTTCAAGACGGGACCGAATACCGTCTTGAAGGATGAAAATACTCTGTTGACGAAACTTTATCAGCATTAAATCTTTAAATATTAACAATTTTGAAAGCAAATACAGTTTTCCTAAAATCAGTATGTTACATCATCATCATCATCAGCCTATGGCAGTCCACTGTTGAACATAGGCCTCTCCAATAGCACGCCACTGTCTTCGATCCTCGGCCATTCTCATCCAGCTTCTACCAGCCACCTTGCGTAGATCGTCACCCCACCTAGCCTACGCCATGCTACGGCCCACTGCCAATTCAGCTTGCTTATCCTGTGGACTATGTCGACAACTTTGGTTCTTTGTTGGATCAACTCGTTTCGTATGTTACATATCCACCTCTATTTTTATTTTCTTTCAGTACGTGGCATCATACACCTGCACCTGCCCGCTTGGCTTCTCTGGCATCAACTGTCAGACCAACGACGAGGACTGCACAGAGTCCAGCTGCATGAACGGAGGCTCCTGTATCGATGGCATCAACTCCTACAACTGTTCTTGTCCACCTGGGTAAGTACCAGATATCATCAACTCAGCCTATCGCAGTCCACTGCTGCACATCGACCTCTCCCAAGTTGCGCCACAACACTTGGTTCTATGCCTTCCGCATCCAGTCCCTCCCAGCTACGTTCTTCAGGTCGTCGTCGTTTAACACCTACATTTATGTACACAGTTTGATCAATAAATGTCTTTGTCTTTGTCGGTCCACCTGGCGGGGGGGCGCCCTACGCTGCGTTTGCTGATTTGCCGTCTCTACTCAAGGACTCGTCTGCTCCAGCGGCCATCGGTCCTTCGACAGACATGGCCAGCCCACTGCCACTTTAGCTTACTGATCCTATAAGCTATGTCGGTCACTCCGGTTCTTTTCCAGATAATCTCGTTAAGGATTTTATCCTTCAAAGAAACTCCACATAGCTCGCTCCAGTTCTATATATGAGCATAGTATTTTCACTGCGACTGCTTCGTTGGTCTAGTGGTCGTAAACGCGACTGCTAAGCATGGGGTCCTGGGTTCGATTCCCAGGTCGGACAAAAAGTGTTATTGGGATTTTCTGTCAAGAAAATTTCTCAGTAGCAGCCCATCCCCGTGCCTCGAAGAGCATGTAAAGCCGTCAGTCCTATGCTTGATATTTCTCCGGTCGTATCGGATTGCCGTCCCATCGAATTATGAGAGTGAGGAAATAAAGTGCACTGTGTTTGCGCACAAACTTGTGCAATATAATATGCCTCGCGCAAATAGCTGGTCTCCGTTGAGATTTGCCGCTGTCACTGAAATTCGCCAGAAGGAAATTATTTTCAAGCGGTTTCGTGGGGACGAATTTCAACGAGTGGAACAAACCGTTCGTAGAAATATGAGGATACTGAACAATACGCAGCCCATAAGACTTTATTGGACTTGTGACTGTCATAGATATTCGTAAAATGATAGTCAAGACTGGAAAGGTTCTTGATGTTATTATATAACACATCCCTCATGCATATTTGATCCCCATCCAGAGACCTTTCATGATTATCGGTCAAAATTAATATCCTATCTATCCAAGATTTGCCCTACTAGAGATAGAAATTTGAGATGAAATGTATGGAGCTTATGTCAAAATTCTATCTCTAGTAGGGCAAATCGTGGATAGATAGGATATTAATTTTGGCCGTATGATAACACCATTTTGTTCGTCGATTTACTATAATTCATCTGAGATTCAAACTATAACTTGAAATTGACTTGTTCCAGCTACACGGGCTCAAACTGCCAGTTCCGTATAAACATGTGCGACAGTTCTCCGTGCGACAACGGCGCCACCTGCCACGATCACATCACGTACTACACTTGTCACTGTCCTTACGGGTACACCGGGAAACATTGCGAGACATTCGTCGACTGGTAAGTACTAGAAATTACATGGTGTTTACTGAAGAATGACTTTTCATATTAGCATAAAATAGCCACACTTGGTAGGCGGGTTGGCGTTCGCAGTTGGTTGGTTAAATACTCCGAGAACGCTGCTGCCCATCCTCCTGTAAATCCCTTAGTCGCCTTTTACGACACCCATGAGAAGAGATAGGGATTAGAGATACTAGCATAAATGCTTAGATTATAATAATGGTTACGTCATAGCTCACTTGATTTGATTTCGTAACTGTATTAATTATAGGAATATGTAATGGTTACGTCATAGCTCACTTGATTTGATTTTGTAACTGTATTTTATTTAGGAATATGTAATAGTTACATCATAGCTCACTTGATTTGATTTCGTAACTGTATTTTAGCAATATGTAATGGTTACGTCATAGCTCACTTGATTTGATTTCGCAACTGTATTTTAGGAATATGTAATGGTTACGTCATAGCTCACTTGATTTGATTTCGTAACTGTATTTTAGGAATATGTAATGGTTACGTCATAGCTCACTTGATTTGATTTTGTAGTTGTACTTTAGGACTATTATTCAGATGCGAAATATCAGGCATCCCGTACAAACCTTGTTGCTATCAGAACTTTGACAGTTCATGCATAAAAAGTACACACAGCTACACATCAAGTTATACTCTTCCAGCATAAGCTGTCCTCGCATTGTTTAAGCTTTCCGTATAACGAGAGGTCAGTTTATACTGGAAATATTAACTTGATGTGTAGCCGTACGTACCTTTTCTCTTTGCCAGTGTTTTTTTGCCAATCGTCGCTATAGATAGAAGACCGACATTACCAAACACTTGGTAGCTACCAAAGTTTTAATTATCACCAATCTAACGCCCCATTTTCCACAGGTGCGAAGTGAACCCATGTGAGAACGGAGCAACATGTTCACAAAAGGGTCCCCAGTACACATGTACTTGTGCTCCTGGATGGTCTGGTAAACTGTGTGACGTCGAGATGGTATCCTGTAAAGACGCGGCTATCAGGAAAGGTATGGATTTCAGAGGTAATTTAGTGTTAAATACTTATTTATTCTGATTTGAAATTTAGTAGAATGGAATTAGTATTTTCGGTGATGGTCCAAAATGCAAAAAACACAAAAATTATGAAGGTTCAATAACGCCAGCTGTCAATAAGCTTGTAAGGTATTTCTTTTTCTTCTTCCGATTAGTCTTATTTGTGACACAATGTCGTTATAGCTAAAGTAACTTATCCATCAATTACTTTTGTCCTCAGGTGTACACCTAAAACAACTTTGCAACAACGGTTCGTGCGAGGATATCGGCAACTCACATCGCTGCCATTGTCTCGAAGGCTACACGGGATCTTACTGCCAAAAGGAAATCAATGAGTGTGACTCTGCCCCTTGTCAAAATGGAGCCCTATGCAAAGACCTCGTAGGGACTTATCAGTGCCAATGCGCCAAAGGTTTTCAAGGACAGAATTGCGAGCTAAATGTGAACGACTGTCTTCCGAACCCTTGCCAGAATGGAGGAACTTGCCACGATCTCATCAACAACTTCTCATGCTCTTGTCCCTTCGGAACTCTTGGTAAAATCTGCGAAATTAACGTGAACGACTGCAAACAAGACGCCTGTCACAACAACGGTACCTGTATCGACAAAGTTGGAGGGTTTGAGTGTAAGTGTCCACCTGGCTTCGTTGGCCCAAGGTGTGAGGGAGACATTAACGAATGCCTTTCAAATCCATGTTTAATACCTGGTACTCAAGACTGCGTCCAACTTATCAACGACTACCATTGCAACTGCAAGCCTGGTTATATGGGAAGACACTGCGATGCTAAAGTCAACTTCTGTGCAAACTCCCCATGTCAGAACGGAGGTATTTGTACGGCGGTACAAGGAGGACACGAGTGTCTCTGCGGTGATGGTTTTTACGGTAAGAACTGCGAATATTCTGGCTACGCATGCGATTCCAATCCGTGCCAGAACGGAGGATACTGCCGAACATCAGAAATAGGAGGCTACGTCTGCGACTGTCCATCAGGCTTATCGGGTATCAACTGTGAAATTGACTCCATGAACGAATGCCTTAGCAACCCGTGTAAGCACCCAGAAGCCAAATGCATTGACAAGCCTGGTGACTTCCTTTGTTACTGTCCACGACAATGGACTGGCAAGAGCTGTGATATCCATGACCCTCACTCTAGAGGTGGCTACGGTAGTCCTGTCAGCGGAGGATTCAACCCCAAGAAACCGGGACTTACCTTTGAAGAACTGGACCTAGCTTTCCAAAGAGAGCAGTGCGTAAAAAAGGGCTGCAAAGAAAAGAAAAGCGACCACCATTGCGACGAAGAATGTAATACTTACGCGTGCGAATTTGATGGTAACGACTGCTCTTTAGGTCTTAATCCTTGGGCAAACTGCACAGCACCGATAAAATGCTGGGAAGTCTTCATGGATGGTGAATGTAACGAAGTATGCAACACACAAGCTTGCTTGTTCGACGGCAGAGATTGCCAGAAGTCCCTACAACGTTGTAACCCAATCTACGACGCATATTGCCAAAAACATTACGCCAACGGTCACTGTGACTACGGTTGCAACAATGCCGAATGTAACTGGGACGGTCTTGATTGCGAACACGAACCACCACATCTAGCCGAAGGTGTTATGTCAGTAACTCTACTAATGGACATGAAGACTTTCAAAGAGAATTCCGTTGCTTTTCTCCGAGATTTAGGTCATCAGTTGCGTACGACAATAATAATAAAGAAGGACCACTTAGGCAACGATATGGTTTACCCATGGAAAGGATCAACAGACGTTGGCTTACAAGACACGGAGTTCGGAAAGAAACACAACATCGTCTTCACAGAAAGAGGGCAGATAGGAGTACAAGTTTATTTGGAGATTGACAACAGAAAGTGCACATCAATGTCCAGTTCTGAATGCTTCTTCACGGCGAGAGAGGCTGCGGAGTTCTTGGCAGCTTCAGCATCCAGACACTCCTTATCTCCTGATTTTCCTATCTTTCAAGTTAAAGGGGTCAACACACCGGATGATACTGAAGACGTCCCAACAAACTCCAAATACGTCTTCATCGGAGTAATTCTGGTCCTTCTCGCTGGATTATTGATAGGGGTATTAGTAACTGCTCAAAGGAAACGAGCTGCAGGTATAACATGGTTCCCTGAAGGTTTTATTCGCAACAACTCTTCGACCAGACGAAGGTCACGTAGACGTGGTCCAGATGGGCAAGAGATGCGGAATTTGAATAAGGGATCTATTGGTTGTATTGACGTGGATATCAATGGCGGTCATATGGGACCGCCTCACCATTGGTCGGATGAAGATGATGATGGGTCAGCGCCTCCAAGAGCAAAGCGTGCTCGAGGTCCAGGGGATGCCAATGGCGCTCCCGGTGGATATGCATCAGACCATACTGCTATTACGGATTATGAAGAAGCTGGTCATGATGGCAGGGCTTGGACGCAACAACATTTGGATGCAGCTGATATCAGAGTACCGCCTAGCATGATGACACCACCTGCTATTGTGAGTATTACTGTATACCTATATCCCACAAAGATTTTTAAATTATTCCGTGTGGATTTTTTTTACTCATTTACCTAAATAACAGCACTGTTTCTTTCAGCATGACGGTCACGTAGAAGTAGATGCTCGAGGTCCCCTCGGCATGACGCCTCTCATGGTGGCTGCAGTAAGGGGAGGAGGACTGGATACAGGATCTGACGTTGAAGACGAACAAACTGCTCATATAATATCAGAACTAGTGGCTCAGGGAGCGCAGTTGAACGCGGCCATGGATAAGACTGGAGAGACCAGCTTGCATTTGGCTGCGAGGTAAGGGATTAATTGTTATTGACTTTGTTGGAGTTCTGTTACGGAAAAGATATTGTTAACAAAAATATTCGGCCTGCGGCTATTTGTAGAATATGCCTGAATGTGGAACGAAAATATTTCGAGGCATGAAATAATTTTTTCTTGAATTGTCAATCATCTTGAGCGTTTGATTTTATTTAAATCATAAAATTCTAAAACTAACTCTTATTCTTCAGGTATGCTCGTGCGGACGCAGCCAAACGTCTTCTCGACGCAGGCGCAGACGCGAACTCACAAGACAACACAGGACGAACTCCGTTACACGCAGCAGTTGCGGCTGATGCCATGGGCGTCTTCCAGATATTACTGCGGAATAGAGCCACGAACCTAAACGCGAGGATGCATGATGGAACCACCCCGCTTATATTGGCTGCCAGGTATGTTGAAATTCCAATTCTTAAATAGGTATATACATATTTTATAACGATTTTTATTAACACTGAAATAAAGCTTATATTTTGGATTATAATGCAATAAATTTGACAGACTTATTTTTAGGGTTCCGTACCCGAAGGGTGACAAACGGGACCCTATTACTCTCGCTACGCTGTCCGTCCGTCCGTCCGTCTGTCTGTCACAGGGCTTTATCTTTTGAACGGTAATAAGTAACCGGTTGAAATTTTCTCAGAATATGTGTTGCTATGAGGTGTATCACGACAAATACTAAAAACAAAAAAAAGTCTAAAACCAAAGGGGGTCCCCATACAAGAAACCTCAAAAAACATGCATTTTTTTTAACGTTTTTGTTTTTGCTATCTTCAAAGCGGTAATACGTACCAGCGTCAAACTTGGTCAGATTATAGTGCATACTATGTAGTTTAGCAACAAATACTAAAAATAAGACAAACATAGACATATGTGGTGGTACCTGCGTAAGAAAGACATGCAAAAAATCATATTTCGCGCACTGTACGTTGATGTCTTTTGATAAACTCTCGTAAATTAAATCAGTTTTAATGGGGTATCAGGTGGTTGAGAGATACCGAACCCTTACTGCGCGAGTCCGACTCGCACTTGGCCGGTTTTTTCTATACTACTCTAAATTTCCCATTTCATTAAAACTATTTTGTTATAACCCCCAGGCTAGCCATTGAAGGTATGGTGGAAGATCTCATCAACGCGGACGCGGATATAAACGCCGCTGACAACAGCGGTAAGACCGCACTGCACTGGGCTGCAGCCGTCAATAATATTGACGCTGTTAATGTTCTGTTAGCTCATGGAGCCAACAGAGACGCCCAAGACGACAAGGTAAATAGTTTTTATTTCAGTTTAGATTTCATAATGAAATCTAATTCCATGTGATTTTTGGTCCCTTGAGCCCTAGAAGTGTAAAACACTGTGGCATTGGGGGCAACGAAGCCGCCGATGAACTGGCTAGAGCTGGTGCTGAAAGCCCCACTGTGGGCCCGGAGCCAATCTGTGGCATTCCTAAATGCACCACTACAGCCTACCTTAAAAACTGGGGAACTGACCAAAGTATTAGCCTTTGGGAAAAATCCCCAGGCCAAGAACACTCGAAAGCGCTACTTGTGGGCTTCAAAAAAAGGTTTACGAAAGAAGCCCTTTCGTTGAACAAGAATCAGATAAGAATCCTGACAAGAACCCTTACTGGGTACTGCAAGCTGAATAAACACCTTCACCGGATGGGCCTCAGTGATACCACAGTTTGCAGGTTTTGTCGCGATAAGGATGAGACGCCCATCCATATCCTATGCAAATGTGATGCAGTTCACCACATTAGAAGCCAGCATCTTGGAGGCCACGTCATCTCAACGCAGGAGATCAAATCCTCCTCCCCCAAGGTCATAGTCGACTTCATGATTGACTTGCAGCTTGGGGAAGTGCTGTAATGCTGCAAGAGGCGTCACAATAGATCTTATCAGGTCGCAGTGGCTTAGGGGCGTTCAAGACCCCTACCTCTTTCCTCAAATAATAATAGTAAAACACTTACGTCATTCTTTAATCTATGGAATATTTTCTTCTCTATACTTTCTATTTAATTTATTTATTAAATTAATGCACACACAGAGAAATAATAATAAAATACATAGAAATTCATTAAATTAAATTAATTCTATCTTTACAGTAAAACATTCAACTCTTTCATTATTTCCACAGGACGAAACTCCCCTCTTCCTAGGTGCCCGCGAAGGTTCCTACGGGGCATGCCGAGCGTTACTAGACGCTATGGCCAACAGAGAGATCACAGACCATATGGACCGGCTACCACGAGACGTGGCCCAAGAGAGGATGCATGACGACATTGTGAGGTTACTGGACGAACACTGTCCAAGGCCGCCGCCACAGCATCATCATCTTATGGGTAAGTTGTTTGAATTGTTCGGTCGAAGAAAACATGCCAGGTGGTTCCAGCTAACTCCATTTTTTGTGGGTGTTGAACAGGTGGCTAAGGAGCCTGCAGATATTCTGATCCTTCAAAAACATTAAGGTAGTTTGGAAAATAATAATAATTCATCATCATCATCATTGGTAGCCTTGTTCCACCTATTGCTGAGACAGTTGGCTTGACTATGTACAAATTAATCTATAACTGCGCTCATGAGGAAGCTGACAACGATGTTATTCATTCGGGTTTGGATCAAAAGCTCTGCACAAACACTTTAACACAACACACTTTTTTTTAATGATAAGCAGCTACAACATGTTGATCTGTATTCGTGCCATATTTAAGGAGGTGACTATACCACTGATACTGAACACGAATCCATAAAAAAATCAATACCAATTTTTTTTAATTTTTTTTTAATACTTATTTGTAAACAAACAAATTCCCCCCGTGTTTCCGGTGCGACTCAAAAACGATGCGTGCGAAACCATAAAAAAAATGGGCAGAATTTTCCGCCCTTTGACAATGCCGCCGGTGACTTATTTTCAAAGTCGTTGGGGAGTTATTCTCAAACCCTCGCTATGTACCTATATATATATATTTCTAAGTGAAAATTAGAAATGTGTTTTTTGTGAATGTTGAAGTGAAGTTATTAAATAACCGTAGAATTAGTTAAATATTTTTATATGACTAAGCACATTTGTTATTATTTGCTCTATAAATATGGCACGGTTACAGATCAACGTTTTGTATAATTGCTCGTATCATGTTTTTAACGTCATCTTCTTCCACAGCATCGCCAAACCCTCACCCGCAGCTGATTAGTCAGCCGACAGTGATCAGTACATCGGCGAAGGGAAAGCCGAAGAAGTCTCGAGCGAAAGCCGGTCCCGAAAGCCCCGACCAGGCATATGACAACAACAACTTGCAGACTACGCAAATTAGACGGTAAACATTTTACTTTTATATTTTTTGCCAACCTATACTGTCCTTCTGCTGGGCAAAGGTCTCCCCCGTGTTCTTCCAAACATCCCTATCAGTAGCTTCTTCAGTCCAATTCTTGAGAAAAATATCCGGATCGTCCCGCCAGCGTTTCCTCGGCCTACCTCAGCGACGAATTCCTACCTGAAGCACCAAATGTGTAGCGATGTTTGCCCACCTTTCTAGATACATTCTGCTGATATGGCCCACCCACTCCCAACTATTTTTTATCATGTTTTTATTAACTCGCTTTCAGTTCATGTCATCAGAACTGGATGACAATGCAATATTAATTCGCTGTTGTTTTAGAAACAAGGTATAAAAAAACATCAAATTATTTGGTACTATATTCTGTGTATTCGAGAAAAAAATAACAGGAATTAAACAGCTGTGCAAAAAGTTCGGTTTCTTCGATTTCAAGACTCATGCTGCTTCTTCCTGTTTATTTCGTTGTTAACTTTCAGAGTCTGGTGTGGTTCGTTTTATGTTGGTTACGTTACTAATTTCTTTCATAATTTATTGTTACAGGAAACCTAGCGTAAAAAAGAACAATAAGAAAGTGGCGCAAGAAGTGCCACAGAGCGTGGAAAGTTTGGGCTCCAGTTTGAGCCCAGTGGAATCACCGCTCCAAAATTTACAGGTATGCAGATATTTTTATATGGATTACTTAATTATGGGCCTTGATGTTGAGGGTAATGTGGGTCGAAAGTCGAAAAATAAAAACTAAACTTATTTTAAACTATCGCTCTCTTTTACTAATAGTAGATACAAGAAAGAGATAGCAACAATTTTTTAAATGTCAAATTAGTTTACGTGTTACATTTCTTTGTATTTTAGTGGGCACGTTCCGAGATCACGACTAAACTTGTATGGACATCTAAATTCCGACAATTTGAAAGTTCTAAAATTGTTGCCGTCCTTTTCTTGTATCTACTATTCGTAAAAGAAAGCAATAGTTTAAAATAAGTTTAGTTCGTGAACAAGAGAATCGACACCATTAGCTAAATTTGGTTGAGAACTCGAATCAGCCGGGAGTGAAGCCCCAGTTTACCTATAAATATTACTATAATGTGACAATTTGTTTTGTAGGACTTGCCGTCGCCGTACGACGCAACGTCGCTGTACTCGAACGCGATGGCGCAGTTCGTAGGCATCGAGCAGCTCGTGCAGCACAAGCAGCCGCCAAGCTATGAGGACTGCGTCAAGGTAATAACTATAACATGCACAACGTATTTGTTTTGAACTAATATAAAATAAAAATAAAAATATCGGTCGAAATAAAGTACTAAATTATTTTTATTATTTTTAACGCATTTACGCATGCGAAGCGAAATCTAAAGATTTAAATTGTGGAAAGAAAAAATCGCTCACGAGCAGGATCCTGCTCGTGAGCGATTTTTTCTTTCCACAATTTAAATCTTTTAAAGTACTAAAGTCTGACTACGCTAACTCTGAAAGTCTGACCACGCTAACTCTGAAAGTCTGACCACGCTAACTCTGAAAGTCTGACCACGCTAACTCTGAAAGTCTGACCACGCTAACTCTGAAAGTCTGACCACGCTAACTCTGAAAGTCTGACCACGCTAACTCTGCAATGGAATTATGGCAATACCGTAAACTATAACTATCAAAATCTCTGTAATGATCTTATTTAAACCTCAATACGCAATCTCTAATCTTCTAAGAATGTAAACTCGTGAATAATCACATGAAACATAGGTCCCGGATATTTCCAGAAAGTCGCCGATTTCAATATTTTCAAATAATTTTAACATTTTTGTTAAAAAAACATTTGTTCAAAGCATGTTGTTTGCTTGGCATTGGTGTCGATTCTCTTGTTCACGAACCAAAATTATTTAAAACTATTGTTCTCTTTTACTAATATTAGATACAAGAAAGGGATGGCAACAATTTTAGAACCGTCAAATTTGTTTAAATGTTACATTTCTTTGTATTTTAGTGGGCATCTTCCGAGATCACGACTAAACTTGTATGGAAATTTTAATTTCGACAAATTTGACGGCACTAAAATTATAATAAAACAAGTTTAACCGGACTATATCGTGTACATTTAAATTGGTTTTCCTGAAGTTTCGAAAGCTGTGCAGCGTTCGTGGTCGCAGGAAGACACACGCACATCACTAAAATTACAGGTTAAAATTAAAAAAACAGTTATTGGTTGCAGGAAGCACTAAAATTGTTGCCATCCCTTTCTTGTGTCTACTATTAGTAAAAGAGAGCGATAGTTTAAAATTAATTTAGTCCGTGTACAAGAGAATCGACACCAATGTTCTTGTGTAGCACTTTTTTATTTATTTGAGGAAAGATGTAGGGTCTTGAACGCCCCTAAGCCACTGCGACCTAAAAGATCTATTGTGTAGCATAGTTTTTAAAAGCAGTAACTAACGTACCCAGTGCTTCGTCCCGCAGCCGGGTCAGACGCTGCAACAGTCGTACGGCGGCGGCGCGCACGGCGCGTCCCTGTCGCCGCCCTACTCCAACCACTCGCCCACGCACAGCAACCACACCACTTCGCCGCACGCGTATATAGGTGAGACAACTTTATTATTAGCAACCACACCACTTTGCCGCACGTGTTTTTAGGTTAGACAACTTTAATATTAGGTAGCAACTATACCACTTCGCCGCACACGTATATAGGTGAGACAACTTTAAACTTCGCCGCATGCTAACATAGGTGAGACAACTTTAATATTAGCAACCAGACCACTTCGCCGCACGCGTATATAGGTGAGACAACTTTATTATTAGCAACCACACCACTTCGCCGCACGCGTATATAGGTGAGACAATTTTCATATTAGAAACCACACCACTTCGCCACACGCGTATATAGGTGAGTCAATTTTATTATTAGTAACCACATAACTTCACCGCACGTGTTTATAGGTGAGACAACTTTAATATTAGCAACCACACCACTTCGCCGCACATGTTTTTAGGTTAGACGATTTTAATATTAGCAACCACTCCACTTCGCCACACGCGTATATAGGTGAGACAACTTTATTATTAGCAACCGCATAACTTCGCCGCACGCGTATATAGGTGAGACGATTTTAATATTAGCAACCACTCCACTTCGCCACACGCGTATATAGGTGAGACAACTTTATTATTAGCAACCGCATAACTTCGCCGCACGCGTATATAGGTGAGACAACTTTAATATAAGCAATCAGACCACTTCGCCGCACGCGTATATAGGTGAGATAACATTAATATTAGCAACCAGACCACTTCGCCGCACGCGTATATAGGTGAGACAACATTAAAATTAGCAACCAGACCACTTCGCCGCACGCGTATATATAGGTGAGACAGAACGCGTGCAGAATTCTCAACTCTCGTTTGCCTTGGTCAGCTGGCCAGAGGAGCGCACACGAGCTGTATGCTCGGGGGGTGGAAGTGTCTAAGACAGCACTGGCTTCACAGCCAGTCACGGTCACCTCACGGTCGTTGGTCTAATGGCATATTAGTAGGGAAAAGCACTCCGGGTCTTTTCAACTCGCGACAATGAAGCCGAGGCCACATCTCTCTCATTACTCTACTCTCTCATATACCCTTAGCCGCTCACACCGTTGTTGCTGTTGCGTATATTGGCGGCTTCTAGGGGGCCCACCAAGTGAATTGGCGAGTCATCGCCTCTCAACAGAATTCAATGTTCGATGTTGAAAGGCAGACGCCGTTTTCTTCCAGCTGAAGAAGTTTAACCAGTCTACAAAACATCCCCTTCCGTAGCCAAAATAATTTACCATGCCGTGTTACTTTTTACACATTGCAATTAGCATCAAAATTCTTTTCTTCCACCCTTAAGTAAAGTAGGTGTTCTAAGTCGTCTTCTATTTTCCCCAGGGTCTCCATCTCCGGGGAAGTCCCGGCCATCCCTGCCGACGTCGCCGGCGCACATGGCGGCGCTACGTCACTCACATCAGCACCAGCTTGATGCCGCGGCATATTCTGCGTTTGCGCAACTAAGTGAGTAAAGTTCACGTTTTTTTTGAGAATTAAAACAATAATAGTACATTACTGTCGAGGTCAGAAACAAAGCAATTGATTGCCGAGTAATATTGGAAGTACGAGGCAAAGCCGAGTACACTTGAAGTCATTAAAAAAGGATGAGGCGCCAGCCGAGTCCTTTTTAACTAAACGAGGCCGTTAATTGCTATACTTGTACTCTCATTTGCGAGGAAACTATTCACAAAATAATTCAACAGTATCTAATTTTCAATTTTCATTTGCGCCTATTCATCCGCGCGCGGTTCTTGTTCTATTTTAAAACTTTTGAAAAAAAAAAATGCACATTCAGCCTTTATAATGATAAGAGCTCCATGTGCTTATTCCGCCATCTCCTTTCTTTCATCGGACTACACGCCGCACTGCAGGATATCATCCACATTTGGTGGAAATCCCTACTATCAGGACCAAGCGCTTTAAGAACTCTTTCATAATGCGCACAGCCAAGTTGTGGAATTCACTGCCGGCATCTGTATTTCCGGGCACTTATAACCCTAACGCCTTTAAAGCTGGAGTGAATCGGCACCTAATAGGTTTGCTCGCTCCATCGTCGACCACATCCTGACAAAGCTGTCTAGATTGTGGTCAAGAGCAGATCTATAAATCATAAAAAAAAAAAAAAAAAAGATATCTTGTACCTAAAACACCTAATTTATGTGAGAAAAACCTCGCTAGCATAATAAAAAAAACAAACTGACCAGCTATTTCTATTATTGTCGTGCACTGAGGTAATATTACCTCAGTGTTGTCGTGTTGGAAATTGCTGGCGTGTTATTTTGTTGTATTATAGTATTATATTATCTGTGGTACAGATAAGAGCCGATAGATGTGTTCTTTTTTTAAAACAACGAAGAAATTTCCGAGCAAGTGGCAGAAAAAAAAAATAACTTAGTGCTAATCTAAGTGCCTTTATTGTTTTCGTTAATTTTCTTGGATGCAACTAATATTATCTTTTGCAATCAAAATGTTGGTGGGTTAGTTTTTCTGCCTTTTTTTTTTCAAAGAATCGTCCCTCCATGCGCCTTGGTAATGTAATGGTCAATATTTTAACCAATATATTAATTGCTGTTACTATATTCAGGTGCCAATGGTCAGCACAGCGCGCAGCTGCAGGCGGTGATGAGTCACGCGGCCGCGCTGGGGCAGGTGCAGGCGGCGCAGCACCCCGCGCTCACAAACATGATGTCAAGTAAGCACCTTAATAATACAACGTGTTATTGAAATAACGTTAAACCTCGCCAGCTGGCAGCAGATGGCAAAAAAATGCCTTGGGCGAAAGCGATAGCTGCCGCCTGGCGGCAAGTCTTATGCCACGTTTACATTCACCCCTGCCGCTGCCGCTCGCACTACCGGCAATATTTCCCGAAATACTTCTGCGGCAGCCTCGACGGCAGTGAGCGTTTACATACTGCTTCATTACTCACTTCGCATTCGACTACGGGCAATGGCGGACGTTGAAATAGCTCCGGCTTCGGCGCTCTGCCGCCTAAGTTTAAATAATTATGTCCATGTTTCAGTAGATTTATGATACAAAAAAGAGAAACCGTTGCCCGAGAAGATGGTAGATGATATGAATACATCGTAATATAACGCTTTTAGTACCCGCATATTTACTTATAAGGTTTTATTCAAAACATCACACACGTGCTTCCACTTCCCTTGCTCGGCGGCAACTGAGCAAGAGAGCAGTATGTAAACACTCACTCGCGCTAGCGCTGCCCTTTCCTTTGAGTTCCGCACGAAAAACCGTTAATTTGGGGAGCGCCGGCAGCGCGAGTAGCAGCGGCAGGAGCAGGACAAGGGACCCGTTAACATACTCGCGCTACCCACTTCCATGCCCACTTCCCTGCTCAATTGGGCTGAATGTAAATGTGCCATCTTATCGTCTTTCGCTACGAGATAAAGCCATCTATCAATCTTATTTATATATTATGTTGTTCAGGAATAACAGGGCTACCATTAAAACGCGCAAAGCAAACAAAATTTCAAATAAATAAAAAAAACACTATGCCGGGAATTTGTTATCGGAAGTACTTCAACGTGTGTGATAAAAAAAACCGGCCAAGAGCATGTCGGGCCATGCTCAGTATTATAGGGTTCCTTAAGTAGGTGTAATTACAAACGAATCAAATCGAATATTAATCATGGCTATTTTAGTTTTTGCAATAATCGGCAGCATTCGCGACTCAGAGCGTGTTGTTAGTAGCGCCATCTAGCGATAAAGTTACTTTTTGTGATTTTTTCAAATAGAAAGTAGCTAAAAGAGCATTATTTGCTATTATCATTTTTCTCTAAGGTCAATGACCTTTGAACTAGGACGTTTTAAGTATTTTTCAGTTTTCTCTCTATAACTCAAAAAATTATAATCACATTATACTCGAAATAATTTTAAAAGAGAGTTTTCATAAAGGTCTATCAATGTGGAAGATTATAAGTTTCTACATTGCATAGTTTAGAAATGGCAGGGGGGGGGGGACACATTGCAAGCCACTTTGGCGGGCTATATTTCGCAGATGGTACACCTGATAAAAAAGTGGTGTATCAAACATTACCTTCATTTTAGTAGACCTATTCAATGATATCCCACACAAGGGGGTGCAGCGAAAAAAAAAAAAATTTCCCCATTTCACATGTATGGACGCCACCCCTAAAATACGGAAAAACTATTTTTTTATTCTTTTAAAATTGAGATATATATGTAAACTATTTTTTAAGAAAATTTCATTTACTTATGTTTATAACTGTAGAAGTTATTATGCTGTAAAGGATTAGGACAGACGGACAGACGGACAGACGGACGGACATGACGAAACTATAAGGGTTCCTTGTAGGACTTCGGAACCCTAAAAAGGGTTTATTTTTTGTATATGAATAACAATAATTTTTTTGGATAACCATCAGTATGCAATTAGAATAAATTATTATTCTATTTTTGTACAGTTTTTGACATCTTCATACAATTTTCACGTCTAAATTAGGGTTTAAAGCTGACGAAATTCAAAATTGCCGCAATTTGCAAAAATATTTTTATTTTTTTTACCCTCTTTGTAATTTTTTTTATTTTCATGCAAATTACATGAAAATTATAAAAATAGGTAGGAAATATTATCGAGATTACGAAAAAAATACATTTTCTTATGGGTTTCTTATTAGAATATTGAAAAATCTTATAAGAAATGCAAGTAGGTACCTACAAAATGGGCGAGACAAGTTCAAGGAAGCGATCGCCATTTTGAATTTTTTGAAATCTGACGCTGGTCATTGTACTCATCAGTATGAACAACTGGACAAATCCAGAAATAAGGAAAAAAAAACCGCTGTTGCCAACATTTTGTCGAGTTATGCGAACATAAATGTATGGAGCATTTTTTTTATGATTCCAGGGTTTTATTAAATACTTTTAGTTGAAGTGAAACCATGTTTACTGGCTGTCTTCTTCGTCCAATCTCGTAGGAATTTAATTTTAACTACCAATTTGCTACCGAAAATCTACAATAACCACCTTCTCCACAGGTCTATACGGCGGCTGGGGCATCGGTGATACATTCCCGACGCCATCCCCAGAATCACCGGACCATTGGTCGACTCCGTCGCCGCAGACGCCGCTCACGCAATCCCCGCACTCTGATTGGTCGGATCGCGCTGCGTTATCCCCAAACGACATTCAACAAACCAATAAGGGGGCGACTGAAGCCATTTATATATAGGGTTAAGTTAAGGATTGGTTTAGACGAATTTCCGACGTTCTGTTTATGTAAGTGGTGGTTTTTTGTTGAATGTGTTTAAAATTTTGTCATTGGTGTCACTATAATTTCATTTAAAGGTTTGATTACAGTTTTAACTCAAACTGAAGGTGCTAAAGTTAAAAATGAAAATAGCATGAAAACTGGCATAATTATGACTTCAATTTATTAATTTTAAAAAAATACACTCTGTTTTTTCTTACTTGTCTTATTTAGTAAACAATCTTGTCTTTTTAATGCAATTCGTCAGTAATAATTATTAAAAGACATTATTTTAACAAATATACAAACTAAATAACATTTTTTAACCTAATTACATGTGCAGAACTAGTAATTATATTTTATCACTACTTATTTGAATAAAGAGACGTGCCAAGATACTTACTTCTTACTTACTAAATAAGACAAGAGAGAAAAAACAAACATTAGTAGACTTCGATTGTGCAAAGAAAGTTGTAGAGGTCCTTAAAATAAAATCTGTTTCTTAACCGAGAGAAATTCTTCCGAATTTTCTACTTACCTAATAACAAATGACGAAATGAATGACAAATGCATACACAAAAACGCCACGAAACAAGAACGTCCATAGCAGCATACGTAAAAAGACATGTACAGAGCGATGCGGTTATATTACCCGTTCGACGTCCATTGCCGCGTTCGTACGACGTCGAGCGGCAGTGTCGTGAACATAGACTGACTTGTACAGCCATGACTCGAGTGTATAGCTATTAAACTAGTGTAGTATAATACACTAACATTTGGTAATCTCGTGATTTTTTAGCATTCCCTTTTCGGTGTATTTTTCATGAGAAAATGGTGCCTATAATTTAAGACCTTTTACACTGATTTAGAAAACTTTTAAAATGTAGCACTATATTATTATGTAGGTAGTTAATGTCTTTCATAGAAATCTAAAAAATAAGGTAATAGAAATGTTATCTCATCATCATCATTTCAGCCGACAGACGTCCACTGCTTCAGCAGTCCACCAGGGAGGCTTCTGTCCACATAGGCCTCCCCAAAAAGGGGGGATTTGCCATAATCGCCACGCTAGGCAGGCGGGTTGGCGATCGCAGTTGGTTGGTTAAATACTCAGAACATACAAAATAAATTAAGCATAAAAAATCCGCTGTTAGACATGCTGCAACATATAATTTTAGTGACTCTGCGTCCTAAACAGCATTGATGATCAAGCAAATGGTTCGCGCACTGGTGTCCTAGGAAACATTTGTAATCCGCGACAAGTTCACACGCGTTACCACTTCTATTACCTTATTATTTCAATTTCTATGGTGTCCCCGTAAAAACTAGTTTATGTATCACAGAGAAAGAGTATAACCGTAGATCTTATCAAGAAAAATCTGAGCTTTTTACAAACTATTATTAACCTCTGCCGTAGGTTCTGGCATATTTTGTGATTTTGTGAACCCTGGCACATTTGTGGTGTAAATTGAAGGCACTTTGTTACGAATAAATATTTTTAATTAAAATATGTTCAAAAAATATTTGAAAAGCTTTTTTGAACAGCATAAAAAATACACCGAATATTATCAATCACATTTTGATAAATGAGACACTTGTTACGTTGTTGTTTTTTTATTATTTACTTGTTTGTAAGCCTGTGTTTTGGACCGTTTTGGTTTCAATGCATATGAGATTTGTTAAGTGTAACTATGACGTCACAACATGGAAGCCAAGCGTCGACTACACATTTGTACGGAAATTATTTATGTGTGATTCTATAGCTTAGGATTTTATAGCTTTTAGTGTGTAGATAGTTTCGATTTGCTACTAAAGCTGGGATAAAAAGTAATATTATTATTTGTTTTTTTTTTTTGGTATTTAAAACAAGCATGGCTTTTCAATAGAGAAATAAAAGTAAATAAATTTTAAAGGGTTTTTAAAACGAGTTTAATTCGGCTTTGGAAACAAATAGCGTTAATTTAGTATTTAAATATAATATTGACTGAGATTGCTGCCATCATTGCATTTCTCATATTATTTTAGTATTTTTTTATATATTTTTATTTGTTTTGCAGACATTTTTATTTGATCTGGCAGTAATCTCAGTTTTGAATATTATAATATTTGATAGTTCACATATCTTCCGTATATCGAATCATTCCATAATTGCTTCCAATTTTACTGTTGTATGCAGAGGTGAAAGTAGAAAAATATACCAACATTTATAAATAAGTAATGTCTTACAAAAAACTTTCGTTAGTAATTAATACCTAAACAAAATTGAGTCATTCGGTGCATATGTTGCCATATCCATGCGACCTCGTGCATAGCGTGCATATTTTCAATTTCCAATTGATATAAGATCTCATTCATTCCATTTGCGCTTTAATATGACAACACTAGTTGATTTATTATTATTATTATATATAATTATTATAATAGTTGACGCGGGACCACTCATGCTCAATTTTTACTCAATTCCATACATACTCTATTATATTGTAATATATTTTATACATAAATAAGTAATTTTAAAGTTTTTAAAAGCTTCCGATGTTGTATCGCCTACATCATTGTAAATATTTTTATCATTTTTTAAATGTAAGTAATATTTAAATGCGAATGAAATAACTGATCTTCGTAGTTTTACGATAGTTTTATAGTTTTAATTTTATTTTTTGTGTCATCTTAATGTGCCAATGAGCAGATTTGAATACTGTACCGTTAGTGAAAAGCACAGAAATTTTACATGTGTATTAATAGTTGTAGAATAGATCTATGGATAAGCGAATTGTGCTTCCTAACTGCTTGTGCTTATGTTTAAGCATAAAAAAAACCCTAATACGTATAGAAATTGGCTACAATATCAAAATTCGTAATTTTTGAAGTCAAAAAATTTAATAAATCAAAATTGTAACTAATGAAATTTGTGACAAAATAAAGACTGTGAAAGATAATTAAGTACGAAAATTATACTCATAAACATATTTCAATGTTTTTTTTATATTTTTGTGTATGTGTGTAAAAAGATCCTGGCATATTTTGTGAACCCTGGCACATTTGTAATGCACTTTGAAGGCACTTTGTTACGAATAAAAAACGATTCGAATGATCTTCAATCCGTGTGCCTTTTAATTAAGATGTTTGTAATTTAAACTATTAAATTAGTTTAGATCCCTAGCAATAGTTGGTAAACTTGTAAATATATTTTAAACAATTATTTTCATTGAAGATAATTGCATTTAATTTGTAAGGAAAAAATGAAATTTTAATAAATGTTCTCCCGTAATGACAATAAAGGAATAAAATAAACTACGTTATTTTAATACACCTAATATGTACCTATTGGCATTTATTGGCGTTTTCTGGCCCCGCACCCAGTTTCCTACAGCTCTGGATTCCTTAAATTGTGTCTCCTAGGTTTGTTACAGTGTATTAATCAACTCAGCCTATCGCAGTCCACTGCTGGACATAGGCCCCTCCCAAGTTGCGCCACAACGCTCGGTCCTCTGCCTTCCGCATCCAGTCCCCCCCAGCCACGTTCTTTAGGTCGTCGATCCACCTGGCAGGGGGGCGCCCTACGCTGCGTTTGCCGATTCGTGGTCTCCACTCAAGGACTCGTCTGCTCCAACGGCCATCGGTCCTTCGACAGACATGGCCAGCCCACTGCCACTTCAGCTTACTGATCCTACAAGCTATGTCGGTCACTCCGGTTCTTCTCCGGATAATCTCGTTACGGATTTTATCCTTCAAAGAAACTCCAAGCATAGCTCGCTCCATAGCTCGCTGAGCGACTTTGAATTTGTGGACTAGCCCAACTGTCAGTGTCCACGTCTCGGCACCGTAAGTCATGACTGGCAGGACGCACTGGTTGACGACCTTTGTCTTCAAACTTTGCGGTATAGGCGACGAGAAGACTCTGCGAAGTTTGCCAAATGCTGCCCAGCCCAGACGGATCCTTCTGTTGGCTTCTTTCTCGAAGTTGTGTCTAACAAGCTGAATTACCTGCCCTAGGTAGACGTATTCCGTTACAACTTCGAGTGCCGACCCTTCGACGAATATTGGCCTCGGCATGACATGCATATTGAACATGACTTTAGTCTTATCCAGATTCATGCCGAGACCGACATGTCGAGAGGCTCCGTTTAAGCTGTACAGCATTTCGCCCAGTTGTTCCAGCGACTCAGCTATTACAACGATGTCATCGGCAAAAAGGAGATGTGAGATGTTCTCGCCGTTAACGTTGATACCCTGTCCAGTCCAGACCAGCGTCTTGAAGACGTCCTCCAACGCGTTAGTGAACAATTTCGGGGATATTACATCCCCTTGTCTCACCCCTCTGCGCAGTTGTATAGGCATCTCAGCATCTCTATATACCGCTCATCAATGTGACATCGCTGAAGAGCATCCAGAACTGCCCAAGTTTCGATAGAGTCGAAGGCCTTCTCGTAGTCCACGAATGCCATACACAGCGGCTGATTGTACTCTTCAGTCTTCTGTATGATCTGCCGAACAGTATGGATGTGGTCTACGGTGCTGTAGCCTTTTCAGTGTATTAAAAGTCGGATAAATTAAGTAGTTACCTATGGAAAGAAAAATTTTGAACACAGAAGTTGCAGGTTTGAAACCCTGCCCGTGAGCGCATTTGTCTTATCTGAATGAATTTCTTGAAAGAAGTTAGCTGCATACTGCTATATCTTTCATGTTCTACATTGACATTTCTGCATTCGATCTACCCACAGACTTCGCTTGACTGTAAATGGTATTTCTGAATACCCTCAATATTCCAGTTCGTCCATTACGGTACTTAACCCAATATTTCTTGGCAGTCGGTGAACTAGAGACTTAAGTTAAAACATACCGAATATAACACATTATTACATATATTCTGTCTTGGTGATTAGCATCGCTGTAATATGCCAAGATTATACTGGGCGCACCGCGTTTCATTTTAACGCAAAAGTTTCGCGTTGATTTCGTCATGTGAAAATAATTTGAAATAGTGAAAAAGTAAGCAAGTGTCTTCTGTTTTTAATATGAAATCTTATTATAAACCTCTTATATCTTCAGAGGTTGTAAAGACAAATTATATTTACTTAGTTGGATGATTACATATTTCCTAGTGAGATAAGCACGCCGAGAACAGTAAGTTTTTAGTTGTTTTATTTTTTATGTCAGTGTCACTAAATATCTAGTAGGTAATAAGTGAAAGTGTGTGGTTAAAGCCTAAAAGACCTATCTGTCGGTTTACCCCACCAAGCAATGAAATAATGGAATAGCCCGATTTGTACGTGTGTTATCAATGGTGTATCCCGTGTATCATAACTCAACGTAAACTAAGATGCAAGGGTTAGATGAATTGAAGTGATGCAGGGTTATTTATGGGCTATTCACACACATCCGTATCGTGCCCGGGACGTGGCAGGGCCCCGTGGTCCCGCATACAAAATTAGGTCGGTCATGTCTGACGTTACGTGTCAGCGTCAGCACGAAAAACTATACAAGAACCACGGCCACGGTGGAGCTCGGAAGGACCTGACCCTGAGTTGTGGGTCACTTTAAAAAACTATGTAAGGTAGTATAAAGTAGGGCCATACCTAATTATACCAGCCCCCCTAGCCAAGTTGACAATCTACAATCGTCAACCCTAACAGAAAACAATCAAAATGTATGGGAACGACATATATGAAAAATGAAAAAAAAATGAAAATTTTCATTTTCATTTATGGATGAATGAATGAAATGGCCCATTTACATTCTACCATTATTATGGTGTGCAAATATAAATTAAGTTAAGTTAGTTATTAAGCTATTCTAATTCCATGTCTTTGAAATTCGTTTAATTTTGTGTAATAATGATAAAATTATGTTGTTGTTAATATTATTGGTATTATTATAAATGCAATGACTGTAACTTGTAACTATGGGTGGATTTGCCTGAAATAAATAAATTTATTATTATTTATTTATTATATGTCTCAATTATATGTCGAATGACTTTTTCGTTGAGAATTGAGATATGATAATATGTCTTTTTTGTTGATATGTCATTCCCATACATTTTGATTGTTTTCTATAGGGTTGACGATTGTAGATTGTCAACTTGGCTAGGGGGGCAGTTCTCACCAGTGCCGGTGGATATGCTACGATCCATTCGTCTAAAACTTCACAAATTTCTGAAAACACGTAGGTATTCTCGCACGCTGATATACACTAATCTGATACAAATATCTGCCCCCCTTAGCCAAGTTGACAATCTACAATCGTCAATGCTAATAGAAAACAATCAAAATGTATGGGAATGACATATCTCAACGAAAAAAAGTAATTCGTTGAGATAGGGGGGCTGATTCTGCATTGCTTCAACTTGTAATCAACATAGATGGTTTTCCTACGGAGACGCAAGTCGGAGCGACACGCCACTGCGTCCATACTGGGAGACGATCGTCTATCCGACAACAGTGGTTCGTGCCATGTGCGACTCCGTACAATTCAGTGTAATGCTAAAATCGTTCTGAAGCGTGTCGTTCCGACATGCATCACCATGGGAATACCACCATATCTACAACTTTGGCATATATTGTATTTAGAAGAGGCTTTTCTCCATCAATAGGTCTGCTGTTAATTTGCCAATATACCTTCGTCCAACTCTCATTCAAATAACAGAATAATTGAATCAATCTTAATTCCTAAATCGACCTTCCGCTGGTGTTCGATGGGCTAGCTGTTAATTTTCCAAAAAGCATACCTTTGCTCAGCTGTCATTCAAATAAAAAACATTTATCATTGAATCCTTCTTAATTCCTAGACAAACATGAGCACCCTACAGCCTCGGGGAGGGCTGACTTCCCGCTGGTGTGCGATGGCTTTTGCAATGGCGGCTCTAACAACGGCCACGACCATCGGCAACGCAGCCGTGTTGATCGCACTGCGTCGCACTCGGACTGCGCCGGCGCATTACCCGCTTGCGAGTCTTGCTGCTGCAGATCTGCTGGTGGGGTTGTTCGTGCTGCCTGTTGCTGCTGCGAGGGAGCTGTTTGTGTTTCGACTGGGTAAGTGCAAATCGATCGAAAATAATAATGAAAATTTCAAAGTGATATCAGGTAAAGTACCTCCTCAAAGGGCAATGGAGAGGGCTATGCTCGGAGTGCCCCTGCGTGATCGAATCAGAAATGAGGAGATTCGCAGGAGAACGAAAGTAACCGACATAGCCCGAAGAATTGCCAAACTTAAGTGGCAGTGGGCGGGGCATATTGCTCGCAGAACGGATGGCCGATGGGGCAGTAAAGTTCTGGAGTGGCGATCGCGTACTGGAAGGCGCAGCGTGGGTAGACCCCCCACAAGGTGGACCGACGACCTGGTGAAGGTCGCGGGAATCCACTGGATGCGGAAGGCACAGGACCGGTCGTTGTGGCGATGCCTAGGGGAGGCCTATGTCCAGCAGTGGACGTCTTTCGGCTGAAATGATGATGATGATGATGATGACCTCCTTTAGTTCTCGGCACGAAAATATTAATCTGATCGCGATAAGGCTGCCATTTGTAAAATAATTTAAACGCGTATTCAATGTAATGTATTTTGAGGTGTTTAATAACGGATAACTCTGAAATCGCGAAAAAGGAATCGGCTGTTCTCCACATTTGTGTTCACGTAAATCGACAAAATGTAGGGAACAGCTGATTTTTTCTTCGCGATTTCCCGTTTAGTCCCATAGTAAAAGTTGTTCATACTGGTGAGTACAATGACCCCTATAGAGGTTTTCAGTTAGGTTTTCAATACAATTTTCTGTAAATAAATATGTTATTTAATCTGTAGGCGCCTTCAGGGAGTCATCTTGCAAAACAAATAGAAACTACATATTATGGGTGTAGTCCATCAACCCGCAGTAGGGCAGCGACTTGGCATAAACCCTACTCATTCTAAGCTGAGGCGTATGCTCAGCAGTTGGGCAATAATGGACTGACCATGTCTGTCTTGCTGATAGGAAAGACAAGGGAAAGACGTGTGTGAGTGGCTTTACAACCATTCTTGTCTAATGACTTAACCTTATTTCCAGACTGGCTTATCTGTAGCTGCTGGAAGATGTTTGACGTAATGTGCTGCACAGCATCCATCCTTTCCCTCTGCTGCTTGGGTTGGGAGCGCTGGTGCGGGATCACAGCTCCTTTAGCTCGAGCCAGACGCGCGAAACGAGCCAGATTGTTCGCAGGCCTGGTGTGGCCAGCAGCCTTAGCTGTGGCACTGCCTACTGCCTTCATATCGTCTCCGAAAAACTTCCGTTTAGAGGTGGCAGAGAAAGGGTGCCCTGATAATACTAATATTGGGTAAGTTGTTTTGATTATTCAATTGTGTGGTTCTTAAAAAATTGTCATAAGGTTTACCTGGACCAAAGAATACTAACTACTACATAAAGAAGCTACACTCACCTCCCCCCGCCGATTTAGCGTCGCCCGCTACGTAGTAGTAAGGCTGGCAGTACGCTGTACAGGGCCCTAATTCTCGCGTTATAGAGATAAATGTCTAATTCGAGATAATCTCTAATTTTAAATCTCTACGAAAAATGTCGCCAGTAATGTCAACTGCTATGAACCACTCTTTGTATTTAAAGCACTGGTCACTAGGCATAGAGAGTTATCGCATTTACGAACACACATAAACGTACACACGGCTACACATCAAGCTGTACATTTCCAGTTTATGCTGACCTCGCATTGCATAGGCTTTCCGTACAATGCGAGATCAGCTTATACTGGAAATGTACAGCTTGATGTGTAGCCGTGCGTACCTGTACGGATAGGCAACGCTTCTGTAGTAGTTTAGGTAAATAAATCTGTTCGCAATCTGTTGTGTAGTATGGAGTGTCGACGCCTGCCAGGAGTATTTGTGAAGAAATGACTGTGCCAAATGAAGTTTTAAACATTTTTCACTTTAATTAACTGAATAGGTATCAAATAAATCAATCAATATATATCAATTCTATTCAGTGAATCCTTGTACACCATACAATTGAGACTATTAAGAAAAGGGCATTCATGATATCATACCTAGAAGGATGCCTTTATTTACCTGGCCACTATTGGACTGGCCACATCTTCCGGATGCCATCCAAGCTGTGGGCCAACATTACCACACAGTGGAGCCCTGACTCAGTGAAGCGGCGTCGAGGCAGACCGCGAAAGCGATGGCGGGATGAGCTAAACAAACACTATCGACTGGCCAACAATAGTGCAAAACCATGCCATATG
The DNA here is from genome assembly GCA_949699075.1 of Asteroscopus sphinx. NCBI lineage: Eukaryota > Metazoa > Arthropoda > Insecta > Lepidoptera > Noctuidae > Asteroscopus > Asteroscopus sphinx. Next base: position 30,590,373 of record OX453003.1, read on the forward strand.
AAAATCAAGGGGAACCGAGGCTTTCGCCAAGCAGTGGGATTTTACAGGCTAGCAGTAATAGTTAGTTCCAATGACTTTAATTTTGACTTGCCCCGGTCAGTTCTTGGATGGACGATCGTTTCGATGCACATTGAGACCCCTCCGTGCCTCGGAGAGCACGTTAAGCTGTCTGACGGTTCTTCTTCTTCTATCGTGTCGACATGAGCTACACAATGATAATAGCTCATGCCGTGGGGAAAAGATTAGCCAGTCAGCAGGTTGGTAAAGGGGCTGACTACCCAGGGTGCGCCGGACGATCAATTTAATATCGTCACTCGTGGAGGCTCTCTTAATGTCTGACGGTTGCCATAGGAATATCTATGGCATTCGTTACGGGTGTCAGGTTGGGCCATACCTTATTGTTGGATCTTAGGTTGTCGGTATTACACACTAACTGAATTGCTCTGATGGCAGTCGCTCCGCATCTGGTTAGATTGGAGGCCGAAGGCTCGGAGAGACTTTCATTTTCCATTTTGTTTTGTTTCCAGCTACGTGTTCTACAGTGCGACCCTGTCATTCTACCTACCCGCTCTCGTGATGGTGGTGTTGTATGCTCGCATCCTGTGCGCACTGTCCGTTCCTCTGAACATCCGTTCACACTGCGGCCGGCCCGCCCCGGATACTAGACAAGCGGTAAACTTCACTGATACCATATTTAAACACAATAAACACTTATCATGAGTTTCTTGACGGAGCGCTACATCATCATCATCATTTGAAAGACGTCCACTGCTGGCTATAGGCCTCCCCAAAGGAAAGGGGATATGCCATAATCGCCACGCTTGGTGGGCGGGTCGGCAATCGCAGTTGGCAGAGCGCGCTAATTCTGGACGTAGGTATATGGCAACCCTACTCACTACGCCATTGGCCCATTGGCATTCCGCCTTCCGCATCTAGCCTCTTTCAGGTCGTGAAATATTGCTTATTTGCACACGCTTGCAAAATATAACGGAAATAGCATTAATTGTTGTAAGCACACAATACGGCAGATTCGAGGAATGAAGAGGCCTATTCTTTGCTTCGAACGATCAACTCGAATACAGAAAGTTTCAGCTCGTGCCATTGTAAACCGGCACGGGCCAACCCAGCCTAGTGCCTGATGGCACGCGGCTCTTTTGCTCGCAAATACCCTATTTTGGTAAACGTTGCATTGTCATTTGCTGCAAGAATACTTAGTGCATATTTTTTTCAGAACAATGTTACAAAAACGACGCTGAAAAGATGTGCCACTACATTTTGTTTAACCCAGGAACATCAAACAAACGTGTGAGTACCTACCTACTTAAATAAAACTATAGGTATGACGTCAGACGATTATAAGCAAGCTATAATTGAGAAAGAGAGTTTAAAATCATATGGATGCGCATAGGTCTTTGACCTAGCAATCTATGCCAGAAAAATGGTCCTACATTCTAAATTAATAAAATAAAAATAAATCCTTTGGGTAATTTGATTGATTTTTTGTGTACAGTCAGAGAACGTGATACCCTGTACTTGGTTTTATTTAATGTCTTATTGTCATCTCCACTTTGTATGGTAATTTCAGTATGCTGTCACCAAAGGGCAGTCATCTAAATGTACCCGAAGAAACAAATACTGCTTGCAGCCCAGCGTCACCTTTAAAGCACTCAGGAGCACCGTAAGTAATTTCTACATATTGTCTTCTATTACTTAGATATTGGTGTTGGTTCTCTTGTCCACGAACTAAACTTATTTTAAACTATCGCTCTCTTTTACTAATAGTAGATACAAGAAAGGAATGGCAACAATTTTAGAACTGTCAAATTAGTTTACGTGTTATATTTCTTTGTATTTTAGTGGGCACGTTCCGAGATCATGACTAAACTTGTATGGAAATCTAAATTCCGACTAATTTGACAGTTGTTAAATTGTTGCCATCCCTTTCTTGTATCTACTATTAGTAAAAGAGAGCGATAGTTTAAAATAAGTTTAGTTCGTGAACCAGAGAATCGACACTATTGACGCCTGATTCTGAACACAGGGACGGATGACGGATGACATAAAAGATAAAACACAAAACAGTTATTTTAATAGGTAGCCTCTATCCAAAAAATTAAAGGGAAAAAGTTGGTTCGTAAGGTCATGCTGTATTGTTTTAATCAAGTGCCTACGAGTATTTCGTCTTATCTAATTAATGTAGGATGTAAGATACATAGTATAATCCACCGCTATAGACGTATTCTTTTCGATGCAGTTTCGTTTAGGCCGACTTAATTCAAACTTATGATGTGATTTGATCATGGTTATTGAATATTCACAGATGCTGCATCGTGTCGCGTCAACAAAGAGCCACTCGCACTATCATCAGGCTGATGGGGCTGTTTCTCTTCTGCTGGACACCATTCTTTGTGATGCTGCCAGTTGGTAAGTTGGCTAATTACATAAAAAAGACCTGCTAGCTGGCGTGCCCTTGCCTGTCCACTTCGATTTTCGATACCTCGATTCACTTGTGCAAAGTGATGGCGATTAGACCGGACCGGAATTAACACAGGATGGGTGAAATAGTGGCAGATTTGGGAACTATCGTGACACTCGAATTCCCCTTAAACTGAAGGGGAAAATAATATACAAGATAATGATTAGACCTGCTATTTTGTATGGATCAGAATGTTGGGCTACGAAAGGGATGAATGAAGGGCAATTACATGCAATTGAGATGAGAATGTTAAGAGGAATGTGTGGTATAACGAGAATGGATATGATAAAAAATAAGTATGCGAAAGGTAGTTTAGTAGCACCAGTGACGGAAAAGTTGGGATGCAGTAGATTGACATGGTATGGATATGTGATGCGGAGGAATGAGGAGCATGTTACAAGAAATGTTTTGAGTGTGAATGTGGATGGCTACAAGAAAGGTGGAAAACCAAAGAAAATATGGAAGGATTGTAACTCCTTCTCCAGAATTGGCAGCTACTGTGTCTGCAACGATGGGTTCATCTATGCAGCTGTTAATAGCAAACACAAGGGGTATCTAAAAGGTCCAGAATTATTATAACCCTTGTTGATTTAATGTAGTGTTGACATGGATTTTTCACACAACGCATTTAGCAGGCTCAGTTAAAAAGAAAGTGAACACTGATATGATGGCTGATAGAGATGTATAGAAGAAAAATACATGCTGTGCCGACCCCAAATAAATTGGGATAAGGACAGAAGGATGATGACGATTATTTTTCACATAGCATAGGGTACGGCGGTGACATACATACATACATACATATTATCACGCCTGTTTCCCATTGGGGTAGGCAGAGACTATGGATTTCCACCTGCTACGATCCTGACACACCTCTTTCGCTTCATCTACGTCCATTAACCTCGTCATGCATGCTCGTCGGTTTAGAGAACTCTTAACCTGGCATTTTTTGAGAACATCCGCGATTTGATCGCGATACGTTCGCCGAGGTCGTCCCCTTCCAACTCTTCCATCCACACTCGCTTCGTATACTTGTTTCGTCAATCTCCTCTCGTCCATGACGGCGGTGACAGCAGAATAGAAAGATGATTTATGAATAATTGTTTAAGAGACTTCACAAAACGTATTTGATACCTCTTACGTACGGTAAAGCTATGAAAAAGGGATTATAATACAAATCAATATGTATCCAGATTCTCTCTGTGACTGCGTATGGGACTCGATCTGGCAGTGGTGCACGTGGCTTGGTTTCGCCAACTCTGCTCTGAACCCACTGGTGTACGCAGCAGCATCGCCAAGTGTTCGTCGCGCCTTGCGAGCTTCATTGACGAGTTCTGCCAGAACTGAGGTGCCATTGACGCCTATTATTCGGAACCGCTGAGGTGAGGGCTAAATATTGTTAAGTAAATATACAACATTACTTTTTGCTAACTAGTTTCTCAAATTGTTGAGAAACCGAAAGTTCGTTCAGAATCACGAGGAGAATCGTTTAGATAATCACAAAGAGAGTAGTTTAGATAATCACAAAATTACATTTTTTTGAGTTACTGTAAGTTGCCCAGTTGGTAGCGGAGAAAGTATTGATGTCGTACGGGGACTACCTGATGCACGGAAACTGATCGAGCCGGTCGTCCTGCACCTTAAGGACCCATTGGATGTACTGAATTTAACAATAAAAACTCTAAAATCGCGAAAAAAAATATTTTCTATACGAAGTCACCGGTGTCGCTCGTAAAATGTGTGGATTTGTGGAACAGCTGTTTTTTCACGATTTCAGAGTTGCGCCCATATGAAAAGTTAAAGAGAAAAGTTACGTTATAAAGAGTATTTGTATTGAATTGTATTGTAAAAGTTGTTATGTTGAGTACATAATACCTCTTAAAAGGACATCAGCTAATAATCTTACGCCTTGAGCTATTTCTTATTCTTTATTTTAAACCAAAAAAATAATTAAATTACTTCTTCAAGATGCTAATGCTGGTGGTGCAAACTTAACTTTTTAATACTACCAATTAATAACAAGGTAGTATTAGGGACTTCATTCTGGGAATGTGACGCCATTTAAAAAATTAAATATTCTCAGTTGAGTCTTTTCTTAAAAATATTTTTTGAAATGTTCGTTTGTTTTTTATACAGAATTAAAGGTTTGCAGTTAATTCTCTACTTATTATAGTAAGGGTATTCCACAGGGTTCAATTCTAGGTCCTTTTTTGTTCCTCATTTATATGTTAATGGTACCTTATTACGAAAGAGATAAATCATACATTTAATCGTATAAATTAAAACAATTCATAGTTTTAAAATAAATAATTTTTATTTACACAGAATACATTCAATATTTGTGTACACTTCTTTGGCATAAACACTACCCATTCATTATTTAAAACAAATATATAAAATTGCACTCGCAAAATACTGTTTATATGTGGAACATTAAACTACGCTTAAAATTTACAAAGTTTAACAACAACAATATTATTTACAACTTACATAAACTTTGAAAGACTAAAAACGATGTAACAAACTAAACACTAAAATATTGTGCGATTATTAAATATATTTTTTTCTAGAAATTATAAAATTTTTGTAACACTGTGCGGTTCCCAAGTTGACTTGGTATGCACTTAGTTATTTGTTCGATTATACTTTTGAAGTTTTTTTATACAGTACGAATTACATGTCTATTGTTACAATAAAGATACCTATTTGTTTAAAACAAATAGCTGTAATATCTATTAGGTACATTGATTGACAACATTTTCTTACTTTACTAACAAAGGAATATAACTTTCTTTCACATGAAAGCAAAATATTAAGTAGGTATGTTATTTTTATACACAGCTACATTCAGGGAATATTCCACCTATTTGTATGTTATCTATCATTATTTCTTTCGTTGAACATCTAATCCTTATAATAACGGTGATTTTCATGCCTCTGTTTCTAATTTTAACTTTTATTTTAAAGATCTTTGTCCACCACAAAAAGAGAATCATCTTGCTTTATTACATCACTGGTCAAAAATTTTGGTGCAAACATCTACAGTGGTGTTGATTCTCTTTTTCACCCACTTATCATAATTTAAACTATTCACATCTTTTCTAATATGGAAAACAAGAAAGATATAGCAAGAATTTTGAAACTGTCAAGTTCGTTTGTGTTACGCTTTTTCGTATTTTTAATCGGCATGTACCGAGATCACGACCTAATTTGCATGGAAACCGTAATTTCGACAAATTTTACAGCATTTAAATTGTTGCCATCCCTTTTTTTTGTAAAAGAGAGCGATAGTTTAAGAATAAGTATAGTCTGTGAATAAGAGAATAAATACCATTATATTTTATTTTAGTTACATCAATACAATTAATATCGTTTTTCCTTAGACAAATCTACATAAAAACAACAACTTATTAACAATTTGTGTTAGTAACAAATGTTCTTTCGTTCTCACAGCTGGTATCTCAAAATGGCGGCTAATGTCAAAATGGCGGACACGATCAATGGTGGGCGGGAGAGAGTGGCGGCTCCGCCAAAATCTCTGGCGTCTGGCGAACAAGTCTTGCATGTGCAGCGGCCAGACAAACAGTAGCCAGGCTCGTCTTCCTCTGACACACATTCCTGGGAAGATGTTAAAAGTCAATACAGTTCTAAATATATTTTAATATAGCAATAGGCTCGCCCCCTATTACATGGGACTATAACATAACTGGCGAAATGTGGGTGTACTATTACACCTCTGCCTACCCCTTCGGGGAAATACAGGCGTGATGTTGTGTTGTTGTTGTGTTAAATATATTTTATCAGGATTTTATCTGCAGCCTTATTGTGTAACACAGTCACAACTGCAATCGTTTTCATTTTGACAGTTTTTAGATAATATTAATTGCGATTGTGAGTGTGTTACACAATGAAGCTGCGGATCTAAGTAATTTTATTTCTAGATGTTTAATATTTGACTGAAGTGTTTTTTAGGTATAATCTTGTATTAATTTTAAGTATTAAAATGATTAAATAATAAAATTCCAAAGCCACAAATATTTTATATTCTTATAATGTGCCAGTTTAGTTTATCTTAAAGGTCGTGATTTGAAATTGATCTGAAAGTATATAAATTATGATGTAAGTAAATATTGTATTGCTAATAAAGTATTGTGAAATCAACTTGATGAATTTTACTAAAGTATAATTTAGGGCTAGTTTTTCAATAGTCAGATAACTTTTAACTGAGGAATAAGTGTGACGTTTTGACAGTTGTAGTAAAGAAAATCTGTCAAAACGTCACATTTATTCTTCAGTTAAAAGTTATCAGACTATTGAAAAACTAGCCCTTAGTATAATTAATAAAATAACTTTAATTAATTATATTCCTATTGGAGCCGGACATAAAGAATTGCAACACCCTATCTCTTCTCATGGGTAAAAGGCGACTAAGAGGAATTCACCAGAGATGGGCAGCAGCATTCTCTGAGTATTTAACCAACCAACTGCGATCGCCAACCCGCCTGCCAAGCGTGGCGATTATCCACCCATGCTTGGACGTCGAAAAAAGTCGAGACAGAAAACGTCCAGCAGTGGACGTTTTTCGGTTGAAATGATGATGACGATGATGTGTAATGAAGCATTGTTATACCTCATCCCTCCTACACTCCTGCCCCGGTCGCCGGCGATGCCAGCAGCGCGCCGGGCTGCCGGCGGGCCGCGCGCTGTACGCGCATGCGCACGCGCCGCCCAGACACAGCGCGGCGCCGGGAGAGCGCGCGTCAGGTGACCCCGCCAGCAAGTCGCATTGCACGTCGTACTCGCACGACTCGTTTAAAGCTTTAACTGCTGTTGAGGGAAAAGTATAAAAATAGTTTACATACATACATACATATTATCACGCCTGTTTCCCATTGGGGTAGGCAGAGACTATGGATTTCCACCTGCTACGATCCTGACACACCTCTTTCGCTTCATCTACGTCCATTAACCTCGTCATGCATGCTCGTCGGTTTAGAGAACTCTTAACCTGGCATTTTTTGAGAACATCCGCGATTGGATCGCGATTCGTTCGCCAAGGTCGTCCCCTTCCAACTCTTCCATCCACACTCGCTTCGTATACTTGTTTCGTCAATCTCCTCTCGTCCATCCTCTCTATATGTCCAAACCATCTTAACATACCTTTCTCAATCTTTGTCACTACATCTTCTTTCACTCCACAACGCTCCCTTATCATGTTATTCCTTACTTTATCTCTCAAAGTTACACCACACATACTTCTCAAAGCTCTCATTTCTACTGCATTTATTCTGCTTTCATGTTTCTTCTGCCATACCCAACTTTCACTACCATACATAAAACATAAAAATAGTTTAAACTTGTTTATACACAAATGAAAGGTAGGTAATACATACATACATATATAATTTTTTGGTACATTTTACACACCACCATCTAGTCCACTAAGCAGAGCTTGTACTATGGGCACTAGACAATGGATACAACACTTAGATTCTTAGATACTTTTTTTTGTAAATACATAGGTACATAAGAAACACCCAGACCAACACGAACACTCATGTTTATCGTAAAAATATTTGTGTCCTGTGGGAATCGAACCCACGACCTCGTGATCAGCAGTCCGACACACGAACCACTAGACCACAGACGTCGTCGTAATCACTGAGTACCACACAAATAAATGGTCATTAGATCCATCGTATTGGTACTCAAATGAAAGGGCTCGATAATCTCTCTAGAGCTTGAAGAAGAAGTTTTGACGATTTACTTCTCTAGAAGTAAATAGTCAAAACTTCTGATGGCCATATCTCCTAAATCATGGGTCTTAGACCCATCGTGTTGGTACTCAAATGCAAGGGCTCAAGAGCTTTGTAAAAATAGTTATATACAACGTGTTATTGAAATAACTGAAAACCTCTTAAGGGGTCATTGTACTTATCAGTATAAACAACTTTTACTATAGGACCATACCTGATATCGCGAAAAACAAATGTCCCCTACATTTTTGTTCATAACATAACATAACATCACGCCTGTATTTCCCCGAAGGGGTAGGCGTGTAGTGTATAGTACACCCACATTTCGCCAGTTATGTTATAGTCCCATGTAATAGGGGGCGAGCGTATTGCCATCAACCGGGCACAAATCCATACTCCGGACTACTTCTGAGAATTTCCTGATGAAAAAACCCAATAACACTTTGCCCGACCCGGGAATCGAACCCAGGACCCCGCGCTCAGCAGTCGCGCTTGCGACCACTAGACCAACGAGGCAGTCGGCAGTATTTTTGTTCATATGAATCGACAAATTGTAGCGATTAGCTGATTTCTTTTTCGCCATTTCAGGGTTGGTCCCATAGTAAAAGTTGTTCACACTGATGAGTACATTTTCAGTTATTTCAATAACACGTTGTATAGTTTATAAAAAATATTTAAAGATTTTCGGCCCAACAAGTTTAAACACTTTATCCGAGTCTAACGTAAGTTTCTATAAAAAAAAAAACAAACCTTGGTTAATTTGTTTAGTCTAACTGTTTAAAATTATTTTGTAGTAAGACGGGTAGTAACAGTGTGACATGGATGGGTGGTCCTATTGCCTTAAAAGAAAGTTGCATGTTGATTTTGGGCAGAGTACGAGTATTTAAAACGACGGCGACGTATTTAGCGACACATTCTGTTAACAGATACTCTCATTCAACTACTTTCTTCCTTTGTTTCTTTTATTTCTTTTTTTACTTTCATTCATTACAAAGTTTGACAATTTCATCAATTACACACGCAAAACAGTGTTGATGATGTTATAATTTTTCTACCGTCAAAATCACTAAGCTCCGAAAATCAAATGCTCACACCCTGGCCCTATTCCGTAATAAAAATTATAATTAACGGCTAGTTAACTCCGTCTAACTAGAAATTAACTACATCGGCCCTAGAAATTAAGGGCATTCCAGTATATCAAGGGCCTGATAATTAGCATAGCCACCGTTATTTGATAGGAGTTCCAAGGTTTTACTTAGCCTGAATCAATTAACATGAATCTTTGTTTGAATAATGGCTGGAATTTCTAATTGAATAGTTGAATGGATTTTTATGGAATTGTAACTAACAGAACTTGCCCAACTTGGTAAAAATGTCAACGTTCTGAAACAATGAATGCTTCTTATCTAGATAGATAGAGGTTTTCAGTTATTTCAATAACACCTAGATAGTTGTTATTGAAATAACTGAAAACCTCTTAAGGGGTCATTCTACTCATCAGTATGAACAACTTTTACTACAGGACCAACCCTGAAATCGCGTAAAACAAACCAGCTGTTCAGCTGGATCAGCAGCTATTTTTTCCACGATTTCAGGGTTGGTCCAATAGTTAAAGTTGTTCATACCGATGAGTACAATGACCTCATAAGAGGTTGCCAGTTATTTCAATAACACGTTGTATAAATCAAAGTCAAAGTCAAAGAAAAAACGGTTCAGTACAATTTTCTCCTGTATTTGTCAACCGATTTTCTTTTTTTTGTTTAGTTGCTATCAAAGAGATTAAATATTGTAAGTATTTTAATGTCTTTGGTTGCTATTGACGTGCTTAGAATTTAAAAATTCAATTTAGTAAGAAAATCGGAAATGGTTTTTATTCGCCATATCATAATTTTTTTATGAAGGTACGGTCGAATTTCGACCATTGGGCGAACTCTCGTTATTATAAATGTGAAAGTATAGATGTTTGTTTGTCCTTCAATCACGCTGAAACGGGTGAACGGATTTGGATGAAATTTGGCACAAAGATAGACCATAACCCGGATTAACACACAGGCTTCTTTTTACCCCGGAAAAATAAATAGTTCTCGAGGGATGCGCGATGACATCTTTCTGTGATAAACCGCGAATTTTTCGCGAGCGGAGCCGCGCGCATAGACTACTTTGTATTAAATCGCAATACTTTGATTCTAATTGTTACTCAAACTTTTTATCCTGTTCTACATGTCCATGTCCCGCTTTGTATAATTTTGTAGATGGCAGCCCTATTTGATTCATTACACTTTAGATGTGACTAAAATCAAATGTACTCACATTCTACACAGGAGTTGGTTCCATTATGCGCAACCCAGTTGTCTCTACAGCGACACGTGCCTCTGCACTCGAGACCTGCGCCTGCGCATTGAAGTTGATCTTCACACTCCTCGCCCAGCGTAGCGTCGCGGACACATCTGAGTAACAAAGAAATGGTTACGTCATTAATAGAAACGATTTATTGATTGATTGATTTAATTTATTTGCAAAATAAATACAATACAACAACAACAAATTAGAACAACACCATTAACAATTCTAACAACAATTGTTATTCTCCAAGGTGTACAAAAACAACCATTACTGCCCTATTGCTGGGCACGGACCTCTTCTGAGAATAAGAAGGGTTCAGGGGCCTTACTCCCGACTGAATCGAGCTCAGAACCAAATCGAGCTAATTTCAATTCCTAGAGGAATGCAGTACTAATTGACACTAACTCGAATTCAAACTCGATTGATACAGAACTCGATCCAGTCGGGAGTAAGGCCCCAGGCCAGGCCTTAGTCCACCATACTGGCTTACTACGGGTTAGCCAACAACGCACACCATAGAGAACTTTAAGCAGTACTCTCAGGTGTGGTTTCCTCACGATATCTTCCTTCAGAAGAGAAAGACTAATTTTTAATAGTCCAGTCAAAATCCTAAGATTTAACCTCGGAATGAAAGCTAGGAACCTGTTTTTTTTTGCATTGCTTTGATTTGACGTTCTAAAGATTTGCTGAAAAGTCTCCGTGTCTGCGTCTCAGACCATGAGATACTCTATAAATGTTCCTTAGATGCTAATGTAGTATGACGCAAGGTGATATTAAATTTGGAAAAAAAATAAAGATTAGATGACCTTGAATATTACGAGGCGGATGGAGTCCCTAACGGGACTCTCCGCCCCCAAAGCCCGGTTAAGCAGAAAGAGCACTATAGTGCTTCCTGTGAGTAGCCAATTCGAAAAAAAAAAAAAAAGAATATTACGAGGGTAGGCCCCCCACAAGGTGGAACGACGACCTGGTGAAGGTCGCGGGAATCCGCTGGATGCGGAAGGCGCAGGGCCGGTCGTTGTGGCGTTACTTGGGGGAGGCCTATGTTCAGCAGTGGACGTCTTTCGGCTGAGATGATGATGATGATGATGATGAATATTACGAGTCGCAGGAGCTACGTTGGCAAAACGAAGCACCGCATGGAAAAAACTAGGTTTCTTTTAGCACGACTTTCACTCATACTGTGATTACGGGACTTTTTGAGCACAGATAAACCAAAATAACATTCTGATTAACCTCGACGTTACGGCCAATGCAACTGGGCCAAGTTGAATTGGCCGTAACGTCGAGTTTAATCAAAATGTTGCATTGATTTAGCTTTCTTTTATACTTATTTTCTTCCGAGGTTTACTCTTAATTTATCCTAATTTGGCTGGACTACAAAGGAGTACCTAAATAAAACCGCATAGCCAAAGCTAGTATAGTATTATTTTATCGTGGCCAAAGTCAAGGTTAATCTAGTTTGACCTGTTTGACACAAATTGGTTTTCGTTTTAGTAATACGTAGTAGTAAATAATATGGCTTCAGGTTTTACACACATATTGCGAGAAAACATGTCTACGGCTTCCACACACACACTACGCGCTATGCAAGTACTTCAACCGCACTGAATGTTGGATCAGCTTTTTTTACCGCAGCGGTCACGGCCAATGTGATATGAACCTTAATTACTAATTAATGTTTCAGTTGGGCAAAAAGTTTAATAAAGGTTTTGAGCGGGACCGTTGCGGTGCTCTCGCCAGGTAAGCCGCTGACGAGCCGCTGGACGTCCCTTAAGTGCCGCTGTTCTCGGGAACGCTTGAAGACTGCTGAGGGCAGGGGCGAGGGGGTGACGAAATAAAACCCAACTCTTGAATACAGGAATCTTCAGGGAGTGTTCTTCTAGGCTTCTATTTCAGGATTTCTTCTATTAAAGTACTGGACCGATGACTACGAGTTCCTGAAGGGAACATGGTTACTAACGTACTACGATACTTTACCGTATCGAGCCCCGCGAGAACACTCACTGTTTTCTTTATTAAAAATACATAACTTTCACTACGGTTACAGCGGTTACAACGAGTTTTCTATGTCTATTCTATTGGTAATCGCTATAAACTATATATCGTTGGAAAGTACATAGAATTCCCTACGTGTTAGTATATAATGTACTATTACTTTATTTATTCATTCTATAAATTTTTTGATAGAAGCGTAAATTCACTCGCGAAACTATGCCTTGTCTAACTTTTCCCGGTCTATTATTCTATGTCTATGTAACTTATCCGGACAAACTATACTATATTGGCTTGAGAGCCATCTGGACTGTCTATTTTTGTCCGGATAAGGCTGCCAGACAAGACACAGTTCGCCCTTTCATATGAGCTTCTTAAAACTATACAAACACTTATAAAATCTATCAAACTAACACGATAATCGAAACAGGAATTCTATAAAACTATTTTATATATCTATGTAACTGTATTATTATTATAATTCAAAGAAAAATACGAAAGAAACTTAACTATAAAATATACGTATAACTACTTATAACTAGGCTTATCGTATATTACGTACTATGGAAACACTATGAACTGCGCTAAAACACTGATTAAGTTAAAGTCTTTCGAATCAAATATCTATTTACACTATCACTCGCGTATGGGGACGCGCTGTCGCGAACATCTCTCCCGCCGTGCAGTGTAGTGACGACTCGGCGGCGCGGAGCTGCATCTCTGTCCGGTGAGCGACGACTTCTACTTGGGCAGCGGCACGATCTTCTTTGTTGGCCGCTTCAGGATGCCGCCGGCGGTGCGTACTTCGACGGTGCGGATCTCGCCGTCGGCGCCGGGATACACAGCTACTATTCTACCCCGCGGCCAGGTGTTGCGAGGCAGCTGACTATCTGCGATGAGCACTGGGTCGCCGACTTGAAGTGCGGAGCCGCGAGCGTGCGGATCACGCCGATGATGTAGGTCCGGGAGGTACTCCCGTATCCATCGACGCCAAAACATGTCTGCGAGTATCTGTGAGTGGCGCCAATGTCGTCTGCCGATCAGGTCCTGTTCGTCGAAGGTGCCAGGATTCGGGAGTCTAGCCGATCCACCGAGTAGAAAGTGGTTCGGCGTGATCGCTTCGTCGTCTTGACTCTCTACGGATACGTGGGTCAGTGGTCTGCTATTCACAGTGTATTCAGCTTCGCAGAGCAGCGTCGATAAGACTTCTTCGTGCGGGTGACACTCATGAAGAACAGTGTACAGTGCAGTCTTCACAGATCTGACGAGTCTTTCCCACGCTCCTCCCATGAACGGTGCTGATGGGGTGATGAATCGCCATACTATTCCGCGTCGACTGGCCTCCTGTCGCAGCGCATCTCGTAGCTCCTTGTCCGCTCCGTGCATGTTCGTGCCGTTGTCTGAATAGATCTCGGTGGGGCATCCTCGACGTGCTGCGAATCGGCGTAGCGCTAGTACGGTGGAGTCTGCGCTGAGGTTAGCGGCGATTTCTAAGTGTACCGCTCTCGTAGTGAGACACGTGAAAAGTGCTACGTATCTCTTTTGATGTTGACGTCCCACGGTGACTGACAAAGGACCGAAGTAGTCTAGCCCGGTGTATGTAAACGGTCTCTGGTGGTGCGCGAGACGCGTCTTTGGATGGTCGCCCGTCGCTGGTTCCGGCGGCTGTGCCCTCTTGATGCGGCACTGGAGGCACTGACGAATGACCTTTTTCGTTGTCGGTCGGAGTCTCACGATCCAGTAGCGCTGTCGTATCTCATTGATCGTGAGTTCTGTCCCACTGTGTTGGAGGCTGCGGTGTGTCCAGTCTATGTACAACTGCGTTATGCGGTGGTCGCCATCCAGGACAGGTGGGCTTCTTGCTGTGTCTGGCTCCCCTGTGAGAGCAGCGATGCGATTTCGAAGTACTATCAGTTGATCCTTCATTTCGACTTGTAGTGGGTGCAGGCGGCTGTCTTTGGTGACGCTCCTATTTGCGATGAGGTCCACAAGTTCCTTTTCGAAAGCGTCTTCCTGCACGGTGCGAACTAGGATCTTCTCAGCTTCACGAATATACTCTGCTTCGAGTATGACGAATCTTCTAGCTGTGGAGTCTGTTGGGACGGGTTTCTTTACTGGCAATTGCGCCGTCTTTTTCTGTCTTCTCCAATCTGGGTCTTTTTCTTCGTTCTTTTTTGTTCTCTTGTACAAGGTTCTTTCCTTGCTTTTTCGACACAGGGCGATGAACTTGAGAACGGTTGCTGTGGCCCGCAATAGGCGTTCCCATTTGGAGAACCGGCTTGAGTCTGGGACTGCTTCTTTTATCTTCTCTATGGTGATGTCCTTGGAGAGCGTGAGAGTTCTCTCTTCCCCTGTCGGCTCGGTCGCTATATTCTTTTCCGCAGGCCAGGTCGATGGATGATCGTAAAGGAATGCTGGTCCGCGGTACCATTGGTGCTCGGAGTCAAAATTGGCTGGAACATTGCGAGTTGCTGCGTCGGCTATATTCAGTTTTGTAGGTATCCAATTCCAATCTTCTACTCTACTATTTTCTTCGATGGCTGCTAGACGGTGAGCGACGAACGGTTTGTATACTCTTGCCCCTTTCTTGATCCACGTGATGACGGTTCTGCTGTCGGTCCAGTAACTGACTGATTCCGGTTTTATTCTATGCTCTTGTATTATGGCCGTAGCAACGCGGCTTCCCATCACAGCTGCTTGTAGCTCTAGGCGAGGTATAGATGTCAGTTTCAATGGAGCTACTTTCGCCTTGGCCATGACGAGGCTGACGTGGACGCTGTCGTCTGAGGTGGTTGCCCTCCAGTACACTGCGGTTGCATAGGCGGATTCACTGGCATCAGTGAACACGTGGATCTGGACACTGACGGCGTTGCTGTAGCCGGGGTAACATCTGGGGAAGTTGACGTTCTTGAGCTGTTGCAGGTGGGACATCCAGTCTGTCCACTGTGCGGCCAGATCTTCATCTATTTCTTGATCCCAGTCGATTCCTCGTCTCCAGGCTTCTTGTAAAATTTGCTTAGCTCGAATGGTGACAGGCGAAGCGAGGCCGAGGGGATCGTAGAGCGACATTACAATTTTTAGCGCCTCTCTCTTGGTTGGAGCTTTTTTCTTCAATATGTCGGGTGGAAGACGAGCGAGCTTGAGGTTAAAGCTCAACTGATCTGTCGATGGCTTCCAGATAATCCCGAGAATCTTCTCTTCACTATGGCTCCCTAAGGCGATTGTTTCTGTTGGCTTCTGTTCTGGCTCCAGTTCATGAAGTACTGTGTGGGAATTAGATACCCATTTTCTGAGGTCAAATCGCGCCTGTCTGTGAATATTGCGGACGGTCTTTGCTATGTGCGTTGCCTCTTCTTCTGTCGGAAAACTATCTAAATAATCGTCCATGTAATGGTTGCTGACTATGGCTTCTACTGCTTCCGGGTGCTTGTCGATGTGCTGGGTTGCGTTCCAGTTCTTGGCGAAAATGGCTGTACAGGGCGAACTGGCTGCGCCGAATATAATGGATGTCATACGGTATTCTTCTGGAGCTCCCTCCCGCCGGTGTCCTCTCCATAGGTATCGGAGTGCGTCTCTATCCTCTGGTCGCACCTTGACTTGCATAAACATTTCCGCTATATCGGCGGAGACGGCGACGCGATGACGGCGGAATCGCATCATGACACCGGGCAGAGATTGCAGCAGGTCTGGTCCCGTAAGCAGGAAATCGTTGAGGGACATCCCTTTCGTTTTGGCGGCGGCATCGTGCACTATTCGGAACTTTTCAGGCTTCATGGGGTTATGGACGTCAAAATGCGGCAAGTACCATGTCCTCTCGGGAGTAATAGTCTTCGGAGCCTTCTCTGCATATCCTTTCTGGGTGAGAGACTCCATTTGCTCTGTATATTTTTTCTTGAGAGCCGGATCGCGGTCCAGTTTTCTTTCTATGGAGACAAGTCTTCTCAGGGCTGTCTCGTAGCTATCTGGCATCTGGACGTTCTGATTCTTCCACAGGAGCGCCGTTTGTACGTGTCCGCTATCTAGCTGTTCTGTGTGTTTCTTCAATATGTCTTCCGCCTTCTTCTCAGGATCGGAATTCGGTCGGCGCGGGTTGATGATCAGGGATTCGAGGGCGAAGAAATCCCGCAGTTGCTGTTCGAGTTTCTCTTCGCTGGTAGCTATGTGGTTGACGAATTGTACTTGTTGACCTAGTGTTCGAGTGTGGGCCCCATGTAGTACCCAGCCCAGTGGGGTGAGCGATGCCACTGGCTGGTGTTTAGGTCCTCTTCGGATCTCTGTTGCCAAGAGCAAGTGCCAATTGTCCTGGCCTATAAGTAGCTGTGGGGTGCCCGCTTCGTAGGTTAGCTGTCCTTTCAGGTCTTGAAGATGTTCACACTCCGCGACATCTTCCTCGCTGATTGTCTGTGGCGCCAAGTGGAATTCTGGAATGGTGCGTGCCCTGAATGGCACTCTATTGTCTCGTGCATCGCTGAGCGTGACGTCGACTCTTCGAGAACCTGGCGTATTTATGGTGATGTTCCCGATCGCTGCTATCTTCAATGGTTCCAGAATGCCTTCTGCTCCAACCTGCTTAACTATTTCGTCGGCGATTAGGGACACTGTTGATCCATCGTCGAGAAGCGCATGAGTGGATACTTCTCCCGCCGGTCCGACGACTCGAACTGGTACTATCTTCAAATATGCATGGCTGGAGCACGATCTTGAACTAGCCACTGTTTCTTTTGCTTCGGTTCTATCTTCTATTGTCTTGGCTTTTCTATCGAAGTGAAGAAGTTGATTGTGCGTGGCGGTGCATCCTGCTACTCCGCACTTCCTGCGTTTGCATGTGTGTCCCTGTGTTCTATTTCGCAGGCAACGATAGCACATATTGTTCTTCTTCGCCAGCTCCCATCTCTTATCTGTGGAAGCTTCTTTAAATTTTGAACACACGGATGCGTAGTGTCCATCTTTTTCACACAAGCGGCACTTTGGAGCACTTCTTTCTATTGCTGTATGCGTCCTTTGGGTGACGCGTCGATTCGCCTGTGGTTCTACTATGTTCTCTGGAGGTGCGAAGGCGCTGCAGAATCGGGCTTGCTCAGTCACGAACTCGCTGAACAAGCTGAGGTCCGGTGTGGAGTGGTGTTTTTCTGTGTAGATTCTATACCACTGCACTCGTAGCGAATTGGGCAGCTTCTCGGTGAGTGTTCGTAGCAGCTCTGCGTTTATCAAATAATGTTCTTTCTTCAGGGCTCGTAGGGTGACGACGCCAGTTCTGACTCGGCTTGCGAACGTACAAATGTCCTTCGGTGCTTCGCTGCAACGAGGTAGGCTTCGAAGCTTGTCGGTCTCCGCTTGGGCTATCGAATCTGGACGGCCGAATTGTAGCTCCAATTCCTTCATTATGTCGTCTGGCTTGGCGTGTCCAATGAGCTCCGAACTGACAGTTTCAAGCGCTCTTCCTCGCAGGCTCCTCCTCAATCTTGCTGTGTTTTCTACGTCGTTGAAATAACCACGCGTAGTTTCGTAAATGGCGCGAAACGAAAGCCATTCCGTGTGTGCTCCACTAAAATTCGGCAAGGTCATGATGACCTTCGATGCTGTGGGGTTGTGTTGGGTCCAGGTCGCATCCATATTCTTCTTGTCTGCGAGTGCGGATATTGCCGATGTCAGCTCCGATATGAAAGGGCGAAGTGTGTCTTCTGCTTTACTATGCTCTCCTATTTTGAGAGGTGTGACGTTCCCCTTCGGTTTGTTGCTTGCTGTATCCGCTGCTATCGATGCTCGAGGCTGGAGGTCTGCAGGTTCTATGTCCACCGGGAGAGCCTGTGGCGCGTTGCGCGAATGTCGAATTTCTCCCTCGGCGGCGGTGACTTCCTTCGAGCTGGGTTCTGGACGTTCCACTTCTATCAGTGTTCGGGGTCGGAGGTCTTCAGGTTCTATGTCCACCGGGTGAGGCTGTGGCGCGTTGCCCGAAAGTCTATTGTCTCCCTCGGCGGCGTTGACCTCCTTCGAACTGGGTCCTAGGCCTTCTTCCAGCCAGGATCGTACGTATTCAGTCTTGGAGCCAGCATCTTCCAAGTAATCGTCGTCCGAATCCTCTTCGGCTCTCTGTAATGCTATCTGTGCAAGCTCCAACTTGATCTTGAGTAGATCTTCACGAGCCTTCAAAATCTTCTTGTGGCTCCGAGTCGTCCTGTTTGACGGCGGTGTCGACGGTTCGATACGGGCGTCACCCCGGGTAGTCATCGGCTGTACGCGAGTGGCTTGATCTGTCGGTTTCAGTGTCCTATCACTGGGTGGTGCAGCTCGGTGAGGGTCCATCGGTGCCGGCGCGGGGTGTCCTTCCATCTGTGGCGACGGCGGGTGTGCAGGTTCTGTTCCCTCGGTAGTAGATGGTGACTGCGGTGGCTGTTGGTGACGCACGGCTGGGGTGCTGTGTGCTGCTTCCACTTCAATCACTGGCACCTCAGGAACTCTTCCTTGCGATCTGGTAACCGGCATTGTTCGAATCTTCTTGTATGCTTACACCAAACTTCACTGAAATCTTCAACACGAACACTTCTTGAAAATAAATTCTTCAACTAAGTCTTGATGCCCGAAAAACTTCTCGAAAAAATTTCCAAAATAATTTCTTGAACTCGAAAAAACTTCTAGATAAAATCTTCAAATCAAATTTCTTGACGGCTGGAATCTTCTCGAAAAATCTTGAAGTCGAAAAATAAAATCTTGATAAAATCTTCTCAAAATATCTTCAAAGTAAATTCTTGAAAACAAACTTCCAAAGTCTTGCACGAAATCTTCAAACTAATAATCCTTCAGGGATAAGTCTTCAGTAATAAATGTTCAGGAAAAAATTTCAGTCTTCTATCTTCAATGTAAATGTTCCGAATAATTTTTCAGGTGGTAAGTCTTCAGGCATAAGTCTTCATGCGTAAGTCTTCAGGCGTTGACATCCGGCTGCGAAGGACCAGGAAATGAGCGGGACCGTTGCGGTGCTCTCGCCAGGTAAGCCGCTGACGAGCCGCTGGACGTCCCTTAAGTGCCGCTGTTCTCGGGAACGCTTGAAGACTGCTGAGGGCAGGGGCGAGGGGGTGACGAAATAAAACCCAACTCTTGAATACAGGAATCTTCAGGGAGTGTTCTTCTAGGCTTCTATTTCAGGATTTCTTCTATTAAAGTACTGGACCGATGACTACGAGTTCCTGAAGGGAACATGGTTACTAACGTACTACGATACTTTACCGTATCGAGCCCCGCGAGAACACTCACTGTTTTCTTTATTAAAAATACATAACTTTCACTACGGTTACAGCGGTTACAACGAGTTTTCTATGTCTATTCTATTGGTAATCGCTATAAACTATATATCGTTGGAAAGTACATAGAATTCCCTACGTGTTAGTATATAATGTACTATAATTTTATTTATTCATTCTATAAATTTTTTGATAGAAGCGTAAATTCACTCGCGAAACTATGCCTTGTCTAACTTTTCCCGGTCTATTATTCTATGTCTATGTAACTTATCCGGACAAACTATACTATATTGGCTTGAGAGCCATCTGGACTGTCTATTGAAACTATTTTTGTCCGGATAAGGCTGCCAGACAAGACACAGTTCGCCCTTTCATATGAGCTTCTTAAAACTATACAAACACTTATAAAATCTATCAAACTAACACGATAATCGAAACAGGAATTCTATAAAACTATTTTATATATCTATGTAACTGTATTATTATTATAATTCAAAGAAAAATACGAAAGAAACTTAACTATAAAATATACGTATAACTACTTATAACTAGGCTTATCGTATATTACGTACTATGGAAACACTATGAACTGCGCTAAAACACTGATTAAGTTAAAGTCTTTCGAATCAAATATCTATTTACACTATCACTCGCGTATGGGGACGCGCTGTCGCGAACAGGTTTATCACGCAATACTTCAATAAAATAAAATGAACTTTAACCTGACTCCTGGTATAACCATGATTGTGAAGTCGCAGTGATGAGCTCGAAAGCTGAATTTTTTTTTTTTTTTTTGAAGAAAGAATAGAAATAATACGATTTGTAACACATAAAATCGACGATAAAATGGAAGAGATACACGCTTTTTAAGGTTTTGGACGCATTTGTTCTGTTGCTGTCGTGAGAGCCAAAATAAAATTGTAGTTAGTGGTATGTAAACTTCAGTGGCCAGTAGACCTTTCTCTATCTTACTAAGCTTGAAACTGAGGCATTATAAAACATATTTCATTATATTTTACATTGATACTTATCTTTTTACAAGCTTTTATTTAACTTGCAATGTTTGTTAGTTGGTTTAGGTCAAATCTTGCAAGCCAAATTTAAACCAGTTCCCGTTATCAGAATTGGCTGTGTACATATATGTAAACTGATAATGCAATATTATGGTGTTTTGGAGCTGATCTGATGATGGAGCCGGAAGGTGGTCACAGGATCTCTGCTGTAGGTTACCGATGACACACCGAGTCTGGGTTACTAAATACGTGTCTTATAAGTTTGTCTTGAAAAATAGATTTGATTTATTTGTAACAGTTTTAAGATTTCTAATTAAAAAAAATGACAATTAGAGGTACATTGGGGGCTCGTGGTTAAGTAGCAACTGCACGGATTGTATGATCTGCAAGGTTAAGCAACACTTGCCGCGGTCAGTCCGTGGATGGGCGACTATTTCGTTGCACATCGAGAACCCTCCGTGCCTCGGAGAGCACGTTAAGCTGTCGGTCCCAGCTGTCATATGAACATCTATGGCAGTCGTTACGGGTAGTCCGAAGCCCGAAAGTCAGACAACTGGTCTAACCTCCGAATGTCGGTATTACCCAGTGACTGGGTTGCGGGGGTCTGATGGTAGTCCCACCACGTAAAATACTGTTGGTTAGACTTGAAGCTGACCCCAACATAGTTGGGAAAACGTGAGGAGGATGATGATGATGAAATAGAGGTACATTGTTATTTTATAGTAAAACCTAAAAGGCAGGTTACGTAGGTCTCTTTGGCATAGGACTGGGGTGAGTGACATGTAGAAGGATTGTCGAGACTGTATAAATCAACAAACCTGGTGCCATTATCCCTAGGGCTGTACTGCAACTGACAGGTACAGTACCCCCGAACACAGAACGCCTGTCGCTCAGGTCCCTGCTCGCCTAGGTAGCAGTTTTGATCCACTACACAACGTTCGCCGATTACTGCAAAGAAAATAAATAGTCATGGGGTTCAAATGGTGCTAATGTGTGTATTCGCTGAGTACATCATTTATCGAAAATTCGTTTTTAACAATTGAAGTACAGGTAGGTACAGTTTAATCAGAAACTATTAACTAAACTAAATTAAAGTTCGCTGTAGTTATAGATACAAAAAAACCGGCCAAGAGCATGTCGGCCATGCTCAGTATTATAGGGTTCCTTAAGTAGGTCTAATTACAAACGAATCAAATCGAATATTAATCATTGCCATTTTAGTTTTTTGCAAACAGCGCCACCTAGCGCTAAATTTAAGAAGTGTGTCATATCAATATAACACAGTTTCTTTTTGTGATTTTTTTAAATAGAAAGTAACTAAAGGAGCATTATTTGCTAAGATCATTTTTCTCTAAGGTCAATGACCTATGAACTAGGACGTCTTAAGTATTTTTCAGTTTTCGCACTATAACTCAAAAATTTATAATCACATTATACTCGAAATAATTTTAAAAGAGCGTTTTTATAAAGGTGGAAGAAAAATGGAAAGACTAAAATGGAGAAAATGGAAGACTATAAGTTTCTACGTTGCATAGTTTAGAAATAGCAGGGGGGGGACACATTGCAAGCCACTTTGGCAAACTGTATTTCGCAGATGGTATACCTGATAAAAACGATATGTATGAAACATTACCTTCATTTTAGTAGACATATTCAATGATACCCCACACGAGGCGGTGCAGCGAAAAATATATTTTCATCCCCATTTCACATGTATGGGCGCCACCCCTAAAATACGTTATCAAGATTTTTTTATTCTTTTAAAATTGAGATCTATATCTTAACCATTTTTTAACAAAATTTTATTTAAACATTCATATTATTATTATTATTTCATATATTTCATTTTATTTTATAACTGTAGAAGTTATTAAGCTGTAAAGGATTAGGACAGACGGACAGACGGATAGACGGACGGACATGACGAAACTATAAGGGTTCCTTGTAGGACTACGGAAGTCTAAAAAGTGCCAAAAACTGCAGTTTTTTTGCATTTTTCTGTCTATAACAGACAACTACAGCGAACTATAATTTACAGAAGATTAATTAATTCGGTACTTAAACAATTATTTTATTTATTTACTTTTTTTTAAAGTAGGTACGGCCTAAATCTAGTGTGACGGTTGTCATTTTTCTAGTGTCACAAATAAAATAACAGTATAAATCTGGTGCGTTAAAATGCTTTCGAAATTATAGTGGGCTTAGGAAAAAATGAGGTGCTTCAGTCTTTGTTTACCGAGATTCCGTCCGCTTTTTTTATTCGTCCGAGCATACATCTATTACGAAGCGCAGTCGGTTTTCTTTATTTGGGGATCTATGTTACATCAGGAAGGCACGTCTCCTGGGCTCTATACATTCCCGGAGTTCCCCCTTATTGTGCTAAAGACGGCCACTGGGGGGTTTTAGTGGGTAAAAAACCCACACACCCCGGCCTACATCCCCTGGGAGGCAGCCTGTTGAATATTTCCTCCTTGCACACAAAAAAAAGGTTACATAACATTACGTCATGCCTGTATTTCCACGAAGGGGTAGGCACGGGGGGGGGGGGGTCACGATCCTTTCCAGTGGTACATTTTGTCGGCAAAATCCCTTGAACGAATCCTGCTACATTACATGTAGCTACCGCTGCAATCGAACATTGAGTGCAAGCGATTTTAGCTTTAGCGGTTGTTCACCGGAAAGATATCCGACTGTACACCTCTACTCTGGGTGTACTATACATAAGTAGTTACACCTACATTTCACCAGAAGTCCCATGTAATAGGGGGCGAATCTATTGAAATCTACAACTAGGTCAAACTTAATTAATGCTATAATTAAGTGCATACAAGGATTCTCTATTTTTTTTATAAGTGACATACAACTAACCGGCAGTCTCGTAGCAGCGATCATCTTCAAAGTGTGCGGTGGGTGCGCAGGCGCACACTCCGCTGGCGCACTCGGAGTGGATGCCAGTCGTCGAGTGGCACTGGATGTGTTGCACGCATTCCTCGCCGATACGGGCCTCTGGAATTAAATAAATGTTGATGTAGATCTTTTATAACAATGATCTTTTAATCTGTGATGAATTTGCAGAGAACTTATAATAATTATAATAGATATCGACTGCTCGTAGTTTTCAGGAAATAAAAAGATACGGCTATTGATATGATCTTCCATGGAAAAATTACTATCACTGTCTCATCATCATCATCATTTCAGCCGAAAGACGTCCACTACTGGATCATAGGCCACCCCCAAGCATATTCACAATAACCGGTCCTGCGCTTCCCATGGATTCCCGCAACCTTCACCAGGTCGTCGTTCCACCTTGTGGGGAGCCTGTCCACGCTGCGCCTTTCAGTACGCGGTCACCACTCCAGAACTTTTCGGCCCCATCGGCCATCTGCGTTCTGCAAGCAATATGCCCCGCCCACTGCTTCTTAAGTTTGGCAATTCTTTGGGCTATGTCGGTTACCTTCAGTCTCCTTCGAATCTCCTCATTTCTGATTCGATCACACAGTGACACTGTATTTAATACAGTGCATTACCTACCTTTAAGTAATAATACCGATTGTAAAAAGTACCTCATATGTTTTGGCAGACGATTCACGGCGAAGTTAAACAAAAAATTTGGTTGGATCGATGAGAGAGTGACTTGCCACAGGCCTGACACAAGAATTTTGCGGAGGGCTGTACCAAGTCACACATAATCTAGTTACACACAAAAACTGGGCTAATCTGGTATGTTTCATGCAAATTGGGACATCTAGAGGTAAGTCACGAACAGTTTCGTAGTATAATGATCGTACTTAGCATCCTTTGTGCTTGTCAATAACCATCACAAAAGAGACCTCAGACCTTGAAGGTGCTATTGTGTATTAGCAAAGTAGGTAGAACATCGAAGTTCAAACTTAATGAAACCAAACATCTTTATCTTTACAAAGGTTCATCATATTCATCATCATTTCAGCCAAAAGTCGTCCACTGCTGGGCATAGGCCTCCCCCAAGCATCGCCACAATGACCATTCCTGAGTAAAGACTCATCCAGCGGATTTCCACGACCTTCACACCTTCACCAGGTCGTCGGTCCACCTTGTGGGAGGCCAACCCACACTACGCCTTCCAGTACGCGATCGCCACTCCAGAACTTTACTGCCCCGTCGGGCATCCGTTCTGTGAGCAATGTACCCCGCCCAATGCCACTTATGTTTGGCAATTCTTCTTGCAAAGAAGAATAAGAAGATTTTTTTTTGTATCTTAAAGACAATCAAGACAAGACACACACTGTAGCTATGGAGTCTACAGAATACGTTGCAAGGCGGTTCTTATCTACGCATATAATATGCCTTATTATTTCGATTGGAATTTCTCTGCATGCATTTTTCTTTCTTTGAATGCAGTCTGGGGAAGTTGGAAGGGTATGACGGCTCCACCAACTAAAACCACCTGGTGGCTATCCTTGGCATAAAGGGCCAAGGCTCCAGGAACTATCGTGAACCGCATGTGCGCTCCAAACTATCCAGATATAATATTAATGTCGTGCCGGCTGAATTTCGGTTATGGCGCCAATCTCAACGGAGACTAACCATTTGTGTGGGACATATTATAGTGCACGAGTGGGTGCGCAAACACAGGTGCACTCTATTCCCTCACTATCATAATCCGATGGGACGGCAATCCGACACGACAGGAGAGAGATCACATGCAGGACCGACGGCTTTACGTGCTCTCCGAGGTACGAAGTGGTC
Organism: Asteroscopus sphinx; assembly: GCA_949699075.1. NCBI lineage: Eukaryota > Metazoa > Arthropoda > Insecta > Lepidoptera > Noctuidae > Asteroscopus > Asteroscopus sphinx. The sequence continues at coordinate 30,615,925 of OX453003.1, forward strand.
CAGATAACCATAGTATTGAACATACCTTTCAAACTTTCAAGCATCGTTTATGTGTGTGTTGTTGACATCTGTGTACACTAAACTACCCTCGCCGACGCAATAGCTACCTAATCTGCTAAAGGTGTTATAATAATGCTGCAACTTTTAGACATGTCTTGTGTGTGCTATAAGTACATTTACAGCTGGGTAGACAAACATACGTCCTTGCAAACGCAGCAGCTGCTGAGCCTGCTAAATGCGTTGTGTGAAAAATCCATGTCAACACTAGATTAAATCTACAAGGGTTATAATCATTCCGGACCTTTTAAGGTGGCCACTGACGATGCTTCCAAACGTGTGAATGGCGTAGCCGCATTCCAAAATCTGTCCGTGAATGTTGAAAACGTATGTTATTTCTAGAACAAGTCAAGCTTTTTTGGATGTCGTCATTAAAACAATGTCCGAATAGATACATCGTCAGTGCCCAGCTTTAGATATCCCTTGTGTATACTATTAACATACACAAGGAAAGAAAAAAAAAGGAAAAATAATAATAATAAAAAAGAGTAAATAAAAAAATAAAGAAGAAAAAAGAAAGTATTGTGTTGCATAGATGAACCCATCCTTGCAGACACAGTAGCTGCCAATTCTGCAGGAGTTATGAGGGCAGTCCATAACAACACTTCATTAAACAAACTCATCATCATCATTGCGGCCTTATAATACCCATTGTTGGGTGTAGGCCTCCTCCAAATTCCTCCACTCCTGGCAGTCTTAAGCCCTTGACATCCAATCCGGGCCTGAGTGTCGTCGGATGTCGTCCACCCAACGTTTTGGTGGCCGTCCCCGCGTTCTAGTGAGCTGTCGTGGTCGCCACTCCAGTAGGCTCCGCGTCTATTGTTCCTTGTCCATTCGAGCAATGTGTCCCGCCCATCTCCACTTACGTCTAGCTATTATGGACACTACATCTTTGACTTTTGTCTTGGAGCATATCCACTTATTCGTCTTACGGTCACGTAAGGTGATTCCGAGCATTGCTCGCTCCATTAAACCAACTAACTGTACAAAAACTGCTTACCTTTTAAACATCCCTTGTGCGTGCTGTTAACAGATGCGTAGACGAACCCGTCCTTGCAGACGCAGTAGCTGCCGACTCTGCAGAAGGCGTTGTCAGGGCAGTCCATATCCACGCCGCATATGTTTCCCGTCCGACCTGGGCAGATACATTTCTTATTTATTTGTTGCGCTCTAAATAGCACCAAAAGATCCAACTTTGGTTTGTGCCGTAATATGGTGACCAAGGAATTAATTATAACACGCTGATACCTACACTTGAACATGGAACTTTACATATCAGATGACTTCTAGATAAGGATTTAGTAGTAGTATTTTCTCACAAACGAGAGTTTGGGAGAAAAGACTACCCGCATTTCGACTGTTTTCTTTCTGGTTCATAGTCCTAGAGCAATATTTTTTTACTGTAAAATAAATATAAACTTTTTATATGAATTAACAAAAACGAAAACATAGGAAATGTTTTAGTTTTTGTTGATAATGTATTTATAGAAGTCTTAAAAAAATCTCAAAATTGCCTAAATTGACCGCCGTCTACAGCCTAGTGTATTTTGACAACTTTTAATAAAAAAGGAAAAACATAGAGACACAGTAAATATTATTCTTATTCGGTTTATGAAATATCATTTAAATTGGTCCAGTTTCGGAGGAGAAAATAGTCGAGAGCCAAACCTCGAATTATGACGTTTTTACTAAGGCTATTCAGTCGGAGCTGTAGTTGTCCTTATCGCACTTATTTGAAGTGGTGCGCTCGCAAAGCGACAGCGATACTTTCTTCAAATGCCTAATTTTCAAAAGTCTCGAATCTGCCCGTATTTCTTTAGATTTTCATCCAAACTTTGAACAATAACTTCCCCTGAAGCTTTCCTTTAACTCCTATTTGGATATTATATGTATATCCCTACTAATGATGAATGAGAGGAGAACTGTTCTTCATAATATTCTATTGATGTAAAACATCTATTGGCGAGGGTCCCCTCTCCGCTGCCGCTATCAATTTCGATGTTTCACATCTACCGGGCGTCCCGTGACGGCCAGATTATTTTTGATATTTTAAAACAAGAATAAAAATGTAAATCTTGATTCTTAAGAACAAGACAGATTTTAAGACGGATTGTGTAGTCATAAGCATTGTTGTTTCGTTCCACTGACGTCAAGAAGATCCATAAATTCTGCTTATATAGATTAAATTGATAAATAGACGAAAATTATTCTTGTCATTGTTGCAAGAGCCTTTTGTTATTTTAAGTTATTTTACCGAATTCGCGTGAAAATTGGTATGACTCATAAATTCATGATGGAGTGAATAATATGCAAATTGCAAATCGTATGTTTGTAAAGATCACCTTTTTTAGTTTCCATGCAAATTTTTGATTGTGATGACGTATCTCAATATTTCACTCATTTCTATTTTGATAGTAGATTTTTTAGATTTTGTTCTACTTTTGCTCACATATTCAGTTACGATAAATAATTACCTTTTTTTACAGTATAGGATGGCGAAACGAGCTAAAGGCCCTCCTGATATTAAACGGTTACCTTTGCCCATAACAACTGCAATACCACCTAGGCTGTTGCCTAAATGGTACCGCAAGTCGGTTCGCCAAACTGAGACATGAAGATGGAAAGTCTCATGTAATTGTAATTTCACCGGCACCCGTACTCTTCAGACCGAAACACAGCAATGCAAGCATCATTAATTCATTATTTGGCAGAGAAGTAGGTACGGTGGTAGTACTTCCCCGGACGAGCACTTTTACAAAGGAGCTCTACTACTACAACTAATACCGAATAAGACTAGACCGCTGGATGCGAAAAGCACAGGAGTGATCGTTGTGGCGATGCTTGGGAGAGGCCTATGTCCAGCAGTGGACATCATTCGACTGAAATGATGATTTTGATGAAGACTAAACCGTGCAACTAGAGCTTGACATTTCAAAAGTGCCTGTAATTAAGTTTATTTGAAATGATTTTGATGAAGACTAAACCGTGCAACTAGAGCTTGACATTTCAAAAGTGCCTGTAATTAAGTTTATTTGAAATGATGATTTTGATGAAGACTAAACCGTGCAACTAGAGCTTGACATTTCAAAAGTGCGTGTAATTAAGTTTATTTGAAATGATGATTTTGATTAAGACTAAACCGTGCAACTAGAGCTTGATATTTCAAAAGTGCCTGTAATTAAGTTTATTTGAAATGATGATTTTGATTAAGACTAAACCGTGCAACTAGAGCTTGACATTTCAAAAGTGCCTGTAATTAAGTTTATTTGAAATAAAAAAACATTTGAATATAATCGAATTTAATTGAAATTGTGATTTGATGAGGTTTCAGGTTTATAATAGGACTGTACTGGAGTTTTATAACCAGTTAGTATTTTAAATAATGGTGATTGAGTGATTGCTTAGCAGAAGCCCGCTAAATTATTTTTTGTTTTACTTGAATGCAAATATAGCTTACTGCTAGGTTAATTTTTGATATGAATAAGTATTGTAGATATATTGTGATTGTTGACGCCAAGCATATGTGATATTACGATCATTATGCAACGTGAATTAGAGCTACAATTTGCAAAAATGAAAGAAATTTTGTTTTTCGTGGGCTACTGCGAAGCAATCACCTTTTCTCTCAGATTATAGAATTTTGATTACTCTGAGCCTAACCGATTTCTTTGTTAGAGCAATGGCATAAACGTAGGTACTCATAAACAGGCAATGCTCATTTATGTCTAAAGTTAATTTTTCTTACTTTTATTATAAAGTAAACAATCTTGGTATGTCTTTTTATTCAAATAACTACTGATAAAATATAATTACTAGTTCTGCACATACCAGGCCCCTCAGAAAGTATTGCGAAAAAAAGTTTTTATATATGGGAGACTGGCCAGTTATAATGTTTTTCGAAAATATGATTATTTATAAGTAAAAATAAGTAAGTTCCAATTTCAAAATTTCCCTCCACATTTTTTGCGAGTTAATTCAAAGTATTGTGTCTCACTGAAATATGGATCTGCGCCGGGAACATTTTAGAGCTATGATTTTATACGATTTCAAGTGTCGCCTGAAACCGGATGAATCGTACGATAGACTTCAAATGGCATTCATGGATGAAGGCCCTTCCAAGGCAACCGTGTATCGTTGGTATAACGAATTCAAGCGCGGTCGACCAACTTTGGGGGATGACGAAAGAAGCGGTCGCCCTTTGACGGCTGTTACCGAAGAAAACGTGCTAGCAGTGAAAAATTTAATCCAAGACAATAGGCGAATTACATATCAGGAGATTCAACACATATTGAAGATTGGATCGGGAAGCGTTCACGAGATTCTACACAGCCATCTTCGCGTGAGGAGGATAGTATCACGCTGGGTGCCGCACAACCTCACCGATGCTCAGAAGCAGGCCCGGGTGGAATGGTGCCGTGATATGCTTAACAAATTTGAAGCAGGCTCGTCTCGGCGTGTTTACGACATCGTTACAGGTGATGAATCCTGGATTTATCAATACGACCCAGAAACCAAGCGCCAGTCGACTGTTTGGGTGTTTCAAAATGAGCCAACGCCTACCAAAGTGAAGCGATCTAGAAGCGGGGGTAAGATTTTGATCGCTAGCTTTTTTAATTTGACTGGCCACTTGGTATCAATTCCCTTACGGGATCAAAGAAGCATTAATGCCGAATGGTATACTACCAAATGTTTGCCAGAAGTTTTCTCTGTTATAAGCAACAAGCGACCAAACACAGGGCTCCGCGGGCTACTGCTCCACCACGACAATGCACCTGCGCACACCGCACTCAAAACGAGGGACTTCCTGGACAGCACGCCAGTCAAACTCCTGGGTCACCCTCCTTACAGCCCTGATCTAGCACCGTGTGACTTCTTTTTATTCCCAAAAATAAAAAATCAGCTCAAAGGGATACAATTTTCGTCGCCGGAAGATGCGCTGGCTGCGTTCGAGCAGGCTGTAAACGAGGTGTCTGCGGCGGACTGGAAAAAGTGTTTTGAAAACTGGTTTAGGCGCATGAATCTTTGTATAGAGGCTGGTGGAAAGTACTTTGAAAAGATTTGATAAAAATATATGTACGTATAGAACAATTTTTTTTAGTTTCGCAAAACTTTCTGAGTGTCCCACGTATATGTAATTAGGTTAAAAAGTGTTATTTAATGTCTGAAATTGTTAACATATTAATGTCTTTTAATAATTATTATTGAAGAATTGCATTAAAAAGATATGCCAAGATTTATTGTTTACTAAATAAGACTAGTAAGAAAAACAGAGTGTACAATTTTCCTTTACGCGAACTGTGTGTTGATAAAAACTAAGATAGCGTATTCAAACTCAGTGACCACACAGCAACAACACACTGTTTACTCAAATCTCAATGAGAAAACGAATACAGGCTGTCCCAATATTTATCCTTTCTCGAGTCTCTCGCAACAATTTACGTAGACTTTAAGTTTAAACAAATGACAACAAGGAAATGTTTTATATTATCAGTAATTTCACGATAACCGACTTTGTTTGCACTTCAATGTAAACGCTGAACTACTCCGAGACTTGACTATTTTATAGCTCGACAGTGTACAATATATTTTTTACTAGCTGAAGGTTGTTTTTCAGCCAGTGTTAGCAAGGCCGGTCTATTTTAATCTGTCTTAAATAAAGATTGTTTTAAGTTAGTTTTTTATTAGTCGCAAACAAAAAGGAGCTGTAATGAGATAGATTATGTTGCAAACAGATTTTTTTTGGAATGGATATTATTGTAAAGTAAAAAGATTAGTTTTATGGATCTGGACTACTCCTACGAAAATTACTATTTTTAATGTGATGATTAACGGCCAAAATTAATATCCAAACTATCCACGATTTACTCTACTAGAGATAGAAATTTGACATATTTAATATGGAGCTAATGTCAAATTCCTATCTCTGGTGGGCAAATCGTGGATAGATTGGATAATTATTTTGGCCGTAAATTGTTATGGTTCGCTAGCAATCTGTTGTTTTTTTATTATTTTAATGCATGTGTTTCTACTTGCTTATTATTGATAGGTTCCTCATTTAATTAGGCGACTTAAGATATGGAAAAATTACCAGATTCTAATTTAGGGACTGGTTAGGTTAAATTATACGATCACCTACGTTATAATAAGTTTCTAGTTAAATTATACAACTCTGAAAAAAACCAGGATGTTTTATCCTTAGTTCTTGCTTGAATTAAGTTTTAGGTAAGTACTACAGTACCTCAGACCAAAAGAATGAGATAGGTGGAGCGCATATAACTAGTGACTGAAGCCAGAAAATGGATTACTAAATAGCAAAGGAGCACCTACTACTCGGCCCGCAGTGTTGGCGAGCCGCGATCGGGAGCATGCGTCTAATCCTCAGACCAATCGATTATAAGATTGATGCAGCTCCCGATCGCGGTTCGCGAACACCAAGGGCAGAATAGTATGTACTTCTGTGCGATGTACTCCTGGCTTCAGTCACTAGTATACGCGCTCCATCTATCTTATTACTTTAGTCTGAGTACAGAACAAGGTGGTATAGAAGGCAGTTTAGTAATTTGTATCGTTTAAAATTTAGAGTTCAGCTTATTATTTACTGGTGACTGGTGACATACTAAGATTAGGTTCACCCAATTTGTCTGTCACACCAAAATCGTGGAAACTAGACTAATGAAGTGTACAACGTTCTATCTTCATTATTCTAATACTTTACAAAAGTGTCACCGTGCAAATCTTGTTGGTATCGGTCTAGCGTCGCAAAAGAGATTAATTTATCATCCATGCGCGACAGAAGTCTACATTTTAGAATTGAAGAAAGTTTTAAAACAAAAATCCATAAATTGTTAATTGAAAAATGTCACTACCCGGTAGAATACTTAAAAAAATAGCCTATGCTTGGTATTATTATCAACTTACAGTTAAGTGACAGTGATAAATTGATTTTTTTAAATTAAATTCGTACAATTTTTTTTTTGAGCTAGGAACCTTCGCGAGCCTACGTAGAACAACTCACCAACGCTTCATCACAATCGGAAGAATGGTTAAGGAGCGCGTAGAGGACAAACATACAAAGAAACATAATTTTTAATATAGATTATTATACATTGGCTTGTACAGTCTAACAAAGCATACAGGGTCACCAGATATAGATGAAGATTTCTCAGGAAGTTATTATAGAATGGTTTGATTAGGGTTTTGTGTAAATACAGTTTAACTTTGTCCGTTATTAAAATGATATTTCACTCGAAAACATCAATAATCTTCTGAGAAAACTTCATTTATATCTCTCTACCCTGTATACCAATTGCTTTGTTAGACTGTACCTGTCTGTACAGTTTGCATTATGGATACTCATCGTTTGTCGTTATTATTGTCTGGAGAGATATTCTATGGTCTATTGTTGTCTCTGACAGTTACATTTTATTCGACATGAATAGGCGGACAACCAATGATATTTAAAAATACAGATATGTTACTGCGCTCGCAATCTGATGACTCGATAACGTCGTTTATCTATTAATCCGCGTCAAGTAAGGCGACGAGCGTGACCGGTGACAACAAAAAAACTAAAATGCCTAAAATGTTGTACACAAAATGTTCCAATTATAACTTGAAGTAACCAACTTACTTTGTACAGTCAACTGCATGATAGTGGTAACACTTAAATTCTAAAACCCTTACTGCTTACAAAATAAAGATGCTGCTAATGTTAAAGTTTTACCACCGACGTGCTGTCGACCGTACCAGTTTATGTGTATTGTGCTGCCGCTGCGTACGGAACATTTTTTTCGTTTGTTTTGTTACGGTATGACATATCTATACTTTTAAATATCATTGCGGACAACCCACTATCATTCCAAATGGTACATGAATAAGTGATTTCTTACTCCATAAAAAAGCCGTTAACACCACAATTTTTATTAAAAATTAGTGAGTAGAAAAAATATCAATTTCCTTCGGTTATTCGCGGTTAGAATTATTCGCGGCTGTTTACCAATGATTCTGCGTTTAGTGAGCGGCGGACTGAGACGCGACGGCGCAGGCGCAGGTTCGACTCCGGTTCAATCGAAACGAATCGAGTATTGCAAATGGTTCATAACGGTTGATATAGTTATCTACGGTTGCCGCAATGGAATGTCGAGATGTTGAAGCTTATTGTAAATGTTGGTTGTTTTGTTGTGATTTTGATTCGTGTTCGAGTAAGATACTTCCGCAATTGACCCAGTGGATGTACTTGGGATACAAATTGGATTAAAAACACTAAAGGAGCAACTGTAGGAACTATTCAGAAATAAGGTGACGCCTCAGGGTGACGCTACCACTTGGGTATCAATAATAATAAAAATAATAAAGAAATTAGATATCTTGACTTGGCACACGAGGTTGTCGACATGTGGGCTGTTGACTCAGCAGTCATTGTACCGATAGTCATTACGGCCACTGACTTAATAGCCAAGAGCCTCGACCAAGACCTACAGAGGCTCTCGTTGGGCGGCTGGGTCAGATGGTCAGGGCTTGATGCAGAAAGCGGTACTTCTTGACACGGCGCATATCGTGAGGAAGTTCCTCTCTCTGAGGCCGTGACTGCCAGTAGCTTGGACCCTGTTCCCGATGCCGGTGGGCTACAATTTTTTTTATGTTTTCTGTTTTTGTTTTAAAAATGTAACAAATAAGTTAAATAAATGAAATAATAACAAATAATAATAAAAATGTTTTATTTATCTACACAATTTTTTAAATGTTTTAATCAGAGACATGACATTTACCGGTACTACCAGCGGTAAATGTCATGTCTCTGGTTTTAATTAAATACAGTTGACAACGTTGACAAGCATTTTGGTAAATTGAAATTTCTGGGAGATCTGCCAAGTTGACAATCTACAATCGTCAACGCTATAGAAAACAATCAAAATGTATGGGAATGACATATCTCAACGAAAAAGTCATTCGTTGAGATAGGTATGTCATTCCCATACATTTTGCTTTCTATAGCGTTGACAATTGTAGATTGTCAACTTGGACCCTAGCCAAGTTGACAATCTACAATGGCAAAAGCGCTGGAGTCTAAACAAATAACAACAAAACATGTAGCAATAATAAAAACATGCAGCATTTAAAATCTCTCTTTTGGTATTTAGGCCCTCTAAATTATGTTTGTTTTCGATTCTATGTCTTTATAGCCTATGCATTAAGTCTAGGATTATCAGTGGACATCAAATTCTCATTTTTTTTTTAATAAATCCAATTACTGTAATTTTTGAACATCTGGCTCTAGTTGCACGGTTCCAAATTGTGGGTCCTATGGAGAAATTTTTTTTTTGAATGGCCTCTCGCAGAATTGGTACCCAAAATGGATACCCTAACTGCTTAACCGGGCGGGGGGCGGAGAATCCCGTTATGGACTCCATCCACCGAAAAAAATCCCTAAACCTAACTTATAAACTAAAATCGCGGTTGCAAAAACCGCATAAGGGCGTCCCCCAAGGGAGGGCTCAGACCTCGGCTTACTGGGGCATTGCGGGGGGACCCCGCCGCTATGTCCCCCTGGCAGCCGTTGCCTGCATCAGGAATAGTTTTCTCGAAAGTGGCGGACTTTCGGTTTATCGTCGGGGAGGTGGCGAGTTTCGTGAATCGCCGAGCCTCGCCGGCGAGGGCGAATACCTACCTAATCCCAACACAATGGCGGTTAAGCCAACTCCTAGGAACGGGTCCTGTGGAGAAGAACACTTGTATAACTTATATCCTATCCTACTTCCTACTTAATATTATAAACGTGAAAGTTTGAGAGGATGTATGGATGTTTGTTACTCTTTCACGCAAAAACTACTGTATGTATGTACTGGAAAATTTGGCATACAGATAGAACATAACCTGGATTAACATATAGGCTACTTTTTATCCCGTTAAGATGAATAGTTCCCGAGGGATGCGCGATAAACGACGTCCACGCGGGTGAAGTCGCGGGAATAGGCTAGTTATTATACATGCTGAAATTTGAATCGCTTATTTCCCGAAAAGGGGTCATTGTACTTATCATTATGAACAACTTTTACTATGGGACCAACCCTGAAATCACGAAAAAAATATCAGTTGGTCCCTACATTTGTGTTCACTTAAATCGATAAAATGTAGGGAACATCTGAATTTTTTTCGCGATTCCAGGGTTGCTCCCATAGTAAAAGTTGTTCATAATGATCAGTACAATGACCCCTTTTCGGGAAAGAAGTCATTAAAATTTCAGCATGTATATTGTAAAAATTATATCGTACAATAAATTGAATTTTTCGGGAAATGAATCCAGCATGTATGAATATATCCCCCCAATATTTGCTTGGGGGAGGCCTGTGTCCAGCAGTGGACGTCTTACGGCTGAAATGATGATGATGATGATGTATAAATAAATACCTACCCGAAAAACCTTTTTTTATAGGCAGACAGTAAACTGTGTTTAGATTAGACCAGCCTCTAGAGGTTGCCAAATTGCCATGACAATGAAGAAAAAATAAAGGAAAAAAAAAAAGATAAAGGAAAAAGAAAGAAATCATCCTTTTATCAAAGCATAGTCCCCGCTACGCACCTGTATCATGCATGACTCACGAAGACACTAATCATTGAAAGAGTGTCGTCGAGTATTGTCGTAACAGGTCGACGTAAGTACCGTCGCCTTGCCCTCCTTATTCCTTACGTCACTTATCGGATAAGGTAAGGCTGTATAAACGCATCGGTATACATACATCTTGCCGACACTAGGCCCAAGAGTTCTAAAGTAAAAACCGACTTCAAAAAGCATAAAAAAAAACCGGCCAAGTGCGAGTCGGACTCGCGCAGTAAGGGTTCCGTACCTCTCAACGACCTGATACCCCATAAAAACTGATTTAATTTACGAGAGTTTATCAAAAGACATCAACGTCCAGTGCGCAAAATATGAATTTTTGCATGTCTTTCTTACGCAGGTACCGCCACATATGTCTATGTTTGTCTTATTTTTAGTATTTGTTGCTAAACTACATAATATGCACTATAATCTGACCAAGTTTGACGCTCGTATATTAATCGGTTTTGAAGATAGAGCAAAAACAAAAACGTTAAAAAAATTGCATGTTTTTTGAGGTTTCTTGTATGGGGACCCCCTTTGTTTTTAGACTTTTTTTTGTTTTTAGTATTTGTCGTGATACACCTCATAGCAACACATATTTTGAGAAAATTTCAACCGGTTACCTATTACCGTTCAAAAGATACAGCCCTGTGACAGACAGACGGACGGACGGACGGACGGACGGACGGACGGACGGACGGACGGACGGACAGCGTAGCGAGAGTAATAGGGTCCAGTCTGTCACCCTTCGGGTACGGAACCTTAAAAAAGTAATTTGTGTGAAACAGTTTAGTAAGTAGATGCCTATGATTCGATTTGATTTTTCAATAATTGGCACCGACTTCCCAAACTGTTTCACACAAATTATTTCATTCTTTTTGAAGTCACTTTTTACCAAAGACATTTCTATACTGACTTTTTACCTATTTAAAGCTTATTTTATTTTTCTATTTTCAGTGTCATTTACACTGTCACAAAGACAAGCGATTGCTGCAATACCCGAAGATTTGCTGTCATCTATTGAAGACTTTTCTTCTTAATTCCGAAGATCTTCATCAGATTTTTACCAAATGATACTTTCTGAATGCAAATGCTTGACTTGTTGATGAAAATACCAAAATCGCTATATAATGCCTATAATATTTGAGGAGTTCCCTCAATTCCACATGGATCCCACTATCAGAACTGGATTTTGATAAAAATGGGACCAATTTGAAAGTGTATTCTTTCAAATAAAAAAATAATTTCGCAAATCGGTTTATAAATTTGAGAACCTCCTCCTTTTTTGAAGTCGGTTAATAATTAGACATATCCATCCCATTGGCCTACTGCTGGCAGGCCTCTTACTTGAATGAAAGGTATTATTCCACCTCACTGGTCTACTGCGTGCTTGGAGACAAGAATAGTTATTTGCCTTAGGTGATAACAGTCAGCATGTTTGCTATTGCTAACTGTTCAGAGTTCGCTCGATTTGATTACTTAAGGTAGATCTCGACTTATAATGCAACTGCCAAATGCAACTGCAATTACTCTCCTTCTGGGTTAGTCAAATGAAAACTAGACTTAGCAATTCGACTAATAAATCGAGCCGTCTAACTGGCTAGACTACTAGCAAGTAAAATCTCGCCAAGTGGGGCTATATTGAAAAACCCTAAAAACAGCGACAGGGTGTGGTTGTGGCACTGCCCCCAATCGATGAGTAACCTCTTATACTGCCCTTTGTGTCCCGGCACCTGTTTGTGTCCTGTAGCTAGGACGACCTTTGCGCTGCCACTGATTACGCCGTTGAAGTAACAATGTTTTGGGCTTGCCAAGTCTGACCCTAGAGATTACTCTTACATACCATACCATCGAAACGAAAAAGAAGAAGACTGCCTAGAACTCAAACCATAATGGAAGAACTCGGGGTTCTCAAAAGTTGTGGACTCATGGCGACATAAAAATTTAATCGCAATCACCATTAGAACTACACAACCAGACACAGACACTACACACAGCAAATTACTCTCGTTTTTCTCACTGGCTAACGACTAATTTATTACATGTAAAAGCTGTAATTTAAACAGGTTTAATAAACCATGAGCTTGTTAACTATAACTTTAACCGGTAACAAGCCTATCACCGCGTTTCTCTTCACAATTTAGCGATAATATCTGTAAAATAAAAAAATGAGAAGCGGATGAGCGATTTCCTACATCGTGGGAGAGTGCGTAATACACTTATTGTGTTAATTTCCTACTAAGTATTATGCTATACCATGTAATAACTAATTATACATTAATAATGTGTAAACAACGCTATACGTGGTCAATCTAGATATTAGATCATAGGATGAAGTGACTCACGGATGTACAATGTCATGGTCAATCAACTATGGAAAATCAAATTAAATTTGTGTTCCGATATTTTTCTTTTAAACCAACTATTCACGTCAAACCAGAGACATCACACAAACTCTCGAAAACAGCGGAGCATTCAATACAAAAGAAAATTGGATATCGTGAGTGAGAATATACATTTTGCCTAAGTACATAAATGTTCTTTTGGGAGATATAAGGGTAAAGTCACAGGTTTGGTAAGATGTAGAAAGAGACAAAAGTCTCACTAGAGAAGTGCTGTAGAAAGGGCTCCAGAGCCATAATACATTCCCGGAGGAGGACATATTTTGTTGAAGATGGTCACCGCGGGGTTTTAAATCTCATACCGGCCTCCCCCCAGGGAGGCTGTTAGCATTTTGAAGGTTTTTTCCTCGCCACAGAACAAAAAAGGGTAAGGTTTTCTGGGAATAAGCTTGTGCCCAGTAGTGGGACAGTAGTAGGCCGATTTAGCTTTTTTATAGGAATAATGATATTTACTGTATTTTTTTTGTATATTTCCCCAATGGTTGAAATTGGACCGTAATTCTTTAAATTTTTAAGAATTAACTATGCCGCAAAAAAATCTATTTTCGTTTTTTACGTGACTGCGCCAGGAGGGTTATATTTTTTAATAACTTTTTAGCTCATCAATTTCCTCACTTTTTGGGGTGCATTAAAAGAGGCTCCACGAGTGATGATATTTAATTGATTGTTCGGCGCACCCTGGGCAGTCAGACCCGCTGCCAATCTGCTGACTGGCTAATCTTTTTCCCACGGCATGAACTATTATCATTATGTACCTAGCTCATGTCGACACGATAGAAGAGAGCTCATCAATAGCTACCAAACAAAAATAATCGGTTGGCAAACATGGAGGAGAAAATGGTACCGAACCGTTTTTTCTTTTTCTATTTATAATAATATAAATAGAAAAAGAAAAAATGGTTATACGGTATATGTATAGATTACGACCTGGATCAAAGTCACTGCTATCGGACAGGCTTTACGCACTATAATAGACTACTTGCTCAACTATATGATTTAAAACTTGCACAAGATTGATAAGCGGCTGACAAGCTGTTTAAGGTTCTGCCATTGTTTATACTGTTATCTGAGTCAATGACATAAAAGTATAAGCCTCGAAGCAAACATGTCGAAACGACGACTCATCACAAGAATTTTAAATCTATGCCTAGTTGTAAAAGTTTTGTTGTTAAGGAGAATAACATTAAGGAAAAGAGACCGCAGAAAATAAGTAACTAAATAAACGTTAAATAACGTAAAACGTAACGAAAACGTACACACGTAACGTAACGTACCTATAACGTTTAATAACTAAATTAACGTTGACGTTTTAAACGTTGCATCTCTGTGTCCTATATCGCATGTACAATGGGGAATTGTTCGACCTTATACCAGCCGCTGACTTCCACCATCGTACCACCCGCTATAAATCTAAATTCCATCCTCACCATCTTGATGGTTGGTGATCAACTACAGTACGTTTCACAAGCCACTATTTGCCTCGTACAGGAAAACTGTGGAACCAACTTCCGTCAGCGGTTTTCCCGAACAAATTCGACATGGGAGCGTTCACGATCTTTTCTTGAACGCTCCCATGTATACGCATACGTCTTTTTAAAAGGTCGGCGACGCATCGGCGACTGGTGTTGCGGATGTCCATGGGCGGTGGAGATTGCTTACCATCAGGTGACCCGCAAGCTCGGTTGCCCTCCTATGTTATTAAACATTTTTACTAGAAGGTTGAAGTATTATTTGAGTAGAAAGAGGTAGCCTAGAAGTGGGTCCCGCTAGATTGGACACAAATGCCATATATTGCAGTTCTTGTGGCTCATCCACCCGAGGTAAGAGTACATAGGCACACGGCGGAGTTTTTAGTGGGTTCAGCCAGAAAACCTTAAATTACCAGCAGCCTCTCCAGCCAGGTGGTGTGGTTGCGACAGGCATTTTAACCGTTAAAAAAAAAAGGATATGAGCAATTGGATTTTTGCAACCTGGTCCAAATTCAAATTCAATTTTTTTTATTTACATCCACTTTCCAAAAAGGTGGTCCTATGGAGAAGAGCCGGCAAGAAACTCCATGGATATATTCTTTTCAAATAATAAATGAGATGTGACTTCAATTCTTGCTTGGAACAAACATTGAACGATTTCCATAGTTGCTCCGGATCTGGTCGTTCATGATAAATCTTGGGAGTAAAAATTAATTTCACAAATTGGTATAGATTGCTAATAAACGCATTGAGGTAGCTTAGACTAAAAACAAAGAGGTAGACAGAACATGAATTCTTCAGAGCACTGATCTCGTGTGGCTGACATTAGAATGCATGGAGAAAAGTTCCTCTTCGCCTTTCCAGAGCGGAGTGTGTCCAAGAGGATTTGCTCTAATCACATGAACAGTTTTATCTCATCATCATCATTACAGCCGAAAGACGTCCACTACTAGACATAGGCCTCCTCCAATTAAGGGGGGGATATGCCATAATCGCCACGCTTGGCAGGCGGGTTAGCGTTCGCAGTTGGTTGGTTAAATACTCAGAGAACGCTGCTGCCCATCCTCTGGTGAATCCCTTAGTCGCCTTTTACGACAACCATGAGAAGAGATAAGGGTGGTGCTATTCTTTAAGTCCGGCACCACACGGACTAGTCCGGCACCACACGGACTGTTTTATCTAATTCTAAATAATAATAATAAGTCACGAGAATTAGGAGACAAGAAAAAGTTCATGTAATTCCTATTGTTCTCTCCACAACTGGTGTCATCCCCAACCATCTTCTTCGTAACCTGAATTTATTAGATCTGAAAGAATCCCTTTATATAACCTTACAAAAAGCCGCTATTCTAAACACCTGTCGAATCGTTAGAAAATTAATGCAGATAGACGAAAATGAAACACACAACATACATTCAACATAAATTTTACACACCACACGCTACCTTTACTTGGCTCCCAGCTCGTAAATGTAGTTAAAACTAGCCAAATGGCTAAGAAAAGATAAAAATCTCCCGATATTTTATTTTATTTTATTAGCGATCAATTGTGTTACAAAACAAATGAGCTCAGCCTCCTGGACTAGGTTAACCTGTATCCCAGGAGACAGTGACAAAAATGGAATTTTATTATTGTTTAGACTTTCAACTATTGAAAAAATAATACGTACAGAGCAGCGATATTGGTAATATAACCTACGTTAATTCGAGCTAAGGTCGCGGACGCAACAATGAAATCGCAACAATTTAATTCCTATACTTAATGGGTTTATTGCCCTATCCACTTTTACTCGCGCAGTCTGAGCACTTTTACTTTTACAATACACGTTTTTCGATAATTTCTTGATCAGAATGCAATAAGTTACGTCACTACCCTTAATTATCAAAATCAGAAAGCAGTTGACCGAAAAAAATTTAGGTTAATTCTGCAACCGAAACTACGGTAAAGTTTAAAAAGTGATTTTAATACAATAATGATTACAAAATACAATGTGGGTATATGACTGAAACATCGTTATTCCTTACACAATCAAAATTACGTAATATTCGCAGAAACTTTTTGCTGATTTATTACCAATCAACAACACGATTCGTACATTAAAACAATTACAAATCTACATTAGAAAAACAATTAAATGTTTATTTTAAAAATAAATAATGGATTTGTACTTACGTTTTTCCGCCCCTTGCCCCATAGCGAAGCCCAGAAGGGCCAAGAAACACAGTTCCCATCCTCTCATCCTCAGGCTATTTAGGAACAGGGGGCAATCGGGAAACGTCGGGAGAAGTCGGGAGTCGTTCGGGACGCAGGAACTCACGCGCACACGACTTCACGTCTAGGAAAAAAGTTAAAATATAATTATAATATAGCAGAGTGTCGAGATAAGATAATTTTATCGCATCTCTATGATTAATTATGCGATAGGAAAAATACTTGTCACGAGATGAAGGGACGAGGTGGGGGTGATAATGATTCTATTGTTATGTTAGGCGTTAGATATAGCTGTCATTACAGAGAATTTTCGTTGGGAAATATTTTCTTTTGGACACGAGCTAAAGTTCAATAAACTTTACTGAAATTGTAGATATAAGCCTGACGTCCGTATGGTTCATTTATTTAAAATGGTTTATTTATTTATTTGCCTTCATGTACAAAGTATATTGAAGCATGCATTACATTTTCATGGCACAATTAAATACTATTGGTACATGAACCCTGCAAGGGCACTGCAAATTTAAGAAGGTATACCTACTAATGAGTCTAAGAATAGGTATGAAATGGACCCTATATTAATTATGTATAACATACGTGGGACACTCAGAAAGTTTTGCGAAACTAAAAAAAATTGTTCTATACGTACTTATATTTTTATCAAATCTTTTCAAAGTACTTTCCACCAGCCTCTATACAAAGATTCATGCGCCTAAACCAGTTTTCAAAACACTTTTTCCAGTCCGCCGCAGACACCTCGTTTACAGCCTGCTCGAACGCAGCCAGCGCATCTTCCGGCGACGAAAATTGTATCCCTTTGAGCTGATTTTTTATTTTTGGGAATAAAAAGAAGTCACACGGTGCTAGATCAGGGCTGTAAGGAGGGTGACCCAGGAGTTTGACTGGCGTGCTGTCCAGGAAGTCCCTCGTTTTGAGTGCGGTGTGCGCAGGTGCATTGTCGTGGTGGAGCAGTAGCCCGCGGAGCCCTGTGTTTGGTCGCTTGTTGCTTATAACAGAGAAAACTTCTGGCAAACATTTGGTAGTATACCATTCGGCATTAATGCTTCTTTGATCCCGTAAGGGAATTGATACCAAGTGGCCAGTCAAATTAAAAAAGCTAGCGATCAAAATCTTACCCCCGCTTCTAGATCGCTTCACTTTGGTAGGCGTTGGCTCATTTTGAAACACCCAAACAGTCGACTGGCGCTTGGTTTCTGGGTCGTATTGATAAATCCAGGACTCATCACCTGTAACGATGTCGTAAACACGCCGAGACGAGCCTGCTTCAAATTTGTTAAGCATATCACGGCACCATTCCACCCGGGCCTGCTTCTGAGCATCGGTGAGGTTGTGCGGCACCCAGCGTGATACTATCCTCCTCACGCGAAGATGGCTGTGTAGAATCTCGTGAACGCTTCCCGATCCAATCTTCAATATGTGTTGAATCTCCTGATATGTAATTCGCCTATTGTCTGGGATTAAATTTTTCACTGCTAGCACGTTTTCTTCGGTAACAGCCGTCAAAGGGCGACCGCTTCTTTCGTCATCCCCCAAAGTTGGTCGACCGCGCTTGAATTCGTTATACCAACGATACACGGTTGCCTTGGAAGGGCCTTCATCCATGAATGCCATTTGAAGTCTATCGTACGATTCATCCGGTTTCAGGCGACACTTGAAATCGTATAAAATCATAGCTCTAAAATGTTCTCGGCGCAGATCCATATTTCAGTGAGACACAATACTTTGAATTAACTCGCAAAAAATGTGGAGGGAAATTTTGAAATTGGAACTTACTTATTTTTACTTATAAATAATCATATTTTTGAAAAACATTATAACTGGCCAGTCTCCCATATATAAAAACTTTTTTTCGCAATACTTTCTGAGGGGCCTGGTACATGTGTTGTTTTAATACAGAGGCGAGGCTATCTTTGTCCTAGGAGAAACAAACGCAAAAAAAAAGCTTTCAAAAAAACTTTTTTGAAATAGTACAGTTGACTGCATGACAGTGGTAACACATGAATTGGAATACCGCCGTTACTGCTTACGAAATAAAGGCGCTGTCAATGTCAAACTGTTACCACTGACGTGCGGTCGACCGTACCTAATTGTGTTCCATGTTGGATCGCTAAATGCTACTACATAGAAGTTCAGCTCAAGTTCGGTCGAATCAACCTAAATTATCAGACCAAGTCAGTATCATTTAAGATTTTTTTTTTTTTTTTTTTTCTTTTTCTTTAGATCTTTTAACCATCATAAATTTCTTTTGTTTTCTCAATATTTTTCCATGTATTATTTGTCAAGAAAATGTCTGAGTAGCAGCCAGGAGTCAGGAACTTGGCGTTGCTACACCACCGTACCTCGGAGAGTACGTAAAGCAGTCTGTCCTGTGTCTGATCTCTCTCCGGTCGTATCGGATTTCCGTTCCATCGGATACTGAGAGTGAGGGAAAAGAGAGTGCACCTGTGTTTGCGCACATACTTGTACTATAATATTATGTCCTGCGCAGATGGCTATTCTCCTTTGAGACTGGTCGCCGTGACCGAAATTCAGCCGGGAGGATATTATTTATAATTATTTTTCCAAGCTTAATGTATTTGAACGAATATGTTGTTTGTTACCAAAACCATTTTCACATCAATGATTACTATTATTAATACGTCATCATCTTCCTGCCCTGGTCCCAAATTACTTGGAATTCACGCAATAGGTACGTCTTCTTCTTCCATTTTTGTCTATCAGCCGTCATCTCGTCATTAATATCTTTTTATAAATCATATAATTCTTCACGCAATCCATCCATCTTTTCTTTGGTCCTCTCCCTCTCCATCCATGGATATTCATATTCATCACTCTCTTAGTAACATGCGTTTCATTCCTCCTCATCACATATCAATAACAACCCAAACGATTTCATTTCAACTTGTCAATATTACCCACGAGCGAAGTCATGGCATAAACAGCCAAGTTGTTAATCCAGTAACACGTTTCCCTACTTATGAGTCTAGACAGATACGAAGCTATTAACACCGCACACAGTTAAGTTTTCATAAAGTTTAATTAATAGATGTTTTGCACTGAATGCGATGCAAAAACAGTCGAGCAGTTAAAGCTGAACTGCAGGAGGATGAATCTCGTGAATTTTGAATTCATGAGCGGATCAGAATTTGATTAGCGCTTAGCACTCATAAGTAGACGCCACTTCTGTGGCATCTACTAATGAGAGCGTCTAGAATAGAATGGAAAAGTGGGCAGGGCGCGCGTGCCAACACTCTGCACCATAGTGCAGGGCATTACAAAGCCTTTCTCAGTTGGCCTTATGACTTGTTTCTGTAAATACTGTTACAATTGTTATTGTGCTGTTTCTAACTGCTGAAACAAAAGCGGTACAGTACATTTGAATAAAGTTAATTTTTAAAAATAATGACGTCAATATGGGAGGCGTTGTTTGTTCGAAAGTTGTCACGCATGAATCGCAAGTAAAATTGTGATTACAACCAATCTATCTATTTCTGTGGTACACACCAACCTTTATGGCGGCTGTGAAGTTAGCGCCCCGCTCCTCGATGGACACCCGTGCTCTAAAATTTTTAATTACTCCGACCCCCGTGCTCTAAAAAATTTACTTACTGCGACCCCCGTGCTCTAAAAAAATTTCTTACTGCGACCCCCGTGCTCTTGAAATTTTACTTACTGCGCAGGCATACGCCGCGTGGTCAGAGCCGACATCAAAAAATCTTGATCGTGTGTAGTCTATCAGCGTGGTGATATAAATCCTTACTAAACCTTCACTGGTTAGATTGAAACTCGACAGAATAGTTTAGTTAAAGATTTGTTTATAATGTAGGTAGGTACCTAGCAGTCATGAATCTCCAAAAAAATAGGAGAGGCATAATTATGTCTTTCAGGCGTAGCATGACCACTGTAGACAAGTGTTTTGTCTACGAAGGTATAGACAAAATGACAGATACAGTCTATACAGTGTAGTTTTGTCTATTCTTCCGTAGATAAATCTCTTGTCTACAGTTGGCCATGCTACGCCTGCAGCAAGGTTTGCGGGTGGCTGAGTTGATGGAGAACCTATGAAAGTAAAGGCGTAGGGTACCTAGAAAACCTCTACAGATAGCAGTCGTGTCATCGTATGCAAAGAATAAATAAAAATCAATTTCTGCGAACAACAAACTCAAGCAGTTTTCGAAGAACTAAGCTCAGACATACAAACAGACACAGAAAACTCTTTGCGTCATAATAATATGAAGTGATTAAACTAGATTAGTTTAAAGCCTACAAAGGTTAAAGAAAAACACTGTTATCTTTTCATAAAACTGTTTGTTAAATAGGTCACTATGTCGTTTTTATGATAAGCGCGGTATTCTGAGCATAGCGCCGTAATGAACTATGGTGTATACTAGCGCCATCTAGTTGTTAGTACCAGTAAAGTACAAATACTTCATTAAATTTTCAACGTTATTGTCGGCGGATGGAGTTCCTCACGGGATTCTCCGCCTTCCGCCCGGTTAAGCAGTTAGGGCACTTATCTTGGGAGCCATCTGCGAGAGTTCATTCGAAAAAAAAACGAGTATGCTTTAGAGCACACGACTGAAGTAAAACTTCACTAATTTATATCTCCCTCAATACTATTTCAATGAGAACAAAGGAATGGCGGCGCGGCGCGCGTACATCTGTCGGCGCTGTGTCGTGGCCGGCCGTCGCGTGCGCCTCGTTCCCCGCGTCCCGCACTACCCCCTCTGTTCGCCTCACTTTTCGTAACGCATTCACCAGCTTACTCCCCAAGTCAAGCGTGCCTAAAGAAGTTTAACTTAAAAAAAAAAAACACCGTTATTGAAAGGACACTAGACTCTGACCACGCGACCAAGCTAACTCTGCATATGAGTTATGGCTACACCTTAAACAATAACAATCAATGATCTCATTATTCCTATTAAGCTATTTCCATATTCTCCGCCTTTTGTTGTACTACCCAGCAGAGCAGAGCTTGGGCGAGCATTTTTTCTCCTGTTCGCGTGACTTATCATCATGGTTTTTTTTAATTATGTGTACGCACATTCTACCATATTCTTGAATAATTATGTCCCTCATTCACCCAGTCATGCTGTATGCTGTCTAACATATATTGAGGTATTTGAAATCAAAGTCAACACACCATGGATTCCTGCTTCTACCATGTACCATAACGAAAACATCATACCCACTTCCCACGATAAATCTTACTATTAACACGACCATTACAAGATTCTTATCACCCAAATGATACACTTAAACTTAAATCGAATTTAGTAAATGGTACAAATAGTTTTGAAACAATAGTTTTACTAGTAAGTATAATTCCTAGGAGTTTGATTCGCTCTAGTGGTTCGTTTGGTTCACACGGTGACCGGTGTAGCGTTGAAAGAAATAACTTTAAGAGAGAAATAGTATCGTATTATGTTACGTATGTGTTTCTATTTGGGCTATTGCAGAATAAGGCGGCTAGACATCGAGCGTAGCAAGTCAAGTCTGCATTCAAAGATTTTTCGTAAGTGGTGGTCTTCAAGGCATGAGTCAATAGGTTTCTGCTGGGCAAATGTGCACTATTGTCGACCGCACGTTCGCTTAACAACAGAGTACTTTTTTTTTGTTTTCGGTTGTAAATCCTCATGGATATCCTTCGTCGAGGGAAGGCGGAGGGATATGTCGGACTCTTACCGACTAAAACCACATGGTGGTCATCCTCAGAAGCTCCGGGAACTCCAATGGAACGCGCCGGTGCCCTCTAGTGCTACGCCTTTGGCACGTCCTGTGAAACAATACTGTTTCCTGAAGGAAAAACTGTTACTGTTTGCTGTGAACAGCAGTACGCGACCACCACGTACTGCTATCCTCCCCAAAATCGACCCCTTAATAGACAGACGCCTCGAGTCCCCAACTCTTACCGTTCACGATCCCGGAGGTCCCCTGCCAGATGTGGCGGCAGGGGATGCAGCGTTTCACCCTATCTGGGCCTTGCGCCAGGGCGGTTGCCTTCCCGGCGTCCCTTCGTCACCGAGCGGGGTTAGCCCTCTACGGCCTCCTTCTGGAGCATGACTATCTCGCAGAAGGAAGCCACGGCCCTCCAAGTCGTCGGATCTGCCAGCATAGCCGACACTACTGCTGGCAGAGAAAGATACTGCCCGATCCGATTGACCAGGTCCTGCCACTCGGAACGCAGGGCACTCCTCGAGCGTATGTTGTGCGGTGTCCTGGTCACACCTACAATGGTGGCAATTTGCCATGGCTTCGCGTCCAATCCTATTTAGGTACTCACCGAAGCAACCCGGTGAATACCTGAGTAAGACAGTAGGATACGCGCTCACCCCTCTCCAGCCAGGCTTCGAAGCACGGCAGGGAACATCAGAGTACCTAGTACCAGAGTGCGAATTTTAAAATTACGCATACGCGGTTGAATATGTCGACTTACATTTATAAATCAGTAGCGCCCCTGGAGGAAATGACAAGGACCTACGGATTTAGTGTCTAACAACGGACGGCTGTCGCTGAAAACCAGCGCTGTGGCTCTGCTCCGTGCATGAGGCACAGCAATATGCTGAGCGATGGCCGTTTTGCGCGGATGTGACGCATATCTTTCCACACTTCTTGACTCTGTAATACCTGTATTAATTCTGTGTTTTTCTTGAATTTTTTGGTAATTTTATGCGTCACTTTGACGCAAATAAATGTTTTCTTTTGAATTTGATACATTTTTGTCAAATATCTACCTATCTCTAGTAGGGCAAATCGTGTTTGATAATTTTGGTCGTACGTCACTCTCTGACCGCAATCTATGAATCTATCTTTATGAAAAATATCACGGTGATCCATTGCTCTGTTGCTGTGTGAAAGAAAAACAAACCAACTAACATACTGTCGCATTTATAATGTTATTTGTATGATTCCTCATTCGTCTCTCATGACTCCCAGAAAGAAATGTGATAGTCTATGCACCATAACTAAAATCTTACGATAGTTTTTAAACCGTAAAAGTGTGTGGTCTAATCTCAGACTTAGACTACACACAATACGCTACGTTTTGGCATATCACATTGAAACATCCAATATATTCAAATAGACACTTATTTACGCAAGTAAGAGTATATGTCATTTATCTATAGAATTTCCTCTACTTAACATTTTGCTCTAGTATCAGAGTTACACCACTTGCATTCGAGTTTGCGCAAACGCATTTTCAAGTTTTTTGCATTAACTGCACTCAAATAACATTCCACAGAAAATTGGCCATCGGGTTACCACATTTATTACATACATAATTATTTTAATTAATGTTGTTAAGAAACAGTTTTTTATTGTATCTCTCAACTATAAGGCTAGGTATCTTATTCCTATACACACGGAATAAAAAAAACTAGTAGTTCCATGCTTATACACCACTTTTTAGGGTTCCGTACCCAAAGGGCACGTTGGCAACGGGACCCTATTACTCTCGCTACGCTGTCCGTCCGTCCGTCTGTCTGTCACAGGGCTATATTGTTGTAACGGTAATAGATAACCAGTTGAATGTTGATGTGTTACTATGGTGCCTATAACGACAAATACTAAATATAAAAAAGTCTAAAACCAAAGGGGGTCCCCAGACAAGAAATCAAGAAAAACATACATTTTATTCAATGTTTTTGTTCCCGCTCTATCTTCAAAGCGGTAATACGTACCAGCGTCAAACTTGGTCTGATTATAGTGCATACTATGTAATTTAGCAACAAATACTAAAAATAGGGCAAACATAGACATATGTGGTGGTACCTGCGTAAGAAAGAGATGCAAAAATTCATATTTCACGCATGTTCGTTGATGTCTTTTAATGAACTTTCGTAAATTAAATCAGTTTTTATGGGGTATCAGGTCGATGGGTGGTACGGAACCCTTACTGCGTGAGTCCAACACACACTTGACCGGTTTTAAATAGAAACATAGGGGTGAATGTATTCCAAAACGAAAAGCACAA
The DNA here is from genome assembly GCA_949699075.1 of Asteroscopus sphinx. Classification (NCBI taxonomy): domain Eukaryota; kingdom Metazoa; phylum Arthropoda; class Insecta; order Lepidoptera; family Noctuidae; genus Asteroscopus; species Asteroscopus sphinx. Next base: position 30,640,657 of record OX453003.1, read on the forward strand.
ATACACAACAAATATTTACCTGATAGGTATAATTAGGTAGTCGTTAAAATGCCCACAGAACGAGATGAAGTAAAGCTTATTTTGCCCAAAGACCACACACCATGTTTTTACAACCAGCCAATGTAATGCAAGCTGTTTCATGATCACACAATATAATGATCAATTTGTACACAATTGAACCACGACGAAAATCACGCTGTGAAAAATATTGCGTCTTACTTACTTACACCACTATACAGGGTGTAACTTATATGTAACCAAAGTAAAGTAAAGTTTTTAGCGAGAGAATTCTGAGAATTTTTATTAAGTTGGCTTACTGAATTGGATCGATCTTTTAGACAAGAAGGTCGGCCAGACTTAGTCAGACTATATTAAGTTGTCAGTTAAAGTCAAAAGTTGAGAAAACTAATTCTCGTAATTAAAAACGTTCAAAATATAGTTCCAAACCTATCTCAATGCTTTAAATCTCAATCTCCTGACAGTAGATGTTTCTGATTGCCGTTTATTAGTGACATTTAAAATGGATGTAGATAACCTAATGTTAAAAATGAATTGTTGGATTTGAAAATGTATGTAGGTGTACCTAGTGCTGTGTTAGACTACCCAACAATGTTTACATGCCCTATTTTAGGCGGAATATTATGTACCAATTCAATATATTTTTTTACCATCTATGTAACAATATTCACGCAAATAAATAATTGAATTGAATTGACAATAATGACCTAAGTGTCACAAATAAACGGAAAACAGGAATATCTAAAAAAATTAACAAAAAAAGTTAAGTTAGTGTTAAGTTTAGTTACGTACACTGAAAGTTACCCTCAGTTTTACATTTTATATTTGCTCTATCACTTAAAGGTTTGCTGGTAGAAAACTCAATTATGAGTTAAGCTCGCCTTTGTACATGTAATTTCAAAACTATTATGTATTGTTCTGATTTTTTTTTTGTGTGCAATAAAGAATAAGAACAAAAATAAAACACAAATATTTGTGTGATGAACATAAGTGTTTGTGTTGGTCTGGGTGTTTCTTGCATTTAAAAAGAAAAAAAGAAAAGTATATAAGTATTTTATCAATTGTCTAGTACCCATAGCACAAGCTCTGCTTAGTTTGGGACTAGATGGAGCTGTGCAAAAATGTCCAAAAATATTATCATTTATTTTATTTGATTTTATTTTATCTACTGTCAGGAGATTGAGATTTAAAGCATTGGGATTAGTTTGAAACTATATTTTGATCGTTTTTAATTGCGAGAATAGGTCTTCAGAAGGCCAATTCTCAACAATCAATTATGTTTCACAACTTATAACTACCATGTAGGAAGCCATTAACTCAATTATAAATATTAGCTTGTATCTTGCTAATTCCAAATCACAGCAGTTGGCAACAGATTAAATTAATATAAATGACTTACTCCTCCCATTGCGATCGAGCTACTTCGATTCCGCTCCCAAGCATCCAAATCCCTTAGTCGTGGCAGCCACCCTATACCAGCCATCAGCCATCAGCAAAATTCGCCGTCCCAGACACACACTCATCGAACCCGATGATGCTATAACCCTCCTCCAGGAGTCGCATAAAAATACAAGCACACTCCGACGCCGTCGTCCTAAATATCGTCCCCGCCGGCGAGGACTGACGCGACACCCACACAGATGCCGAAAGTCCGACTCTCGAGAAACAGAACACGATGCAGCAGCGGCTGCCGGGGGGACCGGTGGCGGGGTCCCCCAGCTGCACCCTGAGTCGAGGTCCAAAATCCCCCCTGGGGACGCCCTCACGGTGTCACAACCGGAGATAATCTCGTCACGCGAGACCGGCCCTATATATGCTCTAGAGTTTTTCCTAGGAGTAGGCTTAATAGCCACTGGTTAGGGTTAGGTAGGTCTTAGCCTCGCCGGCGAGGCTTGCCGATTAACGGCGATTCGCGATTAGTGCGTCACACACACACCCCGATATACCGAAAGTCCGCCACTTTCGAGAATTCATTCCTGATGCAGCAACGGCTGCTAGGGGGACAAAGGAACGGCGAGGTCCCCCTGCAATGCCCCAGTAAGCCGAGGTCCGAGCCCCCCCTTGAGAGACGCCCTTATGCGGCATTGCAACCGCGATTTTAGTTTTTAAGTGTAGGATTAGGGAAAAACTTTCGGCGAATGGAGTCCCACATGGGACTCTCCGCCACGAGACCGGTTAAGCAGTAATGGTACCTCGGTACCAGCTGCGAGAGTAAATTCGAAAAAAAAAAAAAAAAACGATCATGCTCGGGTTATCATCCTGTATAAATACGTTTGTAATAAAAATTACGAAACGCAAGTACTAATCCAAGGTACAGTCGAATAAAAAAACGTTTTGTATCACGATAGATCGTGACTGTAGATAAAACGCGTGCGCAGGTTTCTTCGCTCGCTACGTACAAAAAGAAGGGCCGCGTTTGAGATCCATGGATGTTTTTTTTCAATTCGTAGATTTTTTGAGGAAGTGGCAGAGATTTTTTTATATTTCCCGATGACTCACAAAATCAGTAGGTACTAACTTTTTCGTTAGGAATAAAATAAATAAAAATTGCCTTTATTCCCTAAATTGACTTACATAATATAGGTACTATAAACTTAATAAAAGTAGGGGCTCGTAGCGAAGCAACGACTGCGCGGATTGTACGATCTGCAAGGTTAAGCTGCACTTGCCGCGGTCAGTCTGTGGATGGGTGACCGTTTCGTTACACATCGAGACCCCTCCGTGCCTCGGAGAGCACGCTAAGCTGTCGGTCCCGGTTGTCATACGAATATCTATGGCAGTCGTTACGGGTAGTCAGAAGCCTGAAAGTCTGACAACTGGTCTAACCTCCGAATATCGGTATTACCCAGTAACTGGGTTGCGGGGGTCTGATGGCAGTCGCTCCGTGTAAAATACTGATGTTCAGCCGCATCTGGCTAGACTGGAAGCCGACCCCAATATAATTGGGAAAAGGCTCGGAGGATGATGATGAAACTTAATAAAAGTATAAAAAGCTAAGGGGTCACTCATTTCTGGATGAAGGCCTCCTCCATCTGTTGCCATGTTTGACAACATCTGTGGTCTAGTGGTTCGAGTGTCGACTGCTGATCACGAGGTCGTGGGTTTGATTCCCACAGGAACAGGACACAAATATTTGTGTGGTTAACGTAAGTGTTTGTGTTACACCCAGACGATGTTGCTTATGTATTTTAAGTACATATTTACAAAAAAAAAGTATACTTTAAGTATTATGTTCATTGTCTGGTACCCATAGTATAAGCTCTGCTTAATTTGGGACTAGATGGTGCTGTGTAAAAATGTCCCAAAAATATTTATTTATTTATCTCTATCTTTCTTGGGCCCTCCTTGTCCAGAAAGTACAATACAATACAATACAAATCCTCTTTATTGCACAACAAGATTATATTAAAGATAGAAAGTAGTAGGTCTTTTGTGAAAGAGCTCGTCCGGGGAAGTACTACCACCGTATCTACTTCTCCGCCAAATAGTGATGCTTGAATTGCTGTGTTTCGGTCTGAAGGTTACGGGTGCCGGTGAAATTACAATTTTTTAAATGTAATTTAAGAAGCTAATAAAAGCGTATTATAATAAAACCGGCCAAGTGCGAGTCGGACTCACGCAGTAAGGGTTCCGTAACACCCATCGACCTAATACCACATAGAAAGAATCTGATTTAATTCACGAGAGTTCATCAAAAGACATCAAAGCACCGTGCGTGAAATATACATTTTTGCATCTCTTTCTTACACAAATACCACCACATATGTGTATGTTTGCCCTATTTTTAGTATTTGTTGCTAAAATACATTTCATAGTATGCACTAAAGTTAAGAGTAAAGATCTTTTACATTATAACATAAAACTATTAAAAAAAACCGGCCAAGAGCATGTCGGGCCATGCTCAGTTCAGTATTATAGGGTTCCTAATTACAAACGAATCAAATCGTATATTAATCATTGCTATTTTAGTTTTTGCAAACAGCGCCACCTAGCGCTGAATTTAAGAAGCTAAATTTAAGAAGTGTGTCATATCAATATAACACAAAGTTAAATTTTGTGTTTTTTTTAAATAGGTAGTAACTAAAGGAGCAGTATTTGCTATTATATTTTTTCTCTAAGGTCAATGACCTATGAACTATGATGTCTTAAGTATTTTGTAGTTTTCTCACTATAACTAAAAAATTTCTAATCATATTACACTCTAAATAATTTAAAAAAGAGAGTTTTTATAAAGGCCTATCAATCTGGAAGATTACAAGTTTCTACGTTGCATAGCTTAGAAATGGCAGGGGGGGGACACATTGCAAGCCACTTTGGCGGGCTGTATTTCGCAGATGGTATACCTCATAAAAAAGTTGTGTATTAAACATTACCTTCATTTTAGTAGACCTATTCAATGATACCCCACACGAGGGGGTGCAGTAAAAAAAAAAATTTCATCCCCATTTCACATGTAAGTATGGGCGCCACCCCTAAAATACGTAATCAAGCTTTTTTTATTCTTTTAGAATTGAGGTCCAGACCATTTTTTAACAAAATTTTATTTACTTAAGCTGTAAAGGATTAGGACAGACGGACAGACGGCCAGACGGCCAGACGGACGGACATGACGAAACTATAAGGTTAAACTAAAAAGCAACCACAATAAAATTAATCCTAACCTCAGCAGACCTCTCCAAAGCCGTGTCCACACTTCAAAGAAAACCGGCCAGGTACGAACCTATTGTGCAGAATTACTGACCGTAACGCTAACGTGGTATATGACTGTAATGTAATTTGTTTAACTTAATTAACTGAGGTTGTTGACTCTGCCTGACTGAAATGTTGATAAGCTAAGAAGTGAGGTTTGATAAGGTTGCTTGATCTGATTGGTCAAACATGATAATTGAATTTTTTTTTTTTGAGACATTTTTACGCAGCACCATCTAGTCCCAAACTAAGCAGAGCTTGTGCTATGGGTACAAGACAATTAATATTTTTTTTTTTGTAAATATATACTTAAATAATATGTATAAATGTAAATAAATAAATAAATGAAAATTATATTTTAATAAGTTATTTAAGCTATCTATTGAAGAGCGGAGTCTCCTAATACAGGCATTATTTGCTTAAAAGGAGGCTCTAATCACCAACTAATGTTACCTATATTGTGTTGATGAAATAAACCTTTTGTATTTTGTATTTGTATTATACTTATAATACATAAGAAACACCCAAACCCACACATACACTTATGTTCATCACACAAATATTTGTGTCCTGTGGGAATCGAACCCACGACCTCGTGATCAGCAGGCCAACCCTCGAACCACTAGACCAGCGGTTCACAAACTTTAATGATCGGAATCCTAACAATATCAGAAAAAATATAATTTTTATTCTATGGAACCCCGTCACTAACTAAACGAATTCTATTTGTAATGAAAATGACTTATATTCACAAAATAATGTTAGTTTAGTGCCAAAAAAGGAAATCACAAAATCTGGACCCGATCTAGTAGGCGCTATGAGCGAACCGCAGGGTCGTTAGCATATATTCTATGCCGCCTGACACAGCTGGCGTAGCTGGCACAGCTGGCGTAGTTGGCGCAGCTGGCATAGCTGGTAAAGGCCCTTGAGGTGAAATGGCGTGCAGTGTTCCGTGTGCGCCGCCTAGGAGGGTGCGGCCAACGTTAGGCCGCATGGGGAGAAGGGGCTCGCCTGCTTGAGGCGGGCCAGGACCTATTGGGGGTGGTTGTGTGAATACTCACGGGTTCCCACGCCCCCGGCTAATGTAGTTGAAGGAACACCGTGGTGGTTTTAGTCGGTAAGAGTCCGACAGATTTCCCCACGGCAAAAATAAAATAAAAACCGGCCAAGAGCATGTCGGGCCATGCTCAGTATTATAGGGTTCCTTAAGTAGGTCTAATTACAAACGAATCAAATCGAATATTAATCATTGCTATTTTAGTTTTTGCAAACAGCGCCACCTAGCGCTAAATTTAAGAAGTGTGTCACATCAATATAACACAAAGTTTCTTTTTGTGATTTTTTTAAATAGAAAGTAACTAAAGGACCATTATTTGCCAAGATCATTTTTCTTTAAGGTCAATGACCTATGAACTAAGACGTCTTAAGTATTTTTCAGTTTTCTCACTATAACTCAAAAATTTATAATCACATTATACTCAAAATAATTTTAACAGAGAGTTTTTATAAAGGTCTATCAATGTGGAAGACTATAAGTTTCTACGTTGCATAGTTTAGAAATGGCAGGGGGGGGACACATTGCAAGCCACTTTGGCGAACTGTATTTCGCAGATGGTATACCTGATAAAAAAGTTATGTATGAAACATTACCCCACACGAGGGGGCGCAGCGAAAAAAAAATGTTCATCCCCATTTCAAATGTATGGGCGCCACCCCTAAATTACCTTATCAAGATTTTTTTATTCTTTTAAAATTGACATCTATATCTAAACCATTTTTTAACAAAATTTCATTTACTTATGTTTATAACTGTAGAAGTTATAAAGCTTAAAAAAGGCTGTAAAGGATTAGGACAGACGGACAGACGGACGGACATGACGAAACTATAAGGGTTTCCTTGTAGGACTAAGGAACCCTAAAAAAGGCATCTAGCTAGTGTACAATACAATAACAATTACTAATTTCATTCATTCACTCGATTGTCTTATTTGATGACATCGTTCAATTGTTCATTCGTTGACACGAAAATGTCGTAATATACTTGAGTCACGAATGACTTTATCAAATGACTCATTCTATAATGCTAAACGCAATTTAGAAAAATATCTATTGATATTTAATTGCACTTAATTGCGAGTGGTTTTCCTTGTGAGACAATTATTAATTAAATAATCATTTATGTCAGACAAAATCCATAATAAAGGTTAGCTACGTAAGTAGGTGCTATATCACAATAGGTAATAATATATTTTTATTGAATTTTACCGTTCCGTGTGGTGCCGGACGTAAAGAATTGCACTACCCTATATCGTCTCATTGGTGTCGTAAAAGGCGACTAAGGGATTCACCAGAGTATCATCAGCGTTCTCTGAGTATTTAACCAACCAACTGCCATCGCCAACCCACCTGCCAAGCGTGGCGATTATGGCATATCCCCCCTTAATTGGGGGAGGCCTATGTCCAGCAGTGGACGTCTTTCGGCTGAAATGATGATGATGATTTAATTTTACCTGTCACTCTGTCCATCCAGTGTTTTTACATTGGACAGTCTTGACTGGCTGCAATCATTTTCAGAATACTGTTGGAGCTTCCGCGCAAGAAATCACTTAAAAAGTGGCAGCATTAATGCTAAAATTAATAAGTAAAGCTTTTATTCTCACTACAATAATCGGTATCGCTCTAAAATCGTTGAAAAAATACACACCAACACTCATAATCATCATCATCATCATTTCAGCCGAATGACGTCTACTGCTGGACATAGGCCTCCCCCAACAATCGCCACAACGACCGCGCCGGTCCTGCGCTTTCCGCATCCCGCGGAAAAATAAGTCCACTCTCATAATAAGTCCTTAAAAAAACTCCAGAATGTACAGTTATTATGTAATCCAAATATTGAGGTCAATTGAAACATTTTTAATGCCAAAAATCGGAGTATTACAGATTAAAAACAGTTTCAACCGAATAATCGGCCAACTTTCTAAAAATTGTTCACGCTATCTCGGTTTGCGAGAACTATAAGTAAAGAAATATAATATCAGGTATCGCATGTTTCTGAAATATTAAGATTAGTTCTGTCGTTAATATGATCTTCGACATAACAGCATGACTAACTATTGGTATTAACTTTTACCAGCAATAGCTTTTAGCATGGATGATCACAATAGTGCGTAGAAAGCTGGTTTTAGACATTGGATATCTATGTATACACAAACAGGCAAAGAAAAAACATTTCAGTACCATTTTCGCCTATGTTTGTCACCCAATTTTCTTTTTTTGTTTAGTAGCTAATTGAAGAGTTAGTTTTATCAATAAAAAAATATTGGAAATAGTTTATTTTTGCGGCACAGTTCAATCATAAAAATTTCATGAATTAAGGTCGAAATTCGACCATTGGGCGACCTCTCGTTGGTATATTATACTTATAAATGATAGCTTAAGTTACGCACATAAATGTAGGTTAACTTAGGTTTTCTAGATAAGGAACAGAAGGACTAACGGCCAAAATTAATATCCAATCTATCTACGATTTACCCTACTGGAGATAGAAATTTGACATATTTTGTATGGAGCTTATGTCAAATTCCTACCTCTAGTAGGGCAAATCGTGGATAGATTGGATATTAATTTTGGCCGTAAGAGTTCTTTAATGTATCGTATATCTCTATCTCGCCGGGAAAAGAAAGAAGAAAGAAATAAATTATTTATTTATTTGTCACAGACCACAGACACAACAAAAATATAAACACAAATTGTTTTAGATTTATCTAACCATCGCATGTCCCATGGATCTGCAAAATAGGTTCCAGGGAACATGGATCGACGCGAGCGAGACTTACGGCCAAAATTAATATCCAATCTATCTACGATTTACCCTACTAGAGATAGAAATTTGACATATTTTGTATGGAGCTTATGTCAAATTCCTATCTCTAGTATGGCAAATCGTGGATAGATTGGATATTAATTTTTGCCTATAATAGAATTTCAACTGTGTCTGGATTGGAATACAAGAGGTTATCGTCGACAAGAAATATCTATTACATTCTGCTTAAAAGAAGGCTTAAATCATATAATATATCAGCCTATCGCAGTCCACTGCTAGACATAGGCCTCCCACAAGTTGCGCCACAACACTCGGTCCACACATACAATATATGTCTATGCTTAAATCAGAAAGAATTATGAATTAAGAATTATGTATGCACACTAACATTTCCAACGCTCTAGAGGCTAAAATTATATAATTTAGTTGTAAGTACTTTTGTATCTCATTATAAGTGAACTGTTTGTTTTTATGAGAAATAAAATTCTTTAAACCTAAATCACAAATAATTTTAACCACTTAAACCTGTACTTGCAAATAAACTATTTGAAACTATTTGAATTCTACTATTCTAGAATCCGTAACAGATGAAAGCTAAACCATATAATTGTTAATCAACTACCAATAAAACATGTAACCACTTGCCTTGCATTAACATTAATCGTCATTTAACCAGTTGATTTATTAATCAAAAGGTTAACGTTCGGTACGACCCGCCTCAGTCCGTAAACTCCAGGTCAAACCAATATAAACAAACGTGGGTTAATATAATTTTACGTTTAGATAAAACTAAAACATGTCGAGATTGGTATCGGTATCGCTATTAAATATCGGTTGTCGATAACGATTTGTCGATAAGAGCTGTGTTTATCTTCATCCCACTTTTTGTATTTTGAGCAGGATTCCAAAGCAATTGTGAATTTATGAAAGCAGAATTAGTAAATTTTGGAATAAACCCACTAAATCACTTATGCTTTTAATCACTTTTGCTCTAACGGTGAAGGAAAACATCGTGAGGAAACCTGCACACTTGAGAGTACTCCATACAGTTCTCGATAGTGTGTGTAGTTTACCAAACCACACTAGGCCAGCGTGGTGGACTAAGGGCTTAACCTTCTCATTCTGCGAAAAGATCAGTGCCCAGCAGTGAGAAATAATGGGCTGATTATGTAAACCACATAGCAGGCGCAACTTGGAAATGTCTTGAATCCAGAGTGGTCTACAATGTGCTAATTAGTATTCGATTGCAATTCCTTACAAAAAATCCCCACACTCTCACACACTCCATACTCAAACACGTAAACATACCATAACACTCCCCACTCGCTTACTCGCATAATGTACAAATCACATTAACCCAAACAGGGCTCCATGCATGTTTTTTTTTTCTTTTTTAGTCTTGTACCTATTCAAATAAAATAGTTCTGATATATCTCGTCACAATATAACTTTTAAACTAAATGCAGCAAATTGTATCTGGTATCTGGTATGTGTGTGTGTGTTCTACATTAGTACAAGTAGGTACCTACCAATGTTACACTACTTTTTGTAATAGGTATTCCATTTTTTTTCCATAATTTGTGAGTCACCATTGTTAACTAACTTATGAATAAAATTACTAATACGTTGCGACTTCAAGACCAAATACATACATGCTGAAATTTGAATCGCTTATTTCCCGAAAAGCGGTAATTGTACTCATCATTATGAATAACTTTTACTATGGGACCAAAACTGAAATCGCAAAAAAAAAAATCAGTTGGTCCCTACATTTGTGTTCAGTTAAATCCATAAAATGTAGGGACCAACTGATTTTTTTTCGCGATTTCAGGTTTGGTCCCATAGTAAAAGTTGTTCATAATAATGAGTACCATACCCCATCCCGGGAAATAAGCGATTCAAATTTCAGCATGTATGTAAAAATAACATTTACGAGAAAATCGATTTAAAAAAAAATGGAACCAACTAGTTACAACAAAAAATATTAGAACCACATTATTTCTTAATTGAAAAGTCATATACTCATGAGAGTTTTTGCATTCGATAGAGATTCAAAATCTAGAATCGACTGGTGTTAAAAGTGATTTTGCAAAAGTGACACATAAGAGGTCTTAAAATCGTAACGACGATATGCATTACCCCGGTTCGATGTTCAACAGTAGACGCCAAAAGACTGATATATCCTATCTGGTTGCTTGTTAGGAACGAGTGACTTTTAATACAAAACGATTTGGTCATTTTGGTTTGAATTTACGTACCTACTTAGGTAATACAAAACTTTTCCAACGTTTAAAAGTAGACGGCTGAAAAAATATTGCACAATTTGACAAGTCCACAAGTATTTTTTCAGCATGGGGATTTTTTTTTTTTTTCACAGCTCCTATTCCCAAACTAAGTAGAGCTTGTGATATGGGTACTTATATACTTTTTTTGTTGTTGTAAATACATACTTATAATACATAAGAAATACCCAGACCAACACAAACACTTATATTTACAAAAAAAAAAAGGATTTATGTATTATATCCATTGTCTAGTACCCATAGCACAAGCTCTGCTTAGTTTGGGACTAGATGGTGCTGTGTAAAAATGTCCCAAAGATATTTATTATTTATTTTTATTATTTATTTAGAAGCCGGAATTATCAATCTCAAACACAGCATGCAACGTAAAGTTAATTCAGTTTTCCGGGACTGCGACTATTAAGTGGATATGGATATGTTAATCGGACATATATCTTGACTTGGAATGATATATTACATATCCAGTCTTTTACCGGAGCTAACTAGCCCATGTCTACTGTACAACGTGATGAAGAAATCAATTGAAATCCAGGTATTTAACCTCTACTGAACAAATGGCTTCACGCAATGAATTAGTGAAAATACCAAAGCGATAAGATTAGATTATTTTACGATTCATACAAAAACCACTCCTGTATGGTCATAGCAGAAGAATTTGCTAATGAAGGGGTGAATAGGAACAAAAGTGGCCAAGGATTTTAACATTGAAATAAGATAGTTTGTTGCCCACAAATATGTTAGAATGTTTACCAAATTATGTAGAACATTTTTGACGTTTTTGTGGGCAACAAACTATCTTATTTCAATGTTAAAATCTTTACCCACTTTTTTTCCTATTCACCCCTGCATTTCTATTCACCCCGTTTTACGGTATTGTTTGTTGGATAAATAAAAGAGCATTGCACTGTTATTATTTTGTTTGAAGAAGAAAGAGTTCTATATGATCGATGATCATACCTCGTCACTTGTCTCATGGCTTCTTTCACGAGTTTTCAGTCTTACCTAAAAATAAAACTCACTCCGTAAGTATAAGTACCTACCTACCTAATTCTAATATTGGGATCATCATTGTGATGTCAACATTAGGTATACTAACACTTCAGAAATCAAGTGTACATGACAAATACAAACACAAATTAAATAAAGATATCTATATCTAACTCTATACAAGAAAGGAAACGGCTAATCTTTCCGCGAATGTTACATTTCAAGGGAAATGAGTAATTTTCAACTGTCATGATAACATAACAACTTATTGAGAACAAACTTATAACTGTCATAGCACATAAAGCTATTAAATATGTAGATAGGTAGTCACATTTATTTTTTAATTTTATTAAGTAGTTGTTCGATTAAGGTGTAATTAAGTAGTTACTACTACCTATAATTAGTAGAATTTGATACGTCTATAAAAATTATACTTTGCTTCAAATATGGTTAGTTGTAATGACAGCTATATCCATCGGTAAGAAAAACCAACGTAAAGAAAATATAATTCTAAACAACTTGTTTTTAACTTAAAACAGTAAAGTTTATGTCACAAAAAACTGATAAAAATCTTGATGTACCTGCTTCATAAATACATTATTTATGATGACATTTAAGTTATATAAGAAAAACGTAAACAAACACTCGGAAACTACTGCGTAAGAAAAATGACTCATTAATTTTAACTAGAAAGAAAAACAAAGTTCTTTTATATCACCTATAATAATCCACTCAGCTATAAAACCAATTGAACAAACAAAACCTACCTTAGAAACCAAAAATAAAATCCAAAAGTGTCACAGTAGAACACAGAGTATCACAAAAGTCATTATTTATATTATTTTCAAACACGTGAACATTTTTCGCGTCACTTGAACGCACGTCCGACGTCCGGCGCGGTCAGAATCACACTCACAGAGTGCTTTGTATTATAATCACACTGATCGCTCAGGCTGCTGAGCAGCTCAGCAGCAAGGTCAGCAGCACTGGCAGACTCGATAATAGGTATAGTATTGTAGATTAGATGATCAGTCGCGAATTTCATACCTATCGTATGTTCTGGGCTTGCCGTTTAATTAATAGGTAGGTATCAAATTTTCAGAGACAAAGAATGGGCTTTTTCATATAATTTTTTCCAGTAGTATCGGACTTAGTAATTTATTAACTTGAGAGAGTTAGAGAGCATTTAATAACCACGGGAGAACTAAGGAGAGTTGTGACGATTCTATCTGTTTCTAACATATTATTTCAGTCAAAAATAGTCCTATCTCTACGAAACCTACAACTTCAAATAGTTGGTTCATTAAACTATAAGAAACTACTTACTAATAAAGTCCTCAAATTTGCTACGCCTGTAGAAGGCCGCTAAGTTTTAAGTGCCTCATAATGTATTTTACATAAATAAGAACTAACTAACTAGCTTTGAACTTTGAACTGTAAGAAACTACTCTAAAAAAAAGGTAAATTGAACTCCTGGTCCAAGGGTAAATTGACGATCGAAGAGTAAAGAAAGGATTCTGGAAGTCTGCTGGTAGAAATTTTGTTGAAATAAGCAGTACCTTTGTACTAAATACTGTTAATTCTGTCAGCTTTCATTTATTATTATAGAAATCTCTTCGTGCCACAACTCTCCTAGTACAGAGGTAAGATATGACAAGTGTGTACCTATTTGGGGATTAGAAGGTCCTCCTTCTTATAAGCGGTTGAACGCTTGCCTTCCATGCAGGAGGGTCTGAGTTTTAACCCGTTCCGCACCTCTGACTTGTCAAATTCATGTGCGGATCAGGGAGCCGGGACTTTGTACTTACGAATACTTTCATCGTTTTCATTGACTTTCATTCATAAATCAATAGCGCCCCTGGCGGATACGAGGAGGAACTACTGATTTATGAACTATCATTGCTTTTTAACAGTGAAGGAAAACAGCGTGAGGAAACCTGCACACCAGAGTGTTCCATACAGTTCTTGTAGTGCTCCATACATTATTTACTGTTAATTAAGCTTGTACAATCTTTTTGTGTCATTTAAACGGGGAAGGAACTGATTTCTGACACACAGGCTAGATTATAGCTTAGTTCAGAAAACAGAGCTTTCAACAAATTATGAACTTATTTAGTATAATAAATAAAAAAAAATAAAAAAAAATCTGTCTCATCATCATCATCATTTCAGCCGAAAGACGTCCACTGCTGGACATAGGCCTCCCCCAAGCATCGCCACAACGACCGGTCCTGCGCTTTCTGCATCCAGGGGATTCCCGCGACCTTCACCAGGTCGTCGGTCCACCTTGTGGGGGCCTACCCACGCTGCGCCTTCCAGTGCGCGGTCGCCACTCCAGAACTTTACTGCCCCATCGGCCATCCGTTCTGCGAGCAATGTGCTCCGCCCACTGCCACTCAAGTTTGGCAATTCTTCGGGCTATGTCGGTTACTTTCGTTCTGCGAATCTCGTCATTTCTGATTCGATCACGCAGGGACACTCCGAGTATAGACCTCTCCATTGCCCTTTGAGGTTTTATTTATTTATTCAATTCTGTCTGCTTTCATTTATTGTTGTAGAAATCTCTTCGTGTCACAACTCTCTTAGTACAGAGGAAAGATGTGACAAGTGTGTACCTATCTGGGGATTTGAAGGAGGATATTGTGTACCTGTTAAAATATTCAGACACAATTGAAATTGTTAGTGAATAAATAAATAAAATGAAATGAGATAGGTGTGATTTCTGGCTATGGCAATGTTCCCTAACCTCATCTAACAATATTAAATCTTGTAGCCTTGAGCCCCATTTTCTCGTGGTAGCCTTCATCTTTCTAACTAGGCAGTCAGGCCAGGGGGGATTATATCCTGCACGAAACTTCTCACAGGGTTGGATGTAACTTGCGGGTGGAGGTAATTTTTTCAGCCACAGCTTCCAACGAGCCTCAGTTGGACAATCGTGTAGACATCCTCTTGTATGAGTCTTAGGAGTTATTATTTTTAATTTTAATTTTGAATTATAATTTGAATTGTATTTTGAAATTGATTATTTTAATTGAATTACATTTTAATTTATCGATTTTAATTTAATTTATTGATTTTAATTTAATTTGTTTAATTGTAATTTAATTTATTCAATATTAATGTATTTTTAGTTAGTTTAATTTAATTCATTTAATTTGATTATTCAGTTTTAATTTTATTAAATTCAATTTTAAATTTAATTTATACTGATGAAATTTAATTTGAACTTACATAGTATTTTAAGTATTACTAACACTATTGTAGACTGAAATTGTCTGATTAAATAAATAAATAATAATAATTGCAATTTTCAGTTCCTTACTCATTTCGGTTGACATTACCAATAGATCTGTGTGTTTCTGGAAATAATTCTACATCCTGAAGGAAATTAAGAGGGTAATTGAAGGAACTAGGTACTTCCCTCGGTCGTTAGGAGATTCTTACGTCTAAGGAACTACCAATTGAAGGTCTATTGGTGCATCCACACTGCAGTTTGCGGTATCTGATTACTAATTGTTTAATGTTGCTCTTCGCATCCATACCGCAAGTTTAGCATTTACTGAAAATTAATTACATGTTGATTGTTTTTAAAAGTTGAGCAACGTTACCTAACATGTATTGGTGAATCCCATGGAGACAACACCGCAGTCACCTACTTTTTGTAATCGGATGTTGCTTACTGGAAACGATTCTCTACAAAAAGTAGGTAACCGCGGTGTGGATACAACTTATTGCACCTGTTGAAACCGGTCAATTGACTTAAGCCTAACCTTAGAATAATTAGGCTTAGAACCGCAATAGGTAGTCGCACGTGGAGTGAAGCAAATTCGAGTTGGCCTGAAAAGGTTACGTTCAGTACAGCTGATTGTAGCAGCAGTCGGCGAACATTTTAGGTGCCACTTGCGCGCCCATGTCGATTGTTTTTGTGCTTCAACTTTGAGCGGAACTTTGAATGAAACTATCACTCTATGTCTTATTACTCTAAGACCGGAACTTATTACAAACCTAAATGGAATATAAATCATTCTTTGGACTCGTTTAACCTGACTGAGAATCTTAGACCAAAAACAAATCAACACTAATAAAAAAAATGCGAAAGAAGCTCTATATATCTGTCCGTCTGTTTGTTATCTTTTCAGGACCTCCACGAGTGACGATATTTAATTGATCGTCCGGCGCACCCTGGGCAGTCAGCCCCGCTACCAATCTGTTGACTGGCTAATCTTTTCCCCACGACATGAGCTGTTATCATTATGTAGCTCATGTCGATACGATAGAAGAAGAAGGACCTCTGAAATGATTTTGATGAAACTTGGTATAGATGTAGTCCGGAACCTGAAGAAGGACATAGAAAAACAAAAGGATTCCTGCGGAATACGCGATAAACGATATCCACACGAGCAAAGCCGCGAGCAACCTCCAGTAAGAAATAGTAATCTAAATCGAATTTACAACCTACAATTTTCATTCCATATTCAAATTCAATTTACTTCAAATAATAACAATTAATTTGATAACAATCACCAAAGTATGTTGCCTACCTAGAGCACTGATAACCCAATGATTGGTTTATCAGTAAACTTCAATTGATAACTGTAATACGAATTTGATTCTATTGTGAGTCATTAATTTTAAAGTAGTGTATTAATATCACTCTTATAATGCTTATCACGCTTGCTATTCCCCAAGAGGATAAGCAAAAGTGTAGGTACTATTGTTTAAGAGTCACGTACAGTTCGCCGAGGACGGTGGTTTTTCCCATGAGACATGTGGTAAAAGCAAGCTTTCTGTCATTATTTTATAAGCTACATTCCTGTGAGCAACTGGACGAGAGTGGTTGAGGATCGAGGTCAGTAGCATGCTATTGGAAACGTCTATTTTCTGAAGTGGACTACCATAGGTTAATGATGGTGATGAGTCTTATGGACACACATCTAATATCAGTGTTGTTGCTTGTATAAGTTAGGCCTGGTGTTGGCAGGTGAATTAGAGCTCCAATGGAGTGAGCACTTAGAGGGGATCAACGATCCGTTGGTAGACCAGCCGCCAAGTGATTTAGGGCAGGCAGGAAAGGCCTGTAGGCCTAGTGATGGCAGGTGCACACTGAAAGAGTTCAACGGAGTGGACACAGAGTGGTCATAGCGATCCGTTGATATACCAGCCGCAAAATGGTTTGAAGATATTAAGGCAGGCAAGAAAAACCTGCATGCAATCGGCGCAATTCAGAGATTATGTGCCAATACAACGGAGATGAGGCCTTACCTGATGAAGATAAGATGCGATAAGCTCAGATCATCATCATCATCATCACCGAAAGACGTCCATTGCTGGGCATAGACCTCCCTCAAAAGGGGGGGCGGAATATGCCATAATCGCCACGCTTGGCAGGCGGGTTGGAAATTGCAGTTGGTTGGTAAGCTCAGATACCATCTAGTTTTTAAAATAATTGACATTTAAAAGTGATTTTAACATCCGATTTGCTGAATAAATGACTTCAAATTCAAAAGAAAATCTCCATTCCTTATAATACCGACTATTTGTAACATCAATTTTATCATCATAATTATCTTGGAGAGTTCCTATAAGAAAGCGGACTGTTATTCAAGAATCAATTTCTGCGAAATTTGTAACGTTGGGTCTAAAGGTTACTTAAGTGTGTGTTAGTCATTACAGTTATACTATAAGAAATACTATAATAAACGTAGGCGAGTATAGTATTTGGTTTTACTAAAATGACTCATACTATTTACGTGGGAAGGTGAACTATTTATAACTAAGTAGGTAGCTAAACAGACGACAACAGACGAGTCCTTGAGCGGAGACCGCGAATCGGCAAACGCAGCGTGTGGTACTCCCCACCTAGGTGAACCGACGACCTGAAGAAAGTAGCTTGGGGGGACTGGATGCGGAAGACAGGGGACCGAGAGATAGCTACATGTTTTTCTATTATCACCGTATATCTATGAAAAACAATAGGTAGATGTAACAGGAGCTTATTTCAATGTCGTTTTCTAGATTAAATTCGTATTCGGATTACGGGATTAGTAGTACTGAAAACAAGAGTACTCTAGCATTCATCCAATTCCACTCTCGAACTGTAGAAAAGTTCTGGTGCAGTTCTAGTTGATCCTAATAAAAACTCTACTAGATTATTAGATAGTAAAAGTGGAGTAGGTACCTATTTCATTCCAGAAACGATAGAAAACCTTATTATAATTTGATCAATTGTAGGAAATCCAACAGCAGAGCAAATGAGTAATCAATGTATACAAAGAAGGACAATATTTGCTTACTCTCTGCATACCTACCATAAGGGTTTCCCAAAAATTGTGTGGTACAATTGTACCTATGTAGGTAATATCAATTATGCTGTGCAACTATTGAGCAACGAGCTGGTTTAAATGAGGCCATCAACTTCCCGTCAGGAGGCTGCACACAAAACCCCTCGCCAATGAAATACGATTCCACCTTTCATAAGTAAAAGCGCAATAAAACATCAGAACAAAAGTATCGGCGCCATACGAGCAGGATGCGTGTGCGCAAGCCGGAACGCCACGCTGACCTTGAACGACGCTCTACTGATATAACCATGCTGTTTTCTCCGGACATGTGTACTTAGATACTAAGTTTAGGTATTCTGTGCTTAGGTACTGTAAAATTTGGGTTTCTGTTGATACCGGCGAGTTTCTATTCTAGTACTAGTCAGGTTTCTTGACCGTTATCAACTTGTCACCTGGCGTTGTTATTCGTTTAAAATAAACCAGGGGGCATATTCAGACTATTGAAAGGTAACTATGCACTGTGGGCTAACAACACCAGTGTACCACACCATTGCATAAAATTCAAGTACTTTCTGGAAGAAGATTTTTATGCAGGTCCGAGGTTTTATGTAAAGTTCTGGAGTGGCGACCGCGTACTGGAAGGCGCAGCGTGGGTAGGACTCCCACAAGGTGGACCGACGACCTGGTGAAGGTCGTGGGAATCCGCTGGATGCGGAAGGCGCAGGACCGGTCGTTGTGGCGATGCTTGGGGGAGGCCTATGTCCAGCAGTGGACGTCTGTTGGCTGAAATAATGATTATGATGAGGTTTTATGTTGATTACATACATACATTTGACGCTGAAATAGTCACGAAAGTGTAGACTCAGCAAAAATTTAATGAAAAAAATCATTTTCTATGATACTCTCCGATCATTAAGCTGACTTGGCTATAAGTAGGTACTTTAGATACTTTATTTTATTATAATCAGATTGGCTAATCAGTATCCTGTAAGAATTAGACTAGCATGTTCTGTATTTCAACAAGTGATGGTTGTGGATATTGCAATAGCTGATATCTTTGTACTAGTAAGATGCACAGAATCAGTTTTCAACACAAATAAAGATCCCTAACTCTCTTCTAAACTCTAGTTACTCTAGTTTCATCATTATCAGGCCTTGTAGGGTTTGGCGCTTTCAGCTGCATTGATTCGATTGTACTAAATCCTGGTCACAATGGTATTACATAGACCCTGGGAGAGTCCGTCATGGACATTCACTGAATGTTGATACTTATCTTCCTACGTTCTCCACAGCTCAGCTTAAAGCCGTACAAGAGTTGGTTTTAAAAATAGCTTTGTGCACATGTAGCTGTCCAATGGTTGTAGTCCTGTGACTACGTCGCTGTAAACTTTCAACCCCCATTGCTTCCCCTTCGAGGTTGAATTTTGAAAAAGGGTTTCTATGGGAGAGTCCTCTGTTTTAAGTAGCAGGGCCTTAACTAGAAGCTCTGGAGCCCGAACAGTAAGTGATCGAGGGCCTTCGGTGCCCTTTTTTTCTTGTTCGAAGGTTCCCTATGCTCTTGATACTCAATCATTGGTTTGCATTCCACAATGTAGACTTAGGTGCCATGGTAACTTAACTTATAAAATTATTGTAAGCCCTGTCGGGCACAGCAAATATAGAAGGGAGCAAGAGGAATGCTTGTTGACTCCAGTGAACAGTCCTGGTTGTCTTGCTTATAGCTACGACCTCAATATGTGGTCTAAACCTCAGATTAATAACTGGTCTAAACACATTGTACACTGCGTTTTGTGTTGCATGATAACAATTACCGTTTTCGAGAAGCTCATTAGCCAAACGTGCTACAAAAGTAAATATAGTTATTTTAAGACTCGCTTCAAAATAACCACAGACATTCCGACAATAATCGCTCAGTCTTAGTTTAAACAGTGCCTCTATGAACCCGCGTTTCGCAAGAGCGCGTGAGGTTAGATCAATAAGAGTGACCTTAAAAAACAATCTACTGGCATTGTCTCGTATGTGATTGTATGTGTGTTTGTTTAATAAGGAAAACATGGGAAAGGATGGACTTAAGGTTAAAGCTATTTTATCCTTAAATAGACATTTTATACAGTCTCACATTGAGGAAATAGAATTGGGAACTTGTATGTTTTTGATGATGGTATCTTTCAATGATTGAGTTGTGGATATTAATGAAACGAAGTGAATAGCAGTCACGTTGTGTAAAATACTGATATATTTAGCTCATCTAGTTAGACAGAACTACAAAAATACAAAAATACCTCTACCTGAAAGTCCAAAACCGACTCCAACAGACAGCACGATATCAGATCTATTTAATCTGGATACACTGGAAACTGATTCCAAAATAGTTGCACAAAGTGTACTATGATGAAATGATCATGAATGTTAGAAAATTCTGACATAATCAGCAGCCTTTTTGTACCTTAACACATTCACTGTCGAGACAGCAGACATTATAGTTAAATAGTCGTCTGTGACTTCCTTATTTCTTATACTCCAGGCTAGCACCAGGACTCTGACTCTTTCAGCTTGTCCAAATAAAGGTTTATTTTTTCTTAGGAAATGTTTTCCAGTTTCATTGGTAAAATTCACGTTTGAAATTTGTCACAAGGATTTAATTTCATCTCGTATTTATTATATCGAAAAATAAATAGCAATTGCACATGTAGGTACCAGCGGCCCAACGTTGAATGAATATTTTAAAGAGGCAAAACTGGTTTGTAGTACTTAAACGTTGATTTATCTACCTGTTACAATACAACCTTGATCTTAAAACCTTGAACTTGTTTGTAAATAATATCATTATATTGAGTGTATTATGTATGCATGGAGTATTTCTTATTTCCTACGTCATGAATTTACATATTATATCTATATTATCAAGGTTATGAATTATGATTAAGATCTTGGACAACAGCGCATTCAGATCTTCCTTCATATATAACCATGACTCAATAATTTTGTATTAGGAGGAAGAATATTTTTTAGGTGGTATTAATACTTCAGAACAAGGGCGTCACCAGCCAATGGGCCAGGGGGGGAGGCAAGATGATAGATCGAGGATATGAATTGTAGGTAAAACAAATATAATTTGTAAAGTTTAAAGCATAAACTTCTTGGGTTTTTTGTGAATATTGCGACTACTTTATTATTTAAATCTTCTAGGTTCAAGTCACTAGGGGGGAGAGCACACCCCCCCCCCTCCACCCCCCGGTGACGCCCATGCTTTAGAACGTGCTATAATCAAATGGTTCTCAGTGGACGGCACAAAAAAAAAGATTCAGGATTAAATAATCATCATAATTCACAGATGTTTTGACCCACTGCAGGGAAAAAACCAATATATTTTTAGCCGACTGCGCCAGGAGGGTTATGTTTTTCGAGTGTATGTATGTATGTATAATGTAGAATCTGTCAAAAATAGTATCTGTCAAATGTAGAATCTGTCAATAATAGACTATGATGTCAAAACTAGAATATTCATGTCAAATATCAACTAAACGAACGCTCGCTTATGTCGAATTCCAATATAGCACCCATTCCCGTAAGCATCGGAGAATCTACACTCGAAGTTGTTGACGATTATGTATACCTAGGACAAACTGTCCAGCTAGGTAAGTCCAACTTCGAGAAAGAGGTCAATCGTCGAATCCGACTCGGTTGGGCAGCGTTCGGGAAGCTACGCAATATCTTCTCGTCCAAAATACCGCAGTGTCTCAAGACGAAAGTCTTTGACCAGTGTGTGTTGCCAGTAATTACTTACGGTACTGAAACGTGGTCGCTCACAATGGGCCTGATAAGAAGGCTCAAAGTCACTCAAAGGCCAATGGAGAGGGCTATGCTCGGAGTGTCCCTGCGTGATCGAATCAGAAATGAGGAGATTCGCAGGAGAACGAAAGTAACCGACATAGCCCGAAGAATTGCCAAACTTAAGTGGCAGTGGGCGGGGCACATTGCTCGCAGAACGGATGGCCGATGGGGCAGTAAAGTTCTGGAGTGGCGACCGCGTACTGGAAGGCGCAGCGTGGGTAGGCCCCCCACAAGGTGGACCGACGACCTGGTGAAGGTCGCGGGAATCCACTGGATGCGGAAGGCACAGGACCGGTCGTTGTGGCGATGCTTGGGGGAGGCCTATGTCCAGCAGTGGACGTCTTTCGGCTGAAATGATGATGATGATGATGAACGCTCGGTCCTCTCCTTCCGCATTCATTCCCCCGCTAGATGGACTGACGACCTGAAGAAGGTTGTACTCTAATTTTATTTTACTTACACTTATTGCTAATTCTAATCCCTGCCCTAGATCTGCGTCCGCCTAATGTGAAGACGGTGCTGTGAAATGTGAAAAAGACAACCTCTGTGGTCTAGTGGTTTGAGTGTTGGACTGCTGATAACAAGGTCGTGGGTTCGATTCCCAAAGGACACAAATATTTATGTGATGAACATAAGTGTTTGTGTTGGTCTGGGTGTTGCTTATGTATTATAAGTGTGTATTATGGGGTGCAGTAAAAGAGCCTCCACGAGTGACGATATTTAATTGATCGTCCGGCGCACCCTGGGCAGTCAGCCCCGCTATCAACCTGCTGACTGGCTAATATTTTCCCCACGACATGAGCTATTATCATTATGTAGCTCATCTCGACACGAAGAAGAAGAAGTATGTATTTACAAAAAAAAGTATTTAAGTATTATATCCATTGTCTAGTACCCATAGCACAAGCTCTGCTTAGTTTGGGACTAGATGGTGCTGCGTAAAAAATGTCCCAAAGATATTATTTATTTAAATATTGCTCAGAGGGCCTAGTGCGACTTTTACACTTACCGCACACTTCGGTCGAATTCATTCCATTTCTATTTCATCTGCCGCTACTGATTTATGAATGAAAGTTATCCAATTCGATGGCAGTACCGGTAAGTGTTAAACCCGCACTATACCCTCTGACCTCTCAGTACAACCGTAACAATAATTAGTTTTAAGACGCGATTTACAGCATCTTGATGAATTCATGGTCCGTGTGGTGCCGGACTTAAAGAATAGCACCACCCTTATCTCTTCTCATGGGTGTCGTAAAAGGCGACTAAGGGATTCACCAGAGGATGGGCAGCAGCGTTCTCTGAGTATTTAACCAACCAACTGCGATCGCCAACCCGCCTGCCAAGCGTGGCGATTATGGCATATCCCCCCCCTTAATTGGGGGAGGCCTATGTCCAGTAGTGGACGTCTTTCAGCTAGCTTTCAGCAGTAATGTAATGATTACAGCATCTTGGCGGGCGCGAATGCAGAGCGGGCATAAAGTCGAGCAAAATCATTGAGTGTTCGATGCCTAAGATCTAATAATACAATGCCAGTAAGAAAAAGAGGCTGTAAAAGTCAGTCAGATCAGAGACAGCACGACTGCCTGCAGTTACATTATGCTCATATCACTAAAGAAATCGGCAAAATAAAATGCCTTTCTTTAAAATATATAATTGTGTGTCTGTAAATAAACAACCATTTTAAGAATAGCAACCCGTCTCAAGGCTGTCGGCTGTGCCTTATCTCCATTGTTATTACTTTTCAGAGTTCCGTAACTACTAAAATAAACCCTTACATTATATGTCTTGCCTTCAGCTAATTTGATGCTATGTCCAGAACAGTGCGTACAGCAGCCTGCACTCATGTGCATGCTGCTGTACGCACTGTACGTAAAATACTTAATGTACTAAAAAGTACATTTACGTAACCTTGTGCCTTTTTGCTAAAATTAATTAATTGGTGATTAAAATTGTAAGTATAGAAAACACAGAAGTCCATAGAGTAATTTTTAAAAAAAATGAGACTTTTCTACACAGCACCATCTAGTCCCAAACTAAGCAGAGCTACTATGGGTTTTAGACAATGCCCGAATATTATTCTAGAATATAAAATTCAAAAACATGGTATTTACCATGATCGAGATTCACACCTGACCAGCAGTTTGGTCACTTTTCGTTTCGAACCGGCCTTAAACCGCGTAGTTCACACGACCGTAATATATGTAATAATGTTATCATTATATTATTATGTGTGCCTGTATGCAATATATTTAAAAAAGAAGTATTAATTAACCTTGTAAGTTCATAAGATTTTGTTTTTGTTTGGGATACTGAAAACATGTTACTTTGATAGATTTTACATTATAGTTAGATTTTCAATAATTAGTTAAGAAAGGCCTAAAATGGCCTGTGAAATGAAAATGTTGAAAATCTCTGCTGCGTAGGTAAAAAAGGAATTCTAGACCACCGTCTTTCTAGCTTTTCATTGCTCATTTCTCCACCTTAGAGTGTGGAGAAATGAGCAATGAAAAGCTGGTGACCACTAAAATAGGTCTTCTCAGTCTCGCGGCGAGGCGGGTCAGGAAGGAAGACTCCCTCGCTGATTCAATCCGCCGCAAGAGGATGGGCAGGCGCAGGCATCTTTTTGGTGATCTGATGTCGTTCTAAGAGATGCCAACGATAGATTGGGGAGTCTATCGTCTGTATTGCACGGCCCGCGAGCTGTGTTGAATATTATAGTGGTGATGAGGTGTGCCCGGACATCGCCCAGAGAGAGTTTAAGTTAAAAGTGGAAGGCCTTGAAGTGGATCGCGAATATCATGCATTGCAGTCCTCGTAGCCCATACATCCAAGACGAGAGTAGGCAAACAGCGGAGTTTTTAGTGGGTACGAGTCCCACAGTCATACGACACCGCCTCCCCGAGTGGATAATGTCATTATGATACTTTATTGTACACACAAATACACATTAATATTACAATAGGAAAGCTTATGTACATCGGCGAGCTTAACTCAAAAATGAGTTTTCTTACAGCAAACCTCATGTCAAATGTCATGTTGGTGTGACATCATCATCATCATCATCATCATTTCAGCCGAAAGACGTCCACTGCTGGACATAGGCCTCCCCCAAACATCGCCACAACGACCGGTCCTGTGCCTTCCGCATCCAGCGGATTCCCGCGACCTTCACCAGGTCGTCGGTCCACCTTGTGGGGGGCCTACCCACGCTGCGCCTTCCAGTACGCGGTCGCCACTCCAGAACTTTACTGCCCCATCGGCCATCCGTTCTGCGAGCAATGTGCCCCGCCCACTGCCACTTAAGTTTGGCAATTCTTCGGGCTATGTCGGTTACTTTCGTTCTCCTGCGAATCTCCTCATTTCTGATTCGATCACGCAGCGACACTCCGAGCATAGCCCTCTCCATTGCCCTTTGAGTGACTTTGAGCCTTCTTATCAGGCCCATTGTGAGCGACCACGTTTCAGTACCGTAAGTAATTACTGGCAACACACACTGGTCAAAGACTTTCGTCTTGAGACACTGCGGTATTTTGGACGAGAAGATATTGCGTAGCTTCCCGAACGCTGCCCAACCGAGTCGGATTCGACGATTGACCTCTTTCTCGAAGTTGGACTTACCTAGCTGGACAGTTTGTCCTAGGTATATATAATCGTCAACAACTTCGAGTGTAGATTCTCCGATGTTTACGGGAATGGGTGCTATATGGGAATTCAACATAACCTTTGTCTTGTCCATATTCATTTTAAGACCCACTCTATCAGAAGCTCTACTGAGGTCATCGAGCATTGTACCGAGGTCCTCCATGGTTTCAGCCATGACTACTATGTCGTCGGCAAACCGAAGGTGAGTGATGTACTCGCCGTTTATGTTAATGCCTAGCCCCTTCCAGTCCAGAACCTTGAAGACATCCTCCAATGCAGCAGTGAACAGTTTCGGAGAGATCACATCTCCCTGTCTCACACCTCGCTGCAGAAGGATAGGTTTCGAGGCTTGATCCTGTAATCGGACTGACATAGTGGCGTTTTCATACAAAGACTTTAACACTTCGATGTACCGATAGTCAATCTGGCACCGTTGAAGAGACTGTAGTACCGCCCAAGTCTCGATCGAATCGAAGGCTTTCTCGTAGTCCACAAACGCTAAACAAAGAGGCAAGTTATACTCTTCGGTCTTCTGTATAACCTGCCGCAGCGTATGTATGTGGTCTACGGTGCTAAAGCCTTTTCGGAAACCGGCTTGTTCGGGAGGCTGGAAGTCGTCAAACCTGCGCGAAAGACGGTTCGTAATGACTCTCGAAAACAGCTTGTAGACATGGCTCAGAAGTGAGATGGGCCTATAATTCTTCAGTAGAGCATTATCGCCCTTTTTGAAGAAGAGTACCACCACACCTCTGCTCCATGCCTGTGGCGTTCTTCCCTCGAGAATGACGGAATCAAAAAGCTTCTGAAGGGCCTTAAGGATCGGTTTTCCACCCGCCTTCAGGAGTTCGGCCGTAATTCCGTCATCACCCGGTGCCTTGTTGTTTTTGAGCTGCTTCAGAGCCATCCTAATCTCGTACAGGCTGACGTCCGGGATATCTTCGGTATAGTGTCGGGTCAATCTAGCTCTTGGGTCGTGAGCCCGATTTACAGCGGGTGTCCGGGTGGACGTGTATAACTGTCCATAGAACTTCTCGACCTCCTTCAATAGCTCTGGCTTGGAGGATACGACTCTGCCATCGTCGGTCCTCAGTTTTGCAAGCTGGCTCTGCCCAATAGACAGGTCTCTTGCGAAGACTTTGGAGCCCTTGTTCTTCTCTATCGCGTCTTTAATACGTTCCGTATTAAATTGGCGTAGGTCACTTTTCAAGGACTTTGAGATCTGTCTATTGAGCTGCCGGTACTTAGTCGCATCATCTGAGGACTGCAGAATCATCTCGCGTCTTTCCGCCATAAGCTCAAGGGTGTGGTCAGAGAGCTTTTTGTTTCTATTTGTACGACGGGTCCTAAAGATCCTAGACCCGACCGTATGGACAGTTTCCACAAACCCATCGCTGTAATCGTCCACTGAGCTCCCTAGGCATTCGAAACGATTCTGAAGTTCGAGCTGAAAGCTCTCGGGGTTTTGGATTTGGATCGGTGCTGGACGGAGCGTAGACTTCATCAGTCGAGATCTTTCCAGCTTGATGTTCAGATTCAATGTGCCTCTTACCAAACGGTGATCGCTTCCGGTTTTGACCGCGTTGATCACAGAGACATCATTGAATATTTGCTTCTTCGTCGACATAATGAAGTCAATCTCATTTTTTGTTACACCATCAGGGCCCAACCAGGTCCACTTCCTATGCTCACGCTTTCTGAAGAAAGAGTTCATCATATAGAGTCCCTCCTTTTCCATAAAGCCGGCCAGTAGATGACCCCGGTGGTTCCGATATCCATATCCAAATTGCCCCAATCGCAGCTCATCATCGTAGCGATTGCCCAGTTTCGCGTTGAAGTCTCCCATGACAACAGTGAAGTGAGTTTTAGAGCCATGCATGGCTCTCGAGATATCCTCATACATGGTCTCCACCTCATCGTCGGGGTGATTCGAGGTCGGGGCGTATACCTGTATAACCTTCAACGAATACCTTTCGGTTATTCTGAGTATAAGGTACGCCACCCTGGTCGAAACACTCTCGATCTTCACTATGTTGTTCACAAGAGACTTGTGGACGATAAACCCGACACCGCCCTGGGAAAGTTGATCGCCCTCCCGGAAATAGAGCAAGTTACCGGATTTGAGGATTATCGTGTCCTCCCCCTCTCTTCGGACTTCAGATAACCCTACGATATCCCATCGTAACCTGCTCAATTCTTCCTCGAGTTCGACAAGCTTCTCGTCGGTCCGCAGTGTACGTGTGTTGTATGTTGCCAGGTCCAGTCTTTTTTTGTTATGGTAGCCGGTGTGACATACGATAGGTATTTTCTTCGTCTCAAAAAAAGGCCTACTCGGTCTCATAGACCGCTTAAATTTAATCCTACCTACGTATGTACGTTACGTATCAAAACTTGACCCCATAAAAACCTAAACGATGTCGACGAACACAGAACACACGAGCTCCAAGTATACCGCGATAATTTTCAACTAGGTCAATTGTACCAAAATATTTTTAACCCGCAACTGATCGATGTACGGTCTTATTGACCGACTGACCGGCAAACAGACATAAAACATGGTCGGCGGTAAAAAACTTGTTGGTAGGTTAACTGTTTGCACGACTTACTACATGTAACGTATAAATGGTAGGGCAAAGATTAGATTAACATTGTTGATTGACGGGCAAAATTAATATCCAATCTATCCACGATTTGCCCTACTAGAGATAGGATTTTGACATAAGCTCCATACAAAATATGTCAAATTTCTGTCTCTAGTAGGGTAAATCGTATTGAATATATAACATAATATATATCGTATTGTATCGTATCGTATCTATTATCGTTTTCGATTGGATATTAATTTTGGCCGTGAAGGGGTAAAATTTTTTTTTTTTCATGATGGAAGATATATTTGAAGATACCAGGCCCCTCAGAAAGTATTGCGAAAAAAAGTTTTTATATATGGGAGACTGGCCAGTTATAATGTTTTTCGAAAATATGATTATTTATAAGTAAAAATAAGTAAGTTCCAATTTCAAAATTTCCCTCCACATTTTTAGCGAGTTAATTCAAAGTATTGTGTCTCACTGAAATATGGATCTGCGCCGGGAACATTTTAGAGCTATGATTTTATACGATTTCAAGTGTCGCCTGAAACCGGATGAATCGTACGATAGACTTCAAATGGCATTCATGGATGAAGGCCCTTCCAAGGAAACCGTGTATCGTTGGTATAACGAATTAAAGCGCGGTCGACCAACTTTGGGGGATGACGAAAGAAGCGGTCGCCCTTTGACGGCTGTTACCGAAGAAAACGTGCTAGCAGTGAAAAATTTAATCCAAGACAATAGGCGAATTACATATCAGGAGATTCAACACATATTGAAGATTGGATCGGGAAGCGTTCACGAGATTCTACACAGCCATCTTCGCGTGAGGAGGATAGTATCACGCTGGGTGCCGCACAACCTCACCGATGCTCAGAAGCAGGCCCGGGTGGAATGGTGCCGTGATATGCTTAACAAATTTGAAGCAGGCTCGTCTCGGCGTGTTTACGACATCGTTACAGGTGATGAGTCCTGGATTTATCAATACGACCCAGAAACCAAGCGCCAGTCGACTGTTTGGGTGTTTCAAAATAAAACTTTTTAACAAAAAATTGAACCGACGAAAAGTGAAACTGAAAAGCGAAAAATAACTATTTATGAGTCGGCGCCAAACGAACTTTTAACATGCAAAGTGCGTGTAAGTTGCAAGTGGCCGAGCGGAGAACGCATTTTTGGAAAGTTATTGTTTATCGTTGAAAATTTCACGTTGTATTTGATGTGACGTTGTTTTTATTATTTATTTAAAGTAATTTAATGATCTTCGTTAATTGGTTGTTTGGCGCCGACTCATAAATAGTTATTTTTCGCTTTTCAGTTTCACTTTTCGTCGGTTCAATTTTTTGTTAAAAAGTTTTATTTTTCATTTTTTTGTGGTTAAAATCTAACTCCAGGTCTCCATTATGTCGTAGTGTCCAGAACTATATTTATATGTGTCAAGTTTCAACAGAATCGGTTAACAGGTAAGAATTCAGTGGGTGAACAAACACTCATCCCCTGTTTTACTACCCTTAGGGGTGGATTTTGATTTTGAAATTTAAATGGGACCAACTTCGAGATATACCCTATCCATTAAAAAAAGAATTATCAAAATCGGACCACTCTGTAAAAAGTTATGCGTGGTCATACATAAAAAAAAAAAAAAAAAAAAAAAAAAAAAAAAAAAAAAAAAAATATATACGCGTCGAATTGAGAACCTCCTCCTTTTTTTCGTCGGTTAATGAGCCAACGCCTACCAAAGTGAAGCGATCTAGAAGCGGGGGTAAGATTTTTATCGCTAGCTTTTTTAATTTGACTGGCCACTTGGTATCAATTCCCTTACGGGATCAAAGAAGCATTAATGCCGAATGGTATACTACCAAATGTTTGCCAGAAGTTTTCTCTGTTATAAGCAACAAGCGACCAAACACAGGGCTCCGCGGGCTACTGCTCCACCACGACAATGCACCTGCGCACACCGCACTCAAAACGAGGGACTTCCTGGACAGCACGCCAGTCAAACTCCTGGGTCACCCTCCTTACAGCCCTGATCTAGCACCGTGTGACTTCTTTTTATTCCCAAAAATAAAAAATCAGCTCAAAGGGATACAATTTTCGTCGCCGGAAGATGCGCTGGCTGCGTTCGAGCAGGCTGTAAACGAGGTGTCTGCGGCGGACTGGAAAAAGTGTTTTGAAAACTGGTTTAGGCGCATGAATCTTTGTATAGAGGCTGGTGGAAAGTACTTTGAAAAGATTTGATAAAAATATATGTACGTATAGAACATTTTTTTTTAGTTTCGCAAAACTTTCTGAGTGTCCCACGTATATTTAGAAGTAGGTACCTAATATGAAGTATCATGTTGCTTGCATTGGTTGATGCATGTAGTGTTTGTTAATAATGAAACTGGATGTCGCTTTTAAAACAGAAAGAATTTAAAAACTACGTATTTTTATTAATAAATAATTATTAACACAACGTAAGAAATTAGACAAAAATTTAATAAATTATATTAGGGATTCACACAAAGTGACAGAGAAACGGCAACCCAAAATACAAACACGGTAAATAAATGTAAGAAGCAAGATACTTGTAGACAGGTACTGAAAAAGGTATATCTGCTGAAAATATAAAAAGAGACAAAAACGTAATAAACACTATTTCAACGGTCTGTGAAAAAGGTGATTATTTATCGAAATATCTTGCCTAATCCGTAAATAATTCTAAAAACTTATCTTCATTCTTTCCCTCCATATTTATCAACCAGAACAATCAAAATATAATTTCATTGAATCGTTTACAGACATGATAAACAAAATAATGTGTTGAGAAAAGAGCGCGAAATTTAGCTACCATTACGTATTACGTATCAAACAGCTGTGAATTAAAACAAACAAACTGAATGTTACAAAAATAGATAAATGAGAAATCTATTTGTAAAATACTTGTCAAAAGTATTTTTTGATTTTTAAACTATGATCTATTATTTTAATAAAAATAATAAGTTGATTATTTTACTAATAAAATATGTATCATCAATATGACATTATTATTTGTTGACAAATTGTTTTTGTTTACCTTTTTTGTCGTTAGCGAGTTTACGAACATTCTTTTTCTTAATTTGTTACAAAAGTCTCATAAAAAATATACAAAAATAACCACATGTCTATAGACAAGTATGCTATTTGCATCCCTGGTGGGGATCGAACCCACGACCTTTGGATTAGAAGTCCAACGCGCTATCCTCTGCGCCACAGAGACTGTGATATAGTTATGTATTATATAGGTCTGCAATGGCTGTACTTACGTATTTTTAACCAATTAATTAAGCGTGTATACTGAAGCTGAAAAAGGTTAAACATATTTGATTTACGTCAAAGGTTCTATAGGTATCGATGTTATGTCAGTTTTTTTTACGTCTGAATGCTTGGAATAGTTAAAACAAAATTGACAACGAAGTCGGTTAATGAGGCGACAATCCTGTGCGACAATCGGTTGACTTTTGATTATGACACTTGATTCTGAGTTTGATTTAGTTATTTATCTGTGGAGTTTGACATGCGAGTTTTAGGGTTGGTCTTAGTAATATTTCTAACTAGGTGGACCAATATTTTTTGTCTGTAGTAAAGTGGAAACTAATTACCTATGTTCTTACTCCTGATAATTTCATTTTTATATATTTCGTTCTGGGTTTCATGACAATCTAATTATTTTCTCGGATACCGAGCTTCATTGTTACGGCGTTTTTCTGGTTGATCACAATTTTATTGTAGATGCTGGTTTAGAGGAGTTGCTACGTGAGACAGGTTTGTCTCAATTTATTCGCTAAGTGGCAAATTAGTAGTTTTGCATATAATCAAGGACCAACTTCATTAATGTATTAGTCTCCGAAAAAAAGTGTTTTGTTGCTCAAAGCAATACTGGTGATAAAATACAAACGATACAGCGGTAGCGATCTACCCACAGGATCTACCTAATACAAATAAAGGGTAAAAGGAACAAGAATTGCAGTAATTTAATAAAAAACTTTATTAATGTTGCAAAAATTAGAAACTAAACTGCAAAACACAAACGCTTGAATAGAAAAATATAAGTTAGTTACTACCATGGTATAATAACACCAGGTAGTCTCTTCCCGTGACAGCTAGGTCACGTGATTGCCTCCGTACTACGTCATCGGCCGTGGAGCCAATAGCGGGCTGTTAGCGTGACACTTGTCAGTTTGATGTGCTGCCACTTTGTGAAAATAAATTACCCGAGCAAAATGCATTTATTCATTTACTTTCTTCTATATAGAATCACTTTTTAACTAGTAATTTAATATAGTTTCCTTTATTAACTAATTAGATGAATAACACGAGATAACAAATAGTTAGGCTAGCTAGGAAATTATTTTATATTCATTATGAACAAAAATCTCCTTAAGTATATTGAAGATATCAATCAATGGCAGCACTGATCGTGACGTAGCTTGGAGGCATCGCGCTGTCATTGCCGGAAGAGAATACCTGGTGAAACATCTTATTATACCATGGTTACTACTTACAGCTGTAGGAAACAAAAGAAGATCATTTTATTCCAATTACAAAAAAATCACAGACATTAAGTACCTACTCTTAAAAGGAAACATGTTAAGAAAAAAATCATTTGTATTTTACCAAAAATAAAAGGGCAGGAAATTCAACGAACCCCGAATTAAGTTTAAATGTTCCTACGGGACCCGCCTTGTGGCGCATGAGTGACATTTGCTACTCGCATTTTATCTTATTCATCCTTTTATGAAGTACACAGTTTTATAAAAAAAAAAAACGAAAATTACCAACGCAATTAAAAGGCTTTATTCAATAAAAAATGCGCATAGAATTGAGAACCTCTTCCTTTTTTAAATCGGATATAAATAGCATAAATGACTTTTTTTCGAATAAAATAGATCTATGAAAAAATAAGAAAAATAAGTGAAAAATAATATGATGAATAATATATTTTTAAAGCACGTTTTTAAAAAGAAAGCGAGTTAATATTGCTTTTTAGTCTTGAGCTATGTTTAAAGTTTCAAGTCTCGTGCTCATCGGGAAGTTAGTGCAAAATTTGTACCGAACAGACAGACAAGACTGAGGGCGAGTTAATAAAAATGTGGTAATAAGACAATTTCCGTAGAAAAAAAGTATGAAAATACAATTTTTTTATAGATCTATATAATCTATTACATTATCTGATCACATCATGTATATTTTCCAGGAGGTAAAACGTCATACAGTATGATAAAATTTCAATAAAAAAAAAACCAAAGCTTCTTATAGGTAAACACAAAAACGATCCAAGCTAAAATAATTTACTCCAAACTTGAGAAAGGAAATAATTATTCTTTATAGAAAAGTTTCTAATTAAATAACAAAAATTACAAAAAGATTTACGTCACATGCGAATTGTACAACTTGTGAAATATCGCATCCCTGGTGGGGATCGAACCCACGACCTTTGGATTAGAAGTCCAACGCGCTATCCTCTGCGCCACAGGGACTGTGAGAGTCTCGCCGTAATAACGTATTAGGTTCTACGTCACCCACACGCCTACACGTGAC
Source organism: Asteroscopus sphinx (assembly GCA_949699075.1). NCBI lineage: Eukaryota > Metazoa > Arthropoda > Insecta > Lepidoptera > Noctuidae > Asteroscopus > Asteroscopus sphinx. Next base: position 30,674,381 of record OX453003.1, read on the forward strand.
GGGCTTCTACGGACTTTTATATGTGTGAGTAATATTGGCAACTCGCACAGCACAGACGAATGTCGTAGTAGGAAATACGATGTTTTTAATTCGTATTGAATGAACATTACGGTTTACATAATCATAATGACGCTTGCTTCATATCGGGTTGGACAGTTTCCATAAAGGTGCTGAAAAACTGAACACTTAAATGTTCATTCATAAATCGGTATTTTACAGGTTGTCGACCTTCAATGTTATAGCAAGTTTAGTGTCAAGGTTATCTACCATAACCAAATGTATTGTACACACGGCTACACATCAAGCTGTACAAACCAGTAAAGGCTGGCCTCGCGTTGTAAGGAAAACCTATACAATGCGAGGTCAGCTTATACTGGAAATGTACAGATTGATGTGTAGCCGTGTGTACGACATACGTGGAATAAAATATTTGTCAGTTGTGTTATATTTTGTCATTTACAACATGTTATTGAAATAACTGAAAACCTCTTAAGGGGTCATTGTACTCATCAGTATGAACAACTTTTACTATGGGACCAACACTGAAATCGTGAAAAGAAATCAGCTATTCCCCTCCATTTTGTCGATTTATGTGAACATAAATGTATGGCGCAGCAGACATTTGTTTCGCGATTTCAGGGTTGGTCCCATAGTAAAAGTTGTTCATACTGATGAGTACAATGACCCCTTAAGAGGTTTTCAGTTATTTCAATATTTCTGTGGGTCGTACTAAGTACATAATACATACTATTTGATTAAACTGCTAAAGAATTAGTAGTCATAGAACTACCTGTGCTACACAGTAGTTCACAGTATTTCGACAGCTCATTACCGACTGAACATCTGAACAAATAAAATGTGTGTATCTAATCTACTTAGATACACTGTTTTACTGCTTTGTGTGAGTCAGTTATAATAACAGAAGAGAGAAGAAGAAGATTGATAGGTAGGTAAATAATAAATAATAATAATAAATATTTTTGGGACAGTTTTGCACAGCACCATCTAGTCCCAAACTAAGCAGAGCTTGTAATATGGGTACTAGACAATGGATATGATACTTATATACTTTTTCTTACGTGGACACTGACAGTTGGGCTAGTCCACAAATTTAAAGTCGCTCAGCGAGCTATGGAGCGAGCTATGCTTGGAGTTTCTTTGAAGGATAAAATCCGCAACGAGATTATCCGGAGAAGAACCGGAGTGACCGACATAGCTTGTAGGATCAGTAAGCTGAAGTGGCAGTGGGCTGGCCATGTCTGTCGAAGGACCGATGGCCGTTGGAGCAGACGAGTCCTTGAGTGGAGACCGCATATCGGCAAACGCAGCGTAGGGCGCCCCCCTGCCAGGTGGACCGACGACCTAAAGAACGTGGCTGGGGGGGACTGGATGCGGAAGGCAGAGGACCGAGCGTTGTGGCGCAACTTGGGAGAGGCCTATGTCCAGCAGTGGACTGCGATAGGCTGAGTTGATTGATTGATACTTTTTTTTTGTAAATACATACTTATAATACATAAGAAACACCTAGACCAACACAAACACTCATGTCACATCACACAAATATTTGTGTCCTGTGGGAATCGAACCCGTCAGCGGTCTGACACTCGAACCACCAGACCACAGAGGTCGTCAGAGGTGATATGTGATTTTTTAATGGTATTGAAACTGAAGGGGAAAATTTACAAGATCATGATAAGACCTGTTGCCTTGTATTGAACTACAAAAGGCATGAATGAAAACTAATTGCATGGAGTTAAAATAAGAATGTTAAGAGGAATGTATCATAATCATCATTTTAGCTAAAAGTCGTTCACTGCTGGACATAGGCCTCCCCAAAGGGCGGTATATGCCATAATCGCCACGCTTGGCGGGTGGGTTGGCAATCGCAGTTTGTTGAGTAAATACACAACCAACGAGGAATGTAAGGTGTAATGAATTAATGATAATGGATAGGGTAAGGAATGAGTATGTTAAAGGGAGTTTGAAAGTGAATAGAGAAAAGCTATTTTTTTATATATTATAAATAAATAAATAATAATAAATAAATATTTTTTTAAATGTTTTTTCTTTGTTTTGTAGAAATATTTAAAAATATAATTTATATGTAGATTTACTGCAATAAAGAAAATAATAATAAATATATTTGGGACATTTTTACACAGCACCATCTAGTCCCAAACTAAGCAGAGCTTGTGCTATGGGTACTAGACAATGGATATAATACTTATCCTCTATACTGGCAAGTGGCAACGGCCATCTTGAGCGATCTGTCATAACTGGCAAGCCCCCAAGGTCATGTCATGGTCACTCAAGGTCACGTACGAATTTTTTGAAGGATGGCTAAACGAGTAGTAGCCGATTGTCGCGGTAAGTAAGTAAGTGAGTAAACTTTATTGTTTCTGATTGAGTGGTTACAGTTGTTATACATACATGATAGTGTTAGAAACATCAATCAGCCCATTTTGGGCATACAATATTTTTTAGGATAGGTAATATTATTTCTTATGTTATGGTATGGGCGTACGATGAGGAGAAAATAAATACAGGACCATGTGACAAAGTCGGTACGTTTTAAGAGGAAGTAGGATGGCTATAAGAGAAGACGCAGACCAAAGAATAGACGGATGTATTGTGTGAAAGACAATATTCGCTGAGAAGGAAATGAATACTGAGATAAAGTGTCATAGAGAAAACACGCTGGCTGCTCCAATATAAATTGGGATGAGGGCAGGAGTTTGATCCTTTGGTTCTTCCCATATTTGTTCAAATTGGATTCATGGGAAGACCCAGGATAACGAATCATTTTAGATAAAGTTCACCATGTTTGGCTGACTTCTAGATAGATTTTTATTTCTAAAAGACGTAGAGTGGAGTGGTGTTGATCAGTGTTTTCAATGATAGGATACATCCAAGGAGCTATCATCCTGACATAGCTGGTTAGGAGCCCACGCAATGTCTCTAGGTCCCAGAAGGTCGAGTAAAGCGATAAATAATCGCTTTACTCTTTCCTATCCTCATAATTGTTGGTGTGTGGTCCGTGTGGTGCCGGACATAAAGAATTGCACCTCCCTTATCTCTTATCATGGGTGTCGTAAAAGGGGACTAAGGGATTCAACCAACTGCGATCGCCAACCCGCCTGTCAAACGTGGCGATTATGGCATATCCCCTCTTAATTGCGGGAGGCCTATGTCCAGCAGTGGACGTCTTTCGGCTGAAATGATGATGATGACGACTCTCATAATTAGCTAAATGTCGTCAATAACATTTCAAATTAAGCAGTTCTGTGTTTCAAGCAAGTAAGATACAGAAAAGATTGAACTATAGTGTGTGCACAATGCAGAAGTAGAAATCCTCCCGGTTTAAACTTTGGAAAGAAAAACTCGCTCACAAACAGGATTCGAACCTGCGACTCCTGGCTCAGTACGCCAGTGCTTTAGCCAACTAAGCTACCATAAACACTGCTCGTGGTATCGAATTTAACTTCCACATTGGTACGTCTTTGGGTGTCTTCGTTTAGAAATTCTTCCTCTAAAATTCGCCCCTTCTCTAAGGAAATCGTAAATTGAGTACTACGCGCTCCTCGCCAAGACTGGTGTCCATCACTACAGTGGAAACAACATTGAGTTGGGCACAGCATGCGGAAAGTACTACAGGCTGTGTTACTCACCATATCACTGACCCTGGTGACTCCGATATCATCACCATACTTCCTGAGTCGCAGGTGTAGACGTATATTTAATTAGTAGTTTAGTCAACTTCTATGGCGAATTTGACTTGTTCCAATACTGGGGGTCTACTCGCGTTATACGAACGACAAACGAAGTTCGAACTTTCGTTCCGACTGATACCTACACAATAAAGATAGGCGCATAAAAAAGGCACAATAAAAATAGACTACGATTCATAGTCGTATGAAACTGACCGGAGATCAGACAAACGAACGTCAAAACACGATCATCGCATTTGATAAGAGAACGATGGTTGACCGGAGTAGCAAATTGTGCGACGAATGGCACGATTAATCGAATATCGTCGAACGCGAGTAGACCCCCTGAAGTAGGTAGAACAAAAGTAATCATCATCATCATCATTCTAGCCCGGTATCACCCACTGCTGGGTATAGGCCTCCTTTCTTTTTTGCCAGCCTCTTCGATCTTGTGCGTCCCTCATCCAGGTGTTTCCTGCGGCTTTGGCGATATAAGGAAGTATACCTGAAGTAGGTAGAACAAAAGTAATAAAAACTAAAATTTTGGAAATAATCAAGTCCTATTGTTGACCCACGTAGACGTTACTGCTAGACATTGGCTTGTCCTAAAGGGGAAGGAAAGGGAATATTGAACGTCTTGGATTACCAAGGGAAGCAAGCAGATTGGTAACCGCAGAACCAGGTAGCCTGTTGGTCATGACATCCGCGTTGATTGTGAACTGTGTGTTCTTTGTTCAGGTGGCACATGCAAGTGCCAGTTGTGGTTTAGGGAAACCGGAATTAACCGGATGTCGGATGCTTCCTTCGGTAGGTAAGTTAAGTATTTAAAGAGTAAGCAATTACGATGAGTATCTTTTGAAACCCTATAAGGGTAAGTACTTATAATATTTATGACCTGTTCATGTCTTATCCGTTAAAAATCTACTCTCTATATTTATACCCTATACAAATAAGAATGCGAAAAATAAAGAGAAGCATAATAGAGACCGACCGAAAATAGACTTTTTATTTTCGGCCGAAAACTATTAAACTAAATTTCGGCATAAGCTGTATTTTCGGCGGAAAACCGGAACCGAAAAATTCCAATAAATAAAATCGTACCTACTACTTCTTTTATATCGATTGTTTGGTAAAAGTACTAACAAAATAAAATTTATGAAATATCATTACCATTTTGTTTATTATTTTTACCACCATGTAATGTACCATGTACCCATATTTGCAAAATAAAATATCTTTATTTTTATCAATCTTATAATCATTAAAGCACATAAGTATATTAATGATTAAATGGTCGTATTTATGTTAAAACTTGAAACATACGAAAATTAACATCTGTTTATTATTATAACTAATCTAACGTTAGGTACTGTAGTAAAGTAACTAATCTGTGCCTTCGGGAATCGTGAAACAGATATACTTACCTTATATCTATACATTAAATTTTTCTCAAATACATTGATATGCAAGGAAAAGCTATTTTCTTTCTACAACGTGTTATCGTAATAACTGAAAACCTCGTAAGGGGTCATTGTCCAACAACTTTTACTATGGGACCAACCCTGAAATCGCAAGAAATAAATCAGGTGTTTCCTACATTTTGTCGACTTAAGGGAATACAAATGTAAGCAACTGCTGTTTTTTTTTCGCGATTTCAGTTTTGGTCTCATAGTAAAAGTTGTTCATACTGATGAGTACAATGACCCCTTAAGAGGTTTTCAGTTATTTCAATAACACGTTGTAGACATTACTGCATCTGTCTGCTTAAGGTTGATCCGCTGAATTAAATAGTAGATTTCACGACCACGTAGCTAGATAGTTTTCAGTACAGGCCGAAAAAACATTATATTTCGGCGAAAACTAAAATTGCCGAAAATTCTTATTTTGACCGAAAATTGCCAAAAACCGAAAACGAAATTCGGTAGGACTCTAAAGAAAAAAAAGAAAGAAAAAAAGAAAAACTTTTGTTTGGCACAGGACAGTGACAGCACAACAATAACACCAATAAAATTGCTAAAATTAGACTTGAGTAAACATAAAGTTATACTTATAATAGTATAGGTAGTTACGTGTTAGACTACGCTTTGGAACCTACACTATGGGTCTCCTGTAGATCCTGTGGAAAGCATTTACAGGCAGGCCCATCTTTACGCACGGACTCGCTGGGCTTGACGCCCGGGTCCTGCGATCCAGGGCGGGAGCCCCAAGCGCCTGAGAAGCAGACCAATCGATGAACAATTTTTGACCAGTAAAAGATAACTTTGTAAATAAGAAATCCAGACATCCTCTGGAATCACGTTAGATTTTTTGCACCTATGTTCGAATTTACAACTTTTCAAATATAAAAATCTAAATTTTGAGTATCAACTCATTTTAACGTCTATTGCCTTACTATTGTGTTCATTAATCGGGTGCTTGAAGAGACAGTGTTCATTTCGGTAGATGAACCAAAAATATATCCTCAAGTACCCAGGGCCCCCACTTAGCTAAAAACGGCCCTGTTTGTAGGTCAGGCTTACAAGTCTTTTTTCACCAACAGTGTAAAGTTAATATCATCATCATCATCATTTCAGCCGAAAGACGTCCTCTGCTGGACATAGGCCTTCCCCAAGCATCACCACAACGACCAAACAAAAGTTAATATCATCGGTAATCAAAACGACTCATTCTCAAATAACTACGCAGGCATTTTCGACCACCCACAATTCCCATCGGTTGCACCGACCTATGTTATTCGAGACTTCTATCAATATAGTATCCAGTAGTAAACACGTTTAAATGGAACTGAAAGTGCTGCAATGGCCAATTGTGTAAATATGCCGTAAAGACATAAAGATAAAGTGCAATTTACGCAATTGACTTTTACTTGCGTGGGAAAGTATCAAGTGATAAGTTGTCCGTGTTTTTATTTTATTGAATGTATTGCAGCCTATTTGCAACTTGCAACGAATGTATCATAAGTAATCGCATTCTTATTCTTCCCGTCGACGGTACAAAAAAAATACTGACAGTGGCACAGTGATCAGACGCTGCTGGCCCAGAAAGCCACGTCTTTTGCATTGTCTGTGGCATTGTTAAGGTGCAAGTGCTTGGACACAAGGAGCAGCATAGTAAGTGTGACATTGATTGATCAATGGCACACATGCAGGTTGTAGCTGTTTGGTCTATATAGCCCCACTTGCTCATGTTACGCCTGCATCTGCGTACTTGGGTCCGCAATCGGTTTAGGAACTTCCATGTAGGCCAGGGGAGTTTATACCCTACAGAAAGCTTCTCACTGGGTTGGATGTAGTTTGCATGTGGAGGTAATTTTTCCAGCCACAGTTTCCGACGAGCCCCAGCTTGTAAAGCCTCTGTTGATTTAAGTAAACGGTGGCGCCTCTTTAGGCCTTCTGTTGGTAGCTGGACACCAAAGAGAGTTGTGTTTGACTCCTGCTTTTTTTTTCCACTGCACACGCTACATCCCTTCGGACCTTTGATCTTTCGCATGTTTTTGCCTCATGGAGACGCGGATGTAGCCGCAACTTTATTTACAGGTAGGTATATCGTCCTCGTAACAGAACGAAGAGATGAGAGTTCAGATAAATTGAGTTAGTGTTCAGTATATGTCTGGAAAATCATCATAACGGAGACGGTCCCCAGAGAATCAAGAACTTATTTGAGGACCCGTTAGGTTCCTTAAGGGGTGAGCTGTCCATAAAGTTACGTCAGTATACAAATGTCTTTGGAAATGGCTCAGAATAAAAAATCAGCAGAATACGCCCGCAGATCAACAGTAGCAGATCGGTAGCAGTGTAGATACGTCCAATTAATTCTTCAGAAAGGCCTCAAAAAAGATTTTTACAAAGGAAGATCGCAATACGCACCAACTTTGCCAAAATTAATAACAAGCAGATCATTGCAGCAGTTCATTTCACTCTTTAGAAAGGCTTCTTGAAAGATTGTTATAAAGAAATAAACATGCACCAATTTTGCCAAAATTGCTTCACCAGGTAGGAAACAGGATTACACAAAAAATTAAGAGTGCCTACCTGATCCTTTTTTTACGTGGGAACATCTCGGTGAAGACGGGGTGGGCATTGTAGGACTTACCAACTAAAGCCACTACGGTTCGGTGTTCTTCCTACTAACTTTACTTTGTTTTTTTTTTACCTGTTCCTTTAGTAACTGTCCTATTTAGTCCTATTATACTGGAATGTTAGTATATGCTACTTACATTGGCCGGGGGTGTAGGTGCAGAGCAATCTTTATAATTTAGTAGGTACTAGATAGCTACGGTATTTGGTACCTATTTTTGCGTCAAAAATGTTCAGAAAGGCGGAAAGTAATTACTAGAACTAATTCAGATAGATTTTATTTAAAAGGTGATTCGAAGTGTAACGGTAAAGCACCGAGCTACATTTGGTACCTGTTAGTTCATTACAATTGCGGTTTTGTACGGTAATGTGGGCTATCAATTAATTCGATATGTTGTTACACTTCCATTTGATAATTAATAATTTACTTAATTAGAATCATTATTTGGTTCTACTGAAGTACATTATTATTATTTTAATAATATATAAAACAATATTATCTGATTAAAGTTAATGTCACACGGGTTTTTTAATTTTGGGTTTTTTATTCAGTGGGGTTAACAGGTTTATCAAATTGGGCGTGCGCCCCATAGATTAAATTTATTAGTAAGCCTTAGAGAAGTCAATTTCAATTACTTCTTAATTACTACATTTACCTAATATGATTAAACTTCTTTTTTACAATTTACGACAAATGATCTAAATTAACTTATAGGTAATATTGTGTGCTTAACTTTTTTAAGATACGTGCACTCGATTAAGGACCTTATTTACTTCCAACTAAAGTCATTAAAGTCTAGACCATTTGACAGAAAAATTGCTTGCCATGCGCAATATATTTGAAGCGCAATAATTGTAACACATACCTACCTACTTAACTCCACAAACAAAAACATACAATGGAAAACATATAAACTAGTTTAAAATCCATAAATATGCTCACCATGTTTTTCTATTTCATTTAAAATAGGTACAATGCACATACACACAAATGTTTATATACGATATAAGGTTTAATAGTATTTTATTTGTTTGATTACATCCGCGTTGCTATGGTTACAGCAAGATGGCGCGCGTCCGCGCATGCGCATTGCCGGCCGAACGGGCATAGACTGTCTGACTGGCTTTGTTTTGGCGCCAAAGCGATGCCTTCAATGCTTCAATGATGGTGAGCATCGGCCCGTGTGAATTCCTTCCGTGCTTGCCCCGGAAAAGATTAGGTACTGTGGCTTTTAGCCTACTCAGAGACAAAACTACAGACAGCACCTCACATTTTAATTAACATTTTTGTTTGATGGATGGATTGAATGTAACTTAGGTTTTCCTAACGTCATCGCAACATCTTTTTGGTATTTTCATATTTTGTCACTTCCTGAGGCTTACTTTGATCCACTTGCAAATGTGTATCTTTACCATACTTGCTAGATGTGGAATCAGCTTTGTTAGATAAGGTGACGATTTTTTTTGACAGTCCAATTTTTGAAAATGGTGAAATTAAAAGCTTGCGACTTGCGTAAACTGTGCAGATAAACTCATTTAGCAATAACAATAGTTTTGAATCTAGTATACCAAAGCAATAAAAAAATTAAAGAAAATAAAGTACTTTCAAAATGCTCTAAACTACAAAATACATTATTAAAAACTTCGTCCGTCTAATCGAAAAATACCGCACCTATTTTTTACATCGTTGCACAATCGAAAGAATCAAAACTATGTATCGATACTCATAGATCACATGCCATTTGAATCGAATAGGATCGAGATAAAAATTTATTGTTCTCTAATACGTTTCGTGCATTGTCGGGCGTCCGACCGGATCCGATGTCGGTCAGACCGGACGGTGGGTGTCCGAGGGTGCCCATAGTACTTGGTGGAGGTGGGATAGTTGGAGAATGTGTAAGCGAAAGAAATTCATACAATAGAAGAGACACATACAAAGAATATAGACAACTTCTGAGCACTAAAAGGTTTAGTTACTTTTTGCAGTAAATGTAACTTGATACAAATTGAAACTGTATCAAATTATTAACCACTTCTGATTTGGAGCAAAAATTTGGAATAGGTAAGTATAAAAAATATCATCACACAATAGCGAGCGATTACAAAATGAGCCATCATCATAACAACCGGTTAACTACGGTGTATTTTGCGCAAAAGAAAGACGCTGCTTTCCACCTAGGAAGTAGTAGAACGATTGCTTATAACTGAAGAGATTCCGAGGAACGGAAAGAGTTGATCCGACAGAGAACCAAAGTTATCGACGTAGCCCACAGGATCAATATACTGAAGTGGCAGTAGGCCGGCTATATTAGCCGTAAAACCAATAAGGTTGGGTTAGACTTGTTCTTGAGTGGAGACCGCGAATCGGCAAACTTAGGATAGGACACCTTCAGGTTTGGCAGAGTGATGATATTGGAAAGGTGCAGTCACCAAGCAGCTGGATGAAGTGGCCGAAGATCGATGTCAGTGGCGTGATATCCGTGATGTCCAGCAGTGGACTAATAAAGCCTGATGATTATGATAATGAAGAGAGGAAAAGAATATTTGTCATGAACCCAGGTAACACAAAACCTTTTAAAGGTAAAAGTAAAAGCCAATATACATCTCCGAGTCTTACAAAAGATGTTTAATGGCATCCGCAAAGTATTAAAGTTGTATAAACAACTTTAAGTATTGAGAAAATATATACTACAGAATTAATACTTAGCAATTTCCACTTCGTCGTTTCGCTCTTGACAGAGCGGTCGTGGCCATCATGTACTGTTGCCCGGGGGCTGCTGTAGCTTGTCTCACGATGCCTTGCCACCCTTCCCTGCTTTCAGTTAGTCTGGTGCATTCATGTAATGTCTGGCCCACGGCAGACTCCATCAAAGACTTCATCAAATCAGTCCATCGCATGGGAGGACTACCGCGCACTCTTGAGCCCTCTATTCTGCTCTGTACGACAAGGCTCCTTAGATATTACTGCCATTAAACATCTTCACTGAAAAAAAAGTTTGTTAAATGTAGCCGAACTTTTGCTAGCTGTAACTTAAAAATAGTGACTACATAGCTGTCAGTAAAAAATATAGACGAAGTGCTGCGGAAAATCTAGTGAAGCTCAGTGTACAACCAGCCCTCACGCACACACATGCACCTGAAATCGTGCTCACCCCTCTCAGTAGGTATATATGTTGCGGCATCATCCAGTAAGCATCGCGAAAGCAAATATCCTTCAGGTGCATGGTGTGTGCGTGAGCCCTGGTTGTACACGAAGAAGCATCGTTTTTTTGGCTTCACTATGATTGGTCGCAGCACTTCGTCTATATGTTTTACTATGTCTGTGTTAATTAGTTAAATCAACTTAACTAAAGTAACGTCTTACAAACATTTTGGTTGTCACCTCAGTTTGGTTAAACATTTTTTTCAGTATTTTGTAAGACTTGTACTTTGTGATTGATGTATATTGGCTTTTACTTTTACATTTAAACAAAACGGTTTTTTGTTACTTGGAGAGTAATGGCAGCCATAAGCGACTCTTAAAATCAAAGGTCCTGGCAAAATGGTGGCGCACCTACAAACAGGTACACAAAGCGGACTCGTGAACAATGCGCGGTATTACGTGAGCTATAGCGCCGGCTGGTCAGTGTTGCCAGATCAATGAAACGAAAATACGGTGCACAGTGGGTCAAAATTACCAGAAATACGGTAAATCAGTTTAAAGAAATACGGCAGATTTACGGTGATAAATTTTCAGAATTTTCTGCCTATAATTGAAGGCAATACTGGTGATTGCGACGTAGTAAACCTCGAAACTCAAAATTTCTTGCGTTTTTTGAGAGCTGTAGCTATATTTCACGTTATATACCTATTGATCGGAATATTTTTCGCGACAATAATCACAATATCGTAATAATATAGTGAGTAGTAGTAGGTATTTAGTACTAGTAGTATAACATCCTAGCTTTATAAGCTCCACAATATAAAGTTACTATCAAATTATCGATTATATTATCGAGCTTATAGAGCTAGGTGAATGTTATTATGAGCATTATTCAGTAGATCATCATCATCATTTCAACCAAAAGACGTCCACTGCTGGACATAGGCCTCCCGCACCTCCCCCAAAATTGAGTAGATATATAGTACAACAACCTACAACGTGAATTAGAGCTACAATTTGCAAAAAACACAAGAAATTTTGAATTTTGCATGCTACTAGGTGCCCACTGAATTTAGTAGCACACTAAAGTGATACAAATTTTCTTTTTTTTTGGAAAACTACCAGTTCCAGGTTGGATTCTAAAAATTACGGTAACTTTCATACACCGTAATTTATGACTACGGTAGGTGGCAGAAATTAAAATAAAAGCCAAAATTACGGCAGATCTGCCGTAATTACGGTGCATATGGCAACACTGCGGCTGGTAGACCTCTCCGGGCGCCTAACTAGTTTGGTAGCTTCAAGCAAGCTTCCCTACCTGGGTGGGCAGATCTCAAAGTGATGGCAAAATTGTTGCTCTTGAGGTTGTTCAGCGTCCCATCTTCTTCGTCTTAGCCTTTTCGAGTCTTCTGAAAACAGGCTTAACTTTCCTCGTATAAGAGATCATTATGTTCTTTAGTTGGAAGAGCGTGTAAAGTTCTTCCATCTATCGTTGTTTTCTGGTTTCTAACTTGGGACAGAAACAAAACTTAGAGCTTTAGCATGGCGTAATTCGATCGATGTAATGGTCAATTTTGAATACATGTTTCTTTGGTTATCTTGTAAATTCTTGTCCTCTTCGAATCAGGGTGGCCTAGGGAAGGAATAAGTACCCAAAACAAGTGGTTTGTCATGTTACCATTGATTTATTATCAAATATATCGCAAAAATTTTTCTTGTACGGCGAATGAGTCAGGTAAACATCCCGATGACCGCCGTATTTTTACTTTTTAAATCAACGAGCTCGAAAGCCCAAAAGTATTTTCTCTGGCAGTGAAAGCAAATGAAACCATAGAGCACCATAGCTTAGTTGTCCCCTCATGTTATATAACAGTCAACTAAAGGAAATGGGTCATTATTGTGTCCACGAGGTATCACCAACCTGTCATTAGTTTTGTTTGTCACGGTACTTACCTTACACTCAGCGTTTATGTCAGTTGCAGAAATATACGCTTCAGATGCAAGAAAGCAGAGATATCACCAACCTGTCATTACTCTGGTTTGTCACGGTACTTACATATAATTATTGTTGTCAGTTACAGAAATATACGCTTCAGGTAAGAAATCAGGGAAATCGAAACAAGTTAAATCACTTCTTCAAAATTTACAACAGGAAAATAAAAAACTGGTGAAGAGGAATCGTTCTGTTGTTTGAAATTTTGACGATATCTGCAACCCGTAACTGACCTACCGCTCTGAAAACCGACACATGAATGTAAAAGTACGTAGAACCATCTAACTTTTCAGCGGAAATATCCCAAATCAGGGTCAGCGGCGAGAATAACTAATCAAACTGCTTTAAACATAACAATTTTGTGAGAGATTTGTTAAGTTCTCTAAGTTCCTACATTCAGATTCCAAAAGTCGACATCGGTCGGTTAGTAGATTTATGGAGCTAAACTTCGTGTGTAAGGCAGCCACTAGACAGAAATTAAGATAAGAAAAAACCGACCAAGAGCATGTCGGGCCATGCTCAGTATTATAGGGTTCCTAATTACAAACGAATTCAATTCAATTCAATCAAATCGAATATTAATCATTGCTATTTTAGTTTTTGCAAACAGCGCCACCTAGCGCTGAATTTAAGAAGCTAAATTTAAGAAGTGTGTCATATTAATATAACACAAAGTTACTTTTTGTGACATTTTAAATACGTAGTAACTAAAGGAGCATTATTTGCTAGGATCATTTAGGATTTAAGGTCAATGACCTATGAACTAAGACGTCTTAAGTATTTTGCAGTTTTCTCACTATAACTGAAAAATTTATAATCACATTATACTCGAAATAATTTTAAAAGACAGTTTTTATAAAGTTCTATCAATGTGGAAGATTATAAGTTTCTACGTTGCATAGCTTAAAAATGGCAGGGGGGACACATTGCAAGCCAATTTGGCGGGCTGTATTTCGCAGATGGTATACCTGATAAAAAAGTTATGTATGAAACATTACCTTAATTTTAGTAGACCTATTCAATGATACCCAACACGAGGGGGTGCAGCGAAAAATTTCAAAATTATTTTATAATTGAGATCTATATCCAGACCATTTTTTAACAAAATTTCATTTACTTATGTTTATAACTGTAGAAGTTATTAAGCTGTGAAGGATTAGGACAGACGGGCAGACGGACAGACGGACGGACATGACGAAACTATAAGGGTTCCTTGTAGGACTACGGAACCCTAAAAAAGAAACAAATGAAACGCGAGTAAAGCTAGGCAATAAATAGTTCCATATTAAAACTCAAGCTGATTCTCGATACTCACCATTAAAACCCCATAAAAGTATTAATGCAGTAAGCTGAACTCGTAAAAGTGAATGCATATAAAATGGTTGTAGATGGATGCTTAATCTTAAGCTAGCTGTCACTACAGGTGATAATATCTCAAACGAGGTGTGAACACTTCACGCTCGTATTTTGTTACTTTGTCGTAATGAATAACTACTTATATGTAAGTTTGGCAAATGAGAAGGACCCACTCACTTACAACTTTTTTTTAATATTGACTTCAATATTTTTTTTTCTTTTTTTTTTCGCTTTTTTTTTCTTTTTTTGTTGTTTTTGTTTACTACTATTTTCATGGTGTACAATAAAGTATATTCTATCTATCTATCTATCTACTTTATTTCGTGTTGAGGTTTTTATTTTGTAAACCATTTTAATTTCTTGACGTCTGTGTTCTAGTAGTTCGAGTGTTGGACCGCTTTTCACGAGGTCGTGGGTTCGATTCCCACAGGACACAAATATTTGTGTGATGAACATAAGTGTTCGTGTTGGTCTGAGCGTTTCTTATCTATCATAAGTATGTATTATAAAAAAAAGTATATGTATAGGTATTATATCCATTGTCTAAACACATAGTACAAGCTCTGCTTAGTTTGGGACTAGATGGTACTGTATAAAAAATATTCATTTATTTATTATATTATTCATTTATGTACAGGCTTCTTTACTCACATAAACTGACTCAGCATCCCGGAAAGAAAATCTTTAAGCATTAATTGTACAGGTTTGACAACTTACGCTATGAATGAAACATTCAAAATTATAGTTACGTATTGTTATGAATGGGACCTACGAAAATGTCATGCGCGTGCGCAAGATGCGACACAAAGACAGAAATTTTGATAATATTACGTTAGTATTTTGATTGTTTTTTACGTCTCAACTAGTGCACCCTGCTATAGATAAAAAGATGGTGTGGTGTCGGTGGCCCCAGATATCGCTTGAGCAACAAAATGGAAGCTGATCTTCGGGACACCAAAGCCAGCGATTGGTGACATATTGTATCGAAGACTCCAGGTCGTGTTCTGTTGTTTTGGAGCCCAAGACACATTTTTGATCATCGCTGAGCCAATGCAGTAAGTAATAGTATCTAAAACCAAAGCAGGAGTGTCATTAGTGCATTTTTGGTCTGACGTATTATTGTAGTCACGGCCAGTTCCTTTAAACTTTCATTTTGGGAGAGTCCTGTGTCGAAGAGGTACAATAGACTGAATATATTTGTTCAACAAATACATTCAGTGGAGGTCTGTATTTGATAACAGCAATTTGACTAGTTGTGGATCTGTATGGTAAATGTTTAGAATTTTCCTGAATTATCTATTGTGTCGTGTTCTTTTGTTTTTGGCCCAAGACACATTTTGAATCGCTCATCGCTGAGTCAAAGCTGTAAGTAAAAGAAGTGTCATCAGTGCTACAGTTCTGACGTTTTATTGTGATCACCACCACTCGCCACGGACAGTTTATTTAAATCTTCATTTTGAGAGATTCATGTGTCGAAGAAGGGAATAGAATAGGCTGATTGACGGGCTGAATTTATTTTTTCAACAAACTGGAGCCTGTTAATTTAGTTTTCTGTTAACAGCAAGTTGACAAGTAGTGAATGTGTAAATAGGGTGGTGTCAGTGCCATAAATGCGGTGTCCAGGCACAGGGCGAAGACCCTGGAGAGGCGTAAAACCAAGTTTTGGGTTGTAAAAGCGCAGTTATAGAACCGGGCGCATAAAAGGCTACTTACGGCACTGATGATAACCGTTTTGAAACTTCTATTGTATTGTATGTCATACGTTTAATATTGAGATGCTGCTGTCAATATGTGGGCGGTCTATACCATATCCTACATGTTTTGCTTCTATTAAAAATAATTTAAGTGAAGAGCTTAAATCAAGAGCTTGATCGTCTCAATAGCATTGACTGATTTCAAAACATTCTTTTTCTTTTGTTTTATCTTATTCAGAAACTTCGGAAGTCTTCCTATTTAATTTCGACATGATTTATAACGCTTATTTTCAAACTGGACCAAAGAAACTATTAAACTCAACTCCGATTCATATCTTCATTAAAAATCGTCTGTCAAAAAACAAAGTACAAATTGCCTCTCGGTTTCTGAAGCAAAATCGTATAGTCACGAATTTGTGAGAGAGACGGCGCTATACTTAATTGTGTAAGAGGAAAAGAGAGAGTAGGTTCAAACCTTTCATCGCGCCGCAGTTCCCACGACACGTCGAGTACTTGTACTGATACTTACATATTTAATACATGTCAAAGGCAGTAATGTTGCCTTGAAATAATGCATGTAATAGTATACTGTATGTGTATGCGCACGTAGAATTGAAAGCTAATGTTCCCATAAATTATCGAAAGAAAATTTCGTTCACAGGCAGGAATTCTTCTGGAGGCTTAGATTTTTTCTTTTCACAATTTATATGTTGAGATTTCGCCCCGTTTGCGTTTAAAAATAGAAGAAATTTAATGACTTTCCTTTATTTTCTGAAAGCATCAGTAGAATACTGTGGAACATGGACCTCGCCATAAACAACCCCAGAGTAATTTAATTACAGTTGCCCGGAATTATTTAGAAAAATATTAAATTTAAGAACATAGGTTTAAAAAAAAAAAATTTTTAGTACCACACCTTGCCTTCCCTGAAAGCTCTATTGTTCTGTGATCCAACAAAGACTTTTGTTAACACCACTAACTTACCATGAAGATGTGTTCTAACTCCTAGCTTTGAAGTAATAAAAACTTGCATCTCGCTCACAAAGGACTCATTCATAATCTAAGTCAATTATATGACGTAAATCATTAGTATTGAGTGCTTTTGAGTGCTCTATTGAAGGTTTACTTCATTGGGTAAGGAAGAGGAGAAAGAGGGTCTGTATTCTGCCTTCTAGCTTTGTTTATGAAGTTCACTAAAACCCAGCTATAAGAGTTAGGAACTTATTGGCCTTAGCCGTTTCGCGCTCTTCAATTGTTCTTCAGTGTCATGCGTTTTTTGTAGGTTTTTTTTTGAGGTACATTAAAAGAACCTCCATGAGTGACGATATTTAATAGATCGTCGGCTCACCTTGTGCAGTCAGCCCCGCTACCAACCTGCTGACTGGCTAATCTTTTTCCCATAACATGAGCTATAATGTTATGTAGCTCATGTCGACACGATAAAAGAAAAATAGATTTTTCGTAGTCACCCTCCATCACACAGCCTAGGATGGTAGGACTTGCTTAGAATTGGTTTTGCTGTTTCATTTGACATTTAGGTACAACTAACTATTTCTACTTCAGCTTACTCATCAAAATAAAGATTATTTATCTTATGGTGTCAGTTTTCTTGAAATTCGAATTAAAACAACCTTTACTTACAATTTATTAGAATTTCTAAGAAGACATCCAGGAGATGCCTGAATACTTTCCACGGTATTTTTTTTTTTAATCCTTTTCTCACTTGGCTAAACAAAAATTCTAATAGGAAATCAAACACCACAGAACTATTAATTTAAAGCTCAACACTCTCTACTCTATTCGAAAGGATTCCATTATTCTTTCCCACAAAAGATAAACAAAGAATCACGATGTATTCATTAATAACTGCGCGCGCGCATTATGTAATGAGAATTAATCATGGCAGTGTGACGTGGCGTTTGTTTGTTTGTGTGTGGTGCCGACAGATTATGTTCTTTTTAGTTTTTGATGTGCTTTTGTAAGCTGTTGGGATATACAGAGTGATAATTATAAGGGTCAAAATATGAAGATCATTGAAGCTTAAATTAAGATGATTGGAGTTTTATACAAAAGCATGAAATATTACCGATTTGTATTGATATAATGTAAATAATGTAAGTGAGAATAGAATAGAGGGTGATACAGCTACTCTTAGAGATAAAGATATAATTATTATTTGACAAACTTTAAGGCTAATTAATGTACATGATGGTTTAAATGATTAAATAATCAAAGGTTCATCTATATTTTACCAGTTGGCATGCAAACATTTTTGATAAATGTATAAAAATAATAAATAATAAAAATTGTTTATTCTCGCCACTAAAGATTACAATCTTATGATACACATTACATTACAATTAATTTTGTGGTGGTTAAATTGGGAAGCACAAGATTTTGACCCTATACCCTGAACTAGGTATAAACCTGTATCTCAGGAGATAGTTTTCAGCCATCATTAGTCTAAAACAATAAGTCTTAAAATTTATGAGTGTCACTACTATTTAATTTTTTCTCATAAATTTTTCACTATAAGATACATACTATATATATATTTTTTGTTATACTATTTTTTACTGATTTGTAACGGTTTTTGACAATAGTACGGTAGTTGTGTACGGAGTATGGGGAAATGAGGTATGTGATGAAGTATGTGAGTAATGTGTGTGAACGTGTGTGATGTTTGTTGAAGTGTATGGTGTTGGTGTATGGGGCAGTTTGTGGGTGAGAATGTGTAGGTTATGAGAAAGCTGTATGAATTCGTATGGTAGATATCATTATGCAATAAAGGTCATTAGGTTTTCGGTATCTTCATAATCCAGCCGCAGCAACCATCTTTTAACAGTAGCTTTAGCTTCATGTGTACTTAGCCGTATAATGTAGATTTTTTTGTTTATTTTATCATAAATTAGAGGACATAAGATGTAGTGTTGTCTTTCTGCGAAAGTTGTTCTGTGTGGAATACATGGACATGGTGTAATTCTGCGTCTTCCAATACTGGGCGGTTTAACTGATCGACGTCTTCTCAGAATGGATACGAGCACAAAAAGCCGTCGAACACTAAGCACCTGGCAGTCTGAATAGAGTTGTCTAGTCGGATATCTAAACGGCTTTCTTGTTATGACCTTGAGGACAGCTCTTTGTGCTGGTCAAGAAACATCGACTTCGCAGCTCCGCCCCACATTGGAATACAATACTGGATAACTGACTGACACAACGCGATGTATATTTTTATAAGAAACGTAATGTATCAGTATAACATGAAAATTGTGTTTAAGTAGCCTTCTCGTACTGAGAAGAGGCCCGTGCCCAGTGGGACAGCAATGGGCTGGTTATGTCATGTTATTGTGTTTAAGTAAAATATTATGATATCGATCCATAGACAGATCTTAGTAAGATCATTTTTTTATAATTTACAAGCTTTGTTAAAATCAATAATCGAAACGCACTCTTATTATTTTTACGCTTATTATTTCATGACGGGATTTCAAGCGTAAAAACATTCCAAGATGTTCTGCAACAGTCACGTTCGTTACAGTTTAATCGTTCTGCCTCAGTTATTATAACTAGTTTCCCCTGACGAACACCGTCTTCCACCACTTCAAGAGTCCACTCATGATTTACGTCAATCAATCGACCTACATTCTTGTATCGATCCTTTGTTCATGTGGTTCTAGTTTTTATTGCCCAAAGCTCACACTTTTTCACGGCAAGTTAATGGTGTTAACATAAGCATTTGATTGTGTGGTTCAGTTCAAAGAACAGACAGAGAGAACAACACAGCTTTTATAAGAAGTTTGGCTTTATAATAAACATGAGTATATGAGTATAAATTCGATGTAATGTTTTTTTTTTTTTTAACCAATTGTTCAATATTTGTTTCTAGATCTTTCTTTATTCATCACGTTATTGGTCAAATGTGGATCGAAACTGTTGACTTAAATCAAAACAATAGACGATCAAGTTCAGCAACCGACTTCAATGCTGTTGCCAGCTGTTACCATTCCACCGGTAGGGTAGTAGGCAGTGGCGGATCCAGGGAGCTAAGGGCTCAAGCCCCCCCCCCCCAACAGCATCTGGATCCACCCCTGACAAATCTAAAATTAAACTTGATAATAACCTAATTTCTTATTACTACACTATCTACAGTAAAATTGTCATCACTTATCCTTACTTAATCTAGTTCAGTTGTAGTTTACTGTTTATCTTGATAAAGCCTATCCTCAGCTGGGTCAAGCCCCTCCCAAATCAAAATCCTGGATCCACCACTGGTAAGTACTTACTAATTCTTTGCATTCCACTTGATCAAACCCTTTGTCACATCTTGAATCTCTAAGGCTTAAATTCAGAGACGAATAAGCGTGAACTCATGCTTCCAACTGTCAAAAAGCAGTGCTATAAGCCTAAGAGACCTTGCGACATTAAATCACATAACACACGTACAGACCTATAAATTAGTCAAATGACCGTAAAATATTTTCAGAAAACTTTACAACCCCAATGAGTTTATCATCATAAAGGACACGAGTTTATGATAACGATGATCACATCACACGCACCATTACATTTAATTTTAGATCACCACCATAAAAACAAATTGTCTCCAGACTATCAATTTTGTAACGCTCCTACTGCCAACATTTTATGGGAAAAAATGGAAATGATCATTATTTCATGGGATTTTGAATTGTAATGTTTGAGACATAAAGATGATTATTGTTTAAAATAATGTTGGTTAATTCAATGGGTGCATTGTTTTAGAAGAAAGATTTGAAGAGTATGTGCTTCATGGAGGTTTTATTATGCCTACATAGTTCAAGCTTCATGGAGGACGGCAGCGAATCTTTTCTTGATTTTCACGCTCAATGTTTTAGATGTTCAACGTCCTTTGTCCGAATCTGGATAGATTGGTAGCTATTGCACTAAATATATTTTATTATACATCATTCTGTCATCCGGGACTTTGTATTTGGAATAGGCTATAGAAAGATCTCATACCTTCATAGCAATATCGCTATCTCTAACTCTCTAGGAATTCGAAAGCAAACACAAATGAGAGACACAAACACATATCGCACCTGTAATAAAACACCGTCACAACTCAAAAATCATGACCATTGGAAAGTTACGTTTAAATCTTAAACTTTAAAGGTGATATCCCAATAATCATGATTTTTGAGTTGCGACGGTGTTTTATTACAGGTGCGATATATATGTGTTTGCTTTCAAATTCAGATTGAAAAGTTTTTATTTTGAATAAACATTTACATGAACTTTCAAAACATTAAGAATCTAGTTGTACGGTTTCAAAATGTTGGTCCTATCATAGCACAAAATATTAGTTGGCCCTATGGAGAAGAGCTGGCAAGAACCT
Organism: Asteroscopus sphinx; assembly: GCA_949699075.1. Taxonomy (NCBI): domain Eukaryota; kingdom Metazoa; phylum Arthropoda; class Insecta; order Lepidoptera; family Noctuidae; genus Asteroscopus; species Asteroscopus sphinx. Next base: position 30,695,723 of record OX453003.1, read on the forward strand.
CCATGGAAATACTCTTTTCATGTAGTAAATGGTAGGTACATAATAGGAGGGAATCCATCGATCTGACACTATGCCATTAATGGCTACATTATGCTCACATTTACAGTGATTAAAAATCAGCTTGTCATAGAGCAAGGACATTCTAAATAACTTATGGACGTGATAGACTATGTAGCCTTACTTTTTAGTAGTAGTAGAGCTCCTTTGTGAAAGAGCTCGTCCGGGGAAGTACTACCACCGTATCTACTTCTCCGCGAAACAGTGATGCTTGCATTACTGTGTTTCAGTCTGAAGGGTACGGGTGCCGGTGAAATTACAGTCACATGAGACTTTCCATCTTCATGTCTCAGTTTGGCGAACCGACTTGCGGTACCATTTAGGTAACAGCCTAGGTGGTATTGAAGTTGTTACAGGCAAAGATAACCGCTTAACATCAGGCGGGCCTTTAGATCCTTTCGCCATCCTATATTATATAAAAAAACCGTTGCTGCGTTGGCATAAATCTTGACGCCTCAAAGTTAATGCCTCATCTGCGTCCACCCCAATCTGTGTAACATTATGTGTGTTCCATCATCTTAATGCTAGGATCCTATCATCTTTGCGGTCATTATACAGATTGGCTGCGTTCGTAATTTCTTTTGTAATCCTCTAGGAATGTAGGGAATGACGTAATGGGTCACTTAGACGTCTGTAGGGGTAACAGTGACCTGAGGGCCTGAGGTCCTATGTCGGAATTGTCGGGACTTTAATCTTTGTTCTTTTTGACTTTTTCTTTTTAAAGTAATTTGTTGATGTAGCTTCGTTTATTACTTGGATGAAAACGTCAGATTTTGCGTGAGAGTTCGTTCTTCCGACAGATTTTTGAACAAATACCTGTTACTGTTATGCTGTATTTAGTCCATAGAAATCTGAATAATAAGGTAATAGAAATGTTACCTACTGTCTTTTACTATGGGAACGCATGTCGCCGGTTTTCCGCCACCAACACATAAATACGCAATCACGCCTGCCATGTTTCTAGCATTCAATGCAAAATAAATTAAGTCTAAAAAAAATCCACTGCTAGATATGCTGCAAAATATAATTTTAGTGACTCTATGTCAAAAATTGTATTTTAGAGCTCAAGATCTAAATTTGTCGCAAACTCCTGGCAGTCTTTACACTGGATTTGATGACCAAAGATCATAATCAAATCTTTATCTCTATCTGTTCCACCTTTATTTAAATTACACATCTAAATAAACACATCAGCAAACCTTTTTTAATTTTTAAACACAGCTTTTCAATACCTTCCTTAAATTCTCATACTTTTGGTATTAAAACAATGTGTGTATAACATGAAACAAGTTACACTGGACATGTTCCCACGGCATCGTGTCTTATGACGTGATTACGTCTGTCTGCGCAGGCGCAGCCTACACGACACACGATCTACAAAGATAATCTTGTAAATCTTTGGTTAGTACCGAAGAAGGTACCGAAGTGGTTGTTGGTGTGTGAACTGTGAGAAGGGCGTTTTCTGTTTCTTAATTTTTTTGGTCTTGAAAATTCATTCTCGTACAATTCTCTTTTCAGTTTCACTTTTAGTGGTATCTAGACAAATATGGCTGACAAGGGCATGAATATCTTTAGATACACTTCTCAATGCAGAGTTTCAGCTTATTAAAATTGGCCTATCAGATTCATAGTCTCATATACGAGTTGTAATACGAGTTTGGTGAGCAAAATCCGTGCTGCGGCCTCTTAAATTATGATATGGATATTGAAAAGGAACTTACTTAGGGCACTATCAGTTAGATGCAATATGCTGGCTCGCAGGTTTGCACGTTGATCAAAATTATCTAGAGCGTACTGTCAGTCCTTTTTTTTACACGTGCAGCCTGTGGGTCCGGTATACGCAGAAAACTTATAGTTACGGGTCCAGTACAATAACGGGTGCAGGGGACTAATGGGTCTTCCTTGCTTCTGCAGCGCGTCAGGGATGTTCGCTGAAGCCCGCATAGATTACTTTTATACAATCATGCGAAAAAGGATTATAAATAAATAATAAATATTTTTGGGACATTTTTACACAGTACCATCTAGTCCCAAACTAAGCAGAGCTTATACTATGGGTACTAGACAATGGATATAATACTTATATACTTTTTTAAAATACATACCTACTTATAATATATAAGAAACACCCAGACCAACACAAACACTTATGTTCATCACACAAATATTTGTCCTGTGGGAATCGAACCCACGACCTCGGGATCAGCAGTCTGACCCTCGAACCACTAGACCACAGATGTCAAAAAGGATTGCATCCCTGTTGCGTCGGATGAGGGGCAGCTCCATCTAAACGTAGTGGTTATATTCTCTTTGGCTCCAACAATCTGCTCGCCGTCGTGGCTCAAGACTGTTTAGTTATGCAACTGGCTGACTGTGCAAAAGTCAGCAGCCAAGTTAGTCTCTATTAAATAATACAATTTTAATGTTGATATGGACTGTATATTCAATTTCAATTTCAATTTCAATTTATTTATTCAGAAACAATTTTAACATTGTGTTTGAACATAATCACTTTAGTTAAAATTCAATAAATCAAAATTATTAGGTAAATACATTAATTTAAAAAAATACACAATAATATAACCACCAAATATACATCATCACAATTCATAATTAATAACAATATTTTATTATGTCATAGTAATAAAATCAACGTCTAGTAACTACGTTAATACACTTACGCTGGGTTCCTATAATTTGCTTTCACCGACGACGGCTCGTCCCTCCCTGAAAAAACTTCAAACTTAATGTCAATATTTGACGTTTTTCAAGGAAAAAACGAGTGACCGTCGGCAATGGCAGATTATAGGAACCAGGCGTATAGACTGTATAGTTTGAAATAAATGTTTAGGTATCAACGATCTTTATGTATTAGGTATATTTGTCTCCAATGTCGCATCGGCTAGAAGCAGTAATGTATTTTATTTCTACATTTTCTTTGCCTTTTAGTTTATGTTTTGTCTAATAAATTAAGTACAGTGTTATAGAATATAATATAATACTATACTAGTGTGTTCGCTTCACGTAGAGAATAGTAATGAAAAATGTCATTCCTTTGGATCTGTGCTTCGTATAGTTTACCGGTGTTACGTAGTTCTTTAGGCCTTTGACAATTTTACGGAACGATTGGCTTTGGCTCAGTAACAAATATCTAGGTGTTTTCACATGTGCAGATTTGTGACTGTAAATACACCCGGGATTGAGGAGTTAGTCTGGTGAAGGAATACGTTGAAAAAAAAATCTCCTTACCAGCGTCAGGTATAATACCTGGTAACCGCCTATGCTGAGCTGGACACCCATTTGGTACAATACTGAGACACATATCACACTTTTTACTGTATTTTTACTTGTAACATAAAACACTTGTTTTTGTACTAAATAAACGTTTTATCTATCTATCCTTATTTTTTTTTAATGAAACACAAGGAAAAGTGTGACCACCAATCAACCACTAATAGAGTAGAATAAAATAATATTCCTTATCTAATAATGTTTACCTCAATAAGCTTGAATATTGCCAAAATTATGCTGTGTTCTCTCCTAACACCGTCACCTCGGAGGGTATTGGAGCTGTTCGGACGTTTAAAGCATAAACGCCCAAATTTTTTTTTATAATCTGTGTCATAATATTATTTATTTATTTATTTGCCTTCATGTACAAAGTATATGCATGCATTACATTTTCATGGCACAATTAAATACTATTAGTACATGAACCCTGCAAGGGCACTGCAAATTTAAGTAGGTAGGTATACTAATGAGTCTAAAAATAGGTTTGTTATTAATTCATTATACATAATTATTATCTCAAATTATCATATATTAAAATTATCATTAATTAAAAAATTACAAGTATATTAATTGGATTATTGATCATGCAAGTCATAATTTTGTTATTAGAATTTATTTAGTTTTATACATCCATATAACTATATAAATAACAGGGCCGATCGATTCATAGTTTATCAGATTTAAATTCTTCGATTGTGTAGTAGCTTTTCTTTAATAAAAGAGATTTTAACTCTCTGCAGAACATTGACTGTTTTGGTTCGGATTTTAAACGTTCTGGTAGTTTGTTATAAATTTGTATGAGTCTGAAATATGGACTTTTGCCGAAAATGTATAAAGTAGTGGGAGGTAGTATTAATGTGTTCTTGTTTCGTCTATTGTAGTTTTCATGAAGTTCACTGTTAGATGTGAAAAGGTGTCTGTTCTTCCTAACAAATATACAGCTTTGCATTATATATCGAAGGCAGTGTAAGAATTTCCTGTTTAACAAAGTGCGGTCTACAACTCTGTCGTTGCTTTATATTCATTAAAATTCTTATGCATTTCTTTTGTTGAATGAAGAGGTCCATGAAGTCTGTACTTTCTCCCCACAAGATAATACCATAGTTGAGCCAGGAGTAGGCATACGCGTAATAGGCAGATAAGGTAGTTTTATAGTCCGTGTTACATTTCAATACGCTGAGTGCATATATAAACTGTGATAACTTTGTTTTTATATTTATTATGTAGAGAGTTCAAATTTGGTAACGATACTTAGGTAACTATGTGATGGATTTATTGACAGAGGTACACATAAATTTGGCCCTTTCTCAATACGTTGCACTAATCCATTCCACAAAATTTATGTCAAAGTTAAAAGATTTTAATTCGAATAAGCATTTATATGCACTTTCAAAACGTTCAGAATCTAATTGCACGGTTCCAAAAAGTTGGTCCAATGAGAAGAGCCGGCAAGAAACTCCATGGATATACTCTTTTCAATTTAATAAATCATGCAAGCACATGACAGAATTGTGTGAGAACAATTTAGGTTATGAGTGAGACAAATTCACTGATGTTAATTTAGCTCCATTGCTCTCCAAGGCGACGAAATACGGAAAGAAATCCTCCAATTTCAAAACTCCCAATCAGATCAACCATGCATAATAAACTATTATTTTCGCGTCCATTCTGACTCCACAGCATCCATTTCATCTCATCCGTCTGTCTGTCTGTCATAACGCACATCGCGGTTTGTAACGAGCCTCATTTGTCTTCTCTAATCGCGGACATCAAGCCGAGATTATTATAATTGCCTGTAATTATGGCTCTGTAATTTAATTACAGTGTACTTACCGGTTAGAAAAATGAGATGTCCAGAAGAAATTTGAGGCATTCAAAGATTTCAAAGGTTTGTAAAAAGATGGGGGTTGGCTTTGATGTCCATGTGAACCAGGTTGGTCTTTTGCCTGGTCTATAGTATGGAGAACTAGTGATGTCTAGATTTCGAGAGGATTTAAATGTTTAAATCGAATAAGTAGATGACCGAATAAATACTTAGATAAGTAGAGACCTATTATATACTATACAGTATTACAGTACCTATGTATCATATAAGAAGTTAAGAAGTAATCTAAGTAAGTATAAAGAAGTTGTTCGATAGCATTCCCTGTATGAGATCTTCAAAGATGACCATGCATTTCTGATACACGTTGTAGGTACCTATAAGTGTTACCGACCGCTAGGTTTCATGGTGGTCGTTTTCTCGTTTTCCTGAAAGTCTGTCTTGCTAATATTGTATAGGTTGAGGTACCTACCTAAGTTCCAATCAAGTACTACAAAATATTGAGCGAAGTTCTTTAAAAATAGTTATCATTTTAATAACACCCACCGCTCACAACAACTGTATAATTTTCAATAAGCAGTCTTTATATTTATAATTAGTGACATCTATGAAATATTATTGAAACTACATAGCGTTCATACTGCCTACCTTGATAGGTACCTACCACGCGTGCGTGAATGACATCAACGCCTTCTCCCTATACTGTTATACATAAAACACATAGATGGCGCTGTTTTAATATTTTTCACTATCATGAATTAATACACGTAGGTACAGTCAACCTTACTAGTTTTGTCCATTTGTTCGCACTTGGCCTTGGTCGGATTCGCAAAAGGTCGGATTCTCATTTCGTCGGATTCAGTACAGACGGTAAGATAATACATTTATAGTACATTGATTAAGTACCTACCTATCTACGCACAAACTGCTTGAGTGGAGTAATCACAATATCAATAATATGCATTTATAGTTAGTTACGCATTTTCCTGGATTATTGACTCGATCTTCTTAGAAGAAAATGGTAATACAGTATTGTCACCATCGATATGTGCTTGACTGTACGTATCAATTTTGTTTGTTCCGGAACACTGAAACTATTTCATCAACTCGCTGCTGGACATAGGCCTCTCCCGGAACTATTTACCTAGGTAATACACATTTCATCATTTTTAGATTTAATACGTTTATTTTATGGCATATAGGTACCACTTTCCTACTTATTTATAGGAAGTAAAAAAAAAAAATATCCTCATAAAATCAGCTGTTCTATACATAAGTAGATCTAACTCGATTAAATGTATTGAACAGCAGTTTTTTTTTTCACGATTTTGATATTGGTACCGTTGTAAAAGTGGTGCAGACTAAAAAAAAAACAGAGACTACCCATGGAATTACTCTGTAGTGGTATAGGTACGTCCTTTAAAAAACACCACGTCACGCCGTAAACGAGTCTATCCGAGAAGGGATGTGCACTCCACTTGCCCGATCTCGATACATCCCTGTATCTAAACACAATAGATATTTTTTTCATTTATAACACCAATTGAAACATAATTTGAATGCAGTTCTGAACCAGTTTGTGATACGCAGTCATCGTGAGTCTTTTTTTAAATTTTATTTTATTTTAAGGGCTTTGTCGCGCATGCGATTATGCCGTCCTGATAAAATAAACGGAAAATTCTTAACTAAACCTAATCATAGCTAGTTTGTAAAGTGTCCTAGCTGCGTCAGAAACTGGCACAGCTAGAACTAGCTATGTTCTTTGTTAAGTATCAGATATTCTGAATTCATCATGGTACCTACCTGTGATAATAAAACCAAAAATCAAAATCAAATGCTTTTTATTTCAAATAAACCTAATTACAGGCACTTTTGAAACATCAGGCTCTAGGTGCAAGGTTCCAAATTGTGGGTCCTATGGAGAAGAATAATACATGAAATTCATAATTTTCTTGTTGCAACTTGGGTAGAAGATATTCCAAGATGGATTCTGTAGTAATGCGTTATAAATAATCCATTTTATATCCATATTATTATGTATTATAGCCCAGCTCGGGGTAGTCTCAGTTATAATAATGTACTCTGTGGGTAGTGTGCCGCCTGACTAGTCAAGGCCTGTGCCATGCCTGCCTGTGACGGTGGCACGCCCTCCTTTCTGTTCTCCATGCACGCAGTGTTCCGCATAGGCCGCACGGCGAAAAGGGGCTCGCCTACTAGCACGGCAAAAAGGGGCTCTTCTACTAGTGGTAAGCAAGCCGGGACCTGTCGGGTGTGGTGAGAGAATGCACGTAGCCCATGCCCCCGGCTAGTTATAGAGGAACACCATGGTGGTTTTAGTTTGTAGTTTCCCCGAACGGAGTGCATCCGTGAGGATTCACGACTTCCAACGTAAAAAAAAGATGGAAATAATTTCCAAATCTTTTTCTGTCTACCTACGTGTTAAAAGAACAATCAGTAGTTTTTTTTAACTTCATGGAGCCCTCTTTCCGGGGAAGATGTATACAGAGTTATGTTGAGCTCTTGCCGATGGAAACCACTGACTACAAGAGTAGGTATAAGGTATTTACTCATGTGTTTTGACCGTAGGTGCGGATTTCAAACTATTTACTACTTGCAGAAGAGAGAATTCTGCGAATCCTTTTTTTTTTTTTAACGTGGGGAATTCCTCATGGACGCATTCCGCCGCAGCGCTGCGCACCGAGGCGAGGGGCCAGAGCAAGTGTCGAACTCTTACCAACTAAAACCACCACGGTGTTCCTCTGCTAACCTTTGGCCGGGGGCGTGGGGTAAGGCTCTGCATTTCCCTACCACACCAAACAGATTCCGGCTCGCCACTAGTAGGTGAGCCCCATTTCCCCGTGTGGCCTTTTTTATTTCTGGTTGAAATCCTCATGGATACCCTCCATCTGGGGATAGCGGAGGGGTATGTCGGACTCTTACCGACTAAAACTACACGTTGGCTATCCTCTGCACAAAATAGAGGAGCCGTCCGGAACCTCCATTGGACTGCGCTGCACGCTGGTGCCCTCTAGTGCCTTTGGCAGGTCCCGGGAAAACAATAGCCTAACGTCGGCCGCGCCCTTCTCCCAAACTGGCGCCACCGTCACAGACATTGACAGTTGACTGGTCGGGTGGCGGATTACAGGCAAATTTTCCACCCCTAGGAAACAACTTATAATTATTTTCATAGGATATAATCCGACCTAATGTCAGATCTAATTAATCTAATACAACGTTATTCTTTCTTTACCAACATCCCTATACACCCCAATTAGTTAAAATATTCAAAAAAATACATGCATACGGATGAGTATAATGACCCCTTAAGAGATTTTCAATAACACGTTGTACGTCGATAGTATTGCCTCGTAGTACGCTAAAAACGTAAACGTAAAAGTACCAAAAGTTGCTCTTACGGATGAGTATAATGACCCCTTAAGAGGTTTTCAATAACACGTCTTATGTGGATAGTATTGCCGCGTAGTACCCTAAAAACGTAAACGTAAATGTTTTTCATACGGATGAGTACAATGACCCCTTAAGAAGTTTTCAATAACACGTGTGTCGATGTATAACCGCGTAGCGTAGTACGCTATCGATATACGTATTATTGAAAACCTCTTAAGGGGTCATTGTACTCATCCGTGTGAACAACTATTACTATGGGACCAACCCTAAAATCGCCAAAAAAATATCAGCTCTTCCCTACATTTGTGTTCACATAAATCGACAAAATGTAGGAAACAGCTGTTTTTTTACGTTTGATGTGTTTTAATTATTTTATAGACATGAAAATTTTGTAGGTAATATCAATAAAATCCTTAATTTAAATATTTCATTGATAATAACTTAAAAAAAGTTTGATAAAAAACAATACAACTAGGTACTAATGGTAGATTTAAATGGGCAACATCGATTTGAAAACAATTGATATCCCATTACCATTCTATTGCCATTCCGACGAGATTGACATTTAAGTTTTAGCAGAATACCCATTTTGTCACAGTTGTATAGGAGTGTCAGTAGGATGTCGGTGGAATGGCGATGGTTGGTTTTTATCAATTAAGGATTCACGTAGTTGCTTCATGTTCCAATAGTTACGTAAACGACGCGGCGACGTAGCGAACTTCGCTTCAAGTAACTTAAGCTAAGTTGGCTATTTATTATTATTTATTATAATGCTCACGCGTGTCATACGACGTTTTTCAACACACTTGCGAGGAAAACATATGAACGTATTTTAGGCAAATATTGAATTTGTGAATAATGGCGAGCGGATCACTGTAATCGCACGGTGATGTATAGGTATGCGCGCGCAGTTGGTAGAAGGAAACCGCCAAACAACCTAATATTAAAAATATAATTTATTATTTATAACACAAATTAATGTTAATTTGTTGACAAACATAAATAATTTAATGAAATTAAATGTTTAACACAAATTAAATAGTTGATTTGTTCACAATTTTTTTAAATTTTGTGTAGACATCAAAATATTTTGCTGCTTTTATAAAATTAAAAAATAAACTGTAAGTACCTAAAGTAAAAACTAAAAAGCACTAGTGCGATAATATAAAGTAAAAACCACGCGGGCGTTATTATAAGCTACATTATGAACCTAAAATGGTGCAATAAGAGCCACTTAACGAGTAAGTGTGTTGAAAAATAATTGAAACATTTCAAACGTAAAAAAAACTGCTGTTCTCTACATTTCGTCGATTTATGTGAACACAAATGTAGGGCCGCGAAATCAGGAAAATGTAGGGATAAGCTGTTTTTTTTCGCGATTTCAGGGTTGTGTTCATAGTAAAAGTTGTTTATACTGACGATAATATATATGTCGATAATATTGGCAGGTGCCATGCTATCGATACTATCGATAGAGTAACTGATTCTCAAGGTTAGCTTTAGATACTATCGAAGCGATCGTTGCTATCGACCGTATTGATAGCTTTTTATGCAATACTATTCATAGCACTATTAGTGTCAAATACTATATAGACACTAACGATAGTATTGCTATAATATGTCAATAGTCAATAGTACATGCCCATCGATTGTGTAACTGATTCTCAAGGTCGCATTTATAGTCTAAAATTGAATATTATCGTCGAAATAAATTACTACAATACACAATTCTACTTTATTTTACAAAAAAAAAGTTCAATTGTTATAACAATAACTGCAAAAAAGGTATGTTTGCAAAATGACCTCTCAGTTGTAGTTCGATGGCAAAAAGTCATTGAGAGACGATTGTTAGAAACGTCAAATAACGAGTAGACTACCGAAACTTAAGCTATCGAGAAGACATTGATACACTATTGGTTTACAGAATAGCAAATAGTCCAATGGCAGTTGAATGGTAGAAACGAATGGAATAAAAATGAAAATGCTATGTATGCTGTGTTCTATACTATGTAATTTGTATGCCTTTCAAGGTTAAATATAGTGTGACTTAATATTTTAATTTTCCACAAAGTTTTTAACTTTTACCTATGTTTCACAAATAAATTATTTTGATATTAATTTTGATTTTGATTTTATGGTTTTTAATTTTATTGTAGTTCAGTGGAAAGTCATTGGATAGCCATTGGTCTCTAAATAACTATTATTCTGATGATGATGATGATGATGATGATGATGATTATTTGGATGAGTACAATGACCCCTTAAGAGGTATTCAATAACACGTATATCAATAGCTTACTACGCGGTAATACTATCGAGATACGACGTGTTATTGAAAACCTCTTAAAGGGTCATTGTACTCATTCTTATAAACAAATTTTACGTTTGCGTTTTTTGTGATTTCAGGCTTGGTCCCATAGTAAAAGTTGTTCAAACAGATGAGTATAATGACCCCTTAAGAGGTTTTCAATAACACGTATGTCGATAGTATTGCCGCGTAGTACGGTAAAAACGTAAACGTAAAAGTTGTTCATACAGATGAGTATAATGACCCCTTAAGAGGTTTTCAATAACACGTATGTCGATAGTATTGCCGCTTAGTACGCTAAAAACGTAAATGTAAAAGTTGTTCATACGGATGAGTATAATGACCCCTTAAGAGGTAGGTAATATCAATAAAATCCTTAATTTAAATATTTCATTGATAAAAACTAAAAAAAAGGTTGATAAAAAACAATACAACTAATGGTAGATTTTAATTGGCAACATCGATTTGACATTACCATTCTATTGCCATTCCGTCGAGATTTAAGTTTTAGCAGACTACCCATTTTGTCACAGTTGTTAATGAGTGTCAGTAGGGTGTCGGTGGAATGGCGATGGTTGGTTTTTTAGTGTAATTAGCAGACTTGGGGCCCTGTTTGAATGCAAAGTCGAGCACGTTTAGGTACCTATCTACGTAAATTTCTGTTTAGTTTTATTAATACGTAGGTATCACTTTTTAATACAGCAATGCTACTTCCGATGCGACCGGTAAGTGGTGTAAACTAGGTAGAAATCAAGTGGAGTGAGATCAGGGGACCTCGCGGGCCAGGGAACGGGGCCTCCGCGGCCGATCCACCTATCACCATATTCCTGATTTAGGAACTGCCCGACTGACTGAAAAATGGCCGCTGGCACCATCGTGTTGATAGTGCATTCCTGGGCTTTGAAAAACTGCGAGGGAGGTTCTCGGAGGACTGTTGGTTTGTGTACTGAAATGCCATTGTCGAAAAATATGATCACGAGATCGCAGCGCTCTTCCACACTCTCTTGTACACTAAACACCTGAGCGAACTTCGTAAGACTGGCGATTTGGCGAAATTCTCCCTCGCCCTCGGCGCAAGCGGCGGCGGCGAACGGGGGCAGGGGAGGGTCAGGCGGCGAGCACGGCGCGGCGCCGGTGTGGCGTGCGGCGGCGTTCGACTGGTTGTCGGTCGGCTACATCAAAGCGGCGACGGCGGCTCGCGGTGCAGTAGGTACAAATAATATCAGCGTGTCGACTCGCGGTGTAGTACAAATAAAATAGGTATCCAAACTTTGAATAAAGTTGAAGATTTTTTTCCAAAAATATAACACTATGTTTTTTCACTATAAATCGATTGTCCTAGTGATTCTGAACAAAGTAATTTCAGGATGCAGGTATACAAAGAATAACGTTGTATAACAAAAAAGTAACAATAATTTAATACCACTTATTAGTCCCAAAAATATTTGCAAACCGCTTGACTGTGAGGAATTAACTTTATTCCTTACGTATCAATAACTACTCTCGTTTTGTAAGCTCTATAATCTTTGTTTACCGCCATTTTTAACAATAGACCATAGTTTAGCGTTATAAAGAGATAATGAGCGTCATAGACAATATTTTTTTATTTTTTAACTACGTGACTAAGCATACAGGGGCGATTATTATAGGGGATCATAGTAACAATGACGTCATTGATTTCCGTTTTTTAAGGGTCCATAGTTAGTGTGTTGGCCTAGGAACAGAGTGTCGGTCAAACTTGAATTTATAATTAAAGTGTGTGATGCTCTGTCGCGGTACCACGGCGTAAATCAGGATTTTTTTTAATGTGATAAAAATGTACAAGAAATGTTCAGAATTGTACGCAAAAAAAAAAAAATGTACGTTCATATTTCATAGGAAAAAAAATTGGTCGAAGTGGTGCCGTGTACCGCGAGAGAGCATGCTCCCTAGCGGTACACGCACTTTTCTATAGAAATTGACATGATTTAAGAGTGTTGATTATCGGAAAAATATGTTCGTAAAGTGTTCATAATGATACGTGAAAGCTTTTAATTGTTCGTTATGATTTAATAGATAAAAAAAGAGTTTCCTTTCTGTACGCCTATTATGATATTATCTATGTACGAAAAAAGTAATACATGGGTACATAGATGATATGATTGTAGGCGTACAGAAAGGAAACTTTTAATTTTTATTTTATCTATTAAATAATAACGAACAATTAAAATCTTTTCATGTATCGTTATGAACTCTTTACGAATATATTTTTCAGATAGTCAACACTCTTAAATTATCATGTCAATTTCTATAGAAAAGTTCGTGGTACCACCAGGGAGCATGCTCTCTCGCGGTACTACATTGACCTATTTTTTTCCTATAAATTATTAACGTACATTTTTTTTTACGCGTACAATTCTGAACATTTCTTATACATTTTTATCACAATAAAATAAATCCTGATTTACGCCGTGGTATCGCGACAGAGCATCACACATTAAAGTACTTGCATTGGCCTACTTCATTTGAATTTAATTGTGGTTTAGGGACTTTACTCATGGTGTGATGCGACGCAGAATTGCATCGATTGCCGATATCGGTCAGATGTCGCAACAACATGTTTTCGAAGAAAATGTATTGAAAATCGCAAATTTCTTCAGACAAGTTCGCATGGATTGATGATATCGCTCACAGATCTGCTCGATATCAAATTGCATGTACCTACGTTCTAATGACCTGCGATCGTATTTCAAATAAATGTATGGGGGCGTGCGAGCGCTGGCACTTGTTTCGACTTGCACTCGATTCTCTGTTCGGGATATCAATGAGCGACTTCTGTTGCGCAACTAGTAATCTGTTGGAAATATTTTTGGTATCAATTAGAACGTACGTACAACTCAAGTCGACAATCGATGCGATATCGCTCACATCGCGTCGCGTCGTGAGTAAAGTGCCTAGTTATTGAATTTTATACCACATTGAATTTGATTAAGGAAGGCACTGAGTACTGCTTAGTTGTCTATATGCAATGCACGCCACTGCTGCTTAGTGTGAGGTCCAGGATTCGATTCCCGGGTCGGGCAAAACTGTTATTGGATTTTTTCATTAGGAATCTCTCGGTTATAGCAGCCCGGAGCCTGGATGTGTGCCCGGTTAATGGCAATAGGCTCACTCCCTACTTTACTTGGGACTTTATTATAACATAAATGGCGAAATGTGGGTGTAGTATTAAAACACCTCTGCCTACCTATTCAGAAAAATACAGGCGTGATGTTATATAATTTATAACAGTCCTTAACAGGCTTTATAATGTCAACACTTTTTAGTATTAGAAGCTCCTCCTTCCTTCCTTCTTTGTCCTTGTGAAGGAGCTCGTCCGGGGAAGTACTACCACCGTACCTACTTCTGCCGCCAAACAGTAATGCTTGCATTGCCGTGTTTTGGTGTGAAGGGTACGGGTGCCGGTGAAATTACGATCACATGAGACTTTTCACTTACATGGCTCAGTTTGGCGAACTGACTTGCGGTACCATTTAGGCAACAGTCTAGGTGGTATTGCAGTTGTTATGGGCAAAGATGACCGCTTAACATCAGGTGGGCCTTTAGCTCGTTTTGCCATCCAATACTATAACTTAAAAAAAAAAAAAATGTGTTGCTCCTTAGTTCCAAAACTTCTAATAACAACAAACACCCGTCCACCCATTTACTGACCAAATGACCATTTAAATCAATCCTGCCATCAGAGACTAATCTATTACGCCCTCAGGCAAAACAGAATGACAATCGTTATAAGCAGTTATCACTATTCCACGGCTTTATGATTCCAACCTATACCCTTTATGTAAATAGGATGATGATAGCTATTGTTGCTAACAAAATGCCAACCCCCTACTGCGACAGCGGATTTAGCTGCGGGCGAATATTCTATTGTCATTAGAAAAGCGGGGATTTTGGACGAAAATTTTGTTTGAAATCCTTTATTCTGTGTTCGAGTATCTGCTGGTCATGGTTTTTGATATGGGATAAGCTCGCCATGCTTTTGTAATGGATGAAATAATCAATCAAGTTGAAGTCTTCAGCTGGACCACACCTCGGTGACTCAATACAATATAAATGCTAGCACCACCTACATACACAAGATTAAGTCTGTATACAATAATTAATACATCAAAGGACATTGCTAAAGATCCTTAGTGACTCCGCCTTAAGGCGTTACAAATTAAAGTTGATGCTCACCATATACAACTCAATGAAGCCAATGTATTGCAATACATTCATAATAAACACGGACAGTACTAAATATAATTTTAGATTTTTAAAATATTTACTATTTTGACACATATAATCACAGATATCTGTGCTATTTCGATGTCATGTTTTGCTTTTTTTGTTATGTCAAACAACCTACATTGTCGTCAAGTTGTCAGTCGATGCCAATTTTTTGGGATTTCTTGTGTGAAAAGGAGTATATAATATTTAATCATAGACTATAGAGTATCGAAATAAAAATATGGATGATACACAGATATCATGGATGATACAATTTTATCCGGTTACGTCATTAATGTATTGATACTCCTTAAAATATGAAAAATGGTTCTTGTACTGTCCGCATTAAATACAATATATATTATGAAACGATAAAATTCGCATGTAATTTTCGTATATTGTTCATCTTTGTAACAGTTTAAGGCTATTTTTATCAATGTCCTTTAAATCATAGATGTCAAAAAATTAAAAATATTTAAATCAACCATAATATTAATATTAGAACATAATCAAAACAGTCAAAAATTGTACGTACAAACAACAAAAGAGTACACAAAATGGGGACGCCATTAGTCATACATATAATTTTGTCACAAAATTTGACAACATTATAAGTTATAACTATAGTTTGTCGCAGAGAAACTCATTGACCGAGTAATATGCTACTTAAGGTACTTAAGTTGATCTAGTATTGATTTTACTTAGATTGCATAAGGCATGATGGGGTTGACGTATCCACATGGATAAAAACCCCAAATTCAAAAGAGATTTAAAAAAAAAAATATTAAACCCCCTGTCTTACTGGAGCAGCGAAGCATTGGAATTTATCACTTTCACCAGTAAGGGTCACACAGTCCAATAATTATGCCTATTACATTTCAAAATTTATATTAAAAATAATTACCCCGACTTTAATATCTCCTACACAACATGGAATTACTGTAAGACCCCCTACGATAATGTCCATCAGTCTATGACATGGTCTATGAAGGGTTGAAATGTGGTTGCTCCTTAAGAATGTTGTACAGTCTAACAAAACAATTAGTATCCAGGGTCGCCAGATATAAATGAAGTTTTCTCAGAAGTTTATGGATGTTTTCGAATGAAATATAATTTTAATAACGGACAATGTTAAACTATATTTATACAAAACCCTTATCATTAGATATGGGATTACATAGCTCCGGTAAAATATTGGATATGTAACAATCACGATTAGCTTATCCATATCCGCTTAATATATCCGGGCCTTTTTTTTTTTGCCGTGGTGAAATCCTCATGGACGCACTCCGCCCAGAGTAGGCGGAGCCAGTATCGGACTCTTACCGACTAAAACCACCACGGTGTTCTTTCAACTACCTTAGTTGGGGGCGTGGGAACCCGTGAGTATTCACATAACCACTCCCGACAGGTACCGGTCCGTCACAAGCAGGCGAGCCCCTTCTACCCGTGCAGCCTAAAGTCGGCCGCACCCTCCTCGGTGGCGCACACGGAACCCTGCACGCCACCTCAGTTCATGGGCCTTTACCAGCTGCGCCAACTACGCTGGATGTGCCAGCTACGCCAGCTGCTGGTCGGGCAGCAGACTACCCCGAGTCTGCTGCTCGCAGGCCCTACCTCCCGTAATATATCCGGGACTGAAGTAACTTTACTTTACATGCTATGTCCGAGATTGATAACTCCGGCTTTCAAATAAATCCACCGGAGTGAGGCTGGATATATTGTAGCCGTTTATAGATCCGCGGAACGACTATGTCACACAGTAACATAATAATTGATTACATTTCATACTTTACAGGCTTAGGTTAGGTTAGAGATAAACAGTTCTATCAAACGAAAAAATTAAAGGTGAATTATAAATCAAGTAGTATGTACAATGATTATCTTAAATTAGTTTTTCGTTTCATATCGTTGTAGTCAGTGTCGAATGTCGGGCGTCGGAGTTACTCGGATATAGGATATGTTTACTTTTTTGAAAGTGAAGGAGTGATACATTATCCGCTTTGGGATATAATTATATCTGAAGATATAGATGTGTCCGGAGTTACCCATGCCTACTAATCATCATCATCATCATTTCAGCCTAAATACGTCCACTGCTGGACATAGGCCTCCCCCATCAAGGAGGGGGGTTGGCGATCGCAGTTGGAACTCTGCAGCCCATCCTCTGGTGAATCCCTTAGTCGCCTTTTACGACACCTATGAGAAGATATAGGGTGGTGGAATTCTTTACGTCCGGCACCACACTGCGTACCGTTCTATCATAATTTCCTGATAAATCTTCATCTAGATCTGGCGACCCTGTATACTAATTGCTTTGTTAGACTGTACAGTGATCGCTCACATTAATTGAAACTGGGCATAAATTGATAGCAATGGATAGGAAAAATATTGAATATTAAATGCGAGGTATGCAGTTTCTGTTGTTTGTCTGAGGAAAAATAACTTCACGGTTGGTTTCAAAAGCGTAGACTCAATAAACGATTCAACTCAAAAATTATGTATTTTTGCCTGCAAACAGTTAATGACCCCTTACGGGTAAGTAAAAGTATAGTAAAATATTATTTACCTACCTATTGCATTACAAAACTGATTATAAATATAATTACCCGAGCCGGTTCATATCTACACATCATAGAATTACTGTAAGACCCTCTACGACAATGTCCATCAGTCTATGACATGGTCTATGAAGGGTTACATGGTGGTTGCTCAAGGGCCAAGGGTAACCATAAGAATGTTGTACAGTGAGCGCTCGCACTAATTGAAACTAGGCAAGGATTAGTAGAAAATGGATATGGAAACAATATGTAATTTTGTATGTAATTTTGTTTACTTAAAATGTACATTATAATAACTACTATTATTAATAAATAACTATGAACTATGAAATGAACTATTTTCATCCAGAACGATAGTTGACGTTATAAATTCGATGAATATTTTTTTTGTAATGTATTCCAATTCGATTTATTTAATCTTTTGACACTATTTGTATGCCCATGACGCTGATGACCTAAGGAACTGTATTTAATTAACACATATTTGTAACCTGTGTATTACAAATTTTTTTTTTTGTTTTCCGTATTTAAATAAGATGCAATGGACTAAAATTATACCTAAATCGATATAAAAGTCATAAAAGTTAAGCGAGTGAGGTTTTATTGATGTTTGAGTTTTTTTTATCACATTCATGGGAAACGTGATTTTTTGGAAATTATTCTGCATTAATTAAGTAAAAAAAATTTTTTTATTTATTTTTGCCTTCTTGAGAACACTAGCTGAGAACACTAGTATGTCAATAAAAAGTTTAATAACTTATGTGTCAATCCAGCACATGGTAAACCATCTGTTTGCAAAATTTCATCCAAATCCGTTAAGCCGTTTCCGTGTGATTGAAGGACAAACAAACAAGCACCCAATCTTTCTCATTAATAATATTAGTAGGATAATATAAGTAAAAAATATAATTATATAGGCATATTTTCAAAACGGATTTCATGGTACGAATCACAAGAAATTTCAGTCCGAAACTTCAGAATTACGTTTCATGGTAGACCTACAGTTTTCCAAAAATCCAATTCAATCAACTTTCTACTTCTCCTTATCCAGCCTTCACATACTCCATGCTAGGGTTCACACGTGTGCGGCTAGCGGTTCCTTAAGTAATTATTAATTGTCTTGATATCCCCCTGATAAGATAAAGTCATTGGCGATACCCTTTAATTGCATTTTAGGGTATGCCACAGCCACTGAACATGATAAATTGGTTTTGTAAGTCATTTGAGGGACATGCATACATATGGTGTTTAAGTAATGGGTTTAAAATGTAGCAATTCTAGTTTATTGTAACGTTTTATTGGTCTCTTACCCGCGGGAACCAGTCAAGCGATCATCAAAACGATCCAGTCTTTAGTACAAGTCTTAAGGTGGGCACTGACGAAGTATCCATTCGAACGTCGTTTGACGAATGGATACATCTTCAAAAAATTGGTGGTTTTCTATATTTTTTTAGAATATCCTGTAGGCACTGCAGATCCTATATTTTAAATAAACAACTTACACTTAAGCTTCTGCTCCCCTCACATAAATGTATGTGTATGCAGATCTAGAAACAATATAATCGTATACTTATAAATCAAACGACACAAACAGATGCGCATTGTCCACGCCAAATGATCCGCAACAGAGGGCGATCCACGCGTGTTCCACCAGTACCATATTCGTACATATAAATATTAATGAGGTAGCATATTTGCTTCCCTCGAAGTTGTTGACGATTATGTATACCTAGGACAAATTGTCCAGCTAGGTAAGTCCAACTTCGAGAAAGAGGTCAATCGTCGAATCCGACTCGGTTGGGCAGCGTTCGGGAAGCTACGCAATATCTTCTCGTCCAAAATACCGCAGTGTCTCAAGACGAAAGTCTTTGACCAGTGTGTGTTGCCAGTAATTACTTACGGTACTGAAACTAGGTCGCTCACAATGGGCCTGATAAGAAGGCTCAAAGTCACTCAAAGGGCAATGGAGAGGGCTATGCTCGGAGTGTCCCTGCGTGATCGAATCAGAAATGAGGAGATTCGCAGGAGAACGAAAGTAGCCGACATAGCCCGAAGAATTGCCAAACTTAAGTGGCAGTGGGCGGGGCACATTGCTCGCAGAACGGATGGCCGATGGGGCAGTAAAGTTCTGCAGTGGCGACCGCGTACTGGAAGGCACAGCGTGGGTAGGCCCCCCACAAGGTGGACCGACGACCTGGTGAAGGTCGCGGGAATCCGCTGGATGCGGAAGGCACAGGACCGGACGTTGTGGCGATGCTTGGGGGAGGCCTATGTCCAGCAGTGGACGTCTTTCGGCTGAAATGATGATGATGATGATGATATTTGCTTCCAATGCTACAGTGAGGGAACTGTTGTTTTACGCCAGTTACAGGCTACATGCAAAGTATTCGAATGCCATAAAAGTACTACACAAAAGTTCCCATATATTTATCGTATGCAGTGATAGCCTAGTGGTTGAACGCTTGCCCTCCATGCGGTGTGAGTTCGCTCCCGGCCCGCACTTCTGACTTTTGGAATTCATGTGCGGATTTATATTCGATTATCACTTGCTTTAACGGTGAAGGAAAACATCGTGAGGAAACCTGCACACCTGAGAGTGCTCCATACAGTTCTCAATGGTGTGTGTAGTCCGCCAATCCGCACTAGGCAGTTCTCAATGGTGTGTGTAGTCCGCCAACCCGTACTAGGCCAGCCAGCGGCCCATGCCCAGCAGTGGGACAGTAAGGGACTGGGTATGTTATCGATCCGAGGGTCAATCAATTACAGATCTATCGGAAATAATCGGAATCCACTGCTGGAGTAGACAGTTCAGTTTTGTTTGCATAACATACATCGAAAAACTGCTTCTGCGATTCTTGTTCTCAATAAGATATGAAAATTTCGTATTCAATGGGGATCGCTGACACTTTTAAGAACTTTCATTCGTTGGGGAAGCGTGTATAAGGCTATACAGAATTAAAAGAGTTACTAGAACAGACCGGTGAAGTGTCACATTCCCTTAAAAGATGCAGGGGTTTACATGATTGATTGTGATTGTGGATTATCATACATAGGGCAAACAAAGCGTAGTATAGCCACTAGAATTAAAGAAAATATAGCTGACGTCAAGAACAGACGCTCCACAAAGTCTGCAGTGTGTGAACATGCCCTAGACAAACCCAACCATTTTCTTCGATTTGATAAACCACAAGTTCTGGCGAAGGAAAACCGATATGTACCTAGAATGCTCCGTGAGGCTATTGAAATTAAAAAACATCCTAATTTTAATAGAGAAGATGGTTGGCAGCTACCACCTGTTTGGAACCCAGTCCTAAAAATAATCAAGTCCCAAACAGCACGCAACACTGTAAAAGATAATCATATTGTGAGTGATAACTGCGTGCATCGAAACGATTTTAATTAATAATATTGTACGGTAGATTAAAATAATATTTTTTTTTAGAAATATTCGTAAAGACGCTTGTCATCTTAGTCTACCTGCGACCACGAAATGCTGCAAAGCTTTCGAAACGTCAGGGAAACCAATTTAAATAATATACGCGATTTAATCTGGTTAAACTTTGTTTTATTATAATGAGTTACTAGAATCCATACATTCAAATACACGTAGGAGGGTCTGAGTTCGAACCTGACCAGCACCTCAAACTTTTCGAATTTATGTATTGTTTAACTAAACTAACACCAATAAGATTGCATCCCTGTTGCGTCGGGTGAGGGGCAGTTCCAACAGTCTGCTTGCCGTCGTGGCTCAAGACTGTTTAGGCAGCCATTTGAGACACTGGCTGACTGTACAAAAGCCAGCAGCGAAGTTAGCCTCAATTTTTTTTTTAAATAATATTTTATGTATAATATGGACTGTATGGTTTGAAATAAATGTTTTATTATTATTATTATATTATTTTAGATTTAGGTATCTCCCATTTCTGAGGAAATACGCCAAAGCTTTTGGCCAAACAACCTTTGCGGTATACTGTTTATTAGTCTATTGACAGAAACTTTCTGACATGTGTTCAGTATGACTGCTTTCTGTTTTCAATGGAGAGTTCCATTGAGTTTTTAATTCAATTGTCAAGTCTGCGTACTTTGATAGTGTGTGTGGATGTTAGATTATGTGTGTTGGGAATTACTATATCTATCAGATATACAACTTTATTATGTTTGTTATTATTAACGGGTTACCTGAAAACCTCGAC
Organism: Asteroscopus sphinx; assembly: GCA_949699075.1. NCBI lineage: Eukaryota > Metazoa > Arthropoda > Insecta > Lepidoptera > Noctuidae > Asteroscopus > Asteroscopus sphinx. The sequence goes on from OX453003.1 coordinate 30,717,611, forward strand.
TGACTGACTGACTGACGTGACAGCCTCGTTGGTCTAGTGGTCGCAAGCGCGACTGCTGAGCATGGGGTCCTGGGTTCGATTCCCGGGTCGGGCAAAGTGTTATTGGGTTTTTTCATTAGGAAATTCTCAGTAGCAGCCCGGAGTCTGGATTTGTGCCCGGTTAGTGGCAATAGGCTCGCCCCCTATTACATGGGACTTATAACAAAACTGGTGAAATGTGGGTGTACTATACACCTCTGCCTACCCCTTCGGGGAAATACAGGCGTGATGTTATGTTATGTTACCTGAAAACCTTAAGAGGTTTTCAGTTATTTCAGTAACACGTTGTATACGATGCTAAGTACGTTCAGAGGTAACAGTTTGATATTGACAGCGTCTTTATTTTGAAAACAGTAAGGGTGGTTTTCTAATTCAAGTGTTACCACTGACGTGCAGTCGACTGTACTACGAAATCTCAGTAAACTGCCTAGATGCCATTTCGTTCATTGTTCTCTTCTAAGTTTCTCGAAATCTATAGCAATAAAAGAAATGTCTGCTTGTCCGTTTGACAAGCGGTTATATTGGAACATGTCAGGGCCACCGTAACGCGACTCCTGCGCACGCCACCTCTGCGCATGCGCTAACCCTTACTGCATACCAAATTAGCCGGTACGCCACATACATCTGTTCTTTGCTGGTACTGGTAAGTACAAGTGTGTTTGTAGTTTAGACTGTTAGAAACAGAATTATTAAGTTTTCTTGTTATTATTAGGTATTTCTTCTTGCCAGAACTGTACTCGTAACAATATTTTCTAGAAATTTCATTTAGAAGATTATGATCCAGGTCAAAATAAATAGAAATTGAAACTCGGATATGCATCGAAATAATTCCGAGACATAACATTTTTCGTCAACACTTATCTCCCCAACAGTACTTAACCCTGAACCGCGCGGTGGGTATTTTGATCCAACTTAAGATATTACATATTTGCATACAAAATTATCGTTTAGTACGTGCTGTCTGTCTGTATGTTTTGTGACGTATAACTACGTAACGTACTCGTGCGGTCCCGTTTCGTAGTTTTATAGGCAACGCTCGATTGATTTTATGTTGGTTTTGGGGAATTTTATTGAGAGCTAAGCTGTTATTGGTAGCATTAAAATAGCTAATTTATGTGTTACTGCTGTGCATTTGATAAGGGGTTGCCTATTTTAAATTATGTATTGGTAGGGAGGAAGTTCTAGTGACTTAGTTACCTCTTTGAGTTTATTTGTGAAATGGTTTATGACAAAAAAATAAAACAATTTGGATTGTCACCTTACGTGGTATCAGAAATCAGTACCTAGGCATACGTTTAGTAGTGTACGATTATAAGCTGATACCTATGTCGATAACGATGGTACAAAATAATAAAACCGGCCAAGTGCGAGTCGGACTCGCGCAGAAAGGGTTGCGTACCACCCATCGACCTGTTACCCCATAGAAACTGATTTAATTTACGAAGTTTAGCAAAAGACATCAACGCTCAGTGCACGAAATATGAATTTTTGCATCTCTTTCTTACGCATGTATCACCACATATGTCTATATTTGTCCTATTTTTAGTATTTGTTGCTAAACTACATAGTATGCACTATATTCAGACCAAGTTTGAGCCTGGTATGTATTACCGTTTTGAAGATAGAGCAGGAACAAAAACGTTGAAAAAATTGCATGTTTTTCGAGGTTTCTTGTATGACCCCCTTTGGTTTTTTTTTTAGTTCTTGTCGTGATACCCCTCATAGCAACACATATTCTGAGAAAATTTCAACTACCTTACCTTACCTATTTCCGTTCAAAAGATACAGTCCTGTGACAGACAGACGGACGGATGGACGGACAGCGTAGCGAGAGTAATAGGGTCCCGTTTGGCACCCTTCGGGTACGGAATCCTTAAAAACCAACAATTATTACCTTAATGTTTCGGTGTGTATATTTTATTATTTTTACCGCATTTACGCATGCGAAGCGAAATCTAAAGATATAAATTGTGGATAGAAAAAATCGGACCTTCGACTCCTGGTTCAGTACACAAGTGCTTTAGCCACTAGGATACCGTTAATGCTGGTCGTAGTAACATCAGCAGTATCCCATTGATCCTGCTCGTGAGCAATTTATTCATTCCACAATTTATATGTCTGTGTGTAGTATCGAACAAAATTTAAATAGTGTAGGTACCTAAATAAATGTTCCGAATTGCACCACCCTATATCTTCTCATGGGTGTCGTAAAAAGCGACTAAGGTGGACCAGAGGATGGGCAGCAGCGTTCTCTGAGTATTTAACCAACCAACTGCGATCGCAAACCCGCCTGCCAAGCGTGGTGATTATGGCATATCCCTCCGACATATGCTTGGAGAAGGCCTAGGTCCAGCAGTAGACGTCTTTTGGCTGAAATGATGATGATGACCTAAATAAAATCATGCATATAATAATTAATGGAACTACAATTTTACAAACGACGAATAACAATTTTAAATAAAAATTGCATCAATGATTCGCCCCCATATTATTTCCCTATCACCAACAATCTCGCGACTTGTAAAATAACTCGTTTGCAAAACCATTGTTATTTCAATATCGCGCTTTACCCCACAACTCACCACAGAGCACTGACCATAATTAGACCACAGAATTCGAACTCACGTATCCTATTGTGACCGAACATGGACATATCATTATTTTAACAAAATAATTAGCTCGGACTAAATATTTAAACGGTCAGCCAACTATAACAATCGGCCATTGTTGTAATGTAAATAATTTATAAAATTAACAATGGGCGCGTGCTTAAAAAATATGTGATTGGGATAAAAATGGCCCGTTCGCGCGTGAGGGTTGAATGCATCTGCCTAGTCGGTACATTGTTGTAGAAATTACACTTGATCTATGCTGGGATTATGAAAATCTTGTTGTTTATCACGGAAATAAATATAAAATTACGTAAAAGACTGGATTAGATTCATATTTGGGGTGCATTAATGAGATTAGAATAAAAATAGGTCCAGCTTCATGCGAGAACAGAAGTAAAAAGTCTTTAGTAAAAATACATTTATTATTCTTTTAACTGGCGAAATGTGGGTGTACTATACACCTCTGCCTTCCCTTACCCCTTCGGGGAAATACAGGCGTGATGTTATTTTATGTTATGTTATGTTGTTGTTTAATCTGTATTCCTCAATGATATTTAAAAGCAGCACAATACACATAAACTAATACAAAAAAAAGTAAGTTGGTTCACCAGAGGATGGGCAGCAGCGTTCTCTGAGTATTTAACCAACCAACTGCGATCGCCAACCCGCCTGCCAAGCGTGGCGATTATGGCATATCCCCCCTTATTGGGGGAGGCCTATGTCCAGCAGTGGACGTCTTTCGGCTGAAATGATGAAGTAAGTTGGTGACATCAAGTTACTTTATCGTCATAATTGGAACACTTTCTGTACACACACGACGGGAGTTCAGTTTTTTTTTTGTCACCGATCGCGCTCGGCGCCTTATTTGGCGCGGATTAATAGAAAACGTCCTAATTAAGATGATTTCGTGTCTTTAGATTGCGAGCACAAGTAACATATGTGTACTTTTAAATATCATTGGTATTTCTCGAGGATTTGGTGAATTATAGACAAAACTATAATGAAAGGTGATTTTCTCTGTCTGCGAGTCCCTCTACCATACATCGTGTTATTGAAATAACTCAAAACCTCTTAAGGGGTCATTGTCCTCATCAGTATGAACAATTTTTACTATGGGACCAACCCTGAAATCGCGAAAAAAAAACAGCTGTTGCCTACAGCCTGTCGAATGTGAACACGTGATTTTTGATTTTTTTTCCCGATTTCGGCGTTGGTCCCATAGTAAAAGTCGTTCATACTGATGAGGACAATGACCCCTTAAGAGGTTTTGAGTTATTTCTCGAGGATTTGGTGAATTATAGACAAAACTATAATGAAAGGTGATTTTCTCTGTCTGCGAGTCCCTCTACCATACATCGTGTTATTGAAATAACTCAAAACCTCTTAAGGGGTCATTGTCCTCATCAGTATGAACGACTTTTACTATGGGACCAACGCCGAAATCGGGAAAAAAAATCAAAAATCACGTGTTCACATTCGACAGGCTGTAGGCAACAGCTGTTTTTTTTTCGCGATTTCAGGGTTGGTCCCATAGTAAAAATTGTTCATACTGATGAGTTAAATGACCTATTAAGAGGTTTTAAGTTATTTCAATAACACGTTGTATATGGCTGATTGGACAGAAATCAGTGAAATCAGTGTATAAAGACAGTAATATAGGTAGACAGTCATAGGTAAGTAGTTAGTTATTAAAATAGGTTGACCTCAACATACTTCATAACTAGCACAAACGAATGCCCTTCATGATTCCCTTTTCGATGAAACCAAGTTACTTAATAATAAGTTCACCGTTTGACTTCTGCCAAAGTCTTCAAAATATTTAAAAACTAAATTACAGGTTAGATAAAGATAAATAATAGTGGAACATATCTAGGTCACGCGTGACGGTCACAGGGCTGCCCTGAACAAGATAAAATAAACCACTGAAATATAGAATAATTAAAAAATTATTTAAAGAAAAGCCTCTAAAATTAAACTTTTACATTTTTTTTTGTTTTTTTGAGACAGCTAAAATGGATATCAGAATTCTACATTTGGAGTGTCATCTAATTTGCTAAACCTAACCCTGGAGATTTACTTATCCGAAAGTAAGAATATTGATAAAGGCTTTCGGACTCATGGTTGTTTTCAATAATTGCGTAGTTAGTTTACTTTTTTCATTAGAATTCGTAAAACTCTTAATAAAATATACACAACAGTAAAAAAACAAAAATGTAATAAAATGTCCAAGTTATAAGCCATAAAAATAATCATTAATCAACATATATGAAAGTTATAAGCCATTTAAATAAGTTCACTAGAAAGAGACAGCACTACCAAAGTATGACGTTATTCTTGAAATACTTCATATAACTTATAATCATCATTATCATTATTTCAGCCGAAAGACGTCGCAATCCTGGACAAAGGCCTCCCCAAAGGGGGGATATGCCATAATCGCCACGCTTGGCAGGCGGGTTGGCGATCGCAGTTGGTTGTTTAAATACTCAGAGAACGCTGCTGCCCATCCTCTGGTGAATCCCTTAGTCACCTTTTACGACACCCATAAGAAGAAAGAGGGTGGTGCAATTCTTTACGTCCACACCACACGGAACAAACAACTTAGTATATCTCCGTACAATGTCCGTTTCTCACAACAAGGACAGAAAAAGACCTCCGTCTATTAAAAAGCGTGTATCTTTCATTCAAATAATTTTTCAGTAGTCGTGTTCTTTCTGTACGTAGGTACAGTCTAACAAATACATTTAAAGTATCCTGGGTCTCCAGATAAACAACCTTGTTCTTAGATTATACTAAACCTGAAAAAGGGTCAATGTGCTCATCATTATGAACAACTTTTATTATGGGACCAATAATGAAATCGCGACCAAAAACAGTTGTTCCCTATATTTGTGTTCACCTAAATTGACAAAATATAGGGAACAACTGTTTTCTTTGGAGTGCGGATTTCTTCACGATGTTTACGAAGGTAAACAAAGGTAGGTAGACCTAGCGTTTGTTTTTAATTATCGCCCCTATAAATTAATAAGTGATACGATTCGATACTTTCTCGCAAGTGAGTAGGTATGCTACAACCTTAAATGCCAAAAAGGCACGCGTATCATTTCATGAATTATTTATTTATCATTAGCGGCTCGGCCAAAATATATTATTATTTCTTCTCTCTTTAGATATGTTATTCATTTATTTTATTTTATTTATTTATTTATTATTCCTCCTTACATCTATCATTACAGGTCTTTAACCTAATGCGATAGTGTGGCTATCAACTATAATAATTAATTATCCTAGAATTATTATAAAAAGTTACATGCTACTTACATGCTACTTACCATACTAACTTAACAACTAACAACAACAAAAAACCAATGTATACATTTAACTTACATTATAACTAACTAAGTTTAATAGAACTTTTGCGAATTCACTCAAATTGCACGAAAATATATGGAGTCTCTCATGAACTTCGTTTATTATGCAGATTGTTCTTATAAGGGGTGCTTTCGCCAATAGATTGGTCCTGGCTACTGGCACGTCCAGCAGTAGCGGGCGCCGCCGCCTCCACACGTATCGGTCCGGCACGCAAAGCCTCAGGTGACCCAGCACTCCCGGTTATGTACTTATATATTTAAGATGAATCGAGGGGATTCCGATGATGTATGTTCTTTAACCTAGTTTAGGTATTGGAAGTCTTAGTTTGACGTTTGACTAAAAACCAAGTAGGTATGGACGAGTCTTCGAGATTTTCATTTTATTTTTTGTATTTAGCAAACCTGTCTCGAGCCATACTGATATTAATTAAAAACTAAAACAACATTTAATAACAAAATTCTTGACAACCCTATATAAGTACTAATACCTAAATAAATAATTGTCCCAAAGACAAGAGTCGTCCTTGTCTCGACAGTTTGAGACACTTCGGTCAATTCCCTGTCATTCCCACGATATTAATGGGAATAATAGGAAAAAATCGTAGTAAATGGGAAATTTTGTAATTCCGTTGAGGTTTGGGACACATTTAATAGGTAGTTCTAGTGATGTGTACGTTGTAATTATGTTTTTGGTTGGTAAAATTTTGGATAGCATTTTAATTGTATTGTAACAGCATTAGCGGTTGAAGGTTCCTTTTCTGCCGTTAAAAAAATACATAGGTACTGTGGTTTTAAGGGAATTTTAAGAAATGCTGATAAAATTTTGCATTAAGGGGAATGTAGCAGTCAAGTGGCACCCCCATCAGTAAAAAAATATTACTCGCTGAATACATCATTTATCTAAAATATGTTTTTAACAATTGAAGTACAGGTACTGTAGTAACTATTAGCTCTGTAAATTATAGTTCGCTGTAGTTGTAGATAGACCACTTTTGGCTCTTTTTCTATTTACAACTACAGCGAACTATAATTATCAAAATTAATAGTTTCTGATTAAATTACATTACCTGTACTTCAATTGTTAAAAAATAATTGATGTACCTACTCAGCGAGTACTTATTTTTTTGCTGATGGGGGCGCCACCTCTTAGCTCTTAGTAGGGGCCTTAAAGGAATTTTAAGAAATGCGGGAAATTTTTTGCGTAAAAAAAATTAAAATAGATTCACATCTCTCTTCATAAATATCATCAACTCAGCCTATTGCAGTCCACTGCTGGACATAGGCCTCTCCCAAGTTGCGTCACAACATTCGGTCCTCTGCCTTCCGCATCCAGTCCCCCCCAGCCACGTTCTTTAGGTCGTCGGTCCACCTGGCAGGGGGGCGCCCTACGCTGCGTTTGCCGATTCGCGGTCTTCACTCAAGGACTTGTCTGCTCCAACGGCCTTCATAAATATATAGGTAGGTATTTCTATCTGATAGTTGAATAGTCTTAAGATTTATTTTATAACAGCAATGCAAGCATCACTGTTTGGTGGCAGAAATAGGTACGGTGGTAGTACTTCCCTGAACGAGCTCTTGTTCGTACAAAAACAACTTACTTATAAGCAGGTTACTGTCATAACACTGTGTACCCTTCTAATGACTAATTGCTAACTCATTCATTGCAATTGGCTATAGTGACCGACTGTCCTCAATTACCTATCTCTTGTATTTTACGTGCAAAGTGTAACTTTCTATTAGTTTATCATTCGCATAAGTGGCTCCACATAATTGTGTTGACCAGACAGTTGAAATACCTCATATAACCTTCAAATTCGTCATCAAAATCTCGGCCTTTTTTTGTACACTGCTGAACTTAGGCCTTCCTTATAAACTTACTTTTCGAAAGATTTTGAGCTGTTTCCATACAACGGCTCTCTCCGTCACCCTAATTAGGTCATCTGTCCACCTAAGTTGTTGGGGGTCATACGCTCCAATTCCTGATTGATGGTCTCCAATTGAGGACCTTCAAATTATCCTCATTAAAATGGACATACAAGCACATGTAAACCTTTTGTCATTAATCAATAAAATAAGGACACAATTCATTATAATGTCTCAATCATCTATTGCAGTACTTATGATTGCCATTAAAAAGTACTTTAAAATTGTCAAATATCTCATTAAATGGTGACAGAAATCCGTTACAAATGTATAAAACTATAATATAATAAACCAAATTACTGACCGCTGCTGTAACGAATGATTTCAAATGCGCCAGCGCACCCTTCGCCGATCGCGTATGACAATAATAACGATGTTTGAACTCCCGAACGAAATAATAGTGAAAGCGTAATACATTGCTGGTTTTCGATGCATCCATAATTTAATTTGTTGTGGACTAAGGCCTTAACTTTCTCATACAGAGGAAGAGACCCGAGCCCAACAGTGGGACAGTAATGGATTTAATATGTCAACATTCTCCATTCATTGTTTGCTGCTTGTTTGCTGCCAACTCCTTCACTTGTCTATATAATTATCTTCTGTGTAATTCTCGCCTCGTCCTTTAATTGGTTAGTAACTTAAACCCATATTGAACAATAGAGATAGCAATAATATATATAGATAATAATATTTATTGATATCTCATATTGAGATAGCAATAATATTATTTAATTATTTTAATTATGACATTTGTTAAATTTGTGACATGCTTATTTTTTGAATTTTTACTGTTTTGTGACATTCGAATTTGACTTTTTGACATTTATTTACTATTGAGACTCTTATTTTATTTTTATACAAGTTAATATTGTGAACTTTATGATTTATGAAACTACGACGTGTAAATTGACTTTACAAATAAATGAATATGAATATGAACTAAAAATACTTAAAATAACACAAACTAAAAAAAAACGAACTAACTTAAAAACTTGTAACTTAAACTCGTTTTTAATAAGATTTTTTTAGAGTAACAAAATCTCTGTTCTCACGTGCACCTGTATAGGTACCAAGAACATGTCTCTTTGATTCTAACAGTCACTTTATAGTAATTCACGCCCAAAACATCTTTGGCATATCGCATTAATATTATGACAATCGAAATGGGAATCACAAACATGAAACGCCGCAATGGATTGCGTATCTCTCCTAAATACGCCATCCATGTTCGATAGTAGGGGGTCTGTATCTATTCATTACTTTCTATTTATTGGGCGTATCGAGTGTTTATAGCGCGCGGTTAATAATTTTGTCCGCATGTGTAATGTGTTAACCTGAGGTGCGATGCGGGCGGCAGATGCATTTAAGTGTACTTTTAATGGTCCTGCATGACTTTTTGTGGTATATCTAGAAAGTGGTTTTATAAAAAAACAATTTTTGAAATGCAATAGTTTGTTGAGTAGTTCGTTATTCAAAATAATTTATATTCGATATCCCGGTGTTATTATGTCAGCGTTAACATACATACATACAAATTATCACGCCTGTTTCCCATTGGGGTAGGCAGAGACTATGGATTTCCACCTGCTACGATCCTGACACACACGGAAAAAAATGCTCGCGGAATTAGTTTTCCTCCAAGAATATTTTTATTCTCAGGAATATTGTTTAATGTTAAATAAATATTTACTTGAACTAAAATTAATATCTTAGTCCAAACGAAATGATATTCTACAAGAAAAATAATATTATTCTTCTTATATTTGCTAGAATCAAAACAATGATTTTCTTTTTAAGAAGTTTTGAGTGTTGTCTGAAAAATATGTTACTTTTTTGAACTAAGATTTTTCATGTGTCTCAGTTTAAAAGAACATATTCTAAGTTCAAGAGCTATTAATATTTGAATCAAAAGTTGTACCATTTACTTAAACTAAAAATAAAACATCAAAACATGTTAACTACAAATTATAAAAACAAAACCCTCATTTTCTTCCTGTTAGTAATTGATGATTCTCATAATCAGAAAGTAGGAAGGTTTTCGATGAAGAAAAATCTTTTTCGGTCTAAGAAGAATGCATTTAAATGTGAGAAAATAACAGATTTGGAAGAAGAATCTAAAATTGTTCGAAATAAGATAGACTTACATTCAGTATAATAAAATACGTGTTTGGTTTAAGAAGAGTTTGTTTTTAGGTAATTAATAGTAGCACTGATGTAAGAATCTAAAGTATTCAATTAAAGTTCGTCCAATGTTTTCAAATGAGACTTTTTTTGTTTTGTGGGAATAAGTTATGGTGTTGTACTAGGAATCCAAATTATTTCAAAATAAGATATACTAACGTTTTGTTGTAAGAAAATACGTGTTTGGGTTAAGAAAGTTTGTTTTTGGATATGTAAATACCAGCATTCACGTAAGAATCTGAATTATTCAAGTAAAGTTCGTCGAATGTTTTGAAACAAGACTTTTTTGTTATGTGGAAATAAGTTATGGTGTTGAACTAGGAATCTAAATTGTTTGAAAATAAGATATACTAACGGTTTTTTTTAATAAGAAAATACGTCTTTAGTTTGAGAAGAGTTTGTTATTGGGTAAGCAAGTAGTAGCATTGACGTAAGAATCTAAATTATTCAAGTAAAGGTAGTCCAATGTTGTTAAATAAGACTTTTTTGTTTTGGGGGAATAAGTTACGGTGTTGAACTAGCAATTTAAATGTTTCAAAATATGATACGACTTAACATTTTTAAACAAGAACCCTGTTAAATCCAAGCAATATCAACCGACACGTCGTGTGACCTAGCTATGGGAATAAGCAATAAATTACTGCAAACTTCAAAGTCTTAATAGAAAAACCTACTATTCCATAATAATAACCTATGTTGTGAGAATGGCACATGGTATTAAAATATGCTAATTATATATATATATGGTTAAGTCGTATAAAATTATACAATAAAAGAATTAAAGAATATTAGAGGTAAATGTAGGTATAGTCTGATAATAATCTCTAAATTAGGTACATGCTCTAAAGAATAAAAATATTTAACACTATTAGGTATATTAAGTTGCTCAACTAACTAAATCTAATACGGAAGGATTAATAATATGTAGGTACCTACCTATGTATTCCGTTCCCTATTCCTAAAAGAATTACGTAGGTGCTACATAAACATCTGAAATTATTTATAATGAATATAAGTTTCTACGTATACCTATATGTATAACCGACTTATTATTTATCGCTATGGCAATGGTATGTAATGTAAGTGAATACATACCTACCTATTTATTTTTTAACACAAATTATTGATTAAATGTGAAGGCTGATTGCTGACCTAAACTTTATGTAGGTGTGTATTATATACGGAGATTTAAAACACTTAAAAAGGAAATTAATAAACCCTCATTTTACTCCCTGCAATATCGTCAAAATTTTATACATGTCGTAGGTATCTGTAGTAATAGGTATATATATATATATAATGTATATAAGGTCAGAAACCCAATAAATCTATACTACACTCGAGAGTAATGAATTAGGGTCACATATAGATACCTGAAAATCTCGGAAACTAAGAATGGTAGCTTAATTACATAAATTGTGTTTAACAGACAAATAAATTCTCCTTAAATGAAAGTAATAAAACTTCTTAGTTACTGTAAAGTTACACTATCAGAACGTGACAAAATAAAAAAGGGACTTGTAAATGGAACTACGAATTTTCTTTATCTGTTTTTGCTTTTCTTTCTATTCTGTCATATAAAAAGGCATGTAAACAGCTTTTCTGATGTTCAATATTTATAATTGAAGCTGTTATAATGTTGCTTACACCTGAAGAATGCACCAGAATTCTCACAATGCTGGAAATTGGCCGTAATCAGCGTGATACAGCAAGGACGTTGGTATGTCATCGTCAACTGTACAACGAGTTCTCCGACGTTACGAGGAAACCGGCTCTAACCTACGTAGACCAGGAACAGGCAGGGCCAGGTGTACCTACCACAGCACGAGAAGATCGATACTTGGTCAACACAATGCTTCGAAACCGCTTTCTCACAGGAACTGCACTTACATATCAGTTCCGACGCCTCGGAGGAAATAACCCAAGTGCATGGACTGTAGTCGACAACATGCTGAAGCAAATTTAAAACCATTAATTAAGACCTACAAATGGCCCTAAAATGGCCCTAAATTGGGCATCGTATTTCGAGATTAGCATATGCCCGGAATCACTTAAATTGGAGTATTGAAAATTGGTCAAGAGTTATGTTCTCAGATGAATCAAAATTTATACCCTATAAAAACGACGGAAAAACAAGAGTATATAGAAGACCAAGGGAGCGATTCAAGCAAGCATGCATCGAAGAGAAAGTGGCCTATAGCGGTGGATCCGTACTTGTATGGGCCGGAAATTCTGCAGAGATTCGCAAAGAGCTGATGGTTACAGAAAACGGCACTATAACTACCGAAAGATACATTGAAGAAATCCTAAACGAATACGTTAGGCCATTTATGGTCAATTTGGGAGAGGATGCTATCTTTATGCATGACAATGCTCGGCCTCATACTGGTGAAATTGTGAATGAGTACCTTCAAAACGTTAACATTAACTGTATGTAGTGGCCAGCACGCAGCCCGGACCTCAACCCAATCGAGCATGCTTGGGACGAGCTCGAACGGTGTGTGAGACACCGACCCTTCCCCGATGACGCTTCAAGAGCTCAAAGTTGCGCTCGTAGAGGAATGGGAGAATATTCCCCAACATCGTATGAGAAACTTAGTGTACAGCATGCAAAACCGCATAACCGCAGTGATGACAGTTTTAGTACTTTTTATTTATTAATCCCACGTGGAGTAATAAATAAAAAGTACTAAAACTCAAGAAAGTTTAAATATAAATGCTTTTCTGTATTTTTTTAAGACAAAGTGACACATACATTTTATTACTTGCATTTAAGGAACATTTGATTATCTATTAAACACAATTTATTTCATTGAGCTAGCATTCCTACTTACCGAACGAAACTTTTAGGTATCTTTATGTGACCTTAATTCTTTGCTCTCGAGTGTATATAGAACACTCTTACAGTAATATATATATATACCTACTAGTATATACCTACTACGTTATCTTTCAATGAACACGATTTCTAATGATGATAATGATAAGATGGAAATCATGTTTCTTGAAAGATAACGACTCATGAAGGCTATTATTAATAGTCATCCAAGAAACGTTATTCTTAAATCAAAATCACGTTTCTTGAAAAATAACGACTCATACATTGCTCATATTATTAATAGTCACCCAAGAAACGTTATTCTTAAATCAAAATCATGTTTCTTGAAAGATAACGACTCATAGAAGACTTAATATTATTAATATTCATTTAAGAAACATTTTTCTTAAATCAAAATCATATTTCTTGAAAGATAACGACTTATAGGAGACATATTATTATTAATAGTCATCCAAGAAAAACGTTATTATTAAATCAACATCCTGTTTCTTGAAAGATGTGCTACGTCACAACCGACCACCGGGTAATGGAAAGAAAAAGGAACGAGTGTTGCAATTTCAAAAATTGTTTCTCCAATTTTTGGGAGTATGTTTTAAGTGGGATTTATTAGTGTATGAAATACAGTAGGTACAAAAGCAATTCGTTTTGTTTGATTGTACTGAAACTTAGTGGAAAATACTAAGACCAATACAAAAATAAATTATTACAAACTGATTTCTAGTTTTCAAGTAATTCCCATGTGGAAAAACAAACATGAATACATCCACAAAGTTTAATACATTTGTTTAAATGCTCAGACAAATCACATAAAGCACGTAAACATTGGCCATTTACGCCAGCGACATATACACTACTGAGTAATGGCTTATACCCCTTAAATTATGGCAATAAAATAATGCCGGTAGGTGCTATATTTCCAAAGTAATAAGCGATCTTTCCATAACATATTTCGTTACATATGGTTTTTGAAAATGACCCTAAAGACTTTTTATTGACCAAAAAGAAAGACATTACAAATTATTACCCTTCCAATCTTTTATCCATTGGTACGCATCCACTTAAGAATCTTATGTTTTATCTTTTTCTGTTCCGCAATATAATTGTATAGAACTTTCATGTTTGAAAGCATAAATATTTTATATTTCTAGTCAGTTTCTGAATCAGTTCAATTCTCCATAGTCGTGCCTTCATCTCATGCGCTGGCGAGAACTTGTTAAAATGGTCGAGGAAAAACAAGACAATTGACAAATTTCTTATAAATATGGCTAAAAAATACCTTTGAAAATCCTATTTGAATCTTGTTAAACTAATCATAACAATAAATAAAATCAATTTTTGGTTTTATTGTTGACCATGAGTGAAAAATTAAGGTGATAGGTAGCTACATGTATTTGTTTGAATCGTGTAGGTAGGTACAATTTAAAAATGGCTTTAATTTTAAACCAAGTTTATTACAATATTGTGTTATACAAATTTTACTCTGAAAAATGTACATAATGTTGGGGGAAAACGCGAGGGGGCTATCTGGCAGCACTGTCTCGATGCGCTCGCGTCTCGCCTACAGTCGGCAGCCACAGAGCAGAGTGGGGTGAAGTCGGCGTTTAGGATTAAATGTTCTGTGAGTCAGCAGCCGATTTTCCGCCCCGCTTTTCTCTGTTGCCGTGCGTTGTTGTGATGACGGGTTTTGGTGAATTGTGTTTTTCAAGATATACGGACTCGGAAAGGAATTTGATCAAAGTGAGTATTGAAGAACAAAGTTGTTAGTAGCAAATCGTTAAGTTTGTTCTAATTTACAGTGTTTCAAATATTAGATGGATGACCAAAACAACGTTACTGATGGAAAGTGTAACCCGGAGACGGACATAGATACGTTACCACGAACATGGGGTATTCCAGAACTAGTTATTGACCGATTTAAAGGTAAATACATTCTCATCACTACCTACTTAACCTTTACTAGGTATTTACTGAGGGTGTCTCATGGTACACACGTGGCTTCATTTAGTAAAACTGGATGGTTCTACATTTTCAAGGGTCATATGGTTGGGACCATAGCAAGTATGAGCATGTGATCCCCGTGTTTGTTAATTAGTTAGTTACGAGTGCTTCTCCTTTGAAATAGATAACAAGGCGTGCACCCGTGCGAATTTTAGCGTAGGTAGGTACTTACCTACAGGCCTTACGCGAAAACTCGCGCCCACAGGTGGGTCTATTTCTATAAATAGTATGATTAGCCAGGGAGCCGGGAGCTTCGCCTTTGAAATGGGGGTCTCCCCAGGCGCGCACCCACGCGTGTTTCAAAAGACTAGGTACTTAATAAGTACTAAACATTTTTTTGAGTTATGCAAATGATATTCTAGAACATACAGACCTTAAAATAATAGTATTATTATTCTAAGACAGACATTATTCAGCAAAGATCATTATGGTTTTAGGTTGAAACCTCCAGATACTCAAACTAAAAATATGAATTACTTACCTTAAAAAGCTGCATTCTCAATAGTGAACCTATTAAGTATTACAGATATTTTTATTTTCCAGAAAATGAAATTAAACCCAATCAATTAAATGCCTTAAGTGAAGAAATTCTTAAGGAGCTGTGCCCACTAATAGGCCACAGAATATTTATTCAATCGAAATTGAATGAATATCTCACAGCACATGTAAGTTCCATCTTAATAAGTATTATAATTACTAATATTTATTCAGTCTACCTATAGAATGTTATTTAAATAGGTCAACAAAAACTTTATTTCAGATCAACCTGGATTTTGACCAAAAGTACAAGGAGAATTCTACAAATTTTTATACAAAGTGGCATCCATTCATCAATAAAATTATTAGTATAAAATTTGATAGTTCCAGAGATGACACACTGGCAACTTTGTACGAAAAGACAACTGCCTGATGACGGTAAGAAAATATTTTTATTTTAAACAAACCAATAATTAAAAGAAGAACAATTACCTCCTTTAAGTAATCTGTATGTAAAAACAAAACTAAAACATGTTCCCAAAATGCAGGTAGCATTGCCACGTTGTATGGCAATTCTTAGGACAAAATAAAAACCTGCATTTTGGTCACATGTTGATGGTAAGTATCCGCATTTTAGTTATCGATAAGTATAGTGTGTTTGTTAATTTATTTCAACAGTGTCCATATTATTGTTTCAGATCAAAAAGTTCCAGATCAAATTAAGCTGCTCTGTTGCCTAATTCCTCCAAAAGGGAAATTAAACAAAAGGACAAAATTTTCAACACAAGAATGCATTGAAAATTTCATCTTTGATGTAGATGTAAGTTCACATATTTACCTGACTGCTCAGAAGGTGATAGGATTCGTCTAGTCTAGAGAGTAGCAAAAAATATCATTAAATCCAAAATGCCCATATTTGATTTTCAGGGATATAAAAATAACTATTAAAACCTACTTACTGCTGGGTACTCGGTGACTTAGTACCTATCAAAACCTAGCACAGCTGAAAATATTACAATAAAATCTAATTATTGAAAAAAACAAACTGCAAAAATAACTGAAAAGAAGTAACACGCTTTAGAATTTTGACTATCACAGGCTACATGAAAGTTTGCTCTGGAGGTAACCTAGGTGGAGTTGAGAGTGGCGGTACGTAGGCTAAATGCCAAAAATACCGCCCCAAGACCCGACGGCTTGCCTGGAAAAGCCTGGGTTCTGGCCTTAGAGGCTCTCGGGCCCCGACTAAAACACCCTGCCCTGGAGTTGCATCAGGGAGGCACTCCGGTATCACTGGATGCCGACCTACCTCTGTCGTGTGGTCGAGGCTTATTTGACGGACAGGGCCGTCATCTACCCCGGCACCAGGGAGAATGGAACCGGCGAGAGATGTCGTGCGGTGTCCCACAGGGATCGGTCCTGGGGCCGAATCTGTGGGACACCGGGTACGACTGGGTGCTGTGCGCAGACTTCCCCAGCGGGGTCAGTGTAGTTTGCTACGCTGATGACACACTAGTCCTGGCTCAGGGGAGGTCGTACCAGGCGGCGGCCGAACGGGGTGCTGGCTAGAAAACCTCCACGTGTGCCTGACGGCTGCTTGTCCTTCTGGACACGTCTGGAGGGAACGGCAGTTGTTAGGCCGGTGCATCCTGGGCACGGGCAATAAAATCCTTTCGAGGAATTAACCTTCGGGGGATTTTATTGCCTGTGGCGAATATTCTGGCGCGGGAGGGGCCCGTTCTGGGCCAGTGGGGAGTTGCTCCACGTGTCCCTCTGTTGCCAACAGAGGGCACAGTGGAGGAGCAGGGGCGGGCCCGGTGTGCACTCACCCTGCCACTGGGCAGGCAACGGGGGGACTGTCCTTCCCTGCCCCCGTCGATCTTGTAACCCCAGGAGTGTCCGCTGAGTAGTGGTCTCGCGCCGCTTGGGACCGAGGGTCTTGGCTTCACCGCCCGGACCGCGAGGAAGAAAACCTCTATAAAAAATTACGGGAGGTAGGGCCTGCGAGCAGCAGACTCGGGGTAGTATGCTGCCCGACCAGCGGCTGGCGTAGCTGGCACAGCCGGCGTAGTTGGCGCAGCTGGTAAAGGCCCATGAGGTGAGGTGGCGTGCAGTGTTTCGTGTGCGCCACCTAGGAGGGTGCGGCCAACGTTAGGCCGCACGGGGAGAAGGGGCTCGCCTGCTTGTGGCGGGCCAGGACCTGTCGGGGGTGGTTGTGTGAATACTCACGGGTTCCCACGCCCCCAGCTAAGGTAGTTGAAGGAACACCGTGGTGGTTTTAGTCGGTAAGAGTCCGACACTGGCTCCGCCTACCCCAGGCGGAGTGCGTCCATGAGGCGAACCCACGGCAAAAAAAAAAAAAAAACAAAAAGGCGGCGGCCGATCTCGCGACACGTGGGGTTGCGACAATCGTCGAGAGGATCCGGCAATTGGGACTTGACCCTGCACAAGTCCGAGGTCGTGTGTTTTCACGGTCCTCGGAACGCGCCACAACATCGGCGTCGAGTCGACGAAGAAGTACCTGGGACTCGTCTTCGTCAGCCGGTGGAACTACGTTGAGCATTTCTCAAGTTTGGCTCCCAGACTGGAGCAGGCCAGGCTGCCTCGAATTGGCTCCTGCCCAATCTAGGGAGTCCAAACAAAAGTTACTCCTTTTTAATAATTGTCTAAAAATAAATTCTTAAGCTTGTTTCCCTCTTATCAGTTTTTTGCAGTTGGGGTTTTTTAATTATTTTATTTATATTTAAGATTATAAAATTGTTAAACACTAAGAGTGATAGCGGGTGCTTTCTTATTACTTTCGTGAACAATTAGGCGTACAATATAATTTAGTGCCTATAGCCAACAGTGATCACGAATTACTCAGTAGCATTATTTGTTTGTAAATTCACTTTATATAATAAAAAATAATTACAACAATGCAATTTGTTTCAGAGATTCGGAGACATAGAAAAGAAAATTAAAGATCTACAAGTTTACACGATTGTCGTTGTTTGACACCAAATATAATTCATAAAGTGAATCAAAATATGTATGTCTATTTAAGATGTTAATATTACTCATTATTACCTAGTTCTGCCACAATTAGAGTTTTAAGAAATTACTGAATTAATGTTACTTCATTTGACATAGAATTAAGGTAGTACATTTGCCTTCAATTGTAGAACTTGCGATTTAAAATATTGTTTTAGTACCTACCTAGTCAATGGTTATAATTAACAACCATTTTAAAATATGTATGTTGATTTAAGATATTAATATAAGTCACTGTCTCAGAAGGGGGGTAGTTTTTTGAAAAAGTTTGTTGTTTTAATAAAAGGTATAATAAAGTAATTTTAGTTTAATTTTAAAGATATTGGACCTACCAAGACTAGATTTAATAAGAGATGGAAACATGGTACTGGCTCAAGTTTCACCAGATTGTTTTGAGAATTATTGTATTGTATAACTTAATCTATTAATTTTACTAATCCTGGAAGTTTTATAGCAATGTCAGAATAAACGCACGGATCCCTGTGCATTGCGGCCTTTTACATGTGTTACACCAAAGCGAATGATTAGTAGCCCGCCATACCTAGTGTTTTTACTGTTTTTCTGTGTCTTAGTGTTACAAGAGTTTATTATTGTTATTAGCAGTTTGAGCTTAAAAGTTTCGGATTTTCAGTCTGAGTTACGATAGTAATTCGGTTTTGGTGCTGTAATATAATATAACAAAGGCTGCATTGAGCAGGGGTTCATAAATGTTTAAATAATGGTCTTGCTTTGATACTTGCGGATTTTCAAATTGAGAAAATTATAGTATAATCTACAAAAAGTAATTCTCAACTCGAATCTCTTATTTTCTTATATTAAATAAGAAAAAAAATTACCTAACTAAATGATATTCTTTAGAGAATACACAGAAATTATTCACCGAAGGTAAATCTGATTTTAGTATGAAACATCCGGATATTCAAACTAAGAATATCAAAATATTCATCTTAAAAAACTTAAATTCTTAGTTCAAATTTCACACTTTCTTCTTTTAAATAAATAAAGAACTTGAGCTAAGAAAATGATATTCTTTAGAGAATACACAGAAATTATTCATCGAAGGTAAATCTGATTTTAGTATGAAACATCGGATATTCAAACTAAGAATATCAACATATTCAGCTTAAAAAATTTAAATTCCTAGTTCAAATTTCACACTTTCTTCTTTTAAATAAATAAAAAACTTGAGCTAAGCAAATGATATTCTTTAGAGAACGCACATAAATTATTAACCTAAAATCGACCTGGTTTTAGTATAAAATATCCGGATATTCAAATTAAGAATATCAGCATACTCACCTTAAAAAACTAAAATTCTTAGTTCAAATTGCACTCTTTCTTCCTTTAATTATGATAAAGTTTGAGCTAAGCAAATTATATTCTTCAGAGAATGCACAGAAATCATTAACTTATGATCAATCTGGTTTTAGTATGAAACATCCGGATATTTAATTTAAGAACATTAATGTACTCACCATTAGAAGAGGAATTCTCAATTGAAATTTTATACTTTTGCATATACTTTATAATTAAGAAAATTTATAAAATCAACTAAAAAATGTGCATTCTTTGATTGAAATTACATTATTTTGAACTGACAATAAAAGTACTAAATTTAAATACTTAATTTGATTCTGTTCGAGAAAATCAATGTCTCAAAGTTCAAGAAATCTGCTCGTCTTCTTAAAAGACTTTATTTTTTTCTTCAACCGAGAATATTTCTTCTTTATTTGAGATAATAAATAGTTGTTTTGAGCATTCAAAACAAAACAATAAAATGCTGGATTTAAGAATATAAAGTGTTCCCTATATATGAAACTATATTATTCTTGACCAATAAATATATACTTGTATTAAGACTATTTTTCTTTCCGTGCACCTCTTTCGCTTCATCTATTAACCTCGTCATGCATGCTCGTCGGTTTAGAGAACTCTTAACCTGGCATTTTTTGAGAACATCCGCGATTTGATCGCGATACGTTCGCCGAGGTCGTCCCCTCCAACTCTTCCATCAACACACGCTTCGTATACTTGTTTCGTCAATCTCCTCTCGTCCATCCTCTCTATATGTCCAAACCATCTTAACATACCTGTCTCAATCTTAAAGCAAGTGATAATCAAATTCTAATCCACACATGATTTAGAAAATTCAGAGGTGCGGGCTGGGTTTAAACTCAGACCCTCCTGGATGATAGGCAAGCGTACAACCGCTAGGTTATGATTGCTTATTTAAAACGGAAAAAATTGTGAGGAAACGTCACAGCGAAAATGTGCACACCTGAGAGTCTACATAAAGATCATGATGGTGTGTGTAGTTCGCCAACCCGCAGAAGGCCAGCGTGGTGTCCACCACCTAAGGCCTGAATCCTTCTCATCTTGAGAAGTGGCCCCTGCCCAGCAGTTTGACAGTAATGGGCTGACTATGTTATGTTATTGTTGATGTGTTAGTACCTACTTCTGCCGCCAAACAGTGATGCTTGCATTTCTATGTTTCGGCGTGAAGGGTACAGGTGCCGGTAAATTACAATCACATGAGATTTTCCATCTTCATATCTCAGTTTGGCGAACCGACTTGCGGTACTATTTAGGCAATAATGTAGCAGTTGTTATGGGCAAAGGTAACCGCTTAGCATCAGGTGGGCCTTTAGCTCGTTTCGCCATCCTATACTATAAAAAACATAACATAACATAACATCACGCCTGTATTTCCCCGAAGGGGTAGGCAGAGGTGTAATAGTACACCCACATTTCGCCAATTATGTTATAGACCCATGTAACAGGGAGCGAGCCTATTGCCATTGATCGGGCACAAATCCAGACTCCGGGCTGCTAATGAGAATTTCCTAATGAAAAAACCCAATAACACTTTGCCCGACCCGGGAATCGAACCCAGGACCCCACGGTCAGCAGTCGCGCTTGCAACCACTAGACCAACGAGGCAAAAAAAGTACGTAACAATTTGTCAATGTTCATTTTACAATAAAGTACTAATTAGTAGCGTAAATCCTTTTTCTTCCTCGCTTTATCTTGGCCTGCTGCCATAAAACGCTTTTAATTAAGGACTACGACACCACTTCGCTGTAAGCGCTTTATGTTGTCAATGGTTGTATAACGCATTGCTTACAACTTCTTATTTTCAGTGAATAAGACCCATACTTGTGTTTTTTTTTTATGTTACAAGATGGCGAAACGAGCTAAAGGCCCACCTCATATACCCACCTGCATTAGTTTTTACAATTATTTACTCGCTCCATCGTCGACCACATCTTGACAAAGCTGTCTAGATTGTGGTCCAGAGCAAATCTACATCTAAAAAAAAAAGACGTGTGGCACTCGGAGACTGCCGCGGTAAAGCTATTGCATAGCATTTTTTATCAATACAAAGAGGAGGTGCCCTAACGCCGAAACTCTAAGCAGGCATGAGTCACCAGATTGCGGGGCGAAGAGGGGGATTACGCATGCGCAGTAACGCCGATACAACCAATGCCACCTAGAGGCGATTTGCAGAACTAAAGAGACAAGCGTGATATTTCAAAAAGTCATTAAAAGTTCTGCTATTCATCGATAGATGGCAAAACTAAAAAGTATCACCGCTGTGCCGGTCGGAGTGAGGGGTGTTAGGTTATTTTCGTTACGGAATTTCTGGATTCGGTCTCCACGCTCAAGGCCCGCGATAGAAGCTATGCAATAGCTTAAAAATAAACTACTTTTGGTCCGCAACTTACCACATTAGAAAGGGCTATTGTTAATTAATTAACAACCATAAAATAAAATAAAATAAAATTTTCATTCATTCATTTATTCATAGGGTAGTGTAACCATCAATTTTTTTTTTTTTTTATATGACGCCAATTTTGAGTTCGCCAAAAAAAAAACTTTCGTTAATGTATGTAAATGTACGATATAGTCATCCCTTAGAGGGTTGTTAACGAATTAAAAATAACCCTAAAATCATATGAAAATTATCTGATTTCCAAAATGAAATAAAGCAAATGAACCTGCCAGACACCTAACCTACTGTTACGAGCTGGGGGTTCGTATATGGATAGAAAGCCAATTAACTGCGTAGAGAACACTTTATTACAGAACAATTACACAGAATCGCTTATTAACACACAAAGTTACTAGTTAAATCGCTCCGAATATCGCTTCGATGTTATCGCTTGTATCGCTTGATCCAAACTGAACTTCAACTGAACTCACTGGCGCTGAGCTGCGCCGTTTATATAGGCCGCGAATCGTGGTACTAGAAAGTCCTCGAACGTCATCTATCCTTGTCATAAGATAACTCTTTCTCACTTGCACATTCTCGAAATAGAAAGTTCTCGAACCTCGTCGAACCTCATCTATCCTCTATCTCACTCACTCACTTCTAGAATGGAATGTTCTCGAAGCTTGTCGAATCTCGTCTATCCTTGTCTTATATTAGCTCTATCCTGCTCACTCTCTTCCAGGAGGTTCTTCGTCTATCCTTGTCTGATATTTAGCTCTATCTCGCTCACTCATCAACAATTTTACATGTGGGTGTCAAATGGCCATAAGGGGTCCTGAAAACGCCTGAAAATGGGATTTCAGGAAATGTCGGCATCGGATTTCCTGGCTCCTGAAACGGCCTGAAAACATGTTTCAGGCGCCTGAAAACAACGGCAACTTACTCAAAATTTCGATTCTTTGGTATGTGATAGAGCCTCCTCTGATACGGACTGAAAATGCATTTCAGCCTGCTGAAAACGTCTCTAAGTCCAGGAAAATCGAGGTTGAAGTATTTCAGTCCACTCTGCTTAACCCTCCGTCGTAACACTACTATCTTTTAGTACGTAAAAGCCCGATGCATTTTTTCAGGTAGATCAATGAATGATATTTAAAAATATCATTGACATAGACCCAAAAGTTAGGTTAGGTAAGGTTAGGTAGTGAATTTCGAGTTATTTACTTTCCGATGCAACCCGTTACAATGTCACAATTGCTGGTGTTGTACTCGACTTTATCTTAATCGCTGTTTTATGTAGGTACTATTATTAAGTTTAATTCTATTACGCCTGTTCTAAAAAAACCGACCAAGTGTGAGTCGGACTCACGCAATATGGGTTCCGTACCACCCATCGACCTGATACCCCATCGAAACTGATTTAATTTACGAGACAATTTTAATTCAATAGACATCAACGATCGTTCGCGAAATATGAATTTTTGCAACTCTTTCTTACGCAGCAGGTATATCTATATTAATTTTTTAAGTATTTTTTGCTAATTTTCATATTATGCACTATAGACTTTGCCCGCGGCTTCGCCCGTGTACTGAAGTAAAATATAACCTATAGCTT
Source organism: Asteroscopus sphinx (assembly GCA_949699075.1). Lineage (NCBI taxonomy): Eukaryota > Metazoa > Arthropoda > Insecta > Lepidoptera > Noctuidae > Asteroscopus > Asteroscopus sphinx. The sequence continues at coordinate 30,741,405 of OX453003.1, forward strand.
TTACCCGCGGATTCACTTGCGTTATATTCTGTTAACCCATGTGATTGATCCTGTTAATAATTAGGTGTTTTCCTGTAACTATTACAACTCCACTCCACTCCACTCCACTCCACTCCACTCCACTCCACTCCACTCCACTCCACTCCACTCCACTCCACTCCACCCCACTCCACTCCACTCCACTCCACTCCACTCCACTCCACATCACTCCACTCCACCCCACTCAACTCCACTCCACTCCAATACACTCCATTCCACTCCACTTTCATCCATCCATCGTACATTACTATCCGCTCGTGAAAATGCATAGAAGCTTCGTATCTGTCGGGTGAGGGAGGACGCACCCCACGAATCTAATTTTCTATTTTTTCTTTCTTTTTTAAAACCCTTACCAGTTTTTAAGTCTAATTATCAGCGTTCAAACACAAAAAGTTTCATAAAAATTTGTCCAGCCCCCCTAGCCAAGTTGACAATCTACACAATCGTCAATCGTCAACGCTAATAGAAAACGATCAAAATGTATGGGAATGATATATCTCAACGAAAAAATTATTCGTTCAGATATGAGATTCCCATACATTATGATCGTTTTCTATTAGCGTTGACGATTGTAGATTGTGTAGATTGTCAACTTGGCTAGGGGGGCAGTAGTGTTAGCGTGATGCTCGAACAAACAATTTTATATAATCTTGTAATAGTTAAGATAAAATAAGATAAGATAAGATAAAAAGTAGCCTATATGTTAATCCAGGTTCAGTTCTATCTGTATGCCAAATTTCATAAAAATCCATTCAGTAGTTTTTGATATTATAATACAACAATATTAATTTAGTAGGAGTAGGATAAGTAGGATAGGAAGTAGGATTAGTAGGATAATCAGACCAATTTTGACGCTGGTATGTATTACCGTTTTGAAGAGAGAGCAGGAACAATGTTTTTCGAGGTTTCTTGTATGGAGACCTCGTTAGGTTTTATACATATTTTTCTTTTTAGTATTTGTCGTGACAGTAACACATATTCTGTGAAAATTTCAACTGTTTATCTATTACCGTTACAAAAATACAGTCCTGTGACAGACAGATTGACGGACGGACGGCCAGACAGACGGACGGACGGACAGCGTAACGAGAGTAATAGGGTCTCGTTGGCACCCTTAGGGTACGGAACCCTAAAAACAACGCATACAACGCGATATTAGACACCGACACCACACAAAATAATATATTCAATTGTCAAAGTGAAACAAATTGTTCAAGTGTAGGGGTACACAAACCGGTTTTGGTAAACTCAATACGGTACAATATAATTAATTAGATTTCAGATCTATTCCACAATGACAATAGAAATGATTTCATTTTATAATAGGACTTGATGGGCACACGCTTAATTCAATTGTTGGTTTTGTAATCTTATTCCGTAGTTTTTTTATATCAGAAAGTTGTAGAATTACATTTTGAACGGTGGTTGGGAAATTTACCAAATGAAACGAGAAAATTGCAAACGACAAAAAATCAGAGCATCATCAAAATCAAAACATCCCTTTACCTTAATATAGGTAGTTTTATTTGCTCCACGTCAAAGAATACAAAATTGAACTTTAAACTAAGTAAATATTTTGAATCTAAACAAATAATGTAACAATAGAAATATTCTTAATTAATATAATAATAATACAAGTTCCAAACAGCATGCAACACTGTAAAAGATAATGATATTGTGAGTGATTACTGCGTGCATCGAAACGATTTTAATTAATAATATTGTACGGTAGATTAAAATATTTTTTTAGAAATATTTGTAAAGACGCTTGTCATCTTAGTCTACCTGCGACCACGAAATGCTGCAAAGTTTTCGAAACGTCAGGGAAACCAATTTAAATAATATACGCGATTTAATCCGGTTAAACTTTGTTTTATTATAATGTGTAGTGATCGCGAAAACCTAAGAAGTTATTAATAATAATAATTTCAATAAAATAATAATAATATAATCATAAAATCAATTAATAAAAGAATGCATGTAATTTAAATTCTTATTGGTAGTAGAATAAAGGGCTTTTTTATTTATTTATTTAAATATTTTGAAAATTATAGCTGCAAATAATATAAGCTCAGTCGCCAGTTGACACTGCTTCATGAAGATGAATCGTTTCTCAATACACTTCCCATTTGTCAAAATCTGTCCAGAAGTTTAGACGCTACGAGCTCAGTATTTTTTACTATGTCTGTCTATTTAAGATAATACATGAAAATAATGTTATAACTCCTTCAGGTCATCGCAAGGCTGTAAGGCAATAGCGTCCGTGTTTATCTAGGGCACGTCAGAAAACATCATTTTCCCCTCAAGCTTTTATACTTGCGAAGTTTGTACGCGCAAAGTTTTGAGTGCCCGATATATAACTTTTTATGTGGCTTCATAAATACATAGGACTTGCTCTTGTAGATATTCGCTTTCTTCTGTTTATTTGTGTACAGCGAAGTTTCAGTAAGAACACAAGGACAGTTTTAGTAGTCAATAGAGTCAGACTAAAATCACTGTAGGTAAATATCTTATTTTCTTATATCTATATACAAAGAGTTATTGAAATAACTGAACAATTCTTAAAGGGTAATTGTACTCATCAGTATGAACAACGTTACTATGGGACCAACCCTGAAAACACGAAAAAAATAACTGTGGGTCCCTACATTTGTGTTCACTTAAATCGATGAAATGTAGAGACCACCTGATATTTTTTTGCGATTTCAGGGTTGTTCCCATAGTAAAAGTTGTTCATAATGAAGAGTACAATGACCCCTTTTCGGGAAAGAAGCCATTAAAATTCCAGCATGTATAATGTAAAAATTATATCATACAATAAATTGAATAAGAATTAATTAATTAATTGAACAGGACACAAATATTTGTGTGATGAACATAAGTGTTTATGTAGGTCTGGGTGTTTCTTATGTATTATAAGTAAGTATTTACAAAAAAAAAGTATATAATTATCATATCCATTGTCTAGTACCAATAGCACAAGCTCTGCTTTGTTTGGGACTAGATCGTGCTGTGTAAAAATATCCTAAAGGTATTTATAATTATTTCTAAAAAAGGAATCCAGTTGCCGTTCACTCAGGTGCTATTCAAGCAATTCCTGTTCCTGGAATGCCTCAGAAAAAGTGCAAAAAGTGGCCGTTTTTCGATATACAAAGTGGAGATGACAATACGACATTAAATAAAACCATGTACAGAGGTATCACGTTCTCTGACTGTACACGAAAAATCAATCAAATCCAGTTAATAGTTTAGCCACAGGAAATTACATTAATTAAATAATAAAGAAATAAATAAATTAATATTTCCGTACGTTTTTTTTTACACAGCACCATCTAGTCCCAAACTAAGCAGAGCTAAATAATTATATTAATTGTAAATGTAGAACCATTTTTCTGGCATAGATCGTAAGATGATAGACCTGTGCGCATCCATATGATTCTAGACTCTCTTTCTCAATTATTAGTTTTTGTTTTACTCTTGTGTTACTTATTTTAATTTTCGAGAAACAACTTATTTATGTGTTTAATTTTCGATAAACATCTTATTTATGTGTATAATTTTCGATAAAAAACTTATTTATGTGTTTAAAATGTATACACGGTTATTACTATTCTATAGAATAGTAATAACCGTGTTTGAATTTATTGTTGTATTGTCATCTCCAAGTTGTATGATGTCAGAGAGATTTTTATTGATGGGGGCGCCACTTAGCTGCTAGTAACACCTTAATACTACCAAGATGTGAATTGTAGAAGATCTTCTCAATCAACAAGGATTTAGAAGAATGGCGTCATAAAAAATACTAGGTACACTAGTTTCACTGTGAATAAATCTGAACGAGAAATTGTGTTTTCCTTTGATCCGCTTCCACCCTCTCAGTGACATGACTCATACATACATACATATTATCACGCCTGTTTCCCATTGGGTAGGCAGAGACTATGGATTTCCACCTGCTACGATCCTTTCCTGACACACCTCTTTCGTTTCATCTATCTCGTCGGTTTAGAGAACTCTTAACCTGGCATTTTTTGGGAACGTCCGCGATTTGATCGCGATACGTTCGCCGAGGTCGTCCCCTTCCATGACTCACTCATAACCCTTAAATAAAACGGTAGCGCACCAGCGACATGTGGACAATATTAATGACAATAATGTCTGAAGCGCTTTGATGGACGGTTGATGGTCGACTGATGGACTTTTAAACGCGTACACATGTACTTGTAATTATTTAATTTCATTCGATAGTTTGGCTCGTGCCTTATGCCAGCTGTCCAATTTAATGTTAAATTAATTTTGGGGACAAATTATCTTGCGCATTGGAAAGTGAAAATTTTAATGTGATATTTTGTTTTAATTATTTATTATTTTTAACGCATTTTACGCATGCGAAACGAAATCTAACGATTTAAATTGTGGAAAGAAAAAAATCGCTCACGAGCAGGATTCGAACCTAGCCAGCAGCCAGGAGTCGCAGGTTCGAATCCTGCTCGTGAGCGATTTTTTCTTTCCACAATTTAAATCGTTAGATTTCGTTTTAACTTTACATTGTTTTGCGTGTTGATGATATTTTGTTGATTAAGTTTAATGTCATACATAACATAACATAACATAATCAGCCCATTACTGTCCCACTGCCACCACGCTGGCCTAATGCGGGTTGGCGGACTACACACACCATCGAGAACTGCATGGAGCACTCTCAGGTATGAAGGTTTCGTCACGATGTTTTCATTCACCGTTAAAGCAAGCGATAATCAAATTCTATTCCGCACATGAATCCGAAAAGTCAGAGGTGCGGGCCGGGATCGAACTCGCAACCTCCTGCATAGAAGGCAAGCGTTCAACCAATAGGCTATCACTGCTTAATGTCATAATGTTTTATTATTTCCTTTAAATTTCTGCGTTTTTCTAGGTCAGCATAGAATCTACGAGTATCAGGAATGCGTGATCATATTTGGAGAGATCATTCAGGGCACAGCATAGAATAACTTTTAATATGGCGACAACCCTGATATCTAGAAAATACGTCATTAAATCCAAAACTTGAGACGTCTTGTCTGATATGGGATTTCAATTAGGGTTGCCACAGTAATCATCATAATCATTACAGCCGGAAGACGTCCACTGCTGGACATAGGCCTCCCCCAACCATCGCCACAACGTACCGGTCCTGCGCTTTCCGCATCCAGCGGATTCTCACGACCTTCACCAGGTCGTCGGTCCACCTTGCCAAATCGCTAAACTAGAGGTGAAAATGTGTCAATGTGTGTCAAATAAACAATCGGCCAAGTGCGAGTTGGACTCACGCAGTAAGGGTTCCTTACCACCCATCGACCTGATACCCCATATAAAGTATTCCATTTACGAGAGTTCATCAAAAGACATCAACGCACTATGCGCGAAGTGTGAATTTTTGCATCTCTTTCTTAAGCAGGTACCACCACATATTTCTATGTTTGCCCTATTTTTTGTATTTGTTGCTAAACCACATAGTATGCACTATAATCAGACCAAGTTTGACGCTGGTATGTATAACCGTTTTGAAGATAGAACAGGAACAAAAACGTTGAAAAAAATGCATGTTTTTCGAGGTTTCTTGTATGGGGACCCCCTTTGGTTTTAGACTTTTTTTTGTTTTTAGTATTTGTCGTGATACTCCTCATAGCAACACAAATTCTGAGTAAATTTAAACTGGTTATCTATTACCGTTACAAAGATACAGCCCTGTGACAGACAGACGGACGGACGGACGGACAGCGTAGCGAGAGTAATAGGGTCCCGTTTTCACCCTTTGGGTACGGAACCCTAAAAAGAGTATTTTAGCGTACTTTATTACTTTCGTACATTTTTTTTATACCTATAGTATAGGATGGCGAAACGAGCTAAAGGCCCGCCTGATGTTAAGCGGTTACCTTTGCCCATAACAACTGCAATACCACCTAGACTGTTGCCTAAATGGTACCACAAGTCGGTTCGCCAAACTGAGACATGAAGATGGAAAGTCTCATGTGAATGTAATTTCACCGGCACCCGTACCCTTCAGACGGAAAAACAGCAATGCAAGCATCACTATTTGGCGGAGAAGTAGATACGGTGGTAGTACTTCCCCGGACGAGCACACACACACACTCCCTCCACACGCACACATTATAAAATTTGTCCAAGCGAAATAGAGTACAGTACTCTATCGTGTGGCAACCGTAATTTGAAGTTAACATAACGCTCGATGCGTATTTGAAACTACCACGCCAACGAACTGAGATGTGAATGATGCGATTGACCACAGAGCATGTTAAAATAATACCAAGCTTCAAAGTCCTAAAAAGGTAAAGAAACTAAAGATAAACATAGAATTGAGTCGCCGTTCACGGGTCACCAACTCACCACACATACGCAAATAGGCTTCAAACCACACAGTAAAGGTAATTAGATTATACGCTTGCCTACTACGTTTAACAAGATACGCAGTGAGTGGAAAACCTAATGGGAAACCATGGAAATCTAAATAATAAGGTAATAGAAGTGCTAAAAGTGTGAAAAAGTTTGTGTTCCTAAAATGTACCTAATGGAGTTATTTTTTATGTGTACCTACCACAGAAATAGATAGAATGATTGTAATCAAAATTTTTCTTGCGATTCATGCGTGGCAACTTTCGGACAAACCGCGCGTCCCATGTTGACGTCAGAAATTTGTTTAAATTTAATTTAATCAAGCATCGCCACAACGACGATGCTTGGGGGAGGCCTATGTCCAGCAGTGGACGTCTTTCGGCTGAAATGATGATGATGATGATGAAATTTAATCAAATTTATTTACAGCTTTTGCTTCTGCATTTAGAAACAGCACAATAAGGCATTTTTGCGGGTTTTTGTTACAGTATTTATTATTATTGTATACTAACCAAATGGACTTACAGTCTGAAATAAAAGATTTTAATTTAATTTAATTTAATTTTAAAAAAAGATACGCGTCGAATTGAGAACCTCCTCCTTTTTTTTCGTCGGTTAAAAATGTAACTATAATCAAATGTACTTTACAGCTTTTGTTTCTGCAGTTAGAAACAGCACAATAACGCATTTTCGCGGGTTTTTGTTGCAGTATTTACAGAAACAAGTCATAAGGCGTGCTGAGAAAAGCTTTGAAATATCCTGCACTATGGTGCATGGTGTTGCCACGCGCGCCCTGCCCACATAGCCATTCTATCTATTTCTGTGATTCGTATATTGGGTTACACAAGAGCAGACTTCCTACACAGTTTTTTGTAAAATCCTACACATCATATTTAGCATACAGGGGAATCATATTTCACAAAATAACTTTTTTGTACCAAATCCTAAAGTTTATGATTTGGTACAAAAAAGTAATTATTATTCCTTATTCCTATAAATATGAATATTCAGTTAACACATCGACACAAATCTAAACATGTTAGCATGTTGTTCTTTGTAACATGTGAGTAGGTAAACAGCCCGCCCCTATGTTGGTAGTAATAAAATGGCGTAATTGTGTACCGCTGATGTGTCGCACATCATTATGTTACGTTGGAATACGGGCGACAGATGTGCAACATAGATACACGAATGTAGTCTTGTGAATATTGTTTTCATGTATTTCAAAGCCTGTCTCAGTACGCCTTATGACTTGTTTCTGTAAATACTGCAACAAAAACCCGCGAAAATGCGTTATTGTGCTGTTTGTAACTGCAGAAACAAAAGCTGTAAAGTACATTTGATTATAGTTACATTTTTAACCGACGAAAAAAAAGGAGGAGGTTCTCAATTCGACGCGTATCTTTTTTTTAAATTAAATTAAATTAAAATCTTTTATTTCAGACTGTAAGTGCATTTGGTTAGTATACAAACTTAGAAACTAAATGTAAAAATGTAAATGTAATGTAACTTAATGTATGACCACGTACTTTTTATAATGGATCGGGTATATCTCGAAGTTGGTCCCCTTTAAATTTAAAAAACAAAATCCACCCTTAAGGGTAGGAAAACTGGGGATGAGTGCTTGTTCACCCACTGAATTCTTACCCGTTAACCGATTCTGTTGAAACTTGGCACACATAAATGTAGTTTTAGGCACTACAACATAATGGAGACCTGGAGTTAGATGTAAGCCACATTTTTTCTAAATTAACTTTTTAACAAAAAATTTAACCGACGAAAACAGAAACTGAAAAGCGAAAAATAAAATGAAGTTTTTAGTCTTAATAACTATTCTCCTAACTAAACTAATGTAAATAACTAATTATTAGTCGGCGCCAAACAAACAATCAACGAAGATCATTAAATTACTTTAAAGTAATAATAAAATCAAAATAACATCAAATACAACGTGATATTTTCAACGATAAACAATAACATTTCAAACATGCGTTCTCCGCTCGACCACTTGCAACTCGCACGCACTTTGCTTGTTTGTTTGTCGCCGACTCATAATTAGTTATTTACATTAGTTTAGTTAGGAGAATAGTTATTAAGACTAAAAGCTTCATTTAATTTTACGCTTTTCAGTTTCTTTTTTCATCGGATTTTTTTTTTTAAAGTTTAATTTTTTTTTAATTGTGGCTTACATCTAACTCCAGGTCTCCATTATGTTGTAGTGCCTCGAACTACATTTATATGTAAAAAATTAAATTGTGGAAAGAAAAAATCGCTCACGAGCAGGATTTTTTCTTTCTACAATTTAAATCTTTAGATTTCGCTTCGCATGCGTAAATGCGTTAAAATAATAAAAATAATTACATTTATACGTGCCAAGTTTCAACAGAATCGGTTAACGTCAATATGGGAGGCGTCGTTTGTACGAAAAGCTGCCACGCATGAATCTTAAGTAAAATTGTGATTACAACCATTCTAATTATTTCTGTGGGTCCCATAGTAAAAGTGGTTCATACTGATAAGTACATGACACCTAAAGAGGCTTTGAGTTATTCCAATAACACGTTGTATACAGACGAATTGATAACCTCCCCCTTTTTGAAGTCGGTTAAAGAAGTAGTGTACATGTCTACAAAACCAATGAAACATTTATTTTTATTCAATCTCCTTCAAAAATGTTCCAGTTTAACTTTACGGTCAAGGTCACTTATCTTGTAAATATTTAAACTTCAAGCTAAATTCCTATCGATTCATCTTCATGCGTATTTCTAGAGGCAGCGCGTAATTTTGCGCTTTTTATCAATTCAAAACATAATTCAACATTTGCTCAGCTGACGTCAATATTGAGTTTCGTATGCAATGCATTGTAAGACGCTGACAACAGCCAAATACCCCAAATAGGCTTCTTTTAAAAACATTTTAGCTTTATCTATTCAGTTTGTGATGGTAAAAATAATATTATGTTAATCTTGATCGTATTATCTAAAACTCTATTGTGCCCAAAACACGTTTTCTTGAAGTTTTCTCTTAGGAAAAGAATTGTAAACTAACCTCTTAAAACATGCTTTAAAGCAAACAATCTCTATTATTTACCAAATATTATAAATGAAATTAAGAAAACATTTAAGAAAGACAATAATCTAAAACATAGTTGTTTCTGTTTTTCAAAGAAGCTTTTAGTTTTTTATTTTAAAAAAAATTGTTAATTTTCATTCAAGTTGAGCGGTGCACCCGACGACGTCCCTTCGCTCCTTGCCTCTCTTTCAGTTCTGTACCACGGGTAGTAATCTTAGAACAAAAATTTTCAACGTTATGTCTATGATTCTAGATGGGTTCAATAATAGATTTTGACAGTTACTTCGTCCCCCTCGGCCTTCCCCTGGTCTTTATATTGTTGTTTGTTGTTATATACCTATGTGTAGTATACATGTATAATCTCAATTATTGAAGTAATTCTCTTTGTAATTAACTCTTTGTAATTAACTCTTTGTAAAATGGGCAGTCTAAACTATGTACCTATCCCATTTAAAAGTTGAAATATACTATTCAGTTTTCTACAAAGTTTAATATAACTAAATAAAAACGTACATTACGAATTACGGTTACGAAATGTTTGTTAACATCTGCCCAACAAACAAGCCTACTACTAGCCACTAGCACATCAAGCCACTGTTATATCACAGATTAATATATTATGTGTTATATGATCACATCAGGTACGCAAATAATAATATATTTCATTTCAATGTTAAAGTGTAATATTTGACAATGAACTTTTCAATCTGCATGCAGTACACACTACAGAAAACGATTATTTCAGGCTTCTGGGGGCCAAACTAAGCTTAATGAATTGATACACAGGGAAACAAGCCCTTCCCACCAGATGGTTCAAATAAAACTAGGAGTTGGGAGATTAATACAATACCGCTTGAATATTATTTGTTTCTTTTTGCAAACATAAGTATACTACATGCTACCGCAAGTTGGAAATCATAAAATATCACTCATAATGCAATACTATAGGGGACACTTCTAAGTACTCCTTGCCTATCTGGCCCTTGTGCCCCTCCCAGAAACAAATCCTGGATCTGCCGTTGACCACAGCAATAGGATTCCATTTGGACCCTTCGGGTGTGGAATCTTAATAATATTAATGCTGTTGTAAAACTATTTTGTATTATTTCAGATACTGAGATGCCACCGTATACAGTTTTGTTGGAAATCATTTGTTAAATGAGGTAAGCAACAGCTTTTTTCATTTTCTTTAATGGCATTTATATTTAAAAACAAAATAATATGAATAATAATATTATAAGTTGACCTCAACAAAGTAAGCTGTGTGTGAATGTCACAATCAACTGAGAAATGTTTGAGCATAACGGTAGGCAGGGTAAAGTTCTAAAGACATTTCTATTAAAAAATGGTTCATCATTATCAGCCCGTTACTGTTCTACTTCTGGGCACGGGCCTCTTCTCAGAAGGATTCAGGCCTGAGTCCACCACGCTGGCCTACTGCGGGTTGGTGGACTAAACACCATCAAGAACTGTATGAAGCAAGTGCTTCAAGTGGGTAGGTTTCCTCACGATGTTTTCGTTCACCGTTAAAGTAAAAAGTGACAATCAAATTCTGATTCGCACTTGAATTCGAAAAGCCAGAGGTATGGGCCGGGTACGAACTCGGATCCCCCTGCAAGGATGGCAAGCATTCAACCACTAGGCTATACTTTAAATTACTAGGTTATAATGTTCATTCCGGGACCCATCTGGAAACCAGTGCTGCAACATTTCGGTGTTGTAGCATATGCTGAGATGGGGGCCTTTTTAGTCTTTTACAGGCATATTATTTTTAATATTGATGTGTAATATTATCTCTCGCCTGTAACAAGATTAAAATAATTATTTTATTTCTTTCTTTCATTTTTTTTGATTTATGTAAATGTAATGATAACATTGTAGATATTAATGTAAAACCAAGTAGTTAAAAGCCTTAATTTTCCTTGCAGGTAATGTACAATCAAATAACAGTCCCTTCAACACTGAAGACGATGACTCCTGTGGCTAGGAAGATCCTGTGGATGCAAATCAAACAAGAAAATGTAGAATTTTATTCTGATTAGAAATAACTGAAAAAAAACATAATGTTTATAGGAGAAAATTGAAAAATAAACAGATTTATGTAAAAGTAATGGTTTTTATTTCACTTTCACTATAAAAAATAAAATATTAGCAATGCATGTATAGGTACCTACCTACGCATGAATAAGAGGCAAAAGCCTTGTATCCAAGGCCGAAATTTAAAAACCTTTTGCTTGGTTGGAAGTTGAAAATAATGTATTATCTGTGCTTGTCATTTTCTATTATTGAGGCTACTCTTTGGTTCCCTATCGACCAAATTTCTTGTTCGGAGATTGTCGTCTGATGCGTAGCATCTCTACTTGGTCTGTGTTCTGTACGAAACGACAGTGACCGCAGAGGTCTGATTTTTTAGGTGTTGTCAGCCTGATAGGAAGAATTGGTAGATGCAGTGGGTTGTTTTTCCTTCCTGAGTCATAGTTATATAGGTTTCGTGTCTTCTGCCTAATGTTCTAGAAATAATTTTATCTAAGAACTAGCTGACGCCTTTCAAAATTTACTTGCTATAAAAGTGACGCACAAAATTACCAAAAAAAAACAAGAACACAGAACAAATACAGGTACAGAGCCAAGAAGTGTGGTAAGATATGCGTCGCATCCATGTTATCTTCATACAAACTTACATAACATAACATAACATCACGCTTGTATTTCCCCAAAGGGGTAGGCAGATGTGTATAGCACACCCACATTTCGACAGTTATGTTATAGTCCCATGTAATAAGGGGCGAGCCTATTGCCATTAACCGGGCACAAATCCAGACTCCGGGCTGCTACTGAGAATTTCCTAATGAAAAAACCTAATAACACTGCCCGACCCGGGAACGCTCAGCAGTCGCGCTTGCAACACGCAAACTTTCAACCCCAATTTAACCCCCTTTGAAGATGAATTTTCAAAAATCCTTTCTTAGCGCTCACCTACGTCGTCTATGGAACTCTTGTGCAAAATTTCATACTCCTAATAATCTCCTCTGCTCTAATCTCATTGAAAATTGTATCTTTTACATGATGAGCAATTTATTTATCTGTTCATTCTACTTTAAACCAATAAGAACTAGTAGTGAAAGTTACATTCCAAATCTTTTATTTCTTAACGACTTATTACACCTGTAATTTCTTAACGACTTATTAAACCACAAGCGTTATATTCCTACTACTATTAGTTTGAAAACATTATTTACAGATCAGGCGATACAGATCGCCGTTTGTTTTTCTTTTATATTTTTTTTTTAAATCGATACGATATCTTGACCAAATCTATTAATACTTATATCCCGAAATAAAGTTTAACAACCGATTCCTAATTAATGCAAAAACGAATATTAAAATTAGAAATCTTTGATACGCTAATTTCAATCTTAACTCCTTGTAATAAGGATCTAAAAATAGCTATAGACTTAGCAGATGATAAGCTAAAACCACAGAATATCTAATAGTACTATCGTACCAAAACTATCAGTATTAGACAAAGTTAACTTTATACTTTAGTTGATCTCAATTCCAATACAGTGAGAGACTAATTTCAAATGTCACTCATGTAAATAAAGCTTGGTATACTTCAATAGTGATGACAAGTTACACAAGACCAAAATATATTAACAGTTTTGTTTTCGTTATCGATGTTAAAATGATGCATATCAACACTTTTTTGTCATAGTAAGGTGTAGAATTGTAAATTATATCAGCATGATATAAAGTATCGATCTATGTTTGTTCAATTTAAATTATTACTAAAGAGTTACAAACTCTTACCTGATGAAAGCCTTTAGCGAGATCTAACAATAAAATACTGGCGAAGTAGTTTATTCTGAATACCTAGTTTAATAGGTATTCAGGATACTATATTTTATTTAGGATTCTTTAATGTAAATTACCTAGTGTAAACACCCATATACATATCATTTCAGCCGAAAGACGTCCACTACTGGACATAGGCCTCCCCCAATTAAGGGGGGGATATACATATACAATAGTCATATTTATGCAACAAATACAAGAAAATTAAACGGTCTATAGAATTATTTTGAAGAAAATATAAAATGTATCAGCTGTTACGCATCCTAACTCTGCTCCCTTAAAACTGTCGCAAGTCGCAACGGATTATCTTTTCCAACTTACGATTCAACGTCTTTCCTAAATAACACATGCTTCAATAATATTCAAAGAGACTTTCCTTAATCCCTAGTCCAATTGTATTTTTTCACTCATTGCACAAATTGTTCATTATTGTGCCGATAGAAAAAAAATGCAGCTGGCCCACGTGCTATTGAAGGAATTTTGCTCCAATTCCCTTTGTCACACACCCTCGCACCATAAATAAGAAATTCTGAACCGAATAAATAATTACTTCTTTTCTTGGATCCGAAAAAAAATTACTTTTGCCTTTTCGAAACGCAACATAGCGTCGATACAGTTCTATTCTAGAACGCCACTTCTACAATTCGAAATTTGAAATTGTTCGACATGAATTGACATTTCATAGACCTCTCCAAAATGAAATTGCAAATATAGTTTGCAACTCCTCATTCAATTTTGAACTCTTTCTACTTGAAACAAGGTGGTTTAAATGAAATCTGTAAAAAAATATCTCTCAATTCAGCGTAAGATTATGTCCGGTATTGTAAGATTTACAATTTCACAAAATGTCAGTTGACAGTAACGTGCGGATTTATTGCAAATCATTGAAGAACAATTTTATTGTGCAATTTGTAACAAAGAAAGTACCAGACAGACTTAACGTGTAACTAAACTTTAAAAGGAAGTAAGTTTGTAGCCATAGAATTAGAATATGTTTGTAGCACATCTTGTAACTCGGAATTTCAAGTGTTTAATTAAAATTTAAACCAATTAATGCTTCTGTTAGTTTCTGTTTCCCTCGTCAGAATTTCTAAGCTGCATTTGATTTTCCTACAGCAATATTTTGTTCAGCCTACCGCTTTTGCCTTTTACCTATTGCTAATATCCGCATAAAGAAATCTCAAAGGGCTTATGAAAAATTTTCTTTACACATTTTCTAGTAATTTTCAGCTGTGTGTAGAGCTGCTTTGTTTGACGTTGCTTTTTTCTGTAAGTTTAATACATTTAGTACTGTTCAAAATTTTCTTAGAAAACGACCGTCATAATCTACAATAAAAAGTGAACATACGGCCAAAATTAATATCCAATCTATCCACGATTTGCCCTACTAGAGATAGGAATTTGACATAAGCTCCATACAAAATATGTCAAATTTCTATCTCTAGTAGGGTAAATCGTGGATAGATAAGATATTAATTTTGGCCGTAAGTCAACACTGTATTTCTGGAAGATATCCTTATTTGACGTATTTATATCTTATTTTTTTCTGCGTCGGATCCCGTCAAAGGACAGACGTCCACGCGCGCTTCACCTGGCCTAGTGGTGTGCTACGTAGACCATTTGTTCGATAAATATTTAAGCCATGTCGATAGTCCGCCCGAAAGGAATCCTGTTCAAATAAAGAACATATTTCACTTTTGTTACATGTATGGTTGACGTTTTGAATTTTCACTTTCGGATTTTCGTGCAATGTTAATTGTGTCGTCACGAAAAGATTGTGTGAGCTACCTCAATCTGGTTATTGAACAAATTATTCTGGTTCATTGAAGATTTTAGTCGCTGAGATTGTAGCGTGGCTCGTGATCGTAAAATTGTTACTAGCTATTATTTGGTTGGCAATTTTAAAATCTTTGTCATTAATTTTTTTTAATGTTTCTCCATTTCAAATATCTTATCATCATCATTAATTTAAGAAGCAGGCGCATATCGGTGGAGTATTTTCCATATATTGTTTTGAATACCGCCTCCCTTTTACATTTTGATAGGAAACGACGTCCATTTCAAATAAACACATAAATTTTCTTGTGCAAAAACTTTTATATCAGTAGTAGGTATCTAAAACCTAATTCCTAATCGATAAAACTCAACATCTATATTTCCCAACCCTACTGCTTCTAACAAGCATTCAACCACATTTCGTCTCGCAAATACCTTTGCACAAAACTCCTTCAAGATATATTTATTCCGTTTCAAACAAAAGAAGGGTCCTGGCAGCTGATTTCGTTTTTTGTAATAGAAATACCAACTTAATTTTTATCGAAAACTACAGTACATATGAAAACAATCCTTATATCAACAGGAATAAGAAGCGATCACAAAATGTTGAGTGGTAAAATAAAATTGCCACATAACAAAAACAGTCCACGCGTTCAAGAATTAGTACTCAAATTACTTGACTTTACCAAAAGAGGTCTGATTACTTAAAAGGGTACGTATTGCGGTACAGCATTGTAAAATTAAAAATAGTGTAAATGTCTTAAAAAAAATAAAGGAAGTGGGTCGAAGGTTATTCAGTTTTGACAGCTAATTTTAAAATTAATTAGTGGTGTTGCTAGAAAATTAAAAGGATATTTGTCGTATGGCAATAATTGTGAGACGGTTAATTAAAAATGTCGCTTATTGTGTGGATCGTTTTTTTTTCTCGTGTCTTCGCCTACAAGAGTTCCGGGATACGATTAAGTTGAATATCGTGTAACAAATTATTGTTTTCCTTCCATTATCCTTGTCTTTCTTTACACTATTGGTACTCTCTTAGACAAACAACTCCATATTTCATAAAGTTTTTTGTCTAGTAAGTTAGTATAAATAAATAAATAAATACTTTTGGGACATTTTTACACAACACCACCTACTCCCAAACCACAGATAATATAATACTATAGTACCCAAACTAAGCAGAGCTTGTACTATGGGTACTAGACATTTTTTTTTTGTAAATACATACTTATAAGCGGTACAATAAACACACACACACAGGTTACACAGGTATACTAACTATACCGACAGCATGAACCACCATAATCCAACATACTGTGAAGTAGGCACGTCTGATTTGTTAACAGGATACGTAGCCAGGAGGCGGCAGATTAACGTGCTTGCACGCGAAACCTAGTTTCTTAGTGCGTTACTTTACCTAAATACCCAATAAGATAAATTGTCACCTAGAATTTATTCCAATTGGAAAAACTGTTAGCATATGGTTAACTAACTAGTTAATATTTACACAGTTCAAGTCACACTATTTTAGTAGCAATTCACACAGCTCTTTCAATCCTCCTTCTACCTCCCCTCCTCTCGCCCTATCCCTCTGTTTGTGCCTTTACTCTTACAACTTGATTTTTAACAAAGAGTATTTTAAAGCCCTCAGACAATGATACCAGGCCCCTCAGAAAGTATTGCGAAAAAAAGTTTTTATATATGGGAGACTGGCCAGTTATAATGTTTTTAGAAAATATGATTATTTATAAGTAAAAATAAGTAAGTTCCAATTTCAAAATTTCCCTCCACATTTTTTGCGAGTTAATTCAAAGTATTGTGTCTCACTGAAATATGGATCTGCGCCGGGAACATTTTAGAGCTATGATTTTATACGATTTCAAGTGTCGCCTGAAACCGGATGAATCGTACGATAGACTTCAAATGGCATTCATGGATGAAGGCCCTTCCAAGGCAACCGTGTATCGTTGGTATAACGAATTCAAGCGCGGTCGACCAACTTTGGGGGATGACGAAAGAAGCGGTCGCCCTTTGACGGCTGTTACCGAAGAAAACGTGCTAGCAGTGAAAAATTTAATCCAAGACAATAGGCGAATTACATATCAGGAGATTCAACACATATTGAAGATTGGATCGGGAAGCGTTCACGAGATTCTACACAGCCATCTTCGCGTGAGGAGGATAGTATCACGCTGGGTGCCGCACAACCTCACCGATGCTCAGAAGCAGGCCCGGGTGGAATGGTGCCGTGATATGCTTAACAAATTTGAAGCAGGCTCGTCTCGGCGTGTTTACGACATCGTTACAGGTGATGAGTCCTGGATTTATCAATACGACCCAGAAACCAAGCGCCAGTCGACTGTTTGGGTGTTTCAAAATGAGCCAACGCCTACCAAAGTGAAGCGATCTAGAAGCGGGGGTAAGATTTTGATCGCTAGCTTTTTTAATTTGACTGGCCACTTGGTATCAATTCCCTTACGGGATCAAAGAAGCATTAATGCCGAATGGTATACTACCAAATGTTGGCCAGAAGTTTTCTCTGTTATAAGCAACAAGCGACCAAACACAGGGCTCCGCGGGCTACTGCTCCACCACAATGCACCTGCGCACACCGCACTCAAAACGAGGGACTTCCTGGACAGCACGCCAGTCAAACTCCTGGGTCACCCTCCTTACAGCCCTGATCTAGCACCGTGTGACTTCTTTTTATTCCCAAAAATAAAAAATCAGCTCAAAGGGATACAATTTTCGTCGCCGGAAGATGCGCTGGCTGCGTTCGAGCAGGCTGTAAACGAGGTGTCTGCGGCGGACTGGAAAAAGTGTTTTGAAAACTGGTTTAGGCGCATGAATCTTTGTATAGAGGCTGGTGGAAAGTACTTTGAAAAGATTTGATAAAAATATATGTACGTATAGAACAATTTTTTTTAGTTTCGCAAAACTTTCTGAGTGTCCCACGTATTTAAAAGTGTCTGTGGTTTTTAAATATCATTGCCCTCAGATTTTACACAAAAAGCAACCAGTACGAACAAATATGACTACACATTTGTTGCAACTTGTCCCCTTTTTTATTAATTTTAGCTGCATTATTTTTTTCATCACAAACTTCTGTTCTTTATTGAAGTGTACACACATGGGTGGACACAGCACCAGCGTTAGCTTTTTAAATGTCATTTTATAATGCGTGTCATTCTGTCATGGACATTGTCGTCATATCGATAAAGTGACATCGTGGGCAGCCCTAATCGTGTTGCATTTATTTTAATGTTATTCAAACGCTATTTCTGGTAATTTACATAATTTAGTGCATTTAATTTCGCGTAGTTTTTGGAGGGTTAGTAGGGCAGGAAATGGTACCTATTGCAGTATGTTGCATGTGTTTTATAGTCTGGGACTTTTTGTACACCATGCTATTAGAATGACAAAACTATGAACTTTTATCTCAGTAAAAATCTATTTTGAAGGAAAATAAACATATAACACTACCAGTGCTCTTGCGGCTTTGCTCGCGTAAAAAGTTTTAACTTGTCCTGTATAATGTTCCCCGTCGTAGTTTTGGAAAAACAAAAACTTATTTCTTTATTATTATTTAATTTGAAGAGTATTTGTGTCAAGCGTGACCCCAGGAAGATTTTTAACAGAAACTTTAGCACTCCTTTTTACCCTCGATGTGTTGGATTTTCGAAAAGTGCAAAAACTCCTAATTCATTAATTGCTTTAAAAATTATTTATACCGAGTTTCGACTCCATCATGCAATAATATTCTCCCATACGAAATTTACAACCCTATTGCACCCTCTTTTAGGAATAATTTTGGAAAAGAAAACGTACGTGTTTCATTATTTATTTTAGAGATTATTTTTCCCTAGTTTTGAGTGAATCGATCCAGGAGAAAAGAGTTTTCATACATACTATATCACCCCTTTAGGGTTAAAATTTCCAAAAATCCTTTCTTAGTAGGTGCTTGCGTTACAAAACGAACCTATTGTCCAAATTTCATGGGTAGTTTCGGCTCTGCGTTGATGAATCAGTCAGTCAGGACGGACATCTATCTTTATAAGTATACAATATAATAATAAAGCTTTATTTATTTCCATGCAAATTACAATCCAATAGGTTCCCTTCGGGTAAAAGCCTCCTCCAAGGAATGCCAGTAATCTTTGTTGCTGGCTGTGTTTAGCCAGCTTTGACCCACCATCTTCACTATCTCATCTACCCATCTGGCGCTAGGCCTGCCTCTGCTTCTCGTACCTCGTGATCCAGACCATTTTATTATACTCCCCGTCCATCTTTCATCTTTAAGCCTGGCCACGTGACCTGCCTGTGTGACCTGCCCGCAGTGGGCAGGTCACACAGGCACTGATCTTTATAAGTATAGATTCCTGAAAGTTCTGAGTATAAAATGTAAAACTGAAATATTGAAGACTTAACATATCTACGGCCGAATTCTCAAACGCTAGTTATTATTTGGACGACGTCTGTGATCTAGTGGTTCGAGTGTTGGACTCTATATTGTCTTCGATTCACGTAACAAGAGAAAAAGAGATAGCAAACCGAATCGGTCGACAATTGCTTATCGAAAATGGTCTAACGGCCGAAATTAATATCCAATCTATCCACGATTTGCCCTACTAGAGATAGGAATTTGACATAAGCACCATACAAAATATGTCATATTTCTATCTCTAGTAGGGTAAATCGTGGATAGATTGGATATTAATTTTGGCCGTATATCGAGGAGCAGGACGAAGCAGCCTTACATTTTATGAGATTTTATGATTATTTTTCTTCTCTGCCCTTAAGTACCGAGTCGACCCTAGACCACTTTCAAAATCTTCATCTCGCATCTTTGGTCTGAACTTATTCACAATTTTATATTTTTTAGGGTTCCGTACACATAGGGTGCCAAATGGGGCCCTATTACTCTCGCTATGCCGTCCGACCGTCCGTCCGTCCGTCCGTCCGTCCGTCTGTCATAGGGCTGTATCTTTTGAATAGTAACAGGTAGCCGATTGAAATTTTATCAGCATATGTGTTGCTATGACCCCTATTACGACAAATATTAAAAATAGTCTAAAACCAAAGAGGGTCCCCATACAAGAAACCTCGAAAAACATGCATTTTTTCAACGTTTTTGTTGCTGCTCTATCTTCAAAAAGGTAATTCATTCCAACGTTAAATGTGGTCGTGGTCTGATTTTATTGCATACCTACTATGTAGTTAAGCATTACATACTAAAAATAGGACAAACATAGACATATGTGGTGTTACCTGCGTAAGAAAGAGATGCAAAAATTCATATTTCGCGCACGGTGCGTTGTTTTTTGATGAACTCTCGTAAATTAAATCGGTTTCTATGGGGTATCAGATCGATGGGTGGTACAGAATCCTTACTGCGCGAGTCCAACTCGCACTTGCACGGTTTTTACCTTTTCAAGGAGCACAGATACTGAGGATGCAACTTCTTGACATCAATACGATACTTACAGATAACAATCTCGCTTCCGTCCTCATATTGATACATGTTTCATTGGTCGGATATCTATTTATGCAACCGATTATTAAAACGATAAAGGTAAAAACTCTGTTAAGGGTTAGAGGGTTGTATTATTTAATACTCAATTGATGTTGTATGGATCTAAGTAAATGGCTTCGAAATTGAGCCGTCGTTAAAAGCTGAGCATTTTTACCTGTAAAAAAAACTGTTATTTCACCTATTCATAAAACAACTATGACAAGACTTTTCCCGCGACTTCGCCCGTGTATAATTCGGATTATCACAGAAAGACTTACCACGCACGC
This sequence comes from Asteroscopus sphinx, assembly GCA_949699075.1. Lineage (NCBI taxonomy): Eukaryota > Metazoa > Arthropoda > Insecta > Lepidoptera > Noctuidae > Asteroscopus > Asteroscopus sphinx. Next base: position 30,762,339 of record OX453003.1, read on the forward strand.
ACGGAAGAGGTATCTTCCTGAGTGCCTCTTCCAACTACCTTTAGCCGGGATACGTACGTTCTCCTACCACCCGCGACAGGGGGTAAATTTTCCCATTCATTGGGTAAAAGTTTAGCATTTGATACCACTGACTGGCACAACTCGGCCACTCAATACGATATAAATGCTAGCACCACCTACATACACAAGATTACGTCTGTATACGCACGCGCACACATGTGTAGGTTAGGGATGCTTGCCGCTTGTTATGCCGACTGGGTTCCAAGCGCTTCTCAGTAGTTTTTTTTTTTTTTTTTTTTTTTTTTTTTTCGAATGGGCTCTCGCAGGTGGGACCGAAGTCCCATTTCTGCTTAACCGGACTTAGTTGGCGGAGAGTCCCATGTGGGACTCCATTCGCCAAAGGTTTTTTCCCTACATACTTACAAACTAGATGCGCGTGGCATCAATACCGCGCGCAAGCGGGCGCCCCCCAAGGGGGGGGGGCTCGAACCTCGCTGGGGCATTGCAGGGGGACCCCGCAGTTCCTATGTCCCCCTAGCAGCCGTTGCTGCATCGAATTGGTTTCCTCGAAAGTAGCGGACTTTCGGTCCCTATCGGGTGACGTGCTAAACGCCGTGAAGCGGCAAGCCTCGCCGGCGAGGCTAAGACCTACCTAGAAAACCTAACCAGTGGCTACGCAATAGCCTGCTCCTAGGAACTACTCTAGAGCATAGGGCCGGTCTCGCGTGACGAGATTATCTCCGGTTGCTTACACCGTGAGGGCGTCCCCAGGGGGGAGCTCGGACCTCGACTCAGGGTGCAGCAGGGGGACCCCGCCACTGATCCCCCCAGCAGCCGGTGCTGCGTCGGCATGTGTTTCTGTTTCTCGAGAGTCGGACTCTCGGATTCTGTGTGTGTGTCGCGTCGGTCCTCGCCGGCGGGGACGATATTTTGGACGACGGCGTCGGAGTGTGCTTGTACTTTTATCTGACTCCTGGAGGAGTGTAATAGCGTCATCGGGCTCAATGAGTGTGTGTCTGGGACGTCGGGTTTTGCTAATAGCAGATGGCTGGTAGACGGTGGCCGCCACGACCAAGGGGTTGGGGTGCTTGGGAGCGGAATCGAAATAGCGTTTTGAGACACGCTTGAAAAACTGCTTGATGGTCGGCAGTTTGAGGTCTAGGTGGAGGTCGACGTTGCGTACGTACCAGGGGGCGCCTACGGCCCTTCGCATGAAACGGTTTTGGAGGGTTTGGAGTATGTGAATTCTCACCGGCTTAACGTGTGCGAACACAACGCTAGCATAGGCGAGTATGGGGCGGATACAGGTGGTGTATATCCTTACTTTGAGAGGAGTGGGCAACTTACTGTGCGCATTGAGTAGGGGGTGGAGACGTCCGAGGACGAAGGCGGCACGGTTTTTCACCTTGCGGATATGCGGTCTGAAAGTCAGTCTACGGTCAAGGATCACGCCAAGGTATTTGGCTTCTCGTTGCCATGGGATCTGTTTTCCGAACATTGAGACTGGTACGCTTAATTCTTTACGATACTGTGACAGGGGTCTCTTATCGAAGAGGACCGCTGCACTTTTTTCGGGATTTACTTCGATTCTCCATTTCCGGAACCATTCACCAAGGGTGTTGGCCGCGGATTGGAGGGTACGAGAAATGGCGACATGGGTCATGCCGGAGTAATAGATTGCCGTGTCGTCGGCGAAAAGGGCCATACGGGCTGCACCGCATTTTGGAATATCGCTGGTGTACAGCGTGAACAGTAGGGGGGAGAGCACGGAGCCTTGTGGCACACCGGCGTGAATGGGATGGGGCGAGGAGAGAGCCCCTTCTATGCGATAGCGAAAGGTACGATTCGATAAGTAGTCTCGGATGATGAGCACGAGACGATGTGGCACATTCATAGTGTACAGCTTATATAATAAGCCGTTGTGCCACACTTTATCGAAAGCCTTTGCTACGTCGAAAAAGAGAGTGCCGGTCATTTGACCGCGTACGAAGCCTGCACTGATGCAGTAGTTTTCAGAGATGGCGTGCTTGTATAGCGACTGGCGATTGACATTCATTGCAATCTTGCAGTCCAATTACCGGCAAACCGCGGATGGGTGCGGGGTGCGGGTGAGGAATCTTAAATTGGCGGGGGGCGGTGAGCAGCCGTTCTGTACGATAGTACTATTAGAGTCCTATTAGATATTCTGTGCCACTGGTGTTACGAGCACACTACAATACACTTGGAAACATACTACATTCGAGGAGCTATTGTTCTTCAGAACGGTATCTAGTTGGAGCGCAGTGGACACCAATTAGGAATCTGTGGTTACAACATAAAGTGTTGACGTAAGCACGAGTATTGTGAAGTTTCTCAGATACCCATGGGACATAAGCATGGCAATCGGCCATCATGTCACTGTCAAGCCTCCAAGCTCAATGACATTCGATTACCTCTTCAGGATTACTCAGGGGGATTTAAATGGAGTGTACTTTACTGGGTCGCCTTACTAGTGGCTGTATAATTATTTGCGGCAAGGCTTTTGATGGCTTATGTTTTTAGGAGGCTGCATTTGAAATATAACTAAGTAGGAATGAGGATTTTGGAATATTTTAATGTGTAATTTTTCAATAAATGTGTTTTCACACCAGTATATAATATACCTACGTGTTTATACCTACCAGTAGAAATAAATGAAGACAACTTATTTCTTTCTAAAGTATCTTTACCCATATTGTATCTAGAAGTATAACTTTGGCATTCCATAAATTTAAATAGACTACCTTTTCCAAATAAGCATGCAAGATTTAGTTTACACCTTCCAGAGGACATTCCAAAGCAAAATTAAAATCTAACTTCTTGCCTCGACTTTAAGTGAGGGATTTTGCAAATAGAAAGCGGTCACGCGTTCAAGCGTTCTACGTTCGAGGTCTGCGTTCTTTGTGTTTGTATTATTACGTTACATATTATGTCGTAGAGTAATCGGAAAAATCGAATCTTTGCGAAAATCCTAGGATGATTGTCATGATTGCAAAAGACCGGATAGTTGGAATCTCAGAAAGATTTTCATCATCGTACGAGCTATTATCAGGATCATTGCAAAAATCCCAATTTGTTTAGGAAACTTGAATGCTGATAGGCTAATCTAAGAGTTGATTTATAACATCTTCATTCTGGTTGGTCAGAACATGACTCGAAAGAAGAAGGAATGTAGCCGTAAGCCAATCAGCGCATCCGTCAATGCATAACGTTAATATCAGCCAATCAGCGCTCATTACGTGAGCGGTTAATCGACACATACACAGCAGGCATTGTGAATTGTGATCGCGTCGCTTAAGGGGCATGTAGCAGTCGCCCCATCAGTAAAAAAAATACTGCTCGCTGTATCCATCACTTATCGAAATTTCGTTTTTAACACTTGAAGTACAGCTAGTGTACTATAATTTACAGAGTTAATAGTTTCCGATTAAACAACAGTACCTGTACTTCAATTGTTAAAAACGAATTTTCGATAAATGATGTATTCAGCGAGTAATAATTATTTTACTGATGGGGGCGCCACTTGGCTGTTACATGCGCCTTAAATAGAACGTGAGCAACTGCACGCTAAAACGTAGAACGAGAACACAAAACGCTTGAACGCGTGTCCACTTTCTGTCTGCGAAATTCCACTACTCCACTTCCAGTACTTAACTATACAATTTAAGGGTTTTTTTTTTTTTTTACTATAAAGTATACATATTTTTGTGATACTTTATTTGTATTACAATCTAGCCTTGAGGCTGATGAGTAATTTAATTCTATCCTAAATTGCTATGTAAACTATAATCTAAGAATGTGGCCAATAACTTTTCTTAGGTTCTATTAAGGGCAAGACACTTAGTTTGTGTGTTCTTTATAAGCAGCACTTATCACTACATTTTATCTGTCAATATTCACTAATCACTACACTAATTCATATGGTTTTGTCCGCTTTAGTCTTCGAACTGTTTCCGTGTTATCGAGGAGCTGGATTGCCTCGACATTCACGTGGTGGTGAAGTCTAAATTCATGAACTTCTGCGTATTTTTTTATGGTTTTAATTTAAGGGTTGATGTTTAATTTACAAAACTGTGGCTTTGTTGTTCTACAGAGCGTTCCATGTCAAGTGTACATGCAGGGAAAACACACGCTTTTAAACAAACTTGTGACTGTGCCGTGAGATTTGACAGATATATCATAATTTCTGCTTGTGTACAATGTGTGGCAATTTTAACAAGCTTGAAGGTTGTCCTTAGGTATTTACTTAATATTGTTAACTTATTGTTCAAACTTTGAGCTTGCAAAAACCATGGAAGTTCTATGTTTTGTGTTTACAGATATTTCTAAAAAAAAATTTTAATCTACCGTACAATTTTAAATTAATAAATTAATAGATTACAATTTTAAATTGTACGGACTCCATCTTCATTTACGGTTGTTGGATTTTCCTTACCGGGAAGGTTTTTTTTTACCCATTTTATGTTCATCCATACGATCTTTTTCAGATTGAGCATTATAAAATCATTAAATTCTGCTAAGGTTAAGGTTAAAATAATGGTTATTGCACAATCGTTATTACTTTCGGTTAATATTCAGAAAACATTAATAAATTATTAATAAATAAATAAAATAGGTTTTTAAAATAATCAAAAAATATTTGTCAAAAACAACCATCATTGGTAGTACCAATGATGGTTGTTTTTGACAAATATTTTCCCATTACCGTACCAATTTGGTACATATATCTCACTACTTCACAAGTATAGTTAATCAAAGAACGGCGGGTAATGAGACGCAATAAATTTTCTATTTTTTCACTACCGCCGCGTCGGTGGCTTTGCGCTCGTTGATGCGTTAATAAAATATAATAAATAAATATTTTTGGGACATTTTTTACACATCACTATCTAGTCCCAAACGCAGCATAGTGCGCCCCCCTGCCAGCTGGACGGACGACCTAAAGAACGTGGCTGGGGGGACTGGATGCGGAAGGCAGAGGACCGGGTGTTGTGGCGCAACTTGAAAGAGGCCTATGTCCTAAGAAACTTTTACATATTTATTTATTTATATTATTGAGGACCTCCAACAAAAGATATACACAAAAAATCACGTGACAGATACAAGATTCTATCTGGTGTACTCCTTCAATAACAGGAGGCCACAGCATGCACAAAATTAATGACTGAGATAACTTAAAATTAAGCTGCAATTATCTAACTCAACTAAAATACCTAATAATATCTTCCTTTTTTCAATCGAGTTTGCCACTTTTTTACATAGTATGTAACTGATTACATCGATGATTTGATCATTACACCGGTACGGGTACACGTTGGTACCGGCCTGACAGCAGGTGCTACCTAACATCCTTTCAGGTAGGTACATGTTTCATTTAATATTCAAATGTTTTTGTTTTAATAATTAATGGAGTAAATGATCATCATCATGAGGAAAAACAACCATATACATTTCTATATGGATATTGTCTCTAAAAGTGCGAAAAACTTTCCTTTCCCACTTTTTCTATCTACAACTACAGCTAACTATATTTTACAGAGGTAACAGTTAAGACGCTGACAACACCTAAAAAATCAGACCTCTGCGGTCACTGTCTTTTTGACCAGAACAGATAGAGAGGCAACGAGCGTAGGGACGTCGGGTGCGTCGCTCAACTTGAATGAAAATTAACAAAAAAAAAATTATAATAAAAAACTAAAAGCTTATTTGAAAAACAGAAACAACAGTGTTTTAGATTATTGTCTTTCTTAAATGTTTTCTTAATTTAATTTATAATATTTGGTAAATAATAGAGATTGTTTGCTTTAAAGCATGTTTTAAGAGGTTAGTTTACAATTCTTTTCTATAGAGAAAACTTCAAGAAAACGTGTTTTGGGCACAATATAGTTTTAGAAAATACGATTAAGATTAACATATGTTTTTTTCACTGCCACAAACTGAATAGATAAAGCTAAAAATGTTTTTAAAAGAAGCCTATTTGGGGTGTTTGGCTGTTGTCAGCGTCTTAAACCACAGTACCTGTACTTCAACTGATAAAAACGAATTTTCGAGAAATGATGTATAAGTATTTATCAGCGAGTATTTTTTTTTCATTTATGAGGGCGCCACTTGGCTGCTACATTCCCCTTAAGGGGTCATTGTACTCATCAGTTACAACAATTTTTACTATAGGACCAACCATAAAATCGCGAAAAAAAATATCAAGTGTTTCATCCCTACATTTTGTCGATTTCATCTTCATCATCATCATCATTTCAGCCGAAAGACGTCCACTGCTGGACATAGGCCTCCCCCAAGCATCGCCACAACGACCGGTCCTGCGCCTTCCGCATCCAGCGGATTCCCGCGATTTTTTGTCGATTTATGTGAACACAAATATATAAATATATAATAATATATTGTAATATATATATATAATATATTGTAGGCAACAAATGATATTTTTTCGCGATATCGGTGTTGGGCCCATAGCAAAAGTTGTTTAAACTGATGAGTACAATGACCCCTTAAGAGGTTGTCAGTTATTTCAAGAACGCATTGTATTATTGATTGATTTCACACGCTACAATTTTTTTACAAATATGCTAATTTCATTTCAAAAACGCAATATTTTATTAATACGTACTACTAAAAATAGTAAAATACTATAAGTAGTTATTTCACATTGCACTCATTTAATGAACACAAAAATTCACAAATTAAATCGGTTCCGCGTAGCTGCGCAAACGCACACGAATCATATCACTGTAGGGTCAGCATGTTAATATTCGTCAATAAATGCGTTTGTATTGGTTTTATCACGAACCTACCTTTTTGACACCTGGCTTCACCTGGCATTTTATTAGCATAGCCGCTCACAAGACCCTTTTAATCAGTTCTGTGTTATGACGTTGTTTCCGTTAAAAAATACGTCAGTATACAAAGTCTTTGATTGAAACACATTTTTTATAATTTTTGATTTTTGTGATAGACTGACGGCGGTTGGTGGGCGGGACACATTACTCGCAGAACGGATGGCCGATGGGACAGTAAAGTTCTGGAGTGGCGACCGCGTACTGGAAGGCGCAGCGTGGATAGGCCCCCCACAAGACCGATGACCTGGTGAAGGTGGCGGGAATCCGCTGGATGCGGAAGGCGCAGGACCGGTCGTTGTGGCGATGCTTGGGGGAGGCCTATGTCCAGCAGTGGACGTCTTTCGGCTGAAATGATGATGAGGTAAATCCGTGGATCCTTATGTAAGGAGTCTCCTTAAGGAGGGAAAGCCCTTGGATCAGATTATGGATATTTTTGGCGGTTTTAAATCCGTGGTTATACAGATGTTATTGCTTCTGACTGTACGGTTGCGAAAAGCGCAGGACCGGTCGTTGTGGCGATGCTTGGAGGAGGCCTATGTTCAGCAGTTGGCGTCTTTCGTCTGAAATTATGATGATGAGACTAACGGCAAAAAATATTTTTGAAGTGAAACTTCTTTATAGATATTGTTAATGTAGGTACTTGTCCAATTTGAAAACCTGCCCGTAAAACTTCAAGTTAAAATTTTGTTGCGATTCGTTTTTCCACTTGTCCGTTGAAGTTTCACTTCTACTATGTGTCCCAGCACACATTTAATTTTTTTTGGTATTAGCTTATAATGTCGCACAAATTGTAGATGAATATCTGCGTCCATACGTATACTAGTAATAATATAACATATAACATAACATCACGCCTGTATTTCCCCGAAAGGGTAGGCAGAGGTGTATAGTACACCCACATTTCGCCAGTTATGTTATAGTCCCATGTAATAAGGGGCGAGCCTATTGCCATTAACCGGGCACAAATCCATACTCCGGGCTGCTACTGATAATTTCCTAATGAAAAAAACCTAATAACACTTTGCCCGACCCGGGAATCGAACCCAGGACTCCACGCTCAGCAGTCGTAATAATATAGCAACTAGTAATCAACGGTATATATAGTACAGCAACAACTACATCAAAAAAACAGTAATAGTGGTTGGCGAACTATCTCTGTAATGAGTATTTTTTATGGCATAGGATGGCTAAACGAGATTTATATATTTTATTTTTATTTTTATATGTATATTTTTTTATTATTATTTTCGAATTGTTTCATTGAATGAGTTAGAAACATATGGTGTTTTTGAGACCTTTTTGAACTTTATAAGTTGTTTTTCTTATTGCAGGCTACCGAGTGAATTTTCAATGACAATTTAAAAATGATAATCAAATGAACATTGTTGGAAATGGAAAAAGTAGAAAAATTGTCAAAATACGAATGAATCTGTTACTAATTCCATTTACGGCCAAAATTAATATCCAATCTATCCACGATTTACCCTACTGGAGATAGAAATTTGACAGATTTTGTATGGAGCTTATGTCAAATTCCTATCTCTAGTAGGGCAAATTGTGGATAGATTGGATATTAATTTTGGCCGTTATTTATTTATTTATTTTCAAGAACATGGTACATCGAGGTCTTAAAGTTATTAGTGACTGATTGTGTGATAATTTTACCGAAATTGGGTTTGTTTACGTTTCTATTTAATTGTATTGACATAGACTATAGTACTTGCCCGGACGACGAGCTTTTTCACAAACGATCTCTAAGTAGTATTACTCTCCTATCTGTATTTCTTTTTCTTTTTGCTGAAACAAATGTTTCAAGTACCAAACCATCCAAATCACCAAAGAAATGGTTTCCAACACTTCAGTAAATCACAAAACCATAAAACCTGAACCAAAAAATTATAGCATCATCGTAGAATCGTTAACGTGGGACAAACTGCCACCATAATCCCCTAAACCAGGCGGGTCAGGGGTCAAAACATAGTTGATTTATTTGTGAGCACAGACCCTATTATCTATGAGTACAAGTCATTGAAAGACCAGTTCTATTTTTAAGTATTGGGAACAAGTATTGGTTGGAAGTGTAGTAATTTCATTTGAGTTTCTGGGAATTGGAGTTTTAATCAGGAAATAGATTATTGGAACTGGTGTTAAAATAGTATATAAAAAAAAAATTATTTCGATACATGTAAATTCAATTGGCGTAAAAAAAAATTGGCGAAATTAAGTTAAATCTGTGTTACCGGATTATAAATGAAAACGAGAAGCGATTTTACGAAAAAAAAAACCGGCCAAGTGTGAGTCGGACTCACGCAGTAAGGGTTCCGTACCACCCATCGACCTAATACCAGTTTCTATGGGGTATCATACCCCATAGAAACTGATTTAATTTACGCGATTTTATCAAAAGACATCAACGTACAGTGCGCGAAATATTATATTTTACATCTGTCTTACGCAGGTTCCACAACATATGTCTATGTTTGCCCTATTTTTAGTATTTGTTGCTAAATTATATAATATGCACTATAATCTAACCCAGTTTGACGCTTGTATGTATTACCGTTTTGAAGATAGAGCAGGAACAAAAAAGGTGAAACAATGTTTTTTGAGGTTTCTTGTAAGGGTTTTGGTTTTTGTATTTTTTTGTTTTTAGTATTTGTCATGATACCCCTCACAGCAACACATATTCTGAGAAAATTTCAACCGGTTATCTATTACCGTTCAAAAGATACTGCCTGTGACAGACAGACGGACGGACAGCGTAGCGAGAGTAATAGGGTCCCGTTTGGCACCCTTCGGGTACGGAACCCTAAAAAAACAATATTTCGCTCTCCTGAAGTGACGGTTTGTCCCTTACGCCAAATGAAATTACGAGTATCGGTATTTTTCATAAAATTAAGAAGGTTGCTTCTTTCTTCCTGTAAAGAGAATGTGGTGCCCTACCTACGGATGACATGAATATTAGTGCAGGATTTTCAGGAGAAAAAAAATATTCAAAGAAAAATTCAATATTATGGAAGTGCAGTGCCCCAAGTGCGAGTTTTTCCTAAAGAAAACAACAAACAACAATAATACAACAATTTGAGTAACAAATTTATTAAACCATGAAAAGTGGCGGAAAGTATCGCTAACTTCATGTTTTCATACATTTGTTACTCGATAAACAAACGCGGGTGTTTATGTTTTCTTGAAGAAAAAAGTCGCAGTTATGGCTCTGACTTATTTACAAAAAAACATAAATTCCGATAAATATTCTAGCTTAGGTAGTCATTTATTTACCTGAAACTACGGTTGTACAAGCAGTCACTCAATTTATGTGGTTGCAATATTTTTCCTGTCTCGACTTACGACGGTAAATCGAATTCAGTCATTTCTGTTCAGAATATTGCGCTAGCGCTAATGGTACCTCCAGTCTAAATGCTCTAAAATGGTTTACAATAATTGTTGTATGTATCTGGCATTTTCTTATGAAAGACAAATTTTTCATCGTAAAATGTGGAGGAATGGGCAAGTTTTAATGTTTCTTCGAAAACCCGTGATGAGTCTAATATTAGACCATTTAGAATTCTAATAAAAAAATTGCAAACTCGTTTCTATTTACAAATAAATGTAACCTTATATACTTGAATTCGCAGCATTAACAATTAATCTACTGACCCCTGAACTGCAAGCAAAATATTTTCTCATCGACAATGCCACTGAAATCAAGTTTCTTTCGCTAATTTCCCACTTCACTACGCCTCATTGTAACTCAAATTAAATATAAGGCAACGTACATATTATTATGTGCGAGCTCGGAAGTCGGAACTCCTGTTACCTTACCCTTGGTAACAAACTAGCTCCTCGAGTATAGGTACCCGTAAATTCCCATAACGACGATGCATTGTTGACGAAAATAAATCAACATTTACATGAAGTAAAAAAAACTAGTTTGGCGGACTCGGAAAAAAATTATAGAAGGGCGAAAGCTATTGTCGTCTTCGCTCCGTTTTCGCACACGGAAGTTCCCGTTCGAAGAATACGCATTTTAAGATAACAATGCAACAATAGTGAATTGACAATAGGTTAGAACGAGAGCAGTTTCTTTGTGTTAGGAGCAGCTGATCTCCTGTGCTTATTACTTTAACTTAGAAATGCAAAGACGTAACGGTGTTTCAATTTTTCCGAATTTAGAGCGCTCCAGTATTGGTTGAGTTATGCAATGTGCACCCACCCTTAGTGCCATCTGCCTCTGTTTATTTCTTTTTAAACATTTTAAGGTAATCTTATGTAAATTTTATTTCGTGTATTGACAATAAATATAACAATTGAATTTGAAAATTGTTACTTTCCTTAAATAAAAGTTTCTTGTTTAAAAACGAAGAAGCTATACTCGGTTCTCATACATTCAAAGGATTTTGCGAATAATTTCAAATTAAAAGATTTTTGTTCCAGTACTTAAATAGACCCAGTCAGCGTTGGGTAAGACTAGGAGTATTCGCGTAAATTCCAAATTGGAATTGATTTTAAACATATATTTAATCAATACCAACACCAGTTAAGATACTTGCACTAGCACAATTTAAGAACAGTCTAAAGACTAGCTGATAGAAAAAGCATATACTGTGGAGTTATAAATAAATTGTAGTAAAAGAAAAAGTTCTGTAACGATTTGCATTATTATTTGAGGGAAGAGGTAGGGTCTTGAATGCCCCTAAGCCACTGCGACCTAAAAGATCTATTGTGACGCCTCTTGCAGCATTACAGCACTTCCCCAAGCTGCAAGTCAATCATAAAGTCGACTATGACTTTGGGGGAGGAGGATTTGATCTCCTGCATTGAGATGACGTGGCCTCCAAGATGCTGGCTTCTGATGTGGTGCACTGCATCACATTCGCATAGGATATGGATGGGCGTCTCATCCTTTTCGCGACAAAACCTGGAAACTGTGGTATCACTGAGGCCCATCCTGTGAAGGTGTTTGTTTAGCTTGCAGTGCCCAGTAAGGGTTCTTGTCAGGATTCTTATCTGATTTGCATGCTGTGTCTTGTAATATAACTTTCCAATATAAGAGTTTTATGCCAAATTGTGCTTTGTAAGTACCTACCTACAATTAAAATCTATCATTTTCTTTACAAAATTTGTAAACAAATAAAGTTATTTTAATTTTAATTAAATAAAAGATGAAATATATATTTTAAAGAATTTTTATTTTTAAATTTTACAATCACGTACTTTTACTACACTTCACTGTAATGTTTACATGCAACAGAAACTACTTTTATTAATTTGTAGCTACTTAGCAATTCCTCAGCGATTGTTCAAAATTCCTATTGTGGACAACCCATAAAACTGCGAACAAAGCCGGTAACAAAAACAAAGTAATTTTATTATGTCACTCGTCATAAGCAGCCGGCATCAAGGAGTCAGTTAACCCGTTTGCCACGCGTGCCATTCATCTAGGCATTAACCTAGACCACAAATAGTAACTAGGTAGTTTACTAGTAATCGCAACAACCGTTGGCAGATGTAGTGTAGCACGCGCCTAACCTTTGGAAAATGTCAAGTTTTTTCATTACAATTAACTTTATTGTCTACAATTCTACGAACCGATATAAAATGTCTTATAAGTGATGGATTGTTTCAATTTCATGTTGAATTTCATAAGAATTATGTCTATGTTATACATGTATTTTGTAACGGTTTCTATATGATAATAGGTAAATGCACAAGATCGAAGAGAATGGCAAAAACGAAAGGAGGCCTATACCCAGCAGTGGGTGATACCGGGCTAGGATGATGATGATGATGATGATAATGATGATGATGAATAGGTAAATAACTTTGTAATATTAACAGAATGTATTTTTATTATTGTAATTACTTCTAAATTCATAATAATATATCCAATTGTAGTAGCATGCAGTTTTTAACATGTGATTTTAACATAAAAACAAAATCATTTTTTTCTAGTGCAAATCAAATGAATATTTTTTCTGAGTATACCAAATGACAGGTAAATGTGGTGTCATAATAATTACTTACTTCGGTGAAAATAATACAGCCAAGAATTTTAAATACATAATTATTCATCATTCATTATTTCAGCCGAAAAACGTCCACTACTGAACATAGGCCTCCCCCATATGCCATAATCACCACGCTTGGCAGGTGGGTAGGCGCAATCGCAACTGCAATCAGTTGGTTGGTTAAATACTCAGAGAACGCCGCTGCCCATCCTCTGTTGAATCCCTTAGTCGCCTTTTACGACACCCATGAGAAGAGATAGGATGGCGGATAGGATAGAGTGGCGCAATCTTTATGTCCGACACCACACGGAACTTATATTATTTTTAATTTAAACAAATATTCTTACCTACTTAAATATTGGTTACACATAACTTTTCTGATCTCCAATTTTAAAATTATTATTTAGGCAAGGTTAATATATTTCTCGGTAGGGATATTCATTTACTTTCAGCATTCTTTACAATGTGTTAGGCAGCCACGCGCAGTAGCCATTTTATAGCCTATAAATCTAATTCACAAGAAATAAAAGTTCCAAGACAGACCATTAGTGGCGAAGATATTCAAAACAGAGCATAAAGGATTTGTTAATCTAATCTCTACTAATCCAGTTAACACATTACATGCATAGTTTACTGAACAAAATTTAAATATTAACGCATCAATAAAACGCATTAGAATTTTTTAAATTTTTTGCTATTTTTTATTTTGCTGGCTAATTTTATCGACTTGCGACTTAACCCAGCAACGTAAGGGTTAAAGTCGTTCGAAAAATATTTATTTAAAATCATAAATAGAGTGGTTAATTCCTTCTATCTTTTATAACGTTTATTGGTGGGGCGGGGCGTTTTCTAAGATCAGTGTTACAAAAGAAATATTGCTCTATATAGATAAAATGTTTTTATTCGTTTTTTTCTTTGTAAAAAATTTCGTACCATCACCCCTCTTCTAATGTCGGGTTGGTGATTATTTTTTTAAATGCTCTCTTCCGTGAATAAAAAACGTGGGTACGTACGTCTTGGGAGATAAAAAAATTGTATGTGTTTTTTTTAATGTTTCGCTATTTCTAGTTAGGGTTTGATTTAGATGCGATGTGAAGTAGTGAGGTGGAAAATTGTATAATTATTGTGTTTTGTAGCAAAGGGTTCACGGATAATTAATATATATATTCAGAATGTTTTTGGACTTGCCCTTGCCTTTTAAAAGATGTAATGGTGCAGGAAATGATGAGAAAAAAAAAAACCAAAAAATCGAATTTAAAAAAAATTCGCTGATTGCTCACTATGGTTACGGGTTTTTAATATACTTAATTAATATGTAGAACTCACGCTATCCTATATTTTATAACACTATAATACAACTATCAGCTGCACTTAATAAACTAACACTACACAGCTAACGGGTCCGCTTGAGCAAAGGTTAACATCGAACGTTACATTACATACCAATGGTGACCTTAGTTTTTGCGCCGCACTTGAGGGTTATTGTTTTTTTTTTTTAAAGCTATACTTACTTAATTATTTATGCGATTAATTTAAGTTGTTCGGGGAGGTAAAAGGTGCAGTATATTCATAAGTACATAATACAGGGTGGCCAAATAAGAACTAGGTATACAATTTATTTTATAAAATTAATTGTATGACAAATGAAAAATACCAGATATTTTTCCAAAAATACTTTATTTAGGCTTGGCAATTACGCATGGAATTGAATGAAACATAACATCTACCAAATGTCCACCTCTAGCAGCATAACAAACATTTTTAAAGATGCTACAGGGTATCCCTGTGAATGGCGATCATAAATAATTTGTACAGATTTTATTTGGCCATCCTGTATAGCTATTTATTTTAGAAATGAATAAGCTGATTTGTATTCTAATTATTTCGTATTCTATTAAACTAAAAACAGAAATGGTTAATGGACGTAGATGAAGCGAAAGAGGTGTGTTATATTTTATTTACCTATTAACTTTAGTATTTTTATTAATGTTATTGTTGTGCTGTCCTGTGTTCTGTGCTAAATAAAAAAAATTCTTTCTTTCTTTCTTTCTTCTTCAGGATCGTAGCAGGTGGAAATCCATAGTCTCTGCCTACCCCAATGGGAAACAGGCGTGATAATATGTATGTATGTAAAAACAGAAATTAGTGTAATAATTTAGTACAAATTTTATTTACACCAAACAATGGTTTACATTATTAAGATCATGTATCTTTAAATCGCCTACATAATGTGGACTTACAAAATGCTAACCCTTTGTCGCGGACGGGTCATAAGCGACCCGCGCCGCAGTGCTGACAGTTCAGTTCAAAATTATATTTTATTAAAACATGACATAATATTGTTAACAATTAACAGAGAAGCTGTATGATTTTTTCATAGACAGAGGTGGAATGATTATCATAGCGGTTGACATGATTATACAACGTGTGGGTAACAAAAATGCGTGGTCATAGAGTTTTTTTTTTTTAATCGATACATTTTTGGTACAGCACCATCTATCTATTTGTGCTATGGGTACTAGATAATGAATGTAATACTTATCTAAATTTTTTTTTGTGAATAAAAAAAGAAAAGTTTAAAGATAAAGATAAAGTTTATTGGGCAACATTATTACAAGTATAACAAGGTACAAGAGTACGATAGTAGCTGCAGTAGTATGCAACTATGCACTGTGTCGCAGCTGCCATCGCCCACCTCCAGATTCTACAGGAATATAATGCAATAACTGTGCTTGAAAAACATGATCAAAAATAAAACCAGTGAAATAAATATTTAGATAAAATACAAATAGTTACTATTTAACATCATCTAAGTATTTGAGTGTGTATGTGTAATGTATGGATGTGTGAGTGGTATGTTTGTGTGTTGATGTATTATTGCGTGAGAATTATTAATTTATGACCAGACCTTCTGTATCTTCATAAGAAAGTGTATATAGCCACTTATTTACTTTGGTTTTACACTTATTTAAGGTTAGTGAATAGATTTGAAGTTCTCTGTTTACTTTGTTATAAAGTCTGGGGCTCAGAAAGTGATACTGGTGACTTGCAAGAGTAGTACCTGCCATTTCTAACTTGCACACCATATCAGACCTACGTGTTCTCTTAACAAAATCTGCATCGAAAGGAGTTGCTGCATGTTTGCGTAGTAATACCTTAAATACGTAAAGCTGGCGAATTGTCAGAACTTTGCAGAGTGAATAAAGATCGGCTGTTGGAAATCTTATAGGATTACAGGTCATGATCTTTAATATACATCTCTGGGCTCTCTCTAACCGCAACATTTTAGTTTTATAGGCACCACCCCAAGAAGTGATGCAGTAAGCCAAGATTGACTGTCCTAGAGTATAATATACAGTTTTTAAAGTAGTTAAATCAGCAACAGATCTTATCTTTTTAAAAACATACATAAGTTTCCTGGTGCGGGCAATTAAATTTTCAATTTGGGCATTCCAACTTAGTTTGCTATCAATAATAACACCTAAATATTTAACACAGTTTGTGCGATTTAGTTGGTAGCAATCACAGCCAGTGTTGGATTAAGAAAGACTAAGATGACGCGAAATCTGGATGCGGAAGGCAGAGGACCGAGCGTTGTTGCGCAACTTGGGAGAGGCCTATGTCCAACAGTGGACTGCGATAGGCTGAGTTGATGTTGATGAAGATGACAAGCGTCTTTACAGATATTTAAAAAAAAAAATTTAATCTACCGTACAATATTATTAAAAATAATCAAGTTCCAAACAGCACGCAACACTGTAAAAGATAATGATATTGTGAGTGATTACTGCGTGCATCGAAACGATTTTAATTAATAATATTGTACGGTAGATTAGTTTTTTTTTTAAATATCTGTATTATTTAACGCTTCTCATCTTAGTCTACCTGCGACCACGAAATGCTGTAAAGCTTTCAAAACGTCAGGACAACCAATTTAAATAATATACGCGATTTAATCCGGTTAAACTTTGTTTTATTAAAAGACACAGATACACAATTACATACAACACACAATTTAGTAAAAATAAATAAAAAATAGTTAATTAATTGGGGCAGTGTGGCCAGCGACTGTGCCAAATAGGTCCAGTTCAGCATAACTATACCATATTTTTATCGATTCAAAAACAAAATAATAATGTAACACATTTATTTCCTACAAATCCAATTTGACAATTGAACTCATAATTAAAATATCCAATTATAAAATCGCCTATGAACACACTCGTTCATTTTCATTCATTCGTTCATATTCTGTCAACCCTTTGTCGCTGACGTGTGGGCGAGTAAGCCCTGCTGGGCCCAGCGTGCGATTTAGCCGGACAATGCGCACTATAACCAGACAATGTCAACTGACGTGTAATGAACACGTATTCAGTTATTTTGTTAAATTTTTGACACGTGTATGCTTGCATTGTGTTTGTTTTCTCGCCTGAGGCGTCAATACGGACTAGGGTGTAGTTTAATGAAGTTTTGGTAGTAAATTTGGGTTTCATTAATTTGGATAGTAAAATAAATAAATAAATATTTTTGGGACATTTTACACATCACCACCTAGTCCCAAACTAAGCAGAGCTTGTGCTAAGGGTACTAGAAAATGCATATAATACTTATATACAGTGATTAAAAAGTTCTAGTACAGTCAGCTGCACAAAGATTTATACAATCTTTATTTTTCATAAACCTGGTATTCGTATGTATTAGCAGATGCTAAGTGTACTATCGACAAAGCGAACGCCTTTCCATCTTAAGGTTGCTTTTCGTCTGGCACTGATTCACTGAAGAATCCCTGCCCGCATGGTCCTTTGTTTTCGTCTACCAATAGAATGTCGGGACGGCACAACATTTTTTGCTCTTGAGATATACAAAGCAACATTATGACTTGTTGTGAAAATGAAACAAAATTATTATCAGTTAACCATTACTCAGCCACAAACAATGTCACAGTAGAGTGTAAAAAATACTATTGATAAGTGCCAGTTGAACTGTGCAACTTAAGTGGAAGTTCTAGAAACATGTGGCTGAGTTGGGTATTTGTTATGCAGCTAAATTACTGACTCATATTTTTAACACACTTATCAGGGGTTTGTCAGATTAGGTAATTCAATTCAAGTCAAATAATATATTTCACACAATGTGTTAGTAACAATAAACTTTCTTTACACACTTTGTTAGTTAGTTTGATACAAAATAAAATAAAAACATGAAAAAATAAATTATTTATGAATGTAAGTAGGTGGTAAGTTATACTTAGTCCTCCATTACATATACTCCATTTGAAATAACTTAGGAATTTTAACAAACCCTTATTACAGTAAATAGTTGGTATTGTAAATACGTATTTGCTTTTGTCATCTTATACCCACGGAATAGAGGTTAAAATTGGTTGAGTAAAATGTCAGTAGATTTTTAATGATTCTAATATTATTCCATAATACAAACCCAATTAACCAACTCGCTGTTAATGTTAGTTTAACAATTTTTTCAAGGGATAATAACAATTTTTTCGAGGGACTATGGTCGCTTTTGTAATAAGGTCCCTATATTCAAGACTTACTAAAGCAAGTTTAAAGAATAAAACCTCCTTAGAATACAAAATTAAAATAAAAAAACACCTTTAAAACAAAAGCTATATAGAAAAGGTTGATACAAAACACTTTGCAGATAAAGATCCGTGGGAATGAACTGCTAGCCTATTAGACTGATTAAAAAAAAACGTTAATAAGTTCTAAGGATACTTGCGAATAATACCTAATGTCCTATTTTTATTTTACTTCGTTTTGGTGAGATCATAAAAACATTGAACATTCTTTGTTAAAATAAAAAGTCCTTATTTCAATACAAGTTCCTTGCAACATCTGCTAGTTATAAAACACGGTGCGGTGCAGTTTGAGCAAAAAATGGTTAGTTATCCAAATCAATAAAGCTGCCTGTAAAAACTAACATAGGCTTAACTGTGGGTGAAGGTGTCGTAAAAACGTAAATTAGACTAGGTTATTATTAGGTATTTGTTTATAAAACTGCTTCAAATTTCGTCTTGTTCCTTATACCTATTAGTTCAATTGACATGGGGTTATTTCTTATTTGGTGCAGTAATAGTAATGGAGATGTCGTGGTAAGTAATTTAAATAACTCAATTATTGTTAAACTAATTCAAGTTTTCAATAAAATTCAAATAATTTCTTTGGCGATTCTGTTGCACATTTTGACAAAACTAAACCAGACTAAATGCATATGTTACTTTCATTTTCTATTGAAACAGAAGAAGACAAACGCCATTAGTTTAGTCCTTTCAAAGTGCGCAACTGAATCGACATCAATAGTATTATTGTTAATGATTTCACATTTTTTACTGGCTACTTTCTTTCTGTCGTCGGGGGCCTACGTCGTCGCCCAAGTCTTCGATGTTTAAACAGAAAACAAATGAACAGAAATTAACAGGTAGCAAGGAGTACGAAGCAACTGCGAATGACCAAACCCGTGAACATAAATCACAGAACTATTGTTCCTAGTCCGTGAAAGTATCATACAGTAATAAAAACATATGGCTTTACAAAAACTGTTGTTTTAAAGACCCTAACTGGTGGATCCTGATTGGTGGAAAAAATAAAGGGCGGATTTCTTAATTTTTTGTTGTAAATGTAGCTTGCAAGCAAAACAGTTTCAAAACTGGAAAGGCTTGGGCTTTGCTAATAGTACCTACTGTAATGAAAAATTTCAATTCCTACTTTTTTGAATTTTTTGAAGTATAGGATTGCGTAACGAGCTAAAGGCTCACCTGATGTTAAGCGATAACCTTTGCACATAACAACTTCAATACCACCTAGGCTGTTGCTTAAATGGTACCGCAAGTCGATCCGCCAAACTGAGACATGAAGATGGAAGGGCTCATGTGATTGTAATTTCACCGGCATCCGTACCCTTCAGACCGAAACACAGCAATGCAAGCATCACTATTTGGCGGAGAAGTAGGTACGGTGGGAGTAATTCCTCGGACGAGCTCATTCACAAAGAAGTACATACTAAATAAAACAAAAAATTTAACCGACGAAAACAGAAACTGAAAAGCGAAAAATAACTAATTGAGTCGGCGCCAAACGAACTTTTAACAAGCAAAGTGCGTGTAAGTTACAAGTGGCCGAGCGGAGAAAGCATTTTTGGAAAGTTATTGTTTATCGTTGAAAATTTCACGCTGTATTTGATGTGACATTGTTTTTATTATTTATTTAAAGTAATTTAATGATCTTCGTTGATTGGTTGTTTGGCGCCGACTCATAATTAGTTATTTTTCGCTTTTCAGTTTCTGTTTTTGTCGGTTCAATTTTTTGTTAAAAAGTTTTATTTTTCATTTTTTTGTGGTTAAAATCTAACTCCAGGTCTCCATTATGTCGTAGTGTCTAGAACTATATTTATGTGTGTCTAGTTTCAACAGAATCGGTTAACAGGTAAGAATTCAGTGGGTGAACGAACACTCATCCCCTGTTTTACTACCCTTAGGGTGGATTTTGATTTTGAAATTTAAATGGGACCAACTTCGAGAAAAGAATCATCAAAATCGGACCACTCTGTAAAAAGTAATGCGTGGCCATACATAAAAAAAATAAAAAAAATATACGCGTCGCATTGAGAACCTCCTCCTTTTTTTCGCCGGTTAAAAAATTACGTTTAACTACTATGAAATTAACGTTTTAATTTCACCTAGTGTGTACATCTTTCTACATAAAACTGATAACATGTCTTGTTTTATTTTATTTACAGTTTTGTATAAATAAAAAAACCAGGTCTCAGTTCGCCAATGTCTTCTGACATAGGTCTTTCGCATCCTTAATCGCATCAATCTTGTAAACTATCAATCCTGCAAAAGAAAACAATCACAAAAACAGCGTGTCTAATGTTAATGTTTAGATAACAGATAAGATGCAAAAAAAAAAAAAAAAAAATATACTTCAACATCATCTGATAATTTAAGGCCCGTATTCCAGAAGGATACTCAAGCGTTGATCTCTGTTTAAAACTAGTTTTAAGTTGAGCTTTGATTTTAGAACGTCCCTCAAGCAGAGATTTGTTGATCACAGTTCAGCTGAGTTTAGTTTCGTTTTATATTGTCACCTGTTTCGGTATTTGGGCAGATATTTGATCTGTAATAACTCAAGCGTGGTCCAGACTACGCTTGAGTAGAGATTTCTATTATATTTCAGGTCAAATTCGTGTGTTTTGTTGTTGAATTAAAGTTTATAATTACCGTTCTGGAATAAGACCGATACTCAAGTAACGATTCTATCCTTAAGTAGTGATCAGGTGATTGGAGTTTAAACTGTACTTGAGTAAGCTTCTGTAATACGGGCCTAAGACTCCATTGACAGACATCTTCACTCACAAATCAAGCGTTACTCAATAAAGTGTGTCAAACATCGGTCAAAGTAAACAGAAGCCACAACATGGTCGATAAACTACAAGGGGAGAAAACGAAGTTATGGCTCGTAAACGACGGGTTTACTGCGTGGGTTGAACCAGATTGATAGCTCATTATTTACTGTAAACAGAAATTATAGCTTTTTACCGTTTTAGGTTGCTAACTTGCTACTGCAATAGGTTTGCAATTCATAATCAGCGATCGTGCAATCGACTTACTACAGATTTTTTGCCATTGATTATATAGGTACTATAGGAAAAAGGCCATGAGTATGCTGGGATTTATAAGCAATGTTAAACTTTTCCTTTATAAATCAAGCTAAAATGATTTAGTAATTAAATTATCATGACTATTCCTTATTTATCTCAACCGGTGTAATCTTGATAATTTCATATTACATTTAGCAAAAAACTAAAAAAAATATATTTCATGGCATTTCATCATTCACCATTTCAGCCGAAAGACGTCCACTGCTGGACACATGCCTCCCCCAAGCATGTTGAGGGGATATGCCAAAATCGCCACGCTTGGCAGGCGGGTTAACGATCGCAGTTGGTTGGTTAAATACTCAGAGCACGCTGCTGCCCATCCTCTGGTGAATCCCTTAGTCGCCTTTTACGACACCCATGAGAAGAAATAGGGTGGTGCAATTCTTTACGTCCGGCAGCACGCGGAACACTAAGTTAAGCGGTTACTTTTACCCATTTTAAAGAAATAGTTCTAGGCTTCTAGGTCCTATCGAATCTTTATTTCTGTTTAAACATTTATTAGGGTGAACTATCAAACAGATCAAACACAACTGTTCCGGAACATCTGTTAGGCTAGAGATAATCTAATTTGTACAAATCGTTCGTAAACCAATAAAAATGAAGTTTATATTAGACCCTCAAAGGTGCGGAAATGATAGAAAAAAAGGTTTAAAATTAAACTGCAACAGTTGTTTATGACTAATAATATTGTTATTGTAATGATGTAGGTTCAAATTCTAACGTTTTGATAATTTATATTGTCGTCATTCTATGAGTAATGGACTACATTTTTGTAATTCTTGTATTAAATTCTGTTGCTAATACATAATTCCTTTTTTAACTTCTTTCAGGATTTTTTTTAGTTTTTTTTTTTAACGTTTATTTCACCAACAATTTATACAACCACTTATAGCAAAACTTAAGGGCTAATATTTACGTATACAACATGGGAGCATCTGTATCCGAAGTAGGACAGGTCCTGTATCTCGGTATACAGCGCCATACCCCTCAAACATTAGGCAAAAATAACAATAATAATAGTAATAGCCAAAACAGACATGTAAAGATGCATTAATATTCTAGTAGACTTAAAATGCTTGTCCAAAAAACAGAAGATGTGGGTTTTGGTGTGTAGTGTGTGTGTGTATGTGTATGTTTTGTGTAGTGAAGAGTAGGGAAAGGTTGGGGGATTCTTGAGTTATAAGTAGTGTGTTTTTAATACCGAAAAACAAAAACACAACATTAATCATTTTCATCAATCAGCTTTATCAAGAGCTTTAGCTTTTTTTTTTTTTTTTTAAGCTGTATCTAGGATCAGCTGTTATTTTCTTTAGGTTTGTGCCTGAGTGCGATGACAAATTGACAATAGCTTCATTTACCATCTTAAACTCTAACTCATTTAAAAATTCAGTTAAACTATGGTTAACTTAGTATGGTGACTATGCAATTTTGCTCAACCTCTTGGCCTGGTTAACTTAAAATTATCTAAAGAATGCAACGCACTTTTTCGTTTCCAAACTTTCTTTCTATAAAATGACACAATATATTTTTTGTAGACAAATTTGGCACCACATAGTGGAATTCATCCTGAACTTAATAAAGTATTCTAAAACATGATCATCTGTCAACTGCAGTACACTAGAGACTGCAATCAATACTATTTTCAAAAATCAATTTAAACTTTTGGAAAGGAAAATCATTATTATCACCTCTTGTTAAGGTTGAAAGTACGTTTGACAGTGAAAATAAAGGCTCGTTCCAAAAATTGTCCAGTTGGCACTTTGGACTCGCGTTGGCATTTGAGTGTTAACGCATTTTTGCAATGTCAATGTCTTATTTTATTTATTGGGAAAAACAAACAGTGACACATTACATGTTATATGATGAAAAAATTTTTTACAAAAGCTGAGCAAAAGTGTAACCAACAGCATTTTCCAAAGAATATAAACAGATATACTTACTTATAAATATCATGCGATTTTATATTCAAACCTACAAAGTACAAATACAAGATATGATAGAATAATAATGTAGGTAACAGCAAAACAACTTAACAAAGCTTATAACATGCATTGAATAGGCTAGAGTAGGTGATGTGTTACGAAATAGGTAAGATATTAATGAGGCTCTACCTGGGGATCGTACGGTCCATGGCCCTTTATGGGGCTCCAGTGTGGGCGGACACCCTGACGCCGGGCAATGTCACGCTGCTGCGTAGGCCGCAGCGTGCGATGGCCATCAGGGTGATTCGAGGGTATTGTACGGTCCCCTTTGAGGCGGCGAGCCTTCTAGCCGGATCAATGCCCTGGGATCTGGAGGCGAGGGACCTTGCGCTGAGGTGTCATCAGCGTGAGGACCCACCTGATCGGAGTGAGGTCCGCCAGATCCTAGTGGCCGAATGGGAGGAGCGACTTGCGCAACCCAGCGCAGGGCACGCCGCAATAGCGGCGGTAAGGCCCGTCATGGAGGAGTGGCTGGAGAGGGGCTATGGTGCCCTCACCTACCGGCTGACGCAGATACTCTCGGGGCACGGTTGCTTCGGGAAGTATCTGTGTCGCATAGGCCGGGAGCTGACTCCCGAGTGTCATCACTGCGGGAGCTGCCTTAAGGACACGGCGCAGCACACACTGGCGGAATGCCCAGCTTGGGCCACGCAGCGCCGTGACCTTATCACTGCAGTAGGCGGCAGTGATCTCTCGCTTCCGGCCGTTGTTTTGGCTATGGTCGGGAGCGAGAACGCTTGGGAGGGCGTCGTCTCCTTTTGCGAGGAGGTGATGCTCGCTAAGGAGGCGGCAGAGAGGGTTCGAGAGGCAACGACCTCTCTCCCCACCCGCAGGAGACGGACCGGGCGTCGCAGGAGGGCGTACGCCGACCTCCAGCCACCCTAGGAGTGGGCCTGCGGGCGGCGGACTCGGGGTAGCCCGCCGCCCGATCAGTCAAGGCCCGTGACGGTGGCGTGTCGTGTTCCGCGCGCGCCAGTCAAGAGAAGGGTGCGGCCACTGATGCCGCACGGGGAGAAGGGGCTCGCCTACTAGTGGCGAGCCGGGACCTGCCGGGGATGGTTGGACGACTATAAGTTTCCCACGCCCCCGGCCAATGGTTGGAAGAGGAACACCGTGGTGGTTTTAGTCGGTAAGAGTCCGACACTGGCTCCGCCTTCCCCGGGCGGAGTGCGTCCATGAGGATTTCCCCACGAAAAAAAAGGTAAGATATTAATGGTGTCAATGTCAATTATTAAACACTATTTTGTTATGTGAAAATGATTGTAATAAGCAATAAATAGGATAATTAGAATACTAAAAAGTTGTGTGAATGTATACTACTTATCTTATTGCCTTACTTTGTAGGCAGCTGAAGAAAACGGGTTAAATATATTGACACTTTTAACATTAAGGCGATACGTTATCATTGTTATCAATGTTAAGGCTCAAAACTGGATGACTAAAAAGTTCAGAGACAATATTCTTTTCTTGTCAAATAATAATTAAAACTTTACTTAAGTAACTTTAATTTATGAAGCGATTAGCGTAATTGAAAGCTTACGAAGCGATGATTGCCGTGTGGTATCCGGCAAATTTGCCGTGTGGTATCCGGCAAATAAAAAGAATAGACCACCCCCCCTCTACCCATGGGTGTCGTAAAAGGCGACTAAGGGTTGAAATCAGGAGGATGGGCAGCAGCGTCCTTCTGTGCACTAACATCGTGCAACATCACCCACTGCGGTCACCAACCCGCCTGCCCAGCGTGGTGACTATGGGCATACATCCCAATGAACGCACAACCAAAAAAACGGCCCCCAGTTCCCGGTGGTCCCTCTATTCCCGACTACGGTAGCGGTCGCGGTAACGGTGGGACGGGGGGTGCGAAGAATCCCCGGGTTACGGCAGGCTACCAAAACCGACGACTATATCTGGCAGCGTATAATGGACAAACGTTGAGACTGGACCATCACCTTGCCGAGCTTGAAGTAGAGTTAAGTCATATAAAATGGCATATACTGGGGTTATCCGAAGTCCGTAGAGAGGGGGAGGACACGATAACCCTGGAGTCAGGACACTTACTCTACTTCCACGAAGGTGATCAGCTCTCCCAAGGTGGTGTTGGTTTTCTTGTCAATAAGGCCCTCGTGAACAACGTTGTGGAAATCGGTAGTGTGTCGACACGGGTAGCGTACCTTGTACTAAAGCTAAATGATAGGTACAAGCTGAAAATAGTGCAGGTATATGCGCCGACCTCGACACACTCTGACGATATAGCCGAAGCGATGTACGAAGACATAGCTAAGGCTATGAATAGTACCGCTAAGGCTCACTACAACGTTGTTATGGGGGACTTCAACGCTAAAGTGGGAGTACAAGAACGCGGCGAATCGAAAATCGGACCTTACGGTTTGGGGCGCAGAAACCACAGGGGCCAAATGTTGGTCAACTTCTTGGAGTCCCAGGGACTCTTCTTAATGAACTCCTTCTTTAAGAAGAAGCCCCAAAGAAGATGGACCTGGAAAAGCCCTGATAAGGTGACAAGGAACGAGATAGACTTTATCATGACGGATAAGAAGCACATATTTAGAGATGTCTCTGTGATCAATAGGTTCAACACCGGAAGCGATCACCGACTTATCCGAGGCACTCTAAATATCAATTTTAGAGCTGAAAGAACGCGCATGATTAAGTCTACTCTCCGACCTTCGCCGCTCCAAACCAGTTTGGGCTCCGAAAGGTTCCAAGCGGAACTTCAAAATCGATTCGACTCGCTGGAAACCACTGGCAATATTGAGGAGAAAACCAACACCATAGTCAAAACATTGCAGGAACTGTCTCGAAAATTCTTTCCGCCGCAGCGTGGAAGCAAGATGCCCAAGCTTTCGACTGAGACTCTCGATCTGATGAGGAAAAGACGGGAAATGTCAGCCGCGCATTCGTTTTCATCAGATAATAGGTCCTTAAACCTACAGATTAGGAAGCTGATGCGACGTGACCTCCGCCGCTCCAACACCCGCGCCGTTGAGGCTGCGATTGAGCAAAATAGGGGGTCGAAAGTTTTCGCTCAGCAGCTAGGGAGGACCCATCTGATGAAACTGAAAGCCGCGGATGGCAAAATTGTCACCTCTAAGATCGAGATGCTTGATGAGGTCGAAAACTTCTATGGGCATTTGTATTCCACGAAAACGGCGAGACCAGCGGTTCCTAGCAATGACGACAAAAGAGCCCAGCTCACGCGCCATTACACCGAGGATCTTCCGGACGTTGACCAGGGCGAGATTAGGGCGGCCCTCGAGCAGCTTAAGAACAACAAAGCTCCGGGCGATGACGGAATTACTACTGAACTCCTAAAAGCAGGCGGGGCTCCGGTCCTGAAGGAGCTACAGAGTCTGTTTAATTCCGTCATCCAACAAGGCTCTACACCGGAGGCATGGAGCGGGAGTGCGGTGGTACTGTTCTTCAAAAAAGGGGATAAAACCCTTCTGAAGAACTACAGACCCATCTCACTCCTGAGTCATGTGTACAAGCTGTTCTCGAGGGTCATCACGAATCGTCTCGCCGGAAGACTCGACGAATTCCAGCCACCAGAGCAAGCTGGGTTTCGAAAAGGCTACAGCACCGTAGACCACATCCATACTGTTCGGCAGATCATACAGAAGACTGAAGAGTACAATCAGCCGCTGTGTATGGCATTCGTGGACTACGAGAAGGCCTTCGACTCTATCGAAACTTGGGCAGTTCTGGATGCTCTTCAGCGATGTCACATTGATGAGCGGTATATAGAGATGCTGAGATGCCTATACAACGCTGCTACCATGACTGTTCAGCTCCAGGACCAAAAGACGAAGCCAATCCAACTGCGCAGAGGGGTGAGACAAGGGGATGTAATATCCCCGAAATTGTTCACTAACGCGTTGGAGGACGTCTTCAAGACGCTGGACTGGACTGGACAGGGTATCAACGTTAACGGCGAGAACATCTCACATCTCCGTTTTGCCGATGACATCGTTGTAATGGCTGAGTCGCTGGAACAACTGGGCGAAATGCTGCACAGCTTAAACGGAGCCTCTCGACGTGTCGGTCTCGGCATGAATCTGGACAAGACTAAAGTCATGTTCAATATGCATGTCATGCCGAGGCCAATATTCGTCGAAGGGTCGGCACTCGAAGTTGTAACGGAATACGTCTACCTAGGGCAGGTAATTCAGCTTGGTAGACACAACTTCGAGAAAGAAGCCAACAGAAGGATCCGTCTGGGCTGGGCAGCATTTGGCAAACTTCGCCGAGTCTTCTCGTCGCCTATACCGCAAAGTTTGAAGACAAAGGTCTTCAACCAGTGCGTCCTGCCAGTCATGACTTACGGTGCCGAGACGTGGACACTGACAGTTGGGCTAGTCCACAAATTTAAAGTCGCTCAGCGAGCTATGGAGCGAGCTATGCTTGGAGTTTCTTTGAAGGATAAAATCCGTAACGAGATTATCCGGAGAAGAACCGGAGTGACTGACATAGCTTGTAGGATCAGTAAGCTGAAGTGGCAGTGGGCTGGCCATGTCTGTCGAAGGACCGATGGCCGTTGGAGCAGACGAGTCCTTGAGTGGAGACCGCGAATCGGCAAACGCAGCGTAGGGCGCCCCCCTGCCAGGTGGACCGACGACCTGAAGAACGTGGCTGGGGGGGACTGGATGCGGAAGGCAGAGGACCGAGCGTTGTGGCGCAACTTGGGAGAGGCCTATGTCCAGCAGTGGACTGCGATAGGCTGAGTTGATTGAAGCGATGAACTTAAATTTGCTGATATCGGAATAATAAAATAGCATCCTATACTATTCTCTATACCTACCCTCATTATAAAAGTTTAGTCCATTTTTAGAAACTTCTTTTACATTTTCACGGTACCCACTGGTGTCCATAAATGCGACCTCCTTTGAGCACCAGCGTACCCTCCGGTGCACGCCGTCCCCAGGCGAAAATAAACTCTATCTTATAATATATTTAAGGTTCTAATTCGATTACTCGAAATTAGAAAGTGTGCCCAACTAAAAATTTCGTAAAAAAACATAAAAATGTATTTTTTATGAGGCGTGGCGAAGGCGAGCGCGTAACGCACGCCGTACGCATGACGCCTGGGCCCCACGGAGTCTGTGCCGCAAGAGCTCGCGGCCGCAGCGGTTAAACAAGATTTAACGTCAAACTCCAGACATGAAAAAGGTTTTTAAGTCCGGCTTAGGTTAAAGCTATTAATAAACCCAATTTTATAACAAGATGTTGATGATGTTGAAAAGTTACGTCAGTTTGCGTTTGGGAATGCGATTTTTTTCTGTAATGGAAAACCATACAATAACCATGTTTCCGTATAATGACCAACAGATCTAAAGGTTTTATACAGCAAAATATGAGGCGCGACGTCACCTTTCCAACCAAGTGGATACATAATAACATTTTCTCATCAACTATGCAGCTCAAAAGACGCCTCATGAACCAGGCGACCGATAATGTCAAGACATCAGTGTAATAGGACTACTATTGGCCTCACAAAAATAGATAGAATGGAAAAGCGGGCAGGGCGCGCGTGCCAACACTCTGCCCCATAGCGCAGGGCATTTCAAAGCCTTTCTCAGTACACCTTATGACTTTTTTCTGTAAATACTGTAACAAAAACCCGCAAAAATGCCTTATTGTGCTGTTTCTAACTGCAGAAACAAAAGCTGTAAAGTACATTTAATTAACGTTACTTTTTCAAAATTAATGACGTAAATATGTAAAGCGTAGTTTGTTTGAAAGTTGCCACGCATGAATCGCAAGTAAAATTGTGATTACAACCATTCTACTCTATCTATTTCTGTGATTGGCCTCATGGAAACTTCAAATTAGTTTCGACCACTTATGTGAGCAGTTAAACTAATAGCTGCCTTGGTAGGGCCAATCGGAATGCAGTACCCCTTATCTATTTGATAGAACTTATTTTACGCATTATATTCAACCATAGAAACCTAAATAATAAGGTAATAGAAATTTTAACTACTGTTTTTTTACTACGGGAACGCATGTCGGAATTTTCCGCTACCAACACATAAATACGCAATCATTACGTCATGCCTACATTAGAATTAAGATCTTCTGTACCACATTCTGTACCAAAATAAGATAATAAATAAATGTTTATTTTCTCGCCACAATATTTCACTTAAAATAACATTTCTTAATAACTTCTTAGGTTTTCGCGATCACTACACATTATAATAAAACAAAGTAGAATATAGAATGCTCCGTGAGGCTATTAAAATTAAAAAACATCCTAATTTTAATAGAGAAGATGGTTGGCAGCTAACCTAGGCTAACTGTTTGGAACCCAGTCCTAAAAATAATCAAGTCCCAAACAGCACGCAACACTGTAAAAGATAATGATATTGTGAGAGATTACTGCGTGCATCGAAACGATTTTAATTAATAATATTGTATGGTAGATTAAAATATTTTTTTAGAAATATTTGTAAAGACGCTTGTCATCTTAGTCTACCTGCGACCACGAAATGCTGCAAAGCTTTCGAAACGTCAGGGAAACCAATTTAAATAATATACGTGTTTAATCCGGTTAAACTTTGTTTTATTATAACATTTCTTGTATAATTAGTATTAAGATAAGATATATAATACAATTTACAGTATACTGCGGGAGACTGGTGCCTAAACTAGGCGTAAGCCTGTATTTCAGGACACCAGGTCTCCTACCCTTGGGTAAGAATTACATTTCACAAATCACACCAATAAAGATTCTATTCTATTCTATTCATATTTCTAGCATTCAATGCAAAATAAATTAAGCCTAAAAAAATCCGCTGCGAGATATGCTGCAAAATACAATTTTAGTGATTCTGCGTTCAAAACAGCACTGATGACCAAGCAAACGGTTCGCGCACTGGTGTTTTAAAAGACACTTGTACGCGGCGACAAGTTCACGCGCCTTTGCCGCTTCTATTACCTTTATTGAGATTTCTATGTATTCAACATTAGGCGTCTATTGGGCTTTATGGTCGATGGATTTGCTATACAGTCGCTTCGTTCCCGTGAGTCACATAATATGCACATTGTATTCACAATATTTAGAATCCTGTCCACCCTCATCATAACACATAACACATTATCAGGGTAACACGACTAACACCACTCAAAATGACGTGTTCGGTGACGTCACGGCTGCGCGGGCGCAGGTGTCTCCTAATTAACGCGACAACGTGAGAAAACAACCAATTTACACAGCACTTTACCGAAATTATTGCTGTGTACCGGGTTATGGGTTTTTGGTACCAGTTCATGGTAGAATTATTTGAGAAAGCTTTTAGGGTCAAAAAGTTTAATAAAGATAAAGGATGTTCTAAAGACGGAATTATGTAGAATTTTCGTAGTTTTCTCAGAGTAGAGTTTATTTCACATAAAGAAATTACTCATTCATGTTAAACAAGTATCGTTAATGCAGCAAGATGATATTAGCAGCGGTTTTCCCGAACAAATTGGACATGGGATGGGAGCCTTCAAGAAAAGAGCATGTTATGTATTTTTAAAAGGTCGGCAACGCAACGGCTACTCCCCTGGTGATGCGGATGTCCATGGGCAGCGGTGATTGCTTACCATTAGGTGACCGGTTGGTTTGGCAAACTTCGCCGAGTCTTCTCGTCGCCTATACCGCAAAGTTTGAAGACAAAGGACTTCAACCAGTGCGTCCTGCCTGTCAAGACTTACGGCGCCGCGACGTGGACACTGACAATTGGGCTAGTCCACAAATTTAAAGTCGCTCAGCGAGCTATGGAGCGAGCTATGCTTGGAGTTTCTTTGAAGGATAAAATCCGAATCGAGATTATTCGGAGAAGACCGGAGTGACCGACATCGCTTGTAGGATTAGTAAGCTGAAGTGGCAGTGGGCTGGTCATGTCTATCGAAGGACCGATGGCCGCTGGAGCAGACGAGTCCTTGAATGGAGACCGCGAATCGGCAAACGCAGCGTAGGGCCCCCCCCCCCCCGCCAGGTGGACCGACGACCTGAAAAACGTGGCTGGGGGGGACTGGATGCGGAAGGCAGAGGACCGAGTGTTGTGGCGCAACTTGGGAGAGGCCTATGTCCAGCAGTGGACTACGATAGGCTGAGTTGATTGAGGTGACCGGTTTGCTCGTTTGCCCCCTCTATTAAAAAAAAAGCTTCAGGATGCTGCCGTTTATTTTCAATGAATACATTGCTTTTTGTAAAAATATAACTGGCTAATCATTTCTTAGGTTTTCGCGATCACTACACATTATAATAAAAAAAGTTTAACCGGATTATATCGCGTATATTATTTATATTGGTTTCCAGACGAAAACTTTGCAGCGTTCGTGGTGGCAGGAAGACTAAGATGACAAGCGTCTTTACAGATATTTCTAAAAAAATATTAAACATCAGGAAACCATTCTAAATAATATACGCGATATAATCCGGTTCAATCAATCAACTCAGCCTATCGCAGTCCACTGCTGGACATAGGCCTCTCCCAAGTTGCGCCACAACGCTCGATCCTCTGCCTTCCGCATCCAGTCCCCCCCAGCCACGCTCTTTAGGTCGTCGGTCCACCTGGCAGGGGGGCGCCCTACGCTGCGTTTGCCGATTCGCGGTCTCCACTCAAGGACTCGTCTGCTCCAGCGGCCATCGGTCCTTCGACAGACATGGCCAGCCCACTGCCACTTCAGCTTACTGATTCTACAAGCTATGTCGGTCACTCCGGTTCTTCTCCGGATAATCTCGTTTCGGATTTTATCCTTCAAAGAAACTCCAAGCATAGCTCGCTCCATAGCTCGCTGAGCGACTTTAAACTTGTGGACTAGCCCAACTGTCAGTGTCCACGTCTCGGCACCGTAAGTCATGACAGGCAGGACGCACTGGTTGAAGACTTTTGTCTTCAAACTTTGCGGTATAGGCGACGAGAAGACTCGGCGAAGTTTGCCAAACGCTGCCCAGCCCAGACGGATCCTTCTGTTGGCTTCTTTCTCGAAGTTGTGTCTACCAAGCTGAATTGCCTGCCCTAGGTAGACGTATTCCGTTACAACTTCGAGTGTCGACCCTTCGACGAATATTGGCCTCGGCATGACATGCTTATTGAACATGACTTTAGTCTTGTCCAGATTCATGCCGAGACCGACACGTCGAGAGGCTCCGTTTAAGCTGTGCAGCATTTCGCCCAGTTGTTCCAGCGACTCAGCCATTACAACGATGTCATCGGCAAAACGGAGATGTGAGATGTTCTCGCCGTTAACGTTGATACCCTGTCCAGTCCAGTCCAGTGTCTTGAAGACGTCCTCCAACGCGTTAGTGAACAATTTCGGGGATATTACATCCCCTTGTCTCACCCCTCTGCGCAGTTGGATTGGCTTCGTCTTTTGGTCCTGGAGCTGAACAGTCATGGTAGCAGCGTTGTATAGGCATCTCAGCATCTCTATATACCGCTCATCAATGTGACATCGCTGAAGAGCATCCAGAACTGCCCAAGTTTCGATAGAGTCGAAGGCCTTCTCGTAGTCCACGAATGCCATACACAGCGGCTGATTGTACTCTTCAGTCTTCTGTATGATCTGCCGAACAGTATGGATGTGGTCTACGGTGCTGTAGCCTTTTCGAAACCCAGCTTGCTCTGGTGGCTGGAATTCGTCGAGTCTTCCGGCGAGACGATTCGTGATGACCCTCGAGAACAGCTTGTATACGTGACTCAGGAGTGAGATGGGTCTGTAGTTCTTCAGTAGGGTTTTATCCCCTTTTTTGAAGAACAGTACCACCGCACTCCCGCTCCATGCCTCCGGTGTAGAGCCTTGTTGGATGACGGCATTAAACAGACTCTGTAGCTCCTTCAGGACCGGAGCCCCGCCTGCTTTTAGGAGTTCAGTAGTAATGCCGTCATCGCCCGGAGCTTTGTTGTTCTTAAGCTGCTCGAGGGCCGCCCTAATCTCGCCCTGGTCAACGTCCGGAAGATCCTCGGTGTAATGGCGCGTGAGCTGGGCTCTTTTGTCGTCATTGCTAGGAACTGCTGGTCTCGCCGTTTTGGTGGAATACAAATGCCCATAGAAGTTTTCGACCTCATCAAGCATCTCGATCTTAGAGGTGACTATTTTGCCATCCGCGGCTTTCAGTTTCATCAGATGGGTCCTCCCTAGCTGCTGAGCGAAAACTTTCGACCCCCTATTTTGCTCAATCGCAGCCTCAATGGCGCGGGTGTTGGAGCGGCGGAGGTCACGTCGCATCAGCTTCCTAATCTGTAGGTTTAAGGACCTATTATCTGATGAAAACGAATGTGCGGCTGGCATTTCCCGTCTTTTCCTCATCAGATCGAGAGTCTCAGTCGAAAGCTTGGGCATCTTGCTTCCACGCTGCGGCGGAAAGAGTTTTCGAGACAGTTCCTGCAATGTTTCGACCATGGTGTTGGTTTTCTCCTCAATATTGCCCGTGGTTTCCAGCGAGTCGAATCGATTTTGAAGTTCCGCTTGGAACCTTTCGGAGCCCAAACTGGTTTGGAGCGGCGAAGGTCGGAGAGTAGACTTTATCATGCGCGTTCTTTCAGCTCTAAAATTGATATTTAGAGTGCCTCGGATAAGTCGGTGATCGCTTCCGGTGTTGAACCTATTGATCACAGAGACATCTCTAAATATGTGCTTCTTATCCGTCATGATAAAGTCTATCTCGTTCCTTGTCACCTTGTCGGGGCTTTTCCAGGTCCATCTTCTTTGGGGCTGCTTCTTAAAGAAGGAGTTCATTAAGAAGAGCCCCTGGGACTCCAAGAAGTTGACCAACATTTGGCCCCTGTGGTTTCTGCGCCCCAAACCGTAAGGTCCGATTCTCGATTCGCCGCGTTCTTGTACTCCCACTTTAGCGTTGAAGTCCCCCATAACAACGTTGTAGTGAGCCTTAGCGGTACTATTCATAGCCTTAGCTATGTCTTCGTACATCGCTTCGGCTATATCGTCAGAGTGTGTCGAGGTCGGCGCATATACCTGCACTATTTTCAGCTTGTACCTATCATTTAGCTTTAATACAAGGTACGCTACCCGTGTCGACACACTACCGATTTCCACAACGTTGTTTACGAGGGCCTTATTGACAAGAAAACCAACACCACCTTGGGAGAGCTGATCACCTTCGCGGAAGTAGAGTAAGTTTCCTGACTCCAGGGTTATCGTGTCCTCTCCCTCTCTACGGACTTCGGATAACCCCAGTATATGCCATTTTATATGACTTAACTCTACTTCAAGCTCGGCGAGGTGATGGTCCAGTCTCAACGTTTTTCCATTGTACGCTGCCAGATATAGTCGTCGGTTTTGGTAGCCTGCCGTAACCCGGGGATTCCTAGCACCCCCCGTCCCACCGTTACCACGACCGCTACCGTAGTCGGGAATAGAGGGACCACCGGGAACTGGGGGCCGTTGTATGTGTTGTGCGTTCATAGGGATGTATGCCCATAGTCACCACGCTGGGCAGGCGGGTTGGTGACCGCAGTGGGTGATGTTGCACGATGTTGGTGCACAGAAGGACGCTGCTGCCCATCCTCCTGATTTCAAACCTTAGTCGCCTTTTACGACACCCATGGGTAGAAGGGGGGTGGTCTATTCTTTTTATTTGCCGAATACCACACGGCAAGTAATCCGGTTAAACTTGTTTTATTATAACTGGCTAATTTTGAGCAAAGTTTTTTCTGATCGTAGTTTTGGGTATACTTTGGTCTGAGACTTGGGTAAATACACATTCGTAAATATAGTACAGACTTTTCAAGAATACTTCTTTTTTCTTTGCTAACATTAGATACATTAAGTAAGAAACAAGTTTGTCTTCTGTAGGTAACTCTTTATTTCTCCGAGACTTTACCAACTATATTGGGGTCATCTTCCATTCTAACTAGATGCAGCTGAACATCAATATTTAACACGAAGCTACTGCCAACAAACCCCGCAACCCTGTTAGTGGTGGGTAATACTGACATCCCATCCCATCTGTTCGTGGGTTTCATAAAAGGCGACTAAGGGGTTCACCAGAGGATGGGCAGCAGCTCTCAGTATTTATTCAACCAACTGCGATCGCCAACCCACCTGCCAAGCGTGGCGATTATGGCATATCCCTTTTGGGGGAGGCCTATGTCCAGCAGTGGACGTCTTTTGGCTGAAATTATGATGATGATGATGGTCGAAATCCTAAGGTTAGACCAGTTGTCAGACTTGTATATTAAGGAACAAGTATTTGTACACTTTTTTACATATAAGTAATTAAAAGGCAATAAATCCTTTATTTTAGCTAACTTGATAAACCACCACACAACCAGTGTCTGTTATAACAACAGAATGTACGCGCCATATTGGCCGACAGGTGTCTAAACGTAAATCAAACGTGATAATAATCTCTAAATTAAATTAACATAGAATAGGTCACGATATGTACCGAAAACCTGTTAAATGCAAATGGAGGTGATGTAGAGGGGTTCTGTGGTCAAATAGAGGGCGATACTGGACTACAGCTAAAGTAGAATGGAAAAGTGTCAGCTGGAATCATCTTGTGGGTTAGTCCTAAGCTACGTAAAAACCTAGAGCTTCCCAAGTGTTTTCAAGTTAACAAAGACCCAGTGCTATTCTGTAAAAAACTCATCCAGAGGATCAAAAAACTAAAGATGATTAGAATAAACTTCAAAACATTATGTTTACAGAGGCAATATTAAATCACGCTCACAATCGGTCAAAGTAGCGATTTTTTTGATCTATTTTCAATAGGAGACCTCTACAAGCTGATAAGAGGATGTTTTGAGCCAAGAGTAGGATATTACTGGCAAAACATTCTATTTTCAGCTTATTACAATCCTACTACTGCACGGGCCTCTTCTCTGAATGAGAAAGTTAAGGCCTTAGTCCACCACCGCCCCACTGCGGGTTGGCAGACTACACACACCATCGAGAAATGTTTGGAGCACTCTTAGGTGTGCAGGTTTCCTCACAGTGTTTTCTGTTGTCATTTAAAGCAAGTGATAATAAATTCTGATCCGCTATTTGCGATGAATGATAACTCTAACTTAGGTAATAATAAATATTCGCTAATTAAGATATTCTAAAACAGACAACGTCTAATTATAGATTAAGATAAAACTTGATAAAAGGCGATACTGATCAACGAGTCCAACCTGCATCACTAAATGTCCAAAGAACACATTTATAAATATTGAGAGACAACTGTGAATTAACAAGGCAACAATGACACTGGAGAATGTCGATAACACCACTGTAACAAATGTAGGAGAAACATTAAGCTTTACACCTGTCTGCAACCGTATAATTAGGAATACGTAAAATATACGGACTCACAACATAAATATTAGTGAGCGAAGTGTGAAGTAGTGGCTCCCAAAGATTTCGGTTGAAACGAACTTATAGGAATAAACAAGACAGTAAATAAGAGGATATAGATCTTACTATAAGTTTTATAGAATACAAATTTTACAAAAGCAAGTCTGAAGTAGAGTTTTAGGAGTATTAGATTACTTTTCTAATTTATATAGTGTATTGTGTCTGTGATCTGGTGCACAGTTCAAAATTGCGTGGATTGCTACGTGGATACATCTTGCTAAGATAAGAAAAACTACAATTGATGTCTGCAAATTCTGCTAAATACACAAAGTGCTAGAGACCTATACAGAGAAATACATGTAGACATAACGGAAAGGTTGGTGGGGCACGCGTGCCAACATTGTGCAATATAGTGCACAATGATTCAAAACTTTACTCAGTACACGCTAAGACTTACTACAACAAACATGGTTTTTAAACCCCGCGAAAATATACGCTATTTCTAACTTCAAGCTATGACGTGAATCTGTAAAATTAGATATTATATTATATTTGTGGACCTATGTCTAATATCTGTCTAATTTGACTATAATGCTCACATGATCTGTCAATAAAATCGACCTTAAGCTTGTTAAGCTTGGAATCTCGCTTAACAATAAATACAGTAATTAATTTGAAACGTTGAATCACATTCGTAATATATTTACACCCCATATACAAACAGCTATGAATTGTTTTATTATTTTTTATTAACAAAGTTTTTTGTAAGAGAATGTTAGTAAACAAAATTACTTGAAACTGTTTTATGTGTTAGAACTTAGAATGGAGGGCGCTGACAGCTGTCACACAGTTAATACTAGTTCAGCTGTCAACGTGACTAAATAAAATTGTACCAAATATCATTTTGAAGCTGTAAAAAGAACAAATTGTAAACTAGTAATTTTTGAACCTAATAAAATAAACTTTATATATTATATATTTATCCTCCTTCACTCAATAAAACTTAAAACTGAACTTTGAGAACCGCATTGTTATTGGATAGCAGGTGCGTAACTTGCGCACGAGTCGATCTCTTGACGTTATAAATACTTTAACGTTCTTGCACTAATTTGTTTCCCTGACAAACTGTTTTATTTTACTATACATGACAGCCGTACGGAATAGTAAGTTTTGTTTTGTATAAAAAAAAAAGTTTTTCTTTCTCGTAAAAAGTCAGTTCGTCTTTTCCACGCTGATTTGTGATTGAAAATAAATCAATGAAGGGTTATCAAAATCACTTGACATGTGGTCTAGCTAATGCAACCTGTTACTTCCTATAGTTTTGAGCAAAGGTTTTGAGTAACGAGGTACTTGGCTTAGGTTTGTGGAGTCTCTTCGGCGTACATGCGCGAGGATTCTCGCTAACAGAAGTGCCCGGCACTTAGATATGGTCAGCCTGAATTTGTCGGACGCCCAACACGGTTTCCGGGGTTCGACTGTGCAACTAGCGGCTGACTGTGTAAGCACAGAATATCTAATAGTACTAACGTGTAAGCGAGCGTTCTGTTTGGTTTGAAGTGTTTGAACCCCCCCCCCCCTAAAACAACACAAAAGATAAGACTTCCATTTCGGTCAAGCAAACCCCTTCAAGGCATTTGCGATAAGGTTGGGGCTTAGGTTTGATAACCAAGAGCTGCAGGCGTAGCATGACCACTGTAGACAACCGATTTGTCTACGGAAGAATCGACAAAACTACATTGTATAGAACTTTATCTGTCATTTTGTCTATTCTTTCGTAGACAAAACGCTTGTCTACAGTGGTCATGCTACGCCTGCTGCTCATTAAAAGCTGACCAAGCCATGGTTTAAAAAGAGTCTTCCTTAATTTATAGTACATAAATCCCTTCAGTTTCACAAGTTATGTTATAAAAAACGTCATCACAAGATGCCTTTGTCAGCCAAACACGATTCTTTTGTTAACATCCTAAGCCCTGACAATAAATATATCAACATTCTTTATTTCCTAAAATATGAAACGTAGAAAAAGAGAAACTATTTTTTATTTATTATTTATAGACCGTTTTTATTAAAAAAGTTAAAAAGCTTGGATTTTTTAAATCGCTTCACGGTAGATTCAAGTAAATGCGATTCGCTGCAGTAGTATTGTCATTTTCAAATAATTCATGATTATTTTAAAATCATATTTCTTGTTATTTTAGGATACGGTCGCCTCTTCAGAAACAGTGTGCAAACAAGGTTCCACAGAGAAAATAATCACTACGTTACACAAGGTTCATTGAATAAATAAATGACGGTGTTGTGGAACAAGAATTTTGGAATTCGAAGATGTGTTTTTTGTCAAACCCGCCATTTTGAACAGTTTTTTTGTTCTGGTTAGGGTGAAGATATATTTATCAGTTATAGCGACGCAGTAACCCACGAAATCCAAAATTTCATGCGTTTTTCGCAAACTGTAACGCTATTTCACGTTTTATATCAATCGGAATATGTAGCACATCTGGTTGAATGCTCGAAGTTACCACAGAGAAAATAATCACTACGTGAAGTGGCAGTCAAAATGTGAGGTACCATAAATAGTTCACTATATATGTATTTTAAAAGGACGAGGCACCAGCCGAGTCCTTTTTAACTAAACGAGGCCGTTAATTGCTTGCTTGTATAGTACTTTTCTCTCATTTTCGAGGAAACAATACACAAATTAATTCAACAGTATCTAATTTTCATTCGTGCCAATTCGCCCGCGCGTGGTTCTTGTTCTATTTTCAAAGTACTGAAAAAAAATGCGCATTCAGCCTTTATAATGATAAATATTTTGTACCTAAAAACACCTAATTTATGTAAGTGCGTACTTTAAAAACCTCGGTAGCATAGTGCTTACATTTTCTTACGGAAGTCCTGTCCCAATGACCTGTAGGGGTCTACACTATGGAGAAACGAGGTTTCACGTTCGTCCAATACAAAGGGAGAAATATCCTCTGACCAGGCTGCTGCCACAACCAGGAGGAATTAGTCCTACTAATAATTAATAATAATAATAATAAATATTTTTGGGTTTTTTTTTTAACACATCACCATCTAGTCCCAAACTAAGCAGAGCTTGTGCTATGGGTACTAGACAATGGATATAATACTTATTTTTTTGTAAATACATACTTATAATACATAAGAAACAACCAGACCAACACAAACACTCATGTTCATCACACAAATATTTGTGTCCTGTGGGAATCGAACCCAAGACCTCGTGATCAGCTTGACCGGCCGAAGTACACAGTGTACTCCAGTGATTCATGCTTCCGTCACCAGCTTTTGGCATATTGGCATACTATTATTGTATGACTTGACACAACTTGACCTTATCTTAGATTGAATTTTCTCTTAGTTTTCTAATTATTTCATTATTAACCGACGAAAAAAAACGAGGAGGTTATCAATTCGACGGGTATATTTTTATTTTTTATTTTTTATGTATGACCACGCATAATTTTTTACAGAGTAGTCCGATTTTGATGATTCTTTTTTTAATGGATAGAGTATATCTCGAAGTTGGTCCCATTTATCCTCATAATCCACCCCTAAGGGTAGGAAAATAGGGGATGAGTGTTTGTTCACCCACTGAATTCTTACCTATTTACCGATTCTGTTGAAAGTTGACTCACATAAATGTAGTTCTAGCCACAAAAAAAATTTAAAAATAAAACTTTTTAACAAAAAATTGAAATTGAAACAGAAACTGAAAAGCGAAAAATAAATGTAAATAACTAATTATGAGTCGGCGCCAAACAAACAATTAACGAAGATCATGAAATTACTTACTACTAATAAAAACAAAATAACATCAAATACATCATGAAATTTTCTACGATAAACAATAACTTTTAAAACGCGTTCCCCGCTCTACCTCTTGCAACTCGCACGCACTTTGCTTGTTTGTTTGGCTCCGACTCATAATTAGTTATTTACATTTATTTTTAGCTTTTCAGTTTCTGTTTTCGTCGGTTCAATTTTTTGTTAAAAAGTTTTATTTTTAAGGCATTTTCACGCATGCGAAGCGAAATCTAACGATTTAAATTGTGGAAAGGAAAATCACTCACGAGCAGTATTCGAACCTGCGACTCCTGGCTCAGTACACCAGTGTTCACGGTAGCTTAGTGGTAAGTGGCTAAAGCACTGGCGTACTGAGCCAGGAGTCGCAGGTTCTAATCCTGCTCGTGAGCGGTTTTTTTTCCACAATTTAAATTCTTAGTTTTCTATTTTTTTTGCTTGTATGACTTTTCCATAAATATGTAAAACATATTGTAACGTTAAAAAAATATCAAATTTTATTCTTAAATTCGATAAAAATCACTAGCTGTGTATCTATATGTGGAAGCTTGTAATTAGCAAATGTCCTTACCTATGCCATGTTATTTATAGTTTTTTATTTGTCTGTACACTTTCCTAGAACCAAACAAGTAAATAAATTTCGAAAAATGAGCATAAAATACTATAAAAGAATTACTTAATGAAACCATGAATCCGCTCTCACCGCTCACACAAACATTAAAGAGAAAACGTCATATAAACGCGAAATTCATGACTGTGCAATCGTTTAATTGCATCAAACGGGACCAAACCCACTGACCAACATAAGCTACCGCTATCCACACAGCCTAACGGAGTTGCAGTGACTCGATCATTTTAGTTGACTGTTATTCTTTGCTGTTTAATTTGTAATGAGTATGACATTTTTACGCTGTAAGTCCTCTTTTGAAGAAAAAATTAAGTAAGTGCATTTTTGGTAACTTTCGATTTCTCGTCATGAATTTGTTTTTTTTTTTTCAACAATTTAAGAAGTGAAAAAAGTATTTAAAGCCAACAACATTACATTTATTTATATACAACCTTATTCTTAGTTTATACTAACCCTTAAAAGGGGTCCATTGTATGTACTCACCAGTATGAACAACTTTTACTATGGGACCAACCCTGAAATTGTTGTAATTGCTGAATTGAAAAAAAAAACTAACGTAAATCGACAAAGTGTCGGAAGCAGCTGTTTTTTTTCGCCATTTCTGGGTTGGTCTCATAATAAAAGTTGTTCATAATGATGAGTATAATGACCCCTTTTTAGGTTTAGTAAAAACTAAGAATATATTTGAATACAAATATATTCTTATTATTGTTTTTTTATTATATAAAAATATTTGAATACACCGAGCGATAAACCCTATAGACAAGTAATTACAAGAGCTTTTGTTATAAATAATTCAGTCATTTTTCGAATAGACAAAAGTCGCTCCTATTAGCTCGGGCAATGCCACTTGCGGGCATGTTATTTCGCGAGCTAATTATTGATATTGGCAAGCGCGCTCGTGGTGTCATATATATCTGTGCAAATAAATAGAACCGTTTCGGAATTGGACTACCTGTAACTCATTAGGGCTTAATGCTTGATGCTCTAAATAATCTCGCTTTTGCTAGCAGTGGGACTGTTCAGTAACATAATTGATCGCACAATGCACAAACATAACCAGATTTCTGTCATAAGTTAAACACAGTTACTTCTAGTGCTAAATGCTAAAAACCCTACCCGAAAACCATGTTTGGCATTAAATATTTATTTATTTTATTTATTATATTCTTTATTGTACATTCATCATCATCATCATCATTTCAGCCGAAAGACGTCCACTGCTGGACATAGGCCTCCCCCAAACATCGCCACAACGACCGGTCCTGTGCCTTCCGCATCCAGCGGATTCCCGCGACCTTCACCAGGTCGTCGGTCCATCTTGTGGGGGGCCTACCCACGCTGCGCCTTCCAGTACGCGGTCGCCACTCCAGAACTTTACTGCCCCATCGGCCATCCGTTCTGCGAGCAATGTGCTCCGCCCACTGCCACTTTTGTTTGGCAATTCTTCGGGCTATGTCGGTTACTTTCGTTCTCCTGCGAATCTCCTCATTTCTGATTCGATCACGCAGGGACACTCCGAGCATAGCCCTCTCCATTGCCCTTTGAGTGACTTTGAGCCTTCTTATTGTACATTACACCAAACGAAAACAAAGACAATAGTTTACAGAAAGATTAACTAAGTACAATGGGCGGTCTTATCGCACAAGGCAATCTCTTCCAGACAACCTTTGGATGGACTAGAAGAATGGGAACCGATCGTGGGTAGGTACGGTGTAAAAGTAGGTACGTTTCGTACATAATATAAATAAATACTACGGTACTTAAATATAATAAATATTGAGTGCCTTGTGCATGCGCACTGATACTAATTCAACAATGTATTATTAATAAATTGTATTTCTTTAACTTCCCATATCAGTATCAAAGTATCTAGTAATTAATTATTTACAAAACTGCTGTTACATGATAAAATACAGCACGTATGTTTCAACTGTCCACCTAAGTTCAGAAAAACATTTATCAATAGGACCTAATGATCATTTATTTACCGCCTTTATCGACATTCCCGCACAAAACAAGGAAGCCTATTCAAAAAGTTTTATGGCATTTTTATCAATGGCCCTTATCGAAGACACAGATAACAACAGACTGCCAAAGATAAGGCGGGAAAACAATGCACCGGTCGAAGAAAAAACTTTTAACATCATTGCGACCGTTCCACCTTCAATAAAATATACCCACCTCACTCACACAACACCATAAAATATACGAAAGAAAGAGATACTACATCACATGTAATGTAATGTCACACCGACCCCAGGTAAAGTTTGAATTCCATTTATTCGAACGCGAGCTTTGCGCGCGAAAGCACGGTTGCGCGAGAGCCTTTCCATCTTTAAGTTTTCGGCGGTTTTATTCGAAAATGGAATCGTTTATGGAATGTGTTATTATTTTATACTTTTAAATTAAAATGAACTGTGTG
Organism: Asteroscopus sphinx; assembly: GCA_949699075.1. Lineage (NCBI taxonomy): Eukaryota > Metazoa > Arthropoda > Insecta > Lepidoptera > Noctuidae > Asteroscopus > Asteroscopus sphinx. The sequence continues at coordinate 30,806,066 of OX453003.1, forward strand.
TTTTAAGGAGTTTCTAGTGATTTGTGAAATGACAGTTGGTTATTTTTTTGTCTGCGGACCATCTTATTGTGCAATAGGGATTACTTTTTTGTATCGGAGCTGAGGATAAGGTGAGTCGGGTTCCTATTCAATGAGACATTCAAGTTGCAACTGTTACCTTTATGTAATATATTATGTAGAATACATAAATTGTGTGAAAATTATGACGGCTGGAAGTTCTAAACATTTTGGTGCAGGATAAACTTTACGTAGGTACTAACTTTTCTTATAACAAGTAACAATTTATGTTTAAAAGTATTATTTCCCGCCAATCATGTGTTTTATGCTTTTGGGGCCTTTTTGATACATATCATAATTTTTTTCCTGTAATACACGAAACTAAGCCATCTTTTTGTATAATGTACCGAAAAGACACATCTGAAAAACAGACGTGCGTAAATATAAACTAACCCTATATTGCTCTCTAACGTAGATTCTGTACCTAAAACTTCTGCATTGGCTAAAAACATAAATATCGATAGCTTAGTAAATAAGAGTAAGTTTTTGGTTGATTAACATCATCATTGAATCATCATCAGCTCATTAGTGGCCCACTGCTGGGCACTAATAGCTTATTAATATTTAACTGTGATACATTCAATTATTATAATATATAATTTTCAAACATAGAAATAGTACCATAAGACACTGAGGAATTATAACTCCTCAGTGCCATAAGACAATTTTGTCTTCCTCCTGTAAAACTGGTCAAAACGTAGTTTGAAGTCTGATAACTAAGCCATTGATATGGTATGTTATAGTTTAATAAATAGAATTATGTAAAGCAAAATTACTAACCACATCTGTAAATTATTAAAGTTTCACTCCAATCAAAGAAATATTTAACACCCTCGCTGAATCTGGGCTAAGATAGACAACACCGGTTATTTCTAAAAGTATGATTTGGAAAATAGATAATATGTAATGATAATATGTTTAATAATATCAGGAGCTACAAGCCGACGGATGTCTCAGCATCGGTACGTAGTACTATTAGATATTCTGTGGCATCGGCAAGTCTTGCTCATAATTATACCACACCAAATGCATCCGGTTTTGCTTGTAAAAGTATTATAGATTTTATCTGATCCAATCTTTTTATTCATTTCGCTGTGTCTATGTGCGGTGTCCCAAATATTATAATATATGCTTTAAGATCCGGGGGGATATGGGGTATCCATTTCGTTTTTGCAGTTATTTTAGATGGTATGGCAAAAACGTTCGATTTTGTATTGTACAGAAATATGATTTAAAGTTAATTTTAGCCACAATATCTATACAAAATGACCGGAGCACTAACTAATGATGGACAGAAGAAACTTTTCAAACCACATTGTAGAGCTTTATTATAATCTATAGTAGTTCTAATACATTTACGGCCAAAATTAATATCCAATCTATCCACGATTTGCCCTACTAGAGATAGGAATTTGACATAAGCTCCATACAAAATACGTCAAATTTCTATCTCTAGTAGGGCAAATCGTGGATAGATAGGATATTAATTTTGGCCGTTAGCCTTTTCGGTTTATCTTATAACAATAGGTATAACTGTTAGGAACTTGATCATTACTTGCTTTAAAAAAAAAAAAATATAGGATGGCGAAACGAGCTAAAGGCCCGCCTGATGTTAAGCGGTTACCTTTGCCCATAACAACTGCAATACCACTTAGTTTGTTGCCTAATGGTATCGCAAGTCGGTTTGCCAAACTGAGACATGAAGATGAAAAGTCTCACACCGGAACACAGCAATGCAAGCAGTACTGCTAGGAAAATATCTTGAGGAAACCTGCACGTCTCATAGTGTTCTATACAGTTCTTGATGGTGTGTGTAGTCCGCCAACCCGCAGTAGGACAGCGTGGTTGACTTAGGTCTGAATCACAGAAATATGCTTGATCATCAGTGCTGTTTTGAATCACAGAAATATGCTTGATCATCAGTGCTGTTTTGAATCACAGAAATATGCTTGATCATCAGTGCTGTTTTGAATCACAGAAATATGCTTGATCATCAGTGCTGTTTTGAATCACAGAAATATGCTTGATCATCAGTGCTGTTCTGAATCACAGAAATATGCTTGATCATCAGTGCTGTTTTGGACGCAGAGTCACAAATTTTTTATTTTGGAGCATATCTAACAACTGATTTCTTTTTAAGCTTAATTAATTTTGCATTGAATGCTAAAAACATAGTGAGCGTAATTGCGTATTTATGTGTTGGTAGCGGAAAACCACTGACACGTACCGTACCGTATTAAAAGACAGAGACGTCAAATTTCTATTAGGTACCTTATTATTAAATTTTCTATTTATTTATTTATTTTTATTTATTTATTTATTGTTGCACAAACAGTTTACAGGCATGATAATTACAAATTTATGCATAAATTAACAAATATTGTACTGCTGGTACTTAAAAAAGGAAACCCTGAGCTATAAGTACCAGCAATCTTAAGGCAAACCTACACTAACGCGAGCTATCTCTAACCCAGAGTCAAATTTGTTTTAGACTTTCATAGAAATTTAACATTGTTCAAGGCTTGACCCCGGGGCACGAAATAGCCATCGCCTACGCAAGTGGGCCTTATTGACAAAGTGATGCTTTATGCAAAAATATTACACAGTGCAGACATGTTTAGATAAAGTTACCAAAATAACAAAATACATTTTTAGTGAAAAATAAATCATAAAAGATTATTAAGTAGGTACCTGTTACAAATTTCGATCGCTTAAAACTAGTAAACTTTATATATAAAGTAGTGTGGTAATTGTGTTTGTGTGTGTATGTGAGTGAGGGGTGTGATGTGTGAGTGCATGTGTAATTGGTATATTGTAATGTTTGCTATTGTGTATGTAAATACGTACTTAAACGGCTAACTATGTAACTGGATGAAGAAGATTCTCAGTATCATCATAGGTAAGTTTTGAGAGCCAGTCAATGACAGTGATTTTACATTCATGTTTATTTTTTTATTAATTGTTAATATTTTGTTAACCTCGACATACAAGAAGCGTCCCAAGAAACAAAAAAAATCTCTGACTAAAGGAAGTCCTGCGGGTTTCACCTAAGGGAAGCATAAACCTACGAGTGGCCTGATTTCGTATAGTTGAAGAAAATTGACAGCAATTTGTGATTAATTTATGTTGCCTTAAAATAATTTGAGCAATAAAAAGTTGGCGTACCGTTAATACTTCACAGTATTCATAAAGTTCCTTGGTAGGGTAACGAAAAGGCTTAAAGGTGCATACCTTGAGTACCGCTCTCTGGGCGCGTTCTAGCGTTATCAAATTACTCTTACAGGCACCGCCCCAGGAGGAAATACAATAAGCTATCAAGGATTGGCACAAAGCATAGTAGACCATCTTCAAAACCATAGGGTCCGCGACATGTCTCAGATGTTTAAAAATATAGATGAGTTTTCGGATTCGCCCTGTCATTAGTTCTATGGTAGGATGAGTAGGTTTTTAACCACAAGAATACTGCAAATCATGTACCACATTATAAAACGTCAATAACTATTCCTTGGCTATAACGTCCCCTCTTCGAACCCATGATCTGCATGATATAAATATTGATCAGCAAACATTTTTATGATAACTTTATGTGCATTAATGACCGCCCATTGTACATGTGTTCTATATAAGTCATATATGTTGCTATCTTCTTTTGTGTACAATAAAGAGTATTTGTATTGTATTGTATTGTATTGTATTAATGAGTTATAAATTAAGGTGATTTGTTATATACTGAACGACACTTTTGTGTAGTTATAGACTGTTCAACAAGCCATCGTTGGGCAATTTAGATTTTTTACAAAATGTAATATAACATCACGTCTGTATTTTTCTGTAGGTACTACCCATGTAAACCACATCTTGCAATTATAAGTATAAGTCCCATGTAATAGGGGATGAGCCTATTGCCATCAACCGGGCAGAAATGCAGCTCTGGGCTGCTACTGAGAATTTCCTAATGAAAAAGCTTTAAAAAAAAAAGTAAAAAAAAATACTTTTGTATTATACCATATTCCAGTTACCAATTAATTTGCTGACCATATATCAATTCCACAAATCGCATTGCCTAAGTACGAAAGTCAAAATACAAAACTTTAAGGGCCTTCACACACTCAACTGCACTACAATAAAACAAAAGATCATAACAAGTACTTCTCAAGCACTTTGCAGGGTCAGTTATGCCCTTAATTAAGGGGAGGAGACAGCAATATAAGCACTCTCTTGCTGAAAAGAGAGGGAAGAGTAAATAGATTATAATAAAGCACCCTTGCGATTCAGCGGAGCGTACGCGCAGATTTTTTGCACGAGTTCAAACCTCTTTGGAGTTCTTTTTTCATTTTAAGTCTGTGAGAACTCGGCTTTTACAGTCTAGTGCTTTCGTTGAGTAATGGATAACCATCACGCCATCATTTTATGGGAATGGTTGTTTTTTTAGTTTTTAATTTAGAGGATTAATTGAATTAATTGTTGTTTCGTGTTTTGTGGCGGAAATGTGTTGATTGATTTATTATTTGAAATCGTAGAAACGGTTTTTAGATTTGCCATTGTAGCCATTCTTGCCGCGTTGGTAAAAAAATACCATGATTTTAATTTTAATTATTAAGACAAGAACTAAAACTTTTAGTGTCATTATCATTTTATCATTCAACAATCTCACATCTCACTATAAAATTTAACGTTGATTTTACTAGGTAAAGTTTTTTTTTTTTTAATAACGACTAAACTTACTTGCAGCAAAGTTCCGCTGCGTCGTTTACGTACCTATTGGATCATGGGCACAGAATATCTAATAGTACTTCATGGGGCAACTTGGAGGCTACAAAAAACGATGCACTTAGAAATAGGTATATTTTGCCACTCTAAAATTAATCTTTTTCGAAATAAACATAAGCACCCTTCTTGAAACCCTTCGCCTACTCAGCCAAATAAAAAAGATACACAACCTCTTTACAAAATGTCAGTTAAGAAAAAAAAGTAAAAACAAATCATAGATCGCGAAACAAAAGACTAGTCGAACGCCCGGAATCACTCGCTCCTTTCTGGTGTCAACCAAACCATAAAATGTTTTTATTATCATTATAATTTATTTGTTTAGCTATAAATAAACGTGGAGTGCGCATTTAATTAAAAGATTCCAAGGGTTATAAGTTTGTAAGGCATTAGGAAAAAATATATTTGATTGTTTTATAAATACGGGTTCATTTTTTTAAATTGAAATATACAATCTTCATTTAATGAAAATATTAAAGAAGATGATTCTCTTGTGATTTTTTTTAAGAAGTTCAACTGAAACTGAAAAAAATATTGTTACTCTACTTAGAGAGATAAATAGATAAAACGTTTATTCGACGGTATAAATAATCTATCACAATTATATGCATATTTTATAAAGATCTGATAAATGAATTAATATTTTTTGCCATCACTCCTCTATTGTGATTTGCTGTTAACATTTATTAAACTTACAACAAAACTCGTGAAGACTTGTAAAAAAACCTACGAAGGAACCCGTCCCGAAAAGTTAACCCATTAGCGATCTTGTCTGGGAATAGTTTTTTTACAAAAAAAAAATACAGTTCTCACGGAACGAAAAAAAAGGTCGACACACAAACGAACGAAAAAAAATGTGTACAAGTAAGTATAAATTTAAATTATAACAAAATATACTGCATGGAATGGAAGGGTTGTGCTCACGCACTTATAAAAGTAATTATTTAAAATATAAAGATCAGTTTTTTTTATTGAAGAATGATTTATTCAATTTCCACCGTATTTTTTTTTAGTGTTGCCTTAGACTTGCAGTCTTGAATTTTTGCAAGACCAGTTTTGCAATCTTGCAGTCTTTCATTTTCGCAAAACCAGCAAGATCAACACTTTTGGGCGCTTATGGTCTTGAATTTTCGCAAGACTGGTCTGCAAGACTGGTCTTGCAGTTTTGCAGTCTTTAATTTTCGCAAGACTAGGACCAAGACTCAAGGCTCTTATGGTCTTGCATTTTCACAAGAATGGTCTAGCAGTCTTGCGGTCTCGACTGCAAGACCAGTCTCAAGATTTTAGGCAACACAATTTTTTTGCACTATTCTCCATCAAGAACCCAGAATTCAGAACATATAATATCCTAAAATTATTAAAGAAATTCGTTCTAATGTAACATTAAAATATGTAGTCATTGTATAGCTCTCGATGGTTACTGGACACACTTCAAAGTCCATGGATGGATTACTAAGTACTTTAAGAATAATAAATAAATAAAATCATTTATTTCAGACTAAGAGTGTCCATAATTTGGTTAGTAACAATATTCATCTTAAAACTATGTTAGTCACAGATATTTAAAACAAACAAACATTCATCACATCACAATACATATTTATAATAAAGCTCATCAGGTCACATGCCGCCTGATGAGTCTACCTACAACTGCAGACTCTGGTCTCTCAGCAATCATCTTTAGGATTCCATTGCGGCTGCATCGGATTCGATGAATCAGTGAGGCTGACTTTTTGCGCATTATAGCATAAAAATCATCCACCCTCGCGTCGGCAAACATGCCCGAATTAATGGAGAAGGGGTCCGCAAAAGGAGCAGGCAAAACTGAAGTGTATACAGTATGAACCCTTTCTAAGAGCGTTTTGGAAAATAAGTATGTATCTCAAGAGGTACATAATCATAATTCATAACCCAATCCGCTTCCTTTTAGTTTAAGATGTTTGTTGAAGATGAAGACGTGTTGCCATCGATTTAAAATCGGAGGTTTTGCAGCTTATTTTCTTTAGAAATTTGTGCTTATTTTTGACGTTCTATTCACAATTTGCAACAACTAACTATTATAATAATAAGAAAAAATCAGGAAATATACAGAACTACAAGAAGAAATTACTAGAGTATGGAAAATGAATAGAGTAACAATAGTCCCAATAGTCATTTCAACGACAGGTGTCATCCCAAAACAATTATTCAATAGCATAAATACTCTCAACCTTTCTAAGTACACATACCTCACAGTTCAAAAAGCAGCTATTCTTAACACTTGCCGGATAGTTAGGAAATTTTTACAGTTAGATTAACGGCCAAAATTAATATCCAATCTATCCACGATTTACCCTACTAGATAGAAATTTGACATATTTTGTATGGATCTTATGTCAAATTCCTATCTCTAGTAGGGCAAATCGTGGATAGATTGGATATTAATTTTGGCCGTTAGACAACAGTATCACGCCAATGCAGACAAATCAGCCATCTCAAACTTAAGGTCGCACTTTGGTTTACACCCGTGTGATCTTAAAAAACTCCAGGTATTTTTAATTAATTAAATTTTCTCAGGCTTTTAGCCTGAGAAAATTTAATTTAAAAAACAAAATAATAATAATCATCATCATCATCATTTCAGCCGAAAGACGTCCACTGCTGGACATAGGCCTCCCCCAAACATCGCCACAACGACCGGTCCTGTGCCTTCCGCATCCAGCGGATTCCCGCGACCTTCACCAGGTCGTCGGTCCACCTTGTGGGGGGCCTACCCACGCTGCGCCTTCCAGTACGCGGTCGCCACTCCAGAACTTTACTGCCCCATCGGCCATCCGTTCTGTGAGCAATGTGCCCCGCCCACTGCCACTTAAGTTTGGCAATTCTTCGGGCTATGTCGGTTACTAATAAAAATAAATAAAAAATAATAATAATTCATTTAATTCAGGCGTCAAGGCCCATAAAAAATACATTAAAACAATACACAATAAAACTTAAATAATAAAAATATGCTATACACTAATACATAATAAAAATAAAACAAACAACAAACAATATAAATACAATCACATGAGACTTTCCATCTTCATGTCTCAGTTTGGCGAACCGACTTGTGGTACCATTTAGGCAACAGCCTAGGTGGTATTGAAGTTGTCATGGGCAAAGGTAACCGCTTAACATCAGGTGGGCCTTTAGCTCGTTTCGCCATCCTATACTATAAAAAAAAAAAAAAAATATAACTATACTATATACTATACTATACTACTATACTTTTATATAATAACTATTACTATTAACTATTTACAATTTGTGTATTTTTTAACTAAATATATTAAACAGGCGATTTTTGAAAAATAGCACTGAGGGGCCAAACCCAAAACTATAAGCTCATTATTACAAAAATCCCATTTCCTTTGACTTGCCGGATATTTTTTTCGCAGGATTTGTTCTTTATCAGCAACCTTATCACAAAGAAGACACTGACTTCTGTAACACAGGTTTGTACCTAGCTCAGACAACAGAGACTTGGATAAAAATTGATTTATTTATTAATTAGTGCGATAATATATAATGAAATTTTTTGCAAAAAAGATTAGGTTCGATTCCTGGCCGAACCAGCTGCTTTAAAAAAATCTACAAATGCAGTTTCTGTTATCCAAATCGACCTCACGACTCCTTTAATGACTTTTCTCTATAGGCCTTGCCTTGTTTCGGATTTGGCTCTCCAGCACTATTTTCAAAACTCACCCTGTATAGAAGAAGGCACAAAAAAAATCCTTTTTCTGTGGAAGAAGGCACTGCACGATGCCAATTGAAATTGAATTATATGAAAAATCAATTAATCGAACTCTACTAACTTTCTCTATAACAAGTACTACTACTACTAACTAACGGGCAAACCCCATCAATATTGCCATAAGCCGAAGGGTAAAGACGACATTTATTAAAAGTACCCTACAAGCCATAAGTAGGTGTCAACCCGTAACTGCTGGGAACTTATCCCCTAATCCTCGGTGCCCAGAGGTCAGGGGGCGAATGGGGCTGATTTATACTGATAGCCCACCTGGTACATAGGTATGTAGGTACCTGGCAGGTTAGTAAAAGCAACTGTGTTACAGTCTACTTAAAAAAAACATAAAACTGCTTTTGAAAGAAAGTGAACTAAAATATATTGCTAGGAAGAATTTTTTTAAAAACAAACTCGTAACTTTTCATACACTTTTCCTAATTTAGAAATAAACTTAAAAATGTGCAAATTTAAATAAATTAATAAAAAAAGTAAAAAACAGTGAATTATCTGGCAAACGTTCGAAATTTGAACTCCGCATCCACACTTTTTTGTATTCTTGTCTTTAGTAACCTTGGCCGTCTACTCGTCTACAAAAACTTTGACACCTCGGAATACCGCTTACATAGCCTTAAAAACTTAATCGAACAATTTACTGTACCTGGCAAGAATTCAAATAGTCTGCCAGAATCACAGTGAAAAGTCAGAAAAGTTCGTAACTTTCGAACTCTTCTTCCGACTTCGCGAGTATTTCGAATTGTGACGCGGGTGATGTAGGGTTGCTTACTTTGTACTGAGTTTCAGTATTGAAGCTGGGCAGGATTTATCTAAGAGTTATGATGTGGAAGAGTTTATAACACTTTCTGTAGGAAAATTGGGGACATTTTCTTTACAGCCTTACATAAGTTTTAGTTTAAAAAAATAAAGGTAAATCTGCCATCTTTAAGTTAATTATTTTTGAATTTCGTTTAGCTATTAGATTTGGGTATTTTTATTATAGTCTATGTGTGCTAGTCAAGGTAGCAATAACTTTACGATAATAGTTCAATTTATATTGGTAACAGATTTTAAAACTTATTCTCTTAAATCAGAATTTATGAGGAGTAGTTAAATTTTCTTAAATTATATTACTGTTATCCAATGAATTTTTCACCGTGTGTTTGCTTAAAAGACATAAGTCAGAAAACATTTTTGAAGAAGCTTGACTTAATTGTTCCAGAATGAAAAATAGGTAACCTGTGCCCTGAATGTCTTTCTCCGAGCAAAAATACTTGAAAAATTGCTTGATATTATAGCTATTACCTACGTACTACGTACAATCAAACAAAGTAATTCACTTTCGCCTCAAAATTTTAATGTGTAGACACGGCTACACATCAAGCTGTACAAAACCAGTAAAGGCTGACCTCGCGTTGTAAGGAAAACCTATACAATGCGAGATCAGCTTATACTGGAAATGTACAGCTTGATGTGTAGCCGTGTGTACTAAAAAAAAAAGGTATTTCCTTTTCCCACCTGTCGCCTCAATTTCAACCAAAACTGCCTCACATAGACACATCAATCAACATTACACCATTCACTAACCGTTGGAAATCAAGCCGGTCTTAGCATTTCAAAACAAAACCAGCCATTTTGAAAAATCACATCAACAAAACGTGTTCTTATTTCAAAAAGGTTGACAATACCTTCGAGCTATATTTTTTTTCGCAAACTTAGGCACAGGGGCTAAAACTTAAAGCCAAGTTAACAATAAGGGGTGTGTTCTTCAAAGTACAATTTATAAAAAATGCGATTCTTTATCGTGATATCGTAAAGATTTTTATTGTTAGAAATAGGTTATAAAATTTTTAACGTCTCTATTATAGAGTTGGGATTATGTTTTCGATATTAATCTGTAATATAAGGACGGTTTACGACTATATTTATTGTGTAATATATTAAAGTTATATTACTTGAAATAAGGATTTAACTTACTGTCGTAAGAAATTATATTGGTTTTTAATTTATTCGCTTACTGTAAAGTGGAAATTTCATTTGTATTTATTTATTTATTGTATTCTTTATTGTACATTACACCAAACGAAAACAAAGACAATAGTTTACAGAAAGATTAAAATAAGTACAATGGGCGGTCTTATCGCACAAGGCAATCTCTTCCAGACAACCTTTGGATGGACTAGAAGAATGGGAACCGATCGTGGGTAGGTACGGTTTAAAAGTAGGTTACGTTTCGTACATAATATACCTACTTAAATATAATAATATAAAGTACATAGAATTTACTTAAATAAGTATGAGAAATATATATTATATAATATACTAATAAATACAAATATAAAGTGTAGTAGTAAAGCAATTTCAAGAAGTAGTGAAACAGATTGACAAGTAGTGTTCCTTTACTAATTTTAAATTAATGTTTCAAGTGAATATTCGAAAGTTTTGTGTTGGGCTTATTGAATTTAGTTTATTTTGAGCAGAACTTTATGCTTCTGTAATTATTGGTTGGCATTTAGTTAATTAGTTTACCTAGTCTCTAAAGTTTAGTAGTTTCCTTTCTCTAAAATCCCATTTGTGTTAATCTATTGCGAACAAATTGACAAATAATTATAGCTATCGTAAGCGGCATCTACAGTCCCTATTTTCATTAATTTACAATTAATCTATTCTGTACTCCGCACAATACAACTTACCGTTACGTTCTATTAAAAGTACATCATAAATATAGATTGGAAACTTTCGCTACCTCACCTGTCTAAAAACTCATTTTTTCAAAGTCATCTGCTCCATAAATTAGTCTACAATACATAATCAAAGATTCAATATGGGCCCACCCCTTAATATCGTCGTAAATTTCCCACAACGACTGCCGTGTTCCTTGTCACAAAATAAATCATGACATTTACATGTACTCTTTGGTTATTAAAAAAAAAACTAGATCGGAACCAACTTCACAAAACGGCTCCTTAACAAATGCGTTTGAAATTGATAGCCGAATTGCTACGCTGCTCTTTTAGAAATAAGGTTCAAATTATTTTGTGTAATTCATTTGCGAATGTTTCGGACGGACGGGACGCATCTTCCCCGTTTCGCACACTTCCTCAAATAACACCGCAGCAGAGCAGAGCAGGGTTAACAAAAGGATGAAGTTACTCCAGATTGTATAACAATAAATATTATTACTCCAATTTCTTCAGGACGACTAAAGGTGAGCGATTGTTATGTTAACAATAGTTTCAATTTGGTGAAGGCAAGGGCTTGCTACCTTTGATATAACGACATCTGCTATTTTTTATGTCTTCTTATTATTTTTGTGGAAGGATATAATTTTGAGGTTGTTTTCGCGATGTAGCCAGGAAGCCCACGTTTTCATGATAATAGATTTATTCAATCAATTTTTTAGGGTTCCGAAGTCCTACAAGGAACCCTTATAGTTTCGTCATGTCCGTCCGTCTGTCCGTCTGTCCGTCTGTCCGTCTGTCCTAATCCTTTACAGCTTAATAACTTCTACAGTTATAAACATAAGTAAATGAAATTTTGTTAAAAAATGGTTTAGATATAGATCTCAATTTTAAAAGAATAAAAAAATCTTGATTACGTATTGTTCAAAGGTCATTGACCTTAGAGAAAAATGATCTTAGCAAATAATGCTCCTTTAGCTACTTTCTATTTGAAAAAATCACAAAAAGTAACTGTGACATGACACACTTCTTAAATTTGGCTTCTTGAATTTATCGCTAGATGGCGCTACTAACAACACGCTCTGAGTCGCGAATGCTGCCAATTATTGCAAAAACTAAAATAGCCATGATTAATATTCGATTTGATTCGTTTGTAATTACACCTACTTAAGGAACCCTATAATACTGAGCATGGCCCGACATGCTTTTGGCCGGCTTTTATTTTTAATGACAGCTCTTCCTTGATGACTTCGTAAATCATCAGTACAATGGAAAAGAAAATTATATCAGAAATTATGAAAAATCTTATGAAGTAGGTATGATTCGGGAGCAAAACGTAACGTCACGTAAGATTTTTGCGTTATGAGCAGGCATTTACGCAGACCGTGCGCTCTCTCTTACTTTCACTTTCTAGTGTGCATGTGTGTGTATGCGTGAGGGAGGTTGACTGCACAGGTTTTTTTTATTTTATCATTTTTCTTGAAAGTTACTGTAACTTCCCCAGTACGACGCGAAGAATGTGAAGAATGTCAAACTCAAAAGTTTTTATTTCGAATAAGCATTTACATGCACTTTCAAAACGTTAATTACGAATCTAGTTGCACTGTTCCAAAAAGTTAGTCCTATGGAGAAGAGCCGGCAAGAAACTCCATGGATATACTCTTTTCAAATAATAATAGTACAATGATTTGATACATGATTAATTGGAAAGAATTGTGTGAGAATAATGTAGGTTAATGACTGAGACAAATTCGCTGAAGTTAACTAATTAATGACTAATAATGATTTGAAGTTTTGGCTCGACCATAATAGGAGGCAGACCATAATATCATGCAGGGGCCTCATCGACCAGTAGGCCTAGTACGAGTTTGACACTTACCGATACTTCCATCGAATTTGACGACTTTCATTCATTAATCAGTAGCGCCCCTGGCGGATACGAGGAGGAACTAGTAGTTTATGAATGAAAATCAACGAAAACTATGAAAGTATTATAAAGTGTCAAACTCGTACTAGGCCCCCTGAACTTCCTCGGTATTAAGAACCTATTTACTATCCGCTTTTGTACTGAATTTAACTATATTAACCAAATTCAGTTTGTAATTTACGTTTTTAGGGTTCCGTAGTCCTACAAGCAACCCTTATAGTTTCGTTATGTCCGTCCGTCTGTCCGTCTGTCCGTCTGTCCTAATGCTTTACAGCTTAATAACTTCTACAGTTATAAACATAAGTAAATGAAATTTTGTTAAAAAATAGAATAGATATAGATCTCAATTTTAAAAGAATAAAAATATCATGGTTACGTATTTTAGGGGTGGCGCCCATACATGTGAAATGGGGATGAAAATGTTTTTTTCGCTGCACCCCCTCGTGTGGGGTATCATTGAATAGGTCTACTAAAATGAAGGTAATGTTTCATACATCACTTTTTTATCAGGAGTACCATCTGCGAAATATAGCCTGCCAAAGTGGCTTGCAATGTGTCCCCCTCCTGCCATTTCTAAACTACGCAATGTAGAAACTTATAATCTTCCACATTGATAGAACTTTGTAAAAACTCTCTTTTAAAATTATTTCGAGCATATTGTGATTATAATTTTTCGAGTTATAGAGAGAAAACTGAAAAATACTTAAAACGTCCTAGTTCAAAGTTCATTGACCTTAGAGAAAAATGGTCATAGCAAATAATGCTCCTTTAGCTACTTTCTATTTGAAAAAAATCACAAAAAGTAACTTTGTGTTATGTTGACGACACACTTCTTAAATTTGGCGCCATCTAGCGACGTCTAACAACACTCTCTGAGTCGCCAATGCTGCCGTCAAGAGCCGTCTATTGCATTTGGCACTGTATAGCGCCATCTAGCGGCTACTGACAACACTCTCTGAGTCGCCAATGCTGCCGTCTATTGCAAAATCTAAAATAGCCATGATTAATATTCGATTTGTTGTAAACTGTGGCTGAAGACACTTTCTCCACCCGCTCACTATATCCAGCCGAGTGAGCACCTTCCTGCGGGATATAACCATCCCTGGTCAACCTGGAAGTCACTAAACCGACTACGAACTCAAGTGGGAAGAAGCAAGTCCAATCTCGCCAAGTGGGGCTATATTCAAAAAACAGCGACAGGGTGTGGTTGTGGCACTGACCCCCAATCGATGAGTCACCTCTTACACTGCCCTTTGTGTCCCGAAACCTGTAGCCTGGGTGACCTTTGCGTTGCCACTGATAACGCCGTTGAAGTGGCAAAGTTTTGGGCTTGCCAAATCTGACCCAAGAGATTACATAAATACCATACCATCGACACGAAGAAGAAGAAGAAGAATATTCGATTTGATTTGTTTGTTACACCTACTTAAGGAACCCTATAATACTGAGCATGGCCCGACATGCTCTTGGCCGGTTTTTTTGGTTTAAAATGAAACGTGGTATAAAAACTGTCCCAATCGATTCTCCTGATGATTCTGAATCTGAACAAACTATTTTAGGTTTGCACGACACTTGAAATACTTCATAATCATCAGTTCAGCCGAAAGACGTCCACTGCTGGATAAAGGCCTCCTGCAAGCATCGCCACAACGACCGGTTCTGCACTTTCCGCATCCAGCGGATTCCCGCGACCTTCACACCAGGTCGTCGGTCCATCTTGTGGTAGGGGGCCTACCCACGCTGCCCCTTCCAGTACGTGGTCGCCACCCCAGAACTTTACTGCCCCATCGGCCATCCGTTCTGCGAGCAATGTGCCCCGCCTACTGCCACTTATGTTTGGCAATTCTCCGGGGTATATCGGTTTCTTTCGAGTAAGAATACGTTATCAAAATGCTCATAATTTGCAAACGATAGACAACAACCGATACCTGATCAACACAACAATCGATTTTACCATAAATTATAGCTAAAACCCACCATGACACCCAGCGGGTCCCATCCCTTTTGGCACTTCATACCCCGTAGAGTCCACATTCCATAAAAATCCACAGTATTGTATTCCTTTCCCATGGTCATCGAAATTTCTGTGGTCATTCAAATTAAAAGTGATACTAATATAAAGTTTAGAGTTATAATTTTACGGACAATGATTTTGTTTGTAAATAGTTAGGGGTGAGTTTTAATTAGCCTTATTATTTTTATTATCAGTGGCTATTTGCTTGCTTAGGAATTAGGAAGTCCGGACTATAAGGTTTTCTGTTGCTGTTTTAACGTAATTGTAGGGTTAGACATTTCTCACAATATTTTGTGGTTTCGGGAGAAGAGGTTTAAAGGAGCGTATTCATCGCAAACATTCGCGTGTAACGTTACAATTTAGAATTCGATGTTGAGCATTACATTACAATTATTTATAGTGCGAAGAGAATTCACTTTTTTAACCGCTCGAAATTGAGGATCGCTTGTTACAAACTGCGAACATTACAAACATTCGTGCGTGTAACATTGATTCATTAGTTTTGGCGTTAGTTACAACTGTTACAAGGTGCGCACTGTTAATCGTGCGTGTAACATTGATTCATTGATTTTGGCGTTAGTTACACTGTTAACTCGGCTTAACGTACTCACTGCTGTACTGTTCGAAGTTGTAACATTCTAAGTCTGCGCACTGTAATACTCGCCTCGACGTATTCACCGGTGTAAATGTGTAATGATCAAATTCGAGCTGTTACATTACACGCGAATGCTCGCGGTTAGTACCCACCTTAAGAGAATGACAAAAAAGCTGTAAATGATGTTTGGCATAGACGAAGATAATAATAATTAATAATTAATTTTGATGATAGTACAAGCTCTGCTTAGTTTGGGACTAGATGGTGCTGTGTAAAAATGTCGCAAAATATTTTTTTTATTTAATTAATTTAGTTCCTACTTACATAGAGAAAAGTATATGTTATCTAAGAAGACAGCCCAAATCCCAATGTATGTTCTATTAGTTCAGGAGTTTCTTTAATTCGGCTTATATTCACAATACGATAATACAACTCATACAACAGTGTAGATTATTTCCAATAAAAACCCCCGACAGGTCCTGGCCCGCCACTAGCAAGCGAGCCCCTTCTACTCGAGCGGTCCAATGATGTCTGCACCCTGAGCGGCGCGCGCGAAACAATACGCGCCACCATCAAGGGCCTTGAGGGGTCGGGTGGCGGACTACCCCGAGTCCACCACCCGCAGACCCTATCCTCCCTTAATTTTTATAAAGGTATTCTCCCTCGCGGTCGACAGCACTAAAATTGTTTCCATCCCTTTCTACTACTTTCTTTCGTTTTCTCTCTTTTTACTAGGTATTAGTAAAAGAGAGCGATAGTTTAAAATAAGTTTAGTTCGTGAACAAGATAATCGACACCAATAACTAAGAATTCAAAAATAAAAAAAGTCCTTCAAAAAGCTCGTTAAAAAATAACTTTGTAATATTTTGATTCATAAGCCTACGACCCTCATGCGTATGCGCCACCATATGGTCAAAGATTGATAGAATAGATAACATGTCGTTATGCCCGAATGACTGTAAATCATCGACCATACATCCCATAGACGCCTCATAACAGGCGACCTATGTCTGTCAACACATCTATGAAATTCCACTAATGTAGGTTGCCACTATTCATCAACATCAACATCAACTCAGCCTATCGCAGTCGACTGCTGGATATAGGCCTCTCTCAAGTTGCGCCAGAATACTCGGTCCTCTGCCTTCTGCATCCAGTCCCCCCCGGCCTCGTTCTTCAGATCGTTGGTTCACCTGGCGGGTTGGCGCCCTACGCTGCATTTGCCGATTCGCGGTATCCACTCAAGGACTCGTCTGCTCCAGCAGCCATTGGTCCTTCGACAGACATGGCCAGCCAACTGCCACTTCAGCTTACTGATCCTACAAGCTATGTCGGTCAC
The DNA here is from genome assembly GCA_949699075.1 of Asteroscopus sphinx. Taxonomy (NCBI): domain Eukaryota; kingdom Metazoa; phylum Arthropoda; class Insecta; order Lepidoptera; family Noctuidae; genus Asteroscopus; species Asteroscopus sphinx. Next base: position 30,823,209 of record OX453003.1, read on the forward strand.
TACGGTTCTTTTCCGGATAATCTCGTCACGGATTGTATCCTTCAAAGAAACTCCAAGCATGGCTCGCTCCATAGCTCGCTGAGCAACTTTAAATTTGTGGACTATATAGCCACAAATCGGTTCAAATCAATTCCACCACTTATATGACCCGTCAAAACTTCCACGTTAGTGATTAGCCAATAGTCGCCTTGGTAGGGCCAATCGGATTGCCGCATCCCGGCTGATCTAGTTGACAGAATGTATTGTACGCATTATATTCAACATTAGGCGTCTATTGGGCTGTATGGTCGATGCTTTGAACTTACGGAACAATGTTTTGTAACATGAATATGTGACCTAAAGATTAGACTGCTTTCTATATTCACTCTTTAGGTGTAGATATTGTAACGTTTTTGGCATACTCTTGCTAAGATAAGATATTCTAATAAGAGAAATAGAGAAAATTCACACTGTCCTCGAGAAAGATCTTTCGTTATAACTGTCGAAAGGTGAGATTAACATAAAAGAGAGTGATGGTAAGTCTCGATTTCTCACTATCTAGTGTAATAATCTCTCTGTAGGCATTGGAATGGCCCTACTTCCATGAATCTCGGTAGGATTTTTTCGATATTTCAATACCGATATTGAATAGTCCGCAGTATTTTAATATCGGAATTAGTAGTTTTCTATAGTTTTATTTTATTTTTAGAAGTAAAATCAATGAAAAATCTGTGATTAAGATACTGACTGACTAATTAAGAAATTATTTTAATCAATTTTAAACATATTTTTTTGATAAAAATAAAAAATAATAAAAAATTCAAATTTTTAAGTACCTACCTAACCAAATTTCCAATTTCAAATTTTAATTGAATTCTGATATTGAAACACCACCGATATTACAAAAGAATAAATATGTACCGTACGATTAATATTACATAATTAGCTTCCTTATACGTACACAAGCCTCTACAATTTCCTAACATGATTTTTACACATTCCAGTTACCTTTTCTACCCTTACCTTAAAATTCCATAGGAATTAACGAATTTAAGTAATATTTACCGTAACTTCATTGTTACCTTATAAGAATGAACGATAAAACAAAAGTAACATCTAATTACGTAATTGCGGAGTAATTGTTAGCACTTATCGAGGCGCCTGCGCCTGCGCACGCATCGAGTGGGGGCGTGCAACAGCTGCACACGCGTTGCACTTAGCATGGGAAATTAATGTTTAGAGAGTAAAGTCAAGAGTTACAGTGTAATTTGATGTTTTAGCGTTGATTGGGATGGTTTCAAATCTTTAGTTGAAAGGTGGTTTCAAATCTTGTGAGTTGAACTATGTTAATCTCTTGTACCTTAATTATGGCGCTATATTCTGGAGTTAACGAATGAAATAATCATCAACTCAGCCTATCGCAGTCCACTGCTGGACATAGGGCCTCTCCCAAATTGCATCACAACACTCGGTCCTCTGCCTTCCGCATCCAGACCCCCCCAGCCACGTTCTTCCACCTGGCGGGGGGGGGGGGCGCCCTACGCTGCGTTTACTGAGGTAATTAATGTCGCCAATAAACGGCAATCAGACACACGTACTTGCAGGAGATTGAGATTTTAAAAACGGTCTTATTCCAAAACGGTAATTATTACCTTCAATTCAACAACATAGCACACGAATTTAACCTAAAATAGGAAAGAAATGTCTACTCAAGCGTAGTCTCGACCACACTTGAGTGATTACAGATCAAATCTCTGCTCAATTACCGAAACAGGTGACAGTGTAGGATAAAACTAAACTCAGATGAAGCGTGATTAATAAATCTATGCTTGAGAAATGTTCTCAAATTAAATCTCAACTCAAAACTAGTTTTACGCTTGAGAAACGTTCTGTAATATGAGCCCTAAAGCATTTTTATTAGTTTGGAACTATATTTTGAATGTTTATTGGCCTTCTGGTGATCTAGTTTTCCACATTATTTAATAATGACAGCACGTATGCCTCAGACAGATGGCGTAGTGTGGACAAGTTGTGACGTTAATAAGTACCTATAGTTTTTATTTAAAAACACTTTACTTAATAATGAATCTTTATGTCATCGCTAATTGCTTTCATTATCGAATAACGAGGTCTTTTATTAACCAAACTAGCTGACGCCCGTGGTTTCGCTCCCATGTTTTCTTCATACAAACTTTACCACCCATTTTCACCCCTTTAGATATAGTATTTCAAAAAATCTCTTTTTAGTGCACAACTCTTGGGTATCTCAAGGAATATTCTCCAAATTTCAAATGTCTAAGTCCACTGGTTCAGGCTGTGCATGGTCTGTTAGGCAGTCTGTCACGGTACTATTTTATAGGTATGTATATCTATACCGATTCAGTACATTTATGTATGGATTAATTAGGCCATTTAGGCTACTTCCAATAGACTTACCTTTTTTTAAAAGATATTTTTTTCTATACTGTTCCTTCTAATAAGACCACAGAACATGTTTTTTTTGTATCGTGAATAAGAGGCACACGACAAATTCTTCTACAGTTTATTCTTATAAGACCCACAACACAAGGCAAACTCTTCTGTTCTTAACGAAATGTTAAGGACGACTTTTCACTCGATAGTATTATAAATAATTAACGATAATTTAATATGATTTTCTCCCACTTGCTCGGAAATTGGTTCATTATTTTAAAAAAGAATACATCAATCGGCTCTTTTCCGTACCTACGCAACTAAATAACACGCCAGCAATGGAAATAGCTGGACAGTTTTTTTATTAAGCTAGCAAGGTTTTTAAGTACACACTTACATAACTCAGGAGTTTAGGTATAAAATGTTTATTATTTTATAGTCTGAATGCACATTTTTAGGGTTCCGTAGTCCAACAAGGAACCCTTATAGTTTCGTCATGTCCGTCCGTCTGTCCGTCTGTCCGTCTGTCCGTCTGTCCGTCTGTCCGTCTGTCCTAATCCTTTACAGCTTAATAACTTCTACAGTTATAAACATAAGTAAATGAATTTTTGCAAAAAAATAGTCTAAATATAGATCTCAATTTTAAAGGAATAAAAAAATCGTGATTACGTATTTTAGGGGTAGCGCCCATACATGTGAAATGGGGATGAAAATATTTTTTTCGCTGCACCCCCTCGTGTGGGGTATCATCGAATAGGTCTACTAAAATGAAGGCAATGTTTCATACATCACTTTTTTATCAGGTGTACCATCTGCGAAATATAGCCCGCCAAAGTGGCTTGCAATGTGTCCCCCCCCCAGGCATTTCGAAACTATGCAACGTAGAAACTTATAATCTTCCACATTGATAGACCTTTGTAAAAACTCTCTTTTAAAATTATTTAGAGTATAATTTGATTATAAATTTTTGAGTTATAGAGAGAAAACTGAAAAATACTTAAAACGTCCTAGTTCAAAGGTCATTGACCTTAGAGAAAAATGATCATAGCAAATAATGCTCCTTTAGCCACTTTCTATTTAAAAAAAATTACAAAAAGTAACTTTGTGTTATATTGAAATGACAAACTTCTTAAATTTGGCGCTGTACAGCGCCATCTAGCGGCTGGTAACAATACTCTGAGTCGCCAATGCTGCCGTCTATTGCATTTGGCACTTTATAGCGCCATCTAGCGGCGGCCACTAACAACACTATCTGAGTCGCCAATGCTGCCGTCTATTGCAAAAACTAAAATAGCCATGATTAATATTCGATTTGATTTGTTTGTAACACCTACTTAAGGAACCCTATAATACTGAGCATGGCCCGACATGCTCTTGGCCGGTTTTTATTTAATAGAACAAGAAACTCGTGCGGACGAATTGTTGCGCATGAAAATTTGATACCTACTGTTGAATTAATTTGTTTATTGTTTCCTCGCAAATTGAGAGAACAGTCTCGGCAGAAATAGCAATTAACGGCCTCGTTTAGTTAAAAAGGACTCGGCTAGCGCCTCTTCCTTTTAAAATCACTTCGCAAATACTCGACTTCGCCTCGTCCTGCCAATATTACTCGGCCGTCAATTGCTTCATTTCTGGCCTGGACAGTAATGTACTATTATCTCATAGATATCATAATTTGCCCATTTGCCTTGTATTTTATCTTTCAGATATTACTACAACGTTTTTTCTTGACTATAATAATAATAATAACATTTATTTTCTCTACCACATAAACACTTTAGATACATAAAATTTAAATTGACATTGGTATCTGTTTGCTTTATTGCTGTGAAGACTGAAGCATGTGCTAGGTATATGTAATTATTAATAATATTCTGATTTTGACTTGTAATGAAAAACCTACTTTAACATCCTACTTATAAATGCGAAAGTGTGTTTGTTGATTTGTCCTTCTTTCAATAAAATAAAAATAAAAAAAGCCTTTTATTTCATTCAATTATAAGTTTTACAATAAATATTAATTTTTAAATTAATTTTAAGAAAAATACAATTTTAACGGTTACGGTTACAAATTAAAAATAAAATAGTTACGAAGTTAATAGGTAGTAAAAATTCAATTATTTTCAATTCATAGCAATAGTTTTCATAAACTTCATTTGTGTAATAAGTAAGTGTGTGTGTGACTTGAAACTTTAGACATAGCTCAAAACTGGATGATAATGCGATATAAAAACGATTCAATTTTAAACCGTGCTTTCTCATCATTTTATTTTGCATAGGGATTTAAGGACCGGAGTGTATGACAAAGGCTGAAAATGCGTGGGCGGTAAGCGAAGCCGCGAGTAAAACCTATTTATAATAAGGCAAGAGAGGAACTGTGGCTGCAAAAACACCCTCCTCCTGCTGACTACATTGAGCCTGCAGAAGAGCTCCCAGCAGGCCACCAACTACCATGGCCCATCTGGACATCCTAGAATCGACTCCGAAGCCAAATGGGCCGCTACAGGTCAAATTTAGTTAGATGGGGATACACAGACGAGTCACAATGTGACTGTGGAGTCAACCCACAGACGATGCCTCACCTCTTGACCTGCTCACTATGCAATACCACCTGCACAATCAAAGACCTATGCGAGGCTACTGATAGTGCTGTTGACGTGGCTACTTTTTGGTCCACAATAATATAATCAAACTCGAATCATCGACACGAAGAAGAAGAAGTAACCAATTAACTGATTTCTGATTTACCTGTGTTACAGGTCTCCAGGCCTTCAACCATCCGGACCAGTAAGCAAATAAAAGATACGTTATTTTACATTTAAGCTTAATTTATACAGATTTTGGTGTCAGACTATGAATAGACCTCATTAGAAAATAGGCCAAAGGTGAAACAAAGTCAAAGGCGCCTAAGCATTTGGATTACTAGCCCACTAACTTAAGAGACTTTAAATGCCTGTAACTAGTAGCTCAATCTATCTATACTATAATAATACTATAATAAAACTGTAAAGGTTGAAAAGTCTGTACATTGAGTTTTTTTTCGCGAAAACCGGCTAGGGGGACTAGAAATAAGCTATAGAATACGAATCAATCGTTTAAAAAAATTATGTCTGTCTGTCTGTCTGTCTGTTTGTTACCTCATCACGGGGAAACGGCTGAACGGATCGTAATGAAACTTAGCATTTGTATTGGTATTAGTCTAACTTAAAATATAGGGTATGTTTTATCTGAATCGGTTGAGTAGATCCAGCGATACAGCTTGACCCCTCTATTGTATTAAGTTGCATACAAAGTAGAGGTCATGATTGTTGGTTGGTTGGAGGTTGCAGGTTCCTAAAAATACAACTGGATTCTATTAGTATTATAGAAAATATAGAATAACATAACATAGCCCATCACTGTCCCGCTGCTGGGCATGGCCCTCTTCTTGGAATGAGAAGAGTTAAGGAACTGACTTTCGGGCTTCTACTACTACCCTTACCGACTTCCATAGATAGGTTAACGTGCTCTCCAATGCACGGAGGGGTCTCGATGTGTAACGAAACTGTAACCCATCCAAGGACTGACCATGGCTAGTGCAGCTTAGCTCGCAGATCTTGCAATCCACTTGGTTATTACTTAAATTAGCCATGAGCCCCTGAACAGCCTAGCATGTTTGAACAGCCTAGCTTGTTTGAACAGCCTAGCATGTTTGAACAGCCTAGCCTGTTTGAACTGCCTAACATATTAATTATGAGAATTGTAAGAAAAGTCCAAACATTCCCAACTGTCAAAAAAACTACAAAACTTATCACCACTTAAAGCTCTACTTACCCTCGCACGTAAACGTAACAAATGACGTCAACACCGGAACCAATAATATAAAATACTAGCTTTTACCCGCGGCTCCGCTCGCGTTAAATTCTGCTAACCCACGTCAGTCCAGTCCAGTCCAGTCCATTCCAGTCCAGTCCAATGTCCCGCTGCCCCGCTGCCCCACTGCCCCACTGCCCCACAGCCCCACTGCCCCGCTGCCCCACTGCCCCACTGCTCCGCTAACCCACTGCCCCGCTCCCCCTCTGCCCCGCTGCCCCACTACCCCACTGCCCCTCTACTCCGCTGCCCCGCTGCCTCACTGCCCCGCTGCCCCGCTGCCCCACTGCCCCGCTTCCCCAATTCCCCGCTGCCCCACTACCCCACTGCCCCGCTGCCCCGCTGCCCCGCTACCCCACTGCCCCACTGCCCCGCTGCCCTACTATCGCACTGCCCCACTGTCTGCCCCGCTGCCCCACTGCCCCACTATCCCACTGCCCCGCTGCCACGCTACCCCACCACCCCGCTGCCCCTCTATCCCACTGCCCCGCTTCCCCAATGCCCCGCTGTCCCGCTGCCCCCTGCCCCACTGCCCCACTGCCCCGGTGCCCCACTGCCCCGCTACCCTACTGCCCCGCTGCCCCACCCCGCTGCTCCTCTGCCCAGCCGCCCCGCTGCCCCGCTACCCCACTGCCCCAATGCCCCGCTGCCCCTCTATCCGACTGCCACACTATCCGACTGCCACACTGCCCCACTACCTGCCCCGCTGCACCTCTACCCCACTGCCCCGCTACCCCACTGCCCCGCTGCCCCACTATCCCACTGCCCCACTGCCCCGCTATCCCACTGCCCACTATCCCACTGCCCCACTGCCCCGCTACCCCACTGCCCCGCTGCCCCACTGCCCCGCTGCCCCACTATCCCACTGCCCCACTGCCCCGCTGCCCCGGTAACCAACGGCCCCGCTGCCCAGCTGCCCCGCTGCCCCACTACCCAGCTGCCCCGCTATCCCACTGCACCGCTACCCCGCTACCCCACTGCCCCGCTGCCCCACTATCCCACTGCCACGCTACCCAGATGCCCCACTGCCCCAGTATCCCACTGCCCCGCTGCCCCACTGCCCCACTATCCCACTGCCCTACTGCCCCGCTACCCCACTGCCCCGCTGCCCAGCTGCACTGGTGCCCCGCTACACCACTGCCCCACTGCCCCGCTGCCCCGCTATCCCACTGCCTCGCTGCCCCGGTACCCCACTGCCCCGCCGCCCCGCTTGCACGCTGCCCCGCTTCCCCGCCCCGCTGCCCCACTGTCCCGCTGCCTCGCTGCCCCGCTGCCCCACAACCCCACTGCCCCGCTACCCCACTGCCCCACTATCCCACTGCCCCACTGGCCCAATGCCCCGCTGCCCCTCTGACCCACTACCCCACTGCCCCACTGTCCCAACGTCCCCCCGTCCCTCTGCCACTGTCCTACTGTCCCACTGTCCCACTATCCCACTGTCCCACTATCTCACTATATCACTATCGTCCCGTCCCATGTCCCATGTCCTGTCCCATGTCCCATCCTATGTCCAGTCCCATGTGCCGTCCCACTGTCCTGTCCCATGTCCCGTCTCATGTCCCGTCCCATTTCCCGTCCCATGTTCCGTCCCCTGTCCCGTCCACTGTCCCGTCCCCAGTCCCGTACCCTGTCCCGTCCCCAGTCCCGTCCCCAGTCCCATCCCCAGTCCCATCCCCTGTCCACTCCACTCCACTCCACTCCATCGTACATTACTATCCGCTCGTGCAAATGCATAGAAGCTTCGATCTGTCGGGTGAGTACGCAACCCACGAATTAATTTTTTTCTTTTTTACTTTCTTTCTTTCTTTCTCAAAACCCATACCAGTTTTTAAGTCAGATCATCAGCTTTCAAACAAAAAAAAAATCATCAAAATCGGTCCAGTAGTTTTAGCGTGATGCTGGAACAAACAAACAAACAAACAGACGTTTACAATTTTATAATAGTTAAGATTCGGAAATGTCCCCAAAACATGACAGAACTTGAATTCCATTATTAAACCATAAAACCCTGCTCCATACAACCGGGTGCGTTCTGAATTATTCATGACAACGCCACCTGCCGGCCAACCGACAAACTAACATTTGTTACCGTAAATTATGTGCTAATAAATATTTGATACGTTCGTAGAAACTATTAGTGTTGAAAGTGGGACTGGAAATTGGGAAAGCGTTCTGCGTAGTTCAACTTTGACGCTTTAATACCTGTAATTTCAGGTATTCCATTAATATTTACGAAGTGGAAAACTTTGTTGAGGTATTATTAAAGTCACACATTTTGTCCGATATAAGTTTAGTAAACAACGATAGGTTGCTGTAAATATTATCTTTTATATACTACCTATCAAAGTATTGATTTCCTAATCCACTAGTCCAATATTAAATACCTAAGAATTATTGTCTATTTATTTGGATACTATTTACTGGCAATTAACTTGGTCTCTATTGGAATTCCTTACAACATTTTATGTTGCTAAAAAGACCAAGGTCTTTGCCGTGTTTGGTCGCCTTTGCCGTGTCGCTAAACAAAATTAAATAGCTATACAATAAAACGGATAAGAAACTCTCCTTAACAATTCTTAAAATTCAATTCTATCACGAAAAACATCCGGCCGTCTTGGCACAGAAGTTCAAGACAAAGCTGATATACGGCCGAAATTAATATCCGATCTAATCCAAAAACTGCAGTTCAAAGTCAGAAAATTTGATCTTTTTTTGCATAAAATGCACCAATAACCCATCTACAGATAGAGTTTGCAATCTATTTATGTTATCTATCTTTGGGAGGGTAAATCGCAGACGTTAGATTGCCCTCTGTTCGAAAATGACTAAACTCGTATGTCGTTATCCTATCAGTGCGTTTTGACGTTTGCTTTGATCTGTCAAAACAATCTATTTCGTAAACCGAGGAATTCGGCGGTTTTTCATTAAAAACTGCCGATCGTTCTGTTGTGATTTTAATTAAAAATTTATTTGTCGCTATACTTTAGTGATATATGTATTAATAACAAGTTTATGAGTGATACCAGTTTAACATAGATAGTAAAACTGTGGTGATACGATAATGCAGCCGTCGAACAGTAATTATCCAGTTATCTGATTGGGATGATGACACCGAAGATCTATAAAACGCGCTTCTCACGTGTACTAAAGCATGCGAACTACACACAAAGTTATGATGCCGACACTCCGAGTTTATCTTCAGGATTCGGCTCACAGAAAGTGTGGTGCAAGTTCCATACCTGCTAACGGAAATAATACCACACAATGATTTTACATAAGTAAATATCATTGATACCACACGTTCGTGTACCTGGCAAGGTAAGATGAAATATAGAACAATTATACCTATATTATGATGTACATTCATTGCCATCTGCAGGTGTAGCATGACCACTGTAGACAACAGATTTGTAAAAAAAATTACCTACTTATTAGAGAACTAAAAATGACACATTGTCTCATAAAACCCTTGTTGTCATGCCACGACTGTAGACAAGCTGCTGAGTGGTGTAGAGATTTTTTTTTTTCATTCGTAGATTTCCCAGAGTGATCGCAGTAATTGACTGTACACATGTCCATATACAGTCTTCTTTTAAGTTATAATAACATATTTTTTCTAATGTGAAATAATTTTTTGGTAGGTATATAGGTGAGGAACTTAGGACCTATAACGGTTACTTTCCCTAAATGTTCAAACTGCATGTGATGCAGAGCTTATGAATGAGGTTGTTTTCTGGCCAGATTTTACACACAATTTCACCATTTTCAACAACTCTTATAGTTAAGCAACACTTACTTCAATAATTTTCATACTTTTACTGTTGTAGTGTTTATAGGTAATGAATAACACATTAATTTTTGCAGCTCAATGTGATACAGGTCAGTTTGGCAACCGCTGGCTGCTTGGTGATAGCGCTTATCCAAATAGAAGCTAACTACCAACACTGATATTTGCCCTACAGAACAGAGACAGAAAACACACATAAAAACATGGAATACAATTGAAAGGTAGTTAGTACCCATGAACATAATTATTATTATCCCATCAGTAGGTAACTATCATACCCATGCGGGTAAAGTTCTTTAATACCTACCTATTTGATTAACTACCAACATTCTCAATTCAAATCTAATCATATTTATAAAATTTGGAGTATGGAAGCAATGGTTTCCTGTTGTGGCACACAACGTTATGTCTGTCACTGTAGCCACTGCAGTGATACACAATATTTGTAAGAATAACAACCTTGAAGAAGTTCCTACAGAGGTGCTTAACATATAAACTGCCAGTATTTAATATTATAAATTTAAACAAATTGTACTTTTATTTTTTCAGGTTGAGGTACAAAGTACCTACTACATTGTCAGGTGACATAATACTTCAAAATGTCCAATCAAGACATACAAACACGGGCTGAACTACATTAACTATTCTACATAACATTCTTTATATTGTGGAGGCCAAGAAGAATAAAGAAATCAAATGAGGTTGTTGGCATGTGGAATGTTGACTTGTGCAGATAGTTATTACAACCAATGGTATAATAGCCAACAGCGTCAACCAACATCTGAAGAGGATTTATAAATAATTTGTGTAACACCAATCAAAAGGGAATTGATCAGTTTGTTAGGGTGCTTGCTCTGGCCTAACTATAATAATAAATAACTTGCGTTTTTTATATTTTGTGCCTTAAAGAAATTAAATAGACATTAACTATAATAATAAATAACTTGTGTTTTTTATATTTTGTAATAGAAATTAAATATTATAATAAGGTTGCAGCATGTTGCAAAAAGTGCCATTTCTACCATGCTTAATATGTTCATCTCTGTCATTAAAAACTAATAATGAGAGTATTTCTTTTCCAAAATAAATGGTGAAAATTAGCATTTCTTTCTAAAATAAATAATTTTCCTTTGTTATAATGATATTAACTTATTTATGCAATTATATGCAGTAAGTATTTAATAAATTATATATTATAATTCTAAGGGTCGGTCTTTCAATAGCCAGTTAACTTTTAACTGAGGAATAAGTTTGACATTTTGACAGTATAGTATAGTATAGAAAATCTGTCAAGACGTCACATTTATTCCTCAGTTAAAAGTTACCAGAATATTGAAATACCGGCCCTTAGGGTGTGTAAGTTAATAGTTACTACACGGTAGGGTGTTGTATGTATTACCATATCAGTGTATAAAATAAAACAACTAGCTATTATTTTTTACAATGGTTTTAATCAGAATCATAGATTATCTGTAAATAACTTCACCCTGAGCCATAGGACAGTCAGTTGCTCTGGCAAATTACAGTCTGGACAAAAATAATGGCCTTGCAAATCTGGTATTCTTGAATAATCCGGTAAGGTAATTGTTTTTGTTGACACTGGTACATTTGCAGATACCGGATCAGGAACTGGAACTCTTATCAGCTTGCAACCAACATGGATGGCAGATGCGATCTGATCCATGAACCTTGAAACAAAATAAAACTAAGTTAGTGGAATCTAAGCAGTGATAGCCTAGTGGTTGAACATTTGCCTTCATGCAGGAGGGTGTGAGTTTGAAACCGGCCCGCACCTCTGACTTTTTGGATTCATGTGTGGATAAGAATTTGATTATCACTTGCTTTAATGGTGAAGGAAACCTGCACGCCAGAGAGTGCTCCATACAGTGCTCGATGGTGTGTGTAGTCTGCCAACCTGCCCTAGGCCAGCATGGTGGACTAAGGCCTTAACCTGCTCATACTGAGAAGAGGCCCGTGCCCAGCAGTGGGACAGTAGTGGAATATCAAAACACAATGCCGACTTACTATACACAAATTAATTTCAAATAAAAAATTTATTCATATAAAAGTTAAATCTGTGCTCACCTGTTTCTCGATTGAACATGAGATCTGCATGCAGTATGGAGCATCGACAATTAACACAGTTACGGATGATGACTACTGCTTGTGCTTTGTTTATTTTCTGGGACCGATGAGTGATTAAATGCCAACATCCAGCATGAATGACACTAAGTTATGGGCTGTAACCTGTAAATAACACAAGCATTATTATTTTGATGCAGTTTGTATAGATGAACTGGAGTTTGTTTTAGATGTTTTTCAAGTGGTCATTTGGTAATTGTTGGTTTCATTTAGTAAGAACATGTCGAACTCATGAAAAATAGGCTAATATATAGGTACATATACTGACATCGTAAGATAGTTTGTGAAAACCTCTTTGCAATAAAGATGTTCAAGGGCTCACATAACTGAATAATATTTAAGGGTACTTACGACTTGAGGACCTGTCCATTGTCGAATCACTGATTGTATTTCAACAAGATATGTATGCACCCATCGATGCCACAATTGATAGTCCTTGGCGAATCATCATCATTTCAGCCGAAAGACGTCCACTGCTGGACATAGGCCTTGGTTCTCAGTTATACATATAATGTACTCTGTGGGCCTTGGCGAATAGTTTAGTTATAATTATTATTAAAGAGTATAATACCACTAAGTACGTATATTTATTATTTTTGATAATTTTTTTCATCGTTGATGACATATGATTAGTGATGCGACTCGATTTCACTTTTACTCGAGTGACATCGAAAAAACGCACTCGAATGATAAAAATATCGATTCACTCACGAATCACTCACCGAGATATGCGAAACGATGTGTTTTTATTATTAAGAACTCTTTTCCATTTTATGTCTACTACGTTTTAAGCATAGACTTTATAACTAGCGTAAGGACACGGCCGAGTGCGCAACTAAATGGCACCAGCGCGCTGACCCTAATATTACAGTTTTAGGGCCAACGCGACTCAGTCGACAGTGGTCCGGCTCGCAAGAGAGAGCGAGTATTTGTTTGTCATAAATATTCCTAGTTGCGTGGCAATGGCTGCAAAAATTACAATACAAAGGTTTAAAAGGAACATGGGATATCGTATCATCGTTAAGTAACCTCGCACTACTTTTGTTGCAATTAAATTATTAAATAAAAACATTTTTAAAGCTATAATTATTTTACTACCGAAGGCCGCGATGGCGCCATTGTGTGGACGGCACTGGCCTGCAGCGCGCGCAAAGTAACCTTGTACAGACGTCATTTTTATTAAATTTAATGAAACGTAAATTTTACCCAAAGAACAAAAAACAGGGCAAGCTACTCGGACGAATAAAAAATGGCGGAGGAAATATCGCTAAGAAAAGATTGAAGCACTTCGTTTTTTCCTAAACCCACTATAATTTCGACAGAATTTTAACACACCAGATCAATGATATTTAAAAGTAAAGATATGCCATACCCTAATAAAACAAATGAAAAAAAAATCCAAACGCCGCGGCAGTACAATACACATTATAAACTAGTACAAAATAAGTACGTTGACTACTTCAAATTACTTTCGCGTCATAATTGCACACACGACGGCATTTTTTTTGTCACCGGTCACGCTCGGCGTTCTACTTGATTCGGTTTAATAGATAAACGTCCTAATTAGTACGTCTTCAGTTGCGAGTGCAAGTAACATATCTGTACTTTTAAATATCATTTCACCAGATATACATGCTGAAATTTTAATGGCTTCTTTCCCGAAAAGGGGTTTTTGTACTCATTATTATGAACAACTTTTACTAAAGGACCAACCCTGCATAGCGAAAAATATATCAGGTGGTCACAAATGTAGGGACCAACTGTTTTTTTTTTTGGCGATTTCAGGGTTGGTCCCGTTAAATAGTTGTTCATAATGATGAGTACCCCTTTTCGGAAAAGAAGCCATTAAAATTTCAGCATGTATATTGTTATTTTATTTGTGACACTACGACAATGACTACCGTGACACGAGATTTGTTGTGTAATCACGGCTTTTGGTCTTTACTATGGGTGTGAATGTGTGCGTGCCAGCCCGTACATTTAAGCCTACCTTCGTAGTATGGGTGCTTCACTTTTTGTGTAGCGAGTTTCCGTCCGCCTTTTTTTATTCGTCCAAGGCAAGCTAAATAAAACCATTTAAAAATGCAAACTATTTTGACTTTCATTATAGTTTTTAAAATACTCTAATACTTAATTATTATTCCAATATTAAGTTGTTTACAATTTCAAATAAAGCTGATTGATATTAATTTGTTTTACTTACGTTTTCTTTGTGATCCTTTAAAGTATCATCGCAAATCGTTATGTATATCGCCATGCAACTCACTTATACTGACCGACGGTAAAATGTGATCACAAAAATCATGTACGTACGTACAAGGTCACGTCGTCGACCTATGAAACGGGGTTCGTGCGAGTTATGACAGATGGCGCTACTTTTGCTTGTACGAAGAAGATTTATCAAAATGTTTAGACGGGCCTATCCTCCCTTTGAAATCATTGGTTTTAAGCCTCAACTTATTGACAAAATAAAAAATAATTAATTCAAGGATTGTGGCAGGTGATTCAATAGAAGCGAGTGATTGAGTGACTCGTGAACCACTCGAGTGACTCGACCACTTAGGTAGTACTCAAGTAAAATTGTAAAATGACTCGAATGACTAGTGGTAAAATCGGACTCGAGTCGCATCACTGCATAAGATGCAGTCGGAATGATTTTGATTAGAATCGATTTATGGATTCGATAATCGAATTGATAATAATAATATATGTAAAATGATTTACTTACATACATAAATATACGTGTTTTATTTGTTTAAATCTAATTAAAAATAAAAACATGTACCAAACATTGAACTATTTTGACTACGTATCGAGCGGCCACCGCAAACAGTGTTTGCGGCATGCTTCTCGGTTCATAGACCGCAACTATCCTAGCCGGTTTTAACACTAAACTCAGTGTGACCCCACTCCCATCCCGCACTCGGACGGGCGCAAAGATATTATATATGTCGGCGCATAGCCCAGGGTTTCATCAGGATTCATCACGAAATAAATTTCTTGTTACTCCAAATTTTGTATTTTCCCGGTTATTATATGAACTAACCAGAAGAAACAGTTTTACAATAACATCGCACGCTCGCGCGCTCTGCGTGTCACAGTGTCTCCATCTTGATATTATTACAATATTTATAATTCGATTTGACTGAATTACTAATAACATTTTAATTTATAAAGAACACTGAAATAATTAACCAATCGTCGTGATACAACTAATATTAATTTAGATAATCTCTAAACATTATATAAACCAACAAATCATTTCAGATATTAAAATATGAAACAAAATAAAGCGGAATTGGTATCAGAGAACTACAAAATTAAATTAACAACATTTAAATGAATCATCCCCCCTTTGGGGGAGGCCTTTATCCAGTAGTGGACGTTTTTCGGCTGAGATGATGATGATGATGGAATGAATCATTTAATTAATCTAATTAGAATATTCGAATTATAATTATCACAATATTCATTTTATTTACAACATGGATTTAATTAATAAGAATCATCAACTCTTAAACTTTTTTAATCTTCGTAAATATGACCATGTGTCTGAGGATCGTTTGCTTCTAACATGGTTGCCTATCCGCCAACGTAGGCATATGAGGGCAGTAACTACTCTATTCTCGTTACTTTTCTCTCCCAATTCTCCTTCTTACTTAACTTCTCATTTTCAGTTTCTATCTACAAGTCACACTAAATATCTCCGCTGCACTAATAATCATCTTCTCCAATGTCCTTCGTTCACTCTACGTTCTTCGTGAAATCTATCCTATTATGGAATGCGCTTCCTCATGAAATCAGGATGGCTAACAGTCGGCTCGCCTTTAAAATCACGTTAGGAAATATTTCCGTGAATTTTTTTTAGCAGATTCAGCTCGACTTTGATTTATCTTGATGTTATATATTTATAGTTATATATGTAGGTATGTATAATTTGTAGATTTTATTATATGTATAATGTACATACATAGGTATTTATCTATTTTTATTATATTATTATGTAATTATAAGTCCGTAGTACGAAACATATTTTACTACTTTACTGGTGCATCTGCCTTATTCTTTGTCTCTGCATTAAGGTTGTCTGGTAGAGAGCGCCTATGGCGTTAAGACCGCATTTGTACCCAGTTGTGCATAAAGAATTAAATAAATAAATAAATTAAACAATAATTGGTGTGAGTCCGAGTATAAATTAATATTTTAATGTTATAAGCTATGGAAAGCTGTGAAAGTCCTGTCAAAAAAGTGTAAAGAAATTGCTGGCAGCACTAGCGCTCCCATATATTCGATAGCCGCTCTGATTAATAAACATAAAAAAATCGATTTTATGCTCAAATACTAGGAATCGATATAAATAATAAATAAAACGCTTTATTCATGTGGTAGCCCAGAATCGAGCCTGTAAACAGTGTTGCCAAGCGGACCTTTTATAGCTAAATTTAGCTATAAATGAACATTATCAGCTATAAAAAAATATTATTTTTTTGTGATGGTTCGGCTAAATATCAACGGCGGCTCTCGAGTCGATTGAGAGGTGGGTCAAGAGGCTAGTTGGCAACGACGCGCTGATCGATGCCAAACTACAAAGTCTCGAGCATCGGAGCAAAGTTGCTTGCCTATTAGTTAGTTATTAAGACTAAAAAGCTTCATTTTATTTTTTCGTTTTTCAGTTTCTGTGTCGTCAGTTGAATTTTTTATCAAAAAGTTTTATTACAAACACAAACGCATAATATGAGTTAGGGAGAGAGAAACTTGCCTGTTGGTGTTATTTGCGTTAAATTTTTCCTTACGAAGAATGCGTTTTACTAGCGTATTTTGTGCATTGATGTTTTTTATGCAATGCTCAAAATTATCGTACGTTTAACGTAATTAAGATCTTCGCTATCGTATTAATGGCTAAACACAGACCAGTAAGCTTCAAGACTCCGCATAAACAAAGTTTTGTATTCAAACGCAGTCGTAAAACGTTGGTGGGGTCAGGGGGGCGGACGGCGCGTTATGATTGGCCGGCTCAAAATTTCGGTGGTATGATTCCTTATGATTGGTGCCGCTCGCTGACTGAGTGACGTTCCGATTGGCGGAGTGACGTATGATATGCAGTGGTAGAGCATATGCGTTGTGACCGGGGGTGTCCAGCTAAGCGGCGTCTAGAGGCTTACTGGTCTATGTGGCTAAATTACCGTACACCCCCATAATCATCGTACGGGTTGGCAACACTGAATTTGACAAATTGACATTACGATCCAGTGTCATGTTTTACACTCAAGTACTACATGAATAGTTTATCTATCTCTCTATTTCTTATGTGAAACTGACGTGAAAGAAAGAGCTAGCTTGTAACAGTATTATGCTATGAAATCTTTTTCGTTAGTACTGAACTCTGAACTGTCTCGTTCACGTTCCATTACAAGCAAAACATTTTTATGCTATAGAAATCACAATTTTAATATAATATTTTTTGAATGAATGAATTATAAATGAGTAGTAATTTAGTTTTATTTATAGAAAATAATTCATGTAAAGTGTTATGTGCGCATTTTCTTTAAATATATTCAAAAATAAATCATGTAAAGTTAGTGAGTTTTGTGAAAAACGGAATGGTTAAGAGGGAAGGATTTGCCATGGCGTTACTGATAACTGTCGATTTTCTGTTTTCGGATTGCAGCTTTTTGTTATTGAAACAACGTATCTAGCTATATCTGGGGTTGGAGTAAATCTCCGATACACTCAAATCTTGGTTATCAGATGTGTAATTAATTTCGGCCGATAGACTTCTTGCAACTTTATCTTACCATCATGCACTCAATAAAACCCTTATCACGAGTGGGTAAAGTTTCGATTTCAATAGTTGAAGTGTATACAATCTTATATCTTTGCCATGTTACTGTAATAAGTCCTGTTTGTAAGGAACAAAGTTCAAAATTGTTTATAGAGATCGTTCGATTAACTTTGCATTATCCTGTAACCGCTCAGCAAATTCGAAAGATCCAAATTCAAAATCCGCTAAAACGTGTTCCGTTCTATTCAGCCAGCATCATTGACTTTCAGCACGGACCATACGTTCCAAAAAGTATTTATTTCTTCAATTTAAACCTTATTCATACGTGAGTTTGACATTTAAAAACTTTAAATCGGCGAGTAACATGGAGTTTGTGCAGTGAGTAAGAAACTTTTTTGTTTGGCGACCCCACGTTTCGCGAGTCGAGACGTGCATTCGATATTAAAAAATGCTTCAGTAAAATCTTTAAATTCAATAGTAATTTGGTGTTGAATAGGTAGGGAGAGGATAATGTAAGTACGCCCTGTTTTTGCGGTGTTGTATTTAGTACGCGAATTTCTCGACTCGCATTGTGTACACACTGGTTTCTTGCCCAGCGTGAGTCTGTCACAGTACCGTGGATATGAATGGAGCGACCGAGTTTCTAATTACACAGTCAATTTGGTAAGTAAAGCGGGAAATATGAGTTATTGCCCTGGCCCGTAACCGAGATGAAATCGGCCATATTTAATATGCGACAATAGATCGGAAATTCTTGAGAACAGCTTAGCATAATAATGTGCGTATTGGATTGTATTTTTAAACGATTAGTTGGTGATTAGCCCATAATAATAACTCTGCAGAACATAAAGGCGAACCTTTTTAGAAATTACCGTTTCATTTGTTTAGCCAATTATGCCACTAGGAAGCCAAATAACACGTAGCACGTGGTTATAAATGCTGAAATTTTAATGGCTTCTTTCCCGAAATGGGGTACTCGTCATTATGAACAATTTTTACTATGGGACCAACCACAGGAAAACAAAATCTATCTGATTTCAGGGTTGGTCATAGTAAAAGTTGTTCATAATGATGAGTACAATGACCTCTTTTCAGGAAAGAAGAGCATGTATTTCAGGAATTAATGTTACTTATATTAAATTACTAATCTTACATTAGGGAAGATAGATGGGAAGAGGAAGACCGAAAAGAACTTCTTCTAAGTACAAGTATAAGTATTATTTTTTTTTATTATTTTTTATTTATTTATTATTTATATTCTTTAAATTTTTTTCGAGTAGGACGTGGCCACTTCAATGGCGTTTTCAGTGGCGGCGAATAGGTCATCTCTTGAACAACTCTCTCTCTGCTCTTGAAAATAACTTTTTACTATGTAACAAATAGAGAAAGAAATAGATGTCATGTCCTCAGACCAAAATAATAACATGGTCTGAGGTGTCGTCGTTGGTCGGTCGTATCCTATCAGGAAGTCAAAAGGGTGACGGAATGTAGAAAAAGATAGAAACCATGCCACATACAAGAACCTAGCTTCTTAAATTAATGATGATGATGTCCAAATCGATTCGCGTTGCACATCAAAACCTGATGAAACTTTCGCTGTTTTTGCAATACGTGCAATTATTACATAACGATAAAAAAGCATAAAATATAACGCGTGCAATCGATCGTTTTAAAAGCATATCTAATATTGTCAGTGCCACATTCCAAATTGCATACGCCATTATACGTGGTGCCACAAATGGTCGGCAACGGTATGTGTACGGTGTTACACCGTATTGGTACCAATATGGTCGAATATGGTCATAATAAACAGTATCATTTTGTGGTTATGTTAGACTACCAATTGGTAATTGGCAAACCGAACATTAGCAATGATTGTGGTAACTTTAAGAAAATTTTGTTAGAAATCTTTAAAGATTTATGTATGTTTTGATAGTATATTCAGCACATAGCATCCTTTTTAGGGTTCCGTACCCGAAGGGTTCCAAACGGGACCCTATTACTCTCGCTACGCTGTCCGTCCGTCCGTCCGTCCGTCTGTCTGTCACAGGGCTGTATCTTTGTAACGGTAATAGATAACCAGTTGAAATTTTCACAGAATATGTGTTGTTATGAGGTGTTTTACGACAAATACTAAAAAAAAAAAAAGTCTAAAACCAAAGGGGGTCCACGGGGACCCCCTTTGGTTTTAGACTTTTCTTGTATGGACAAGAAACCTCGAAAAACATGCATTTTTTTCAACGTTTTTATTCCTGTCCTATCTTCAAAACGGTAATACATACTAGCGTCAAACTTGGTCTGATTATAGTGCATATTATGTAGTTTTGCAAAAAATACTAAAAACAGGACAAACATAGACATATATGGTGGTACCTACGGAAGAAAGAGATGCAAAAATTCACATTTCGCGTACGAACGTTATTTGTTTTAACGTTGTTTGTTATTTGTTTCTGTTTCCCCCCCTTAATTGGGGGAGGCCTATGTCCAGTAGTGGACGTCTTTCGGCTGAAATGATGTACGAACGTTGATGTCTTTTGATAAACTCTCGTAAATTAAATCAGTTTCTATGGGGTATTAGGTCAATGGGTTCTACGGAACCCTTACTGCGTGAGTCTGACTCACACTTCGCCGGTTTTTTTTTTATAACATAGGGGGGCAAACAGAAATAGATAGAGTAGAATGGTTGTAATCACAATTTTACTTGCGATTCATGCATGGCAACTTTCGAACAAACTACGCCTTACGTCCTTGACGTCATTAATTTAAAAAAAATATCTTTAATCAAATGTACTTTACAGCTTTTGTTTCTGCAGTTAGAAACAGCACAATAAGGCATTTTTGCGTTTTTTTTTACAGTATTTACAGAAACAAGTCGTATTATTCGTATAAGGCGTTTTCAAAAGGCTTTGAAATGCCCTGCACTATGGTACAGAGTGTTGGCACGCGCGCCCTGACCACTTTTCCATTCTATCTATTTCTGTGGGTGCAAACGACCAAGCGGATCACCTGATGGTAAGCAATCTCCGCCGCCAATGGACATCTGCAACACCAGGGGAGTCGCCGATGCGTTGCCGACCTTTTAAAAAGACGTACGCTCGTTTCTTGAAGGCTCCCATGTCGCATTGTTGCGGGAAAACCGCTGACGGAAGTTAGTTCCACAGTTTTGCTGTACGAGACAAATCGAGGCAAAGCAAGATATCCCCTTTTTCGATAGAAGACTTTGTCCAGCTATAGGCTGTTAATA
This sequence comes from Asteroscopus sphinx, assembly GCA_949699075.1. Lineage (NCBI taxonomy): Eukaryota > Metazoa > Arthropoda > Insecta > Lepidoptera > Noctuidae > Asteroscopus > Asteroscopus sphinx. The sequence continues at coordinate 30,844,407 of OX453003.1, forward strand.
GTTAGTTAAATAATAAATTCGTTTACGATGACTTAGCCAGACGTTTGGACATGGTTATTAGATCAGCCTCTAAAGTTAAAGCAGGAAGTCTGACAAGTGTCTCATTCTGAGATGAGGTAATGGCAAACATAGATTGCTAACCAGCCAACCATACTCATTTCTACGAAAATATTGATACCAAACATATTATTTTGAGAAAAGAGGTAGGGGTCTTGGACGCCTAAGCCACAGCGTCCTTTAAAGATGTATTATGACGCCTTTTGCAGTATTACAGTACCTTCCCAAGTTGCAAGTCAATCATGAAGTTGACTATGGCCTTGGGGGAGGATTTGATCTCCTACGTTGAGATGAAGTCACCTTCAAGGTGCTGGCTTCTTATGTAGTGCACTGCATGACATTCGCATAGGATAAGGACGGGCGTCCCAGCCCATTCACGACAGAACACAATCAGACAGAACCTGCAAAGTGTGGCACTCAAACTCAAATACACAAAACACAAAAAATATATATATATATATATAACAGCACGACAGACCAGACCAACCTTATAAAAAGAACCATATCCATAAGAAAGTCGTTACATACATCTTTCATAGCACACCGCGAGATATTCAAAAGAATTCCGCGTTGCTAGGGGAAGCGTGAGCTGATATTTACGATTATAGTATTCACGCAATGGTCTTCGATGACCGAGCTACATGCGACGATGTTAATCGTACAAAATACCCGTGTGATGGGTTTGGAATAAGCGTAGAATTGAACGTTACCGTTTGTATCGGCTTATGATGATAATATGAGGAAATGATCGTCTTAACGACTTAACGATCTTTTCGGCAAGGATAAGCGAATTTGTTTGCGTATCAAAAAACGGAGGGGCTCGTAGCGAAACAACGACGAAGTTTAAGCTGCGCTTGCCGCGGTCAGTCTGTGGATGGGTGACCGTTTCGTTACACATCGAGACCCCTCCGTGCCTCGGAGAGCACGTTAAGCTGTCGGTCCCGGTTGTCATACGAATATCTATGGCAGTCATTAGGGGTAGTCAAAAGCCTGAAAGTCTGACAACTGGTTTAACCTGCGAATGTCAGTAATACCCAGTAACTGGGTTGCGGGGGTCTGATGACAGTCGCTCCGTGTAAAATACTTATTTTCAGCCGTATCTGGCTAGAATAGAAGCCAACCTCAATATAATTGAGAAAAAGGGTCGGAGGATGATGACCAAGAAAATAAGCAAATGAAGCGACAATAGATGGGCGACATGCTTATGCATGCAGCATGTTTAACTAATATTTTTGTAATATGAAACACCTACATAGATAGGACTGGGTTTTTGCTGGGCAAGCGTTTACCATCGTCGACCTGGCGGATAAATTCAAACCTATTAGATATATATTAAAATAGAAAATACTTTTAAGTGTCATTATTACTACAAATAATGTCAGTTTGCATTCAATTTCCTTACAATTTCCACGAAGACAGAGAGAGTCACCGTTTTCTCTACTGCCAAATAAAGTTGTAATGGAATTAATTCCTCAACATCCACAGACATATTATGCATATTGTAATATTAGACGATAGGATAATAACTTTTGGCAAAGACTGCCAGATTCCTTAATCTTAAATGGACGTTAGAAATCTCACGTTCTAACATTCCCATAACAACAAGGAAAAAACAATATTGACCGAACAACTATTGAATCTTAATTGATTTATGAAGCTAAGACAAATTACGCCGTCTTCAAATGTGTGTCCCATACATTATACATGCGAATTCATAATCCCTCATACCGATGCTAACAGAGAACATTGACATCTGTCGACGAAGATAAATGTTGAAGATAATTGCTTGGAACCATTAGGTGCTTTTATTAATGGATGGGTTTATTAATGTTCAGATTAAGTCGTGTATGTTGTATTATAAGGTCGAGTGTAATTTATACAATAAACTTCAATGAATTTTACAGTTCTGATTATAAAAGTTGTATTCCGTAGGTTTCCCAATTAAATTACACCGTCACTTGAGCAGAGTGTTAATTTACTCGTAATACTATACGGCATCTAATTAATTGAAATGAATTCACCTTGTTTTATAAAACTCACTTCCAATAAAACTGTTTCTCTAATTCCAGATAAAAAAATGCTGAAGTGGGCAGTCTACGGTAAGAAAAATCAAGAACTTCGGGTATCCAATGATATTGAAAATGAAGACTGCGAACAATGTATTGATGAAACTTACAACAACAATAAAGTTAGAAGATCCCTCGACGCCCAAACAGTCAAAAAGAGTAAAAAACCAAGCAGATACCAGCGAAGATCTTTAGGTTCTACTGCAGTTAGAAAAAACATAAAAGCTGTTGATAATAAAGAAAATGTAAACTACATAGGGTGCACACCAAACTATTATAGAGAAGGTTTCATCAAAAAGCCAGAAGGTATTGCCCTACAAGATGTTAGCAACACCACGCCAACGGGTACTTCAGTCAAAACGTTTGATAGGAGAAAATACTATCTGAATGGTTCTAAGGATGACATACCCCCGGATTTGCCACCAACACCACCTACATACAGCAGGAGAGTGAGAGAGGCAAAGAAAAGAAAACTAGAAATGGCGAGTGCCAACGAAGTGTTTAGAAGAGATAGTTGCGTATACAAATCTGAAAGAAAAATAAAGCCTATTGATAGAAATTCATTTAGTCCTAAGCTATGTCATAGTACATCTGAGCCGTCCTTGAATGATATTTCAGATAGGTTAAGTGCTACTACCACTAGTAGCAGAAGTTCGTTTGCTCAAGGAAAGCAAACATATAATCCAGTGTGTACTACAAAAACAGCAAGTGAAGGCTTAGTAGAAATAGAATATGATCAGGATCTAGTGATCAACTGTATAGAAAAACCACTAACTATCAACAAGAGTAGTATTGAAAAAACAACATTACCTATATTTGGACATCACGTCTTCATGGATCATCCTTTATATTTCAATAACAATGACATCGATCTTACGAACATAAGGCCTTTAAAAAGGACGAGGAAGAAATCGAATAACTTTGAAAGTTCCTTCAAATCTCCTTCTGTAGATAAAAAAGATGCTCATACACTTGTAAGAGATGGATGTTCACCTGTCTCTGTTACACCCTTATCTACAAAACTAGCAGCTTTACGGTTCAGCACTATGAGTGTGCATAGCAAATCTCAAAGAGTCGCTTTTGCCAATGATGTAACAGAATATTTTCCCAAGATAGAGAATCCTTTTACTATACCTCTAAGAGACGAAGAAACATCTACGGAAATGGAAAATAAATTCATCTTATGCAGGGATACTACTAGTAATGATACAGGGTCGACTGTGTCAACTACGCAAATGGGAGATGTAACTCTTGAAAGAATGATTGAAGATATTATTAAAAGTACTAAAATTATCAAATCTAAAAGAAGGATCTTGAACAAAGGTCCAGAAGTTGAAATTCATGAAGAGATCCCTCCACTTGAAACAGTCAGAGATTTATTTGTCAATCCTCAGGCGGAGAACAAGGCCAACTTAATAAAAGAAGCGAAATATGTAAATCTGTCTCGAGAAAACTCTGTATCACCAAAAACTACACCAACCAAAAAGATGCCAGTACATAGAGTAAGTGATAAATTACTGAAGAATCTTCCAATTGGCTGCTTTATCTTAGATGATGGCGATGGCTACAATGAAAGGGAAGTAAGGACACCGGACAAGGCTATTGATGTCAAACGTAAGGCAAGTTCAAAGAAACGCTTGACTACTCTAAGCAGATCACAGTCAATGAATGTGTCGTATGAAAGAGAAAACTCGGGATATTTGTCGTCAGAATCTACTCCTGACTTGTATTCCGCGGAAAATGAACGCGCAAGTCTTAGATTAAAACGACAAAGATGTATCCGCAGAAAAAAGTCGACAGTTAGCAATGAAAGTCAATGGAAAGTAAAAGATCTAAAATCTTCCATCCTCACTCTAGAAATTGGAATACCAAGTCCAGCAACTGAACTTTCTAATACATCATTATGTGAACCTTTAAGTCCTCCACTTTCCAATCCAATCGTAACTGATGATTACCAGAACATTTCAATGAAATCGACCATGTCACACAGCAGTTTGATGTCTTATGACAATTCTCACAGTAATTCGCACAACAAAAGATCAAGGGAACTCTTCGGACTTACCTTAGATCATGGCATTCCAAGTCCTATAACTCCAGTTCCTAATCTTAAAAGACCGGGAAAAGTATTGAGCGAAGAAAGAGCTCATAAGACGAGTAAACTGGACGAAGATTTTCTGCCCGTTGATGCGTACACTCCAGTTATTGAACACAAATCAATAAGACGATGTCTAACTTACTCTCCAGAGGAAACTAGCATTAGTAGTTATGAAGAAAAAAGAAGTAGCGTCGCAAGCAATCGCTTAGAGCGTAGCAGCGACCGATTTCAAGCCCTAAATGGGACTATAGATTTAGAAGTCATGACGAGGAATGACGTCATAGACGTACACGGTGAGTGGTGACTATCGACCTTCTTTTATCTCATTGTAATGGTGTCCCATTTGAGTGGAGTTTTGACGGCTATTTTATGTTTACAGTTGTAAGATGCCGAGATCTTCAGCGGTCCTCAGGGAAAACGGATGATATCAATGCTTATGCGAAGGTTGGTAATAAAGTCTTTTGCGACCATTGGGGCTTGTGAAAAGCTTTAGTAATATTTTATAAAAGTATTTGATTTTAAAACAAAGTTTAACCGGATTAAATCGCGTATATTATTTAAATTGGTTTCCCTGACGTTTCGAAAGCTTTGCAGCATTTCGTGGTCGCAGGTAGACTAAGATGACAATCGTCTTTAGAGATATTTCTAAAAAATATTTTAATCTACCGTACAATATTTATTAATTAAAATCGTTTCGATGCACGCAGTAATCACTCAACCATCCATTGCCAACCATATTCTCTATTAAAATTAGGATGTTTTTTAATTTAAATTAATAAATATTGTACGGTAGATTAAAATATTTTTTAGAAATATCTGTAAAGACGATTATCATCTTTGTCTACCTGCGACCACGAAATGCTGCAAAGCTTTCGAAACGTCAGGGAAACCAATTTGAATAATATACGCGATTTAATAATAATAATAATAATAAGCCCCCTAAAATCCTACCTTACGTCCGTGTCGAACATCTGACCACGTGGGGGGCGGACACACGTAGTATACGAAAAACTTACGTGGCTAACAAGGAGGTAACCCATTCAATATGGAGACTAGATCGAAGAAAAAACGTATAGGACCGCTGCCCGGGGGCGATCGCCGGGGCACACCTGGAGCTGACGCTGGGTGTCTCAGCATGCGATCCGTCAGTGGTGAGGAGTTGAACAGGCGGGCTCCCACCATTCAAGATACTACAGCCGAAATCACACACGACATTGACAGACTTACAGACGGGACAAATAGCCCAATAGAACCATTCAGCCCAAGCACCATATCATACGCACCTTCCATACGATCATCACCTTCCATACCATCATCATCTCCCATACCATCATCATCTCCCATACCATCATCACCTACTACTCGTTTAAATGTTAATCCACCCATACCAACCTTGACTGTTGCGCGGGAGGCAAATGCCTTCTTACCCGCGTCCACCAAGGCTGGAAAGCCAAGAGTACGCATGAGATGGAGCAAAGAAGTAAACACATTTATCATGCGTACTTACTTTTATATAACGAAATTAGAAACAGATATGACCACCTACAGACAGCAATTGCATGAACTTTTTACACGACAGTACCCAGATATCAACGTTACAGAACAAAGAATTTCAGATCAGAGGAGAACTATAGTAAGGAATAAACTTCTCACTCAAGAAGAACTTAGCCAATTAAAAGACGAAATACGCACACAAATAGAACAAGAAATTAACATAGGCGTCGATACTAACTTAATAATACATGATCCGTTATCACAATCAGAACTGCACACTCAAGTACACACACCCCTATATACACAATCACACCACTACACACAATCACAACCATGCATACAGAACACCCAAACGTCACACACATCCACACAAACCGAGTCTATAACGTTGATGCTAGAAAATGATATTGAGACCTTAGTCGATCCTAATCCGATAGCAGAAAGGCGCATCCAAGAAATACAGGATAAATTAAGGACAACCCTCACACAATATTCTGGGATGGACCCAACAGCTCGACCAAAATTACCCAAACTTAAATACAGTCCTAAACTTACTCAGTTAATTCATTTATTTAATCAAACCATACTTAATCAATTCATATCGGAAGACACACAACTAGTAGACTTACATACCCTAATATATTGCACAGCATTAGTTATTTCAGAAGAACTTAATTACAAAGTTACAGAACATACGGGTAATACAAGACCAAAACAAAACTCAAAACCACCATGGCAACAGAGGCTCGAAAAAGACATTGAAAAATTAAGAGCGGACTGCGGTAGGCTTACACAATACATCAATAACAACAGATCAAACAAAGTAGTTAAGAGAGTTGAAGAAATATTTAAAAGTAGAATCATGCACACCAAACATGAAAATAACAACAGAAAACCGGAAGAATTCTTAGATACACTTAAACAGAAATTATCACTTAAAGTTCACAGGCTTAGAAGATACAAGAAGGCACAACAGCGCAGAAATGACAACACCGTATTTACTACGAACGAAAAAATGTTCTATAGGAACTTACACACACCACACACAGACACACCAACACAAGAAAACACAAACATTCCAACAAAAGAACAACTTGAAACATTTTGGTCTGGCATATGGGAAGAGCAAGTCCAACATAACGACAAAGCATCTTGGATAAATGAAGAAGAAACCAAGTGGAATACAATTGAACAAATGGAATTTGTAGAGATAACAGAGTCTGATATCACTTACATTACATCTAGATTACACAATTGGAAATCACCTGGTATAGATAAAATTCACAACTACTGGTATAAAAAATTAAGTTCATTACACAAATCTATCGCAAAAAATTTGACAGATATCATACTGGGACAACAAAATATACCCGAATTCATCACTACAGGAATAACTTACATGCTACCAAAAACTAAATACTCACCACAACCTTCTCAATACAGACCAATCACATGCTTACCCACAATATACAAAATCCTAACATCAGCAATCACGAACAAAATTAACGCACACATTGAACACAATAACATAATCGCAGAGGAACAGAAGGGGTGTAGACGGGGCCACATGGGATGCAAGGAACAGCTAGTAATAGATTCTACTATCCATAAACATGCCACCACAAAAAATAGAAACTTACATTGCACCTACATAGATTATAAAAAAGCTTTTGATAGTATCCCACACTCTTGGTTGTTACAAATATTAGAAATTTATAAAATAAACTCAAAAGTAATCGATTTTTTGCGTAGTATAATGACACGATGGAAAACCACATTACAGTTAAATAATCAGGTCAGCACTATTATAACTCGGCAGTTATCTATTAAAAAAGGTATCTATCAAGGAGATTCCCTAAGTCCCCTGTGGTTCTGTCTTGCCCTGAACCCCTTGTCTCACCTACTGAATCGTTGCCGTGCCGGATATTGTCTTAAACACTCTACAGAAGAAACAATTATCTCACATCTTATATACATGGATGACATTAAGCTATATGCAAAGACAGAAAAAGATATGAAAAAGCTTATAGAAATCACGACAGAATTTAGTCAGGACATAAACATGCAATTTGGATTAGATAAGTGTAAAACATTACATATCATAAGAGGCAAAATAAGACCCGGCAACTATTCAGTTAACAACACCGACACAATTACAACTATGGAACCAACGGATTTATACAAATATTTAGGATACAAGCAACTAAAAGGACTCGATCACACAGCAATCAAAAACACACTAAAAACAGAATACAGTAGGAGAATGATCGCAGTATGTAAAACCCAACTTTCTGGAAAACATCTTATAAAAGCTTTGAATACTTATGCAATCCCAATATTAACATACTCGTTTGGAGTCATAAAATGGTCAAAAACTGACATAGAACAAATAGAACGAAACACACGCACTACACTAACCAAACACAACAACCTTCACCCTAAATCTGCCATAGAAAGACTGACAATTAAAAGACAAAACGGTGGTAGAGGCTTAATAGATATTCATCATCTCTGGCACAAGCAAATAATCAGACTAAAAACTTTCTTTCACACTAAATCTCACACAAGTAACCTACATAAAGCCATAGCTCAAAATGATCTCAATTTCACTCCACTTAACTTAAACGAACAGACAAACACGCAAAATGCTACTGATGATAGCGACCCACAGAAACAAAAATTAGAAAACTGGAAAAAGAAAGTACTTCATGGCAGACATCCTCATGACTTAGAACAATCTCATATAGACACAATAGCGTCAAACAAGTGGCTCAAAGTTGGTAATTTGTTCCCGGAAACAGAGGGATTTATAATAGCGATACAAGATCAGATTATTAATACAAAAAACTACAGGAAATATATAATTAAAGACCCTAATATCACAAACGATAAGTGCCGCAGGTGTCACATCCAATCAGAAACCATACAACACATAACAGGAGCATGCACAACACTCACACAGACAGACTACACTCACAGACATAACCAAGTTGCAAACGTCATCCATCAAAAACTAGCGCTCAAATATACACTCATACAAAATACAAACACTCCATACTATAAATACACACCACAAACTATTCTAGAAAACACCACACACAAACTCTATTATGACCGCGCCATTCTAACTGATAGAACCATTCACTATAATAGGCCGGATATAACTCTACAAGACAAAATAAACAAAATCACTTACCTCATAGACATTGCAGTTCCCAATACACATAACCTTCAAAAGACAATAGCTGAAAAAATAAGTAAATATGCTGAACTCAAAGAAGAAGTCACAAGAATTTGGAGACAAGAAAAAGTTTATGTAATTCCTATTGTTCTCTCCACAACTGGTGTTATTCCCAACCATCTTCTCCGTAGCCTGAATTTATTAGACCTAAAAGAATCCCTCTACATAACCTTACAAAAAGCCGCTATCCTAAACACCTGTCGAATCGTTAGAAAGTTCATGCAGATAGACGAAAACGAAATACACAACACACCTTCAACATAAATTTTACACACCACACGCTACATTTACTTGGCTCCCAGCTCGTAAATGTAGTTAAAACTAGCCAAATGGCTAAGAAAAGATAAAATCACCCGAAAATAATAATAAAAATCGTTTATTTCTCCTCACATAATACAACTATTGTACACATAAATATTGCATTTTTACAAACATAGATTATGTGAGGAGCTGGTGTCTGAGATAGGTATAGCCCTGTACTACAGATCACCAGGTCCTCACCCCACGGTAAGTAACTATAGGTTAACAAATAGCCTCCTCCTTTTTGAAGTCGGTTAAAAATTGAAATACATTTCGATTCAGGTTGTAAAGTGAAGCTTATATAGGGAGAAATAGTGTGTGTGTATGTGTGTGTGTGTGTGTGTGTGTGTGTGGGGGGTGTGCTTTTGTGTGTGTTGTGCATGTTTGTAAGTATATTAGGTATGTCAGTATATGTTTTTTCTTATGTTTTTTCTTATTAGCTTAGTAGATTTTCTGTAGTTATATAATCCAGTTCTTGTAACCATTCCTTGACTACAGACTTGCACTTTTCTTTCGAAAGTGAATAGATAGACAAAACTCTGTTTATTTTGTTATATAGATGACTTCCTTGAAAGCAGTAAAAGCGATGAGAAAAACTAGTATTTAAGAGGCGCATTGGACAAACTCTATCCTTTCTGCGCAACAGATTTATTCTTTCTGGTTCATAAATTGTCATCGAGTGTTTTTTAGCTACAATGTGAAGGATATATAGCTGACGAACTGTAAGAACCTTCGTTAGCTGATAAAGGTCAGTGGTAGGGTGCCGGAAGGGAAGAAAGTTACTTACTTTTAAAATCGCTCTTTGCGCTCGTTCAATTTTAAGAAAGCGAGTTTTCAAAGCACCTCCCCAAGAAGTGATGCAATATGTTAATAGTGATTGACACAGTGCTAAATAAACAGACCTTATCAGTTCTTTGTCGGCAACATGTCGCAAGTTTTTAAAAATTACAATAAGTTTACGTGTCCTAGCTGCTAACATGTCAATGTGGCAGTAAAAGTTTAATCTGTTATCGATCATGACGCCTAAGTATTTAATAGTAGAAGTTTTTTGAAGCCTGGGACACGCACAGTTATTGTTAATGAAATTATTACATGAATGGGAAATTAAACTATGATTCGAGGGAACAGTAGTATCAGGACTTCTCAAGGAAAATGCTATATACTTTGTTTTATCTACATTAAGAGTCAGAATGTTACTGTCTAACCATTCAACAACAGTATTGAATCCCTGCTGAGCATTAGAAAATACTTCCTCCCATGTATCTCCACTAAAAATCAATGCTGTGTCGTCGGCAAACGTAACAATTTTGGCCTTTAGGAGTTCTAGTTGACACAGATCGTTTATATAAGTAAGAAATAGTGTTGGGCCTAATATGCTGCCCTGGGGAACACCGTAGGACACGGGAATTTCATTACTAGTTAGGTTATCGATTTTTACACATTGTTTTCGGCTTTTAAGATAACTCTCGAACAGTTTTAATTGAGTGTCTCTAACGCCAAGGTGCTCAAGCTTTTTAATAAGGATTTGGACAGAGACTGTGTCAAAAGCCTTAGCCAGATCCAAGAATATTGCAATAGTTTTTTTCTTACTATCTATTTTAGTTACAATATAATTGGTTAATTCATGCACAGCATCTGCAGTTGATTTTTTAGATCTGAAACCAAATTGTGCTTCTGATAAGAGATTGGAGTCCTCCAAGAATTTAACTAGTCTCTTGTTCATTAAACGTTCTAGGACTTTTGATAACGTAGGGAGAATCGAAATCGGTCTATAGTTATTGACACAGTCCCTGTTACCAGTCTTATGAATAGGATGGATTCTGGCTATTTTAAAAGCTGATGGGAACACTCCTGTTGAAAAAGCTAAGTTACAAATGTATGTTATCGGTGAAGTTAACAAATCCTTATTTAATTTTAGAATTTCAGCTGAGATCGTGTCTAGGCCAACTGCACAATCACTTTTAAGATTAGAAATTGTAGCTTTAACTTCGTCTTCATCAGTGGGTAAAATAACAAATGAATTAGGGTTTGATTTTAGTTTGATTGGTTGAGGTTGAGTAACTTTTTTGTTAATATTGTCAGCTAACGTTTTCCCAACATTGGCAAAAAACTGGTTAACATTATTGATATCTTGCAACGGATTATTTGTGCTCAATAATTCCGATGAACTCTCTTTTGGTTTATTAGTGTAAGTAATCTCTTTTATTGCCTTCCACAATTTCTTATTATTTTTACTTGCACTTTGTAATTGTAGCTTTTCATAATCCCTTTTAAGCCTTTTTAATAACGATGAACAGAAGTTCCTATATCTCTTATACGTAACTTTTAATACATCATTGTTGGGATCTTTTTTATGTTTCTTATAAAGCTTATCCCGATTTTTAAGACATTTTAAAACGCCTGGTGTGACCCACGGTTTTATTATTCTTTTCCGTCTAGGGGTTTTGGTATTTTTGGAATTGTTAATAATCAACATACGAAGTGTGCTTATAAATAAATCAGCAGCTTCATTAGCATCCTCGATCATATATAGTGGACTGAAATCTGTATATTTTAGACCGTTAGTCAGTTCTGCATAATTTATCCGGTTAACAACTTTTGTAGGTTTTAGTTTTAGGCTAGTTTTAATGTAGAGAACTATACTATCGTGATCTGTAAGGGATGTCTGAAGAATCAGGCAATGAGCAGCTAGCCTAATTTTCAATAAGACATGATCCAAACAAGTCTTGTAATGTGTTGGGAACGTATGACCCGGTAAAATGCCATGAAATGCCAACATGTCCAAATAATGATCCGAAAATTGATCAGTGCTGCTCTCAACAATGTCTATGTTAATATCACCTACTACTACAATATTTTGATATGACGAAAAGTTAGATAGCACACTATTAAGTGACTCAATAAAATTATTTACGTCTTTATAACCTGGGGGGCGATAGATTGCTAGAACTATCGTGTTTCTATCAAGTTTTAGAGCCAAACAATTAGCATTTGATATTTGCGGCTCTTCGACAAGTACAAACAAGTCTTGCCTATAGTATACTACTACGCCTTCATTCTGGGTAAGATTATTTGTAGAAGCCGAATGATTATAACCGTCTAAGCTAGGGATATTGTGAGTGGATGGTAGCCAACATTCCGTCAACACAATAAAGTCCCAAGTTACACCACTCCTAATAAGAATTGAAATCAACCCATCCATATTACAGTTTACACTTCTTATATTTTGTTGCAGTATTTTTAAGTACTGATTTGAATCGAGCAAGTAGGATTGACAGTCCTCCACATCACAGATTGAGGATTTGGCTATCTTGAAGGAGTCGATTTCGTTTTGTATATTATTTAAGTCATCGAATTTTACTATAATAATTGACAGCGGGCCTTATGTATATGGAGTAATTAGCAGCGTATTTTAATATACTAGAAGTATAGAAAAGACGAGATATGATATAAACGGACACTGGGTTTCTTGCCATTGGAAATGGTGAATGCTTGCATAAATATAACTGACATAAAGGACATATTTGAATGTATGTGTTAAGTGTAAGTGTTAGTGTGTGTTGTTTTGTAAGTAAAGTTTTGTAGTTATTGATAAATGATGATGAATTTAAACAATCTTTTATAATCGAAATAACAATAAAATTAGATGAAATAAAAGAATTGAATTGAATTGAATAAGACATGCAGTTGATAATGAGATAACATATCTATACATATAATAAAATCGTAGAGATGAAAAAACTGTACATTGAATATTTTTTGAAAAAAATCACTGCTGCGCATACTAGGAACGATACTGATGCCAAAAATATAATTTTTAGAATTTCTGTCTGTTTGTCTGTTTGTCTGTTTATCTGTTTGTATGTTTGAGCATGACGCCAATACTACTGAACAGAATTAGTTGAAATTTGGCAAAAATGTCGGTTACAGACCGGGTCAGGTTATAGGCTACAAATCATCACGCTTTTGTACATGGGAGGTGAGTAGAGTAACAAAATGTCTACAAAGTTATGTTTTACAGTTAATATATTGAAATGTTATAATTTATAGACTAAAAAAGACTAAAATAATTCTTTATCAGAACTTCAAAATTAATATTTAAAAAATAACCATCACGCTATATATAAAGGGAGCTAAACGACAGATATTAACAATGAAAATGCTTATTTCGTAGTTTCGCGTAAATAATTACTCATCCTGGTGGCTTGGCGTGTGGATCACGATTGTGTTGTTCTAAGATCGAATCTCAGCCTAATCTTAGTTTTTAGATTATTTTTTGCATTTTGTTATTTAAAAAAAAAAACATCTTCAACATTCTTCAACAAATTAAGTTATTTAGCAACAACGTCCGCTAAAGAGCGGATTATTAAGTTATAAAACAATTAATGATCACGCTATTTAATATGAGGGGTGAGCAATAGTGCATTGTGTTGATTATTTTCTGCTTCCGTATTTATTTTACTTTCTACCACAAACAGTAGTTTTCTAACAGTAGTTTAGTAAAGTATTGTCTGCTAAAAAGTGCTTTACCTATTTAACAGTGAAAATAAATTTGAAATCGGTGCAAAAAGTGCCATTGAACCACTTATTTTACTAACTGCTGAGTCCCCTAACCCAAAAAAGCGTGAAATTTTATTTGTATTGTTATCCTTAACCTATGGATAATATAACCAATTTACGACGACGTCTCCCGCTTACTTAGTTTTGTAAATAATTAACTTAATTTAAAATACGCCTTCTTTCCTAACCAGATGGCGTTAACGTCGAATTAGATCGCGCTATGGTTTCGTTCACAAAATGTGATGTTTTGGGTAGAGAAACAGGCGTTACCTTTGTTGTCTTTCTACTTGCTTCTTTAATTGTCTTGAAATACTTAGTACCTACGAATTGCGATATTTTACATTTTACACCTCACCAATTGGCGATTCTTACGGACCTATGTTGATATGCTGAACGCATTTTGAATAGCTGTTTTTTTTTTCACTTCAAGACATGGTCGTTTCGATCGGCTGCAATTCATTGGTTGAGTACGGTTTACCGACCCCACAACCAAACCACGCGTTAATCGTGAATACGCCGCCGAAACTGACTACAGTACGGGCGCAATGTCTGTCATTGTTCATCATTCATCTCAGGGCAAAGACAGCTATTCGAAATTATCCTGCAGAGCATTGAACTCTGCCAAGGGAAAATGTTATTTTTGGATGCTCCTGGAGGAACAGGCAAAACCTTTCTTACTTCAGGCATCCTTGCAGAGGTCAGAAGGCGAGGAAAAATAGCCCTCGCAGTAGCGTCTTCCGGAATCGCCGCAACACTGCTCCCTGGTGTCAAAACTGCGCACACAATGTTTAAGATTCCCATAGACTCATTGGAGTAGGAACTTATCCAGAGGAGAGTGGCCAGGTGGACCTACCGGAAACGCTTTGTAGAGTGGTCCCTACGGTAGAGGACCTAATTCGTTCTGTTTATGGGGACATCAGCCAAATCTCGCACCAGCAGAATTCTTGGTTGTGTGAGAGGGCCATTTTAACACCAAAAAATGACCAAGCCGCTGCCATTAACGATAGCATTCTCTCAGAAATTTAAGGGAATGAAGTGATTTATACTTCTATAAACACCGTTATAGATCTAGATGACGCTACTCACTATCCAGTAGTATTCCTTAACTCTCTCTCTCTCTGCAAGTGGACTTTCTGCCCATCTTATCAAACATAAAGTCAGGGTCCGGTGTACTTTTGTGGAACTTAACACCGCCTAAGCTGTGTAATGGGACCCGACTCAAAGTCATATCCTTGCAGAGGCACATTATAGAGGCAGAGATTCTCACTGGGTGTGCCGCTGGCGAGATGGTGTTTATTCCACGTATACCACTGATTCCCCACAATTACCCTTTCCAATTCAAGCGCATACAGTTCTCTGTGAGTCTGTGCTTCACGATGACCATGAATAAGTAGCAGGGGCAGACACTGAAGGCTGCGGCTGTCGACCTCAGGACCAGCTGCTTCTCATATGGACAACTGTACGTCGCTTGCTCTCGCGTCACCAGCCCTGCCACTCTGTACATTTTGGCTGCTGAAGGTTTTGTAAAAAGTCGTTTTATTGTATATATTCACATCATTCTGTATTATTTTTGTAAATTATGCTCAAAATTTGTTTGTGGCCTAGAATCTCGGTTTACGTTTTAGTCTTTGACTTTGCGCCCAGCGCTTTAACAAAAAAATAATAGCAAAAAATTTATTATTGCTATCATTTGTCCATTATCTTTGAAATTTGACTTATTTGAAAGTTAACCTTATGATAACGTGAGCAAAGCCACGGGTACAGCTAGTAAGTTTATAAAAACACAAGCAACAAAGGGAAATATGGACATCTAGTCACACAGTTATTTTGTGCAGGTCGACCTCTTCTTCGATGCGGATTGGTGCCTGTCCCTCCTCTTTCTTTGCGTAGACTTTGCCATAGGACGTCCATGCAGCGGCAAGCTTTTTATTTTTGACATATCCTCTTGCGACGTAATACAATCTTTGAGCTTTATCAGTTAGGGACTCTGAAATAAATATTGTACTAAGGGGTCCGGGTAACTGCAAATGGTTTGAGTTTAGTTGAGACTCTTTGATCTCACGCTTCGACTTATTGAAACGTTTGTATGCGGAGATTATTGATTCCTTCCTATTAATTGTAGTAAAATCTATAACAACAGTCTCAGATTTTGTTCGGTAGCTATCCCTGATTTCATAGTCTTGAACAGGTGTTTCCAAGCATAGAACTGCACCAATATTTTTGACAATATTTGTAATTTCCTTTTTATCTTCATCTTTCTTTTTCGGTATATTACGTATTTCAATTTTAGAATTGCGGGAATTCTTTTCTAAAAGTTCTAGTTTGTTTTCCAGGGTTTTTATACGGTTTTTGTAATCATTATTTTCTTGCATTAGGCTGTTAAGGCTATGTAGTAGGTCGTCATATTTACTAGACATGAATTGAACAGATTTATGCATTTCGTCGTGCTTGTCTGTTAGGCCATTTACTGCGCTTGTAAGCGATTCGAATTTGTAAGCTATTTGATTTTTAATCTCTGTGAACATCACTCTGATATTTTCTTCTGTAGTTGATGTTATGTGCTCAGTAAAATCGTTTTTAATTGGGCGCTTTTGTCGCATTGTAATGTTACAACTAGTCGCTGAATCCTCGGAAGATAATTTGTTTTGTGCAGAATCGGAATTGTAGTGCTTTGGAGACGGCGTCTTTAGTATCAGGTTCGAACCTGGGGGGGATCGTTGTACCGACATAGCAATGTTTTTGTTCTTTATTCACTGTAGTGTGAAAATATTCTAAATACTGTGACAAGTATTGGAATAACAACTTTTTGTAATTATAATTTTAAAAAGATTTTCTATGCGTGAGGTGGATTTGAACTCACGACTTGTGAACACGACAGGCGGCGTGTTGTCGGCTACTGCTAGCCAAGCGTTACGGTGCAGATCGAATTTAGCGTTCAGTATGTGAATGATTTTGTAGATAGTCAATAATTAAACTATGGTGGGTAGAAGAGACTTTAGTTGCACAAAAGAAAAATAAAAGTCACTGCACTAAAAGTTGTTAAGTGCGTTATTTAATAGTCAAATATTGCTCACTTGCACTGTTTATGTGTTGAATTTGTAAAGTTATATGCAACTCAGAACTTATATCCTTGTCCTGTTGCGCTTTTGTAAGGGAAAAGGCAAATTTAAAACACGCTAAAATATTTTTTTATCAGGAGCTCACAAAAACACAACCGTTCACTACGAACCGTGCGGGGGGGGATCAAGGGGGATCCGGTTAAACTTTGTTTTATTATAATGTGTAGTGATCGCGAAAACCTAAGAAGTTATTATTTGATTTTACTTTGCGAAATTCAAATAATATTTACGATGAGTGATGAATTTATCGCTCAAAAAATCTTTAGTGTCATAGAACATGTAACAAAAACCCTGTTATTCCTGTGAGCTGCGTTATCAGAATCGATATTCATACGTAAAGACACGACTCATTTGGAAAAAACTCTTCAATAACAATAATCAAATTAAATATTAAATCATTAATAAAAGTGATTATATCACTTTAAATTTACAATTAATAATTATTTAATATTTAATTTGATTATTTTTATTGATATGATCACTGAGTGACTGAGTGATTGAGTTTTGAGTGGTATAATCACTTTCAATTTACAATTAATAATGATTTGATATTTAATTTGATTATTTTTATTGAAGAGTTTTTCCAAATGAGTTGCGTCCTTACGTATGAATTCTGATAACGTGGCTCACAGGAACAACAGGGTTTTTGGTATATATTGTATAATATTCCTCCATGATAGGTACATTAATATCATAAAAGCTCTTTCCATGTTTCATAAGTTTCTTCCTTCCCCACCAGGTTGTGATCAGCGGTGTAACAGAAAGCCAGTCCCTTCCATCCCAAAGATCAATCTTCCAAAGAACTTCAGTGTTGTATGGCAAGCGGGAGCCCGAGTTCCAAAGGCACCTGAAGCTTCCACTGCCAACAGCCATCTATGATCATCAAGTCCTCCATATCTCTGTGTGGCATAGGGACAAGAAATACCGGTAAGTGACTTCATTTTCTAATTAATATAATCAAGAGTAGAGCTAGCTTTTTTGTCACAAAAAATATATTTGAAAAACTTTGCAACCCCGTTTTCTTTCCAGTTTATTCTTGTCCATCCTAAGGTTGCCTGGAAGAAATCACTGATCGCGATAAAGCCGCCAATTGCAATTGTTTTAAAACAACTTGACGACGTCTGTGGTCTAGTGGTTCTAGTGTCGGACTGCTGATCACGAGGTCGTGGGTTCGATTCCCACGGGACACAAATATTTATGTGATGATAATAAGTGTTTGTGTTGGTATGGGTGTTTCTTATATTGTAAGTTTTTTTTTTTTTAAATCTAATATCCATAATACAAATTCTGCTTAGTTTGGGACTAGTGCTGTGTAAATTTTTCAAAATATTTCTTTATTTATTTAACTGTATTCTGTGGTCTGTATTTTAAGGTGCACAATACAGCATATATTATTACTATTCAAATACAGGAGTTAGTTAAACAATAAAAAATTCTTACCATTAATATAAAAATATATACCATGATGAAAGTTTTAAATCAATTGGATTGGATTTTATTTTTACGTATAATCAAATATTACAATTATTATCAATTATTATCAAGTATTAACTATTTCGTACGTTGCTGCCATGAAAGTGAAAATAAATATTCATTATTACACACACAGAAAGGTAAGTCATAATCTTTTCTTTTCTTATAATATTTTATTTTCTTATATCTTTTAGTTTCTTATATTGGATACCATTATCTTTGTTAAAATTAGATATTACTTCTTTATGTAAGAAATGAGGACATCGGGGTAAATTGAATCACATGATGCAAATATGATGATATGATTATTACATTTATGGAAAACACTAAATCATTAATTAGATATACTAGGTACTTAGAATAAATTTGAATTTTCTACACCTATCGAGTTTATTAATGCTAGTCACATAGCGAATACTTTGGAACTAGTCAATTGCATATGTTTGCATATGTTTGGTAGATTGAAAATAGACGTTCATTCCAAATCAAGTTAACTACAAATCTTTTAAAATGAAACTAGCTAGAAATTTAATTATTTTCTCGCGGATTTCATTTATCGATAACAAATAATCCTTCACAAAGCTAGAGCTTATGAAGGTACTTAAACGAATTTATTGTCTTACCTGTACCTTTAATTAAATGAACGATTTGGACCGTAATATTTTAAGCAGCTCTTTAAACCTTTATGTATTTAGCTAAGGTAGTGCTTAAGATAACTTTGCTTCTAGTACAGTTTTAAAATTGAAAAAAAAACAATTGTTGTTAGTTGATAAAAAGTTATTGATATTTGAAAATCGACGTTGGAATTATGCCCAAAATATGTGCACGCACCAAACGCTCGAATAAAGTAACTAGGATATACTAACAAACTTCGTCACTGACGAAGATTGACGTTGGAATTGTGACATTTGAAAATCGACGTTGGAATTATGCCCAAAATATGTGCACGCACCAAACGATCGAATAAAGTAACTAGGATATACTGAGAAATTTCGTCACTGACAAAATTGACGTTGGAATTGTGACATTTGAAAATCGACGTTGGAATTATGCCCAAAATATGTGCACGCACCAAACGCTCGAATAAAGTAATTAGGATATACTGACAAATTTCGTCACTGACAAAATTGACGCTGGAATTGTGCCCAATAATGCACACCAAAATGTACCGCACTTGAAAAATTTAATCTCAATATTATCAAACCAAATCAAACGTGAAAACAGGCAGACATGTACCTAAATGGTTAATTTTATCCTTTTACATAACCAACACAAATACATAAACTCTCAACATACGAATACGTATTTCCACCTCTTTAATTAAGTAATACACTGAATCATGCACAACACATGTTTTCGTTCTAACTTCTTCCAAGAACCTATACTACCTGAAAGTATTCCATTAATATATTATAACATTATTCTTCAACTTAATGGCATTTCATTACGTATAAACAAAGCTGGAATCAGACGCTTCACTTGACGGAATGTTCACTCGAGTGATCAATCGTTTTATTTCAATCCACAATTCATTTCATTTCAAATGAAAATTCATCAGTTCTTTTTCTCGATGATGTCGTCGCAGAACGTCGTGCGCAACGCAACGTTTTTCCACAACGAAATGACGGAAACCATGAGAGTGTTCACTCCGTGTTTAGACATTTCACTTTTTGTTAAATTCCAATCCTGAATTTGCTGAATGAAAAAATCCAACACAGTTTGATCGATTCTCTAACCGATCAAGCTATGTTGGATTATGTTCAATTCATTTTGTGTTCAGATGTTTCACTCCAAGTGAAAGATGCATAATTAGAGGCAAAAATTTACGAAAAAGGAAGCGTCTAGTACTACCTTTATAAAACCTCGCCTGAATTTTGTATCGGACACTCGTAAAACAATAGCATGCACGAAAACGATGTATAATTCACGAAATATGATATCCGAAAACGTATCGCTGTGTAATAAACTTGTATCATTATTATGCAATGAATTACGATGTTTTTGTGGTTATTTTAGGTGATATTTAACAGGCAAATGTAATTTTAAAAGCATTTTCTGTAAAACATTTCAAAAGCTACATAATATTTTCAGTACCGTTCGTTTGAATACTAACAGTATCATACAGAATATAACCCTTTAAGTATCCCTGGAGACCATTCTTTGTTAAAGGCTTTGAGTCTGGTTCATATTCGGAATATAACTTTTATAAAAGGGTTGTTTTGATGTATCTTTAAACCTTTAAGAAGATTTTAGTCTAAAAATACACGTTTTTGTAGTATAGATTTAAAGCATGGTTCATTGTCTATCATTAACTTTCTTTATAATCCCTTACGGCCAAAATTAATATCCAATCTATCCACGATTTGGCCTACTAGAGATAGAAATTTGACATATTTTGTATGCAGCTTATAGCTTATGTCAAATTCCTATCTCTAGTAGGGCAAATCGTGGATAGATTGGATATTAATTTTGGCCGTAAGTTAACATGTAACGATGAGCTAAAAGATCACAGTTTTGTATTTAAACAGCGATAAGTTTCTAGCCTATTGTAAACTAACTTAGTTAAATCTTTTAAAGACATGAGAGTCGTTATTAAAACTTATTATTAGAGTCTGTTTTATAAGAGAGAGAGGCTTTGAGATAATACAGAACAACCATTCATTAAAACTGATACAAGCCCACCCGAACGATGTAACTTTGGAAAACAACTTAATTATAAATCGGTTTGTTTTTCACAAAAATATGTTCTTAGCAAAAATATTTTCCAAAGCCATTGTCACGTACAATTTTCGTTTAGCCCAAACCCATACAAAAGCAGGAACCGATATCAATGCGATTGTTACGTAAAAAATTGCTGAAAAGCGAACACTTTGTCAAGTCAACTCGACACGTGACATGAATAATGAATTGAAATTTTACTTTCACTACTCTATGGTTACCATAGAGCAGGCTGTTTTTAATGCAAGTAAATGTAAAAAGAACTGCAAAAAATATTGTACAGCGCAACATATATCATAGTGGGAGTGTTTTATTCACTTTTCCTCCTGTGTAGCACTTTCATACATAAGATATTGGGGAGTTGGAGTGACGCTGCCGCGACTGGACATGCGCACAACGATCGATTGCCGACCGACGCAGACCCGGGCAGTTGCGTTGCCGACTCAAGACGGGCAGAGGTCCCGTTTTTGCCGCGTCTACCCTTTTAAAATACGCATAGATTTTATAAAGTGCCGTGTAGTGAAGTGATAGTGGTGATATAATTTTTTTTAAAGTGGATTGAATTTTTTGAAGGGTAAGGTTACTTTTTTTTTTTCCTTTGTTTTTGGTTGTGTAGTGTCGTAACGGGATTAAATCATCACCGCTACATAAATTACTTAATTTATCGTGATTTATTTTTCGGTTAGTAAATCGAACATCATTCTGCTGTCATTAAATATATTATTTTTCTGTATAAATATTAAGTAGCAGTAGCTTTCGTAATCGCAATTGAAACAATTTATTTCCATTACAAAATAAATACGTAAAATCGATACAATTTCGTCAAATAATTTAGTCCTCTTTAGGAAAAATATTTACTCAGCGGACGCAAAGGTTTTCTTTGTTAAATCATGTTTCGTATCCTCAAATGTCATAGGTATATTAGAACCCTTATATTTATGTAATTACTTACAAACGCACTACTATAATATTAAGGAACTTATTAATATTGTAATTATAATCATCTCAGTCCCCTCACTGACGTGCCATCCCCTTTTACGTCGTTATTAGGGTAATGGGTTACGTCTCGGCGGCATGGCCAGTGAGATAGCATACTTACCCCAGTGAGATAGCAGACTTACACCACAGACATAGTAAAAAATATAGACTAAGTGCTGCGAACAACCATAGTGAAGCCAACTAAAACCGTGCTCCTTCACAACACAACAACCAGTGCTCACGTACACACCATGCACCTTAAGGATATTTTTTTTCGCGATGCTTACTGGACGATGCCGCGACATGTGAACTGAGAGGGGTGAGCATGGTTTAAGGTGCATGTGTGTGCGAGAGCGCTGGTTTATACACGGAGGAGCACGGTTTTATTGGCTTCACTATGATTGTTCGCAGCACTCTGTCTATATTTTTTACTATGTGTGTGACTTACACAGTGAATTTATGAAATACACCGTATGCCCGCGACTTCGCCGCCTGAATGCCGTTTATCGCGCATCCCTCGGGAACTGTTAATCTTCCGGAGATAAAAAGTAGCCTATATGTTAATCCGGGTTATGTTCTATCTGTATGCCAAATTTTATTAAAATTCATACAGTAGTTTTTGCGTGAAAGAGTAACAAACATCCATACATCCTCACAAACTTTCACATTTATAATATTAGTAGGATAAAGTAGGATATATTTTAAAATCTTGAGCAAACCTTCATATCCAAGGTCATTTGTTTTGATTTCATACAGACCATTAATGGTCCACTTTATTTGAATCTCTGTAAGTTTGTTGCTTTATGTAACTAATTTTTGTATTAATATTAATTGCGCTTAATTTATGGCATGCGGTGCTCTTCTGTAAGTAATGGGGCACTTAGATTAAGTTTGAAATGTGAAAAAAAAATTCATGTACAGTGTACTCATTGTTGAACAGCCAAATAAATAAATAAATAAATAACTCTAGTAATTAAAAACGTTCCAACTATACCTAGTTCCAAACTCAATGCTTTAAATCTCAATCTCCTGACAGCAAATGTTTTTGATTGCCGTTTATTGGTGACATTAAGGTGAATGCTACAGGCTAGCCCGCGAAATTCAAAATTTCTTGCGTTTTTAGCAAATTATTGCTCTATCCCGCGTTGTATATCAATCAAAATTCGATTCGCGGTAGTAATAACAATATATCTATTGAATAATATTTATAAAAAATATAAACCTAGCTTCATAAGCTCTAGAAGCTCGATAATCGATAATTTGATCGTAAATTCATATAATCGAGCTTGTACAGCTTATAGAGCTAGTTTAATATTTTTCATGAATATTATTCAGTAGATATATTGTTATTACTACCGCGAATCATATTTTAATTTATATACAACGCGAAATACAACTGTAATTTGCAAAAAAAAACGCAAGAAATTTTGAATTTCGCGGGCTACCCTGAAGCATTCACCTTAATGACTTATAAGTGTCACAAATAAACGGTAAACAGGAATATCTACTGTCAAGAGATTGAGATTTAAAGCATTGAGATTAGTTTGGAACTATATTTTGTACGTTTTTAATTACGAGAATTGGCCTTTTGTTACATGCTTTAAAATACCTGATTTTGTTTTTAAGGAATATTGTTTTTGTATTCATGTTTCGTAGTACTATTTCTATCCGCCCCTGTTAACCTATAGATGTACAGTCACGATCCTTCCCGGTGATACATTTTGTCGACAAAGTCCCTTGAACGAATCCTGCTACATTACACGTACCTACGGCTGCCATCGAACACTGAGCGCAAGCGATTTTAGCCTTAGTTGTGGTTCATCGGAAAGTTTGCTGATAGTACCTAATACCTATACGAGTACACCTGTATATACCTATACCTATACTAGTATACTAGTACCTATCTATACCTTTATTTATTTATTGACTTTATGCACACAGAGAAATATTATTAGAAAATACATAAGAATAAAGAAAAGTACTTTAGTAGTAGGTATTAATACACTGTATCATAGACCTTTAGACGCTACCTACCCCTAAAATGTGTAAGCGTGATGTTTCAACTAAACCCTCACCTGTCGTGAACACTAGACCTTGTACCTCTTGACCTACTTTAAGAGCTTATCAGCTTAAAAGCTCGTTTATTGAGCTTAAGCAGCACACAACACTGAGCTATTACTTACAATTTGTCTATAACCATTAGTTTTGTTTTACCTGAACTGATTGCCAACCCACCTTCCAAGCGTGGTGATTATGGCATATCCCGCCTCTTGGGGGAGGCCTATGTCCAGCAGTGGGCGTCTTTCGGCTGAAATGATGACGATGATGATGATGTAAACGAAAACTAAAAAAACACATACATACGGTCGACCGCAGTTCAGTGGTAACAGTTTGACACTGACAGCGTCTTTATTTCGTAAGCAAAAGGGTGGTTTTCTAATTCGAGTGTTACCACTGTCATGCAGCCGACTGTACAACAATGGATATGTAAAATTCCACCATGACTTTCGACGTTTGAACATAGATCTTCCCGACCATATTTATTTTGGCTGTAGGCTTATAATAATCCTACTGAACCTTATAATCCTACTAATACCTATTATAAATGCAAAATTATGGATCGTGAAAAGGTGTGGATGTGTGTTTGTTAATTTGTTTGCCCTGCAATCACGCTGAAACAGCTGAACGAATTTAGATGTAGTTTGGCACACAGATAGACCATGACCTTTTTTGTTTTCGGGTGGAAATCCTCATGGATACCCTCCGTCTGGGGACGGCGGAGGGGTATGTCGGACTCTTACCGACTAAAACCACACGGTGGCCATCCTCTGCACAAAATAGAGGAGCTCCGGGAACTCCATTGGACCGCGCCGGTGCTCCTAGACCATGACCTGGATTAACACATAATAATAATAAAGCCTGTTTATTCTCTTCTTAAACAGTAACAAAGTATATATACATATATTTTGTAATTAGTGGGTTGATTAATTAAAGACCCCTTTTTAGGTAAAGGCCTCCTCCTTTTTTGCCACTCTTTCCGGTCTTGTGTTGTTGTAGGCCAAGTTTGGCCCGCCGTTTTTTCTTTCTCATCTACCCATTTTTCTTGGGGCCGTCCTTGTCTTCTTTTGCCTTTCGAGCCTGTCCACGTGGTTGCTCTTTTAGCTCATTTTGTGTCTACGGAACGTGCTACGTGCCATACTTCCTGGATTAAAACATAGCATACATTTTTATCAACATGCCACGGGAAGCCGCGAGCGTCAGCCAGTTCCAGCATATATCCTTCATTATGGATTTCCCTCTAGAACCGAGCTTCTAAGAATCAAAGAAAGCATACACTATTAATATGAGTCGACTATAACAAATTTCCGTGCGCTCAAGCGTTTTGCCATACCTATTATTGGAATCTCAGAAAAAGATAGAATGGAAAAGTGGGCAGGGCGCGCGTGCCAACACTCTGCACCATAGTGCAGGGCATTGCAAAGTCTTTCTCAGTACGCTTTATGACTTGTTTCTGTAAATACTGTAACAAAAACCCCCAAAATTGCCTTATTGTGCTGTTTCTAACTGCAGAAACAAAAGCTGTAAAGTACATTTGATTAAAGTTAATTTTTAAAAATTAATGACGTCAATATGTAAGGCGTAGTTTGTTCGAAAGTTGCCACGCATGAATCGCAAGTAAAATCACTGTGATAAAATTTTGATTACAACTATTCTACTCTGTCTATTTCTGTGATTGGAATCAAGTGTAACACTTCACAAATGGGACTCATAAATCATAGGCAGCTGAACTTATCCCAGTTGCAAACATTTCTTTTTCTTGCGCCTATAGCTTTTTACACTAGTCTGTCTACCACTTAATATGGAGGGAAGTGGAAACAAATTTTCTTCCTACTGGAAACAAATTTTCGGGACGCACCGAGCTTCATTGTTTCGGCGATTTTTTGGTTTGTCGCCATTGTAGATCCTGGCTTACAAGAGTTGGAGAGGTTGGGAAAGCGTGGCGGGCTTGTGCCAAAAAAATATACACTATTAATTGAGAAGTTTTTAAACGTCCGCGAATTTCACTCATATAGAACTATATTTACGGGACTTTTCGCGCACAATAAAATCAAAACAAAACAAAAAAAAATACTAAACTCGACGTTTTGGCCAAATTGCATTGGCCGTGGTCACGAGCAACGAATGAGCACGAGTCTGCTCGTGACCACGGCCAATGCAACTTAGCCGAAACGTCAAGTTTAGTCAAAATGTTTGTTTTGTTTTGATTTTATTGTGCGCGAAAGGTCCCTTTAATATAGTTCACTATTAATTTCTACAGTTTTAGCCATATGTATACTTAATCATACACGTGACTTTTTCCTGTATACTTAAGTATACATGGACCCTAGGTCCCAATAAATGGCTTTTCCTTATAGCTATGGCAAAGCCGAAGAATATGAACGCAAGGTGCGATTCCTGAATAATGCATGAGATGAGCATCATGGCTGAAGAGTGAAGATTACTGTCTTAAATATAGAGAGGTTCTCTACTAAGGGTTTCGACTTGTACATAGAATTTATGCATGTAATCTTCCTGGCAAATTGGATTTAGCAGTGGTTATACCAAATTCCACCCAACTGTATTCCACTGTATGTATTAAAATACAAATACTGCCTTGAGGAAGACATTACAGCATTTTTCCGACCTCTACTTTTTCTCATTTACGTTAGGTACGTGAATTTCGTTTTGGACACTATCTTTACCGTCGACAGATATTGTCTAAAATTGGCTTTAGCTTAATTTGAAGAAATACTTTTTTATATAATAACTTTCTTGAGTTTTTATAATTGGTCATTATTCACGGTTTTACTCACGTGATTCTATCGGGTGTGCCCGACTAGTTTCGAGCTTGACCGGAGCCCTCGACGTGACACCGCTGCGCAACCAGCCAGCTCATGATTAAGGGCTCCGGTCGAGCTCAAACTAGTCGGGCACACCCGATAGAATCACGTGAGTAAAGCCGTAAATAATGACCAAATAATTTTTGACATTGATAGATAGATCATTTATTTATAAAAATAAGGTACTACAACATAGTTGGTTACAAAAAATTTCCAACCTATAATATTCTGCCAAATACAATTTTCTTAATTGATGTGAGAATAATAATTAATACATATTTATTATATTCATGAGAGAGATAACATTCATGATATTAGGTAGTTTATTGAATTTAAAATACAGCAATTTTAAAATATGCCAATAGAAGTGAATAATCATAGTAATCTTTGACCAAATGATGATCTGTAATTCTGCGAAGAATTCATGTAGTTTCAGATTATTTTTTTGACCAATAATCGTACGCAGCAGTAAAGAGGATGCTAATAGTACACTATGATACAAATGAGCTAAGTTGACTATCATGCTCGAGGCTGGATTGCAGCCCGAGCCGAAGGCGAGGGCGTAATGGAACTGAGAGTATAATAGTCAATGCTCACGCGTGTCATACGACGTTTTTTATCACACTTCATTTCATCATCATTTCAGCCTTAAGACGTCCACTGCTGGACATAGGCCTCCCCCAAGCATCGCCACAACGACCGGTCCTGCAAATTAATGTTAATTTATAATAAAACAAAGTTTAACCGGATTAAATCGCGTATATTATTTAAATTGGTATTCCTGACGTTTCGAAAGCTTTGCAGCATACGCGATTTAATCCGGTTAAACTTTGTTTTATTATGTGTGAAATTATTAATGTTAATTTGTTGACAAAAATAAATTATTTTATGAAATTAAATGTTTCTTTATCATATTTTAATTAATACAGTTGATTTATTCACAAAAATGTTTAATTTTGTTTAGGTATAAAAACTCTTTGCTGCGAATTAAAAATAAACTGTAAAGTAAAAAGCACTACTAGTGCGATAATATAAAGTAAAAGCACGCGTGCATTATACGCTACATTATGAACCTAGAAACGGTTCAATAAGAGCCACTTTAAGAGCAAGTGTGTTGAAAAAGAAATGACTGACTTTAATTAACAACAACTAGAACGGCTAATAACCTACCCTACTCATTTGCTATTTTATCTGGTTAGGTTATGAAGAGTAAAGACCTGCCTTTTTTTTCTAGGAGGAATCCTTCAAGGATAATGGCCTAATGGCCTAATGGGTGTGTGGGATTCTTACCGCACTAAAACCTTCCCTGCGGCCACCTTCAGCACAATAGAAGGGAGACTCCGGAAATGGGTTTTGCTACCGGTGCCCCCTGTGCTACGCCTATATGAGGCACGTTCCAGGAAGACTTTAGTGTCCCTGAACACCTTCCCGAAGCGAAAGCATATGGCGGCCCGGGACCACCGTAAGCCACCGTCATCCCTGAGGTCAAGGACAAAAAAGCAGTTTTACCTTTAAAAAAATACACGTAATAAGATATGCATAAGTAATACGATAAAACGGACAGGGTCTAACAAAACACATGAGAGCCCCGGGGAAATCCTGAGAATATATGGTCTCAGCTCAGGTGACCTCTATTACTTATTATTTATTCATGTTGTTTCAGTAAATAAATGTTATATACTGAAACTGAAGGGCTTGGCGTGCATCGATCGGTAGACTTAAAGCATGTCTTGTAAGGTTTTCGAAGGCGCGGTCAACCGTTTAACAATGGTAACTAATCTATTATAAGCAGACCTGACTTACTACCGAAGTTCCATTCAAGACAGGCTCTGTTTCTACTGGTTTTGTTAAGAGGAAATGCGGGCAGAGAAACTTTTGAAAATTAGGTATTTCAAGAAACAATTGCTGTCATTTTGCGAGCGCTCGGCCTCAAATAAGTGTGATAAGGACAACTGCAGCTCCGACTGAATAGCCTTAGTAAAAAAGTCACAATTCGAGGTTTGGCTCTCGACTATTTTCTCCTCCGAAACTGGACCAATTTCAAAGATATTTCATGAACTGAATAAAAATAATATGTAATGTGTTGCTATGTATTTTTTTTTCAATAATACTTACTACTTACTGCGCTGGCACAGCGACCCAAAATGTGTCTTGGCCTCCGAAACGAGAGAACGCCACTAACCGCGATCTTTGGCAATAATAGTTAGATCTTTTTTAGGGTTCCGTACCCAATGGGTGCTAACGGGACCCTATTACTCTCGCTAAGCTGTCCGTCCGTCTGTCTGTCACAGGGCTGTATCTTTGTAACAGTAATAGATAAACAGTTAAAATTTTCAGAGAATATGTGTTGCTATGAGGAGTATCACGACAAATACTAAAAACAAAAAAAAGTCTAGAACCAAAGGGGGTCCCCATAGAAGAAACATCCAAAAATATGCTTTTTTTTCATCGATTTTGTTCCTGCTCTATCTTCAAAACGGTAATACATACCAACGTGAAACTTGGTCTGATTATAGTGCATACTATGTAGTTTAGCAACAAATACTAAAAATAGGGCAAACATAGACATATTTGGTGGTACCTACGTAAGAAAGACATGCAAAAATTCACATTTTGCGTACGATCGTTGATGTCTTTTGATAAACTTACTAAATTAAATTAGTTTCTATGGGGTATCAGGTCGATGGGTGGTACGGAACCCTTACTGCGTGAGTCCGACTCACACCTGGCCGGTTTTTCAATAATAGTTTGTCAAATTCATACACTAGGCCTCTGTAGACAGCAGTCTAAATAGGCAATTTTAAGAATTTTTCAGGGCATCTAGAAATAATTTATCAACAAAAACGAACACATACAAAAATTTTACATTTATTTTACTATAAAAATCTTTGCTCTGGGGTTATAAACCAAAAAGAAAACAGTCGAGAACGTTTGTACGGAGAAAATACCACCCGCGTTTCCTCTGACGCTGACAACAGCCAAATATCCCAAATAGGCTTCTTATAAAAATATTTTTAGCTGTGTCTATTCAGTTTGTGGGAGTGAAAAAAACATGTTAATCTTGATCGTATATTCAAAAACACTATTGTGCTCAAAATACGTTTTCTTGAAGTTTTCTCTATACAAAAAAATTGTAAACTAACCTCTTAAAACATGCTTTAGAGCAAACAATCATTAGTTATTTACATTATAATTTTAAACATAATTATACACGTAAAAAAAAAAACCCTAAAATGAAACTAAACCTAAAGCTAAAAACTAAAAAAGAGCATCAAATTAAGAATACATAAAGAAAGCCAATAATCTAAAACATAGTAGTTTATGTTTTTCAAATAAGTTTATAGTTTTTTATTTTAAAAAAATATCGTTAATTTTCATTTAATTTGAGCGGCGCACCCTACGTCCCTCCTCTAGTTGCCTCTCTTTCAGTTTTGTAAAAAAGGACAGTGACCGCAGAGTTCTGATTTTATAGATGTTGTCAGCTTAAGAGGCCTTTCACGTTTCCCAGCCATCTCGCTCAAACTTTAACCCTTTTTAGGGCTCCGTAGTTCCTACTAGGAACCCTTATAGTTTCGTCGTGTCCATCCGTCTGTCCGTCTGTCCTAATCCTTTACAGCTTAATAACTTCTACAGTTATAAATGTAATCACATGTAATTTTGCTCAAAATAGTGTAGGTATAGATCTCAATTATAAAACTATAAAAAAACGTTGTTATGTATTTTAGGGGTGGCGCCCTTACATGTGAAATGGAGATGATTTTTTTTTTCGCTGAACCACAGGGTGTGGTAATTAAGTAGTACATACTTTCAATATAGCCCCGACCTAAAACGAAGTTACCTCACTAATAAACCAATAAATATTTAAGCGAATAGATTCGAAGTACACATCTATAATTCATAGTGCTATCGATCGCTAATCCAATATTAGTTTTTGTATGTCATATACCAAGCCATTAGTAATGTAATTACGTTCTTCAGCCTATATGTATAGAAGACAATGGAAAGGTCTTTTCAAAGTGGCTTTACTTTATAGGAAAAATGAAACAATGTATGTTATTGATTTTGATATTTTTAGTATGATGATGACACAGTTCAATAAAATACTTTCGTTTCTTCAGAGATTTTCAATTAAAATCTCCTAAAAACGACCACTGTCCTGGCAATCTGGCTTAATGCCAGAAGAAAATAATGATGGATCACAAGCTCAATGCCTTAAACCCCCAACTTATGCAAGTGTATGTATGAAGTGGTGACGCATTTAATGAACAGCATGGAGGTCTGCCCATCCTGAAAGGGTGTTAAAAAGTGAGCTTGAGTAAGACATTTACTCATTAACCACCTAGTTTCCAGATTGTTCTAATAAATACAATTGACTGCTGTGTTTCGCAGTGTTACATTGGCTCAGGCACTTAATAAAACAAAACGAAAACGTACCAAAATAAATAAATATAAATATTTTTGGGACATTTTTACACAGCACCATCTAGTCCCAAACTAAGCAGAGCTTGTGCTATGGGTACTAGACAATGGATATAATACTTACATACTTTTTTTTGTAAATACATACTTATAATACATAAGAAACACCCAGTCTAACACAAACACTTATGTTCATCACACAAATATTGTGTCCTGTGGGAATCGAACCCACAACCTCGTGATCAGCAGTCCGACCCTTGAACCAATAGACCACAGACGTAACGAGGCATTACTTTTTTTTCTCTGAGGAGGAAACCTTCAAAATGCTACCGGCCTCATGACAGAGGGACAGTGTGTGGGATTTTAACCCACTAAAACCCCCCAGCGGCCATCTTCAGCACAATAAGGAAGGGACTCCGGGAATGTGATATGCTTCCGTAGCTCGTTTTATGCTTCGCCCGTAAAGGCACGTCTTAGGAGAGACTTTTAGCCTCCCTGTACACTTTCCTGGTGCACATGGCGGCACGTGACCACTGCGTGCCACCACCATCCTAGAGGTCACTAAATGGACACTCCGAACCCCCACTCTGAACGCCCGTGACCTCAAAGGCTTCGCGCTTCAGTCCAGTGTCTATCGGGCGGGAGCGACGATAGCCCTAATGAGCTAGGTGCCGATACGGTTGCCTTTTCGGCGCCGCCTTCTGCGAGCAGGACTTGCCCTGTCTCGATCCCACTCCGCAGCCTCTTTCTGAACCATGATGGTCTCACAGAAAGAGGCCACTCCAAACTAGGCAGTCCTAGGAGTCCCATGTGTGCGTTATGTGATGCAGTTCAAAATGTTCTACTTTCACGGACAAGTAAGTATACCGAGATTGTCCTCCGTCTGCGTAATGCCTTTTAGTTTACTTCAGACAAACAGAGCCCCTAGCATGACTTTTTGGGATATCGTGTAGTTAACGTTATCGTATAGTTATCGACTTTGTATGGGATTGTGTAGTTCCAAATACGTACATGGTGGCGCTGGTAAAATTCCCATACAAAATTTGTCGGTAACTACACTACACGATAGCTCAAAAACTCATGCTAGAGGCTCAGAAATGAATAGTTACGTAGTGTCTTCATCAACATCATTAACTCAGCCTATCGCAGTCCACTGCTGGATATAGGTCTGTCCCAAATTGCACCACAACATTCGGTCCTCTGCCTTCCGCATCCAGTCCCCACCAGCTACTTTCATCAGGTAGTCGGCCCACCTGGCTGGGGGCGCCCTACACTGCGTTTGACGATTCGCTGTCTCCACTAGAGGACTCGTCTGCTCCAGCGGCCATCGGTCCTTCGACAGACATGGCCAGCCAACTGCCACTTTAGCTTACTAATCCTACAAGCTATGTCGGTCACTCCAGTTCTTAGTGTCTTATATAAATATAAATACGGAGTATAGACACTCAGACTGACAGTCTAGTGTCTAGTGAGAAAAAATATTAAAATCGTATTGGCAGTCTAGACTGCCAATACGATTTTAATATTTTTTCTTTTTTGTACCCTGGATTATAAATACACATAAAAATCTCATCCCTAATCCACTCTTCATAAAAAAATACACATAACAGCGTATCTTGTTGAACATGCATATCAAAACATTTTTCCTCGGGTACCATAGTACATATATTTGTACGTATACTCTCACTTTTAAATCCATGTATATCGACCTAGCGCCGAGTAATCTGCTTACCATCGTGTGGTGAAAGCGTAAAGGGAATTAGGTTAGACCAGAGGTGCTGCGCGATGACCTGTGACTAATACGACCCGGTATTGTAGTATACAGTATACATGTGTCTGTACGGTAGACTATACAACAATGTGTATAAAATGTTGGTATTCTTGCATTTCTGTTTGCGGTAAAGTAGACATGTAATATTTTATGTATTCGTTAGGAATTTTTTAACAGTGAGACTTCTTCATATTATCCACCTTGTTATAATAATCCAATCAATAAAATGTTAGTGAGCTTATTTTTACACTACTAAAGAACTTATGGTTTCTTAGCTAGCCAAAACACGTTCACTGCTGGACATAGGCATCCCCCAAGCATCGCTTACTTTTACTCATTTGAAATAAAAACTTTTGAATTTTATGCGGTCCATTTTAACAGGGTCAAATTATCTATTATCAGTTTCTTCTTCATATCAATATATGAAGAAGTTTTTATTGCAAATGAGTAAAAGTAAGCAATGCTTGGGGGATGCCTATGCCCAGCAGTGAACGTGTTTTGGCCGAAATGATGATGAAGCAAAAGTACATGCTCTTAGTCGAGAATTTTGTTGCACGATTCCAAAATGTAGGTTCTATGGAGAGGAACGGACAAGAAACTCCATGGATACTCTTATAAATACATAGGGTTACAATGGCAAGGTATTAGCCGGCTAAGAAACCATAAGTTCTTTAGTAGTGTAAAAATAAGCTCACTAACATTTTATTGCTTGGATTATTATAACAAGGTGGATATTATGAAGAAGTCTCACTGTTAAAAAAATCCTAACGAATACACAAAATATTACATGTCTACTTTACCGCAACCAGAAATGCAAGAATACCAACATTCTATACACATTGTTCTATAGTTTATACTGTCTATACTGCTTATAATATCCATGTATGTAATACTTACCACTTATTTTTTGAGCCATAAATATGTACTAATATCAAATTGAATTACACCAGCAAAACTTAATACGCCATAATTGAATGGTCTACAAGTAAATACAGGCCATTAGGACGTCGTCGTTCCAACCGAACTGCGGCTATTACTAATAGCTTCATACGTAGAAAACACCCGATATTAAGTAATACAAATGGAAAATACACGTTAAAAGTTTTATTGAGGTCATTATAAAAGGCCGAGGTAGGAAAAAATTGATTTCAAGTGTAGATTGACCTATCACGAAGGATTTTCTCAAAGTGTAGATTGAGAAGTCTAAAAAAACGCATAAATGCAACTCATGCATGCAGACAGATACATAAATACAACATAACATAACATCACGCCTGTATTTCCCCGAAGGGGTAGGCAGAGGTGTAATATTACACCCACATTTCGCCAGTTATGTTATATTCCCAAAAATAGGGGGCGAGCCTATTGCCACTAACCGGGCACAAATCCAAACTCCGGGCTGCTACTATAATATAGAATTTCCTAATGAAAAAACCCAACAACACTTTGCCCGACCACAAAAACTACACACTCACACACACACACACTACACACACACTTAGCCCGATACATAAATACATACTTATAAATATAAGCTTGTGGACATACATCGCTGAACACACCCTTACAGATTATTAAATTTTTGTGCAGTAAGCGACTTAATATAGTTATGAGGAAATGTAGGCTGAGAGACTTTTGAAAATTAAGTCCCGTTAGCACCCTTTGGGTACGGGACCCTAAAAAGCACGCGTGCGTTATAAGCTCCATTATGAACCTAAAAGCGATGCAATAAGAGCCATTTTACGAGCAAGTGTGTTGAAAAATACATTATAAGCAGAAGTTACCGCTTATTTCGAGATGGGTCATCTGCTTCAGCACTTCTTCCGTCAGAAAAGAAATAATTATGTTCATAATTTTTATACAAATTCAATTAATTTGCCGTGTGTACTGTGTATAGATTACATGTGTGTGTATTACAACCTAAACATTCCCAATATTTATGTTTTACATATAATTTTACCACCCTCTATTTTTTATTGATCTAAAGACCTGATGATTGTGGATTGTTCTACAATGGAACCTAGAACGCCTTTGTTCAACGTTTTATTGAAAAGTGCTCGGAATTTTTCTCGTTTTTCCAAAGATATCTCAATAGTACTTCAAATGAAAAGTTCTCGCCCTGGATATTCTGAAAAGGATAACAAATAGAGCATGCATACCATCGGTATCAATACAGTCGGAATGTATTGGAGTGGCATCGGTTCTACCTATAGTATTGTCACAGTCTAGCCACTCCAAACAGTCGTCCAACGCGAAAGTTAAGCGTCCCAATCTGCCTTCAAAACTGTCAAACAATGTCCCGAGTTGCCTTTAAAAACAGTCAATGTCAATTTTCGTTGAACTACTGTATGAAACATATAATACACTGTGGTATTATATTTACTGTGGTTTCTATATACATTATATTGGAAAGCCTACATCGATTGGGTCGTGACCAAAGCTTCTAACAATTTTACCATCCCACTTTATAATATTTGTACAATAGCATACCATTTACTATCGTACCATAAAGTGGGATAGTAGGTACAGTCAACGATACAGTAGTAACACTTGAATTACGAAAACCGCCCTTACTGCTCACGACATAAAAACGCTGTCAAGGTTAAACTGTTACTACTGACCAACTACTGACGTGTTGTCGACTACATACGTGTTAGTTTTAATTATTTGGAACTGTCAGGACCAAATTGTTATTTGGTACTCCTGGGTTCCATTACGTCGGCTGTCGGACCTATAGAATGTCATTCCTACAAAGTGTACCAACCCGCCATTGAACAACCCCACATAAACTATTTAGCTGTGACATCCGACTCTGTCATCGCATTTCAACAAAAGTGTTGGTCCACATTGTAAACAAGGTCTTATACCTACTTTACCTGCTAAAATGCCAAGTTCTTTTGACTTTTTTTACACAAATAAATTAAGCACTCGTGCTTACTAAGGCCCTCGATTGCTCAGATTTATGAATAATTATCAAGAAAAGTAATTCATCATCAGCCCATTACTTTCTGACTGCTGGGCAGGGGCCTCTTCTCAAAATGAGAAGGATTTAGGTCTTAATCCACCACGCTGGCCTAGTGCGGGTTGGTGGACAAAAAAGTGAAGAAAATAAAACCATTAGGTTAATCAATCGTCCGTGTGGTGCCGGACGTAAAGAATTCCACCACCCTTATCTCCTCTCATGGGTGTCGTAAAAGGCGACTAAGGGATTCACCAGAGGATGGGCAGCAGCGTTCTGAGTATTTAACCAACCAACTGCGATCGCCAACCCGCCTGCCAAGCGTGGCGATTATGGCATATCCCCCCAACATACAGATGCTTGGGAGAGGCCTATGTCCAGCAGTGGATATCTTTCGGCTGAAATGATGATGATGATGAGATTAATCAATTGTCTACCTATTAGTCTAAACTAGCAGTTAAAATAATTTAAATTTTAGGAAAAGATACAGTAGGTATACAGATACGGTATAACGTCAAAAATTACGTCTAGTTTTTTTGCCGTTTCTATTATTAATTCCTAAAGTAGGCGTTATTTAGATTTTTGGCATAAACTAATAGTTTGATTAATCTTAACATTTCATGTTTAACTTATTTGTAATTAATATTTTTATTACTTTTCTGAGTAATAAATAATTTATAAATCCGTGCGACCTTGAGTCGTTCGTCAGGGGAGCGCTTTAAGAGAAACATCCTGCAGTGAAATTTTGGCTAGATTTTTACCTACATTGTCTTTTTTTACCCACCTACCTAGAAAGGAAAAAAAACGAAACTTTTTCTTCTCCTGAAACGCTAATTTCATCAAGGATGATGAAATTAGCATTTTAGGGAAAACTGACAACTGAAAAACACAAAATCTTTTGTTTATTATGGTGTCAATCGCATATACGTTGATAGGTTTTGTTTTTTCAAAAAATACTTTTGGTATTCTAATAAAAACTAGGTACTTTTCTTCGTCATAATTTCAACGCAAAAAATCGGCATTATAGGTGCCTATAACTACCAAAATATTGCGAAATTTCAAAAAAATAAAACCTATTAGCATAGTTTTTCACGGTGTAGATAACATATTCAAAAATTATCAAAATCAGATAACACTGAGGGTACGCCACTGGTCAAATTTCTTTGTCCAATCTCTTTGTACAATCCAAATTTCTTTAATTATCAGTGTTATAATATAATACATACAACATTTGATGAACATCATCCAATTTCTTTGATGAAAGTCACATTGGACAAAGAAATTTGACCAGTGCATACTACCCTTAGGGTTGGGAATCCTTTGGCGCATTTTATATGGACAAAAAGGTGGTATACTCTACTGGAAGTTATTCCTTCAGAACCAATCATCGACCTATATTGAAGCAAATCTCTTTAAAGTAACACTTAACGAAATCTACCGAATAACGATAAAACAGCCCATACTTATCAATACGCAACAAGCGTGATCTCAAGGGGGTGTTATATGTTGTCCGTAGCCATAAACACTCGGAGCCATCGTAAAATACCGCTCAGTAAATCTTGGATTAGCCTCCGCAACATAATGTGCCATTTATTTAGGACGGTAGTTTAATTGCTCGAGCTGACTGTTTTTTAGGGTTCCGAAGTCCTACAAGGAACCCTTATAGTTTCGTCATGTCCGTCCGTCTGTCCGTCTGTCCGTCTGTCCGTCTGTCCGTCTGTCCGTCTGTCCGTCTGTCCTAATCCTTTACAGCTTAATAACTTCTTCAGTTATAAACATAAGTAAATGAAATTTTGTAAAAAAATAGTCTGCATATAGATTTCAATTTTAAAAGAATAAAAAAATAGTTTTTACGTTCTTTAGGGGTGGCGCCCATACATGTGAAATGGGGAAAAAAAAATTTTTTCGCTGCACCCCAACGTGTGGGGTATCATTGAATAGGTCTACTAAAATGAAGGTAATGTTTCATACATCACTTTTTTATCAGGTGTACCATCTGTGAAATATAGCCCGCCAAAGTGGCTTGCAATGTGTCCCCCCCCCTGCCATTTCTAAACTATGCAACGTAGAAACTTATAATCTTCCACATTGATAGACATTTGTGAAAACTCTCTTTTAAAATTATTTCGAGTATATTGTGATTATAATTTTTGGAGTTATAGACAGAGAACTGAAAAATACTTAAAACGTCCTAGTTCAAAGGTCATTGACCTTAGAGAAAAATTATCATGGCAAATAATGCTCCTTTAGCTACTTTCTATTTGAAAAAATCACAAAAAGTAACTTTGACATCAATCAGACTTCTTAAATTTGGCTTCTTGAATTTATCGCTAGATGGCGCTACTAACAACACGCTCTGAGTCGCGAATGCTGCCGATTATTGCAAAAACTAAAATAGCCGTGATTAATATTCGATTTGATTCGTTTGTACACCTACAAGGAACCCTATAATACTGAGCATGGCCCGACATGCTCTTGGCCGGTTTTTTACACTGGAATGATAGTCCAGTGAAATTATATTTTCACTTCGGAAAAAGTCATGGAAAGCTGGATTCTGCGCTGAAAAAAAATATTGTTTAATAATATAATAAATAAATTTTATTTATTTCAGGCAAATCCACCCATAGTTACAAGTTACAGTCATTGCAGTTATAATAATACCAATAATATAAATAAAAATTAAAATAAATTAAATTTGTTTAAATTTAGCCAAACTTTAACAACCTGTAACTGACTGAGACTGAAACTGACTATAAAACTATTATAACTAAACTAAAAAAAAAAATCGTGATATTTTGATATTTATAGGTATGTATAGTTTTCCTAAATCAAATTAACTTTAATAACGCTTTACCAAATTGATTGTTAAGCTAAGCTCTAATTTTTTTTTCAGTGTGGTATATAGCTTTTTATTGTGTGCAGTATAGATATAAGTATATGTGAATCAATATTTATTACATACATACATAACCAGCCCATTACTGTCCCACTGCTGGGCACGGGCCTCTTCTCATTATGAGAAGGCTAAGGCCTTATTCCACCACGCTAGCCTAGTGCGGGTAGGCGGACTACACACACCATTGAGAACTGTATGGAGCACTCTCAGGTGTGCAGGTTTCCTCACGATGTTTTCCTTCACCGTTAAAGCAAATGACAATCTAGTGATAGCCTAGCGGTTGAACGCTTGCCTTCCATGCAGGAGGGTGTGAGTTCGATCCCGGCCCGCACCTCTGGCTTTTCGAGTTCATGTGCGGATATATTAGATTAATATTTATTAGGTACATATAAAACCTCAATACCTATGAAATAAATGCTATCTATTCTATCCTAAATTAAATATCAAAAGTCTCCATCAATCCGAGTGCCGCTGACTGCCGCTACAGATTTTATGGGGTCAAAAGTCTCGAAAAACGGTTTATTGTGAAATCTCGAAAACGATCACTTTTATAGAAAAAAATATGTCGAGGATCAAAGTAGCTTAGGAAAAAAAAGAATTGAATTGAAAGAGTCACATCTTCGCTTTTCTTAGTTTGTAATTTTTTTGATCGAATTGCACTGGAAGGAAATTGGTACACAATAGGAAAATTATAAGCATGAATGGATTATACCAATGATAGTGGGGTACTGTGTACATAATTTGCTTTTAAAATAAGAATAATAAGACATGTGAGTCTTCAAGAAAAGAGCATACTCTTTTTAAAAGGTTGTCAACGCATCGGCGACTCCCAGGTGTTGCGGATGTCCAATTGTCCATTGGCGGCGGAGATTGCTTACCATCAGGTGACCCGCATGCTCGTTTGATAGATGTATAGAATATTCTTTATTGTACACTATTAACAATTAATTAATTAATTGTTTGCCCTCCTATGTTTAAAAAAAACTCGGAAACGAAGCTCGCGGATAAAGTTCTAGACTACGTTACCACTCGTTTAACTCTGACAATAGTTTCAAGGTTATGGCCACCCCACTAACAGATCCGGGGTTTCAAACCTACTTTGTTTGAAAAATCTTCTGCTGTATTCTAAAGTACGCGAACTAAGTACATTTGACAAAGAAATGAAAACAGTCATTAGATAGTTTTCATTTTATTTCGTAGTTTTGGTCATGACCTCCTGCTCTACAGGTTGACTGGTTGAACTAGGGACTTATTGAAGGAGGTTGTTGAGTACTAGATTCTCGTTCCAAATATGTATAAAAATTATTACGTTACATTACGTTTTACATTTTATATTTGCTCTATCACTCAAAGGTTTCATTTCATTTCATTTATTTCTTTGCAAACATGGGTAGTTATATAAAGATCTTATCAACAATTATAGTTCTCCACATTCATTCGTTTCGTTCTTAATTATAGTTTGGTTTGCTGGTAGAAAACTCAATTATGAGTTAAGCTCGCCTTTGTACATGTAATTTCAAAACTATTATGTATTATTGTGATTTTCTTGTGTGCAATAAAGAGTAAGAATAAGAAACTGGCCAAGTGTGAGTCGGACTCACACAGTAAGTGTTCCGTACCACCCATCGACCTGATACCCTATAAAAACTGATTTAATTTACGAGAATTCATCAAAAGACATCAACGCACCGTGCGCGCAATATGAATTTTTGCATCTCTTTCTTACGCAGGTACCACCACATATGTCTATGTTTGCTCTATTTTCTGTATTTATTGCTAAACTAAATAGTATGCACTATAATCAGACAAAGTTTGACGCTGGTAGTTAGTAGTAGTTATAGTTTTGATGATAGAGCAAGACAAAATACGTTGAAAAAATGCATGTTTTTCAAGGTTTCTTTTATGGGTTCCTTGTATCCCTTTGGTTTTAGACTTAATTTTTATTTTTAGTGTTTGTCGTGATAGGAGTAGCAAAACATATTCTGAAAAAATTTCAACCGGCTACCGTTCAAAAGATACAGCCCCTGTGACAGACAGACGGATGGGCGGACGAACGATCGGACAGCGTAGCGAGAGTAATAGGGTCCCGTTTTGGCACCCTTGGGGTATGGAACCTTAAAAATGGCCCCTTAATTTTTGAAATATTTTCCAATCGATTTCATCAGTAACTATTAACACTATTCCACGCTTACAAATCAAAGTTTCATGCAGTGAGGTGATGCACTGAGCACGGCAGTGTCCATCAATCGCAATTTCCACCCTCTCCGCCTTATGTACTAGCCAGCAGACCCATAGACAGTCAGAGCTTGCGCGAGTATTTTTGCTGCAGACCCCTAGACAGTCAGAGCTTGCGCGAGCATTTTTGCTGCAGACCCCTAGACAGTCAGAGCTTGCGCGAGTATTTTTTCTGCAGACCCCTAGACAGTCAGAGCTTGCGCGATCATTTATGCTGCAGACCCCTAGACAGTCAGAGCTTGCGCGAGTATTTTTGCTGCAGACCCCTAGACAGTCAGAGCTTGCGCGAGTATTTTTGCTGCAGACCCCTAGACAGTCAGAGCTTGCGCGAGTATTTTTGCTGCAGACCCCTAGACAGTCAGAGCTTGCGCGATCATTTTTGCTGCAGACCCCTAGACAGTCAGAGCTTGCGCGAGTATTTTTGCTGCAGACCCTAGACAGTCAGAGCTTTCGCGAGTATTTTTGCTGCACACCCCTAGACAGTCAGAGCTTGCGCGAGTATTTTTGCTCCTATACGCGTGATTTATCGCGGAATATTTTTATCAACATTTTCTTTTTAATTATGTATATGCATGTTCTACTATATTGTTGAATATGTCCCTTGTTCACTCAGTCATGCTGTATATCTATTCATTTGGTAATTTTTAGGGTTAAGTACCCAAAGGGTGCCAAACAAGGCCCTATTACTCTCGCTACGCTGTCCGTCCGTCTGTCTCACAGGGCTATATCTTTTGAACGGTAATAGGTAGCTGGTTGAAATTTTCTCAAAATATGTGTTGTTATGACCCCTATCATAATAAATACTAAAAATAAAAAAAGTCTATAACCATACAAGAAACCGCGAGAAACATGCATTTTTTTCAACGTTTTTGTTCCTACTCTATCATCAAAACGGTAATACATACAAGCATCAAACTTGGTCTGATTACAGTGCATACTATGTCGTTTAGCAACCAATACTAAAAATAGGACAAACAGATATATGTGATAGTAACTGCGTAAGAAAAAGATGCAAAAATGCATATTTCGCGCACGGGGTGTTGATGCCTTTTGATAAGCTCT
The DNA here is from genome assembly GCA_949699075.1 of Asteroscopus sphinx. Lineage (NCBI taxonomy): Eukaryota > Metazoa > Arthropoda > Insecta > Lepidoptera > Noctuidae > Asteroscopus > Asteroscopus sphinx. The sequence goes on from OX453003.1 coordinate 30,886,730, forward strand.
CCTAAATTGAACCAGTTTAAATGGGGTATCAGGTCGATGGGAGATACGGAACTCTTACTGCGTGAGTGCGACTCGAACTTGGCAGGTTTTTCTTCAATCTATGACACAATTTTCGTAGGAGAGATGGAGACCCGAATTCATAAAACATGCAGTTAATTTCAAATTATGCATATTTTATTGTACGTAGGTACCTATTTTAATGATAATATTTGCTTCATCAAAACTACACCTACATTTTCATAGTAAGTAATAGTAACACCCGGAAGAGCAACTAAATGGAACCCCCTAACCCATTAGAGAACTTTTTAAGCGTAGAACTTTTAACTAATGCCTAGCCGAAACCGCTTCGTGTTAACACTATAGGGCTGGCACGGAAAGAAAACCATATTTCCTGTTTATGTATGATGTTTAAAACAGAGGAAAGGCCGAAATTCAGGAAAATCTTATCACTAGATATATACTTTTGCCAAGTGTGGGTAAAATATGAAGGTGGCGTAGGTAGAAATTAAAGTGTTTAATGTAACCGTTTTTAGATATTTTTTGAGCTTGTAAATAACAGCAACCTATTAATCGACTAATAAGACACTTGCCATCTAACAATATTCAACATCTGCAAAGATAAATACTAAAAATATACCGCACATAAGAATTGTATTGTAAGTAAGTAGGTACCTACCTAATTTATTTGTGTTTGCTATAAGTTCTGTTAAATAAATAAATTACTTATATATAGTAAAGACCACAGAAATAGATAGAACGGCCATGAGGGCAGGGCGCGCGTGGCAACACCATGCAGGATATTTCAAAGCCTTTCTCAGCACGTCTCATGACTTGTTTCTATAAATACTGTTACAAAAATGCCTTATTGTGCTGTTTCTAGCTGCAGAAACAAAAGCTGTAAAGTACATTTGATTCAATTTTTTTTTTTTAATGTTGATTTCATATTTAAGGCGTAGTTTGTTCGGAAAGTTGCCACGCATGAATCGCAAGTAAAATTGTGATTACAACCATTCTATCTATTTCTGTGGTAAAACAAATAATAATCGCGATACTACTAATAATAATAAACAATCAGTAGCCATGAAACAAACTTTACGGTAAATTCCTGTTCGTTGACCTTTCCCGAAATGGAAACGTAATGAAAATAAAATTTGAACAGTAAACTCGAAGTAATCTATGTTTGTGACTTTTGTTTGTTTAATTGTGGTAATTAATGTTTCTGTTGGTGGTATTATCTCTATTTTACTCAAGAAGCGATTACGCAACAAACAAAGGTCATTTAATTTAAAAAAAATAAGAAATAGTATATAAATCGATACGAATGGGATTTTTTCGAATGGGTTTTTTTCTTTTAATAAAACTATGTAATTAGGTAGGTAGTAAAAATAAAAATACATAATCATAATAGGACATGTCGTGGTGTAAATAAATATGTAAATATTAGACAGCCGCGTTACCAACCTGCTGATTGGCTAATACTATTAACAGACATCCTATATTTCACACAGACTTTATCTACAATACTTACAATTTAAACCACGGATAAAATTGAGACCCCAACCATAAATTCAAAATTCCTTTACTCATCCATATTTATGTAATACCTATCATGCTGCCAAAAAAACAAGATAACTCTTATCGACAACCCTGCAGTCCCCTACAGGGTAAATAGGGGAGTGACGCGGACGGCGGCATTTCCCTGACTGTTTGCACTATAGCCGTTGCCTCGAGCAAATTATTTTTATGTTTGTTTGTTGCCACTAAGCCAGCCCCTGTTTGATTGGGTACCTTCAAAGGGATTTAGATCTTTAATGGGATCATGTGGGATTACGAGAGTTAGAAATAAAAGGGCTTGAAATGTGGCTTGTAAATTTTTATGTAACAAAACTTCCTTTACAATTATAAGGTCATAACTGTAATTTTTGTTTGTCGTTAGCAATCTTCCATTATACAGGGTTATTTTTAATTCAATAACCCTGTATAATGCCTTTAGCATGACCGTACTCATCAATTTTAACAACTTTTACTTTGGGACCACGTTTTGGTCAAGTCCACGCAATATTTTCTATATACGGACGGAGGTTTTTCTTTCAAAGTGATGAGTAGTCTTCCCTCAAAGAGTCTTCTTCTGTCGTATCAACATGAGCTACATATAATGATAATAGCTCATGTCTTGGTGTAAATATTAGCCAGTCAGCAGATTGGTAGCGCGGCTGACTATCCAGGGTGCGCCGGACGATCAATTAAATATCGTCGCTCGTGGAGGATCTTTAAAGGGTAATTGGTGAACTAATACTAACCCTCTTAGATATTATTCTAAATGGATGACTCATCAATGGCAACGCCTGGAAATTAGAACTCATTTTCAGCTCTTTGTTTTTTGTTAATTTAATTAGATAATCTTTTTTTTGTCACGGTCATATTGACTTATAAGAAGATAAGTTGAATAAGTTTGGGAGACCAAAAAGTAAAACTATGCCTAAAATATCTTTCTTAAATAAGCATTGAAAAAGGACAGAAAATATTTAGAACTGTCAAATTGTCTATGCCCTTGTAATTTGGGGGGAAATTAATCTTGACCTAAATTGCGATAGTGACTAAATTCACGTTGAAAACATGCAAGAAGACATTGCCAAAGTTCCATTAAAGCCCAGCCTATGGATGTTATGAATAAAAGATGATGCCCACCATATACAATTCCATGAGGGTAATGTGTTGCAATCTATTTTATTAAACGAACAGTATTCCACAGATGTTTAATTCATTAAAATATTAACTATTTTGAGGTTATGTTTTCATTATTAAAGTTATGACAAATAAGTGGTTAATAACTTCTTAGGTTTTCGCGATCACTACACATTATAATAAAACAAAGTTTAACCGGATTAAATTGCGTATATTATTTAAATTGGTTTCCCTGACGTTTCGAAAGCTTTGCAGCATTTCGTGGTCGCAGGTAGACTAAGATGACAAGCGTCATCTTGATGCGTGCATCGAAACGATTTTAATTAATAATATTGTACGAGAGTTTTTTTTTTTTTTTTTAGAAATATTTGTAAAGACGCTTGTCATCTTAGTCTACCTGCGACCACGAAATGCTGCAAAGCTTTCGAAACGTCAGGGTAACCAATTTAAATAATATACGCGATTTAATCCGGTTAAATAAGTGGTTGCCTAGCAACTAAATAGTTTTACTTTTCTATTCCTATAGATGTGAAGTTGCTAATAAGAGATTGGCTACCTTTAACAGTGGTACCAACATATTTTTCACTAAACCATAGAGTACAAATGGAGTATCATAACCAACTCACGTTATTATTGTGTTGATTAACACTTTAAAATAAAAAATGTTTACTGTGCTGTCCGCATTACATACAAAGCAATTGTCGTATATTTTTTATCTTTGTGTCTATTCTTAGCAATGTCAACATGTCATGTCATGTCATGTTTACAGGACTAAAATCTTCTGCCCTTTTCCAATGTTTTATTTTAGAACAACGTTTAGAACAATGTTTTTTTTTTTGGTTTTTTTTAACTGGCGAAATGTGGGTGTTTTATACACCTCTGCCTACCCCTTTGGGGAAATACAGGCGTGATGTTATGTTATGTTTGTTTATTATTTTAGAAATAGACAGTGAGACTAAATTAGGTAAATAGTCTAGTTTCATGAACAACAAAATCAACACTACTGCTTACTTACTGAAGGCCGCTAGCCAATGTTTGCTTACCACTACACCTCATATGGCCTACAAAATGTTCCACCATATTACTACCATATACCTACCATTTCACAACATTGTAGGGCGGCGCCCTAACTGCGTCAGTTTACTGCTCAGAAACCAAAGGTTAATGGCGCTCGTCAAATACTTAATAACCGCTCGTTATTAGTGGAAATTTTACTGATATTGTTAGTTAATGTTATTTAATAGTGATAAAATATATGGGAGTAGGAGTTTCTGCTATAAATTCACTAATCCATTAACAGAGTAGGTGGAAGGAATGTTTTTTTATACAATGTAAATAAAAATAAATATCTTCGGGACATTTTTACACAGCACCATCTAGTCCCAAACTAAGCAGAGCTTGTGATATAGGTACTAGACAATGGATATAATACTTACATACTTTTTTTTTGTAAATACATACTTATAATACATAAGAAACACCCAGACCAACACAAACACTTATGTTCATCACACAAATATTTGTGTCCTGTGGAAATCGAACCCACGACCTCGTGATCACCATATGTCCCTGTCATGTGGTAAATACACTCAATTTTATCGATAAAAACACCCTACTTGTGGGGTCCAATCCCAACACCCTCAGTATTTGACTTACCTACTTAGACATCTGCATAATCTAACAATCATAACTTAATACCTAAGTCACACAGAGGTGTAAATTGAATGTTTTTTGAAAATTTATAGCATGTACTATGAAAAAAAAAATTCAACTGTCATGCAAAACTTAAGTTACCCTTGTAATAAGTAAATCATGAAAGTGAAATTTTAAACAATTTTACACATTATTTTTACATTTTCTAAAATATTACAAGAACTCTAAGAGTACAAATTTGTCTTTTAAGTGTTGTTTTGTTAATTCTTTAATGTGTCTACACATTGTTAAAAAAATCACAACTCTGTCGCTTAAAAAGGCCCTGCGCACGCCTTCCGTATACATAAACATTAAAAAAAAACATAAGACATAAAAAAATACACACACACAAATATTTTTTTAGAAATATCTGTAAAGACGCTTGTCATTTTAGTCTACCTACGACCACGAACACTGCAAAGCTTTGTTTCCCCCATAGAAGCACGTGACTACCACGTACTGCTTTCCTCACCGGAGTCGCTTAATAGACGCCTCGAGTCCCCCCACTCTTAGCGTAGTGCGGGTTGGCGGTCTACACATACCATCGAGAACTGTATGGAGTACTCTGGAGTACTCCATACAGTTACTTTCCTTACAACGTTTTCCTCCACCGTTGATGCGAGTGATAATCGAAAAAGCCAGAGGTGCGAGCTGAATTTGAACTTACACCCTTCTGTATGAAAGGCAAGTGTTCAATCACTAGGCTATTACGCCAAGCAACAATCTAACAAAATATAGCAACGACCGTGCTCATACAAGTCAGTAATACCAATTAACAGCGTGCCACCAAATCCACTTACATATCTGCCCATCTTCTAACCAGCTAAGCTTCAACAACACCATTACCCTGTCTCTAGGATAGCTGAATTCCAAACGACCCTGGCAGATTGCCAGGACCATAGCCCTTAGCAAACATCGCTCTTGCATATACGTAAATAAAATATGATGTAGGAGTATATTGCTTTCGGAGCAATATAACGAAGATTTTTTCCGCAATTTTACTATGTATTTATTTTTCTGTATCCAAAGGGCGCCAACGAGACCATATTACTCTGCCTACTCCGTCTGTCCGTCTTTCTGTCATTGGGCTGTATCTTTTTAACCGTAAAAGGTAGCCATAGCCAGTGGAAATTATCACAGAATACGTGTGTTGCTATGGTCTCTATCATGGCATGTGCAGTTTAACAAAGCAATTAGTATACAGGGTCAAATTATGAAAATTAAATCGATTTCAAAAAGAAATTAACAAGGGCCTACAATGTTTTTGAGGTCGGTGGTCGGTGCCAGCAAAGCCATCGCTTATAAAACATCAAGAAACGAACGACCTAAAAAAATATATTACTTTTTCGTCATAATTTTTAGTTTAAAGTAAAAACTGGAATATTTACCAGAAGCGAAGTGTGAATATTTTCAGAAGGGAAGCCGAAGGTACCAAAAATCCTAAAATAGCTAAGACCACACTTTAATAAAATAAAAAAACAACTTTTAATTTAATTTATATTCTTTTTTTGTACTTTAGAACAATAAATAAGCATAGCCACGTCGTTGATCTGTATTTAAGCAATTCCTAAAGGGAAGCCGGTGGGTATCGTGTTCTATGGACCCTTCGCTACTGCTATTTACTATGATTGTTATGATTGATAGCCAACAAAACCATGCTACTCCGTGTACAAACCAGCGCTGACGCACACACCATGCACCTGAGGATTTTTTTTTTTTCGTAATGCTTACTGGACGATGCCAAACATGTGTACTGAGAGCGGTGAGCACGGTTTGAGGTGCATGTGTGTGCGTGAGCGCTGGTTTGTACACGGAGGAGCACGGCTTCACTATGATTGTTCGCAGTACTTCGTCTAGGAAAACTCTACTAAAATCCAAAATTCCCCAGTTTTCCTCACGAAACGGAATGAAAACGAAAAAACAATAGAGTAATTTGTATAAATTTCCAATTCATTAAACGCTGGGTGTTCGTAGCTCGCGTGATAAGCGGCGATTTGTACCATTTTCCCTTTCAACCTTCACCGGAGACAAAGGGCAATTCCAGACCACATGAAATGGGAATTGAAGTTTTATTTATTTGTGAACGAACTCTCGAAGGAATGAGCTTTTAAGAAGCTCGGAGTAGCGTATATTGAAACTACATGTAGAAAAAGGTCGTCTATAAAAAATCTAAAAAAAAAAACAAATGTTTTTTATTTCAAATAAACCTAATTACAGGCACTTTTGAAACGTCAAGCTCTAGTTGCACGGTTCCAAATTGTGGGTCCTATGGAGAAGAACCGGCAAGAAACTCCATAGATAAACTCTTTTTAAAATAGGTTATTGTTTATTACATCAAATTTATTCAAATAATGTGAGTATAATGTAGGTTAATGCCAGAAATAAACAAGAGTTTCAAAGTGAGAATATTGCCTTTTGATATAAACGTAAAAAGAGTTGCCATAGTACGTGGGACACTCAGAAAGTTTTGCGAAACTAAAAAAAATTGTTCTATACGTACATATATTTTTATCAAATCTTTTCAAAGTACTTTCCACCAGCCTCTATACAAAGATTCATGCGCCTAAACCAGTTTTCAAAACACTTTTTCCAGTCCGCCGCAGACACCTCGTTTACAGCCTGCTCGAACGCAGCCAGCGCATCTTCCGGCGACGAAAATTGTATCCCTTTGAGCTGATTTTTTATTTTTGGGAATAAAAAGAAGTCACACGGTGCTAGATCAGGGCTGTAAGGAGGGTGACCCAGGAGTTTGACTGGCGTGCTGTCCAGGAAGTCCCTCGTTTTGAGTGCGGTGTGCGCAGGTGCATTGTCGTGGTGGAGCAGTAGCCCGCGGAGCCCTGTGTTTGGTCGCTTGTTGCTTATAACAGAGAAAACTTCTGGCAAACATTTGGTAGTATACCATTCGGCATTAATGCTTCTTTGATCCCGTAAGGGAATTGATACCAAGTGGCCAGTCAAATTAAAAAAGCTAGCGATCAAAATCTTACCCCCGCTTCTAGATCGCTTCACTTTGGTAGGCGTTGGCTCATTTTGAAACACCCAAACAGTCGACTGGCGCTTGGTTTCTGGGTCGTATTGATAAATCCAGGACTCATCACCTGTAACGATGTCGTATACACGCCGAGACGAGCCTGCTTCAAATTTGTTAAGCATATCACGGCACCATTCCACCCGGGCCTGCTTCTGAGCATCGGTGAGGTTGTGCGGCACCCAGCGTGATACTATCCTCCTCACGCGAAGATGGCTGTGTAGAATCTCGTGAACGCTTCCCGATCCAATCTTCAATATGTGTTGAATCTCCTGATATGTAATTCGCCTATTGTCTTGGATTAAATTTTTCACTGCTAGCACGTTTTCTTCGGTAACAGCCGTCAAAGGGCGACCGCTTCTTTCGTCATCCCCCAAAGTTGGTCGACCGCGCTTGAATTCGTTATACCAACGATACACGGTTGCCTTGGAAGGGCCTTCATCCATGAATGCCATTTGAAGTCTATCGTACGATTCATCCGGTTTCAGGCGACACTTGAAATCGTATAAAATCATAGCTCTAAAATGTTCCCGGCGCAGATCCATATTTCAGTGAGACACAATACTTTGAATTAACTCGCAAAAAATGTGGAGGGAAATTTTGAAATTGGAACTTACTTATTTTTACTTATAAATAATCATATTTTCGAAAAACATTATAACTGGCCAGTCTCCCATATATAAAAACTTTTTTTCGCAATACTTTCTGAGGGGCCTGGTATATAGGAGCTGACCTGTCCCGACAGACGGCACCCGTTCACGAGCATGACGCGAGCATCAGCTATCGCTTAACTCAACCATATTGAAGGGAACTTTACGACCCGACACTAACGCCACCATCAGCATGACATTTAAGTGAGGAAACTAAAACTAGCCTATACCCGCGACTTCATCCGCGTGAATGTCGTTTATCGCGCATCCCTCGGAAACTGTTCATCTTCCCAAGATAGAAAGTAACCTATATGTTAATCCGGGTTATGTTCTATCTGTATGCCAAATTTCATTAAAATCCATATAGCAGTTTTTGCGTGAAAGAGTAACAAACATACAGCCGCCAAATAGTGATGCTTACATTGCTGTTTCGATCTGAAGGGTACACTGCCGGTGAAATTACAATCACATGAGACTTTCCATCTTCATGTCTCAGCTTGGCGAACCGACTTGCGGTACCATTTAGGCAACAGCCAGTTATTATTAGGCTGGTTTATTGCAGTTGTTATGGGCAAAGGTAACCGGTTAACATCAGGTGGACCTTTAGCTCGTTTCGCCATTCTATAATATAAAAAAAACATCCTGAAAAAACATCCAACATGCTGAGTTGGTGACCCTTTTGGCATGGGCATGCCCGGCAGCAACTTCATGTTTTACTTATATCTATTTTAGTACTTTATTTAATGTTATTGTTGTGCTGTCACTGTCCTGTGCCAAATAAAATCTTTCTTTCTTTATTTCTTTCTTTCTTTATCCTCACAAACTTTCACGTTTATAATATTAGTAGGAAGGATATTGATTTATATTATTTATTCTCTTAACAGACTTTCATCATAATTTCAGCCCATTTCCACCGAAAGACGTCTACTGCTGGACAGGCCTTTCTGGGGGATAAGCCATAATCGCCACGATTGGCGGACGGTTTGGCAATCGCAGTTCATTGAATCAAAGAACGCTGCTGCCCATCCTCTGGTGAATCCCTTAGTCGCCTTTTACAACACCACCGAGAAGAGATGGACTTACCAGCCTTTCTCCCGCCTATAATTCTGCTTATCACAGTTAGACTAATCGCGCATCGCGCGGTAACTGTTTATTTTTTTCAGGATAAAAACTACCTATACGTTACTCCAGGTTATGGTCTATCTGTGTGCCAAATTTCATCCTAATCCGTTCAGCTGTTTCAGAGTAATTGAGTAACAAACATCCAAACATCTTCACAAACTTTTATAATACATTTACAATATTATACTAGGATATGATCACTTAAAGGAGCTAACAAATGTATTCTACGATATTTAGAATATTCTAGTCATTACGAACCGTCTTTCGCGGAGGTTTGACGACTTCCAGCCTCCCGAATAATCAGGATTCCGAAAAGGCTTTAGCACCGTAGACCACATACATACACTGCGGCAGGTTATACAGAAGACCGAAGAATATAACTTGCCTCTTTGTTTAGCGTTTGTGGACTACGAGAAAGTCTTCGATTCCATCGAGACTTGGGCTGTACTACAGTCTCTTCAACGGTGCCAGATTGACTATTGGTACATCGAAGTGTTAAAGTCTTTGTATGAAAATGCCACTATGTCAGTCCGATTACAGGACCAAGCCTCAAAACCTATCCTTCTGCAGCGAGGTGTGAGACAGGGAGATGTGATCTCTCCGAAACTGTTCACTGCTGCATTGGTGGATGTCTTCAAGGTTCTGGACTGGAAAGGGCTTGGCATTAACATAAACGGTGAGTACATCACTCACCTTCGGTTTGCCGACGATATAGTAGTCATGGCTGAGACCATGGAGGACCTCGGTACAATGCTCGATGACCTCAGTAGAGCTTCCGATAGAGTGGGTCTTAAAATGAATATGGACAAGACAAAGGTTATGTCGAATTCCCATATAGTACCCATTCCCGTAAACATCGGAGAATCTACATTCGAAGTTGTTGACGATTATGTATACCTAGGACAAACTGTCCAGCTAGGTAAGTCCAACTTCGAGAAAGAGGTCAATCGTCGAATCCGACTCGGTTGGGCAGCGTTCGGGAAGCTACGCAATATCTTCTCGTCCAAAATACTGCAGTGTCTCAAGACGAAAGTCTTTGACCAGTGTGTGTTGCCAGTAATTACTTACGGCACTGAAACATGGTCGCTCACAATGGGCCTGATAAGAAGGCTCAAAGTCACTCAAAGGTCAATGGAGAGGGCTATGCTCGGATTGTCCCTGCGTGATCGAATCAGAAATAAGGAGATTCGCAGGAGAACCAAAGTGACTGACATAGCCCGGAAAATTGCCAAGCTTAAGTGGCAGTGGGCGGGGCACATTGCTCGCAGAAATGATGGCCGATGGGGCAGTAAAGTTCTGGAGTGGCGACATAACGCGAATATGCACTATAATCTGACCAAGTTTGACGCTGGTATATATTACCGTTTTGAAGATAGAACAGGAACAAAAACGTTGAAAAAAATGCATGTTTTTTGAGGTTTCTTGTATCATTTCAGCCGAAAGACGCCCAATACTGGGCATAGGCCTCCCCCAATTAAGGGGGGGGGGGTTTCTTGTATGGGGACCCCCTTTGGTTTTAAACTTTTTTTGTTGTTTTTAGTATTTGTCGTGATACACCTTATAGCAACACAATTTCTGAGATTTTCAACCGGTTACCTATTACCGTTCAAAAGATACAGCCCTGTGACAGACAGACGGATGGACGGACGGACGGACGGACGGACGGACGGACGGGCGGACGGACGGACAGCGTAGCGAGAGTAATAGGGTCCCGTTTGGCACCCTTCGGGTACGGAACCCTAAAAATCGTGATCGTGTGACTGATTTTTACTTTCTCCTTCCATGATTTACGTAGATACTTTCGCTTTTTTAAACCTGACGTGATTTCAGTTTATAATTTGAAAAGCTATAGCTTAAGCTTTCGTCTATACCAATACCAACATATACGCAACATAATCAGAGCATTAGATTGGGTTTCATTAGGCCAATCAGCGTAGATTAGAGTAGCTAATCTTATGTCAATTGAAACTAATTGGTTGTAATGCTAATAATTTTATTATTATTTATTTATTAGGTAGATACCTAAATGTTATGTAGGTAACTGTATGCCATAGGTACCTATATCGTAAGAGACGAGTATCGCAGTTGGTCATTAGACCTTCGATGAACAATAGTACTGTTGATCGAAGTTTTAGGCATTTTAAAATTAGTTACACGTAGGTATAAACTATGTGTTTGAATACAAGCATATCTATTTATTAAAACTGCAATCTCCAGTAAGATTTTGTAACCATAATAAAAAAATTAAACCCTCTACCATAAACACAATCAATAAAATCGTTTTTTATACCCTGAAAAAAAATAAGTACAACACACAATTCTTCCTTCCTTCTGTCCCGTGCTATAAAACCATATATTTTACAGTAAATTCACAAAAAAGATGTCGTTCGTATCCCAAACGGTTGCCGGGCTGAGCCAAACCCGTGCCCGCAAGGACCCAGCACCGCGGCAGCACTGCTCGCACCAGCACGCCCATCGCCTCATGCAGCTCTCCAGAAAGAACAGTCTCCCAGAATGGGACCCACCGGAACAGAGAACCAGAAAAAACAGCCTCCCAGCAGATATCATTGACAGAATGACGGAATCTACCATCAGCCCTATATCAGAAGAGTGACAGCTATCCCCGTAAGTTTTGCGATTGGTGTCCCCGTCACTCTAGTACGCATGGATGCACTCCAATGTAATGCACAGGAAGGGAGAGAAAGGCTTTGGAACAGCCCCTTGCATGCTTAGAGGCTTATGTGATTAGGGGAAGACCCTGCACGAACCCCATAGATATATGTTGTGCGTAAATGTTTGTAAATGAAGATATGGTAAAGAATAATCAAGAATGTAAAGAAGAAATGAGTGTGGATGAGAAGCAAGCGAGAGAAGAAATTGTTAATCTATTACCACTTACTTCAAGAGCGATTGTCTTTGAAAATAATGTACAAACAAATATGGATTTCCCAGTAAATGCATTCAAATATCAAGAGCTACTACAAATCAAGCGCTTTAGAAGATTGCTTCAAATAAAAGATGTATTGTAATTGGCAAGTCAATGACACGATTACCTCCGTTATGAAAAAAATATTACGGTACATTGTCTAGACATATGCATTTGTATGGAAATCAATTGTGTCACGTTGATAAATAATGCTATTGAACCCGAGAAGAAATTATAATATCCAATATTTTCACTATAATTTGAATAATAGAGGTAAACAATATTGAAAAGATTTTTCGCGTTTTCCACAACGCTAACATCGTTTTTTTAAATAAAACTTCTCATATCAAAGAACAAGCAAAATTGAATCTAAAAAATGTTTCATCCCATCCCATCCCAAAATCTGCTGCAGAATTTCGAGAGCTTTTCGAACTCCCAATTAATTCTCGTAATCAATTTATATTTCCAGTTACCCTGCCAGCTAGCCGGGTGGTGTTGAAATCTGTGCTTGAAATTGGTTCAATTAATTACCACAGCAATTGAGATCCGATCGATCGATTGAATATTCAGGATATTCTATAGATGAGTGACCAATGCCGTGCAGATTCATGATAATTTTTTATCTACTTGCATCAATCAGAGTTACAATTTACTGAAAACCAAAGAATAACATCAACTACGTCCATTACCCTAATTTGCTACCGGTTCGTAACCAACCATTAAACATTTAGACCTTATTGGAGATAATGATGTGAACTGGTCAGCAGTTGACTATGAAGTATCACGCACATATATGGAGGTAGCACCCTCGACTGGTGATTAGCCAGTATCAAACCTAAGTGGCTTCATGAAGCAATATCGCAATCGATCGGTAATAACGTGTGCTTAGTACAAATAGGTACAGTTATGTGAATGGAAACTACCATATTATTTGTATTTTTTTTTTTTCTTTAAATTATAGTAAACAAACGTTGCAGTTTTATTGCACTACGAGCTCTCGTGAAGATGAATTATTAATGAAATTCTTCGACTAGCTCTAGTCGAAGAATTTCATTAATAATTCACCTTACTATGTAAGTTTTTTCTACTAACGTTAACTACGTAACGTTCGAAAATAGTACATAAAAAAGGAGTTAGTGTTAAAACACCTACAAGATTATGGTTTTCATAAGACCATGATAACAGTTACTTAGCTCAATGAAAACCTCATTATGATATTTTGTAAAGAATCTTTGACTTGATATCATTCTTAGGATTAATTAAAGAGGCGTGCCAAAAGGCTGATTGGCAACGACGCGAACGAACGAACTGGTTGGCGTTAAACTGCAAAGCTTTGAACGTCAGTGAGAGTTACTAGCTTATCGGTCTTTTATCGGATGCATTTCGACGAGGGTGCGTTGGAATTGCATAATTGAATTATCTCTAGCCAATTCCATCATCGGACCACCAGACGCACGGCAATGCGTCACCTTTATACGGTTAGTAAAACGCTTCGTTCGTAAGGGTGGATACCCTTACGAACGAAGCGTTTTACTAACACTTTTATTATGCGTAACGCTAAAGAGTGGAATTCCTTGCCGGTTTGTGTTTCTCGATAGGTATAATCTGGTGGTATTAATGCACAAGTGAATAGGTTTTAGCTGGGCAAGCGTGAAGCAAGTGAGGTAGAAGTCAAACGCAAGCTCATTATATTTTTTTTTTCAAAAAACACCTAAAAATTTGTATATCTCTTCAAAGCTATCTAATCTATTCTGAGCTCCCTTACTTTTTAACTAAAAGAAACTCTCAAACCACTTATGGCAGAACAAATTTATCAGATGAACCTGCAAGGTCGGGCGAACTTTCCCCTTACGTGCATGCTAATAAAGCACGCGATGCTATTTCAGTTGGAGTGCATGTTGCTGCACAGCTGTTTATAAGCACAGATCAAACGATACCTATAGTAATAAGAACACTCGTGCTTATATTGATAAGACTGAAAATAGTTGTGAAGAATGTCAAGTAATTAAACAAGGTGGAATTAAATGAAGCAGTCGAATAAGATAAGAAAATATGGAGTTAGCAACTGCAATTAGAAATGCTGGAGAACTTGAAAGACAAATCTGAATTTAAAATGAAATGTTAAGAAAACTGAAGAATATAATTTAGGAATTGTAGACAGAGAAATAAAATTTATGAAGTCACGTGAACCGAAGATAATAGTCCCGAGAATGAATGACACTGAAACGTAATCATTCAGAATGATGGTATAAATAAAGTAATAAAGAAAACCAAATTCAACGCAGAGACAGAAAACCACTAAAAGTCATTCCACTCCTAAAACTATGCGTAACAGGCAAGCCGTATCGATGACTCCTTACGTAACAAACATTATGTATGTGGGTCGTGAGCCTCCCAGTCACGCTGCATTAAGGGCGGATTACCGATAACTCATGTATATTACAGGCTAATCGTTGAGTATGCTTACGTTTTTGTATTTTTGTAAACCCTGTCTGCTTTATGTACCTTACACTAACTATTCCAATCTTTTGTTTGTGCATAAGTGTAACCAGTTTTTTTGGATATGTATAAAATATCCATATGGTTATTTCCTTTTATATTCCAAAGAATTGTTGTGATCTCCTTGTGTCTATTTATTATACTTCGTAACTCTATATTTGTAACTACATTATTTAAACAGCGTGCGGAAGGTCAAATTTGATCAAATTGATATAAACTTTCATCATGACTTACAATATCTAGATACTGTACTCGTAAAATAAATTTCAGTTGTGAATCCTTTGTGCCGACGCTCGGACCCGCCATTATTAAACATAACGACATCACCCCATTGCGTACATTTACATATTATTCCCATCCCACAGACAATCTATTGACCTTTAACGACCAAAATGGAGCACAGCGACGGAACATTCACCTTCTGTACTAAATTTCGCGGGTACTGGAACAACAAATAGTCCTATTTCAGGACAAACATTAATTCAGTCATTTAATTTTTCTTGCCATTGTTACAGGCGGAGCGAGTTTCTAGGATGTGTCTCGTTCCCACTAAAAGATGCAATTAACTGCGACATTTCGGGCACGTACTTCCTACAACAAGGCTCTGGACGCGGCCAGAACGCGGCGCAAGCGTACGCCAATGACAGATTCGTTAGAGAGGACCGCGTGACTGAAGGGGTTACACGCAAGATGGCAACTGATAATATTGAAACTAGCACTAACGATGGCACTAAAGAGAACAATGATAAAGGTAAACATTTATGTTTATTAAATTAAAATCTTTGTTAGATTTTCAGGTTTTTCCGACTACAGGAAATAGGTGGACTTTATCATCATCATCATTTCAGCCGAAAGACGTCCACTGCTGGACATAGGCCTCCCCCAAGCATTGCCATAACGACCGGTCCTGCGCTTTCCGCACCCAGCGGTTTGCTGCGACCTTCACCAGGTCGTCGGTCACAAGGTTGTGGAGTGCCTACTCACGCTGCGCCTTCCAGTACGCGGTCGCCACTCCAGAACTTTACTGCCCCATCGACCATTCGTTCTGCGAGCAATGTGCCCCGCACACTGCCACTTAAGTTTGGCTATTCTTCGGGCTTCGGGTGGACTTTATAATAATCGATAATATCCTCAAAAAATACAGAGGGGCTCTGTATTTTTACCCGACTGCGCGACAGCAAAGACAGGGTTAGACAGAAAAAGAAATTATGCGTAGTAATAGGTCTTTTAAAATCAATATGATGTTTCTTTGATCATTTTACAGCCATAATCTCCGTTTAAAAATTACACAACCTAAAAGTTGTGTATAATGTACCTACATTTTCGACTATTGTTCTGGTAAATTGAACGATGTTTATAGATTTGTATGATATAGTGATGATATTATTTCATGGGTGTATTTATTTATAGGCCACACCAAGAACCCAAGGAAGGTGTAAAAGCATAAACTTAAAAATAATAAATAAAAAAGTTAATTAAAATAACCAAAAACCCGACTGCGTGAAAAAAAAATCTAAAAAGATGTAAACAAGACGTAGCTATTTAAAATTAAAATTTTCAGTAGCAAATCATAACACGAAGTCGGAGGCTGCCCTACGAACTATGTAATTCACAAATATACTTTTTCATTTGTCTTGTTTTTTGTATAAACAGCTCAACATTCTCTCGTCTTGATTTTATAAATATGTATCTATCAGGGTATCAGCTTTTTTCAACATCACCTTATCTCGACAGGAGTGTCGACAAACGGCCCATCGTCAACAACAGCGAGCCAAGCGCAAGCTGTTGCCGCTGCTCTCCAAAGAGAGGCCGATGAGCACCTGTTCCTCAGATACTTGGAGCTGGACCCACCTGAAGACCCAAACGCACCCAAGAGACCGCCGCGGAATGGAAGGACTCCGTTTACGACCACAAGGAAGTGAGTACGATCAAGACATATTTCTTTTATTTAGTAATGAGAGTTAAGTACATGCTGAAATATCAAAAAACATACGAGTATTGAACTAAGTTTACAGGACTTGTCGCGCACAATTAAATCAAAATATAACAAACATTTTGACTAACCTCGACGTTTCGGTCAAGTTGCATTGGCCGTGGTCACGAGCAGAATGAAGTATGTGGGTGTCATCGTCTTGAGCGGCGGGTGTTTTCTCGAACTACCCGCGGTTGATTTTTCGTAACGTCGCTGTCCGTAACAAGATATGCTGAATCACGACACACAATACTGACAGTTTCGGCGTACATACATGTAGACATACCACGAACACTTCTCGATTACCGGATTCCACGAGGAGGACAACCTATATCCATCTTCCCGATTGAAATCTGCCATAGCCGAACATTTGCTCGATTCAGGACCAAACCATTGGATTGAGCTAGACGACCCGAAAATCCTCTCCACTGATCGTCATTACTATCCCAGAATTGTACGAGAAGCGATTGAGATAAAGAAATATAAAAATTTCAATCGGGAAGATGGATATAGGTTGTCCTCCTCGTGGGATCCGGTAATCAAGAAGTGTTCGCGTAGTGGTATGTCTACATGTATGTCCGCCGAAACTGTCAGCATTGTGTGTCGTGATTCAGCATATCTTGTTACGGACAGCGACGTTACGAAAAACCAACCGCGGGTAGTTCGAGAAAACACCCGCCGCTCAAGACGATGACACCCACATACTTCAGTCTGCTCGTGACCACGGCCAATGCAACTTGACCGAAACGTCGAGGTTAATCAAAATGTTTGTTATATTTTGATTTAATTGTGCGCAACAAGTCCCGTAAACTTAGTTCAATATGAGTGAAATTCGCGAAAGTTTAAAAATTTCTAACATACGAGTAATAATAATAACACATGTTGCCCAGTGGGGTAATTGTGTAATGCATTCACATTAACATTAGCTTTCATTTTGAAATGACAGCAATAGGTACATAGTTGTCGATAAGATGAATTGTCAAAATACATGGAGCAATAAACATTGAAATCCTATTGATTGCGATTGCGAGTGAGTTACGGGATTCGGCAGCAGACTTGTAGATAAAATTACTGAATCGTGGTATTTGATAGCGCTTGTTAATCACAACAATTTGATTTAAAATTCATGACTAAATTTTACCGAGATGTATCATATAAGACATAATAATATTGATTCATTATAACGAAAATTACACATTATAAAAGATTCACATTCTCCTCCGCATCCGATTAATATAAGGAACAACTATTAATAAAGATTCATTTAAAACCGAAATGTATTTGGCAAAGATCCATACTATTGAAAAGCTGTAGAAATGAAATTAGACACACGTTATAAAAGCACATTCTTTGTTATTAATGTCTGCATGAACCAATTAAGAATTCAAAGCGGAGTCCTTTGCATTACAATCTTATGAGAGAGATTTTGTTATTCGCTCTTTGATATCTGCAATCGTACCCAATGATCCCGCATGTAATGAATAATTTCTAGGAGTAGCATCTGCGTCTTTTACAACCATATTTTTGAGAAAAACTTCATTTTTACCTTTACTACGAGTGCATTAATATCTTTTTACAATAATAACTGGATAAGATTAAGGTTTTATAACTATAAAAACTAGTAGTATTTTTTTTAAGTTAGACTTAACTAAATGTATGAACACTACTCGTGGTATCGAATTTAACCGCCACTTTGGTACATCTTTGGGTGACGTCAGCGATAAATAAATAAATAAATATCTTCGGGACATTTTTACACAGCACCATCTAGTCCCAAACTAAGCAGAGCTTGTGATATGGGTACTAGACAATGGATATAATACTTATATACTTTTTTTGTTTTGTAAATACATACTTATAATACATAAGAAACACCCAGACCAACACAAACACTTATATTCATCACACAAATATTTGTGTGTTTTTTTTTTTTTTGTTATTTTGTGTGCTGCATGCGTAAAAATAATAAAATAATTAGTAAGGGTAGGCATATCTATACTACTATGAATTGACTGCAAAATTAGTCGAGTCGGTTAAGAAACACTGTTTCTTATGTGTAAAATAAATGTATGAATTTTATTTCTAAATTCATACTTCCACAGTCGAAGAAGCCAAAGTTGTCCGTATAATGTGTTCATGAAAAAAATTACCTCTAAAATATTTGTTTTTATGATCAAGTCAAGGTACTTATGAAAAGTTGAGTTCAGTTGCACGGTTCCAAACTGATATAATTATTAGTTTTTTTCTAATTTATCTATGATTACTATTCAACAAAGAAACTAAATAAATCCTCATTCTTACAGACTTGTCCGCGGTACTGCCGGTGGTTTCGGCTTCACGGTGGTGTGGACCAGGCCCCCCAGGGTTGAGAGGGTAGCGGCGGGAGGGTCAGCCGAGCGCGCGGGGCTCAGGGCAGGAGACTATCTGGTGTTTGTAGGAAACAAGAATGTAGTGACGTCCAATGAGGAAGAGGTCCGAAGCCTAGTCAAGTGAGTAGAAAGTAGAAATAAAATCGCTTTCTTGTAAGAGATTTGTAAATCAAACGCTAGTATTACATACTTTCTATCTTGCTTTTTAGGGTTCCGAAGTCCTACAAGGAACCCTTATAGTTTCGTCATGTCCGTCCGTCTGTCCGTCTGTCCGTCTGTCCGTCTGTCCTAATCCTTTACAGCTTAACAACTTCTACAGTTATAAACATAAGTAAATGAAATTTTGTTAAAAAATAGTCTGCATATAGATCTCAATTTTAAAAGAATAAAAAAATAGTTTTTACGTTCTTTAGGGGTGGCGCCCATGCATGTGAAATGGGGAAAAAATATTTTTTTTCACTGCACCCCATCGTGTGGGATATCATTGAATAGATCTACTAAAATGAAGGTAATGTTTGATACACCACTTTTTTATCAGGTGTACCATCTGCGAAATATAGCCCGCCAAAGTGGCTTGCAATGTGTCCCCCCCCCTGCCATTTCTAAACTATGCAACGTAGAAACTTATAATCTTCCACATTGATAGACCTTTGTGAAAACTCTCTTTTAAAATTATTTCGAGTATAATGTGATTATAATTTTTTGAGTTATAGACAGAAAACTGAAAAATACTTAAAACGTCCTAGTTCAAAGGTCATTGACCTTAGAGAAAAATTATCCTGGCCAATAATGCTCCTTTAGCTACTTTCTATTTGAAAAAATCACAAAAAGTAACTTTGACATCAATCAGACTTCTTAAATTTGGCTTCTTGAATTTATCGCTAGATGGCGCTACTAACAACACGCTCTGAGTCGCGAATGCTGCCGATTATTGCAAAAACTAAAATAGCCATGATTAATATTCGATTTGATTCGTTTGTACACCTACTTAAGGAACCCTATAATACTGAGCATGGCCCGACATGCTCTTGGCCGGTTTTAGTTATTAATTTTATTCAGTTGTGTCTTAATAAGATCAATAAAAACAAGGTCCAATGAGAAAATTCTCAAACATGTAAGGCAGGAAGATATTTTTTTATATAGTATAGGATGGCAAAACGAGCTAAGGGCCCACCTGATGTTAAGCGGTTACCTTTGCCCATAACAACTGTTATAGCACCTAGGCTGTTGCCTAAATGGTACCGCAAGTCGGTTCGCCAAACTAAGACATGAAGATGGAAAGTCTCATGTGATGATGGAAAATGAGTAATACACCCATAATGTAAAATTATTTGTTTAGAACCAAACTATCATGACCTACACCACTAAATTATCTTCCTTCTTTCCAGATCATCAGGCCAGATGCTTAACATAGAAACATTCAGAAGAGTGCCTCCAAACGGTGTCGGGATCCGACCGAAACTGACCCAAGTCACCATCCCTACTGCGGAGTCTACACCTCCTCCACCGCCGAGGTCCCCTCGAGCAGCTGCCTTAGCATCTCCAGCGACAGTAGCAAGACCCCCCACCGCCTGTTCTTCAACCAGCCAGTCCTTGGACCGACGCAAGCTCCACCTGCCCCAAGTCACATTCTCCAAGGAGGTCGGTAACGGAATTATCGTTTGAAATCTCATCGGAATCGTTTTGTAAACTAGTCATCTTTGTGGCCAGTTCATGTAATGTGAACTTATACACTTATACCGAATCTGGAATAGTTACACAAGTTTAAGGTGCTCCGACACCGGTGTTCACAAAATGTTAGTCAACATTTAGAAACATACGGTGTGGGAACAGTTTGCATCAGGTGCTCCACGTTTTTAACCCCCGACCCAAACGAGGGGTGCTATGTATTTAACGTGTGTCTGTCTGTGGTATCGTAACTCCCAGACGGATGAATCGATTTTGATTTAGTTTTTTTTGTGTTGAAAGATGACTTGATCAAGAGTGTTCTAAGCTATGATTCAATCAAATCTGTTCAGCCGTTTGAAAATCATCAGCTCTTTTCTAGTTGATGAATATTGCAAGAACATGGTAACCTTGAGTTGATGCTGCAGCATCACCTGGAATCTGCAGGATACCCAACTCCTCACCAACTTACAGCAGAGGTATCGTTTATGAGTTCATTGGAATGGTTTCAACGAATAAGTTATAGATAGACGGTGATCAGGGGCTGATGGTGGAGCAGGACAGAGAAATGAGGATAAATTGGTGAGGGATTCTAAGATACTTTCATTCGTTTGATCGATATGCAATGGTATACGATGTAGTACCGTTTGTGGCGAATTAAGTACGAGTCGCAGTACGAGTTGTCGCCACGTGAGCGCGCATCCGCAACGACGTCCTGTAGGTCAAATATTCACGTATCGAAAGAAGTGCAGTTGCAGTGCGGTTGCAGTTAAGTTTCCATCACAACAGTGCTTTTCGTATTCTCTTATCTACGGCGATTGCTGTTAGAGCGTCACTGCAACTTGATCGGTGCGTCATGAAATTACGTGAATTAGGGCCCCGGGCTGGGTCGGTGTAAATCGTACATTATTATATGAATGTGTAAAGTGAATGATTGAATGGGTTGTGTCGGGGGTTTTTTAAATTTTATAAATTAATATTATTCTAAATGTTGACAAACGTTTGTGAACACCGGTGTGGGAGCACCTTTAGATATAATGCACTTCGTAACAAAATAAATGGCAGGGAATGGTTGAGTTAGGTGAACCATAGTCAACTATGACAAATTCATATCTATCACCAAGCTTAACGCGGTCAATTTATATTTTTACTTAATACTAAAAGACTTCAACTTACCAAAATTGGATACTGTTATTTAGAGTTAGTTTCATCGCATTACTGATCAACAAGATTACGTCTCTTGGACTGGCCATTAGAAACATTATTCGAATTTATTATTTTGGTATTTGAGAGACAAAAATTTTACGAATTTGGTGCTAGTATCGGACCTTGTATTTTCTCGATGTATGGAGTTATCTCTTAAATAATGTACAGTACTGTAGTGTTAATCACATTTTGTTTTTAATATTATTATTTTTCTCTTTTTTTTTTTGTAAATACTTCATGATACATTCCATTATCTTAGTTTGTAAGTGCTATTTTTTTTAAACATGAAACTTTGTGTACTGCCGGTTTTTGATTGACTTTTTTAAGACCCTTTAGACATTATTAATTATTTATTTAAATTATATCGAAAAGATAAAATTACTTATATTCAAAATTCTATTATATTTTTTTTTAAATCCTTAAAAATCTGCAGTCTACACGTTCTTAGCTAGTATATCGTCATTTACTTCAATCTTAGTTATTAAGTTATAATCATTGAAAGGGGAATCGTTACGTTTAAGCTTACTGTTTTTGTTAATATCTATTTTGTTAATGTTTTCTTTACTCATTTATTTTCTTTTTCTTAGTTAGTGCGTGTTGTATCTTTATAGTACCGTAGTTTTTTTGTATGATTTTCATTTTGTAACTTTACAATTTTGTATTCTAGTTATAATTTATTTTATTCGTGTATTGGATGCAAAAATTTGGTTCCTGTTGTTTTTATTTCGTTTTTAATTTATGTTCTATAATTTTAAGTGCAAATAAATTTATTGCTTTTCTTTTATATTTGTTTATTTTTATTTCTTACACCTTATTTTGAAAATCATTTTTATTAAAAATCATCAGTATTAATCACTCATTAGGTAGTTATTTGTATGTTTGTATTACATTATTAACTTCATTAAAATGTTAGTGTTTTGTTTCTTTTTTATAAAATCTGTATTCGAATCTGAGATTTGAACTATAATTTTAATATTAATTTGCACTATGACTTTATACCGTCTTTTCGACACTCATGCAGTTGCTCAAACGACAATCGCTGTTTGCTGAGTTACGTAGGTACCTACTCAAAATTATTAACAAAGACGATACCAAATTCACTTTTAAGATTTTCGATGAGTTATTTCTAATCTACAGAAATATTGACGAAATAATGGTCACAATAGAGCCGAAATATTTCCGTGTAGCAATAATAAGATTCTAATTGTATCATCAAAATATGCATAGTTGAACGCACATAGCATAACAATGAAAAGACATCGAATAAATGCAAATAAAATACACAAGTACATACCTTCATGCACATACATAACATCACGCCTATATTCCCCGAAGGGGTAGTCAAAAGCGTCTAGTACACCGAAATTTTGCCAGTAATCAGTCTCATGTAATAGAAGGCAGGCCTATTGCTAATAACCGGTAACAAATCCAGATACTACTGCTACTACACATTAGTAATTAGAAGAAGAAAGAATGAAAGAAAAAATATTTATTGCTACAACAAGACGACATGCGGTAGGTGCACATATAAAATAACTTCATTAGGTAAATTTTAGGAATTACAGTGATACATAAAATACAAGTAAAGGCAATGAATATGGAAAAGACAAAGGTTATGTCGAATTCTTATATAACACCCATTCCCGTAAACATCGGGGAATCTACATTCGAAGTTGTTGACGATTATGTATACCTAGGACAAACTGTCCAGTTAGGTAGGTACAACTTCGAGAAAGAGGTCAATCGTCAAATCCGACTCGGTTGGGCAGCGTTCAAGAAGCTACGCAATATCTTCTCGTCCAAAATACCGCAGTGTCTCAAGACGAAAGTCTTTGACCAGTGTGTGTTGCCAGTAATTACTTACGGTACTGAAACGTGGTCGCTCACAATGGGCCTGATAAGAAGGCTCAAAGTCACTCAAAGGGCAATGGAGAGGGCTATGCTCGGAGTGTCCCTGCGTGATCGAATCAGAAATAACGAGATTCGTAGAAGAACGAAAGTAACCGACATAGCCCGAAAAATAGCCGAACTTAAGTGGCAGTGGACGGGGCACATTGCTCGCAAAACGGGTGGCCGATGTGGCAGTAAAGTTCTGGAGTGCTGACCGTGTACTGACGACCTGGTGAAGGTCGCAGGAATCCGCTGGATGCGGAAAGCACAGGACCGGTCGTTGTGGCGATGCTTGGGGGAGATCTATGTCCAGCAGTGGACGTCATTCGGCTGAAATTATGATGATGACGAATTTAGTAAGGGGCTAATTAGAGTGATGTGATGGAAAGGGAATTTAACTTACACAAGAAACATATTCAGTCAGATAAGGATACATTATTAGAACAACGGTATTGAGGTCATAGGAGATGCCGCATTATTTTTTCCATAATAGGCAAGTAGTAAGTACAGCAGGATAAGGCAAATTACTCAACCTGTCTGAGGGATCAGCCCCCAGACAGGTTGAGTAATATGCTACTCACGAAATTGTTAACAAATCCCAATCGAAGCACATCCAAACCACATTTTTTCTTAGTTTGGACACAGATAATATTACTGGTTTGGAATTCGACTAATGAACAACGATTAAAAGCTTAAATCAGCTAACGAACGATAGATCTACTTTCTGTTTGTAGTATAACCAAAATGGCTTTATGGTGTTTAACAAATAACGACAGAATCGAATCTGAATCGAAACGTGAAACTATAGGCTGAAAATTAGTAGAATTGCCGCCTTGATCAATTAAACCCACCTTCGACCATTTAATAACTTCTCACTTCTTTACAAATGTTCAAAAGTACCACAGATTTTCTACAGTACTTGTGTACGTAATAAGTTGGTAATGTCCTTGAATACCACCAGACGCCAGGGCTGGCAACTGACGGCAGGAAACGCGCGCTCCTAGCCGTGGTAGCAAGAGAACAGCACTACGGAACGTGTCTACAGTTCGGCCTTGTCAGATTTGTGTCACCCCTGGCCGAGAGAGCAGACCTTATAGCCCCTAATGATCACCAGTTGTTGTTCCAAAATATTGAAGAGGTAAGTGTAACAGAAAGACAGCTGAATATAAAATTCAGATAGATAATTAAATCGATAAGTAGTCTGCTACTTTAAAAGATTTACAAATGAGTATTACGCTTCAAACTGAACGTCAGAAACTCCGATCAAATGTACTATAGATGCACGGTCTTGTACAAAATCAAACCCAAAAAACGTCTCCGCGATAAAATGTACTAGTAATTATGTTTACAACAACAAGTACGGCACTCCATCCTTTGCACATTTGGAGTATAGTTTATTTATTTATTTCTACATATTTTAGCATCGTGACACGTCTTCCCGCTGGCATAGTCGTGAAGCGACTGAGAGCGGAACTGTGCACGTGACTGATTATTGCAGTTTTGATGGGGCCGTTTTTCGAGTGATGATTGTGCATCTATGTTATAATTGATCATTGGTCAGAAACAAACTAATAAATTACTCATGTTTGGTAAAAAAAAATTAGCTTGGTATCATAAAATAATGGTCAAAGACCAGTTAAATGATGGTCCTTGAGGAAAATGAGATTATGACAAGAGGACCGGAAAACTCAATACACGTATAAGAGCAAATTTTTACTCGACTACGGCAAAAACATGTATTTTAGCAGTAGAAGTTTAATTTAATCTCATATAATTTTATCTGAAATAATCTATTATAGTAGTAACGGAGAGTCCACTTCTAGATCTTCAGACTATCGGAAGACATCCTGGATCAAGTGGTGCAGGATGATGGAGAGATCCCGACTTCGTTGGTAGTCGCCATCTACCTTCAGAAGACCCCTGTGTTCCTTAGCCTTTATAAGAAGTACTGCCTTGGCCTCAAGAGAGCTGACTGTGTATTGGTAAGTTGTCTAATTAATTTTCCCTATCACTTGATTGATCTCTGAAATTATCCTGTTCTTAAGGTGGTTTCAAACCGGCGAGGCGAGGATTGGATGGGATGGGCGTGAATTGAAATCTCGCTGACCCTTTCACACCGAAAGATGTACATCGCGAGCACGCACCGTCTCGCGATGAAGATTTCTCAGGAAATTATTACAGAACAGTTTGATTAGGGTTTTGTATAAATACAGTTTAAGTTTGTCCGTTATTAAAATGACATTTCTTTCGAAAACATCCATAATCTTCTCAGAAAACTTCATTTATATCTGGCGACCCTGGATACTA
This sequence comes from Asteroscopus sphinx, assembly GCA_949699075.1. Classification (NCBI taxonomy): domain Eukaryota; kingdom Metazoa; phylum Arthropoda; class Insecta; order Lepidoptera; family Noctuidae; genus Asteroscopus; species Asteroscopus sphinx. The sequence continues at coordinate 30,912,741 of OX453003.1, forward strand.
ATTGCTTTGTTAGACGACGAAAGATGGGCGTGACGTAAATTGAAATTTTGCTATACAAATTTCAATTCTTGCTCGGCCCATCCACGCCACGCCTCGCCGGTGTGAAACCACCTTTATGGGGGATCCTATTCCTAATTTGTCACCAGTAATAATTTAGGTAACTCTGCTGACGAACTTTGCGAACTAAACCTGCTGGTTTTCTTAGACAGTGCAGTAATTATTCTATTATTTTAACGCATTTACGCATGCAAAGCAAAATCTAAAGACTTAAAAAAAAAAAAACGATCACGAGCAGGATTCAAACCAGCCACTTTTTTTCAGTACAACAGTGCTTTAGACGCCCAACCTTTGGGTGATGTCCCCCAAAGACATATTCAAAGTGGAAAATAAATTCGATACCACGAGCTGAGTCCACGGTACCTAGCTTGGTCTTCTAGCACTGGTGTACTGAACCAAAAGTCACAGGTTCAATCCTAAACGTGAGCGATTTTTTCTTGCGATAATTTATACGTTTAGTCATTGCTCCTTTATGAAAACTGCGAATAAACGATTCGGAAAAGTGGTCAATTTCATTTATTGCCATTGAATTCAAGAAAAAATAATTCTCGGTCTCAAGTCTACTGCTACACTTGACACTAATATCCCTCTTTGTTGTCCAGGTAAAAAAATCAAAAGACCCCAGCGGAGCATTTTCCCGGTTCTGCACAAGTCCGCCGATCCCTCGAAGAAGACCTGACATCACTTCGTTAGTCCACAAGCCTTTAGAACAGTTCCGGGAGCTACTGCGACTGATGAGGACGGCAGCGGCTGCGAACGGTGCTGGACCATACGACCAGCTCGAGAAAAAGCAGCTTCAAGTTATTGTGGAGCAGTTACAGGTAAACTTTTAGACGACGTCTGTGGTCCAGTGGTTCGAGGGTCGGACTGCTGATAACGAGGGCGTGGGTTCGATTGCCACATGACACAAATATTTGTGTGATGAACATAAGTGTTTGTGTTGATCTGGGTGTTTCTTATGTATGTATTTACAAAAAAAGGATATAAGTATTATATCCATTGTCTAGTACCCCTAGCACAAGCTCTGCTTAGTTTGGGACTTGGTGCTGTGTATAAAATGTCCCAAAAACATTAATTCATAAAAAAATTACTCCTTGATATTTTTAGGATTGAGTTTAGTACAACAGTAGTATAACAATAGAAGGAGTCTTTGGCGCAATTCTAAAATTTAATTGTACTTCCCACTTATACATTTGACACTAACTTCTCTACAATCAGTAGTAGCTCGTTTGTGAATGAGCTCGTCCAGGGAAATACTACCACCCTACACCTATTTCTGCCGCCAAACAATAATGCTTGCATTGCTGTTTGTTTCCAGTGCGAAGGGTCCATTTGCCGATGAAATTACAATCATATGAGACTTTTCATATTCATGTCTCAGTTTAGCAATTGCGAATTGCAATACCATTTAGGCAACAGCCTAGGTAGTATTGTAGTTGTTATGGGCAAAGGTAACCGCCTCACATCAAGTGGGCCTTTAGCTCGTTTTGATATCCTGTACCATAAAAAAATCTTGACATAAATCATTTGACACTATAATAGAAAACTTAAGAAACTTATAAATCCTAAATATTAGACCATGTATCTAATTGTACCCATCGATCTCATATCGTTCGTAGAAGTCTTATTATGTTTTACTTTAAATATTAATGATTTGGCTCTTTCTAACAATGTTTAATATTTCTAGGGTGGCTACCAAGACGTGACTGCTGGTTCAGGATTGATGGGACTCGCTGGTGATGGCAAGCCGTTGCTTTCCGTCGCCGACTTGGAGAGTCGACTTGTGTTCACTAGGTGTAAGGTAAATATCTAGTGAACCATAAATCAATATTCTAATCTATAGTACAAAATGAGACATGAAACGTTCCTTGCAGTTGCACTGTGTGCCTTGCAACAGAACCTTCAAAACCATAATTGGTTTTGCTGTCCGAAAATAACAAAGTTTACCGTTGACGGATACGTCAAGGACGCTATTATCATTATTATAATCATCAGGGCCGTCTTTTCCCGGGGGTGCTTTTACCCCAAAGGGTGCCAGGTTCCCAGGCGCAAGACAGCTGGCTAGCCGTAGATCCTGGGGGCGCAGGGTGGCCCAATGGGCCTGTAGGGCGCAAACCACCTGTATCTCGATTCTCGGCTTAGAGCTTGCCTACCATGGTGACTTTCAGATAAAATTATCGCCTGGGGGTGCAAGGATTATTTTCGCATCCTAGAGCAGAATGTACTTAAAATGGCCCTGAACATCATTAATAGTAGTTCAAACTAGGATGCGGTAGTGTGACTGAGAATTCTGTACCTTTCCATGCTAGGTATGCAGAAAGTAACATGAACTGCCTTCTTCTTCTATTAGTTGCAGGCAGAGTAGATAAGCATGGGGTCCTCAATATGATTTCCAGGTCAGCCAAACTAATTAAACCTAGCAAAGCTTTAATTACTTTCCAAAATCATAACGTTGCTCATAAATCTAAAAATTTATTAATTGTAAAATTGTATCCATAAATTTGTGGGAGGAAGGCGCCGGTGTCTGTCACACAGTTTATACTAGCACAGACACCGCCGTTAACTCTATCTTGGTAAGATATATTTAAACATTTAACTGTGTATTGTTAGTACCTAAAGATAGAAAAATTGTACCTGTTTCTGAAATAAATAATATTTGATTTTATTAGATTTTAATAAATCAAGGATTGATGTTGCGAGTCAAAAGTTCTTAAAAGGACTCTGATTAAAAATACAAAGAAGAAATAATAATAATACTGCCCAAAAACTTTCATTCTACATCTTCAAATCCATTTAGAACACAACCATCTACATAATCAAGTAGATTTTGAACGACATGACCCGTAAACCAATACTACTAGTATAGTATTATATTATCTGTGCCAATACATATAAAAATAAAAGTACTGACTCACTGACTGACTCAACGCCCAGGCAAACCCCTTGGATCTAGAAAGCTGAAATTTTGCACAGAGGTTTTCTTTATGATGCAGAAATTACCACTCGATAGGGAATGAAGAGGACACACGCGGACAGAGTCACAGGCAAAATCTAGTAAACTAATAAACTTCTTTCAGCCATTCGTGCTAAGCACGGCAGGTCGTCAATGGATCTTCGGCGGCGAGCTGTCAAGAGTCGAAGGTCGGGCAGTGCGACCTTACTGGGCCCTGCTGTTCAGTGACCTGCTGCTCTTCGCTACGGTGTCAAGGGACCGGGTGCTCTTCGTGACGGAGGAACCAGTCACGTTAGGGACCGTGTCCGAAGCACAGTTCAATGTTAGGAAGAAAGGTTAGTTGATAAAAATTTCCGATAGTTCAGTTGCTACACATTTTTTTTGTTGCGGGAAAAAAATACTCCAAGCTACATAGCCAGTATTGTTTTAATTTATTTTTTATTCTTAAATGAGCTTACTTTTGACCTCACCCGGTGTTAAGCGATCAAGCAGTCGACGATGGTGCACGCTTGCCAGGTAAAAAAACCCCAATAATTCAAATAGCAACGTCCAAAACAGGTGGTTTCAGTAAATAATTTCGATTCGACTTTCCATTTTATGATGTACTTTATTCACTTTATTACTGCTTTGATTAGATGAATTTTGGAAATGAATAAATGACATCTAACATTAATCTGAGTAGCAAACTATATTCATCTTGAGACTGACGACCACCATAGAACAAAGTCCAGAAGAAGCAAGGTGCCACGTGTGCCATACTAAACTCCCTAAATCGCCAGACTTTGTAGAGCCAGCTGAGCATTTGCCTCGCGGGGACGAGTTGCGGTGACCAATTTGGAAGTCGCTTAATCGCTTGCGGCCACAAGTTGGTCTCTGTAACTATGAGTTTGCACTGACGAAACATTCACATAAAAACATGTTGAAAAGTCAGTTTTCTGTCAATGTATCTAATCGCGGTCGCATTATCACACAACTTGTTGAAACGAAACTTGTTTGACATTTCATAGTCTATTGACATGTTTTACAAACAATTTCGATACACTTCAAAGTATCTGCTTTCGGCCATACATGTTTACCGACCTCATTGGAAAACACAAAAAACTAGAGTGCGAACGTCAGCCGTGACATATCTATACACAAACATGTCATTGTATAAGTTTTTAGTCAGTGCAAACACAGCCAACAACAAATCTTGAAATCTGTCAAAGAATTTACCCAGTTTTCTGCAGTGCGAACGTAACAATCAACAAAACAAGTTGTGACATTAGTTTCATATGACAAGTTTCGAGACATTACATGTTAAATGTTTTTTGGTGCAAACCCACAGTTAGGATAATCTAGCTAGGTGGGGTTTCGTCGAAGCAAGTAAAACCGTGTGCGACTGCGGAGTTCCCACGCAAAGTATGTCCAATTTCCACCTGCTTGCATGCCCGCTGTGCCCCGCTTGCTCTCAGGAAGACTTGATGATGATCAGCTGGCTACATGTAAGGGCATAGAGTGTGCCATTTTCTGGTGAACATCCATCTAAGTCAAAGCCACACAATAAGAAGAAGAAAACTATATTGCAATCCTCTACCACTCCATTCACTATCAAATACGATACGTGCCATTCGTGAGCCTTGGGCAGCATAAAATATGTGATTTGATTTTAGTTCTTAAATCTGACTTCAGTATCCTCTGTTTCTCTTAAAAATAAAAACTATTGGACAATGTGTTTTTATTATGTCAATTATTAACATACAAATAACAGTTAAAATTATCCTCCACTATACGTCTTTGGGTAACGTCAGCGATATCTTATCAAGAAACATTGTTCCTTAACCGACTCGACTAACTTTACAGTTAAATCAAAGTCGTATAGATATGCCTACCCTTACTAATTATTTACCCAAAGACGTATAGTGGAGGATAATTTCGATACCACGAGCAGTGTTCACGGTAGCTTAGTGGCTAAAGCACTGGCGTACTGAGCCAGGAGTCGCAGGTTCGAATCCTGCTCGTGAGCGATTTTTTCTTTCCACAATTTATATCTTTAGAATTCGCTTCGCATGCGTAAAATGCGTTAAAATAATAAAATAATTAGTTACATTTTACTTTTACATGTTTACATTTTCTTTACATTCCAGCGACTGAATTCCGCCTGATACTGGGTCGCGCTGGTGGCGAGTCTCCACTGGTATCGTGTTCACCGCGCACACCTGCACGAACAAGAACCATCGTGTTGCGCGCTCCCTCAATAGACCTCAAGGCGGTATGGCAGAGCTTACTGCAGAGGCAAATGTGAGTATCAAATTAGGTAGAATCTAACTTTGAAAACTGTTGTTGTATTTACATTAAATGATGTAAGGTTTATCGCTATACTAATAACTTTAAATGTCGTTTCCTTTCTTCCAGTTACCGAGCCCATACAATGTCGGGTACGCCACTTGGATCGCCGCTGGACTCTCCAGACCCTCAGCTGACGTTCTCCCTTGCCACGTTGGACTCGCAGCAACGCCAGGTATCTGCGTCCAGCATTCAACGACATTCCAGCCTGGCCCTTTTACCGGCCAGCTCGTACCGATCACACCTCAACATGCTCGTGGAAGAACGTCCAGAAAAGGAAGTCAGAGTCAGTTTCGACGTCAGAACGTGTTCAAATTCTCCCATCCCCCAACCAGTCAGAGGTCCCCTGAGCACAGTTTGGAGAACTGCCCCTACGCCTGAAACGCCGTCCGCTAATCTTTCCCCGGCAGATTCTCAAACGTTCTCATCTCATTTTGTGTCATCGTCCAGTATTGAAAGGAACGATGAGCCTCATACCTCACCTAGTGCCCAACTTACGCCAGACGGTTGCGAAGAATATTCAGAGAGTTCTGCTCCCTGCAGATGGGAATCCTTCGAAGCTGATTTAGCTCTTGCAGACTTGGATGTTGACCCTTCGTACAAACACGCTGTCGAAGAGTGCATCTTTTTGCCTGATGATCCCCTTCTGCCACGGATGGCACTGCCAGAGCGGCCGACACCGCCGGCCTATCTGGAACTTTGATCCGTGGAGTCCGATCCGGAGTTAGCAGACTCTTGCTATCCCCGGAATCGTGGAAATTGGAGATAGGGTTTTTGAACGGAAACCTTTCAACGGTGTGTTCTTGTAGTCATGTTTAGCCGGTGTTTAGGAGGAGTTGAAAGCTTTCGCCGCGTAGACTGGCGAGTTTGTTGGATTGTTATAAAAAATCGCTTATAGTCGAGATTAAGGTTGTGGTAACAAAATTTTGAGAGACATATTTTCGAACATTAGCAGTATTAAAGAAATCTTGGTATTTTGATTATATTAGAGAAATAATTTGTAAGTCTGATGCCCCACTTATGATACGCGACCGGGTATTAATGAAAATTTACTTAACACAGAACTGAATTCACGATTGGGTATTTTACAAATCGCTTTAGTATAATCGAAAATGTGTATGCCAATATTTACCAAATAGAAAATCAGTGTCAAATGTAACTATAGTGAAGATTCGTGTACATTACATTACACTTTTTGGATAACAAGTTTGCTTAAGTCTTCCGTCCTTTTCTTAAGAATTTAAAAGCTTCTTTATTTTTGGTACTTGTTTAGAACGACGCACTCTACATTTTGATTCCTTCAACTGTAATGGAACAATTAGCTAATAAAAATGTTAATGTTGTAAATGTACAGACACTGAACACTGTAAATCTGTACATAGACTTAATTGTACAGGTCATGTGGATATTTGGCGATCTGCTTCGCGAAATCAATCACGTAGTTGTCATCATTGCACATTTAGAGCATTTTGATTTAAACAATGCTTCTTATGTTGAGACGTTCATCGCCATTAGATATAAATATATTTACAAAGAAAAATGGTAGTCAATGTTAAATGTGACCGATTTATTTGATGCTTTTTTTATTTATTAGTGTAATAAATATACACATAGAGTATTTTATTCATATATAACAGCAGATGTAATTATTAGTGACGATTTCGATGATCGTTTTATTTAAGTCGCTAGCATCGCAAAATGTTCACATAACCTAAACGTTTCTCGGGGAAAATTTGTATGTGTATAAATGAGTTTTTTTTTACAAATCTACGTCGTTAGAATCCGATAATTTTCGATGTCTTTGGCTGTGTGTAAATTTTTAATATAGTCTAATGATAGAATGAAGAAAATTTTATAATTTTGAGAAAGCAATTTACTTATAGTTCTGGTTTCTTCATGACATATTAATGAATTAAATAATATAAATTTGGATGTTTATGTTTAGATCGGATCAAAATATTTCTTATTATCCGTAAATAAAGTGATTTTGTCAGTGGCGAAACCTATATCTTTTTATTTGAAATAGAATACCTAAGGGGTCAGAACTTTGCGACGCTAACGAATATTTAAAATATTTTTAAATGAATGATCTACCATTTTTCTCTGCATCTTTAAAAAGTCAAGTGACTACAATTGCATCTTTTATAGTCAAATGATGTCTCAAATAGTTTGTAATATTATTTCAGTCAGAATTTCTTAGGAATATAAAAACGACTACTACTACAATATTTCATTAGCAACTTTAAATTAAAAAGTTAACATAATGTTTGAAGTCTATCGAACAATCCGTTAAGGTGGTTGGCATGATAATTTTGATTAACAGCTTAACAAAGAATGATTTTAAAAGTGACTCACAAAAACAAAACATTAAGTAATAAATAAGAAACAAACATCTTGAAAATAAAACAAAAATCCCAAAACGCGCAATTAGAGTGAATATAGGCAATAGCCTGAATTACCTATTGAACATTTTAAAACACAATTTATATAATTATAATCTTACTGGCATAAAATAATCTAAACATTCCGTTTTAATTCCAAAATTAATAAATAAAACAAGCATAAGACATTTTTCTTGAAATGGTAAGTATATTTTTTTATAACATCACCAAATATCCACATAGTCGATCAATAATTCTATTTAATCCCCTGAATATTTTCATTTGCTGTACTATACTGTATGATGTCATTAGACTAAGTATAAATTCTCCTCTAAAACTCCAAAATTACCAGGATGTTTTTGAAATATTCTAGACGCGACGCAGTTCGGTGGAAACACAGACAGGCGGGGGAGGAAGTGCCACAGAAGGTGCCAGAAGCACAAGAAGCAGAGGATCCACTCTTCATCTTCAAAGATGGATGACTCAACTACCTGAAGCTGAGGAGCTGGATCCACCTGAACCCGATATGGAGGTATGTATCGATGTAGGCAAAGTTTAAAATAGTCGGTTTTAAGTTACGAAAGATGCAAGTATAAAATAAATTATTTATAATTAGAAAACGAATTTGACTTTGGTCTAAAGAGCAACATTACTAAGAAACATGGATTCTTATAGATGTGGAGCATAGAAGAACTAAGAAAACGGTCTAGGGAACTAAATCTCCTAGAAGTAGCCGATCTTGTTTCGAACCATGAAGTTAAAGGAGCTTCGCCTGGTGAAAAGAAGGATAACGATCATAGCCCGTCAAAAAGCAGTAATTCTGGAAGTCAAGTACGTATCACTAAGATTGGTTTTAATTATAATGAATTCGCTCAATTTAAATAACATGTTATTTCAGATTACGGTAAGGACAAGCCCGGTGGTGGTAGACACGATACCTGTCTGCAGACAGTGCCACAAAAAGTGTTTGTCCAAACCAAATAGCCCCTTAATATCCCAAAAGGAACCACCGATAATACCCAACAAACCAAAAACTGAGGCATCACCCCAAAACTCGAACTCTAATAAAAGTTCCACTAGTCCGTGTAGTGCACATTGTGGTAATCGTAAACCAAAGAACTTCTCACACTTAGAACGTAAAGGTGCTATCAAGCTACGTCCAGAAGACGGCCCCAGGGCAGCAAAGAGGGTTATAGATTCAATAGAACAAAGTCAAAGAATGCTAAAATCGACGTCCTACGAACTGAAAACTGATTCACCGATTTTAAGCAGAAGTTTTCATTCAAGTCACACGAAGAGCCAGTTAGAATTAAGAAAAGATAACTCAATAATGTCCCCAAGCCCGTCATCTAGTAGTCGAAACAGTCCCTTATCAACTAGTCACACAACTTGTAGTTCTATGGTATTTAATTCTAGTTCTAATGATTTAAGGATGTCCAATTCTAACATCGCCAATCAGGTCCAATGCGTCATTGCTCAAGAGAAATACTTGAATGAGGTTAAATGTGTTGAGAGCATAACTTTAACAAAAACCAAAACAGCAACATCCAACTATCCTTCACCAGCGACTGCGAGAAAAGAGCAAATAACAAGACAGAAGGCTGAAAATGTGCTAAACAAAGTCTTAGGCATGAATATCGTAACCAAAAGGGAAAACGTCGGTTCTTGTCTGAAGACTTCGTCAGTATTTCTAGAAGACGATTTGATACACGAAGATGATCATGATTTTAAAATAGAAAGAGGCCTGAGGCGGTCCCCCCGGATGGGCATTTCGGCAGTCAGTAAAATGAACGGAGACATAAATAAGAAGAATGAAAGAATGGAAGATGTAAATGCTAATAATGCTACTGACACAGGTTCTGATGAAGACTTAGAGTTAGGGCCCCTTATGTTGATGGGTCTATCGGCCATCAACCCAGCAGCGCATTTAATGAGAGTAGAACCTTTTAAAAGAGGTTCACCAACGAGTTTTAACAATCCGTCTTCTAGACCAGGTAGTCTTGGCTCTTTGAAGTCAGAGTCTCCTGTTCCTAACATAGCTGTTGTTCCACCTACGCCCGACTTTAATTCTACTAATAAGACTGTAAGTTTACTTTTGAGATGTTGGTTAGTTACCCACTAGAACTTGAGGATTATAATTATCCTTTTGTATTGCAGGATGACCTTGTAGATGAGTCCCCAGATTCCCCTGATGTTCCCGATGACCTGCCTTATGTGACGCTCAAAAGGTGTGTTCATAAAAATTCTAATTTTATTTTGAAATGAATAAGTATTGTTGTAAAGACTACTAATATTATTTAAGGTACGGCACAATGTCAAGCCTGGAGAGGCTACCGTCCGACGAGACTGACGATGGTAATGTAAGACTGACGGCACAAGAGCCAGACACTTCTAAAGTTTATAATAATCCAGGTAAATATTTGATGAATCAGTAAAATCTATGTCTAGCCTCGTTAGTCATGATTTCCCTTTATTATAAAAGGTAGAAAAATCTATCTGTTCTTAACTCCAGATAATAATGCACCAAGTTAGATCTAAAAATGAGGGTGCTCAAATCATAATTGAATGTTGAATTATCAAATCATAATCGTATGTTATGTTAGTGAGCGGAGCTGCTGGTGGCATTATGGGATGGACAGCGAGAGCTGGCTCCTTCGTCGTGGAGAAGATGAATATATTCAGTTATACGGAGAGTGTACCCAACACATCCATAGCGCACAAGCAACCCTCTTTCTTAGAAAGGTATGTGTTTGCTATGTTATTGCTTTAAGGTTGTATCAGTTACACCGAAAACGTATGTACTCGGAATCGAAAAAAAAAAATAATAATTGGTTTAGTGCCAGGGGATCTACTCGCGTTTGACGATATTCGATTAATAGTACCATTCATAACACAACTTGCTACTCTGGTCAATCATCGTTCCCATATGCGCTGATCATGTTTTGAGGTTTTTATCTGATCTTCGGTCAATTTCATACAAATATGAACCGTAGTCTATCTTTATTGTACCTGTTTTATGTGCCTATTTTTATTATTTAGGTATCAATCGAAACGAAAGTTCGTACTTCGTTTGTCGTTAATCAAACGCGAGTAGACCCCACCCAGTTCCTCGATCACATGCTAATTGTGCCAATTATAGAAATGAATCATAAAACTTATTCTAAAACTGAGGGCTAGTGTTTTAGCACCCAAGTACTCAGCAAAGCTTCTGATTCTGAAATCGCAGAGAAACAAGATTGAAGCTAACCTCACGTGAGATGAGTTCACTTCTGCTGCGTGATTAACTCCTTTTTACGTTGCCTAGCACATAATTAATCTGCTGCCGAATTGCGTAACTCACTCGCGATCGCAATCATCTGGATTTCAATGTTCATTTCTCCGTGTGTTTTGACAATCCGTGTTATCGGCAACTACGTACCACGCAATGAATGTTGCTTTAATTTCAAAATGAAAGCTAATGTCAAAGTGAGTGCATTACACAATTGCCCCACTGGTTTTTATTTTCGCTTTGTTTATGAATTCTATGTATAATAATATTTTTCCCGACATAGGTGGAAAACCGCTCAGTGGAGAAAGATAAAAGAACGATGAGTATATGTGGGTGTAAACTGCAGCATTTAATATTTATTGTTTTTTCATAATTATTTTACTAAAAGTTACTACTCCTAGAGCTATACCAATTATAATTAGACGTTGTCAATTAGTGTGAAAATTCTGGTTGACTTTGTAATTTTAGAAATATTAGTTTTTTTGCTAGAAATAATGTATTTTATGGTTTTGAGCTAGAATTAAATACAATACTAATTAAAGTACTAGAACTTAAAAAATAACTACTGTTGAATTTAACCATAGATGTGTGATTTTAGAAATTGTGATGAAATGATCATACGATATTAGTTTTTGAAATTATTAGAGATTGTATAATTATTGTACAGTTAATATTATACTTAGTATCTTTTAAAATACATAGTGATCAATTTGTAGAATTGTATAACATATTCGTAGTTTTTTGTGTGTAATTAATCATGTTTGTCAGACAAGCTAGCAACAAGCATACATACTACAATAATAACGTACTGATTTATAAGGCTCATTAGTTTTGCTAAGAAGTCTACATAAATGATGTAGATACTTGTATTTTTTTGTCTTAATCTCGTAATAATCTAAAGTAGATATTCCACGCCCTATGTTTTTCTTTTTCCTAAAATATTTGATTTTACCAGATGCCTTGGAGTCAGTGATTGGAAATCAACAATTGGCACAGAGGAAGGCACTGGAGAAACAGGAGAAGGGAGCGGTGCAAGCGGTGAAGACGCTTGGGGCACTCCATCTTCTGGTGACCTATCAGACAACTTACCTGATTCTGAACATGGGACGCTATCGGTAAAAACTGACAAATTCTACAGTTATATTACTTACACATTTTTAGCATATTTCCAATTTCTATTTATGCTCACTTTTGATAGGGAGGTAACGACTATAGATGAATAGTTAATGTTGTCAAAGCTTTTAGCATAGTCATCATCATCGTTTTTTGTTACATTTACTTTCTTTAACCTAAAAAATTTAAATTTCATAACATTTGTTATGCATTTTGAATGGAAAACTCTTCACTATTTCAGTCCCCTACAAAGTCATCATCATCGTATGCTGGTGATGATGACACTGAACTGATGATGGATGAGCTCCTCATGGCTCCAACCATTACTGGACCAACAACGATGAGGCCTCTTCTACCAAGGTGAATTATTACACTTTTATTCTATTGCATGCTAATTTATAAAATACTATATTTTATTTAGCACATTTTTTGGCAAATCTATAAACCTTCACTCGATAAAAACCATTGCTTTACAGCATAATTTTTGTAGTTCAGTACTTTTACAACTTGTGCAGAACTATGTTTTATTTGTAATATTCTACGATTTCCAAATATAATGTTTTTATTATTTTAATTTTAAACTATCTATACCACACAACGTTTTAACACGTTACTAAAACTTTCATACTATTAAAAACATTTGATTTAATTAATTAAAATCTTGTTTTTTTTTTAAACTAGACTAGACTTGAGTTTCTAAATCGAGCACCAATCGGTCTTATCATAAAAAATTCAAAGCAACACATGACTAATGATAAATCTTGAATGTAGGGATGTTTTTAGGAGAAGACTAGAACCGCTCATGGAAGAAGAAGATTTTGATAGCGGCAGTGAAGACAATAAACCCACTCCCACCAACTCTGACGACCAGGTGAATATTAGCTCCGATTACTTTAGAAAGTTTATAAATAGTTGCACCAAAGTTCCAAAATCCTAAGTGTTTTAAATTGTTATCACTGACGATAAACCTAAAAGAATTCACAAGATTGCAACATGAAATAAGGCTCACTTATCACCCTGTAATAATATATAAATAAAACAGTCGAATTTTGGTGCAAACACATTCCCTTGTAACAGTTGTAACTGATAAATGTTATTTTTATGTAATAATTACTACGTACTTACTATAATATGTAATTTATGACCCAAAATATTTGTGTACCTTGAATGTAATATGAACATTAATATATCGTCTGTCAAAATTGGCGTCAATATAGTTTCAAAACACCCATAAAAATCTAATGTTTAGTACCTTATCGCAAAGATTAACATAGTTTACTGGCTCTAAAAGTAGTCAAATTTGACAGATTTATCAGATATTATAGTTGTGTAGGAGTATCGTTGTAACCCATAGCATGCCAATAACCATACAAAATAATGTTATTGGATACAGCATGCTTGTTGCATGAAGTGTTTGGATAAAACCTGAGTTTATATGTTTAATATGTTGAGATTACATAGATTCGGTTATGATTACGACCCTGACAAATCGCGTAATGACCAAAAGCAAATTCCAAATTTTCGAAAATCTTATTATCTTATTTTTTTTTTTTTTTGAAAAGTAATTTCAAAAAATTTCATTCTGGACTTAGATCCGGACTATTGGCAAATGGAAGTAAAGTCCCGTAGCTAGGTTATATCTCACATTGTGACTGGTCCGCTGGTGCGGCGCTTGGCGCAGGACAGCGAGCGTGGCCTCGATGCTGACGACTGTTGCGACGTGCCGCACCCGCCGCCCTCTGCTTCAGATCAAGGTGAGTTCGCAGTATACTTGGACCACGCTATAGTTTTCGGTAAGTGTGTAGAGGATCAAGCGCGCGATGGTTTGTAAGAGATTATAGAGACTCGCTGTGAGTAATTGGGGAATTCCTTATTTAATTTGTAGCACTCATAGTTTTATATAAAAATATAATCAAATTATCTTCGCTGGCATATTTAACTAGACATTTATTAGTTTATTATTTATACCCACAGACATAGTAAAAAATATAGACTAAGTGTTGCGAACAACCATAGTGAAGCCAACAAAAACCGTGCTCCTTCATGTACAACCAGTGCTCACGTACACACCATGCACCTGAAGGATATTTGCTTTCGCGATGCTTACTGGAAGATGCCGCGAAATGTGAACAGAGAGGGGTGAGCAGGGTTTAAGGTGCATGTGTGTGCGTGAGCACTGGTTGTACATGAAGGAGCACGGTTTTTGTTGGCTTCACTATGGTTGTTCGCAGCACTTAGTCTATATTTTTTACTATGTCTGTGTTTATACCATACTCCCTATAACTTTATTCCTGTTTAGTGAATTCATTATACATAAAAAAATTACTGTTTTGAGATGAAGAATGCATGAGTTTGAAATAAAACACATTGGAATAGCGCAGTTTGCCATCAACTTCAACATTTTGTACACAACACAACGTCAAGCACCCACAACATTACTAACAGAGAAAATACATTTTGACAGAAAAATGGACAGCTTGACATTTGATGAAAGGTGAGAGGACTACAGTCTTGTCACAAGTTAACACAAAAATTATTATTATGACATTTATTTACTGATACAGTCCGCACGATGCATGAGTATGTAATTACTATGGATATCATATTTGTACACTTTTTTACCAGAAATATGATAACGGCTTTAATTTTAAGCTTTGTTCCTTTTTTATTCAAAAATAGACTCGAGCTTAAAAATTATACATTAATTTCTGGTAAACAGGACAGAAGTAATGTTGTATTTGTACCCCTATATACTAGCACGGTATCAATATGTAGCTAGCACTCCACTTATAACACTATTCATATTTATAAAATTATATTATATCAGTTTATTTCATATCTACATCCTGACTGCATACACATAATCACACACAAGTTTACTAAACTCTTATCAACTGCTCACGAAACTAGGTGGATTCTGGAGTTTGTAAGGATGGTAAACTTCCAGAAGCAGAGGGCGGGGATGCGGCCGTCGTCCAGGATGCTGGAGGGGAACGAGGTGGTGGCGCCGGGTGCGATCTGAGCCCCGACCGGACACCCACCAACGAGGCGCCTTCGACGCCCTTACTATCTGGTTCGTATTCATCATCATTTTTTAATCACTGCTGGACACAGGCCTCCACTTTTATGTTTCGCATGCCAGCCACCTGTAACAGGTCCTGTGTCAGATCCTGTGCCAGGTCCTGTGCCAGGTCCTCTGCCAGGTCCTGTGCCAGTTGTATCTTATTTTCTTTTGGTTTACATTAAATTAATACGTCGTCGTCGTCGTCGTCATCGGCGTCGTCGTCGTCGTCCGTAGTACGAAACATATTTTACTACTTTATTGGTTATTTAAGGTAGATACCTTATTCTTTGTCTCTGCATTACCCTAAGGTTGTCTGGTAGAGAACGCCTATGTCGTTAAGACCGCCTTTGTACCCAGTTGTGCATAAAGAATTAAATAAATAAATAAATAAATTACTATTTTACGATTCATGTATCATCATCAAAATCTTAAGCTGTCTTTATGTCAAATACAATAACTAACCAATAAACAGTTTTTTTTCTGCGCTAATTTATCTCGTCATTGTTAAAGAAGCAGCAGTATCTTTATAATCTGACAATGCAGTAATAATATTTTACAAAATAATGTTCAAAATACGTATTATATTTAATGTTCCAGTTTCAAAAGAGTTTGCGGAGGTGCGTGCCATTGTTGGAGCTGGTCGTCGGGGCTCAGCCAGCTCGGACAGCACGCCCTCCACACTCGATCGCACCACTATACACAACCCTGCGACACTCAACCAACCCGCACAAGGTACGCTAGGACCTTGTCAGTACTCCTATCAGCCTGTAAACATCGATTGACAAAGAACAGCTGTAAGATATGCCTTACTATGAGCCTGGCCTGCCTTTGTTGTTTACTTACGCCTGTAGTCCTTCCCTTGTCTGTCACTTTGAAAAGTTAAAATTAAAAGTATGCAATGATTCATGCTAGATGTTTCGTAAGTGAATACTTGATTATTATATTTCTTAACATATAACCATAGTAAAACTGTGATATAACGCTACCGAAGTTAATTTGTATAGAATAGTATATTTGTATAGTATTATGATAAGTTATTATTATTTGAGAAAAGAGGTAGGGGTCTTGAACGCCCCTATGCCACTGCTACCTGATAATATCTTTTGTGACGCCTCTTGCAGCATTACAGCACTTCCCCAAGCTGCAAGTCAATCATGTCGTCGACTATGACCTTGGGGGAGGAGGATTTGATCTCTTGCGTTGAGATGACGTGGCCTCCAAGATGCTGGCTTCTGATGTGGTGCACTGCATCACATTCGCATAGGTTATGGATGGGCGTCCCATCCTTTTCGCGGTAAAACCTGCAAACTGTGGTATCACTGAGGCCCATCCTGTGAAGGTGTTTGTTCAGCTTGCAGTGCCCAGTAAGGGTTCTTGTCAGGATTCTTATCTGATTCTTGTTCAACGAAAGCGCTTCTTTCGTATACCTTTTTTTGAAGCCCACAAGTAGCACTTTCGAGTGTTCTTGGCCTGGAGATTTTTCCCAAAGGCTAATACTTTGGTCAGTTCCCCAGTTTTTAAGGTAGGCTGTAAAGGTGCATTTAGGAATGCCACAGATTGGCTCCGGGCCCACAATGGGGCTTTCAGCACCAGCTCTAGCCAATTCATCAGCGGTTTCGTTGCCCCTAATGCCACAGTGTCCAGGCACCCATCCTAGTGCCAACGAGTTTCCCGCTCCTAGTGAGTTCAATAGCTGGACACACTCCTTTACAAGTTTGGAGTCAATTTCCTCTGAATCCAAGGCTTTTAATGCTGCCTGGCTGTCAGAGAAGATGATGATTCGCCTATTAATATAGGTCCTCTGCAGACTTAAACGGACACATCCAATAATGGCAAATAATTCCGCTTGAAACACGTACCTAGGCCAGTACACCACTGGCCTAGGTTGGCGAATCTTTTCACCTTTGGCCGCCCACCGTGAAATCCAGCATGGGTATTTCCATGCCATACGACACAGCCATAGGTTATCATGGGCCTTACTATAGCAGTGTACAGCCACAGCGTTGCCCATGGTCTAAGGCTCCAATTCGAGTTGACCAGTCGGCAGGAAGCTCCCAAAGCAATTTTTGCTTTCCTTGTCACATTTTTAATGTGTGCATTCCACGTGAGTTTTTGGTCTAGGATAATGCCTAGATATTTGACCTCATCCGAAAAGTTGACTGTTTTACCGAAGAGGGTTGGTGGGTTTAAGCCATTCAACTTCCTTTTCTTTGTGAAACAATGACAGTCTTGTCTGCATTGACCGAGAGTTGGGAGTCTTTGCACCATCTTTCGATTATTCTACAGGCCGTTTGCATCAGATCGGAGATGACTGATTGGCATTTGCCAACGGTAATCACTACCAGATCGTCCGCGTAGCCTTGCGTGTAAAAGCCAGTCCTATAAGTTAACTACGATAAGTCATCAGATCAATTTTCGCAGAAGTTAATGGTTTGTCTTACAAACCATTAACTTCTGCGAAAATTGATTTTAAATTCCAAAATACTCATAGACTTTACTGTAGAACACCCACCAAAATATTGGAAGGTGTTATAATTTTAATAATTTCTTAAGATTTCGCGATCACTACACATGTGCATCGAAACGATTAATCTGAAATTCTTATCAATCTGAAATTGAAGGTTTAAATTATTTTTTGAAATATCTGTATACTCGTTTGTCATCTTGGTCTTTCTGCGACCACGAATGCTGCAAAGCATTCGAAACGTCAGAAAAACCAATTTAATAACATACGTGATGTAATCCGGTTAAACTTGTTTTATTTTAAGTAATGTTATAATTTTGTCAAAATCCAAACGTTATTTTTGTGGCTACTAAAATTCAGAAAATTTAACCATAATCACTGTTAGCCGTTTCAGCCTCGGAGCCAGTACAAGCACAGGAGGCTACCTCACAACCGGAGGAACAGAGACCACGGACGCCGGAGCGACTCAGTCCTCGAGCGGAGATGAGGCTTGCCTTGGATCAGGGGAAGGATATGCTAGCCGATCAGGAGGTGTCCTGGGTGTGTATTTAATCATTCACTAGGCATATTTCGTATTTGGATCGACGACCTGAAGAAGGTAGTCGGGGGGGACTGGGTGCGGAAGGTGGAGGATGGACTGTTGTGGCGCAACTTGGGAGACGCCTGTGTCCAGTGGACTGCGATAAGCGAATTGATTGATGAATCAGTCATAGCTCCCTGTTTTTAAGGGTTAGGTACCCAAAGGGTGCCAAACGGGACCCTATTACTCTCGCTACGCTGTCCGTCCGTCCGTCCGTCCATCCGTCTGACTGTCACAGGGCTGTATCTTTGTAACGGTAATAGATAACTTTTCACAGAATATGTGTTACTATAGTGCCTATCACGACAAATACTAAAAATAAAAAAGTCTAAAACCAAAGGTATAACCTCATACAAGAAAACCTCGAAAAACATGTTTTTTTTTCAACCTTATTGTTCCTGCTCTATCTTCAAAACGGTAATACATACCAGCGTCAAACTTACCCCCAGTTTCTGGAAGGCTAATCAATTTGATCTATTGTCAAATCTAATGTCAGCTGTCAATGGCCGGCGAAAATGTTAACAACCAATCACATCACTTGACCTGAGATTTGACAGTCGATTAGTTAATTTTTGCGTTGATCAGCCTTCTAGAAACTGGAGGTACTATGCAGTTAAGCAACAAATACTAAAAATACGGCAAACATAGACATATGTGGTGGTACCTGCATAAGAAAGAGATGCAAAAATTCACATTTCGCGCACGGTGCGTCGATGTCTTTTGATGAACTCTCGTAAATTAAATCAGTTTGTATGGGGTATCAGGTCGATGGGTGGTACGGAAACGGAGCCTTTACTGTGCGAGTCCGACTCGCACTTTGCCGGTTTTCATGTCTGAAGTCGACGGAATGAAAAACTTGTTAATGTGAACGTAAAAATTTAAATAATTTTGACTCGCAGTCGAATTGATAATTTCGGGTTCTAGATGGCGAAACCTGCCCC
Organism: Asteroscopus sphinx; assembly: GCA_949699075.1. NCBI lineage: Eukaryota > Metazoa > Arthropoda > Insecta > Lepidoptera > Noctuidae > Asteroscopus > Asteroscopus sphinx. Next base: position 30,931,887 of record OX453003.1, read on the forward strand.
CCTAGCCAAGTTTACAATCTACAATCGTCAACGCTATAGAAAAAAATCATGAAAAAAAAAATGGGAACAACACATCTCAATGAAAAAGTCATTCGTTGAGATATGTCATTCCCATACATTTTGATTGTTATCTATTAGCGTTGACGATTGTAGATTGTCAACTTGGCTAGGGGTCTGATGCTGGCCTTTCTTCTTTCTGTCTTACTCATAGTTTGGCAGTTGTTTTCGCACACACGGGTCAATTTATCATTCAGTCTGACATGAAACGATAGATCTTCGACACTATTTTTTATCACCAGAAAAAAATTAAGGGTATGCTCTGCTCATCATTATGACAATCTTTTATTACACGACCAACCCTGAAATTGCGAAAAAAATATGCTGATCCTTACATTTTGTCGACACAAATGTAGGGATCAGCTGATATTTTTTTGAAGGCCTTAAACTGTGGTGGTTCTAATGGTCATGTGATGTTCCGTGTGATGCCGGACGTAAAGAATTGCACCACCCTCATTCTTCTCATGGGTGTCGTAAAAGGCGACTAAGGGATTCACCAGAGGATGGGCAGCAGCGTTCTCTGAGTATTTAAACAACCAAATGCGATCGTCAACTCGCCTGCCAAGCGTGGCGATTATGGCATATTCATAGCATTATCATTAGCATCATGCTGAGTGTTGACCACTTTGCCGCAGCTACGACATGCAAAGTAGGTATCATACATTGATAAAATGATTCAAGAAATGTACCTAATTAAGTATTTTTTATGTGCACCTACCGCATGTCGTCTTGTTGTGGCAATAAATAATTTTTCTTTTCTTCTTTTCTTTCTTTTCATATCCCCCCCCCCTTTGGGGGAGGCCTTTATTGAAATTGAAATTAATTTATTTTCAAGGAAACATGGTTTTACATTATAAATGTGACACTGGATCCCATACTAGGATACCCTGTGTTGCAGGATCCAGTCTCCTCGACACGTCGGAAATGACATTGATTTTAACACAATTAGTTGCGTATTTTAATACAATAATAATAAATAACTGTATGTGTGTGGGGTGTGTGTGTAGTGTGAGTGTGGGGTGTGTGTGTGTGGGGTGGAGGTGTGTATGAAGTATGTATGTGGGTGGTGGGGACAATGAGCGCGCGTGTATGTCCGTGTTAGTGTTGAAAAACAGCATGGATGAATAATAAGTTTATTTGTCTATCTTCTTCTTCGTGTCGACATGAGCTACATAATGATAATAGCTCATGCCGTGGGCAAAAGATTAGCCAGTCTGCAGGTTGGTAGCGGGGCTGACTGCCCAGGGTGCGCCGGATGATCAATCACTCGTGGAGGCTCTTTTAATGCACCCACTAATGCACTCTCTTAATTTTTTTTATTTTAGTGGACGTTTTTTGGCTGAAATGTGTATATGTTGATGTTGGTCAGGTTGGCGGGTCCGACCCCTGGTCGTTTCGCGCGGCGTGCCAGCGGTCGCTGCTGCGGCGCGTGGCGAGCGCAGACGCAGTGACGCTGTGCCGCGCGCCCCCGCGCCGCACCGTCCCGCATACTACTTCGCGCAATTCTGTATATGCCTGGAAGGGTACGTTGAAATAATAGAAAAAATTACGGCACTTTAATTCAATTCAATTTATTTCCAAACTATTATAGTACGGTCAATCGCACGTCGGTGGTAACACTTTGACATTAGCAGCATCTTTATTTCGTAAGCAGTAAGGGCGGTTTTTGAATTGAAGTGTTACCACTGTCATGCAGTTGACTATACAACTCTTGACAAAGGAACATGCAATCAAAACCACAAAAATAGGGTTAATTCTTTGCTTCCCAAAATAGAGCGGTAAGGCCCTGTGTTATGGAATAAGCAAAACGCTCTTCCCTTCAGAATTGTGGTGAAGAAAATCAAATTATTGAGACTGATCTGTGTGTAAAAACTTCATTTAGTGGCTCTCCGGATGAGCTATTTATTTATTTCGACTGTCTCGTTGGTCTAGTGGCCGCAAGCGCGACTGCTAAGTGTGAGGTCCTGGGTTCGATTCGACTAGCCCGGAGTCAGGAATTTGGCGGTGCTACAGCCCCGTGCCTCGAAGAGCGCGTAAAGCCGTCGGTCCTGCGCCTGAGATCTCTCCGATCGTGTCGGATTGCCGTCCCATCGGATTAAAAGAGAGGGAATAGAGAGTGCATCTGTGTTGAGTGACCACACACACTTTTGCACTATAATATGTCCCGCGCAGATGACTATTCTCCGTTAAGATTGGCCGCCGTGACCGAAATTTGGCCAGGAGGACATTATTATTATTTATTTATTTATTAACTAATTATACATAAAACTGTACAGAGGCGGACTTTATATCTGAAAGAAATATCCACTAATAAGCAGTGACCGTCTAGTGGTTTAATACGTGACATCCATGCCGGGGGATATGTTTGAACCCAGCCCACACCTCTGACTTTTCGAATTCATGTGCAGATCAGAATTTGATTATCACTTGCTTTAGCGGTGAAGGAAACATTTTGACGAAACCTGCACGTTCTAGATCGTGTGTGTAGTCCACCAACCCACAGTAGGCTAGCGTAGCAGACTAAGGCCTGAATCTTTCTCATTCTGAGAAGAGGACAGTAATAACAGTAATGTTGCTGCCAAAAAGCTAGGCATCCTCTCTAAGGTGAGACGGTACTTCACACCTGAACAGCTGCTCAATTTGTACCAAGCACAAGTTCAGTCCTGTATGGAGTACTGCTCTCATCTCTGTGATGGTTCGGCTAAATATCAACTGGCGGCTCTCGATTCGATTGAGAGGCGTGCCAAGAGGCTCGTTGGCAACGATACGCTGGTCGATGCCAAACTACAAAGTCTCGAGCATCGGCGCAGAGTTGCTAGCCTATCGGTTTTTTATCGAATGCATTTCGGCGAGTGTGCGTTGGAATTGCACAATTTAATTCCCCCAAGCCCTTTCCACCATCGGACGACCAGACGCACGGCGATGCGCCACCGTTATATGGTAGATATTCCACCATTACGCATGAACCGATTTGCTAATAGCTTTATCATGCGTACCGCCAAAGAGTGGAATTCCTTGCCAGTGTTTCCCGAGAAGTATAATCTGGTGGTCTTCAAGACTCGATTGAATAGGTTTTTGCTGGGCAAGCGTGCACCATCGTCGACCGCACCATCGCTTAACATCAGGTGAGGTGGCGGTCAAACGCAAGCCCGTTAAGAATTTAAAAAAAAAAACCGGCCAAGAGCATGTCGGGCCATGCTCAGTATTATAGGGTTCCTTAAGTAGGTGTTACAAACAAATCAAATCGAATATTAATCACGGCTATTTTAGTTTTTGCAATAGACGGCAGCATTGGCGACTCAGAGAGTGATGTCAGTAGCCGCTAGATGGCGCTATACAGTGCCAAATGTAATACACGGCACTTGACGCCAGCATTGGCGACCCAGAGAGTGTTGTACGACGCCGCTAGATGGCGCCAAATTTAAGAAGTGTGTCGTCAACATAACACAAAGTTACTTTTTGTGATTTTTTCAAATAGAAAGTAGCTAAAGGAGCATTATTTGCTATGATCATTTTTCTCTAAGGTCAATGACCTTTGAACTAGGACGTTTTAAGTATTTTTCAGTTGTCTGTCTATAACTCAAAAAATTATAATCACATTATACTCGAAATAATTTTAAAAGAGAGTTTTCACAAAGGTCTATCAATGTGGAAGATTATAAGTTTCTACGTTGCATAGTTTAGAAATGGCAGGGGGGGGACACATTGCAAGCCACTTTGGTGGGCTATATTTCGCAGTTGGTACACCTGATAAAAAAGTGGTGTATGAAACATTACCTTAATTTTAGTAGACCTAGTCAATGATACCCCACACGTGGGGGTGCAGCGAAAAAAATATTTTTTTCCCCATTTCACATGTATGGGTGCCACCCCTAAAGAACGTAAAAACTATTTTTTTATTCTTTTAAAATTGAGATCTATATGCAGACTATTTTTTAAGAAAATTTCATTTACTTATGTTTATAACTGTAGAAGTTATTAAGCTGTAAAGGATTAGGACAGACGGACAGACGGACAGACGGACAGACGGATAGACGGACAGACGGACAGACGGACAGACGGACGGACATGACGAAACTATAAGGGTTCCTTGTAGGACTTCGGAACCCTAAAAAATGGGACAGTAATGGGCTAGTTATCCAAATATTCGCTGTTCCGGATCCAACTGTATTCATGTGAAGTCTGTAAACGAGCGATGAATTTTGGCGAGTGTGCGTTGGATTACATGATCCAAGTCCTTTTCATCATCGGACAAAAAAACACACAAAGCCATGCGCCACCCTTCTATGGTAGACTGTCTATAATCTGTTGGTCTTCAAGGCTCCAGTGAATAGGTGGCGGTCAAACGCAAATCCATGATGAATAAAAAAACGCACCCACGATTAAAAGGAAATCCTAGGGTCTCCCAGCGTTATTAAAAAATGCCTATTGCAAATGAAAATTAGTTGATGAAATGTGTAACATTTTTGGGATTCAAGTAGCATTTGGCGCTTTTTTAATATTATGGATAATTGAAAACATGCCCGGAGTCTGGATTTGTGCCCGGTCAATGGCAATAGGCTCGCCCCCTATTACATGGGACTATAACATAACTGGCGAAATGTGGGTGTACTATACACCTCTGCCTACCCCTTCTGGGAAATACAGGCGTGATGTTATGTTGTGTTATGAAAACATGCGTTAATGAAAGTACACTTACAATATATTTCCCAAACAACTCTTAAAATAGAAATTTTAGCAAACTTAATTATGAAGTTAATAGGTCCATTTGGAAGTTATAACATTATTGTGGCAAGAAAAAATCAAAACATTGAAATAATTACATAACACATTCATCCACTCAAATCCTACCAAGAAATTAAAACTAATCCTTGTATGACTTCCAGTACCAGAAAGCGAGAAACCTATGGAGATGGAGCAACTGGCACGAGTGGAAGTTCAGACGATGCGTTCGCGGACGCGCTCTCTATGCCAGAACGGGAAGATGTCAGTAACCTAGTAATTCTTGTATATTAACATTATGGAAAATGTTAACAATTTGTTGACACATTAATGCATAAATATTATAGACTAGTGGCTTCACTTCCGTGGTATGAAAAGTAAAAAAAGCTATATTTAAATTCAGAACATGTTCTATCTGTGTGTCAAATTTCATTCAAATCCGTCTAGTAGTTTTTACGTGATGCTCGAACAAACATACAATTACAGTTTAATAATAGCTAGGACTAAGTTAAGTAACTTCGATGACGGACATAAAATGATTGCTAACATCATGAATTATTTATAATGGTCAAAAAGAAAAGAAAGAAAGAAAAAAAATTGCCACAGGACAGGGACAGCATAACAATAACATCAATATTATTGATATTGCCGTTCCGCATGACGGGAATCTCGTGAAAGCTGAGACAGCTAAGCAAATGAGATATCTTTTATTTTTATTTTTATAGTAGGTATAGGATGGCGAAACGAGCTATAGGCCCACCTGATGTTAAGCGGTTACCTTTGCCCATGACAACTTCAATACCACCTTGGCTGTTGCCTAAATGGTACCGTAAATCGGTTCGCCACACTGAGACATGAAGATGGAAAGTCTCATGTGATTGTAATTGGACTTGGCGCACGAGGTTGTCGACATGTGGGACGTGGATTCAGCAATCATTGTGCCGATAGTTGTCACAGCCAATGGCTTAATAGCCAAGAGCCTCGACCAACACCTTCAGAGGCTCTCGTTAGGTGGCTGGGTCAAGGAACAGATTCAGAAGGCGGTTCTTCTCGACACGGCACGTATTGTGAGGAGGTTCCTGTCTCCAAGGCCCTATGGTATCGGTTTATTTTTTTCCTTTATGTTTATTTAAACATACATAGAGGTATTTATGAATAAAGGAGAACATCAATAAAATTACTAAAACAATAATCTTCAATTATTTGGTCAATAGACTTCTAAAAGTAGTGTCATGCTTATTCTTCTTTTAATAATTTCTTAGGTTTCCGCGATCACTACACATTAATTCCTTCTTCTTTTGTAAGGATAAACAACACCAGAATATATGCCGGATACCACAAGGATCTATACTGGGTCCATAACGTTTTTTAATTACTTACTATTCATTATAATGAAACAAAGTTTACCGGATTAAATCGCGTATATTATTTAAATTAGTTTCCCTGACGTTTCGAAAGCTTTGCAGCATTTCGTGGTCGCAGGTAGACTAAGATGACAATCGTCTTTACAGATATTTCCAAAAAAATATTTTAATTAATAAATATTGTACGGCGAAAACCTAAGAAGCTATTACTTACTATTCGTTTTAAAATTCACAAGACTTGTAAATCTAACCAAATATTTTTGTTAAATTTCGCAGAATGGGCTTCCTCCGTCGTCGCGCATCGTCCGATAGCCCCCGCCGCGAGCCCTTCCTGGTGGCGACGCCGACGACGACGCGCCCGTTCTCGCCGCGCCGCACGACCGTGAGCAACAACGGCTATTACAAGATTTGCTTTGTCAATGGCTATGTGTGAGCACAGCGCACGCACGAGCTTATCTGTGCCAACCAGCTGGATTTAAACAATTGCGGGAAGTTTTTTCATTGGTACCTTCATTTTTACATTCATCTTTGGCTGTGGCTACTGCTCTGTCTTTATGACCAAGAATGGTCTTTACGTCGTAAGTGATTAAAACTTACATATTATACAGGGTGGAATTTCGTAATGCCACTTGAAAGGAAATTACCTACTCTTAATACTGTAGATAGAAAATTTTACTCAAAGAAAACATTCCTTTATTTTTTAATAGAAATAAAACTCAACAAAACGTCGACAACTGCAGCTCAGCTCACGGTTCACATCTATGAACCGGCTCACAGATCAGCTCATTTTGTGCCTCTACCTACTTCGATCTGTGATGCGAGTTGTTGAGCTTGTAGAGCGTTCGATCTATTTCAGCGCACGTTCGCTCGCTCGTTCCGCGACTTACAGCCAAAATTATTTCCAATCTATCCACGTTTTGCTTTACTAGAGATAGAAATTTGACATATTTTGTATGGAACTTTTGTCAAATTCCTATCTCTAGTAGGGCAAATCGTGGATAGATTGGATATTAATTTTGGCCGTTAGAAATCTATCGCACCGCTCCCATCTCACCGGTTCAAACTGGTTTTTATTAAAATAGTTTTTTTTTATTTCTCGTGCAACGAACGTTGTCACACTTATAGATACTTTTCTTGAGCCGTTAGCTGCGTATTTTGTCAGTGAGCTGCAGCTCAACAGCTCAAGCTTATTGATCTGAATATTTGAACCGGTTCTGAGCTGAGCTACACACCACTACTTACATATTTATAATACATACAGACAGGGAAATGTTGCGTGAAGGGTGTTGTGCAATTGATTACTATAAAAGTAATGAAGAAACTTCCTATCTAGTATGTATGACAATAAGGGCTAGTTTTTCAATAGTCTGATAACTTTTAACTGAGGAATAAATGTGACGTTTTGACAGATTTTCTATAATACAACTGTCAAAACGTCACATTTATTCCTCAGTTAAACGCACAGTTAAACGTTATCTGACTATTGGAAAACTAGCCCTTAATATGATAAGATGTGAAAATTTCAATTAAATACTGCGGGGTTCAGAATAAATACCTTAATAATTAATTATAAGGTCAGAAGTGTCGATGGGACAATTCTAAAGCCTGCCTTAATTTTAGATCCAATGTTGATGAAATTTCGTCCTAGTTAATTAGAACAAATAAACATGACAAAATATAAAAATAGTTCGTGAAGTGATTTGATTTGAATTGTTGAAATTTATTGAATACCGAATGAAATAATCGTGTTTTATAAATAAAATTATAAAGGACATTCATCATTGTACAATCATAAGATTGACGAATGTGAGTGACAATTAAAAGAACTAAGGACCGGTTTTCCAATTGTCTGATAATTTGTAACTGAGGAATAAATGTGATGTTTTGACAGATTTTCTATACTACAATAGGGTGTTTGACAATTTTTTGAACATGTACGTATAACGACGGCTAAACATCTAATTAAAGCATTCATTAACATATAATTACTAAAATATGCTTGTAAAATTAAATAATCAAGATTTTAAATTCTCATTTTTAATTTCGCACTAAAACGCATTTTTTTTTTTTTTTATAGTACAGGATGGCGAAACGAGCTAAAGGCCCACCTGATGTTAAGCGGTTACCTTTGCCCATGACAACTTCAATACCACCTAGGCTGTTGCCTAAATGGTACCGCAAGTCGTTTCGCCAAACTGAGACATGAAGATGGAAAGTCTCATGTGATTGTAATTTAACTTAAATTTAACATTATCGTCAACCTACGTCACTGTTCTAGTTCCGGTCAGTGTTCCGGTCAGTGTTGCCGGAATTCCCATAAAAGTACTACACGCTTACCAAAAAGGTACGAATTTGTCAAAAAGTAAAAAATCGGAACGCGGTTTTTTTTTGTCATATGAGACATGACTAAAACGTTTTGTAGTTTGTGTTTGAATCACGCACATACAAAACAAAAGCTTTTAAATTACGTTCAAATTACCTACAAATGCTGATTAGTTTAATTGTTAGTAAGTTATAAAGTACATAATCTGGCTCAATAAAATAAAAATTAACCTAAATTAACAATTAACATGAATATAATTATTAATAATATACCTACTCGTTCAAAAACTGGTACATTTTATTTTTACGATCATGGCAACATTTAGCTCGCCCTACGTCGTACAGGACTATGACGTCACCCAAAATGGAGGCCAAGTCTCAAGACGTTTTGTATCACGTGATCAACAGATTAAAAATCAAAATTTCAAACAGAAAAATAAAATATTTAGAATATATTTAATTTAACATAACTTAGTAAAAGTAATCTTCAACCTAAAATCTACGTCGTGTACAATTTTCATAATTTTTGGCAATACCTGTCAAACACCCTATTGTCAAAATGTCAAACTTATTCCTCAGATAAAAGTTAACTGGCTATTGAAAGACCGACCCTTAGTAATATAATATACGAAACAGTAGTGAGTGATAATGTTAATTAATATTTCAGTCAAAATTGGCCAATAAAATTGCCTTTCCTTTCAAAAATCTTTAGAATTCTAAAATTATATTGTTATATAAATTAGTACCTACTAAAACATTTTTAGTGAAAATATCTCATGTTTTTAACCTTCACCTATGTCGTAAGATTAATTACCGTTTGGTATATTGTTATGATTGTGATTGTCTTGGCACTAAGCTCATGTCAATTTGTTCTTTGCTTAACACTTAGAATTAAAGTTTAAATCCAGCTTTCAGATACGCTAAATTTGTTTTTGTTGTCTGTTGAACTGATCTGTCCATTTTGATTGGAACGAGTGTTCTCAAAAATATATTTTTAATAAAATATCATTAAGCTTTTCATTCTTCATCCTGCAGCTTAGCTGATCCTTCCTTCATTTAACACAATCCTTAATTTTTTAAGCGCTAACTAGGCCGTCCACTTCCTCGTTTTATCGCTAATATTATTTGCATATTCTTAGTCAAATGTCTTTGATATTTACGTTTGTAAAAAGACATTTCACGTGGATTATATTATTTTAGTTTCCACTTTGCAATCTGAAGTAGCAAGCTAAAGTAGAATATACAGGGTTATTTAAGATGTATGTGTATGTGTGTATTCTGTAGAACTAGGGGAAACTGTATCTAACAAAATGAGAAGTATAAACACCTAACAACCCTGTCATCTGTTCTAAGTAATTGAAAAACGTAAATCACATAGAAAATACACTAGTAGCATTCCGTAAATAACGCAATATTCTTACAGGAAAAACAATTCGAGAAAAGATTTTGGAAACAAGTGACTAGAAGACGTCAATCTCTCGGATCTATCAGTCAAATATAGACGAGGTAAACAAAATAAAAACGATGATAAAAAGTGTTCATGTGTAGAACTTCACAAAATAGAAGTAGATAATTCAACATTAGAGACTAAACCTAGACGATCGTAATTTGGACCAGAAATGACTATAAAACTACGGAGTGCTTATGAAAGTGTTAAAATAAGATGATGATGAAGTCAATGGAATGCCAAACGATAACAGATATATGCCAAATACTGACGAAAGGGACCTGTCAACACTTCATATCTTAGAATCATTGTTTTTAGTACATAACACTGAAATAGGCCTAATTGTTGAATGTAAATAAAAGAGCTGTTTATTTCTTAAACTTGTACAAATAGAGTTATTTGTAACTGAGCTTGATAGTGGATGTAAAATATGTGATAGGTTACGAACTGTTTTAACTATCTTGTAAATTGTTACATCTGATTCAAAAATGTTAACTAATTGGTTTTTTCGTAACTATTTTAATATATTTTTTCTCGTCTTTGTATTTCTACGTCGATTTTGTCCTTTGAAATGTGTAATTCTTCATTTTATACATCACACAATTTAAGATTAATCTTTTATGTGTTGTACATATTAGTTGCGAATTGTGATTGTTAGAAAATATACCTTATTAACTTTTTCTTTTCTCTATTCAACCTAATAAGTTTCAGGTATTTTTCTAAAATTCATGTGAATATTTCCAACAATATCACTACCTTTAGATTTACCAATTCTTGTATCATAAATTCCAGGTAAGCGTGATTAAGCAGTTCATTCTTTTAGAGGGTTATTTTTTTTTTCAAAATTGTTAGTAATCTTTTGGCTCAGTGCATTTCACAAAAAATTTTAGCTGTTAAAATTCTTAAATAAAAATAAATCAGCGCTCTATCCTTATTATAATTATTAATAAAACCAGATAAAACTTTCGCACTAATATGTGGAACATTTTAAAATTTTAAAAACAAAACAATTAGTGATTCATGCAAACATAATGCTTTGTTAAGTTCCTAAAAGACAAATATTGTAGGGAGTTTTTAAATAAATATTATTGTGTAATTATTTATAATTTTTGTAGATAGCAATGTCATGATCATCGAATTTATTAATTTTTAATTTATTGTAATGATTTCACACTGTTTTCAAGTTTTGAATTTGTATAATTTCCTTTATTTCGATGAATAAAAATAAAATTATGAATTCAATTTTTTGACAATGTTATTTTCGTGCTGATAATTGTATTGTTGATAATTGTGCTGTGTACACCGATGTAGCGCACCTGATTGTTTGAAAGATTTTGTACACCTACGCTAGTACCTTTAGTCGCTGCCGAATAAAGGCTTTGTTCTTAAGTTTTTCTATCTGAATAGAATTTTATTACTCCAAAAATCAACTACAATATTTTTGTTCATTGGAAAAATAAACCCAACAAATCAATATTAAATAAATAAATATTTTTGAATATATTACTCTGTAATATGGCATTCAAATAAGAAATACTATAAAAGATATTGTATTGTATTCTCCGTAAGTAAATAATAGAAAACTTTAATAAGATAATTATGAAATAGGAATTTAATGAGTAAACAAATGAAAACAAGAAATAAAAATGTTAAGGTACGTATATTTAATATTAAAATACATCAATTCACAATGTAAATACAAATTTACATTTCAACATTTATTTTAATTGATACAAAAAATATTAGATATTTTTTATCGTCTAGCACCAGATCTCAGTTTTTTTGTTATAACTGTAGACAAAAGTTTTTTCTTATTCAATGCATTTTTCATAAAAACACAATTTTATTTTAATTTGTAGATTAAGTACCGAACTATTACAAAATAGATGTCTCGAAATAAGGAAAAAATTGTTACAACCGCTAATTGAGCACAACTTGCACTATCCCATAGCCCTTTAAATCCCACACTCACATAGCAATCAAGGCAAGAGATACCTACTTTTATAAAAGTAATGGGCTCAATCTATTTTTGTATTGTATATTTGGATGATATCATGATTTCTATAATTGAAAACATCCGAAAATATAGCAAAATGAGATAAAAGAAGAATAGCCTGTCTTGCCTCAACTGCTAGGTATTGAACTCTTCTTTGACTTACACTTACCTATATACATCTAATATTAGTGTTGGCAGAAAAAATAAGGAAAAGCGAAAAAAAACTTTAATAACCTTTACCTAGATTATTAAAATTCGTAATAGCAAAAAGCTACCGTTAAAAAATTCTTTAAAATTTACATAAAAAAACATGGACATTTAAAAGAATATTAATAAATCCACTGTTGTTAGGAAGCGTTATAAAATCATTTTGGCACAAAGTTAGTTAAATTATATTTTAATAAATTTTATTTTACCTTAAATACAAACTAGTTGACCTTTTTATTGAAAATGTGTTAGGTATTTAAAATAATGGTATATTTTGTATACATTGTACCTATGTACGAAAACAGTAACTAGTACAAATAAAGATTAAATCTTACACAAAATAAAAAGATATCATACTGATATCAACGCCATACAAAAATATGTTTAGTAAAAAACACAGAACATCGTATGAAAAAATATACATATTCAAAGTGTTATATACTTCATTCGGGAAATATACACTGGTTTCATTATTTATACAATTTCTCTCATAAAAGATACTAATAATGCCATGCAATAAATTTATATAGATTCAATTCAATTACCTACAAATATTATGTCACTCAAACAGGTATTAGTCACGAATGGACGGAATATTACTCTAAAAACATCAAGGAATGTAAGAAAAATACAGTAAAAAGGCAGTGAAAATTATCACCTGAGTAACTTTGAGCATTACGCAAAACCTAAAAAACAATCATTTGTATTTATTGCTAATTACCTACATCAATTCCAATTTACAAAATTGCGTATAACTCGTAACATGGTCTACTATGTTCTGTATCACGCTATCAAAGTTTTCTATTCGCGCCACTCACGGGACGCTTGGAATGTTCGCACTTCAGATGATGTGAAGGTCGTCAATCCTTGTGGACCTGAAAGAAATTTTACGTTAGAAGGAAAAATTATAATTGAGATGCTGCAACATAAACCCACTCATGAAGCTAGCTCCACAGACAGAAAAAAAAATTTTCATTTTAATATTTTTTACTGTCTGTAGTTAACTCTAGGTGTTATATGAAACATAGGGTTAATAGAACTTTCTTAAGGGGAATGTAGCAACCAAGTGGCGCCCCCCATCAGTAAAAAAAATATTACTCGCTAAATACATCGTTTATCGAAAATTCGTTTTAAAAAATTGAAGTACAGGTACTGTAGTTTAATCAGAAACTATTAACTCTGTAAAATATAGTTCGCTGTAGTTGTAGATAGAAAAAATGCCAAAAGTAGCCGTTTTTCGCACTTTTTCTATCTACAACTACAGCGAAGTATAATTTACAGAGTTACTAGTTTCTTAGTAATGCTTGCATTAGGTACTGTGTTTCAGTGCGAAGGGTGTCAAAAAGGTGTGGTAAAGTCTTACTTGTCTTATTTAGTAAACAATATTGGCATGTCTCTTTATTAAAATAATAACTACTGATAATAGTATCATAATGATACAAGTGAGTAACTACTGATAATAGTACCATAATGACACAAAATTCCCATATATTTTGATTGTTTTCTATAGCGTTGACGATTGTAGATTGTCAACTTGGCTAGGGGGTAGGTTCGCCAGATATAAATGAAGTTTCCTCAGAAGGTTATGGATTTTTTCGAGTGATATATCATTTAAAACCGGCCAAGAGCATGTCGGGCCATGCTCAGTATTATAGGGTTCCTTAAGTAGGTGTAATTACAAACGAATCAAATCGAATATTAATCATGGCTTTTTAGTTTTTGCAATAATCGGCAGCATTCGCGACTCAGAGCGTGTTGTTAGTAGCGCCATCTAGCGATAAATTCAAGAAGCCAAATTTAAGACGTTTGTCATTTCAAAGTTACTTTTTGTGATTTTTTCAAATAGAAAGTAGCTAAAGGAGCATTATTTGCTATGATAATTTTTCTCTAAGGTCAATGACCTTTGAACTAGGACGTTTTAAGTATTTTTCAGTTTTCTCTCTATAACTCAAAAAATTATAATCACATTATACTCGAAATAATTTTAAAAGAGAGTTTTTACAAAGGTCTATCAATGTGGAAGATTATAAGTTTCTACATTGCATAGTTTAGAAATGGCAGGGGGGGGGACACATTGCAAGCCACTTTGGCGGGCTATATTTCGCAGATGGTACACCTGATAAAAAAGTGGTGTATGAAACATTACCTTCATTTTAGTAGACCTATTCAATGATATCCCACACGAGGGGGTGCAGCGAAAAAAATTTTTTTTTCTCCATTTCACATGTATGGACACCACCCCTAAAATACGGAAAAACTATTTTTTTATTCTTTTAAAATTGAGATCTATATGTCGACTATTTTTGAACAAAATTTCATTTACTTATGTTTATAACTGTAGAAGTTATTAAGCTGTAAAGGATTAGGACAGACGGACAGACGGACAGACGGACAGACGGACAGACGGACAGACGGACGGACATGACGAAACTATAAGGGTTCCTTGTAGGACTTCGGAACCCTAAAAAACGGACAAAGTTAAACTGTGTTTATACAAAACCATTAGGGTTTAGGGGTCAAACCGTTATTTTATAATTTTCTGAGAAATCTTCACCTATAACTGGCGACCCTGGATACTAGGTAATTGCTTTGTTAGACTGTACTGCAGTTGTTATGGGCACAGGTGGCTTAACAGCATCCTCATATCATAAAAAACATACCTCTAATCCTGCGTCCAGGCGTGGGAGTGACGTCACCTTCGGGAGCTGTCCACTGCTCCACCACTTCCGTTGCTGAGCGGGCGAGCGACGGCTGGCTCACCGAGCGATTCAAAGAATGGCGGGACCATGGCCTGATATTAAATAACATAGTTTAGAGTTATATAGTGGCTATGTAAAAACTGTGTGAATTTCACGATCTGCAAGATGAAGCAAGGGCGACGATCAAGACAAGTGTCAAGTGTTCCATGTTGTGCCGGACGTAAAGAATTGCACCACCCTATATCTTCTCATGGGTGTCGTAAAAGGCGACTAAGGGATTCATCGACTATGGGCAGCAGCGTTCTCTGATTATTTAACCAACCAACTGCGATCGCCAACCCGCCTGCCAAGCGTGGTGATTATGGCATATCCCCCCCTTTTTGGTGGAGGCCTATGTACAACAGTGGACGTCTTTCGGCTGAAATGATGATGATGATGATGACTATCAAGACCCCTCCGTACCTCGGAGAGCACGTTAAGCTGTCGGTCCCGATTGCTATACGAATATCTGTGGCAGTCGTTACAGGTAGTCAGAAGCCCAAAAGTCTGACAACTGATCTAACCTTATAGGATGTCGGTATTACCCAGAAACTGGGTTGCAAGGTTTTGGTGGCAGTCGCTCCGTGTAAAATGCCGATGCTCACCCGCATCTGGCTAGACTGGAAGCCAACCCCAACATAATTGGAAAAAGGCTCAGAAAAAGAATAATTAATATTTTGGTTAGCCAATTCACCGATCGAACGTCAGTAAAATTGACCAGACTTTCAGAATTCCATGATTAATAGCTATGACAGAAGACTGGAAATAAAATAAAAACGTGATGTCGTATATCGCTCACACGACTTCTTGTATCATCAATTGCGTTACCTTCATTGTTTCTTAAGGTGAGTATAAACTAGAGCATTTTCTAGAGCATTTCGATGTATCGTCTCTACGAATGCTCGACGTTGTATTTGATGACATGCTCAAGGTGAGTGAGCATTTGCCTGTAACATTCCTCTCTATTTTGCGTTTGAAATGTTGGATCCTCAGGTCGTGCCTTTGCTCGATGAAATGTTACACAAATTCAATCGTTAGTTTGTAAACTCAAGTTGTGACAAAGCGTCGAGCGTAGTGCTCTATATTCGATTCTAGAAAACGATGAACGGTAAAACAGTGGATCGGCTCGATGTTCTGTTACAAGTAAATGCTCTAGTGTATACTCACCTTTACATTATTCAGTCAATCATTCATGCAATGATAAAATCAAAGTGAGTGAGTATCAACAAATGAGTGAGAGTCGACAAAGTGAGTGAGTGTCAATAAAGTGAGTGAGTGGAGATAAAGACGACGTCTGTGGTCTAGTGGTTCGGGGGTCGGACTGCTGATCACGAGGTCGTGGGTTCGATTCCCACAGGACACAAATATTTGTGTGATGAATATAAGTATTTGTGTTGGTCTGGGTGTTTCTTATGTATTATAAGTATGTATTTACAACAACAAAAAAAGTATATAAGTATAAGCTCTGCTTAGTTTGGGACTAGATGGTGCTGTGTAAAAATGTCCCGAAGATATTTTTTATTTATTTATTATTATTAATGTGAGTGCAAGTCTTAGATGTACTCACTGGTTCTGATGGAAGGGATGTTCGGAGTCGCTGTCGTCGTCGTAGTACCGGCCGAGCTGCGTGCCTCCTGACACCTCGGAGTGTGTGTCCGCTTGTTCGCGCGCGTAGTCCACCATCATCTCTGACATAGACCTGGATGACGAGAAAACATGGTAAAATCAGGGTGAATTCATCTGATGATCCACGCATCTAGAGAAAAAGAGATAACAAACCGAATCGGTCGACAACTGGTTATCGTGTGGTTCTAAATCGGGGAGCAGGTGAGGTAGCGGTCATTTACCATTTAAACCATTTATTTTGCCACACATACACAAAATATACATATTACATACAAAGGTAACAGGACAAATTAATGAGAACACAACATGCATACAACATAATATGTGTAGCAAGGGATCCAGCTCAGTATTTGCTGTGCATGTAGGTATGCACAGCACTGATTTTCAGCTGGTCCCTCCCATCTGTATATCTTAAAAGTGGTCAAACGCAAGCCCATTGATATTGAAAAAAATAATGTTTTCTGAAGTAAAACTTCTTTAGGCACGCTTGACTTGGGGAGTAATCTGGTGAATGCGTTACGGAGTTACGAAAAGTGAAGCGATCGGAGGGTAGTGCGGGACGCGGGGAGCGAGGCGAGGTCACGACACAGGGGGTCTACTCCCGTTCGACGATATTCGATAAATCGTACGATTCATCGCACAATGTGCTACTCCAGTCAACCATCGTTCCCTTATCGCATGCGATGATCGTGTTTTGACGTTTGTTTTTCTCATCTCCGGTAAATTGTATACGACTATGAACCGTAGTCTATCTTAATTCTGCCTTTTTTATGTGCCTATCTTTATTATGTAAGTATCAGTCGGAACGAAAGTTCGTACTTCGTTTGTCGTTCGTAAAACGCGAGTAGACCTACAGCGCCGGCAGATGTACGCGCGCCGCGCCGCCATTCCTTTGTTCTCATTGAAATAATAGTATTGAGGAAGATATACCTAAGTTAGTGAAGTTTTACTTCAGTCGTGTGCTCTAAAGCACACTATTATTTTTTAAATTAAATCTTAATTATTAGAGTGATACAAAAATATTAGAATACCGTTGGGTTACAATTCTTGTATGTTGCAAAATCTGTACAAAATTTTACTAACCCTGCCTCCTAAACTAGGGTAACCTGTATCTTAAGAGACAGTTTTTGGACATGAAATATATAGAATATGATTTAAAGCAACACAAGTGAACAATTTTTAGGTATTCTTAGCATACTCTTGAGTGGGTTTGTGTAATATTTGTGATGTTTTATGAGGAGTGGAGGTGTGTATGCGTAGGGGGGTGTGTGTTTGTTTTAATACAAGTTATTAAAATTGTTATATTGAAATTTATCAAAATTTTACACAGCGGTGATATTAATACACCTCTACGAGAATCATTTATCGTTCTGCTATCATTTTAACACCTCAAAATTACACAATATGGTATAATCTAGTATTTCACGTAAGTTTTCGAAACGTCATAGTGTCGCAACGGAAAACTAAGCGCGATTAAATTATTGTTTAGCATCTTTTTTTTTACAACGAGCGAAACGAGCTAAATGTCCACCTGATGTTAAGCGGTTACCTTTGCCCATAACAGCTGTAATACTACCTAGGCTGTTGCCTAAATAGTACCGCAAGTCAGTTCGCCAAGTGTAACATGAAGATGAAGTCTCACTAATGGATGCGCTTAATTGTGCCACGCGCACGGCGGTGACACTCCGTGTACAGTCGACTGCATGACAGTGCTAACATGTCAATTCGAAAACCGCCCTTACTGCTTACGAAATAAAGATGCTTGTAATGTCAAAGTGTTACCACCGACGTGCGGTCGACCGTACGTGTAAGCTCGGTCGCCGGTGACCTTGAGCGAGCGCGTGAATGAAAGAGGCCTTGGCTGGGGCAGCCGAGAGACTGCCCGTTCCACACGCCGCGCACCGCGCACGGCCCCCGCGCTCGCCCCGCCCCGCACACATAGCCGCGAGCAGTTTTACGAGCACACATGCTTAAGTGTCGCTTCTTGTCGTTAGTATATACATGCTGAAATTTGAGTCGCTTAAATCCCGAAAAGGGGTCATTGTACTCATCATTATGAACAACTTTTACTATGGAACCAAACCTGAAATAGCGAAAAAAAAAATTGTTGGTCCCTACATTTGTGTTCACTTAAATCAATAAAATGTAGGGACCACCTGTTTTTTTTTCG
This sequence comes from Asteroscopus sphinx, assembly GCA_949699075.1. Taxonomy (NCBI): domain Eukaryota; kingdom Metazoa; phylum Arthropoda; class Insecta; order Lepidoptera; family Noctuidae; genus Asteroscopus; species Asteroscopus sphinx. The sequence goes on from OX453003.1 coordinate 30,950,536, forward strand.
CAATTTCAGGCAAGGTCCCATAGTAAAAGTTGTTAATAATGATGAGTACAATGACCCCTTTTCGGGAAATAAGCGATTCAAATTTCAGCGTGTATTCCATGCCACGCGTGTGGTAGCCGTATGCCACTTCCGTCGTTTTCTTTATTCCGTGCTTATTTATTTATTTATTAAATTTATGCACACACAGAGAAATAATAATAAAATACATAGAAATGAATAGTACAAAGGCACTGCTTATTTCTATAAGAAATTTCTTCCAGCAGACCTGCGAGAGGAAAATTTTAAACAAAGAGAAGTAAGAGTGTGTCAAGTAATACTAATAAATATACCTATATATATATATATACTCATACATAAACTAATATATAACGTAAAATAAATATAGTATAAAAATAATAAACATAGTCTAGGTATACTCTAACTATACTTCAGCGATGCAACGACTGCGCGGATTGTACGATCTGCAAGGTTAAGCTGCACTTGCCGCGGTCAGTCTGTGGATGGGTGACCATTTCGTTACACATCGAGACCCCTCCGTGCCTCGGAGAGCACGTTAAGCTGTCGGTCCCGGTTGTCATACGAATATCTATGGCAGTCGTTACGGGTAGTCAGAAGCCTGAAAGTCTGACAACTGGTCTAACCTCCGAATGTCAGTATTACCCAGTAATTGGGTTGCGGGGGTATGATGGCAGTCGCTCCGTGTAAAATACTGATGTTCAGCCGCATCTGGCTAGACTGGAAGCCGACCCCAATATAATTGGGAAAAGGCTCGGAGGATGATGAGTCTAGGTATACTCACTCACCTCATATCAACATGGTCGCTTCGGTAGGAGGATCTGCGCGAGCGCTGCGGGTCCCGCAACGATGTCGCGTCGCTGTCGTACTCGTACAGAGTCGGTAGGGAGCTGCGGCGGGACCGGGAGTCCCACTCTGTCTTCTTGCGGTAACGGTTCTGAAGAAGTAGGTGGTTTAGAATTTTGGTGTTGACATAAAAATAAACTAGTAAAAAAAAACTAGAAAGCACAGTTAGTCAAAGAACAAATCCTACTAATAGCTAAATAGATTCGAACATCCCAAAACATTCTTAACTTTATTTCTTTATTGTACTTCATCATCATCATCATCATTTCAGCCTTAAGACGTCCACTGCTGGACATAGGCTTTCCCCAAGCAAATGTTGGGGGGATATGCCATAATCGCCACGCTTGGCAGGCGGGTTGGCGATCGCAGTTGGTTGGTTAAATACTCAGAGAACGCTGCTGCCCATCCTCTGGTGAATCCCTTAGTCGCCTTTTACGACACCCATGAGAAGAGATAAGGGTGGTGCAATTCTTTGCGTCCGGCACCACACGGACGATTATTGTACTTACACCGTTTGGTGTAAGAAAAGACAAAAAAAGTTACAGAGAAAGAAGAAGTTAGAAGAATGATAGTGATAGATAGGCGATCTCTTCTAGAAAAACTTTGGATGGACTAGAAGAATGAAAACCGATAACACAGTTATGATATACAAGTACGTTTCATAAATAACTTTACTTGGTGTTTTAAATAATACTTTCAACCCACAGACATAGAAAAAACATAGACGAAGTGCTGCGAACAATCATAGTGAAGCGAATCAAAACCATGCTCCTTCATGTACAACCAGCGCTCACGCATACTCTAAGCACCTGAGGATATTTGCTTTCGCGATGCTTACTGGACGATGCCGCGATATTTGTACTGAGAGGGGTGAGCACGGTTTGAGGTGTATGTGTGTGCGTGAGCGCTGGCTATACATGAAGGAGCATAGTTTTTTTGGCTTCACTAGATTGTTCGCAGCATTTCGTCTATATTTTTTACTATATCTGTGTTTCAACCTGAAAATTACTAACACTAGGAATCTTTTAAATTTTTTTTGGTTCATACAATTAAGAGAATAGATTTAAACTGAAACCACTTTCTAAGAACCCATCAAGTCCTCATTAACTCCCATTTAATTATGTGGTGACTTCTCGACTCCACTGTTTAAACAAAATTTTGCTACCATTCCATTCTCCTTACCTTGGGTTTATCCGGAGGCGGTGCCAGTATGCGAATGATGACCTCCCACTTAGGGGGAGCATACAGAGGAGCAAACCGATGATCATGGGCTACTCTTGAGAACTCCTCTCGAGTGCTGGAGCGCGCCAGTTCACGCCGTAGTGTACTCTCGTGGGTGATCAGCTCGCGCCAACGGAGACGTTCTTCGCGGGTGAGACGATAGGAGCGCTCGGTATCTGCTAGGACCTGGGGATGTTGAGGATTGTTGGCTGTTAGTTGGAGAGTCCAAGCAGAGTAAGACTTACACAAACAGACTATATGAACTTCTTTTATGGCTTTTCTACATCTTTTACTTCTTAATTTAAGTGAGTAAATAGAATAAAGAAAAAGTGTTTATTCACAGAAATAATAATTTCACAAAAAATATTACTTCTGCCAAACTGTAAAACAGTTTGTTGTTTGGCTCCCTTACTCCTAACACATGCAATTAGTAGGTGGTCTGCATGGATTTTTTTTGCATCAGAGAAACATTTTAGGTCACAGGTTAACTTAACTTGAAGAAATTAGATCCAGAAGGAGCATCAATAAAAAGTAAATAAAAGGTCTAATCAGTGGTGGCGTAAGGGGGGGTGGGGGCGGTCCGCCCCGGGTGCCATGCAGCAAGGGCTAATACATGCCACTTGATTTCTTCCCAAGTGGCGGTCCAGTGGACTACCTTGGAGCTTCTGAGATTATTTTGTAAAATGGGACTATTCGGAGTCTGTTCCGAGTCTAGTGATGTGTCTAAGATTTGTCGTTTGTCGTGAAAAAGGCTTTTCAAAATTAAAGCTAATGAAATCGTACTTATGAATCCGCAATGCGCCAAGCGCGACTAACCTTGATAGTGTCATTGAAAATTTTAGCAAAATAAAGTCACGTATGCATATTTAGTTCTTGTTGTTTTATTTTGGGGGGTGCTCTATAGAAAACCGCCCCGGGTGCCAACCCGTGCTACGCCCCTACTGGTTCAAAGGTCTCAAATCCACTATTTGGTTTGGGAGTTCAGGGGTCAGTTTCACAGCCTACGAATGAAGTTACACTAATGAGATCGTGACGCAAATGATATCCAAATCACACTTATTATATGCATATATTTTTGGTTAAAAATTCAAGTTAAGTAAATAAATAAATTAAAAAAAAAAAAAAAACTTTATTTGAATACAAAAATTGTTACATCTCGCATACTACATTTGTTACTGCTTGCGCACTACGCAAGGGATTAAGTAGATACGTCTAATCGCAGCGGGTGTGCAGAAAGACTACCCACTCCCATGCTAGGAGTCAACCTGTGTTACGAGTAGTAGGAGGCTGCTAAGTCTTCTTATGACCAATATTAAAACCTTTGACATTGAAATAACAAATTAATAAACTTTTCACAAGTTGTTAACAGTAATCTTCATCAATATAAATATGGCTAAACATACTTTGTAAACCAAAAAAAAAATGCATACCATTAGCGTGATTTAGATTTCATTTGTGTCATGATCTCATTAGTGTAAAATCATTCGTGGTACCCAATTTTATGTGAAATCGACCCTCAGTCAGAAGCAATAATATCTTCCTATCGAAGTATTTAAAACCGTCAATAATATCTATCTGACCCAAGCCACGAGAATAAACTGACACATTTTCTATTGAGAAGTAATATAAACTAGTTGAGGGTATGTGGTAATATTTGCATGGGGCGAGCGAGCGCGATGCGTCGTGTTCACCCACCCACATCTTGTTGTAATGAATGTCGACGGTGTACAGAAAAACCTAAACTGGTTTATGTTCTACACTGTATATTCTGCCAAAAGTATGTATTTTTTTGTGAAAATAAATAAATAATTACGGTGTTAGCGCTACCTCCACTATACATAAGCACATATTTAGTCGTTCCATTCATAGTCATATAGCTATAGTTTCCGATTTTAAAACCGTCGACAGGCATATATTATTGCTTCTGACTGCACCATCTATCAAATCCCTCACCTCATCCTGAGCCTCGGTCTTCAGCACTCTTGTGAGCACACTCCAGTTGACGGGCACAGGTGGAGCTGGTATCGGTTCCGGTACATCCTCATCATCCTCGTCTCTGAACAGAGGGTTGCGGGCAGGGGGTAGCTCTGGGAGTAAAGGCAGGTCCGAAGTCTGGGACTGGTGGGACTGGTAGGTTTGGCCTGCCGTTTGCTTGATCAGCTCCGGGGAGAAAAGGTCGGGGCCGCCTTTACCTAAGAAAACAAAGATTGGTAGGACACATAAATATGAAAGGTATCCGGTATATCGGCAAATAACTTGAATATGCGCAGTGATCGATTTTAACGTTTACGTCATTAGTAATGGCACCATCTTTGCTCAAGTTACCGGTAGGTATGCTTGAAAAGTCGTATTTTTGTAGCAATAAATAATTTTTCTTTCCTCTTTCTTTCTTTAAATACTTCCATGTGAATTTTGAACAAGTTTGATTATGTTCCATAGTAGACGAAAAGTATACTTAATCAATCATCGCGTCAAGGCCCTGAAGACGGTTGTATAGGCCGTAGAATTGCGAGGCTTATCACATTTTTAAACCACTTTAATTTTTTAGAAATATTTTTAATATTTCATCGAACACGCGCAGTGATCAATCGAATGATATAAAGACTAGAATTGCTTTTATCATTACACTAACATGGCATATTTTTTGCTCAAGTAATTTGCCGGTAAGTACCCATGCTTTGCTGATTGCTGTCGATTCGCTTGCATCAATGCCTAATGAATATAGGTACCTACACAAAAATTTAAACTAACAACAAAACCTTACCAATATACTTCTGCGGCGGCAACGACAACGGGACCCTCTCCATCTTCGGCGTCAGCGTCATTCCTGACGCCGAACTGATATCGGAGAAGTTCTCCCACTGCGCGTCAGGCACCGTGTGGTTCCGTATGGTGACGTCAAAGTGGGGGGGAGGGGCGGGGACCTGCTTGTACTCTGTGACCAGTCGCTTGTGGCGCTCGATGTCTTCTATCGTCTTCTTCTCCGTGATGGTCCGGAGGAATACGTCGTCGACTACGTGGGAGGTGATCTCTGGTTTCCTGATAGTAATGGGAAGTAAGAAATATTTGGATTGCGATTTATAATGAATGTATGGATGTAAATGTAACGATGGGCGTAGAATTAATTACCCACATTGCATATTAATCCAACGTCACCCAGAGCCTCGAGGGAAAAGTTTGTGGGAAAAAGGCCACAAATAATCCACGTGGCGTGGCTGTGGGCTGTGCTGACCTGTGTACAATATTTATCGTGCCTTGACTAAATTTATATTCTTTGGCCCATTTTACACAAAACCATTTAGTCCCAGACTAAGCAGAGCTTGTACTATGGGTACAAGACAATGGATATAATACAATTTTTTTTTTTGTAAATACATGCTTATAATACATAAAGTACCACCAGATCAACACAAACACTTATGTTCATCGCATAAATATTCGTGTCCTGTGGGAATCGAACCCACAATCTTGTGATCAGCAGTCCGACACTCGAACCACTAGACCATAGACGTCGTCTAACTGGTCTCTCTGTTTCCATGGGCTTATGAAAAGGTGACTACCATTAGGTGGTAACTAGGGGACTATATGTTCTAAGGTCCTGACCTTACTGGTACTGGTAGGTAGGTGGTGTGAGGTGGTGGTGGTGACGTGGAATTTTTACAAAAGAATCTTCAGCAGCATTTTCCTTGTGCAGTCATTACAATAAATTCCGATCACCAACATTTACTTCATCATCATCATCATCATCATTTCAGCCGAAAGACGTCCACTGCTGGACATAGGCCTCCCCCAAGCATCGCCACAACGACCGGTCCTGTGCCTTCCGCATCCAGCGGATTCCCGCGACCTTCACCAGGTCGTCGGTCCACCTTGTGGGGGGCCTACCCACGCTGCGCCTTCCAGTACGCGGTCGCCACTCCAGAACTTTACTGCCCCATCGGCCATCCGTTCTGCGAGCAATGTGCCCCGCCCACTGCCACTTAAGCTTGGCAATTCTTCGGGCTATGTCGGTCACTTTCGTTCTCCTGCATTTACTTCATCAATTACATACAAAATCTTCATTTAGAAAAGTTGGTCTTTCTGCTTTAGACTACGAATTTCATAGTCTTTTGGTATGTAAGGTTTGGCTTCTGTATAGAGCTTACCTGGCTGGCATGATGGGTGTCTCAGGTATGGGCTCGAGACTCTCCAACAGCATCTCTTGCTCCTCCGTCTCCAGACGCTCTCTCATCACAGGAGGTGGTGGAGGAGGTTTCTGTTTAAAAGAATTTCATTTAATACTCATAAAATATTTTCCCCGTTCTTGGCAACGTTATGAAGTTTCAGAACCAATCTAGTTAAAGAACGAAGTACTTTTTTGATGTTATTAGACGTAATTAATCACCCTGAACATCAAACTCGTCGGGCCTGCTATCAATGACTACGGTAGGTGTTAGATATGTAGGTAAGCCTGAAATTAATCTCCTACCACCGCAAAGTCCTAGCTCATTAGCAAAAACGACTTTACTTGGTAAAAAAACAACATTCTCACGTATGATCTGGCCAAATGACTTCAGAAACTGGGTATCATCAGTAAGACTGAGTGCACGTATGTTTGCGCAAAAACTTGTGCACTATAATACGTCCCGCGCAGATGGCTATAGTCTCCGTTGAGATTGGCCGTCGTGACCGAAATTCCCAGACCAGACTGATCTTATAATTACTTAGTTATTGCCAAACATAATATCCTATCTATCCTCGATATATATAATGATACTAGAGATGGAAATTTGACATAAGTTGTAAGCAAATCTTAGATAGATAGGATATTAAATTCCAAGCTTCATACAACTACAACTTATGTCAAATTTCTTACTATAATGGGGCAAATCGTAGATATACAGGGTGTAAGGGGAACGCTTCCGAAAACGAAGATAGGTGCTGGTGATTACTGATACGAAACCAAGAAAAAAAAATGCGATTCTTTTTTTAGATTTATTTAATTTTTTTTTGCATTTTTCAATATGTATGAGTTTTATTTAACTGCCCAAAGCTGGTTATGTATGAAAAATGCAAAAAAATAAATAAATGAAAAAATCGAAAAAAAAATTTTTTTTTTCGTGGTTTCGTATCTGTAATCACCAGCACCTATCTTCGTTTTCGGAAGCGTTCCCCTTACACCCAGTATAAGATATTAAATTTTAAGTTCAATACAACCTTAATTTATATCTCCAGTCGGGCAAATCGTAGATAGATAGAATATACATTTTGGCCTTTATTCACTTTTGATCTGAGTTACCACCTGAATTCTATTAGTATTGATGAATATTTAGTAGTAGGTACCTTAAGATGGAACATCCTTGCATGTGATCTGTCGGTAACTTCGGTAACAGAGTGGGTGTCAGTCATCTCCGTGTTCAGGGATACGATGGACCGCGGCCGTCTCGCCCACTCCTGGTTAGTCACACGGGTGGTGATGGAATTAATTATTAATTAAGTGAAGATTGTGATGTGTGTGAGTATGAATGTGTATTATTATATAAGTATGTATGTATATATTATATATGTATTTAATATTTTATTGTGATTTTGGTTTGAGCGATAAATAAAGTTTGTGCTTGTGATAGTTTTAGATTATATCTTGAAAATCGTAATTATAAGACCTTAGTATTTGCTAGGTTATGTGAAGATTGTAAGTTTCAATCGATTATATTATTAAATTAGACAAATATTAGACATACAAGACACAATGACTAGGGCGATTTGTGTGTGACTATGAATAGGTGGAAGTGTGTGTTCATTTTAAAGTTGTGTGTGAGTGGTAAAATGTGTTTAAAATTTTATTGTGATTTTAATTTGTGCGATCAGTGAGGTTTGTGCTTGTGATAGTTATAGATAATTATCTAAAAAATATATAGTTATAGATAATTGCCGTGTGGTATCCGGCAAATAAAAATAATAGACCACCCCCCCTCTACCCATGGGTGTCGTAAAAGGCGACTAAGGGTTGAAATCAGGAGGATGGGCAGCAGCGTCCTTCTGTGCACTAACATCGTGCAACATCACCCACTGCGGTCACCAACCCGCCTGCCCAGCGTGGTGACTATGGGCATACATCCCAATGAACGCACAACCAAAAAAACGGCCCCCAGTTCCCGGTGGTCCCTCTATTCCCGACTACGGTAGCGGTCGTGGTAACGGTGGGACGGGGGGTGCGAAGAATCCCCGGGTTACGGCAGGCTACCAAAACCGACGACTATATCTGGCAGCGTATAATGGACAAACGTTGAGACTGGACCATCACCTCGCCGAGCTTGAAGTAGAGTTAAGTCATATAAAATGGCATATACTGGGGTTATCCGAAGTCCGTAGAGAGGGGGAGGACACGATAACCCTGGAGTCAGGACACTTACTCTACTTCCGCGAAGGTGATCAGCTCTCCCAAGGTGGTGTTGGTTTTCTTGTCAATAAGGCCCTCGTGAACAACGTTGTGGAAATCGGTAGTGTGTCGACACGGGTAGCGTACCTTGTACTAAAGCTAATGCGCCGACCTCGACACACTCTGACGATATAGCCGAAGCGATGTACGAAGACATAGCTAAGGCTATGAATAGTACCGCTAAGGCTCACTACAACGTTGTTATGGGGGACTTCAACGCTAAAGTGGGAGTACAAGAACGCGGCGAATCGAAAATCGGACCTTACGGTTTGGGGCGCAGAAACCACAGGGGCCAAATGTTGGTCAACTTCTTGGAGTCCCAGGGGCTCTTCTTAATGAACTCCTTCTTTAAGAAGAAGCCCCAAAGAAGATGGACCTGGAAAAGCCCCGATAAGGTGACAAGGAACGAGATAGACTTTATCATGACGGATAAGAAGCACATATTTAGAGATGTCTCTGTGATCAATAGGTTCAACACCGGAAGCGATCACTGACTTATCCGAGGCACTCTAAATATCAATTTTAGAGCTGAAAGAACGCGCATGATTAAGTCTACTCTCCGACCTTCGCCGCTCCAAACCAGTTTGGGCTCCGAAAGGTTCCAAGCGGAACTTCAAAATCGATTCGACTCGCTGGAAACCACTGGCAATATTGAGGAGAAAACCAACACCATAGTCAAAACATTGCAGGAACTGTCTCGAAAATTCTTTCCGCCGCAGCGTGGAAGCAAGATGCCCAAGCTTTCGACTGAGACTCTCGATCTGATGAGGAAAAGACGGGAAATGTCAGCCGCGCATTCGTTTTCATCAGATAATAGGTCCTTAAACCTACAGATTAGGAAGCTGATGCGACGTGACCTCCGCCGCTCCAACACCCGCGCCGTTGAGGCTGCGATTGAGAAAAATAGGGGGTCGAAAGTTTTCGCTCAGCAGCTAGGGAGGACCCATCTGATGAAACTGAAAGCCGCGGATGGCAAAATTGTCACCTCTAAGATCGAGATGCTTGATGAGGTCGAAAACTTCTATGGGCATTTGTATTCCACGAAAACGGCGAGACCAGCGGTTCCTAGCAATGACGACAAAAGAGCCCAGCTCACGTGCCATTACACCGAGGATCTTCCGGACGTTGACCAGGGCGAGATTAGGGCGGCCCTCGAGCAGCTTAAGAACAACAAAGCTCCGGGCGATGACGGCATTACTACTGAACTCCTAAAAGCAGGCGGGGCTCCGAGTCCTGAAGGAGCTACAGAGTCTGTTTAATTCCGTCATCCAACAAGGCTCTACACCGGAGGCATGGAGCGGGAGTGCGGTGGTACTGTTCTTCAAAAAAGGGGATAAAACCCTTCTGAAGAACTACAGACCCATCTCACTCCTGAGTCATGTGTACAAGCTGTTCTCGAGGGTCATCACGAATCGTCTCGCCGGAAGACTCGACGAATTTCAGCCACCAGAGCAAGCTGGGTTTCGAAAAGGCTACAGCACCGTAGACCACATCCATACTGTTCGGCAGATCATACAGAAGACTGAAGAGTACAATCAGCCGCTGTGTATGGCATTCGTGGACTACGAGAAGGCCTTCGACTCTATCGAAACTTGGGCAGTTCTGGATGCTCTTCAGCGATGTCACATTGATGAGCGGTATATAGAGATGCTGAGATGCCTATACAACGCTGCTACCATGACTGTTCAGCTCCAGGACCAAAAGACGAAGCCAATCCAACTGCGCAGAGGGGTGAGACAAGGGGATGTAATATCCCCGAAATTGTTCACTAACGCGTTGGAGGACGTCTTCAAGACGCTGGACTGGACTGGACAGGGTATCAACGTTAACTGCGAGAACATCTCACATCTCCGTTTTGCCGATGACATCGTTGTAATGGCTGAGTCGCTGGAACAACTGGGCGAAATGCTGCACAGCTTAAACGGAGCCTCTCAACGTGTCGGTCTCGGCATGAATCTGGACAAGACTAAAGTCATGTTCAATATGCATGTCATGCCGAGGCCAATATTCGTCGAAGGGTTGGCACTCGAAGTTGTAACGGAATACGTCTACCTAGGGCAGGTAATTCAGCTTGGTAGACACAACTTCGAGAAAGAAGCCAACAGAAGGATCCGTCTGGGCTGGGCAGCATTTGGCAAACTTCGCCGAGTCTTCTCGTCGCCTATACCGCAAAGTTTGAAGACAAAGGTCTTCAACCAGTGCGTCCTGCCAGTCATGACTTACGGTGCCGAGACGTGGACACTGACAGTTGGGCTAGTCCACAAATTCAAAGTCGCTCAGCGAGCTATGGAGCGAGCTATGCTTGGAGTTTCTTTGAAGGATAAAATCCGTAACGAGATTACCCGGAGAAGAACCGGAGTGACTGACATAGCTTGTAGGATCAGTAAGCTGAAGTGGCAGTGGGCTGGCCATGTCTGTCGAAGGACCGATGGCCGTTGGAGCAGACGGGTCCTTGAGTGGAGACCGCGAATCGGCAAACGCAGCGTAGGGCGCCCCCCTGCCAGGTGGACCGACGACCTGAAGAACGTGGCTGGGGGGGACTGGATGCGGAAGGCAGAGGACCGAGCATTGTGGCGCAACTTGGGAGAGGCCTATGTCCAGCAGTGGACTGCGATAGGCTGAGTTGATTGATCTAAACAATCATAAAAAAAACGATTTTGCTAGGTTATGTTATGATTGTGAGTTTCAATCGATCATATTAAATATGACAAATATTATCAGCGCCATGTATTGACACCAGTGATTATGCCACCATGGATATTGCTCTTCATTCATCATAACTGGTATAAGCAGGTCATAAAAAACACCTACCCCTACTAATTCTCAAATTAAAACCCACACAGTGCACTCTAATCACCAAAACTCCATCACCACATTCTTAAACACCCCTCCCCCACTCGGGCTACCTGTATCTACCTGTTTCTCCCGTTGCACTTGTGAGTAGACCGCGGGCGGTCGCGGCGGCCTCTCAGGCGGCGGCAGCTGTGACGCACGCGCCGGTAGCGGAAGGGCCACCGGAGAAACTGTACGAACGGACTCTTGACGCTCGTGCTCTTCTGAGAGGATCGTTTGCCTGAGAAAGAATTATTATTTATAATAAAACAAGTTTAACCGGATAACATCGCGTCATCGTCATCATTACAGCCGGCAGCCGAAAGACGTCCACTGCTGGACATAGGCCTCCCCAAGCAGTTTGGGGGGATATGCCATAATCGCCACGGCAGGCGGGTTGGCGATCGCAGTTGGTTGGTTAAATACTCAGAGAACGCTGCTGCCCATCCTCTGGTGAATCCCTTAGTCGCCTTATACGACACCCATGAGATGATATAGGGTAGTGTAATTCTTTACGTCCAGTACCACACGGATTACATCACATATATTAATTCAATTGGTTTTCCTGACGTTTCGAAAGCTTTGCAGCCTTCGTGGTCGCAGGAAGACTAATATGACAAGGGTCTTTACAGATATTTCTAAATAAAATTATTAATTATTATTTAATGACCTGAGAACACAATACACAGTCTATAATTTTCCAGCACATGAAGTACCTACACCTGGTTTTTCCGCTATATAATCATTGTTACGCTTAGAATATACAACCTTATTCTTAGTTTATACTAAACCTCTTAAGGGGTCATTGTACTCAACATTATGAACAACTTTTACTACGGGACCAAACCTGAAATCGCGAAAGAAAAAATATCTGTTCCCTAAATTTGTGTCGACATCAATCATCAAAATGTAGGGATCAGCAGAAAGAACACGTCATAGATTGTGTGTGTAGATTTGCGGTATACCCATGGAGTACATTGAATATACGGACGTAGAGTTGTCAGCTGACCTCACCTTTAAGCGCCATCTGGTGCGTAACGTCAAAGTTACATTCAATAAAACAAACAAAAAGACATGTTTTACTGAGGATCAAACCTGGGCCCTGTGGCATCTTAGTTCGACGCATGATGTTTCCTGCCATCTAATTGCAAATTGCAAAATTTTGCATTATAATGAACCTGTCAAAAAAAAAGATTTCTAAGGATATCTTCGTTCCTATTGGGGGGGGAATTGTAAAGAAATTTAATGCAAACTGACATTATAGTAATAGTAACACTTAGGGTCGGTCTTTCAATAGCCAGTTAACTTTTAACTGAGGAATAAGTTTAACATTTTGACAGTTTTAGTATAGAAAATCTGTCACGACGTCACATTTATTCCTCAGTTAAAAGTTATCAGACTATTGAAATACCGGTCCTTAAAGTATTTTTTATTTAAAATACCTAATGGGTTCGAACTGCTATGTTCCGTGTGGTGCCGGACGTAAAAAAATGCACCACCCTCTCTCTTCTCATGGGTGTCGTTCAAAGGCGATTAAGGGATTCACCAGAGGATGGGCAGCAACGTTGTCTGAGTATTAAAACAACCAACTGCGATCGCCAACCCGCCTGCCAAGCGTGGCGATTATGGCATATCCCTCCCTTGGGGGAGGCCTTTGTCTAGCAGTGGACGTTTTTCGGTTGAAATGATGATGATGATACGATTACCATCATCATAAAAAAAAAAACACTTTTAAGCTATTGCATAGCTTCTATCGCGGGCCTTGAGCGTGGAGACCGAATCCAGAAATTCCGTAACGAAAATAACCTAACACCCCCCACTCCGACCGGCACAGCGGTGATACTTTTTAATTTTGCCATCTATCGATGAATAGCAGAACTTTTAATGAGATTTTGAAATATCACGCTTGTCTCTTTAGTTCTGCAAATCGCCTCTAGGTGGCATTGGTTGTATCGGCGTTACTGCGCATGCGTAATCCCCCGCAATTTGGTGACTCATGCCTGTTTAGAGTTTCGGCGTTAGAGCACCTCCTCTTTGTAATTACATAAAAAATGCTATGCAATAGCTTTACCGCGGCAGTCTCCGAGTGGCACACGTCTTTTTTATTTAACCGCTGCGGCCGCGAGCTCTTGCGGCACAGACTCCGTGGGGCCCAGGCGTCATGCGTGCGGCGTGCGTTACGCGCTCGCCTTCGCCACGCCTCATAAAAAATATATTTTTATGTTTTTTTACGACATTTTTTGTTGGCCACACTTTCTAATTTCGAGTAATCGAATTAGAACCTTAAATATATTACAAGATAGAGTTTATTTTCGGCTGGGGACGGCGTGCACCGGAGGGTACGCCGGTGCTCAAAGGAGGTCGCATTTATGTACACCAGTGGGGTACCGTGAAAATGTAGAGGTAAGGTTGTTTAGAAATCTAAAAATATAGCACACCTGATACTTCCTCCGTCGGTCTCGGTGGCGGTGATGCTGGAGAGCGGCGAGGGCGGCGCGGGGGGGCGCTGCACGCGCACGCGCACGTCGAAGGCCGGCGCCGCGCCCGACAGTAGCCGCGCGCCCGCCGCCGCCGCCTCGCGCGCAGACCCGTACCCTGCTGGTAGGAATAGAATAGAATAGATTTTTATTGTTTGTCACAGGTAATTGAAAATACAAATGTTAATAGTAGTTTATGAAACTGTTGCATAACACCTGGTTGTGGTTACTAATACCTGGTTGTGTCAGTTTCATACACTATTTTATCTAAACTCATACAATTTTAAATCAAATACCAAAGTCAAAATCTTGGTAATATGTTTGCACGTCATACGTGACAGGATATGTTAGAACACGAAAATTTTGTAACACCTAGTTATGTACCATATTCTAGCAAATAAATATATTGAATTGAATTGAATTGTAGTTTTTCTTGATTTTTCTGGTAAAAGATTGTTCGTCATTTACGTTGCTGCATCCAGAAATTCAGGCGGGGTCATATTCTCCTCAGTTCAGTATCACTGCTGTAGTCAGATATTTTTGCCCAGAATAAAACTTTAGAAATACAAAACCATAATAATAACGTAAACAATTACAATAAATTTACAAGTTATGATGACCAAATCCAGTAGGCCGTGGCGCGCGGCCGCGCACGCGCCCCGCGCGCCTGCACAGATAATGAAATATAGTCTGGCGAAAACATTATAATCGGAACTAATTTTCTATCCTTGTCAGGATTCCGTCAATCTCTGTTTTATCATACAAAAAATATGCCTGTAAACACTTAAATATAATTAAAAGCAATATGACAGTCAAAAGTACTGCCAAAAACGCGATTTTAAACGATAAAAATTTTCAATGTATGACTAGTGGCGCCACCCTAAATTTTGTGTACTCATTGGTGCCAAACTGTACGACTGCAAAAAAAAAGGTTTGAAAACTCCTTGGTTGGGTCGAAGTGGCATTAAAAACTCCTTAGTTGGGCTGAAGTGTGCGGTTATGGAAAAAAAAAAAATTACCGCATTGTTTTGTTCAGCAAACTGTATCGTAATGAAACTTTTTAAATTCATTACAGGTGCATGTGCGTAAAATCATCCTTCATCCTTGCGCAGGGGACTTCGGTAGCAAACTATATTGTAATCCTCTAAAATTGCTCTGAGTAGTTCTTACAATTCAAGTGCAATAAATACGTTTGGCGTTTCATTGTGGCGATGCTTGGGGGAGGCCTATGTCCAGCAGTGGACGTCTTTCGGCTGAAATGACGATGATGATGATGAAATACGTTTGGTGTTCATTTTACTATGATATTAGTTTTATTCTACACGTTAGCCCATTTCATTCAACGTCCTTTTGAAGATAGGACTTCTATTTGACTGTAAGTAAGAGATCATCACAATAGCCCTGATAAGCCACACTTTCTACTTACATCTACAATTTTCTTTTCATCTCAAGTGTACATACCTTGCCGTTCACTTTATTTCCACAACAAGTGCTACTACAAGTAAATATCTTACCGTTAATAACTTAATTTCCACACCAAGTGCTACTACAAGTAAAAATCTTTCCGTTCACAACTTGATTTCCACACCTGCTACAAGTACAGATCTTTCCGTTTACAAGTTTACTTCCACAAAAATTTGAATGCTGCTATAAGTAAAAATCTTTTCGTTCTTAGTTTATCTCCTACCTTCGCTTTGATATGACTCGTCCATCATGAAGGCAGCATTGCTGTGTGCTTGTTCAGCTTCACTGGGCGTCTCGGACGGGTAGTCGGAAGGAATCGTATCGGAAGCCACGCTGGCAACTTCTGCGGCTGCCGGGTAGACAGGATGAGCGCGGGGGATTTTGACCTCTGTTGAGAAGATGATAGAGTTAATTTTAGATTGATGAGTAAGTAAATTTTGATCATATTTGGATCATTGGTCATTAGCCTTTAAGATATTTAGTAGTTATGGTGACTCGAAGGTTTACAGAATAGCTTTGAGCACCAGGTTTCACGTTCATAACCAACCACAGTAGATTTTTGATTTCCCAATATGAATTTTTCTATGCTCTATTTATTTGAACGAAAACAACATTAAGAACTTGTACCAAGATTATTAAATTAAATATTCTTTATTCGGACATCTAGGACCCATAATGTGTTAGTACAAACTTAACAACTATTGTTAGTAACAATTCAATAAAATACACTAAAATCTACGTTTTGTCTGGATTCTCTCCACATGCATCGCTATACAACAATTCAAGTACAGAGAATCCAGACGGCTGGCTATCTTAGCCATTACGCGATTGGGGCTGGCTCGCACTCTGCAGAGCAAGGATGCACATCGTTTGCGAATAGTGGTGTAGAAGCAGTCTACTCCTGCTACTACAAACATTCCTGATGCACTGCAGAATCGAGGCAGCCCCACCAACGCCCGGAAAGCGTTATTAAATTGAACCCGTAGAGCGTTGTACGATTTTTGAGTATACCTTACCCACAGTGCACTGGTGTAAAAAGACGTACAATACGCTTGGAACAAGATGATCTTAGCCTCCAGTGAACAACGCGCAAACCTGCGGGCAAGCATGTTCGCTCGCACGGACAACGCCCTACGTTCTCGTTCGATGTCTACATCGTCTTTGAGGTCAGTAGTTAGTAGATGACCTAAGTACTTAGTACTTGAATTGCTCAACTCTCTTCAGAGGTACCCCAGTTAAGGTGATTGGTGGAACAAACTCTGGACTTTTACCACTAGCTCATGGCAGATACAAGCAAGCGTTCATATAAGCGTGGTGAATAATGTTTATTTCTTGTCTGGGTGACTTTTCTGATGAGGGCTTTACCCTGCAGTAGGACATTCCTTACCTTGTATACTTTCCCTGCTGACAATGGAAGCAGAGGAGTCATCGATGAACCTCCTCGGAGCGGGCAGGGCGCGTCTCCTGAGACACAAGTACGACACTCCGAGCCCCAGGAGTAGCAGCGTCAGGAACAGGATCGTGCAGATAATCATCAGGATGTGGGTGCCTGCGAGGGGCGCCATCGCGGGGAGTGGACCGGCTTCTGGCCTGAAAATTGATGACAGTTTTAAGCATGTGTGGATTTTGTTAAGACCCAATAACTGACTCTGAGTTCGCTTGCAAAATACGATTCTGCTAGAATTGGAAAAAAAGACCTTAGAATGACATGACTCTACTTTAAACTTTACTACTTTTTAACTTTTTTGTTTGTAACCTTTCAATCAATCAACTCAGCCTATCGCAGTCCACTGCTGGACATAGGCCTCTCCCAAGTTGCGCCACAACGCTCGGTCCTCTGCCTTCCGCATCCAGTCCCCCCCAGCCACGTTTAGGTCGTCGGTCCACCTGGCAGGGGGGCGCCCTACGCTGCGTTTGCCGATTCGCGGTCTCCACTCAAGGACTCGTCTGCTCCAACGGCCATCGGTCCTTCGACAGACATGGCCAGCCCACTGCCACTTCAGCTTACAGATCCTACGAGCTATGTCGGCTAACATCGTGCACCATCATCCACTGCGGTCACCAACCCGCCTGCCCAGCGTGGTGACTATGGGCATACATCCCAATGCACGCTTGTAACCTTTAAACAATAAAAATTATTCTATTCTTATTCTTAAAGATTCTCGAAATAATTTTGGTGTATTTTTATATCTGGAATCACCCTACAAATAACTAGGAAATTCAGAAATGACCAAGATACAGAGTCGCTACCAGTTAGAAATATTTAGTTGTCAGAAATACGGTGCGTAATGTTTGATATTTTCCTTTCTATATTCATCAAATCAGTCTATCCCAACCCTTTGAGTGCGATAAATCTCTGATTGTTATACTGATCTTTATCAAAGATAATAATATATAAAGAACGAGATTTTTAATTGCAAGAAACATGGTGATAAAATAATTATTATGTTATGTTAATAATGTGTTAATGTTGTGTTAATTTTTTTTTTCACATCCTTACAACAGTTGTACAATGGTGATACTACCACTACAGGTGACAATAATGCGATAGTGTGACCTCCAGTGCGAATTTTACACATATCGCATACTTCCATTGAATTCGTTAACTTTTATTCATAAATCAGTATTGCCTTCTAATATCCGCCAGGGTCGCTACTGATTTTATAATTGATTCGATGGAAGTATAGGTTCGTCGAATTCGATGGAAGTTTCGGTAAATGCCAAACTCACACTAGGCACTTAGTTCCACGAGTATACGATTTAAAACCTCGTTGTGTTCATTTGAGTACTTACGTCAATATGAGCGGATTGAAGACCGGCTTCGGCACGATAGGTGGCGGGTACCGGCACACGATGGTGATGACCTCATCGCCATCCATCTCCAGGCCAGGATGGAACCGCACAACTATGTTGTTGGTGAAGACTCGGAGAGGATCCTGGTGGAAAGGACAAGATATAAATTCTCCAGGAGTTCAGATGGTATTATTTTGCCATGATATTTGAGAGCTTGCAAAGTGCAAATTGCCCAGAATCCGACAACTAAAGAAACTAAAAACTAAAAACTAAACTTAGGCTGTTCTTGTTAAATAGGTGTATCTATTCTGTCGACGAATTATAAGTTGACAAAAGCAGAAACGTTGAAATTAAAATAGTATAATTATTAGTTTGACATAAGTAAGTAGGTATTTAATTTTATTGTGAAAAACTATTTTTAACATTATTCTGGATTTTATATAATTTTATGTTTAGTTAATTTGTGATCTTACATAATAATATAAATTAGGAATCTTTTTCTTTATGTAAAAATTCAGACACAATTTAAGATTGTTATTGAATAAATGAATGAATGAACTAACACAGACAAAAACTTTGATTTTCTAGCGAAAGGGAGCTAGCTCACCTGCTTAGTTCCACATCCCTTCAAAGGTAGTTCGAGCTTATAGGACAGCGCGCCCTTGCCCACCACCTGGCACGCCGAGTTGCGGTCAAAGTCCGCATACGCTATCCCGTAGAACTTCTCGTTGAATTTCATCTCGATCTGGAAAACATAAGTTGTACATATGTTATACAGTCCTATAAATAATTATTCTACTCAATTAGCGCAGCATCTGAGTGATAGGATTTTGTGCTACAAGTTCCTGGAGGTCTACTCGCGATCGGCGAACGATAAACGATGTAAGAACATTCGTTCCGACTGATACGTACATGATAATAAAATAGATAATTTCTTATTGTACTTTTTTTTAATTCTTAACGGGCTTGCGTTTGACCGCCACCTCACCTGATGTTAAGCGAAGCTGTGGTCGACAATGGTTCACGCTTGCCCAGCAAAAACCTATTCACTCGAGCCTTGAAGACCACCAGATTATACTTCTCGGGAAACACTGACGCCGGCAAGGAATTCCACTCTTTAGCGGTATGCATGATAAAGCTGTTAGCGAAACGGTTCGTGCGTAAGGGTAGAATATCTGCCATATAACGGTGGCGCACTTGTATACAATTGACCGTACATGGAGCCAAACAATCATCGCATTCGATACCAGAACGTTATTTGAACGTAGTACCAATTTTACGATTAATCGAATATCGTGAAACGTGAGTACACCTAAGATAGTTGCATGAAATATCAATACCTCTATGCTAGCCTCTAGGCTCAAAGGGCGTAAATGACATTTAGGCGTTAAGGCATTTTCTACTCTATAGATGGATATATAGAATAGAAAATATCTATAGAGTAGAAAATGCCTTTACGCCAAAATGTCGTTTACGCCCTCTGAGCCTAGAGGTACCTATCAATATGGGTTTGTAAACGCACCGACACGACGAGACGACGAACTGAAGGAAAAGGTAAAAAAAATACTACTGATCGTTTTTAATAACCAAAATACACTCTCGCTTTTTAAAAGAAAGGGTACACATAGCTTAAAGGTGCGTCTACCTACATATACAAAAAAAAATTGCAAGCAAGATGATAAAGACAAAAAATAATATTTATCTACACTCGTATCGTAAAATTCGAATTATGAACTCGAAAGTAATGTCATAATGATATACTTTACGCACACGCACCTGTAATGAATTTAAAAAGTTTTATTACGATACAGTTTGCTGAACAAAACAATGCGGTAATTTAATTTTTTTTCCATAACCGCACACTTCAGCCCAACTAAGGAGTTTTTAATGCCACTTCGACCTAACCAAGGAGTTTTCAAACCTTTTTTTTAGCAGTCGTACAGTTTGGCACCAATGAGTACACAAAATTCAGGGTGGCGCCACTTGTCATACATTGAAAAATTTTATCGTTTAAAATCGCGTTTTTGGCAGAACTTTTGATTGTCATATTACTTTTAATTATATTTAAGTGTTTACAGGCATATTTTTTGTATGATAAAACAGAGATTGACGGAAACCTGACAAGGATAGAAAATTAGTTCCGATTATAATATTTTCGCCAGACTATATTTTATTATCTGTGTAGGCGCGCACCAGCGCGCGTGCGCGGCCGCGCGCCACGGCCGCGGCCTACTGGATTTGGTCATCGTTACTTGTAAATTTATTGTTATTGTTTACGTTATTATTATGGTTTTGTATGTCGAAAGTTTTAATCTGGGCAAAAATATCTGACTACAGCAGTGATACTGAACTGAGGAGAATATGACCCCGCCTGAATTTCTGGATGCAGCAACGTAAATGACGAACAATCTTTTACCACAGAAATCAAGAAAAACAACGACAATGTTACCAAGATTTTGACTTTGGTATTTTATTTAAAATTGTATGAGTGTAGATAAAATAGTGTATGAAACTGACATAATTAGGTATTAAAACACTCGTGTGATACTATTAAAAACCTCGCCTACGGCTCGGTTTTTAAACTCACACTCGTGTTTTAATAACCCCTATTATGCAACAGTTTCATAAACTACTATTATTTGACTATGGACATAACATAATTCTTTTTATAATAAATGTGCCCAAAGTCAAGCTATTAAGAATTTTACCTTTTTTGCCATTCATCATTTCAGCAGAAAGACGTCCACTGCTGGACATAGGCCTCCCCCAAATAAATGAGGGGTATATGCCATAATGGCAGGCGAGTTATCGATGGCAGTTGGTTGTTTAAATGCTCAGACAACGCTGCTGCCCATCCTCTGGTAAACCCCTTAGTCGCCTTTTACGACACCCATGAGAACAGACAGGGTGGTGCAACGCTTTATGTCCGGCACCACACGGAACTACTAATAAACTAAAAAAATAATTGCCCTTACTCAACACGATAATACACTCATAACTCCAACCCCCAAATGTACAAGAGTGCATTACTTTGCGCTAAGCAAAGATGCTTAGCGCCATTGCCATCATCACTAATCTGTGATTGCCCTCTACCAAAATTAATATACACGATTTACGGCCAAAATTAATATCCAATCTATCCACGATTTAGCCTACTAGAGATAGGAATTTGACGTATTTTGTATGGAGCTTATGTCAAATTCCTATCTCTAGTAGGGCAAATCGTGGATAGATTGGATATTAATTTTGGCCGTTACTCTACCAGAGATAGTTTGAATTATTTTGTATGGAGCTTATATGTAAAATTTCTATCTCTAGTAGAATCGTGGATAGATTGGATATTAATTTTGAGTTTCCGCAAGTTCACGGTTAGATACAAATATATCTATATATATATATATAATAAATGTTCTCAACCTACTACGGTCTCCTGTTAGGTGACAAGATAACAACCGCTAACAAGAACGCGCTACACAAGGAATTTCACATATCTTCGGCACAAATCTCGACGCTTCGATATCGTAAGATCCCGAGCGACGACAGCACCCAACTACAGTTAGCTATAGTTAACTAACCGTTACGACTTGTTCTATTGACAAACGTTTACGCGATATATTCCTGTCATTGCGTAGGTAAACTGCATCAGAAATTTACTAAGGCCGGTGTACATTGACGTTAATTATCTGATTAAATGGCCGATAACTCGAAAAATGCATTACCTATCCTCTTAATTTGTCATTTTATAATATTTATATCATATTTACCTATATCTATATAATTTATATGTATTTATTTAAGTATATATTTTTTTGGGCAGCGTTCGGGAAGCTACGCAATATCTTCTCGTCCAAAATACCGCAGTGTCTCAAGACGAAAGTCTTTGACCAGTGTGTGTTGCCAGTAATTACTTACGGTACTGAAACGTGGTCGCTCACAATGGGCCTGATAAGAAGGCTCAAAGTCACTCAAAGGGCAATGGAGAGGGCTATGCTCGGAGTGTCCCTGCGTGATCGAATCAGAAATGAGGAGATTCGCAGGAGAACGAAAGTAACCGACATAGCCCGAAGAATTGCCAAACTTAAGTGGCAGTGGGCGGGGCACATTGCTCGCAGAACGGATGGCCGATGGGGCAGTAAAGTTCTGGAGTGGCGACCGCGTACTGGAAGGCGCAGCGTGGGTAGGCCCCCCACAAGGTGGACCGACGACCTGGTGAAGGTCGCGGGAATCCGCTGGATGCGGAAGGCACAGGACCGGTCGTTGTGGCGATGCTTGGGGGAGGCCTATGTCCAGCAGTGGACGTCTTTCGGCTGAAATGATGATGATGATGATGAAGTATCTATTGCTTTATTAGAACTAATTTTAAGTTTCTTATATTTTTTACACACTTGTCTATATTTCTCACTTATTTCTTCTCTCGCAGGTCTGCTGGTAGAAATTTCTTTGAAATAAGCAGTACCTTTGTACTACATAATTTTAATGCTGTCTCCTTTCATATGTTATTGTGTGTACATAAATTATAAATGAATAAATAAAATGTATTGGAATTGTGTGTTAAACGGTGATTTAGCCAGAAAGTCATCGTTGGCCTTAGGATATTAAATTTTAGAATTGCTGGTGGAATTACTTAGTAATTTTGTCGGCATTTTATTAGTAGAGATCCTTATATGCAAACGTATCAGGGTTCATATATGGGTTCACTTTTTATTTTCTTTTTACTTGTATGTCCTGTGTCATGTTTTTGTACTAAATAAACGTTTTATCTATCTATATCTATCATATTGTTATTTCATTTCGTTCCGTGTGGTGCCGGACGTAAAGAATTGCACCACCCTATGTCTTCTCATGGGTGTCGTAAAAGGCGACTAAGGGATTCACCAGAGGATGGGCAGCAGCGTTCTCTGAGTATTTAACCAACCAACTGCGATCACCAACCCGCCTGCCAAGCGTAGCGATTATGGCATATCTCCCCAAACTGCTTGGGGAGGCCTTTGTCCAGCAGTGGACGTCTTTCGGCTGAAATTATATTGTTAATTCATTAGCAACTCTTATAAAGGGACGATTATACCTACTCATCAATTTGAACTACTTTTAATTGACACCAACTTTGAATTCGCAAAAAAAACGACTGTTACATAATTTTTTTGTCAAATACGCGAAACATTTTCCGTGGAACGGATATTTATTTTTGCTAATTTAATATTGTTGTCAAACTCCATGTTCTGCTTTTATACCCATGGCCATTTTATATTGATTTATCTTTTAAAAACAGACGAAAATCCTTTTTCTTTAATAAACTGTTAAGTAAATCATACCTGCATAGATCCGGCGGCGCAGTTGAGGGCAGCCTTCGTTCGGTTCAAAAATATAACTGGAGACAAATCATCCAGCTTTGTGACCTGCAACAAATATTTTACGTATTATATTAGATTAAAATACAAAAGAAAACTAGCCTGTAATGTATACTCGAGGCTGGATTGCAGCACGAGCCGACCACTGCTACGCAATCACTTTTTCTCATACTTCGAAGAAAAACAGGCATTGATTTCAGGACATTAAGTTGAAAAATAAAACATACAACAACAACATACAACATTTGGTTAAACTTTGTTTACAACATTCGGGAAAACCTAAGAAATTAATTCAATAAGTTGAAGTTTCTTATCGTTCTTTTCGTACCCCGTAAGTCAGTACGTAGTATCATAATTATCATTATTATGTAGATTAATCATAAATCATAAATCTTTATTTCACCAAATGAAACAACTTACAATTTTTTTTTTAAATTACAGTACTTTTTTGTGTAGGTACTAGATTAGGTTTTTAGATTAATCTAAAAATAAGATACGTGATACTTTAAAGAAGTTACCTTATTACAATCAGAGGTTGAGACAGGCAACCACACTTTGCAAAATTAAAACGTAAATTTAATGCATGCTCTAGATTCGCGGCTGCAAAGTCAGTAAATTCAAGTTTTGCAAAGTCATACACACGTCATAATACATTATCCATATTTTTGCCTCTGACTGTACATGATATCGAGATTGAACCACGTTCAAGTGCTTTAGAAGTGGATTTGTAAGCCACCACAATCGCCACAACAATTCTGGTAAAGATACACATTTATCGCAAAATAAGTAAAAGCACTAAATAGAAACAAAAGAGAAACAAAATCAAAACACTGCGTAAATATTGTGCGATATATCTGTCTATCATAAGCGATTGTATAATGAGGTTATCTGAAGAAAACAAATTGAAAACAACAATACTCTTTGTTTGTCCTATCATTGTCAATACATTGATTAGTATCCTTATTTGGACAATGATCACATTTAAATAATCGGCTAGCAGTTAGCTTAATTTTTTTTTAACTTGAGTCAAGCCAATGTCTTTTTTGCAATAAAATTCCACAAACCTTATACAGTAATTTTTGAGCAAGTCAAAAGCATCGATTGATGTGGGGACATCCTTAATCTTTCATTTAAAGTTTCCCACTTGTGATTCTTTTGTTTCGTGAGTTGTAAACACAAAAATCTCGCATGCAAAATACCTACACACAAAAGAAGTATCTACTAGTATTGTGCCGTAATAAAATATAGTGCGCAGGTGTCAATCGGGGTGCGGGGCGCTGCACAGCGCTATAACTTCACAGCCGCCATAAAGATTGGGTACTGTACCTGGTTTGTACGGGAATAAATATAACCAATAAGCAATGCTCGGGCACAGCGCCAATTGAACCGTCGTCAATCGTCTCTCGACTTAATCCAATCCAGAGACACAGTTCATCTTCATCAAGCCGCCATAAAGATTGGCAAGTACTGTATCTGGTTTATATGGGAATAGAACCCATGAGAACTGGTCAGGCACAGCGCCAATTGAACCATCTTCAATTATCTCTCGACTTTAATCCAAAACCAAATCCATCCGATCGCTACCCAAAACCACAGTTTATCAAAAAAGCCAGAGATCGCTATATAGGCAAGATGATTGGAGCAACAATTCTATATTTAGTTTGTTGCATGGCAAACGTTACTATAAATCTTTACTGCTAATTATTACCTTCGGGCAGTTACTATCGGTGTGAGTTTCCGTTGTGGAATACGATACGATAACTCGTACAAAATAAAAGGTGAAAGTTTTCCAGAAATGGAACGTACAGGTACCTATTTTGCTTGCGGAAAGCGTTTGAGGAGTTTCTGATTTTACGAGAAGTGAACAAGTCGGGCGAACAGTCGCGACTCGCGAGTAACGGCCAAAATTAAAATCCAATCTATCCACGATTTGCCCTACTAGAGATAGGAATTTGACATTAGCTCCATACAAAATATGTCAAATTTCTATCTCTAGTAGGGTAAATCGTGGATGGATTGGATATTCATTTTGGCCGTAAATGGTCAAGTATGATTAAAATTCGTAAAAGTTTAAAAACTGCTAAGTAAAATAAGGTTTTATGGAAAACATGGGCTATGAAACGTCAAACCGAACGACTAAAGCGTTCCTCTGAGGTCAAACCTCATAGGTCAATACAGTTCTTAGTCGTAATCCCTGATAATCATGTTCTATCAGGAAATCCCAAGGCTGAATTAGGTTGATTGATTTCTTCACAATAATTCTTTTGTCATAATAATTTTCAGTTAAAATTTATTTTTAATTTAATTTATTTTTTAATTTTCAGTTAAGTTAAAATCGTATCGTTTAACAATGGAAACACGTCAAGCATTCAGACTATCACCACACCGACGACTATGCCTTTCTGCAAAGGTATTCGTTTCCGTTCACGACCCAATAACAATATCTCGTCTCTCAGAGCGCTGTTAAGCTATGTTGGCACTGCAGGCACAGGATACAATGCTGGCCGCGGGCTATCAGTCTGTAATCACCCTACAACAATACCTTGTCTTGTACCTATTCCGAATGGGCGTGTCGGCACGAGGAAATCTATCCTTATTTTCAAAGGCTTGAGTGCTGCGACTTTAGATAATCTCCGATAAATAGATATGAGTTCATTTAAGAAGTTATAAAAAATCCACCTAAAAAAAAAACCTTATAAACCTCCTCCTTTTTGGAAGTCGGTAAAAAATTTACATCTTCGTGAATGCCAAGAATTTTAGGTGGACATTAAACCATAAACTTATTAATTATACTAGCATTAAACTAAATATACTATAGCATCTGAAATAGCATCACATGTTTAGTATAGTATAGCACTTAGAGTCCATTTTTCAGACAAGTATTTTTCTAAGCAGAAATCAGGACCCTAAACTAAAAAAAATTGTCTGTTATTTGCATAAAGCTTCAAATGCAAGGTCTTAATTGGGCTACCAATTACCCGGATGATTCAACACGAAAACAGAGCTCTAAGTTACATCGTACTTCGGGGATGTAGTGCACCTGTGACCCTACAAAGGGCCAACACTAGCCAAAAAATACGCCTATAAGTTGACATTGACGGCTAGCAATCTTGCAGCTTGCTTGTTGCTTTTGTTTATGCTAAATACATATATAAAGATCATGGTATAATAAGATGTTTCACCAGGTATTCTCTTCCCGCAATGACAGCGCGATGCCTCCAAGCTACGTCACGATCAGTGCTGCCATTGATTGATATCTTCAATATACATAAGGAGATTTTTGTTCATATTGAATATAAAATATATTCCTAACTAGCCTAACTATTTGTTATCTCGTGTTATTCATCTAATTAGTTATTAAAGGAAACTGTATAAAATTACTAGTTCAAAAGTGATTCTTTATAGAAGCAAGTAAATGAAAAAATGCATTTTGCTCGGGTAATTTATTTTCACAAAGTGGCAGCACATCAAACTGACAAGTGTCACGCTAACAGCCCGCTATTGGCTCCACAGCTGATGACGTAGTACGGAGGCAATCACGTGACCTAGCTGTCACGGGAAGAGACTACCTGGTGTTATTATACCATGTATAAAGATAAAGAAACACAATTCCCACGAAATTTTTCTGACAGCTAACTTCGAACTACACGCAGTAGTCAAAACATTTTTTATACTCAAATTATAACCGAATAATCGAAAACCAATAAAATCTTTAACAAAAAAACAACAATACGCAGAAATCGCTCACAGAAATTGACATTGATTAAAAAATCTGTTTCCGTATACAATCTGAACGGATTTTATGAATCAAATAATAAAAAAGCCAATCAAATGCAGATAATAACTGGCACAGTTTGATTTAAAGGTCAATTCATACACGTTCGAAGTTTCAAAATCGAAAGTGGAATGCTTTTTTCATCTGCCTAGAAACTCGGCCAGCATTCGCTTTTCAGCGCAGCTTTTCTTCAACCATAATTTTTTTTTTAACCTTTAGGTATTTGCTTTTGCTTGAAATTAGTTACATAAAAGTGTTATTGTTATTGTTAGGTGTGATTCGGGAGAAAATGCAACGTCACGTCAGATTTTAACCATTAAATAAAACATGCAAAAAGACATGTTTTACTAGGGGTCGAACTTAGGCCCTGTGGTATCTCAGTCCGATGCTTGATGTTCTCTGCCATCTATGCTTGTATTATAGTTACAAAATTTTGTATTAAAATGAACCGGTCAATATTTTGCGCATGCGCCTTTTAATATTACCTTTAATTTCGCTGCGAACTTCGTTCTTGACAGGGTCCCCTGACCGCACAGGTTTTTTTTAATATTCTTGATACATCTTAGCCAGTGCGTTTTTGGGAGACCACGAGGTCTTTTTCCGAAGATGACAAATTCAAAACATGTGACATGACTCTTCGGTTCATATTTATGAAGAACTCTTTTATCCATCTTTTAACTTGGCGACTTGCGAGCAGCATGTCAAATACAGCTGTCAAAATGTAAACGTCACTTGTTTTTTTATCACTGACTGTTTTACAGAATGAGTAACGTAAACTTTTCGAAATAAGAATGCCGTTGACCGCAAATAGCTTTTAAATGTCCGGAACAAAAGAAGGGCAAGCATTGAGTGCATACAAAATATTGCAACTGAGCCAAGGTTACTTCGAGATTGAGAGCTTCTGAGAACATCTGCGGCGTGAGTTGAGAAATCGTGAATAAAAAACTCTAGCTGACTGTCAGAGGAAGTAGAAATAACTAAAAATATTAAGATAGCCGATACGCAGTAGCCCGCAAAATTCCAAATTCCTTTAGGTTGTAACTCTATTTCATTTTATATATGGATCGGAATGTTTCGCGACAATTATCACAGTACAACTACTGAATAAGACTCATAGAAAGCATTAGCTTACTACAATCACCCAGAGGGAGAATACGGAGAGATTTGTAAGCAGGGCAAAAAAAAGGCAGTGATTTTAAATTTTTTAATGCACTTCTTGGATGGTGGTGATGAAATAACCCTTCCAATCACACTGAATATACTTGATTTTGTAGGTTTTACCCATGTAATTTAGAAAGATAGAAAGATTCTCCGAATTACTAAAGCTCAAAATACTGAATGCCAGGCAAGTCACTTCAATTTAACTACATACATTATTAATAATTTTTCCTCGGCAAAATGCACCGTAAGACGAATTTCAACGTGACAAAACCCCAAATCCATCTGTCACATTACGTTGCGATTAAATGTCAATCATCCTTAAGGTCAATTTGTAAATTGTATCCTGTATAAATGAAAATTAGCTTTTTTTGTGTGAATCGTGATGAGGTAATATTTTTTTCAACACACTTGCTCGTAAAGTGGCTCTTATTGCATCGCTTTTAGGTTCATAATGTGGCTTATACGCACGCGTGCTTTTTTCATTATATTATTGCACTAGTGCTTTTTACTTTACAGTTTATTTTTAAATCGCAGCAAAGAGTTTTTATGCCTGAACTAAATAAAACATTTTTGGGAATAAATCAACTGTATTCATTAAAATATGCTATATAAACATTTCATTTCATCAAATTATTAATTTTTGTCAACAAATTAATATTAATTTGTGTTACCTATGAATAAAAAAATCAATTTATAATATTTTATATTAGGCTGTATGGCGGTTTCCTTCGACCACCTGACCTGCGCGCGCATAGCTGTATGTCACCGCGCGATCCGCGCGCCATTTTTACCTTTTTTCACAAATTCAATATTTGTCTAAAATGTATAATTTATGTTATTTTCCTCGCAAGTGTGTTGAAAAACGTCGTATGACACGCGTGAGCATTGACTATTATACTTCTCGGCTCCATTACGCCCTCGCCTTCGGCTCGGGCTGCAATCCAGCCTCGAGTATAATAGTCAACTTAGCTCACTTGTATCATAATGTACTATAAATTTCCCTACCTTTTATTATCGTCGTTCTTCCAAAAATCTACCAAAACCGTCATTGACGAAAAGCACAAGCCGTGCAAAGCCATAAAAAAAAATAAAAAAAAATTATCAACACCTCAGAGGCTCCATTTTGTATACGTTTGACATGGACCTAAAGTTGTTCAGTGTCACTTTTCTCAGAAACTGCTAAACGTGCGCAGTTTTTGTTACCTTCTTTTGAAGTTTTGATAACATAAAAGGTTTTTAAGAGGTCAGTCAATCAAGATACATACAGGTGATAAAATAAACAAACTATGGCTACAAATCGCTGTTCAAATGGAAAAGTGTCACAAATCAAAAATTAACAAAGTCGATTTTATTCAATAAAAAACTACTGTTTTGAATTAAAACGACTGTTGAAGAGCTCATTCAGTGACTGCTATCGAACAAATTTTACTGCGGGGTCAACACAGAAATCGCCAAAAATAAATCAGCTGATCCATACATTTTGTGGAGTGACGTCGATCATTTTGTTCGATTTCAGGGTTGGTCCCGCAGTAAAATTTGTTCGATAGCAGTCACTGAATGAGCTCTTCAAATATGACCACGCATTTCTGATACACATTTCCACAAAAGTGCGACAAATCAAAAATAAACTAAGTCGTTTTTATTCAAAAAAGTTGTGCTATACCATAAGAATAGACAATAATAATAAGAATAGACAATAATACTAGTATAGAAGAGAATCTCTTTTGTACCGACCCCAAATGCCGCCTTATAAATACCTACTTCCCCCTTCAGCTTCTAACGTCCCTCTGTCGTCCGCGCGTGCTGCCAGGGCTGATAGCTGCTAAGTATTTAAAGCGTTATCTGTCGGTTTAGTTAGAAACAATATTTTAGACTTTTCTTTACCATGAAATCATTATTTTATCCTAGTTTTACATATAAATTATTTTTTATTCACTTCATACTTACATTATTTTTTATATTTAGGTAGGTAGGTACCTAGTTTACATAAGATGACCTGCACTCAATGAAACAAGTTAAGTACCGTAAAATGCCCTAACTTTGCCCACAAGCCCTACTCTGCCTAAGGCATTAACTTAATGTTTACACGCACTGACACTTTGTAACTGAACCAAATGTTAGCGTTGTCATCGTTTTTAAAGCTCCCCAAGTACTGAAATCATAGCTATTATTGTTTACTCAAAAAATTACTAGGCAAAGTAGGGCTTGTGGGCCAAGTTAGGGCAGTTTACGGTACCGACAACGACAGAGAGAAATCAATAGACGTCGTTTATAATACCTACTCATTCATATTTATCGAATATCGGTATAGTCCGAAAGCTAGGTAATTTCTGTTTTCGATTATTATAGATAGATAGAATATACTTTATAGTACACCATGAAAATAGTAGTAAACAGGAACAACGTATAAATTATGGGTAAATTACCCTGACATCGCGAAAAAAATACATTTGTGTTCACTAAGTCGATAAAATGTAGGGACCACCTGATTTTTTTTTCGCGATATCAGGGTTTTTCCGATAGTTAAAGTTGTTCATAAATGATGAGTACAATGACCCCTTTTCGGGAAAGAAGCCATTAAAATTTCAGAATTTATATTATATCACACCATAGTAAGTATCCTGTCACATTTCCCGCGCACGATGCTCCTAACGTGTTGTGATGAACTCGTAACAAACTCACTCTTACCGCACCGGTATTCTGCGGTCAGACCCAGTTTACTGTGGGTTAAAAATAACTTGAACCATTGCAGATGATCGCTACGTCATCATAAAAGTGAATTCTAGAAATAAATTCAGAGGTTCCGATTTGAAGATCTGCCAAGTGTGGAGCAAAATTTGCAAAATTGGTCTTGCGACTCTTCTCATTAATTATTCGGGTGTGAGGACTTAGAAGAGTACAATCACCAGCTTTTTCAAACTTTTACCTATCCTGCAGGTGATGCAACCTGTCACAGACTCCTATGACCAATAGTCGATGGGATTATCAACCAATGGACGAGCTTACATAAACCTAAGCCTGTAATGTGCAGCAGAGTTATCAGTCCAAGAGGCCTGGCTGGCCTGGCCTGTATCAACACAAATACTACCCTCCACCACTTTGCTTTTAAAGACGGCTCGCGCAGTCACCGGTGTTCGCGCCTTCATAATGTAGCTAAATATTATCTGGTATCGAACCTCATTGTACTTATTTAATATCCTACCTTGTTAACTATATTTTTGTTTACCTGTTTGTATAGTCGATGATACTGATGTACGGTAAAACTCTAAAGAGTTTATGTTTATATATTTAGAATGTTTTTGTTATGTATACCACTGAACAAATAAATAAATAAGCCCAGCTGCGAAGAAGCTATACTCTCAGTCGAGTACGAGTATTGCCTCATTTTCAGGACGACAAACACGTCGACAGGACGTCAGGACATCTTGCAGTGGAATATCGATTTGATTAACTTGATAATACTGACCTTTCCATTCAGCACAGTCTGTTCAGGAAGTCCCTCTCCCTGGTATTCGATATTGTTCGCTTGCGAATCATAGTTTGATTGCGCTTGCGCTGCGGCCAGCGCACACGCCAGCATACACCAAAACAGCGACATCTCTTGGCTGAAATAGAAAGAAACATGTTATTAGTCAGTTGTCTACAAATTCGTATCATGTTTGAAAGAATTTCGTAGTCGTAAGACCGTAATTGATAAAAGGCTAGAAAGACACTACGTATAAAACAGTTTTTAGGGTTCCGTACCTATCCAAAGTACCCCAACGAAACCCCATACTTTTTAGTTGATAATTGCGAGGATTCACAAATGTTTATAGAACCAATTTGAGAATGTATTTTTTTAACCTATGCTGTCCCACTGCTGGGCAAAGGTCTCGCCCATGTTCTTCCAAACATCCAATCATTATCGTTAAAAAATAACACGCAAATCGGTCGAGAATTCTCAGAAAAAACTAAACTACTAGCAGATCATTTAGATAGGCGAAGCTAAAATAAACTGATTTATTGAAGCTGGTTAAAAAACTATTCAACTTAAGACAATAAAATGTATATGGGACCACCGCGCGGGCTTCCTCTACCAAATGAAAAAAACAAGCACGTAAATCGGCCCAGAAATCTCGGAGTAATCGGTGTACATACAAGAAAACCGCCGAATACATAACCTCCTCCTTTTTAGGGTTCCGTACCCGAAGGGTGCCAAACGGGACCCTATTACTCTCGCTACGCTGTCCGTCCGTCCGTCCGTCCGTCCGTCCGTCTGTCTGTCACAGGGCTGTATCTTTGTAACGGTAATAGATAAACAGGTGAAATTTTCTCAGAAAATGTGTTGCTATGAGGTGTATCACGACAAATACTAAAAACAAAAAAAAGTCTAAAACCAAAGGGGGTCCCTATACAAGAAACCTCGAAAAACATGCATTTTTTTCAACGTTTTTGTTCCTGTTCTATCTTCAAAACGGTAAAACATATCAGCGTCAAACTAGGTCTGATTATAGTGCATACTATTTAGTTTAGCAAAAAATACTAAAAATAGGACAAACGTAGACATATGTGGTGGTACCTACGGAAGAAAGAGATGTAAAACTTCACATTTCGCGTACGTTCGTTGATTTCTTTTGATAAACTCTCGAAAATTAAATCAGTTTCTATGAGGTATCAGGTCCATGGGTGGTACGGAACCCTTACTGCGTGAGTCCGACTCACACTTGGCCGGTTTTTTTGAAGTCGCGCGGCCACTTTTGGCATTTTTGCTATCTACAACTACAGCGAAATATAATTTTCATTTCTCATACTCGGAAAGTAGTGTTTGTTTGATCCGAGTAGCGGGTGGAGAACGCTGATTCCCTCCCAAGGGCGGGAAAGACTCATAGAAATTGCTTTCCTCCCTAGGGCGGGAATGAATTTTAAAAATAGAACTATAGATAGTCGACTACGAATTTATTTTCATAATTAAGAAAAATATCGAAAAAAAATGCCGCGGTCTTGTGAGTTTATAAACAGCCAGTGTGAATTAAAAAAAAACCCTATTAAGCGGGACGGCCAGCGCCAGTGATGGTGACGCTGTGTGTTCCATATTTAAAATGTAAGAAAGACTATATAATTTGCCGGGATACTAACTTTGTCTGTAACGAAATTCTAAATCTCAGTTTTATAGACTAATATTTTATTAATAAAAATGAGTTCAAGCGATTCTGAAATGTTGACCCCAGATTCGGTTAAAGACGAGGCAAAAACAGTAATCGAAAACCTTTTGCCAGAAATTTCAAAGTAACGATACTTAAATAAATACAATGATTTTATGAAGTAGCTAACATACAAGAAAATACGTATTTTAGAAAAACTACTATTTGTTACTTTTCTTATATTCGAAATGAAAAGTAGAGTGTTTAACTCTGGTGAAAGTCATCAATTCCTACTCGGACTATAGCCGCTCTCGCTGCGCTCGGGCGTCGTTAAAAACGAATTTTCGATAAATGATGTTTTCAGCAGGTAATAATTTTTTTAATGATGGGGGGGGGGGGCATTTAGCTGCTACATTCCCCTTAAGAGGTTTTCAGTTACTACAATTAGACGTTGTAGTTCCATTATATTTAACAGGCTTCAAAGCGAAGTTACGTTAGAAAGTCAGTACATTCCATAAATCGATAACTATTACCAAGTTAGTATCTTGAAGAAAGTAGTTTACTCTCTCACGTTACTCGTTGCATTTCACTTAGGAAGTTTTTCCGTAGTTTTCTATAGTTAACACTATACGACGTACATTTTCACATAGAGAAACACGAAAGCAATTTTCTTATTTTCTCTCGTGTTATTAAATTAGGTGTTTTGTTGCATTTTCAATGTAATTAAGTATTATCTAGAGTGGAAAGTGTTCTTGCGGATCGAGTATCCGCTGTTAGAGAAAAATTACTTACCACCTATACAGGGTGATTTGTAATTCGACAAGGAATACTTGAAAGGGGTTATACTAGACCTCATTTGCAACATAAATGGTCCCGTGAACCAAGGGGGCGCCTGTCATTTGTTTTCTAGTTATAGCAATTTTAAGGTTTTTTTTTCAGTTTAAGTTGGGCACTCGATTGACACTCTCCTAAAAGCTGATGAATGAGCACTTACTATCGTACAAAATTCATGGCCAACATTTTCATAACCTCGAAAATAAATGGTCATAAATCACAAATTATAAGACAATATCATCTAAGTACCCTTTACATTACAGAGAATTACTCGTAAAAAATGTATGAAATTTGGCGTACTAATTACAGAAACAACATCCTCATTTTATAAGCTATCCAAAATGGTACAGATGTGGTCAAGTTTCGCAAAGGCTTGGAAAAAAAAAGCAGTAGTAGCAGAAGTGCTAAAAAATGCAGTAGTCGGAGTTTGCTATTGTGCCCAATTAATATCAGGAAATTAAGGCGTAATGTACCTTAATAACTTTATTAAGGTTCTAAGTTTCATTATAATACAATTGTAAGCACAATGCGTCACTTAGGCCCGCGTTACAGATCGTTCCTCAAGTACAGTTTAAACTCTGATCACTACTTAAGGATAGAATCGTCACTTGAGTATCGGTCTTATTCCAATACGGTAATTATAAACTTTATTCAACAACATAACACACGAATTTTACCTGAAATAGAATAGAAATCTCTACTCAAGCGTAGTCTGGACCACACTAGATTACAGATCAAATCTCTGCTCAAATACCGAAACAGGTGACAGTATTTTAATATAAAGCTAAACTCAGCGTAACCATATATTCTATGGCTGAACTGTCAATAAATCTCTGCTTGAGGCATGTTCTAAAATTAAATACCAACTCAAAACTAGTTTTTAACAGTGATCAACGCTTGTGGAACTTTCTGTAATACGGGCCTTAGACACCTATTATATTTCTAGTTATACTTCAAAGGTCTCTTATTAGTCTTCTAAAAACTCAAAAATTGCGAAGTAAAATCCTTAATTCCTTAATAAGCCACCGACAACATAAATATCGTCTTGACATTAAAACCCGTCATTAACATATTTTGTAGCTGACAACGCGAACAAGGATATGCCGCCTGCGCTCGCGCCTAACCTTTCACCGGACAAGGTCGCCGTTGAACAGTTGTGTCTTGTCGTAGTTGTCGTAGACTTACGGCCAAAATTAATATCCAATCTATCCACGATTTACCCTACTAGAGGTAGAAATTTGACATATTTTGTATGGAGCTTATGTCAAATTCCTACCTCTCGTAGGGCAAATCGTGGAATGATTGGATATTAATTTTGGCCGTTAATGAGCATGGATTTTTGTATTTCTTTGTGTGATTATGTCATTATCTTAGTTTTGTGCTTTAAAGGAGACTGAACAAACTGGGCCCTGAATGTAAAATAAAATGTAATTGTTACTCAAATGTTGATAACTGACATGTTAAAAATACTTTATTTCCAATAATTTTAATTTTTAAGAGAAGCAGGGTTTACCAAAGTCGGGTTTTAGAATTAAAATTATTATTATGTTGCCACGGCTCATGCACGCCGCGCGCCTTCTAACGAATTTACCAGTGAGTTTAAAAAAACCTCTCTGAAGAAGAGAAGTCAAAACTTAAACTAAACTAAAACATTAACTTAAACTTTAAGTTTCTCTCATTCTAGTAATTAAAAAAGTCCAAAACATAGTTCCAAACTAATCTAAATGTAATTTTCTTTAAATATTAATGGATAAATTTCAGTCTTTCAGTAATAAAATATCATAGAGTATCTCAATATTGTAAAGGTCAATCTCATGACAGTTGATTTTCCTGTTTGACGTTTATTTGTGGCATTTAGGACATTGAGTCTAAATCGGAACTGTATTTTGAACGTTTTAAGTTACGATAATTGGCCCTCAGAACCATGTACTTAATAGAGGATTGCAATATAATTTGCTACAGAGATTATTTCATTTTTGACATTCAATGTTTTTAAAAATCTCTTCTAGATATTAAAGTAGTATGAATTGATCGTACGTCATAATTTTATACTTGTAACTAACCTAGGTTTTATTCAGTTACAACTTGAAAATTTTCCTGGGTCCGAAACTCCATACAAATTGATCAATATTTTTTGCACATTCTGAAGTAGGCGTAGGCAGGATTTGATTTTGGGGAAGTTTACTTCGGCATAATTTTACCTGTACTACGTCATTTGTGTTTAGGGAATTTGAGAAGGTTTTCCATCCCGTAACTTGCTGCGTCCATGTACTGAAGCTAAAGTGCAGATATACCTACTTGGAAATGGTAGGTTAAATCAATTGTTAGGCCTTTGATCTCACAACTAAGAAAATACCTTCGCATAATATTTTTCTTTGGATGTCATACGACAACAATTGTTCATGTCACTTCATGTTAAAATGAAAATTTATTTAAGTATATTAGGACAGGACTAGGTAGTTAGACTATTTCAAGTGAATAAGAAGGATGGGTATTATTTCCCATGCTATAAGAGTAAATAACATAGACCCAGGTACAAAAACATGATTTACTTACGGATTGCAAAGGTAAGCTTAACTCAGTAATGAAGTGAAGTGATAAGTCACTTAAAATAAAGAAAGCAGCTAATTTTGATTTGGTAAAGCCTGAAAGAGCTTAAAAAAGACACTACCAATCTTAGCACAAAATGAAACATCCATATACATTAATAAATCGCAAAAAGTTGCGTGTTACGAAGTCACTAATATTTTCTCGGCAAAGTTAATGCAATCGGGTATCGCGTTAACGCCCCCTGCCTCCAAATACAGAGCTTTGAATCCGACTCCGTTATTATTGAGAACCTTTTTGCTGTAATGGTGATGTGATGGTAGAAGAAGCGATTTTAATATAGCGATCTGTGTTATCGCTCTTTAGTAGGTAGGTGATTTAATTTAAAAAGAACTTAAAAAAGGCTCTTCGGCCTTATTTCGTGTTGCCTTATCTTTCAAACCAATACACCGATAATAAATAAACCAATTTAGTTACATACTTAATACTGTTATAAGAAGATACACATAAAGGTGTAATATCTATGTAGATACATAATAAATCTTAGCTATTTTATTCAACAAAATTAAAAGAGTATGTTTTTTATTATAGCAAACAACAAGATTATAACAGGTATTTTTTATAAAATATTCATGAATAAAAATGTTAAATGTGTGACTTCCTGCCAGATTATCTTTACATTTTATTAGTGTAGATTTAAAATCATGATATTAAGAAATGAGAAAGATTTGTATCATTAAAACAGTTACTGTTGGCCGAGAAATTGTCTTTTTGGGACAATCGGAAACAATTTACTTTATACACTTACTACTCATATG
Source organism: Asteroscopus sphinx (assembly GCA_949699075.1). Taxonomy (NCBI): domain Eukaryota; kingdom Metazoa; phylum Arthropoda; class Insecta; order Lepidoptera; family Noctuidae; genus Asteroscopus; species Asteroscopus sphinx. The sequence goes on from OX453003.1 coordinate 30,988,205, forward strand.
TTTAAACTGAAACATTATAAAAAATTAACTTGAGGTTTCGACTACAAATACATGACACATGGCTTTTATTGAAACATCACCCTTATCAATCCAATGTGCCTTGCCTTTAAATTATGCTCCATAATGGGCTGATTACGATGGTGATGATCGCTTAAATACGTCATGATCAACAATGATTACACCCGAAAACCGTGGACACTCTTCGTGCTACAAGGAATTTCCCTATATGGCATTCCTATACCTATAGATATTCAAGTCCCGCAACAAAATAAGCCACCTCGGTACAAATTCAGTGTAATCAAATTATACAACATAGTATTTCCTGAAACCCCAAAAATAATCAATAGTCGAATTATGTGAACACAAATGTACAGCAGTTTTTTTTAAATTTCAGTGTTTGTCACATAGTAAAAGTTGTTCATAAAACCTCTTTACAGGTAAAATAAACTATTGTAGGTATAAATAAATAGAAATCAAAATCACAGGCACAGACATCGAAATTATTGGAAAATAGAGGCAATAATGAGAGCAGTGTTCTGATAGTTACTATATTTATTCGTGGTCTATATTTTACACACAAATGACATTGTACTAAACGAAAGCCATAACTTTACCACAGTTTTACCATTCTAATTTTAAATCGGTGACAGACTTGTGCAAATATGATTATTCACACAGGCCAGTGCATACATATATGCGACCTACAATGGAAATCAATCCTGGCTTCTCAGATGTCAAGAGGTGAAATGAAATTAAAATAATGAAATTCTAAAATCGCTATGCGCCTTTTTTATGATCCTACCTTTATACTGGTATCATTCACATCAGAAGCTCCGCTCCTCACCAAATATTATTTCACAAATGCATTAAAAACCGAATTTATGTTCGAATAAAACACAGAGTTTACACCGAAGCGAGTTCGACTGGTTTTAGCACAAAATATCCTTTAACTTGTGTGTATTTTAACGTTTTTATGAAGCACAAATCATGTGTTATGTTTCGAGAATTGAAATGTGTGTATAAAGATATTTTATAATAAATGGCGTATTTCTGATGTAATAGCTTAGAGCTTTCCCGTTACGGTGGATTAAATAATAGAGATAATGTTTATTAACAGATGTAAAATATTATAATTATTATAATAACATAAGAAAAGAAGAAGAGACAAGAAGTAGCTGTATGTTGTTGAAAAAAACTTGTTTTTGTACATAACACATTTGTTTGTGAATATTAATTTGATAATAATAAACTTTCCGCAGGAACTCCTTGGCTACTACATAAGCAGAATAGACACTGTAAAACAATGACGTAAAAGACTCTACTACTACTACTACTCTGTTCCGTGTGGTGCCGGACGTAAAGAATTGCACCACCCTATATCTTCTCATGGGTGTCGTAAAAGGTGACCAAGGATTCACCAGAGGATGGGCAGCAGCGTTCTCTGAGTATTTAACCAACCAACTGCGATCGCCAACCTGCCTGCCAAGCGTGGTGATTATGGCATATCCCCCCAACATATGCTTGGGGGAGGCTTATGTCCAGCAGTGGACGTCTTACGGCTGAAATGATGTTGATGATGATGAAAAGACTCTAGCTTTTCTTCAGTGGCTTCCGTCTTCACAGAGAAAAAGATAACTACGTTACAGCAGTCTTATGTACCAGGCCCCTCAGAAAGTATTGCGAAAAAAAGTTTTTATATATGGGAGACTGGCCAGTTATAATGTTTTTCGAAAATATGATTATTTATAAGTAAAAATAAGTAAGTTCCAATTTCAAAATTTCCCTCCACATTTTTTGCGAGTTAATTCAAAGTATTGTGTCTCACTGAAATATGGATCTGCGCCGGGAACATTTTAGAGCTATGATTTTATACGATTTCAAGTGTCGCCTGAAACCGGATGAATCGTACGATAGACTTCAAATGGCATTCATGGATGAAGGCCCTTCCAAGGCAACCGTGTATCGTTGGTATAACGAATTCAAGCGCGGTCGACCAACTTTGGGGGATGACGAAAGAAGCGGTCGCCCTTTGACGGCTGTTACCGAAGAAAACGTGCTAGCAGTGAAAAATTTAATCCAAGACAATAGGCGAATTACATATCAGGAGATTCAACACATATTGAAGATTGGATCGGGAAGCGTTCACGAGATTCTACACAGCCATCTTCGCGTGAGGAGGATAGTATCACGCTGGGTGCCGCACAACCTCACCGATGCTCAGAAGCAGGCCCGGGTGGAATGGTGCCGTGATATGCTTAACAAATTTGAAGCAGGCTCGTCTCGGCGTGTTTACGACATCGTTACAGGTGATGAGTCCTGGATTTATCAATACGACCCAGAAACCAAGCGCCAGTCGACTGTTTGGGTGTTTCAAAATGAGCCAACGCCTACCAAAGTGAAGCGATCTAGAAGCGGGGGTAAGATTTTGATCGCTAGCTTTTTTAATTTGACTGGCCACTTGGTATCAATTCCCTTACGGGATCAAAGAAGCATTAATGCCGAATGGTATACTACCAAATGTTTGCCAGAAGTTTTCTCTGTTATAAGCAACAAGCGACCAAACACAGGGCTCCGCGGGCTACTGCTCCACCACGACAATGCACCTGCGCACACCGCACTCAAAACGAGGGACTTCCTGGACAGCACGCCAGTCAAACTCCTGGGTCACCCTCCTTACAGCCCTGATCTAGCACCGTGTGACTTCTTTTTATTCCCAAAAATAAAAAATCAGCTCAAAGGGATACAATTTTCGTCGCCGGAAGATGCGCTGGCTGCGTTCGAGCAGGCTGTAAACGAGGTGTCTGCGGCGGACTGGAAAAAGTGTTTTGAAAACTGGTTTAGGCGCATGAATCTTTGTATAGAGGCTGGTGGAAAGTACTTTGAAAAGATTTGATAAAAATATATGTACGTATAGAACAATTTTTTTAGTTTCGCAAAACTTTCTGAGTGTCCCACGTATGTATAAATATCACCTGAAATCACACAAATCTCACTAAAATGTGAATGTTTGAACTAAATCACGCATTATCGTCCAAGTCAAGTCAATAGTTAGGGCCAGTCTTTCAATCGTCAATTAAAGTTCTGCTTCTGTGGTTTATTTATATAATTAATTCTCTTTGGAAGTATTTTCAACATTAAATCTAGGACTGCAAATGTAGCAGAAAGCCAATAATATGTCTTCTCTTCACCAGTTAATATTTATTTACCTATAAATAGTCAAACATAAAATTCATTGTTTTTACTCGCAAATGAATGAATGACATATTTATTTGCAAGAACCTAGGTAACATTGAGTTCGTCTAAGGTTAAAATTGGGTATCGCTACATTCGACATTCCGGTCGAATAATTTTATTTGATTTTCAATTAATGGTATACAATTTTAAAAACAAATCAAAATTTTAATACAATATTAACATTCAATTTAAAATTATGCAGAACAATAACTAAACGAGAGATATTAGACTATGGGAAACGATACACAGATCACACAGTAAATTATTTCCAAAAAGAATCTTTCATTAGGTACCTACCATTCCAATACAGACAGCAAAGTAAAAAATAAAATTCAAAATTCAACATTATTTATTTGTCAAACATAGGTATGATGTACAAGACATGGTGTTAATTTTTAAATAATCCAGTTTCACTATGTTTGCCTTGATAGGCGTACAAAGGTAACATAAAGATAAAGATAATACTTATTACAGATTTGTGGAAATTAATTGTTTAATAATAATAACTGTTTTTATTAATATATATTAATGAATCAAAGAAATCGGACTCTTGTGTCTTTACCTAAAGTTTGTTGTATCTGTCAGAAAATCATTTACTGAATAGTAATACAACTGCATTAACATTTATTATGTATCTGCATTAGCCAAAACCTGCTAATTCACAACCCGTCCGCACATAATTGAGTTTCCATACATATGGCTTTAAGACGTGTATGAATGATTCAATTAGCACTCTTATAGCTCTGCTGTAGGACCTTGTAGTCTCCCACGGATCCACTCACGCGCAGCTTACGGTACAGTCGACTTCGTTAATATGTATGAGTTCTCTGACGCCTCATAAATGGTCCCGTTTTTCTTCTAGGTTTCCGGCGGAAGGGCAAGATGCTGTCTTGTGATTTAAAAGGAAAAACAGCTAGTCCTTCAGGTTTCTAGAACAGGTGATGGTTTCAAGAACGAGATTGGCCGTTGTAATGATATGGGATCAGTTTACAAAAGTGACAGTGAAACTACAATCACATCAGCCTTTCCAACTCCAAGTCTTATCGGTTTGGCGAACGCGACTTGCAATGCCTTTTAGGCAACAGCCTAGGACGCCTAGATGTATTGGAGTTGTTTGGGCAAACGTAAATCAGGTGGGCTTTAGCTTGTTTCGCTATCCTATACCACAGAATATCTAATATTAATCATCATCATCATGATCATCATGACAGACTATCTTAACATTAGGTTCTGAGAAATGAGCCAATTAAGCGATGACAAATGCCAGTCAGTCAAGATTCATTTGAAATACATTTGCAAGGTTCGAGATTTCGAGACAAGAATCTCATTTATAAGGAGAATGCTTACGGTCGTTAGAAGGACATCTACGTCAGAGATTAGAGTTCAAGTTTCCTTCGAATATTAAGTGTAATAATCATATATGTCTCTACATAAAATCACTGCCTGCCGATATCCTGCATTATATTTTATATTATCTTGATGTTTTCGGCGGTGTCTGTGTAGCCTTTTTTTTTCTTGGGAAGTCTTCATAGACGCACTCCGCCCGGGGTAGGCGGAGCCAGTGTCGGACTCTTACCGACTAAAACCACTACGGTGTTCTCCCAACTACCTATATCCGGGGGCTTCGGATACGTGCATTTGCCTACCACCCCCAAAAGGTCGTGGCTTGCTACTTCTAGGCGAGCCCCTTCACCCCGTGCGGCCTATCATCAGCCGCACTCTCCTACTGATTGACGCGCGTGAAACACAGCACGCCACCATCACGGGCCTTGACTGGTCAGAAAGCGGACTACCCCGAGTCCGCCGCCCACAGGTCAGTCCTAGGGTGGCTAGAGGTCGGCGTATGCCTTCCTACGGTGCCTGGTCCATCTCCTGCGGGTGGGAAGAGAGGTACTCGCCTCTCGAACCCTCTCCGATCTCTTTCTCTGTCTTTTGCAAGCATCACCTCCTCGCGGAAGGGATCACAATTAATGTTCCATCATATCTGGGGCCATTTGGCTCCAGCCGGAACTGAGCGAATGTTACTGTAAACCCAAAAATGGTCTAAATAATGGTTTTATTCACGTGAAACCTTATTAAACTCTTAAAACTTAGCCACCAGCCGGGGATAAGAGCAGATAGCGAAGCGTTACGTACGAAAGGTAGAAGGAGAAACGGAAAAGTGTCAGTTATTCAGTAGGAGTTGGACAAAACGCTTCGAATTTTCTGGGAGAAGGATTTAAAGGATTTAAAGGAGGCCCCCACTTGAAAAAGGCCAAGAAGCCACAAATGTCTTTGTTCTATTGTGAGTTGTCTTCGTTCGTTACAGTTTGTTATATTTTTTAAATAAATATAATTAAATATGTTTGGGACATTTTTACACAGCACCATCTAGTGGGTAACTAAGCAGAGCTTGTAAAAGAGATTTCAACAACAAAATCATATTTCCCGGAATCATCAAAAGTAGCTATTTGCAATCTTTTTACGTATAATATTTATTTATTTATGCTTTATTGTACACCATAAAAAACATTACACTGAATATGCATTTAAACGATTGTACAAATGGCGGCCTTATCGCGATCTGCGATTTCTTCCAGGCAACCTGAGAATGGATAAGAATGAACTGGACAGAAAATGGGGTTGTCAGATGTGCAAATTCGATACATAATTTAATAATAAAATAAAATACTATACTACTTTACTATAATAATTCATAATGAAGCACTTTTTACGAACAGCTCTATCAAAAAATAATATTCATACCCAACGCAGCCGCGGGAAGTATCAAGCAATTAAAACGAAATATAATTTCAATTTATAATCAAAGCTCCAAGAAATGAGCTACAATCCTTATCCGTGGGACTAAACTACCTATAAATCTGAAGTATCTAATTTTACAAAACCGGATTTCAATTTGTTTATTACGTATGTCATTGTATGTTATTAATTTTAGTCCGACAAACAATATTCAACTCTATTCTGTTGCCAATTGAGCTGGAAACTGAATAAGTGTGGTTGTCGACGATGACTTAACTTTTTTGATACTTTATAAACTCGTCATAAAATATTTTTAATGGTATTTGTTGTGGTCCATAGATGAAGTGGTCTGTCACTGGCAGTATTAAAATTAATATAATGTGGCCAGTGTGTTAACTTTACAGTCACGGTTGGCCAGCCTAGAAAAAAATAACGTTGTTTCCATGCTAATAGAAAAACTGACTTTGTTATTTTTCTTTTCTTGTATGAGTATGCATGTTGATTCGTTTAGTGGCCAAGAAATTGACAATTTCTTTGTCAGTGGCTGGAACTCTGGAAGTACTGTAGCCGACATGATTAAAATTTAATTGATATGAATTTATGACCCCATAGCCAATCTTGATGTCTTCGATTCCAAGATTATTATCATTTACACACGTACTACATTTTTTTTTTTGTTAGGACTTACCATAGTAGCTTCGACCTCTGTTTTATTAAATTCATGTACGGAATTTGACAATCGCTTGCTTGCTTGCCGGTGAAGGAAAACATCGTGAGGAAATCTTAACACCTGAGAGTGCTTCATACAGTTCTCGATGGGGTGTATAGCCCGCCAACCCGCAGTAGGCCAGCGTTGTGGACGAATGCCTTTTTTATCTATTGCTTGCATCGGTAACTAAATATAAAACTGCAATTCCGTTTAAGGTGAACACACACTTGTCAGCGCCGAACGAGCCCAAGTTAAAGAAATGTACGCTGATGTTTCCGGCGATTCGGGCTTCGGCGTGGTTTGGTGAACTAGGTTCCATAAGATTCCATACAAAGAATACAAAATTTATCTCGTTCGGCTTATTCGGTGCGGACAAATGTGCGTTCACCTTTACCATCTGAATTTCAAGGCCCGAAAAAAGCAAAAGCTTATTGCTCTCCTCCCTCGCATATCTTGAATACAACTCTTCCTTTGTACATCGACAATGCTAAACCCGCAGACCTTAAAACAAGCCAAAAACTGGTTGACAGACGCATAAGTCCACGACAAGTGCCTTACAAAACGCCTTACTTAACATTACGGGTAAAATATCATCTGTTACCGATCGAAAATCATTCCTAGTGCGTGGCAATAAGGTATGAATTAAGATGATGGTAATGAAAGGCCTCTTCCATTCTTTTTGGCTACAACAACTTTCACTTTTTGCAAGCATCGCCCTCTTGTTTGTTTATGTGTTTATGTAATTATTGGGATCAAGATGGATGGTCATTGCGAAATCTTTGGACGAACCGGTTGGCTAGCGAGTACTGTTTTCTAGTGAAGGACTTGATCGATATATTTGGGTAGGTATTGGTGTATCTCAGAGCACATTATTACACTGAATGTGCCGATTCTCTTGTTAGCCGCGCACTAAACTAAATTCTATTCACATTATATCTCTTTCTTTACAAACATTTACAAAAAAGGACAGAAAATATTCAGAAATGTCAAATTAATCTATGTCCCTACAATTAAGGGCAAAATAGTCGTTGACCTATAAAGATGGCGACTAAATTCACACAAAAAAACAAGTGGACTTGACAGGACTAAAATCTTATATCCTTTTCTAAGGATTTTAGTTACAAAGAGACATAATGAGACCAAATTAGTTCAGTTTGCAAACAACAGCATCATCACCATAATCTACATAATATTTTAGTAACTATGCGACCTTTACTCAAGACTTTTCTACTCGTATATTTTTTGGATCATAAAGGAAATAATTTGATAAAAAAGATTTTTCAAAACCACGTTATTAAAACGAACGTGAGTTAATATTGCATTGTCATCTAGTCCTGAACTATTTTTAAAGTTTCGAGTCTCTAGCTCATTCTGAAGTTAGTTTAAAATCGATTGCAAAAAAAATGTACCGAACAGACAGACAGGACTGAAAGCGAGATAGTAAAATACGCGGTAAAATGGGAGAAAAAAGACAACGGGAAAGAAAGAAAGAAAAATATTTATTTGACACAACTGAGACACATACAAAAGAAAGGATATACATGAACAAGAAATAGATATAGTGAAGAAGTAACAAAGCGAGGAAAAAGGCATTGAAAATCATGCGCCATGTGTGTCTCAAAATTGTGACAAATGGCCAATCCGTCCAGCTCAGCATAACATAACATAACATAACATCACGCCTGTATTTCCCCGAAGGGGTAGGCAGAGGTGTATAGTACACCCACATTTCGCCAGTTATGTTGTAAGTCCCATGTAATAGGGGGCGAGCCTATTGCCATTAACCGGGCACAAATCCAGACTCCGGGCTGCTACTGAGAATTTCCTAATGAAAAAACCCAATAACACTTTGCCCGACCCGGGAATCGAACCCAGGACCCCACGCTCAGCAGTCGCGCTTGCAACCACTAGACCAACGAGGCAGTCCAGCTCAGCATATTGCCAGGTTATTAAACCTGACGCTGGTATTCTGCTGGATCCCTGTTGTGACGTAGGATGTCGAGCAAACTACACATTAGTAATAGTTAGTGAGTGTGTGTGTGTATTAAGAGTGTGATTATGAATAGAAATATATATATTAAGTATACGATAAATATATGTGAGTGACTAAAATATAATTAGATAATTTGTAAACAACGTTATGTGATACTCGACAAAATACTGCCAAATAACAAACCAATAATAGATTAAAGAAAGGAACTGGGAAAGACCGAGGCGGATCATCATGCCATCATCTATTCAATAAAGGAAAATTCTACATACTTAATTCCAAGATATTAGAATTGCAATTTATTGGAATTGCAAGTCCAGGAATTATTATTAATATTAAGAAGCTGGATTAGAAGAAGTAAGTACTGGAATTTGACTACGCTTATCATTATTACATAAAACAAAATTATTTTAAATACTGAGTTACCCTTCAAGCACTGCATGGTAGGTTGCTAGATCAAGGTCGTCATACATAAAAATACTCGAATACAAGATCATATTGCATCGCACGCAAGCAGAGCCAGATCGTGTCAGAGTAGATTAATACTGAGATAAATGACGGGCTAGGCAACGTAAACAAGTCTAAGTAGCATGTCAAGGCAGCAAACTATTGCAACTACAACATGTATGTGTTAAAAGTGAGTGATCATTGTTCAGTTTAAATAAACCGGGAATATGTTTTGTAAAACAGTATATCCATGGAGTTTCTTGCCGGCTCTTCTCCATAGCACCAACTTTTTGGAACCGTGCAACTAGATTCATAATTAACGTTTTGAAAGTGCATGTAAATGCTTATTCGAAATAAAAACCTTTGACTTTGAAAAGAATCCCGATGAGAATATAGACAAAGCCGCAGGAAACACGGAACAAAATCATAGATGTTGCTTGACTAATTGTATGGAACAGTTGATTTATTTTTCGCTATTCAGCGTTGACACCGTAGTAAAAGTTGTTCGATAGCATTCCCTGAATGAGCACTTCATATAAGACCACACATTTCTGACACGTTGTATAATCAAGACATTGGATATAAATTTAAGTTTTCTGTCAAACTAGCGCACATACTCCGGTGCAACTGACGTGAACTAGCAGCAGTGTATACCCGCTGTGCATATACAATGGTCAGCCTTTACGTGGTGGCTTGTCCTCTCTAGTATTCTGTTGCTCTGAGAGTGCCACCTTGATATATAATTTCCTTGGTGCCCACCTTGTACTATGCATCAGTCTCTTCGAATTTAGAACGTTTAACTTTTAAAACAAGAACATCCATATTACGACATAGAGATGCCATAAAAAGTTAAAACAAAAACTACTTACCTATTTTACAAAATCAATATTTATTTATTTATAGTCCACAGAACTATTTCCATTGCATTTATACAGTTGCTCGGGTGTTACAAAAGTCGAACTTAGCCGAACTTGGCCAAACATCTGCGCAAACTCGCGTTGTCCTTGCGCTTGCGCAACTACAACAACCTACATTCGGACGCCAATTAGCGTTTGTATACCAATGTCCGTTTTACCGCTTGTCAGTAATATATTTGATAATTTATAAAATAGACTATATCCATGGACTATATATGCTTACATTGGAGTAACTTTTAAAATAATAGCCAACCGGCCAGTTGTTAATTGTATTCAACCTCTTCGCTTTTCCCCAACTATGTTTGGGTCGGCTTCCAGTTTACCAGATGCGGCTAAACATCAGTATTTTACACGAAGCGGCTGCCATCAGACCCTCGCAACCCAGTTACTGGGTAATACCGACATTCGGAAGTTAGACCAGTTACCAGACTTTCGGGCTTCTGACTACCCGTAACGACTGCCATAGATATTTGTATGGCAACCGAAATTTTGTAAAATGTATTAGATAATACTGCTATATTATGTAAATATAGGTGTTGTTGGGATAGGTGCCGTATAGTATACTATATATACCTATACGGCTAGAACGAAATGCGTCATTCTTTTTCCTTTTCCAGCATCTGAATCTCGTTTTGTGGACCTCGTGTCGTGAAAATCAAAGTATCGCCATAGAATAGGTATCTTCTCTTTTCTTATGGTATCGCATTCTATTGCTGGACGTTTTAGTCCAAAATTGCCTCTGAAAAGAGTGCATACAACGACTGCTTCGCATAAAGAGGAATCTATCAAATTGTAGATAACAACAATAACAAAATAAAATAACGAAAAAATGCTAATGAAAATACACATAGATCGACTATAAAGATTTTACACTTAAAGAACCATAGGAAAACAGTAATTACGCCATGAAAACATCGTGTTCGGAAGTTTAAAACACCCTCTATCATACAATCTGTACAATTAATTTGCTAGTCTACCATTTAATCACTGCATTCACAAGGTCTCGTATTTCGAAACCGCTCGTAACTTCAGAGATATAGATTTGCAGCTGTCCTGATGGCTGATAACGAGGAATAACCAAGTTACCAGCCTCGAACAGTATTGAAGTTATTGCATAATAATTATAGACATTGGTATTGGTGTTACACTTGTTATGTGAGAGTTAAGAGTTAAGGCTAAGCGTATGCCGAGACGCAGGCGATGCAGCCCAGCGTAGTACAGAATTTGAAGGGCATGGTAGTAGACGTAGACATACATGCTGACATTTTAATGGCTTCTTTCCCGAAAAGGGGTCATTGTACTCATTATTATGAAAAACTTTTAAATAATGTCCTCCCGGCCTAATTTCGGTCACAGCGGCCAATCCAATGGAGACTAGCCATCTGCGCGGGACATATTATAGTGCACAAGTGTGTGCGCAAACACAGGTGCACTCTCTATTCCCTCACTCTCATAATCCGATGGGACAAAACAAACAACTTTTACTATGGGACCAACCCTGAAATCGCGAAAAAAAAAAACTGGTGGTCCCTACATTTTATCGATTTAAGTGAACACAAAAGTTGTTTCATGTCAAATGTGTATCTACACAAACTAAAAACGTAAAAATAACTGTTGTCAACTTGGTATTGGGTGAAATGAAATATTAATCTCTGATTTTTTCCGAACAATGGCTGTCATTGATGCTATCATAACATTCCATAATAACAAACTTGAAAAAACATGTTTAATACCCTTAGATTACCCAAATTAGCACTCGCCGAGCTAGTTTCTTGGTTTTACCAAAAATTAGAACCAACTATGGCAAAAAAAACTATAACTTATGAAGGGGCACAAATCTATAATAAAATACCTTCACGTATTAAAAATCTAAGCTCATTTAATGCATTCAAAACTGAGCTAGCACTATATTATTATGCAATTTCAGACAACTCTTTTGTTTAAATAATGAATGCACTGAATGGGTACACCACAATTCTTTGAAAAAAAAAAACATTTTTAAATTCGACGAACTAAACCATCATAGCTTAAGTTAATATTGTTCTCAAGTAAGTGACTTTGTGTTTTTATTGAGAATAAATTTCTTTTAAACCTTAAATATACGCACATTAAATAATACTAAAATGCACATAAAATTAAATCGAAGTTGAATAAAAAGTTCCGTCTCGTTTTCGTTTCGACTCATGTCTATATTGGGACCCCAAGGTCAACAGGAGTTGTCCTGTCCTGTCCTGACAAGTTCTTCCACTTCATCAGTGGACCCCAATTTGGAAGTCCGGCAACAATAAAAAGGAGATTTCTTAAGAGCAAGTACAGTCAACTGAATATCAATCTTATGTAACAAATCCATTGTAGCGGGAACTGGCTTGGTACGTAAGCTTCATACAAGACTAGCTCTGCTTATACTGGATTAGTTAAAAACGAAGTGTGCTTGACTGTGCGTGGTTTTTGATAGTTACATAAGAGGGTTTTACTGCCAATGTTTATATGTGAATATGATGATATGATATCAACTGCCTATCGCAGTACACTGCTGCACATAGGCCTCTCCCAAGTTGCGCCACAACACTCGGTCCTCTGCCTTCCGCATCCATTCCCCCCCAGCCACGTTCTTCAGATGGTCGGTCCACCTGGCGAGGGGGCGCCCTAGGCTGCATTTGCCGATACGCGGTCTCAACTCAAGGACTCATCTGCTCCAGCGGCTATCGGTCCTTCGACAGACATGGCCAGCCCACTGCCACTTCATCTTACTAATCCTAAAAGCTATGTCGGTCACTCCGGTTCTTCTCCGGATAAGCTCATTACGGATTTTATCCTTCAATGAAACTCCAAGCATAGCTTGCTCCATAGCTCGCTGAGCGACTTTGAATTTGTGGACCAGCCTAACTGTCAGTGTCCTCGTCTCGGCACATATAAACGTTATTATGCAATTAATGAGCATAAAATAAAAGGACAAGCTACTTTTACTGAAAATCTTCGATAAGCCTTTCATTTTCTGAGCCTTTCGCGAATTATGTTGGGGTCAGCTTCAGTCTAACCAGATTCGGCTGAACATCAGTACTTTACACGGAGCGACTGCCATCAGACCTCCCCGCAACCCAGTAACTGGGTAACCTAGCTTAGACCAGTGGCTTCTGACTACTTGTAACGACTGCCATAGAAATTCATATGGCAACCAGGATCGACAGCTCAACGTGCTCTTCGAGGAACGGAGACGTCTCGATGTGCAACGAAACGATCACCCATTCAAGAACAGATCGTGGCAAGCGCAGCTTAACCTCTCAGATCTTGTTTAATAAAAAATTGAAAAAAGTGAACGATAAATAACAAAAACCATAAATCTGATATTTTTGGCTCCTCCATGAAATATTGGCGTAAATATTAAAAATGATCCTTGTTATAATAATGACTGTGTTATTATAATGCTGAATATCGATTGAATATCAATTTCACATGTCGTATGAATATAATTTGTATGCGAAACGTGTGCCCACCTGCTTTGCTTCCACTTAGTACTTATAAGAGACTCCTCACACTTATTACGAAAACACAGACGAAAGCTTTCATGCATGAACATAAAGTTTGTTTCGTTTAGTCGAACCTATAAAGATACTGATTTATAACAAGTGACAAAATTATTATAGCTACAGTGCTGCAATGAGCTCGTCTACAATGTGTATTAAAATAACTGAAAACCTCGTAAGGGGTCATTTTACTCATCAGTATGAACAACTTTTACTATGGGACCAACCATGAAATCGCGCAAATAAAATCAGCTGATCCCTACATTTGTGTTCACATATATCGACAAAATGTAGGAATTAGCTGATAATTTTTTCACGATTACATTGTTGTTCACAAAAGTCGTTCATACCGATGAGTACAATAACCCCTTAAGAGGTTATCAGTTATTTCAATAACACGTTATATAATAGTAATTTATCAGCCATCTAACATTAACAGATAACACGGGTCTAATATCAGTTGAAAATGTTAATCACCGTAAGATCGTTGCACTAAAAATATTTTTTGTATTTTTTGTACTTAAAAATGAAGAAAAACGTAGTTTATATATGAGTATATATGTAGGTATATTTATTAGTATTTCTTGAAGCACTGTGTCTACATCTCTTTGCTTCAAATTTTCTCCTTTTTTTCCTGAACTATCTCGTCCTAACTGACCTAAATAACGTTATTTATTTGTTTTTGGGTCCTTTCCAGCACAAAATAGAGAAGCTCCGGGAACTCCAATGGACTGCGCCAGTGCAGCGGTACCCCTCTAGTACTACGCCTTTGGCACGTCCCGGAAAACCTAACCTAACTGTAGTCAACAAGCTAGCCTGCAACTACTAACGAGGTAAACGCACCAATACGTTGGCTTGCTTCCAACAACAACAATTCATTGTGCCTCATAGATAGGCACTTTGTTTACCCAGAAAGGGCAAAACTTGTACTTTGATCCAAATATATAGACTGTGACAATCTTACGCACATCTTCAAGGCTTGCCTATTGAGGTGTCGCGGCTAACGAGCAGATTTTAGATATCTAGCATAATACGAGAAAGTAAAAAAGGCCAACGCGAAAAAGAACGCACACATAATATAAATAGATAGATACTACGTTAAAATAAAGGGAAACTGTGAATAATTACGCGACATTATCAATCCTAAAATGAATAAATAATACAGATATTTCGTTTAAATATCAAATCATCATGAATTATAAAAAGCACGTAAAAACCAGTCGCCGAGTCTTCTCGTCGCCTCTACTGCAAAGTTTGAAGACGAAGGTAATGTGTTTAAAACAAAATTAACAGAGTGGCTTCAAAAATGTTGTTTCTATAGTATTAAGGAATTTATGGAACATAGAAAATTGTAATTAGTTCTAAGAATATTATCAATAATAGTAAATGAATGTGTAATAATAGTATATAATTGTAATAATAATTTAATAACAGTAAAAATTTAAAAATAAGAATAAATGAATAATAATAATGTAAAATAAAATTTGCACGCTTGCTTGCAGGCAGAATACAGTGGCAAAAGATCTTACCTTTATACTATTATTGCATTTCTGGCAAATAATCGTTTGATTATGATTATGATTATTCAACCAGTGCGTCCTGCCTGTCATGACTTACGGTGCCGAGACGTGGACACTGACAGTTGGGCTAGTCACAAATTCAAAATCGCTCAGCGAGCTATGGAGCGAGCTATGCTTGGAATTTCTTTGAAGGATAAAATCCGTAACGAGATTATCCGGAGAAGAACCGGAGTGACCGATATAGCTTGTAGGATCAGTAAGCTGAAGTGGCAGTGGGCTGGCCATGTCTGTCGAAGGACCGATGGCCACTGGAGCAGACGAGTCCTTGAGTGGAGACCGCGAATCGGCAAACGCAGCGTAGTGCTCCCCCCCGCTAGGTGGACCGAAGACCTGAAGAATGTGGCTGGGGGGGGAACTGGATGCGAAAGGCAGAGGACCGAGTATTGTAGCGCAACTGGGGAGAGGCCTTTGTCCAGCAGTGGACTGCGATAGGCTGAGCTGATTGATTGACGTTAAAACCAAATTGAATAAAATAAACATAAGAAACAATGATAATTACAAAGAATAATGGTTGATTCAGCAGAACCTTTAAATATCTAAAAAAACTGTATCCACAAATTCTTCAATTATTGTGTTTTCCGGAGTGAAGGAGTAACACTTCTTTACTGTTCTCCTCACTGCACCTAGTGCGACAGCTTGTTAAAATTCTGCAAGATACACATCAATGGAATAAATCTTATTGTGTTGGCTTAAGCCGATTGACATGTAGTTAAAAGAATAGGTGCTCGGTAAGATCATGTGATTTTAGCTTTTCTGATATTCTTCAATATAAAGGAAGTTTACGAATCCATAATATTTATACCTAGAACCCTTATAGCTATATAGACCCAAGGCGAGAGGCCGGAGAAGACTGAATGGCAAAGACAATTCGGTATTCCAAAATATCTCTAATATTAGCCAATATTAGCCCATACATAATCCAAAGTTACCAGATCAACAAAAAGAAACGGAGAAAACTCCGGATATTTGCTGAAAAATCCGGACATTTTCGTTACAATTTTTAATTTCGTGGCAAGTCGATTTCTTTTTCTCAGCTCTGACATGCTAATTTAATTTTTCACTAACCTCTAATGATCCAGTTGGTAGGTACCTAGTATGATAGAGAAGTTATCTTTTAGGTGTCATAGACAAAATATTGATGTCTCACTCACTTCCTCATGCGACACCCACTTGACAAGAACCATATATCAATATCCTCTGCATCACATCGAGGCTTACTGGTCTGTGGATTTCGCGAACTGTAATACAAGCTGTTTTTCATGCAGATTCGCAACTTTACCATTGATGTGATATCTGGTTGCCAATTTCGAACACAACAACAGCAAATATTGTTTGAACTTTAAATAGTTACATTCACAATTGATTATTCTCTTATTCATTATGTACCCGTACAATAGTAGCTCTGCCAGTTAAATAAAAGTCACAAGGAAGGCCCAGCATTGTTGCTTGTTGCGATTTTACAAATGTCACAATAAATTCTGTATTGCAGGACATATATTTTAAATTGCACACGACTTATTTTTGTTCTGTGTTTTTGTTAGGTTGGTAGTACAACTTATGGGACGGAAGTAATGGAAAAATTATTGGTTTTCGTTTTTTATGTCTACCTTGAAAGAGTTAGAACTTGGAAGGAATATTTCTAAGATAAACAATATTCACTATATTATGAACTATTTACAGCATAAAGAAATCTTCAACAAACAAATAGATCGTTGCGTCGAGATTGATAAACAAATCGTTAAAGTAAACCATAACTGCCTACCAATATCTTTAAAAAGAACATAGGTATTAGAACATATTATTGATGTACAATTTCAGTAATTCAGTCAGAACTTTGTTTTATACTTTTAAATACGATCAGAAATTCTAATAAAACACAGCAGACATCTTCTCAACCTCTTATTGCATTGAATACAGTCATTTCCCATGCTATAAAGCGATAAAAACTACATAGCTGTATCCGCCCAATAAATCTAATGGCTCGCACGATTCATGCAATTTGTAGAAGAAGCTGCGAAGCCTCACGTAGGACGCAGGCTGACCGCATTATGTTAGTAATTAAAGGAAATGGCAACTTTAGCGAGATTCTTAGTGATTATCTGCCTTTTATAGACTTAGGATAAACGTTTGGACCTCTATTTTTGCTCTAGGGTTGAACACAGTCTCGCTGATTGAAAGCGAAGATGCATGTAGGTAACACAGCGTATTTATTCATTTTTTGCTTGAAATACTACAGAGTTCTGGAAAGCCGAACACTGGCAACTAATTCCATTTCTCAGCAGTGTTCTTACTTATAAATGATAAAGCAAATTGAATATAAAAATACTACAATAAATTATGAATAAAAGCCACCATATACATTCGTTTACACACCTGGCAACACTTGTCTATGATAAAATCAAGATGGTGGACGATCACGTTTCAGCGGGAAACTGCTGCGACCCGTCACATTGTCGGCTTGTTACTGCAACAAAGAAATTGGTGCTGTTTATAAAATCTTGTACGTAGTTAGATGGGAAACTTGACGCGGAAGGCGAAGAATGGAAATCTGTGGTAAACTTTGGAGCGAGAGAGATGTTAAAAAATCAGAGAAAGAACTTTAGTTGCGTGAAATGGATACAGATAAATAGGTACAGAATAGTACAGAGGTTTGTGTGACAAAGTACTTTAATTCTTCAACGGTCGCAAAACAAACAAACAAACAATGTATTTATTTATAACTACTTAAAAAACCCTTGATGAATTACCTAATTACTACTTTATCACGTCGCTGCTAGTCATGCTAAATTAATAATTATGTTTTCATATATTGTGCATTCAATTCATCAATGATTCTATCTACACTTTGTAGTTAAACTTGTATGTTTTCATCACTGTTATTAATTTTATTTATAAAATCACGACAAGAACAGTTCTTCGAACACAATAGAATGAACTGCTTCCGTCAATTATTATTTTAATCAGTGCTAGATCGTGATTCACTCTTGTTTTTATTTTTATTCTCAGACTATATTTAAAACACTGGCACACATTTTTTCAACATGTTAACCCATATCATATTACAATAAAAAGCTCCCACTACCGAAAAAAAGTTCCACAAACATGTGTCGAACTTTTTTCGTCTCGGAAAAAAGTTGTTCGACATTCTCAAAAACACCAGTAGGCGTTTAAAAAAAGAATAATGTAATCGGTACCATTGTACCCCTGTCATCACATCTGCATACAAAGGGTTAGTTGTAACGGGGGCTTATATGACCCGCTGACAGCCCGCGTATTGTTTTGATAACGGTTGAACTTTTTGCTAGCCGCTTGCTAGAAATGTGGATTAACCGATCGAGAATTACGATTGTTATTTTTTTTTATCTAACGGCATTAGATACGGTTTGTCAGTGGAATCGAAATAAGAAGTCACTGGCAGGTTGTAAAAAAGCAAATGAAATGACGCCTGCGATGAAAAATTTAATGCAATTGTCAAAGTCGTGAACTTGACGTGAATTTCTTTTTTTTGTTGTTGCAAGTACTGTACCTCTATTACGAGTTTTACAAAATGTTAAATTCTGCTGTCGCTATCGACTATAGCAAAATATTCACGCTCTTCTTGGCTCGAGCAATGTTACTGTCAATGTCCAAGCCAATAGGAGCGCGAATATTTTTCTATAGTCGATAGCGACATTCGATTTTAACATTTTGTAAAACTCATAATAGAGGTACTGACATATCCTTTGTGAATAGTTCAGGCTTCTGTCTTCTTTCTAGAAATAGTTTCATACACACACGTCGACACTACACTCGACACTGAGTGTCGTAGTGTGTAGCACCAAATTTCGCTCGAAACACTTGAAGTCAACATAAAAATTGCTATTGTTCCGACACCATGCACCAGTGAAACTAATATCGAGAATTCGAGACTTGTTTCTAACGTCAGTGTCACCGTGTATATTTTTTCAAGTTGTTAATACAAATTTCATAGCGGCCTCTAAAGAAATTTATTGTGAATTTCGTTCAGATTTCTTCCTCCCAAATTCACCCAATCTAATAATATTCACCATAAAATGAAGAAACATTGACTTCTGTCAAGTATTGATTAGATCTGCGCAAACGCAACATTCTTTTGTGTCAGACTGACTCACGCGCAGTTTTCATTACTATTCCTTGTACGCGATGAATGGAGACAATCACTGTTGTGCCAACGTGCCTACTTGTTGTGATTCATGTACACTTGTCTTGTTAATTTTTATTAATACACTAGCTTTTTCACGCGGCTTCGCCTGTTTATAATTCGGTTTATCACGGAAACACGTTATCGCGCATTTCTCGGGAACTAGATATTTTCCCGGGATAAATAGTAGCCTATATTTTAAGCCGAGCTATGGTCTATCTGTGTGCCAAATTTTATCCAAATCTGTATAGCCGTTTCAGCATGATTGATGGACAACAAACAATTCAGAGAATTATTGTTGTTAAACTGATATTTATTGGTTCTTCAATATTATGTAGAATTAAATGAAAGTGAATTGACATGAAATATTTTGCACGATTCGTTGTATTTTTATACCAACAAAAACAGCTGTTCCCTACATTTGTGTTTACATAAATCGACAAAATGTAGGGAACAGCTGTTTTTTTTCGCGTTTTTAGGGTTTGTCCCATAGTAAAATTTGTTCATAATGATGAGTATAATGACCCCTTTTCAGGTTTATTATGAACTAAGAATGAGGTTGTTTATGTTAAGAAGGTTAAGAAATAGTTTTCAATAGAAAATTAAATAGCACCATTCTTTTGCGCTATTTACATTAATTACTTATTCAAAATAATGTTCAATTCAAAATTCTCAACGCACATTCCCTATTATCGGTAGGAAGGTATGTATTTGTATATGGTATGTATACAGAGATTTCGGTATAAGTAACACTTCTACCATAGGCTTTAATAATTTTCATGATGACGATCACAATTTCTTTCTTGCCCAACCACCGAAGCCGAAATTCTTCTAGTATACCGTAAACTGCCCTAACTTGGCCCACAAGCCCTACTTTGCCTAGTTATTTTTTGAGTAAACTATAATAGCTATGATTTCCGTACTTGGGGAGCTTTAAAAACTATGACAACGCTAACATTTGGTCCAGTTACAAAGTAGCCTTCACGAGCGACGATATTTAATTGATCGTCCGGCGCACCCTGGGCAGTCAGCCCCGCCACCAACCTGCTGACTGGCTAATCTTTTCCTAACGGCATGAGCTGTTATCATTATGTAGCTCATGTCGACACGATAGAAAATATAAAAGTGTCAGTGCGTGTAAAAATTAAGTAAATGCCTTAGGCAAAGTAGGGCTTGTGGGCAAAGTTAGGGCATTTTACGGTACTTATATACAAATGTACTCTATGACTTACACTTCCTACTTCATCTTAATTCATAACATACGGGGTCTAATATAATTCAATCCACGAGTCAGTCATGACATGTCGTCGACGCACCGTTTATGCTGTTATCATGTGAACCGCCATTACGACTGCGATACAGTTAAATTCTTGTGAAATGATATAACAAAACTGTATTACGGTCTTTCTTTATTCTATGACAGGTTTTTGAATGAATGTTGAAGCTTCAAAACTTTTGTAGTCGGTGGCTTAAGATTGGAGATGGAAAGGACTTTGCAGCAAAACGGCAGAGGATTTCATAATTCATGAATTTGATGGAACAGCATTTCACTGCTGGATAGGCCTCTCCCAAGTTGCGCCACAACACTCGGTCCTCGGCCTTCCGCATCTAGTACCCCTACTTTAATCGACAGTCCACCTGGCCGGGGGGTGCCCTACAATGCGTTTGCCGATTCGCTGTCTCCACTCAAGGACTTGTCTGCTCCAACGACCATCGGTCCTTCGACAGACATGGCCAGCCCCTGCCACTTCCGCAAACTGATCCTACAAGCTATGTCGTTCACTCTGGTTCTTCTCCGGATAATCTCGTCACGGATTTTATCCTTCAAGGAAACTCCAAGCATAGCTCGCTCCATAGCTCGCTGTGCGACCATGAATTTGTGGATTAGCCCAACTGTCAGTGTCCACGTCTCAGCACCGTAAGTCATGACAGGCAGGACGCACTGGTTGAAGACCGATACTTATTAATGATTCCTTTAAATTGTACAACAATAATCAACAAGACGATATAATTAATTGCCTATTAAATGGGTGAAAATTTTGCATGCCGTAAGGTAGAATTTACTGGGACTTATTATGTGTTTTCAACTTATGTATCTACCTACATTGAAGGCAAATAAAGACGATTTGATTTGACGTTTTGCAACTAGTTACACTTACTCCCATAGTCTTCCTTCCATCTCATTATTAACCATACCCATATGGAAACAGGACCTTCGAACAAAAACTTGCAACAATGCAAACACAATCTTTTCAAAAATCAAAGCAGTCCTCATAGTCATAACCAACCAGAAAAAATACAAAAAAGAACGCCTAACTAGAAATTCAAAAACCTCTGTCGGGGTCATCTAAATTCATGAACACGTTTGTCCATAAAAACAAAGGGGAAAATGGTCGTAAACACTATAGACGTCGAGGGGTCTCGGAGACCATGACCATTAACATTAAGACCACCTGAGCGAACCCTGGCAGTAGCGATGTCTGATGGCGAGATGTCAAAGTCGATTGTTCAATCGTCTCGATCGTTTTCTGTCGCCAAATCACGCACGATCGAGAGGATCGTAACTCGGACTCATCGAAACGATCAATAGCCATCGGTCGACGAGGACTATCGACAATCATCGTCGAGAATCATCGACAGAAAACAGCAATTGAGCTAGTACGGTCGACCGCACGTCGGTGGTAACACTTTGACATTAGCAGCATCTTTATTTCGTAAGCAGTAAGGGCGGTTTTCGAATTGAAGTGTTACCAGTCATGCTGTCGACTGTACAGTCGTCGGTTACATCGCGCGAGTTGACGCGAAACAATCGAAAAACATCGATTATTTCATCAGAGAGCGAGTTGATTGTCGACTCGATTAAAAATGTGTACGACTTTCAATCGATTCTTGAAATATCTCGGAATCGCCCATCATTGCTACTTGGCAGTAATGGAGAGTTAGCGGCCATTTTGTTTTTTAAACGTTTAACCAAGAATGTCTAACTAGACGAAAGGCTTTTAATTGTACATTAAAAAGGTTAGTTTAAAAGCAAGAGCTTTATGTTTATTGGTTGAGGACTCAACGATAGTCAAGTTTAAGGGTGGGTCAGAGTCTATCGACTTTGTCTGAACGAAGATCATCCGAATATTTTTCCGCCGTTGCAAAAAATTTGCTACCACCATATAGAAGTCACATCCATTCTTTTCCCTGGTTTTTTAAGCATCATGAGTATGTATGTATAACCATGCCAAATTTTAATTTCATAGTACTGTGAGTCCTCGAGTAAAATGGTTGTGTAACCGACAGTCGGACGGACGAACGGACGGTTATGGCGGAAATGTAAGGGTTCCACCTTATTACAAAATCGGGTTAAAGCTTTTGTTAAACCCGATTTGTAACTAGGTGAGCCATATCCCACCATAAGTCTTGGATCATAATCGATTTTTCCGAGGAGGTGCAATGCAAGACTACTGTAACTGTCGGCCAATTCACGTAACTAAAGAAGTGCAGTTGCAGTTCAGTTGCAGTTAAGTTTCGATCAAAACAATGATTTTCGTATTATCTTATCTACGGCGATCGCCGTCTGAAACGAACTGCAGCGTCACTGCAACTTGAACGGCGCGTCATGAAATTACGTGAATTAGGGCCCTGACCTTTTCTACCGACCTTTCTTTGATTTAATTTCTCGCTCGCACATAGGCAGCATTACATTTAAATTTCACCCCTTGAGGCACCCAGGGTAGTTAGCCGGCTAGGCTTTCCCCCCTATATCCAGGACTATCCACGATATCAAATACAAAACACACAGGCTCTATTCTAAAATGAAGCGTAAATAGATTCTAAAATGTAGCCAACACGAGCCATTGTGTACAGAGCCAGTAGCCATAACATCTCCGATTCCCATCGACGTAACACACTCGTCACATCATCTATTAGCGATACGATGTATCGCAATATGAGGAACTGGTCATTTGCCGCCGCGCGCGCATGTTTCTAGGAACACGATGCGCCTGCGCATCCGACGTGTGCGCGCGTGACGACGTGCAGTAATGTGCAGGCTTTGGTTTTACGTACAGTTGGAAGCGGTTTTTGGAATTATTGGTGAATGACATGTGTCACTGGATTTGGATTCTAAGGGTTTTTGCAGACGATCTGCATTTTGGACTGCAGCCAGAGATTTAATAAATAAATTAAATAAAATAAAAAAATTATAAATCCATTTATTCTACTACCAACTAACATTTTTCTTATAAATGTTTGGAGCATGCACATGATTAGATTTTTCCTTCTTAAATTATTATAAATTCCAATTAATAATAAGATTTATTAAATTAACTACAATTCTAATTAAAAAGTCTACAAATTTTCATCCGTTTTATTTTAACTATAATATGGCTGGCTGCCAGCCAGAGATTTACGAATATTTAAATGGCATTGACTGCAGTTAGTTGCAAAACAGTAGTTTATATGCGGTTTTTGTGCAGTTAACATAACTCCAACAAAACTTTTGATGATTGTGCAGTCCACTTTGGCGCACTGTCCGCAGTTGGCGTGCAGTTTGAACGATGGAAGCTAAGCAGTCAGTTATATCACAAGCCCAAAACCGCATCCAAACAGCAATCTGGCAGCCTGCTTGTATTGTTAATGCAGTCCGTCTACAAAGATCCTGAACCTGCTATACGCTCCCGTTTGGGCAGGTGCATTTGTAGCATCAGTATTTTGTCTGTTTTTAATTATTCTATGGTGATATGAAAGAAGGGCATTTTCAGCCATGGAATGTACTCTGTGCATGTTGCTTAGAATAACTCTATTTTTGTAGCTGTATTTAATAAGTATCAAGTTCAGTTTAAGACACTCCCTTGTAAAAATAAATAATAGATTTATTATTATCTATGGTAAATACACAGTACATGAAACAGAAGTTCTCGAGAACCCAAAAAAAAAATGGATGATTTTTTTTATGATGTATGATGATCATTCCAGGATCTATCCTTTTCCGATCAATCGATCGACTGATCTTTTGATCATTCAAAATATAATAGAATAGAATTTCACAGTTTTTAATAACATGACATGATCATCGAACGTTTCCATAATGTCAAAGATTTTGCTTGTTATTTATTCTTAGTTCAACGAAACCGCTGAATATTTACTAACTATTCAATTCAATTCAATTTATTGTATATTGTGATACATAGGTAGTTACAGTTGTTATAACAAAAAAAAAGTGCTGCTATGACCTGCCATATTGGCGTACAATACATTTAAGTTTACTTAAAAAACACAGATGTAGATTTTAAAAGATTCAATCATTATAATTTGTCAGTGAGGTATAAAAACAAACAGATTTTAAAAACACAGATATAGATTTTAGAATTTAGATTCGATAATTATAATTTGTCAGAGAGGTAATCATTAATATGACTGCCTCGTTGGTCTAGTGGTTGCAAGCGCGACTGCTGAGCGTGAGGTCCTGGGTTCAATTCCCGGGCCGGGCAAAGTGTTATTGGGTTTTTTCATTAGGAAATTCTCAGTAGCAGCCCGGAGTCTGGATTTGTGCCCGGTCAATGGCAATAGGCTCGCCCCCTATTACATGGGACTTACAACATAACTGGCGAAATGTGGGTGTACTATACACCTCTGCCTACACCTTCGGGGAAATACAGGCGTGATGTTATGTTATGTAACTTTTTCTATACCTACTCCGTGACCCTGACACAACATGTGCTATTAATTAAATTTATTTCAAATAAAAAAATTTACCTTATCTGAACTTTTGAGATAGAAATAAGCAGGAGATATAAAAGTTTAGCATGAAAAAAACATCTTGTTATAAAACTAGTTCTGCTTGTTTTAAAATATCCATATTATTAAATAAACTGGCTTTTAAAACAGTATAAGCTGTGTATTGCATGGCAAATACTACTACTACTTACCTAGACCGTTTTTCCAAACATGTAATATCAGTAAACAATCTTGGCATGTCTTTTTGATGCAATTCATCATTAATAATTTTATTATTAAAAGACATTATAATACTGTCATGAACAATTTTATCTACATACTAAAAAACATTTTTTTAACCTAATTGCGTGTGCAGAACTCGTAATTATATTTTCTCAGTGGTTATTTGAATAAAGAGACATGCCAAGTATAATTACTAAATAAGACAAGAGTGAAAAAACAGAGTTTAGGTTTCTAAACTTTATGACCTATCGACTATTTTTTTCTTTTAACTCTAGTCAATCGACGTCTGTGGTCTAGTGGTTCGAGTGTCAGACTGTTGATCACGAGGTCATGGGTTCAATTCCCACAGGACACAAATATTTGTGTGATGAACATAAGTGTTTGTGTTAGTCTGGGTGTTTCTTATGTATTACAAGTATGTATTTACAAAAAAATAAAAATAAGTATATAAGTATCATATCCATTGTCTAGAACCCATAGCACAAGCTCTGCTTAGTTTGGGACCAGATGGTGCTGTGTAAAAAATTCCCAAAAATATTTATTATTATTATTTAAAAAATCCCTATACACGTAAAGCTGCGTCAGGGCTACATCTAGGCTACTTGGCATGCGCACCACGAATCATCACATTCAACACGGTCGCCGCAGTCAAGTCAACAACAAGCTTCATTTTTGTATGAGGTGCATACAAACAAGGTTTTTTGGACGTTTACGACCATTAAAGTGGCTGGTCGTAAAGTACGTTCATAAATCATAATACCATTTAAGCCATTTCGTGTCGCGTGTAAAGAAACGTTCAAACGCTCTTAAAAAGTAAACAACAAAGTGCTTCTTTGGTGAGTTCCTGGTTTTACGCAGAATGTCTTACTTTTCTGAAGGTGTCTGTTTTTTACCAAATTACAATGAAATGTCAATAGTCTTTTATTACCTGCTACTCAAAAGTTGAAAAGTATAGATAGCAAGCGAATAACAAAGTATTTTAACACAATAATTTCTTAGTTTTCCGCGATCACTACACATTATAATAAAACAATTTTAACCGGATTACATCGCGTAAAACGTCCTAATTTTAATAGAGAAGATGGTTGTCAGCTACCACCTGTTTGGAACCCAATTCAAAAATTAATCAAGTCCCAAACACAAACAGCACGCTACACTGTACAACATAATGACACTGTGACTACTGTGAGTGACTACTGCGTGCATCGAAAATATTTTAATTAATTAAAATTGTAACATAACATAACATCACGCCTGTATTTCCCCGAAGGGGTAGGCAGAGGTGTATAGTACACCCACATTTCGCCAGTTATGTTATAGTCCCATGTAATAAGGGGCGAGCCTATTGCCATCAACCGGGCACAAATCCATACTCCGGACTGCTACTGAGAATTTCCTAATGAAAAAACCCAATAACACTTTGCCCGACCCGGGAATCGAACCCAGCACCCCACGCTCAGCAGTCGCGCTTGCGACCACTAGACCAACGAGGCAGTCAGTAGTAGGCAGTATTAAAATTGTAGGAGTAGTTTTTTTTATCTGTAAAGTAAAGATGCTTGCCATCTTAGCCTTCCTGCGACCACGAACGCTGCAAAGCTTTCGAAACGTCAGGAAAACCGATTTTAAATAATAATATACGAGATGGTTAAAATTAAAAATTGTTTTATTGTTTTTTATTTATAACACCATTTTGTACCCATGTTGGCAAATAAATTGAATTGAATTGAATTGAATTGAATTTATTATATTGGATTGTTTATTACACTGATTTTTTTTAAATCGAATTGATTTTATTTTATTCTATGATTATAATTTGTTAATACGGGTTTGTAAACCTGAAATAAATCATCATTTTTTCCATCATTGCAGCCTAAAGACGTCCACTGCTGGAGAAAGGCCTCCCCCAAAGGGAAATAAATGAATTTAATTTAATTTATAATATTTTAATACTTGCAATGAAAATGGTCTTCCGAAACTTATGGTCTCCAAAAACCTATAAAGATGTGAACCTTGAAGCCAGGGCCATGAGATCAGAGCTGTCAGAAAAATACTCCAGTAAATTACGTGTAAATTAAAAATCTCTCGTTTTCGTTTAATTACTGTTAAAAACTGTTTGTTTTTATTTTTGGTCGTCCAACATTTCTCGAATCAGACAGTATGTTTTACTGAGTTAAACCTGTACAAGGCAAAGCAAATATAAATAAAGATGATTATTAAAATCCACAAGTTGCCAAGGTCAGACTCGAACCCACGGACCGTGCAAGCAAACACATATCCTGACCGGAAACTGAGTCATTGGTGACGTCAGCCGACTGAAGACCGCTTTAATTCTATTCTTGGGAAATTGTCTGTTTGAGTACAAAAATAATTAATTTAGTAAAAATGTTATAATGTGGGTTCAGAACTTTGGTCTTTAATTATAGTTAGTTTTTTTTCTATGTAGGTAACGCATTAAAAGAATCATGGTGAGATCCACACACCACAGAAATATACCAGGCCCCTCAGAAAGTATTGCGAAAAAAAGTTTTTATATATGGGAGACTGGCCAGTTATAATGTTTTTCGAAAATATGATTATTTATAAGTAAAAATAAGTAAGTTCCAATTTCAAAATTTCCCTCCACATTTTTTGCGAGTTAATTCAAAGTATTGTGTCTCACTGAAATATGGATCTGCGCCGGGAACATTTTAGAGCTATGATTTTATACGATTTCAAGTGTCGCCTGAA
This sequence comes from Asteroscopus sphinx, assembly GCA_949699075.1. Taxonomy (NCBI): domain Eukaryota; kingdom Metazoa; phylum Arthropoda; class Insecta; order Lepidoptera; family Noctuidae; genus Asteroscopus; species Asteroscopus sphinx. Next base: position 31,016,180 of record OX453003.1, read on the forward strand.
ACCGGATGAATCGTACGATAGACTTCAAATGGCATTCATGGATGAAGGCCCTTCCAAGGCAACCGTGTATCGTTGGTATAACGAATTCAAGCGCGGTCGACCAACTTTGGGGGATGACGAAAGAAGCGGTCGCCCTTTGACGGCTGTTACCGAAGAAAACGTGCTAGCAGTGAAAAATTTAATCCAAGACAATAGGCGAATTACATATCAGGAGATTCAACACATATTGAAGATTGGATCGGGAAGCGTTCACGAGATTCTACACAGCCATCTTCGCGTGAGGAGGATAGTATCACGCTGGGTGCCGCACAACCTCACCGATGCTCAGAAGCAGTCCCGGGTGGAATGGTGCCGTGATATGCTTAACAAATTTGAAGCAGGCTCGTCTCGGCGTGTTTACGACATCGTTACAGGTGATGAGTCCTGGATTTATCAATACGACCCAGAAACCAAGCGCCAGTCTACTGTTTGGGTGTTTCAAAATGAGCCAACGCCTACCAAAGTGAAGCGATCTAGAAGCGGGGGTAAGATTTTGATCGCCAGCTTTTTTAATTTGACTGGCCACTTGGTATCAATTCCCTTACGGGATCAAAGAAGCATTAATGCCGAATGGTATACTACCAAATGTTTGCCAGAAGTTTTCTCTGTTATAAGCAACAAGCGACCAAACACAGGGCTCCGCGGGCTACTGCTCCACCACGACAATGCACCTGCGCACACCGCACTCAAAACGAGGGACTTCCTGGACAGCACGCCAGTCAAACTCCTGGGTCACCCTCCTTACAGCCCTGATCTAGCACCGTGTGACTTCTTTTTATTCCCAAAAATAAAAAATCAGCTCAAAGGGATACAATTTTCGTCGCCGGAAGATGCGCTGGCTGCGTTCGAGCAGGCTGTAAACGAGGTGTCTGCGGCGGACTGGAAAAAGTGTTTTGTAAACTGGTTTAGGCGCATGAATCTTTGTATAGAGGCTGGTGGAAAGTACTTTGAAAAGATTTGATAAAAATATATGTACGTATAGAACAATTTTTTTTAGTTTCGCAAAACTTTCTGAGTGTCCCACGTATAGAACGGTTGTAATCACAATTTTACATGCGATTCATGCGTGGCAACTTTCCGAACAAACTACCTCTTGCATTTTAAGGTCATCATTTAAAAAAAAAAAATTAATCAAATGTACTTTACAGCTTTTGTTTCTGCAGTTAGAAACAGCACAATAAGACATTTTTGCGGATTTTTGTCACAGTATTTATAGAAACAAGTCATAAGGCGTGCTGAGAAAGGCTTTGAAATATCCTGCACTATGGTGCATCGTGCTGCCACGCGCGCCCGGCCCACATGGCCATTCTATCTATTTCTGTGGTGAGATCCATAGGTATGGTCACGATCCTTCCCGGTGACACATTTTGTCGACAAAATCCCTTGGACAAATCCTGCTACATTACACTTATCTACGGCTGCCATCGATCATTGAGTACAAGCGATTTTAGCCTTAGTGGTGGGTCACCGGAAAGATTTCCGACTGTATAAACTTAATTGTACTTTTAAAAGAATGTATCACAATAAATGGGCCAATTAACGAAAGACTCAAGGCTTGTGGCACTAACAAAATCAAATAACTCGACAACAGTACACCGAAAATTAATTACAATAAAATGACTTCGACATATTTTCATTACAACGTGAAAATAAGATACTGGCAATCAAAACACAATACAAAAGAAAAACCTTTGTGATTACAACAAAAATAATTTCAATGCCATAAATTAATTACAATCCAATAATGCAGCTAATTACATTGTAACACAGACAAAATAAAAAATATAGACGAAGTGCTGTGAACAATCATAGTGAAGCCAATAAAACCGTGCTCCTCCGTGTAAAAACCAGCGCTCACGCACATACATGCACCTTAAACCGTGCTCACCCCCTCAGTTCACATATCGCGGCATCATCCAGTAAGCATCGCGAAAACAAATATCCTTAAGGTGGATGGTGTGTACGCGAGCAGTGGTTGTACATGAAGGAGCACGGTTTTTATTGGCTTCACTATGGTTGTTCGCAGCACTTAGTCTATATTTTTTACTATGACTGTGCATTGTAATCAACTCATGCGCAAGACATGTACAATTGTACACTACAGTATAAGTGTATAATATGCATACGACCTTTTTGCAACCTTCTGGAGGGCAATTCTCATAATTATAAACGTTTATAATATAGTTCCAAACTAAGCTCAATGTTTAAAATCTCGATCTCCTGACAGTAGATGTTCCTGTTTGCCATTTTTTTGTGGCACTTAGGTCATAAATGTCACCAATAAATGGTAATAAGAAACGTCAACTGTCAGTAGAACGAGATTTTAAAGCATTGAGATCAGTTTGGAACGTTTTTAGTTACGAGAATTGGCCTTCAGATCTTTGTGATATACCTACAGCATAGAAATATGAGATTCAAATTTAAATTCAAAATTCTTTTTTTTTTTTCAAATAAACCTAATCATTGTCATTCGTCCATTTTGAAATCCTGGAGTTGAGTTCCAGGTCACACAATTCATTTTTATTCCACTCAGAGGCCAGAATTTGTATTTTTTTATGCAGCTTGATGGAATATTAGTAGGTACATAGTTTTTAATAGAGCAGACCAGGCTTTTGGGCTCATATCAAGGAACTGCTACTGATAATATCATTGTTATCATTCACCAGCTTCTGTCAGCTAAAATAATTATATCCATGGAGTTTCTTGCCAGCTTTTCTCTATAAGACCTACTATTTGGAACCGTGCAACTACATCGACTGTTCATAAGTGCCTGTCATCATCATCCTCCTGCCCTTATCCCAATTTATTTGTGGTCGGCGCAGCATGTTTTTTTCTTCCATACATCTCTATCAACCGTCATCTCCGTGTTTACTTTCTTTCTATTCATATCATCTTTCACACAATCCATCCATTTTTTCTTCGGTCTCCCTCTTTTCTTATAGCCATCAACATTCATACTTGAAACTTTCCTCGTAACATGCTCCCCATTCCTCCTCATCACATGTCCATACCATGATAGTCTGTTGCTACTTAACTTCTCTGTCACTGGCGCTAGTTTCAGACTCCCTCTTACATATTCATTCCTTATCCTATCCATTCTCGTTACACCACACATTCCTCTTAACATTCTCATCTCAGCTGCATGCACTTGCCTTTCATTAATTCCTTTCGTAGCCCAACATAATGCCTGCATAATCATAAGTGCCTGTAACTATGTCTATTTAAGTAAAAAAAAACAATTTGTATTTGAACTCACTGGCATTTTCCGAGTTAAAAAATCACAATTAGTATTTGCACACACTGTCGCCTTCTCTTTTTAACATCATTCTTTCCCGTTTGTTATCTATTCACCATCCTTCTGCCTACAGCCCTAACTATTCCATAGTTATCTATCAAAGCACCCAGCAAGAACTGTGATAGTCTCTTAACAAAGAATCATACATCAAAAATGTTATGTGCATAATTACAGTCCCATACTGCACACAACACATGGGTGCGTGGCCTTCTTACAGCAACCTTCAAGTCAAGTGCGCCTGCGCAGCGTGGGTTAGGAAAACATTCCAATATTAGCCGTATTGATTGAGATTTGATTTCGTCATTGAGGCTGAATGTCTTTTGTTTGGGCATCAATGCCAATGTAATTATTAATAGGTAAGAACTTTAAGAATGCGTTTTGGACCTTACGTAGTAATTAATAGGTAATCTGTGCTCTAGGCTAGTGTTCAACTGTTCACCAACAATAATCATCTGGTTAAGGTGGGTGCTACAGGTTAGCCCGCGAAATTATGATTATATTTAGAGGTAAGAAGGTTGAGGTAGTTGTAATGAAGCACTGTCGGAATAAACTTCTGGTACCAGAAACATGAAAATTAAGAAACAATGTACCAACTACATTAAAATAACTACGGAGAATATGGGCAAGAGCTCCATGCGAGCCATCTCCTTTCTTTCATTGGACTACACGACGCACTGCAGGATATCATCCACATTTGGTAGAAATCCCTACTATCAGGACCAAGCGCTTTGAGAACTCTTTCATAATGCGCACAGCCAAGTTGTGGAATTCACTGCATCTGTATATATTTCCGGGCACTTAAACCCTAACTCCTTTAAAACTGGAGTGAATCGGCACTTAATAGGTTTGCTCGCTCCATCGTCGACCACATCTTGACAAAGCTGTCTAGACTACGATCAAGAGCAGACCTTATCACATTAAAAAAAAAGCAAAATTATAATTGTACAAAACAAATGCATCAGCAGTGTCCCTACATATACCTACAATACTCAAAGTTAACTTTTCAAGCAGTGTTAGACACACTAGAAATTCTACAATTGTTTAGACGCCTGGGAGTCTCTCGGATGTTTAAAGAATTAAAAACATATTTTGACGCTTACTGCATCTAGGTACACACGGCTACACATCAAGCTGTACATTTCCAGTATAAGCTGACCCCGCATTGTATAGGTTTTCTTTGAATCGCGAGCTTATACTGGAAATGTACAGCTTGATGTGTAGCCGTGTGTACATCATAGAATCCTGATTAAACAACGATACAGTATCTACACAATATATCTACACTTTCAATTACACTGAGGTTACCATTATAACATCTAGGCACACATAATGTTTGTAGGCGAAGGTTACATTCTAGTTGATTCTAGCCACCTGGCAATCATTACAGCATTATTAAATAACTATGTAATGAAAATGGTTGTAATAACACATTATTATGACTAATATTACATACATTCTTACCGATCCATACTATAAGATGTCTTTAATATAAAAATTATAATATATACCTAGGTATACCTATGTATAAACAAAGCAAAAATATTCGATCAGGGTCAAAATCAAAATCATAAAAAAATATTTGATGATTTATATGATTTCTCGACCAAAGAAAACTAATTATCAAGGCAAAAATCAGACTAGTTACTAAATTAATACGGAAAAAAATGAGTTCTCAACCAAAAACTCGGAAAGCCAACAAAAACAAGACAATCATAATACATAATATTAGTAAAATATAAAAAAACACACCTAAAAAACATTCAAATTACAAATTCACAAATAATATTTACCCAATAATTGTGGTCATACAAATCTTTCATACAAAAGACATCAACGAGCCTCATGCGCAAGCGCTTATTGGTACGAACTCGCGTTGCGTGTGAACATAGAAAATTACAGTTTACCGCTTTTTTTACATTTCCGTTCGTACGAAATTGTAGAGTCAACGAATCGAAGGTAAATATTGATTCTGACCGGTTACGATACGAAAAAAATGGTGAAGTGTGATTGTTTTTGGGTAGTAGAGTTCCTTAAAAACAAAAAAAATTACGAATACCTAATTTGTTTTTAAGCAATAGAGATTTGCATTTTAATTCATCGTGAGTGATGATCAGTACCTACCGACTTACCAGTATTAAGTAATGTAAAACCATGAATCATTTTACACGTGTATACCAAGTACTACGAGTGAATCACGGTTCCTATTAAATAAATCTACTATCAGAAGTTTTTAAACTTACGCGAATTTCACTCATCTTTTCAGCCGAAAGACGTCCACTGCTGGACAAAGGCCTCCCGCAAAAGGGGGATATGCCATCATCGCCACGCTTGGCAGGCGGGTTGGCGATCGCATTTGGTTGGTTAAATGCTCAGAGAACGCTGCTGCCCATCCTCTGGTGAATCCCTTAGTCGCCTTTTACGAGACCCATGAGAAGAGGGTTCATATTGAACTATATTTAAGGGACTTTTCACGCACAATTAAATCAAAACAAAACAAACATTTTGACTAACCTTGACGTTTCGGCCAAGTTGCATTGCCCGTGGTCATTGGTAATCAACCGGGCCAACAGCTTTATGTGCTTTGATAGCTACAGTCAACAGCATGACAGTGGTAACACTTCAATTCGAAAACCGCCCTTACTGCTTACGAAATAAAGATGCTGCTAATGTCAAAGTGTTACTACCGACGTGCGGTCGACCGTACTATATGTAAACGACGACAGCGACACAACACGACTTGATACAATGTTGCCATGTTGTTTGGTTTTGTGTTATGGTCTATGGAATTTCCAATCTTGCGTATTTATTAAATGTTACACATTTTATCTCGTATTGTATTTAATCTTACTTATTTATTTTTTATCGTTATTTACCAACATCACGCCGCACTGATCTACGTTATTGCATTGTGAATTTGTGTCGACGCCGGCTGTCGCTGAAAACCAGCGCTGTGTCTTTGCTCCGTGCATGAAGCATAGCAATATGCTGAGCGGTGGCCGTTTTGCGCGGATGTGACGCACATCTTACCACACTTCTTGGCTCTGTACCTGTATTTGTTCTGTGTTTTTAAATTTTTGGGTAATTTTGTGCGTCACTTTTGAAGCAAATAAATATTTTTTCTTTCTTTCTTAAAAAATGGTAGATCTATAAATCAGTCCAACTGTCCGATATAGAAATCCATTGTTTAACATGAAGTGTCGTCCGATCTGTTTCCAAAGGCAACTACCGACATCCGACATCGGATCGGAGTCGGTTCGGATTTATGAAAAAACGTCCTAAGCAAGCCCTAATAGGCTTATAATTTCACAACAAACTAACAAACTCAGCTTTATAACCAAACTTTGTCAAAATTCTTAAGATTTTCGTGAGACCCTGAACAAAGTTGTTAAAGTCCTATAGTTTTTTTTTTAATCTTATAGGATGGCGAAACGAGCTAAAGGCCCACCCGATGTTAAGCGGTTACCTTTGCCCATAACAACTGCAATACCACCTAGGCTGTTGCCTAAATGATACCACAAGTCAGTTCGCCAAACTGAGACATGAAGATGGAAAGTCTCATGTGATTGTAATTTCACCGGCACCCGTACCCTTCAGACCGAAACACAGCAATGCAAGCATCACTGTTTGGCGGCAGAATTGGTACGGTGGTACTAATTCCCCGGATGAGCTCCATTCCATCACAAGAAGCTCTACTACTACTAAAAATAGAAGATTTTCCAACGGCTATTTCTTTACGGAACCCTAGAATCGGTGTAAAGATAATAGGTGCAACAAACTTTGGCTGGCTCGCTAATTGTTTTGACTCCATGACCGCTAGTCCATAGGAGTCCGATAAACATAGATACGGCTTTACGATGCCGATAACAGAAAAAATATCATTGGTTACGGAGAATTCACGGTTTTTTTGCTTTTTTTTTACCAGATGTTATAAAAACTTGATAGGTTAAGTTTGAAATATAGTTACATATGGTTATGAAAGGTTTTCAGACTCGTGTGTTGCCGCAGTTATGCGGTCAACTATACTTTTCTTATATTTTGTATCGACTGTCCTTTCTTAATTTTTTACCTAGGTATGTGTTTTTTTGTTTTACCTTCTATGTAACCCACTTATAAGTTACCTGCTTGTGTTTATCACTGTTGTTACTTAAATGTTGCGCGTCGTTAACTGTGACAATAAACTATTTTTCTATCTTTTCTTTCTTTCTTTCTTTCTTAAAGAAGTTTTATAATATTATTTATTACCTTCCATGGATTTAGGCCGCGTTTACACCAAATGTAAAATCAGCCGCCGACTGTACTCGCGACTCCTCCAAAGGGCCTACGTCACTTGCGGCGCTCTCAAAGACCATGTGCCCGTGTTAAGGCCGATGCCGGCGGGAGTTGTGTGCACCTTTTGCACCCAAATTAAATAAGTATTCCATTTTGATCGTGCGTGTACTAAAGGGCGCCAGAGTATTGATTGCACCCGGGTACTACATGGGCTAGAGCCGGCGCTGCTAGGAAGTGGCACTCAATCCAGTTCCAATAATAACAGGTCTAACACTAAACGTGTCCCCTACATATTTCCAGTCTAGTATGGAAATCTATTAGAACCTGTATGTATGCTAATTTGTTGGCCATCTTGAGCACACGCAGTGTTATGTAAATACCTTAGCGGAACTCGTCGATGAGGCAACGTGGCGCGCCTTGATTGTGACTGACTTGTTATGTCATATGTCGCTCACTGAATACAAAAGGGCCACATATCAAAAAGCATATATTTTATACGACGGCCAAAACAAAATTCAGACCACGACTTTTTTAAATATTTCATAATTTTTATTTGGTAATATAACATGTTAATATATCATTAGATGCGTTTTTACGTGCTCTATCGATTAAAAATACAAACATTTTAATAGCTGTTTCTCATGAAGCTAAAAACGCACAAAAGTCCCTTTTGTATTCAATATTTGGATCAATGTCATAAAAATTATGTCAAAAAATAAATTAAATTTATATAAATAAATACATTATTAAATCTTCTTCGTAATAATTATATTCTCAAAATTGACTCTCGGCTTGTATGAAATATATTGTTTGCCTTCAGCTTTACACTTGTCAACATAATCACGATTCAACGCGGCAATAGATAAGCTTCCTTCTATAAACTGGCGTTTAGTGCGAGCACGGCAGTAATGGTTTTCGATCCGGGGGAGTCAGTTAATGTGTGCCTTGGCACCATCCTTCAAAGCAGCATCTAACTTAAACTGGTTACCGTGTTTTCCTCGGTTATCTTGCATTTGGTTTCCATTTGGTCCAGAATTCTTCTTCACAACAGTCCTTATGGTTTTATCCGAAATTGCAAGAGTATTCATAAAGAATACTTTACATACTCGAATGCGTGTATTGTTTTGTGGTAAATAATATGCGTGATTGAAGTTTTGGTGAGTGCTACTAACACGGACATAACGATACTTAGGCTCAATTTTTGTCATGTTGTTGCAGATAAACTGCCTCTGAAGGTACAAATCACCGCTTTGCCAATAATTATTAAATACCTACATTTAATCTTTCTTCAAATGAAAATTGTATTTGACATTTCAGTTTGCTAATATCAGAACAAACAGGTCCCATTTTTCTAGCAGAAATAACTTTTTTAGATTTGGACATAGTTGTACATGCTTTTCCACTGTTTCTTAGTCTTGGTTCTGTTTCTCTTCCATGATTCTGGATAAGCTTTCCTCTTTCGTGATAATGGCTGAGGGTCCACGCTAGATGGTTGACTGTCAATGCTAGGTGACGGAGTATTACCGCTGGATGGATGTGAATCTATATTAGGCGGCTGAGTATGTAAATCAACGGGTAGATTATTATAGATGAATGGCTGAGGTGTAGAAACACGAGAAGATCCGGGTTGGGGTTAAACATAAAATTGTGCAGTATTAAGTTTTGGCCGTACATCATCCTCCGAGTCATAAGATCTATCATAGTTAGGTTGAAAAATGGGATCCTTGGTCCTTGACACTGTCGTCTGAAGAAAAATCTGATGAACTATTTAATGTTGTAAAATCGCTAGATTCTTCGCTTTCAGAGTCACTATCAGAGTCACTTGAGTTGCTACTTGAGTCGCACGGTTCAACGACTTTTCCTGACATTTTTTTATGTGCTGCTACAGATTTTATATCATTATCTCCATCCTCAAGTAATGATAGGTCAGGTCAAGTAGCTGGCTGTCCGAAATGGAGTTTGTATCTAAAGAATCATTGGATAGTGGGTCTGGTTGAAGGAGTGCTGGAGTTTTAGGTTCTGTTGTATCTTGGATGTTCTGGGTAACTAAAGTTTGATCACTATATGATTCTTGTGTGGAGATCGCCATGTTCAAAATTAATCGTGCTCTGCTATTCATTCTGTAAGCTGCTCTGCTATTCATTCTGTAAGCGATAATTAATTAGATTAAATAAAAATAGTAATGGGTCGATTAGAATATAATTTTTTAAATACGAAACGTTATTATTATATTGTGTATTATAAAATAAAATTAAACACAGAGGCTCTTTCTTCATCGCCTAATATTTAACACTATAAATACCTATTTATTTATGCGACGTTTTGAAGTTGTTGCATCAACCCTGTACAGGTATGGATTGATTATATTATACTTTTCCTAGCCTAAACAGGTATAAAAAACGTTAAATATTATGAAAATAAGACCCACTGACTCACTATTTGTTATAATACCTATTATTTATAACTCTAAAGCTAAAAAGCTAAGCAAAGTTAAAACCACGATACATTTTCATTTGCATTATCATCAGCCTATCGCAGGCCACTGCTGGATATAAGGTGACTCCAATTATTATTAATAAAAATTATTATATTATTTATTATGTTATATTATATTATTATTATTAGATCTGTTAGTGGAAAGTTAGTATGATTCTAAATTTAACGACAAAAGCAATTGCTATAGCGTTTGCTTTAATGCCCGTAAAACAGCCGCAGAAAACACAGTATAGCATAAAAAAAATATAATACAAAAATATAACAATCGTAAACTATTTCCATACATAACGGACACATTTCTAAACATTCCACAGCAGCTTTAAAAAAATAATTATTATTCCATGCATAATTCCATGCAAAACGAACGCATTTCAAATATGGCCCTGTTGTTTTATAAAATATAATCAAACTTACACGATATTTGAATGCAATACAGAAGCATTTCGAATAATGGCCCTGTTGTATTACAAAATATGATTACACTTACTTGTTTTTTGAATGCAAAACGGACCTTTTCCAAAATATGGCACTTTTTCAGAGAACTATGAACACACACTGCAGTATTATTTTGAGTTGTGGCCTTTTTGCATGGAACTGACGTGCGTTCGCGTCGAGTTTCGGGTCGCAACTGACAAAATGGCGGCCTTGCACTGAAATTAGCAAACAAAATGCTCCAATGCAAAAATGGCGGTCAGTCAGTTTGAGAATAGTAACGCGAAAATGATGGGAGTCTTTTTCTAATCAAAAACTTTTGTCAATTTAGACCTCATTTTTGCAATAAAACCATTTTCAGATTTTTTAGACTTGTGGCCCTTTTGTATTCAGTGAGCGATGTGTGTTATGGACATAGGAAATGGAGCTTTGTTCGTGTGGAAAATGGCAAGTTTTAAGAAAAACTAGTTAACCTGCGTCTGATCCGAATCCGTTCCGTGTGGTGCCGGACGAAAATAATTGCACCACCCTATATCTTCTCATGAGTGTCGTAAAAGGTGACTAAGGGATTCAGCAGCGTTCTCTGAGTATTTAACCAACCAACTGCGATCACCAACCCGCCTGCCAAGAGTGGCGATTAAGGCATATATTTATATTTCCCCTTTTTGGGGGAGACCTATGTCCAGCAGTGGGCGTCTTTTGGCTGAAATGATGATGATGATGATGATGATCTATTACTTGTTCATGTATATCCTTTCTATTGTATGTGTCTCAGTTGTATCAAATAAAGATTTTTGCTTTCTTTCTTTCTTTTCTTTTTTTGTTTGTGTGAAATATTATGGCTAGTTTTTAAGACAAACTTTTGTTAACCTGCGTCCAATCTGAATCCGAGAAAGTACCTACAGTAAAAAAAAAAACAGAAATTTCGGAAATTCGGTCGGAAATCTACATAATATTACCTATGTACAGTCTAATAAGGAGATAAGTATCAAGGGTCGCCAATAGATGAAGTTTCTCAGGAAATTATGATTGTACAAGATATCATGTTTATTTATGTAGTTTTGTTATAGATATATGTATAGTATTTATGTTATGTAGTATATGTATTCTATTATGTTGTTACACTGCGTACTATCCCTCTCTTTACTTGCCCATATTGTCCATCCTAAGGTTGTCTGGAAGAAATCGCCTTGAGCGATAAGACCGCCCATTGTACATGTGTTCTATATAAGTCATATATGTTGCTATCTTCTTTTGTGTACAATAAAGAGTATTTGTATTGTACAATATGAATAGGGTTTTAGGTATATAAATACAGTTTAACTTTGTCCGTTATTGAAATGATATTCTATTCGAAAACATCCATAATCTCCTGAGAAAACTTCATTTTATATCTGGCGACCCTGGATACTTATCTGTTTGTTAGACTGTACTTCGGGTCCAATGCAGTACACCAGCACTACCACTGTATTAATCATGACTTCTTTAGATTTTGTTTTCTCGGATACGGAGTAACAGTGCACAAGTACTCTGAAAGTCAGCTCTCAGAAGAATGAGTAATAAATTCCAGTCTTCTATGACAGAACACCAGTCATGAGACATTACAAAATATTTCTCTTCTACGCCGATAAAATTAGGTCTCTCAGGTCTTAGACATCATTAAGTTGTTCTTAGATTAGAGTCATACAGAACGAAAAGCCTATTTACACTTTTTACATTAGTTGGAAATCGAACTCGTAGACAAACAAATGAGGCAGCTTATTGCACAGTGTTTGTAGTCACACATACTCGTAAAAGCCAATAAGAGAACCCCCAATGTGACACAAAATTATGAGCGAGACAAGATAAAACAATTTTTACGAATTATTAACTTTTCATTCTCCATTTCTCATTAGTTTTACAATTTGCGTACACCTTAAAACATCGCGTGCATCCCTTAAAATACGTCAATTGGCCTTAACAACATGTCACACACATACAATAATACTATAATAACACATGTAATATACTGTAATACTTGAGAACACTCTCGCAGTTAGCATTTGACAGTGAATACTAAAAAAATATGATGTGCAGTTGATAATTATAGCTCGCGGCAGTCACGAACGGATCGAAGTAACTGTGTTGACACAAAATATTTGACAGAAGGCTCAGATCAAGCAACACATTATTTTGCGACTTCGTTCGCGTGTTATGTCACTTATAACGCACGATTTACTAACTAGCAACCGTGTGGATTGTATGATCTGCAAGGTTAAACTGCACTAGCCGCGGTCAGTTTGTGGATTGGTGACCGTTTCGTTACACATGGAGACCCCTTCGTGCCTTGGAGAGCACGTAAAGCCGTCGGTCCTGCGCCTGATGTCTCTGGTCGTGTCGAATAGACATCCCATCGGATTAAGAGAGTGAGGGAATAGAGAGTGCGCCTGTGTTTGCGCACACACTTGTGAACTATAATATGTCCCGCGCAGATAGCTAGTCTCTGAGATTGACCGCCGTGACCAAATTTCGGCCTGGAGGACATTAACCCAAGATTTGCCCTACTTGAGGTAGAAATACATAAGATCCATACAATTTATACGGTCTCGATCCTACACGAAAATCTCTTGAACAAATCCTGCCACATTACACGTACTCCCGCTGCCATCGAACATCGAGTGCAAACGATTTTAGCCTTAGTCGTGGTTCACCGGAAAAATTTCTGACTGTACCTATAAGATTAACATTAAACTATCAAAATCTCGCTTTTCAGTCATGTTTATCACAAAGTGAATAGCTCACATAGGTTTTTGAGCATGCAATGTTTTTTTTTTCATACGGCCACTTTCAATAACTTATCCAAGATTTACCCTACTAGAGATAGAAATTTGACAACAATTTATGGAGCTTATGTCAAATTTCTATCTCTAGTTGTGCAAATCGTGGATATATAGGATAAATTGGCCGTATGTATGATTTTAACCGCCCGTTGTTTTGAATGATTCTTCTGTAACAATCTTGCTAACTGTATAACAATAAAATGTAATTATATAATCAAGTGCGACGTGTAAGTGTGAAGTAACTGTAATTACTGTTGTACATCAAATCAAATCAAAATATTTATTATATCTCAGTGTTCAAACATAAATTGAGGCAGCTCCAGTAAGTTACAAAAGTACTTGTGTTGGAGCTGTCTCGCTGCTTCCCATTGATCATAACAATGATGAGACTATTTTTAACAAATTTTTATATTTTTTTATGAGGAAAACAAAAAAAACAAAAAAATTAAAATAACATTGGGTTTAGAAGCTCTTTGAGATTATTGTGTGTTTGAGAGTATATGTGGGGGATGTGGGAAGTGTGTGTATGTGTGTGTGTGTACATGTGCATGTAGAATTTGACGAGTTGTTTAGCTAATCCTGACCAAAATGTTTTCTGTTTCTTCATATGTGTTTTTAGCCATTCAGTCATAACTTTTTTACATTTGTGCAACAGAAGAGGATATATATTTAGTTTGAGGTTCAGTTTATTATAGATGTAGGCTGATTGTGTCACATATTGCCGTCTAGCAAAGACTGTACATGCGTTTCGTATACGTTTTGTGTGCCATATGTGCTTACTGGTCTGTGGCGTTATTGTTTTTAGTGAAGGGCGAGAGACAGGGTTGCTAGATCAAGTTTCTGAATTTTCCCCATATTCATTTTTTTCCCCAAAATGATGTTTTGCAACATTTTTTCCCGTATTTTTTTTTCAAACAGAAAATATTTCAAATTGGAAAATATAGGCCAATTTTTATCCAAAAAATTGGTCGAAGAATATTTTATAGAGTATCGTGGATAATACATATTTAATATAATAACTTCTGAGGTTTTCGCGATCACTACACATTATAATAAAACAAAGTTTAACCGGATTAAATCGCGTATATTATTTAAATTGGTTTCCCTGACGTTTCGAATATAAATATATATACATATTTAATACTTTCGATACTTCGTCTTCATTCAAACCCTCAAACCCCTCAATTATTTTCCCAACTAGTACAATATCTGTATTTTCCCTTCGCCATACATTTCCCCAAGGATTTCATTTCCCCAAATTTTCCCCAAGAACAAATTTTTCCCCAAAATTTGCGTAAAAAAAACCCCAATCTACCAACCGTGGCGAGAGACCTGTCACTGTAGGTAGGTACTACTAACTTTATGCAGACATTCGTTTTAATCTGGTTTTTAGGGTTCCGAAGTCCTACAAGGAACCCTTATAGTTTCGTCATGTCCGTCCGTCTGTCCGTCTGTCCGTCTGTCCGTCTGTCCGTCTGTCCGTCTGTCCTAATCCTTTACAGCTTAATAACTTCTACAGTTATAAACATAAGTAAATGAAATTTTGTTAAAAAATAGTCTACATATAGATCTCAATTTTAAAAGAATAAAAGAATCGTTTTTTCGTATTTTAGGGGTGGCGTCCATACATGTGAAATGGAGAAAAAAAAATTTTTTTCGCTGCACCCCCTCGTGTGGGATATCATTGAATAGGTCTACTAAAATGAAGGTAATGTTTCATACACCACTTTTTTATCAGGTGTACCATCTGCGAAATATAGCCCGCCAAAGTGGCTTGCAATGTGTCCCCCCCCCCCCTGCCATTTCTAAACTATGCAATGTAGAAACTTATAATCTTCCACATTGATAGACCTTTGTGAAAACTCTCTTTTAAAATTATTTCGAGTATAATGTGATTATAATTTTTTGAGTTATAGAGAGAAAACTGAAAAATACTTAAAACGTCCTAGTTCAAAGGTAGAAAAATTATCATAGCAAATAATGCTCCTTTAGCTACTTTCTATTTGAAAAAATCACAAAAAGTAACTTTGAAATGACAAACGTCTTAAATTTGGCTTCTTGAATTTAACCCTAGATGGCGCTACTAACAACACGCTCTGAGTCGCGAATGCTGCCGATTATTGCAAAAACTAAAATAGCCATGATTAATATTCGATTTGATTCGTTTGTAATTACACCTACTTAAGGAACCCTATAATACTGAGCATGGCCCGACATGCTCTTGGCCGGTTTTTTATTATCTGGTTTTAAAAATAGTAAGGTTCTTGAGCCCATTCTTACAAGTCAAAAGAAAAATCAAATGTGAATTCGGTATTTAAATTGCTTTCTGCGAAACAAAGACCAAGTTTTGTTCTTCAATGCGTACGGAAGGAAATTCAATTCTATATAATATAATTGGTTAACCTGTCGTGAGCTTCAACAAAAAGGAAATTGCTCATTCCCTTCCTGCTAGCCAAGACTTTCTTGGACTCTCTATTTATCAAACCTCTTGCACTTTTAATAGATTTTGGTTTTTCAATTTTTACAGCAATGTTGGAGAGACTTATAATTTGAACATGAAACATTAATTTTAATTTACAATCAATGTATTTCCAAATATCGTTCGGTCTAAAGACTTTGTATATACTGACGTAAGTATAATAACTCTATGGTTCGGTCCCACCTACGACGTTTATAGATTAGGATAAAACGTTATTCCTCAATACATAATTAAGTGCCTTCGGCTTCGTTGACGTTTTATTTTATAAGTTCAATGATATTTAAAAGTACAGATATGCTACTTGCGCCTGCAATCTGAAGACTCGAAAACGTCCTAATAGAACGTTTTTCTATTCAAATAAGTCTCCAAGCGTGACCGGTGCCAAAAAAAAACTAAAATGCCGTCGTGTGTACAGAAAGTGTTCCAATTATGACGTGAAAGTAACATGAAGTAACCAATAACTAACTTTGTACTAGTTTGTGTATTGTGGTGCCGCTGCGTATTACGGAACAATTTTTTTTGTTTGTTTTGGTAACGTATGACATATCTATACTTTTAAATATCATTGGCCCAGTGTTACAGATGCGAGTGCATACAAAGAATGAAGAAAATTTTCTTAGTTGTAACTATAATCATAGTTTCAGCACCTTCATCCGTCTAAAGGTGGTTTCAAACCGGCGAGGCGAGGATTGGATGGGATGGGCGTGAATTGAAATCTCGCTGACACTTTCACACCGAAAGATGTACATCGCGAGCACGCGCCGTCTTACGCTGACCAGGCACGACCAGGCACGCGCCTGCTCGCGATGTACCGTTTTGCAATGTAATAAATACTCTATTCATGCAGCAATAAAATTTAATGTTGTACAAATATTTCAATTCTCGCCTCGCACATCCTCGCCTATACAACAAAGATGGGCGTGACGTGAATTGAAAATTTCTATACAAATTTCAATTCTCGCTCGGCCCATCCACGCCACGCCTCGCCGGTGTGAAACCACCTTAATGCGTCTCCAAACAAAACATTATAAACCGCAAAACCGCGTAAAGTTTGCGCACGCAAGTTCTAAATAAAATAAGCATTTTTTGCCACATGACTTACGTATTTTTACATTATTAAAATACTTTAAATTTTTGCACTATTAAGTGTGTTATTGCACTATTAGGGATCAACAAAAACTGACTTTAGCTCGCGCACGAGAATTGCATGTTATTAAACAGTTTTTACCCGCGATCCGGTACGCTCTGCATGCCATGTGTAGAAAAAAATATTAAAGGGACACTTGGCTATATAAATACCTGCGATTGCATATCTTCACTCTTCACGCTTTTCGAAAAAGGAATGAAAGCCACTGAACCAATGATACTTAAAAGTATAAATATGTGATACCTTAATAAAATAAACGAAACCTCTTATCCTGTCCTTTATGCCCCAACCCCTGCACCTTAAGCGACTTCTGTGCCGCCACTGATAACGCCGTAGGGGTTGCAAAGTTTTGGGCTTGCCAAGTCTGACAAAAGATCAGTCGTACCACTTACACGAAGAAGAAAAAGTAAAAACTAAGTAAGTTGGTTACTTCAAGATACTTTCGCGTCATATTTGGAACACTTTCTGCGCATACATGACGGCATTTTAGTTTTTTAGGGTTCCGTAGTCCTACAAGGAACCCTTATAGTTTCGTCATGTCCGTCCGTCTGTCCGTCTGTCCGTCTGTCCGTCTATCCGTCTGTCCGTCTGTCCGTCTGTCCGTCTGTCCTAATGCTTTACAGCTTAATAACTTCTACAGTTATAAACATAAGTAAATGAAATTTTGTAAATAAATGGTTTAGATATAGATCTCAATTTTAAAAGCATAAAAAAATCTTAGTACCGTTTTTTAGGGGTGGCGCCCATACATGTGAAAAGGGGATGAAAATATTTTTTTCGCTGCACCCCCTCGCGTGGGGTATCGTTGAATAGGTCTACTAAAATGAAGGTAATGTTTTATACATCACTTTTTTATCAGATGTACCATCTGCGAAATATAGCCTGCCAAAGTGGCTTGCAATGTCCCCCCCCCCCTGCCATTTCTAAACTATGCAACGTAGAAACTTATAATCTTCCACATTGATAGACCTTTGTAAAAACTCTCTTTTAAAATTATTACGAGCATATTGTGATTATAAATTTTTGTAAAAAAAATTATCATAGCAAATAATACTCCTTTAGCTACTTTCTATTTGAAAAAATCACAAAAAGTAACTTTGTGTTATGTTGACGACACACTTCTTAAATTTGGCGCCATCTAGCGGCGTCAAACAACACTCTCTGGGTCGCCAATGCTGCCGTCAAGTGCCGTCTATCACATTTGGCACTGTATAGCGCCATCTAGCGGCTATTGACATCACTCTCTGAGTCGCCAATGTGCCGTCTATTGCAAAAACTAAAATAGCCGTGATTAATATTCGATTTGATTTGTTTGTAACACCTACTTAAGGAACCCTATAATACTGAGCATGGCCCGACATGCTCTTGGCCGGTTTTTATTTTTTTACCGGTCACGCTCGACGCCTTACTTGTAGAAAAACGTCCTAATTACGATGTTTTCGAGTCTTCAAATTGCGAGCGCAAGTAACATATCTGTACTTTTAAATATCATTGCACTAAACTATAAAATTGATTGAGGCTTAGGTATATTCAGAGACGAATTTAAGCATGAACTTATAAATGCTTCCAACTGTAAAAATGCAATGTTAATTTGACAGTTGGAAGCATAAGTTCATTTAGAGACCTTAGATGCTTTAAATAAATAAAGATACTTGTTTTTTTTTTTGCGATTCCAAGGACTGCGTTTGATTGATCTAACAGAAGACTGAGTGCAGAATGGATGCTGTATTTTTTTTCGATATTAGCACTTTTGTATGACATCTACAAAAGGTAAAGGAACGACCGTAGAAACACAATCTACTGCAGTCAATACATTATATTTTTAGAATGCCATAAAACATTTGTGACGTATAAAAGTACCATTGATAAATAATATCTGGCATCCTCGTCGTAAAAATAGCAAAAGCGACATTCGGAAAAATATAAAGATTGCGAAATTACAGCTGCACTCGCGCCATAAATCTCTATCCATAGACAAGCAACATAGCCGCTTATTCTATATTGTCTCTGGTCCACATGAATTCGTTTTATTCGCTTATTAACAAGGCAATCTTTGGGGGTGATTTAAACTTTAAACATATTAAAATAAAGGTTATATTTGTACGTGTCTTTAGGCTACAGTAAATTTGTTTTGTAAAGTGCATAGCGATGACAATCTTCGCTGAGATACCCCGCAGTTTTATTGGAGGCAATAGAGAAGCAAAAATATGTTTATCAGCTTAATATTTATTTATACTGCTTTATGAATTTTATGTTTATTTTATGATTTTATGCAATATTTGCTATCTTCATAAAAATTTAAGTTATATCGCTGTAATGTAATATTTTCGATCCGGATAAACTGGGATGCGGATTGTAATAAAAGTTTGATACTAGATAATGAAAATATTTTACGAAATATGTGGTCATCACAGTCTTTGCTGGGTTTTATAGCTTGCTTACAAGTCCCTCTTTGTCTACGTTACACGAAAGAAAATCCACTTTCTCTAAAAATCTTCATAAGTAAGTAAATTGCCACCTTAGAGTAACAAGACATAGAATAACAGTTTCATTCAGTTCAGTTTGATGACCTCTGTGGTCTAGTGGTTCGAGTGTCGGACTGCTGATCACGAGGTCGTGGGTTCGACACCCACAGGAACCAAATATTTGTGTGATGAACATAAGTGTTTGTGTTGGTCTGGTTGTGTTTCTTATGTATTATAAGTATGTACCACGCCCCTCAGAAAGTATTGCGAAAAAAAGTTTTTATATATGGGAGACTGGTCAGTTATAATGTTTTTCGAAAATATGATTATTTATAAGTAAAAATAAGTAAGTTCCAATTTCAAAATTTCCCTCCACATTTTTTGCGAGTTAATTCAAAGTATTGTGTCTCACTGAAATATGGATCTGCGCCGGGAACATTTTAGAGCTATGATTTTATACGATTTCAAGTGTCGCCTGAAACCGGATGAATCGTACGATAGACTTCAAATGGCATTCATGGATGAAGGCCCTTCCAAGGCAACCGTGTATCGTTGGTATAACGAATTCAAGCGCGGTCGACCAACTTTGGGGGATGACGAAAGAAGCGGTCGCCCTTTGACGGCTGTTACCGAAGAAAACGTGCTAGCAGTGAAAAATTTAATCCAAGACAATAGGCGAATTACATATCAGGAGATTCAACACATATTGAAGATTGGATCGGGAAGCGTTCACGAGATTCTACACAGCCATCTTCGCGTGAGGAGGATAGTATCACGCTGGGTGCCGCACAACCTCACCGATGCTCAGAAGCAGGCCCGGGTGGAATGGTGCCGTGATATGCTTAACAAATTTGAAGCAGGCTCGTCTCGGCATGTTTACGACATCGTTACAGGTGATGAGTCCTGGATTTATCAATACGACCCAGAAACCAAGCGCCAGTCGACTGTTTGGGTGTTTCAAAATGAGCCAACGCCTACCAAAGTGAAGCGATCTAGAAGCGGGGGTAAGATTTTGATCGCTAGCTTTTTAAATTTGACTGGCCACTTGGTATCAATTCCCTTACGGGATCAAAGAAGCATTAATGCCGAATGGTATACTACCAAATGTTTGCCAGAAGTTTTCTCTGTTATAAGCAACAAGCGACCAAACACAGGGCTCCGCGGGCTACTGCTCCACCACGACAATGCACCTGCGCACACCGCACTCAAAACGAGGGACTTCCTGGACAGCACGCCAGTCAAACTCCTGGGTCACCCTCCTTACAGCCCTGATCTAGCACCGTGTGACTTCTTTTTATTCCCAAAAATAAAAAATCAGCTCAAAGGGATACAATTTTCGTCGCCGGAAGATGCGCTGGCTGCGTTCGAGCAGGCTGTAAACGAGGTGTCTGCGGCGGACTGGAAAAAGTGTTTTGAAAACTGGTTTAGGCGCATGAATCTTTGTATAGAGGCTGGTGGAAAGTACTTTGAAAAGATTTGATAAAAATATATGTACGTATAGAACAATTTTTTTTAGTTTCGCAAAACTTTCTGAGTGTCCCACGTATTTACAAAAATAAAGCATATTAGTATTATATCCATTGTCTAGTATCCATAGAACAAGCTCTGCTTACTTTGGGACTAGATGGTGATGTGTAAAAATGTCCTAAAAAAGATTTATTTATATTTATTTATTCAAAGTTCCGCCTAAAGTTGAAGCACATTAACAATCGTCGTCACACCCATAGGCGTGCGTAAGCTGTACTGAACGTAGCCTTTTAAGGCCAACTTGAATTAGCTTCACTCCACGTGCGAATACTGCGGTTCTAAGCCTAATTATTCTAAGATTGTCACGATAATCCGACATCGGTCAGGGGATTCCCGTCAGAAACGAAGTTCCTCATGCACACACTTACACAGACACACTAGAAAGAGAAAGAAAGAGAGCGCGGGGTGTGCGTATATGCCTGCTCATAAAGCAAAAATCTTACGTGACGTTACATTTTCTCCCGAATCACACCTACTGCAAGCCACACTAAGGAACTTCGTTCCAAAAAAATTCAACCGACCAAACAACTTTTTTTATAAGGCAAAGGTAATTGTGGTTGTTTGTGGTTTTAAAAAATAAGTACGGTCGACCGCAAGTCGGTGGTAACACTTTGACATTAGCAGCATCGTTATTTCGTAAGCAGTAAGGGCGGTTTTCGAACTGACGTGTTACCACTGTCATGCAGGCGACTGTACTAGAGTCGCACTTTTATTTATATTTACCTCGTTTATTCGACGTCTCTGCAACGGACCCCGATCAAGGGCGGCATTTAAGACGTGTGCGTTCGATTATCTGAAAAAATAAAATAGACACTTAAATTTTAAAAAAAAAATGTAACTACAAGAATAATTTTAGCCTTGAGCGGTGGCCGAAGCAGCCAGACAGATGTATCTTGGAGAACTATTTACTTGTTTATAAGGGGCTCGTGGCTTAGTAGCGACCTTGTGGATTGAACGATCTGCAAGGTTAAGCTGCACTAGCCGCGGTCAGTCTGTGGATGGGTGACCGTTTCGTTACACATCGAGACCCCTTCGTGCCTCGGCGAGCACGTAAAGCCGTCGGTCCTGCGCCTGATCTCTCTCCGGTCGTGTCGAATTGCCGTCCCATCGGATTATGAGAGTGAGGGAATAGAGAGTGCACCTGTGTTTGCGCACACACTTGTGCACTATAATATGTCCCGCGCAGATGGCTAGTCTCCGTTGAAATTGGCCGCCGTGACCGAAATTCGGCCGGAAGGACATTATTACTTGTTTATACTTTATTATTTCTACACACTCGCCAATCATTTAATGTTTTTACCCGTATTGTAAAAGCGTTATATGAAAACCAGGTAAAAAACAACAATTCTTTTTAAAGATCTGACGTCATTATGCAATATTATTCGAATTCTCCTTTTTATTTTGTTGCAATTTATTGATCTGACCTTTCGTGGTCTTCCGTTATTTTTGACAGCTATTGAAAGAAACTTCACTGAATGTTTTTAGAGGTCAAATATTAAGATTCAAAATTAATATCTTACAATGCAAATTAAACGTTACTATCAGCAAATTAAATGTTCCGAAGAACTCACTAAGTATAGGTACAACGTGTTATTTTAATAACTGAAAACCCCTTAAGAGGTCATTGTACTTATCAGTATGAACAACATTTACTAAATTTGTAAACAATATGAAAACGTTTTAACAAAAAAAACCGCCTTCAAAAACCTTGACTAAAAAGTAAAAAATAATCCTTGTATATATTTCAAAATCTTTTCATAAACCAACATACTGAAGGCGGCGCGGATCGTTAAAAACACGCAAATTGGCCAAGAAGTCTCAGAAAAACTAAACTATCAGCAGATAGGCTCAGCTAAAATAAACTGATTTATTGAAGCTGGTTAAAAAACTACCCAACCTAAGTCACTAAAATTTATATGAGACCACCGCGCGGGCTTCTTCTACCGAATAAAAAAACAACCACGTAAATCGGCCCAGAAATCTCGAAGTAATCGATGTATGATGTCTCCTACTTTTTTTGAAGTCGGTTAAAAATGTTTATTTATGATATAAAAATAGCCATTTTGAAAATAATTTTGAATTTGTATTGATGGAAGTATAATAAAGTGGCCAAGAAATACAAATAGGGTGAGCAGCATAACGAGTTGAACCTCGTTACACTAGTTATATTTGAATATTACTATGATATAGTCATATATTATTATATTCCTATTAGAACTTTTCCTTTATGAGTCTTATAATTACATTATTATTTTATAGTCATCCAAATGCCGATTACTAATCAAATAAAAATAAAAGTTAATAAAACCTTATAACTTAGCTGCATGAAAAAAACTTATAAAAACGCGTTTTTTGGAAAATAACTTTGTAGTTATTTGCAGAAAATGAATAAAAACACGTAAAATTCACATAGGTACATGTGGCAAAACTAGTCTGCTCTCGGTTTATAACATGCCTTTTAAGAATAGGGTCACCATATGTTAGGTGTTTGTCGGACTTGGGCAACGCCTTTTTAAACGTATGAAGTAACCTACTTAAAACGAAGACATTTTTAGAGCATTTATATGTAAATAGAAAGCAAGGAATTAGTAAATATGTAATCTTAATTAGGCAACTGCTAAATAACATACGGACGGATTCTTTTGTGTAGCCAACTTTTTTACAATTTACACAATATCGGCAACATGTGCGTTGAGCTATAAATGTCTCAATTTTCTATATTTTGGAGAATAGAACAGCATTTCATCGTATAAATCTCAAGTGCGATAATTGTGTAATGCATTGACATTGACATTTGCTTCCATTTTGAAATTATAACAATATTCATTGCGTGGTACATAGTTGCCGATAAGACGAATTGTCAAAACACACGGAGCAATGAACATTGAAATCCTATTGATTGCGATCGCGAGTGAGTTACGCAATTCGGCAGCAGGTATAAAATTAAACTTAACGTTAATTTATTGTAGTTTGTCCAAAGGGATAACAATATCTACTAGTTCTAAGCATTTTCAATTAATTAGGTGCCTCATTATGGACTAATTAAGTGCCTTATTAGGTACGGTTTACCTGAAACATTCTAACATGGAAACCCTACCCATTGTTAACTTAAAAACTAAACTTTTTTTAGGACACAACATTTCCCAGACGCTCCAAGGACCTGGCAATGTGACTTCTTTGACTTTACCAGCCGGTTCCAAGAGCAAATAATGTGAATTGGCCCATACCTGCACCCTAAAACAAACCTTATACATCACGAAAAAGGATCAAACTTTACAATCCATCGCGCTTTTTTTAGAAAATGGGTATAAGAGAGTGGATGCAAGACCTGCAATGGAATGTAAAAAAGCGAGATTTTGTTTTTGACTTCGTCGTGTCCTCGATCCATCATAAGAAAAGGTTATGTTAATGTTGAGCTGCTCTGAAATTGAAAGTGACCGAGTGGCCTTGAGCAAGAGGCTTTGTTTTTTTAACAATGTTTTGAGACTCGTTTTAAGATCTTATATAATAAAAATATAATTTAGTACTGGCAATTAGAGTTGACAAAAAATACTTTTTTATTTGTTATAAAAAATTAAAATTCTTTGATATGGCAGGATATATTTATATATATATTTTTTTTTGATATATTTCTTTGACATTTAGAAGTCTTAATTAGAAGCTCTAATTATTTATTAAATAAATTATGTTTAATTTTCGTTCCCTGAAATGTAAATGTACATTTAGGCAACAGTCTAAATAATTAATATATAATTTAGGTAAAGCCGTTGTTATGGGCAAAAGTAACCGCTTAACATCTGGTGGGCCTTTAGTTCGTTTCGCCATCCTATACTATAAAAAAATATAAAAAAACCTTTTTTTTCTGAGGTAGTCAAATGGGCGTTAGGAAATGCTGACACCATCTACCTAGTCTCAAAAAAAACCGACATACAATTTAAAATTGATCTTAACATATATGCAGATTTTTTTTCGTGACATTTTTATCAGAAAGTCGAAATGAGGAGAGAGCAAGTAATATTAGAAGTTAATAAATACCGAATAAAAACTTTATTGTAAAAGCTATAGATATACGAGATATACCTAAAAGATCAGTACTCGTCATCGATATATATATATGTACTACGTACTAGATGTGCTGTTCAAAAGAACAACATGGTTACACAAGTTGTGGTTCCGGAACCACACTGTCATCTGTCATTAGTTCACTTGACAGCTGTCTCGCGAACATAATGTAAATTTTATCAACGGTTGCGTCAACTGAATTTGGAACATGCTGCTTATATGAGATCGTATGTCTATACAGGTCTGGTCGGGTACCAGGTGTCCCTCTACTGTTCCCCCTATTTTGCTGAATGGGAATGATATAAAAAGGGTCTACAAATTCAAATATCTAGGCCACCTGGTAATAGACGATCTGAAAGACGATGTAGACATGGAGAGGGAACGCAGAGCGTTGTCAGTCCGGGTGAACATGCTGGCCCGCAGGTTTTCCCGATGTACAGCCTCAGTTAAAATAATGCTATTCAAGGCATACTGCACATCGCTGTACTCGGGGGTACTGTGGTTCAGATATACCCAAAAGGCATACAACGCTCTGCGAATCCAATACAATAATGCGTTCAGGGCACTGTTGCGGCTGCCGCGCTTTTGTAGTGCATCGGCTATGTTTGCCGAAGCGCGTACTGACGGATTTAACGCCGTCTGGCGTAAAAAGTCCGCGTCACTAATTCGCAGGCTGCGCGGCAGCCCCAACTCCATCCTGCGCATGATAGCCGCCCGGGCGGACAGCCCGCTTGTGTGGGCGCTGGTCAACCGGACCAAGTCACTATTAGTTATTAAGTACTAACATAGAATAAGGTACTTTGTTACTAACACACTAGACCCAATTGTTGTCTGTTTCATAATAATAAATAAATAAATATACATATATTGACGTCGTTAGTTCTCGTAATTATTACAGTCTCACACTCATGTAAGTAATACAAATGTAAGTTGTTTTTCGAAATTCAAAACTAAAAGACCTTTTATTGGATTGCATTTCGTCCGAAAGGACCAAACTCGTGACCGCTTTTTCGATGACATCATTCCTATATTTCCTAATGTATTTTAACCAGTTTTAGAAATGACGTCAGGTGTCAATGGTCCTTGTTTAGCATCCAATGTTCGGTATAATCGGTATACAGGTATTTATAAAAAGATATTGATACGATGCCGACGAACCTCAGGTCAGATTAACTTTAGTATTATTTTTCTTTTTCGTTCGAATAACATATCTACACAACTAGACT
This sequence comes from Asteroscopus sphinx, assembly GCA_949699075.1. Classification (NCBI taxonomy): domain Eukaryota; kingdom Metazoa; phylum Arthropoda; class Insecta; order Lepidoptera; family Noctuidae; genus Asteroscopus; species Asteroscopus sphinx. The sequence continues at coordinate 31,042,436 of OX453003.1, forward strand.
ATTACTGTCTCGCTGCTGGGCACGGGCCTCTTCTCAGAATAAGAAGAATTCAGGCATTAGTTCCCACGAGGAGAAGGGGCTCGCCTACTAGTGGCGAGCCGGGACCTGCCGGGTATGGTTGGGAGAAAAAAAGTTTCCCACGCTCCCGGCCAAGGGTTGTTAGAGGAACGCCGTGGTGGTTTTTAGTCAGTAAGAGTCCGAAACTGGCTCCGCCTTTCCCGGGCGGAGAGCGTCCATGAGGATTTTCTCCACGAAAAAAACTCTCCATTCCCCCACCCGGCTTTAAAACGTCATTCAATCTTGGAGATGTTCATCGGTAAATCTACTCCGAACTCTAAAATTCATCTTGGAAAATGCCGCTTGTATGTAGACCCAAACAAAGTAAGAAGTTTCAAGGCATTTTTTTTTAGTTCTGGGTATTTATCACCACACACAAATTTTATCAAGAACTCCTGACAAGAAACTTTCGTATATTGTTGTGTTATAAGACTGTATTTTCTTGGAAATCAATAATTTCCTTCTGGAGAGTAGCTTTATTACTCCTAAAAAAAATATTTTGCAGCATCTGGAGAGTAGCTTTATTACTCGTAAACGTAAATTATATTGTACTGTTTACTTAAGGTCCGCACAAAATAGGCGGCCGGATCCGAACCGCGGTCGCCATTTAGCGACCCCTGTACTAGGCTATCACTGCTTTTAATGCATGCTTTTAACATAATACCCTGGCATCGCAAAAAATCTTACATTTAATATCGCTGCCGGACATAATCATCATAGGTAGTTACATAAACTGTATAGTTATCTCCGATCAGAGATTTGACATGTCTCCGATCGATCAACCACAGATAATAAACCAAAGAAGGTCCTAGATCCGATGTATAACCCGTCTTTAAACCTGCAATCAAGCTTTTTCTAACAAAAATTAGGTTGACTTCTATGGCAAGTAAAAAACTAAGAATGTTTGTCTGCCACACGATTCCGCGTTCTCGGTGCGCCTACGCATCCCTGACTAATAGAGATTGCGCTCAACTTGGAAGGACAAGTGCTGTATTTGGTTACACGTTATTACGCCAAGCCGTTTTAGTCATATTGGTAGAAATGCCAAGATTGCTTCATGATGAGAGAGACTTGTTATTAAGAACGATGAATATGGATAGAGATTGTGAGGGATGAATCAAGTTCTAATGATGATTAAGCACAAGTTAATTAAACGCAAGTCTTGAAAGTAGTTACTCTTTTATGTCAAACTGTATTTGGGTGTTTTTTTATTATTTTTATAATATAAGATGGCGAAACGAGCTAAAGGCCCACCTGCTGTTAACCGGTTACCTTTGCCCATAAAAACTGCAATACAACCAACCGCAAGTCGGTTCGCCAAACCGATTTACCCGCCCGGTTAAGCAGTTAGGGTATCTATTTTGGGTAACAATTCTGCGAGACTCAGAAAAAAAAAAAGGTTCGCCAAACTGAGACATGGAGATGGATGCCTCATGTGATTGTAATTTCACCGGCACCCGTACCATTCAGACCGAAACACAGCAATGCAAGCATCACTATTTGGCGGAGAAGTAGGTACGGTGGTAGTACTTCTCCGGACGAGCTCTTTCACAAAGGAGCTCTACTACTACTAGCCTGCCTAGTGTTAGACTGTTGGGTTATTATAATATATATAATATAATATAACCAGCCCATTACTGTCCCACTGCTGGGCACGGGCCTCTTCTCAGTACGAGAAGGATAAGGCCTTAGTCCACCACGCTGGCCTTTTTTTGTTATTTTTTTGTTTTCGTGTGGAAATCCTCATGGATACCCTCCGTCTAGGGATGGCGGAGGGGTATGTCGGACTCTTACCGACTAAAACCACACGGTGGCCATCCTCAGCACAAAATAGAGGAGCTCCGGGAACTCCATTGGACCGCGCCGGTGCCCCTCTAGTGCTATGCGTTTGGCACATCCCGGGAAAAAAAAAAAAAAAAAAAAAAACCCCCACAGTAGCACGCGACCACCACGTACTGCTGTCCTCCCCAGGGTCGCTTAACAGACGCCTCGAGTCCCCCAACTCTAAGCGTCCACGATCCCGAAGGTCTCCTGCCAAATGTGGTAGCAGGGGATGCGGCCCTTCGCCCTATCTGGGCCTTGCACCAGGGCGGTTGCCTCCCCGGCACCTCCTTCTCCGAGCGGGATCGGCCCTCTCCCGATCTCGCTCTGCGGCCTCCTTCTGAAGCATAACGTTCTCGCAGAAGGAAGCCATGGCCCTCCAAGCCGTCGGATCTGCCAGCATAGCCGACACTACTGCTGGCAGAGAAAGATCCTGCCCGATCCAGCTGGCCAGGTCCCGCCGTTCGGAGCCCCACGCAGGGCACTCCTCCAGCGTATGCTGTGCGGTGTCTTGGTCACACCCACAATGGCCACCACGCTGGCCTAATGCGGGTTGGCGGACTACACACACCATCGAGAACTGTATGGAGCACTCTCAGGTGTGCAGGTTTCCTCACGATGTTTTCCTTCACCGTTAAAGCAAGTGATAATCGAATATAAATCGGCACATGAATTCGAAAAGTCAGAGGTGCGGGCCGGGATCGAACTCACACCCTCCTGCATAGAAGGCAAGCGCTCAACCACTAGGCTATCACTGCTTTTTGGCTATAACTGCTTTTTATATATTTTTAATATATACCTACAGTTTATTTAGTTATAACAATTAAGCAATGCATTGACAGCGAATGTGAGTAGGTACCAACACAAACCATTTCTTGTTTATTGGTACAAAAGCAAATGTGAAGATGAAGTCTGAATTCAATAAATGAAAAAAAAAAGTTTGTCTAGAATCACTAAAAGAATCCATTGGAATTTTTATCATTGTCTTTTTAATATTTTTTGGCATGTAAGGATAAATAAGTATTATCAGCGGATACCGAGTAGGTCCTTGAGGTCCAAGAAGACCAGCGAAATGGATTTCCATGTGTCAGTAACCCCTTCTTCTATCGTGTCGACATGAGCTACATAATGATAATAGCTCATGCCTTGGGAAAAAGATTAGCCAGTCAGCAGGTTGGTAACCGGGCTGACAGCCCATCAGGGTGCGCCGAACGATCAATTAAATATCGCTAGTCGTAGTGACTCTTTTAATGAACCCCTAAACTGCATCTTGCAGCTATCTAGCAACTGGATACTGGATGCCTAGAAACCATTTAATGCTGTGTTTTTTTTTTTACCAGATTGTATTCATAACATTCTAACTGCACGAGTGTCTCTGGTCTTGCGTTTATTCTGTAACTCGTTGTATACCACCATTACCACCATCGCAATGTTTTGACACATTATTTTTTTTCTAAGATCGGTCCTTTTGGAATGGAACTGAGCAGGGCGTGACGTCACTTGTTTTTTTACAAAGACCCATCGTACATTGACGCGCTACTTCGTTGCGAAATGTTGATTTTTATTGTCAGCTTACTTGGATCGGAATGGTAAATCAAATGATTTGGACTTTTTTTGTAAAAATCCGGTACACGAAAGAAGCAATGGATATTAAAAGTAAGTAATCAAGAACCTTTGTACCTATTTAAAAATCTTGATACTTGCTTTTATCTTGTACATTTAGGTCTGAAAGCGAGGTTACTTAAGGCCCCTTATTTATGCAAATAACTTTAAATACCACAAGTGTGGGCGAAACTTGCCAAAGCGATTCGAGGAAACTTAACTACTTGGGTACATTTTATACAATCAGTTTTTATAAGGCCATACCTAACTGCTTGAAGGCTTCACGCCATAGACTTAATATAAGTAAGTAATTTGTTCTTTACTAAGTCCACGCTTCACACTGCTTCACACATAGCTTAGCTGAATGTCACAAAGTGACATAAAAAACAGGTTATGTCATGGTATATTAATAATATCATTATTATACCCATTATACCATAGGTTAAGTAATAAAAAGTCTCTTCAGAACTATGCTTGACAGGTATTTATTTTTTACTACAGCTTTTTTTTACATGTCAAAATTAACTTTGAGTTTTTAATAGAAATTCTGTCAACACACAAATGAATTTAATAAACTGTGAGCATTCAAATGAACGTAAGGATGTTTGTTTGTTTATTCTTGAATCACACTGAAACGGCTGAACAGATTCGGATGAAATTAGGCGCACAGATAGACAGAATATATTTTATCGACAGATATAGTATATGTATTTATTATCGTAGGTATGTTTATATTTAGTATGTATTTAATGTCACACACTGTGTCTACGTCTTTCTTTTATCCTTCTTTCCTGTCGCAGGTCTGCTGGAAGAAATTTCTTTTAGAGATAAGCAGTACCTTTGTGCTCAAGTGTTTGTTCTGTATGTTATCTATTGTAAAATGTGTTGTGAGTACATAAAAAAAAATAAAAAAAAATTGTATTAATTCATATATTTGGATAAAATTTGGCGCACAGAAAGAACATAACCCGAATTAAAATACAAGTTTCTAACTTTGCCCGCGGCTTCACCCTCGTATAATGCAGTTTATTACAAAACGACTTATCGCGCATCCCTTGGGAACTGTTAATTTCCCCGGGATAAATAATAGTCTGTTTTTAATGCGAGTTCTGGTCTATCGTGTGCCAAATATCATCCAAATCCGTTCGGCCGTTTCAACGAGATTGAATAAATAACAAACATCCAAACATCTTCAAAACTTTAACATTTATAATATTAGAAGGATATCAGATTTATTATAGGGAAGAGACCCCACGGTCGCACTCCATCGCGCTGGTCAGACTACATCAAGACCATCACGCATCACTCCATCATGACACAATGTTATCGCAGCGCCAGCAGCCGAATGGAATGCGTCTCCATTCGCAAAAGCTGCTGCTTATGTATCGAATTTGCACATCTGACAACCCCATTTTCTGTCCAGTTCATTCTTGTCCATCCTAAGGTTGCCTGGAAGAAATCGCTGATAGCGATAAGGCCGCCATTGTACAATAGTTTAAATGCATATTCAATGTAATGTTTTTTATTGTGTACAATAAAGCATATATAAATAATAAATAAAGCTGCTACTCAACTTTCGAGACCTGACGTAACCACGACCAATCTGCCAAGAGTGAACGATTAAGAAGAGAAGAATCAGATTTATTAGTGAACTACGTCGTTAGTTATATGCCTAATTCGGCTTGAGTTTCCGCTTACATTTAATCCCTTTACCCCTACAGATTTAACGAATCGTACTCGTCCCGTGAACTCGAAACAATAACATAACTGTATACTTCAACGGTACAGCACGCTCGTGGCTGCCCTGCTATCCTATCACAAACGCCGTAATAATATATAATTGAACGCGCCTTAGTTAGGGCTCCGGCGCGAAACCCTTGGAGAAATCTCTACGTGACGGTATTTGGATGTGTGTGGGAGACTTGCGTTAATTATTGGTAATGGTGATGATTAACAGTTATGGCGAGACTCTTAGTAGGACCAGTTTTTGCAGTCTGCTGAAATATAAATAAATAAATAAATAAATATCTTTGGGACATTTTTACACAGCACCATCTAGTCCCAAACTAAGCAGAGCTTGTGGTATGGGTACTAGACAATGGATATAATACGTATATACTTTTTTTTTTGTAAATACATACTTATAATACATAAGCAACACACCCAGACCAACACAAACACTTATGTTCATCACACAAATATTTGTGTCCTGTGGGAATCGAACCCACGACCTCGTTATCAGCAGTCCGACACTCGAACCACTAGACCACAGAGGTCGTCAAATATGTAGGTAATCATCATCCTTCTCGCTTTTTCCCAACTATGTTGGGATCAACTTCCAGTCTAACCAGATGCGGCTGAACAGGTAATCAGAAACTGGTGTTCACGGTAGCTTAGTGGCTAAAGCTCTGGCGTACTGAGCCAGGAGTCGCAGGTTCGCATCCTGCTCGTGAGTGATTTTTTCTTTCCACAACTCATATTTTTTATTCAAAAACTGTTTTTTTAAATTGGAATGACACCAAGTTTGTGACCATATAAGGAACTATTAACTATACTTATACACTCTTATTCAGCTCGATTCTGCTTTAGTCCAAACAATTTTTTTGTTTTCTACACAGAGATAGATAGAATGGAAAAGCGGGCGGGGTGCGTGTGCCAACACTGCACCATAGTGCAGGGCATTACAAAATATTTCTCAGTACCTACGCCTTGACTTGTTTCTATAGATACTGTAACAAAAACCCGCAAAATGCCTTATTGCGCTGTTTCTAACATCGTCAACATGGGAGGCGTGGTTTGTCCGAAAGTTCCAATCATGAATCGCAAGTAAAATTGTGATTATAACCATTCTATCTATCTATTTCTATGGTTCTAACACATACATTACATAACCAAATGGTCTCCTCAATATAGGGCATGTAGTTAAGAGAATGTCGTGAAACTACAGTTGTAGAAATTATAATACCAACGCCCATATAGTCCACCAATATACCATAGCCAAGTGTAGTTTTCCTGTCCTATTTTTTCAAGAAAACATCCATCAAGTTAGTATTAGAAAGTAAGAGAGAGGCGCCATCTGATTTCATCATGAAAAACTCATGCAAAAGAAATTGAAAAATGTATCATTCTCTTTCGTAATGGATGTACCTACCAGACAGCAAACAAACGTTATTATCGTAATTATTAAACAACAAAACAGACTTTTTGTAACGTTACGAAACGATTCCCATGCGACATAACTCACAATACACATATTCATTACTTTCTATCATCATTGTCTTTACAAGCTTTTAAACAGTCTACAAGTGCTATGGAGTGCCGCCTTTCTCCAGTTTTCATCGACAACATTATTATTTTTTAATGTCTCGCAATCACGGGCAAAGATGAATGATTACAGAGCCTGTATTGGTTCACCGAAAACTGAGGCTATAATTTGTTGTATTTATTGCTATTTTCCTTATGAGTTAAAATACGATTCATGTTATAACTTATAATAGCTTGATTTTGTTCATTTTGTTTTTGCCAATAAGTCTATTTCAATTTCTAGTAGTTAATTATGTTGCAAAATAAGTAAATAGTTGTGTACCTACTTCAGAAAATCGTAGTTGGTAAGTTTACGAGCATCGATAGTTAAGTGTCAGTTACAAAATGATTAAAAAGTAGCTTCCTGTGTATCTATTGCAATGTAGTATGTATATGTACCTACCTATTGCGTAGGTACCTACTAATTAATAAAGACATTGCAAAAACGTAGGAAACATAAAATACTAATAACAAGACCAATGACTTTGTAAAGGTTAAAAAGGAAACAAAAGACAGGTATCAAGTAGGTACCTAACAATTCAGAACAATTTACAATTTGGACTTCTAGCTAATCTCCTGCCGTCTGTGGTGTTCTGACGTCATCGAATCCGATTTATAGATAGGTTTTTATTAGGAACATTACATCACATGTTCCTCATGACATTCAGAAAGTCATCGTCACACTCGGCTTATTAAGAAAAACGCATTCTACCTGCGATTTCCTCACATATCGATAGAATTACCTACATAGTATAGTATATCTATACTCTATACTCACATCAGTATTGCACCGTTTTGCTCCAAATCACGTTGTCACAATCATGAACGATTTATAACGTAGGAAAAGGTGATGAATGATGATGCCATAATCCAAACTTGGCTTGTAGGTAGTAATCGCAAGTTGATGGCATCGGTTATATACCTACATGTGAAGATTGCTGCCGTCCACCGTCCACTAGATAAGCTTATAAGCAATGATATTTTAAAAGTACAGATACGTTGTTGTGCGCGCAATCTGATGACACGAAAACGTCCTAATTGGGACGTTTTGCTACTAGTCTGCGTCAAGCAAGGCACCAAGCGTGACGTGTGACAAATAAAAAAACAAAAATGCCGTCATGTGTGTACAAAAAGTGTACTAATTATGACGCAAAACTAACTTAAAGTAACTAACTTACTTACTTTGTACTAGTTTATGTGTATTGTGGTGCCGCTGCGTACGGAACATATGTTTTCCGTTGGTTTCAAACAAACTTCTATTTAAGTGTCTATGGCCCGTATTACAGAACGATACTCAAGCGTTGATCTCTGTTTAAAACTAGTTTTGAGTTGAGCTTTGATTTTAGAACGTTCCTCAAGCAGAGATTTATTGATCACAGTTCAGCTGAGTTTAGTTTTATTTTATACTGTCACCTGTTTCGGAATTTCAGCTGAGATTTGATCTGTAATCACTCTAGTGTGGTCCAGATTACGCTTGAGTAGAGATTTCTATTCTATTACAGGTCAAATTCGTGTGTTATGTTGTTGAATTAAAGTTTATAATTACCGTTCTGGAATAAGACAGATACCCAAGTAACGATTCTATCCTTAAGTAGTGATCAGGTGATTGGAGTTTAAACTGTACTTGAGGAAGCTTCTGTAATACGGGCCTTAGTTTGTGTCAAGTAACGTTTTAATTTTTTATTTTTTTTCTTTTTTCTTTATATCGACATATTATACATATGTACTACGTACTAGATGCGATGTTTAGAAGAACAACGTGGTTACACGAGTTATGGTTCCGGAACCACACTGTCATCTGTCTCAGTAGTTCACTTGACAGCTATCAACTGAATTTGGAATATGCTGCTTATATGAGATCGCGTGTCTATTTATTGACGTCGTTTTTAGGGTTCCGAAGTCCTACAAGGAACCCTTATAGTTTCGTCATGTCCGTCCGTCTGTCCGTCTGTCCGTCTGTCCTAATCCTTTACAGCTTAATAACTTCTACAGTTATAAACATAAGTAAATGAAATTTTGTTAAAAAATAGTCTACATATAGATCTCAATTTTAAAAGAATAAAAGAATCGTTTTTCCGTATTTTAGGGGTGGCGTCCATACATGTGAAATGGAAAAAAAAAATTTTTTTTCGCTGCACCCCCTCGTGTGGGATATCATTGAATAGGTCTACTAAAATGAAGGTAATGTTTCATACACCACTTTTTTATCAGGTGTACCATCTGAGAAATATAGCCCGCCAAAGTGGCTTGCAATGTGTCCCCCCCCCTGCCATTTCTAAACTATGCAATGTAGAAACTTATAATCTTTCACATTGATAGACCTTTGTAAAAACTCTCTTTTAAAATTATTTCGAGTATAATGTGATTATAATTTTTTGAGTTATAGAGAGAAAACTGAAAAATACTTAAAACGTCCTAGTTCAAAGGTAGAAAAATTATCATAGCAAATAATGCTCCTTTAGCTACTTTCTATTTGAAAAAATCACAAAAAGTAACTTTGAAATGACAAACGTCTTAAATTTGGCTTCTTGAATTTATCGCTAGATGGCGCTACTAACAACACGCTCTAAGTCGCGAATGCTGCCGATTATTGCAAAAACTAAAATAGCCATGATTAATATTCGATTTGATTCGTTTGTAATTACACCTACTTAAGGAACCCTATAATACTGAGCATGGCCCGACATGCTCTTGGCCGGTTTTTTCTTTATGTAATCCGGCAAAATTCGTTTTAATAAATTACCAATTTCCTGTCTTAAATTAACGCAAAAATTATCGCAAGAGACCAATTTACGAATTTGATCAACGAAATCTTACACTAAACTAACAACTATTAGTTTTCTCTTGAAATAAACAATGTGAAGCTTGCTAAGTGTCCACTTAGTCCGATGTTCACGGAAGCAAAACTAGTTAAACTAGTTCTTGTTGCCGCTCCAACATGTTTGAGAATGTATAGCGTTGCTAGTTTACGCACATCATGAAAATAGAACACTTTGAACAGCCGCGAATGTATGAAAGATTTGTCAGACGTAGTTTGGGACAAAAGGTTTCTGAAGATTAATAAGTTTGGTGACATACGCCCAAAATTAATATCCTATCTATCCACGAGTTACCCTTATAGATATAGAAATTTGACATATTTTGTATGGAACAAGTCAAATTTCTATCTCTGGTAGGGCAAATTGTGAATAGATTGTATATAAATTTTGGCCGTTGCACCTTTCAATTTAAAATAGCTTGAGTCTTAAAGTCTTTAAAAAACCTGGAGTATCTACGGTACCTATCCTATAGCCATCTCGGTCGGTATCTAAATCCGTGAATACAAAATTAGATTTTTTTGCAAAGACATTATGTTTGCTAGAACTGGCTTGCTTGATCATACCGTTTGTAGCTCTGAATAATCTTCATAAGTCCTGAGATATGTCAGGCAAAGTTATCCGTCATAGGGTGCTGGCCAGAAAACCTCCACGTGTGCCTGACGGCTGCTTGTCCTTCTGGACACGTCTGGAGGGAACGGCAGTTGTTTGGCCGGTGCATCCTGGGCACGGTCAATAAAATCCTTTCGAGGGATTAACCTTCGGGGGATTTTATTGCCTGTGGCGAATATTCTGGCGCGGGAGGAACCCGTTCTGGGCCAGTGGGGAGTTGCTCCACGTGTCCCTCTGTTGCCAACAGAGGGCACAGTGGAGGAGCAGGGGCGGGCCCGGTGTGCACTCACCCTGTCACTGGGCAGGCAGAGGGGAGACTGTCTTTCCCTGCCCCCGTCGATCTCGTAATCCCAGGAGTGCCCGCTGAGTAGTGTTCTCGCGCCTCTTGGGACCGAGGGTCTTGGCTTCACCGCCCGGACCGCGATGAAGAAAACCTCTATAAAAAATTACGGGAGGTAGGGCCTGCGAGCAGCAGACTCGGGGTAGTATGCTGCCCGACCAGCAGCTGGCGTAGTTGGCGCAGCTGGTAAAGGCCCATGAGGTGAGGTGGCGTGCAGTGTTCCGTGTGCGCCACCGAGGTGGGTGCGGCCGACGTTAGGCCGCACGGGTAGAAGGTGCTCGCCTGCTTGTGGCGAGCCGGTACCTGTCGGGGGTGGTTGTGTGAATACTCACGACTTCCCACACCCCCGGCTAAGGTAGTTGAAGGAACACCGTGGTGGTTTTAGTCGGTAAGAGTCCGACACTAGCTCCGCCTACCCCGGGCGGAGTGCGTCCATGAGGATTTCCCCACGGGAAAAGTTATCCATCATGTCACCTTACCTATTATACTATTAATAACCTTCACTATACATAAAAACAACTGTCAAATCCAATTCAAATGTCAAATCCAGCCAAGATTGGCCATTATTCTCTCATTACTTTGTACAAACAATCTTCAAATTTATAAATGTATAGCCTCTTTTATTTCTGTAAATAAAATTAGAATTTAATCCACCTAATGTAAATTGCTCATCTTCATACATCCTTTCTCCTTTTACAACCCATCTCATCTTTGAACAACCATCCTGATCCTATCCACGTTAAATCCGTTCTGTTTCCTTAAAATTTTTGTTTCCCTACCTTTTATTATCGTCGTTCTTCCTAAAATCTACCAAAACCGTCATTGGCGAAATGCACAAACCGTGCAAAGCCATTAAAAAAAAAAAAAAAAAAAAAATACCCAAAAAAAACTCGACCTGTCAAAATCAATAAAATGTCAAAACGGTCAAAAAAAAGTATCTAAGTACTGTACCTTTGTCGCTATTACACTAGCAGGCCAGCAATTCATTGTCATATCAGTTCCACTTTCAACGTAACACAACTAACAGCAGGTAGTACTTAGAATTACATAACCGATGTGGGTAGTGATTGACGGCCTGGTGGTTAAGTTATAAGCGACGAGCGACTATAACTTGGCGCCTATGACGTTTGGAAGAAATAACTTTTTCATAGTAACGAAAAACTTTTTAACAAAAAATAAAACCGACTTCAAAAATCTTAACTAAAAAGTAAAAAATAATCATTGTATGTATTTTAAAATCTTAACATAAACCAACATTTTGAAGGCGGCGCGTGATTGACCCTTTGCGTCATGTAAATATAATGTACAGTCGAGCGCATATCTATAGTAAAAAACAGTTTATGTGAACGTAACATGAAAATCACGCGCCGCCTTCAAAATGTTGGTTAATGTTAAGATTTTAGATTATTTTTTACTTTTGTTAAAAAGTTTTTATTTCATACTTTTTAGTTGATAATTGCGAGGGTTGAATCATAAATGTTTTATTTGACACCTCATAGCTATAGCTGGGCAATCTGTTTTTTTTTCTTCACTCTTTATCTCAAGTAGCAGGGTACACTCTACCAATTGGCCAAGCTCTCCGATATGCCAAGGCCAAGGAACGTCAACCTGGTTCTCAAAGAAACCTAAAAATATTACAACGACACAGATAAGGGCTCCCCAACTAGAATAATGTAAGCTTCTCATATAAGTGAACTGAATGTTCTTTTCGAGAATAAAGATTCTTTCTTTAAACCAACTGGGACTTGAAAATCGAGTTATACCTCAGATGAGCCTCAGAGCGCTCAGATGATATATTCTGACAAGAGATGTGACGTCATTACGATAATATACCTGTTCATCAGATTATCTTCTGCCCTGTTGTTTTATATTACCTAACGATTTAATATAAAAAAGACGTGTGGCACTCGGACACTGCCGCGGTAAAGCTATTGCATAGCATTTTTTATGTAAATACAAAGAGGAGGCCCTAACGCCGAAACTCTAAGCAGGCATGAGTCACCAGATTGCGGGGCGAAGAGGGGGATTACGCATGCGCAGTAACGCCGATACAACCAATGCCACCTATAGGCGATTTGCAGAACTAAAGAGACAAGCGTGATATTTCAAAAAGTCAATAAAAGTTCTGCTATTCATCGATAGATGGCAAAACTAAAAAGTATCACCGCTGTGCCGGTGGGAGTGGGGGGTGTTAGGTTATTTTCGTTACGGAATTTCTGGATTTGGTCTCCACGCTCAAGGCCCGCGATAGAAGCTATGCAATAGCTTAAAATCCACGAAATCAAATCCATCCATTATGTAGCTCATGTCGACACGACAGAAGAAGAATCTAAAAATATTAAAGATACGGTAAATACACGATGTTGATCTGTAACTGTGCCATATTTCTAGAGTAAATGAAACATAGCGAGGGTTTGAGAATAAATCCCGAACGACTCTGAAAATAAGTTATGGGCGGCACTGTCAAAGCGTGGAAATACTTGCAAATTTTTTGGTGGTTTCGCACGCATCGTTTTTGTGTCGCACGCGACACACGGAGAGAATTTGTTTTTTAACAAATAGGTATTTAAATAAATGAAAAAATGTTTTGGTATTGATTTTTTTATTGATTCGTGTTCAGTATCAGTGGTATAGTCACCTCCTTAAATATGGCACGAATACTGATCAACATGTTGTATATTCGGCCTTTATTCCATTCAAAAATACGCCTATTAATATGTAAAGATAAAGATCATTTATTTGTCAAACATGCGTTTGCATAATAATTAAATAGGCGTATTTGTCATTGTTTTCCAATGCCATTTAAAAAAAGACGCAATCATTTTTCATATCGCTATACTCTTATGATTCAGTTCCTCAAAACTCGTAGTGTCGGGTGTTCGAACATAAAAATCGTGTCACGGTCGCCACATTATCGTGTATTGACAGCCGTGACTGTATGTAAATGTCTTCGGCGTGACACTTGCGCCAAAGCCGCCGAACATAATTATTACGTATGGTTGCGTATGAGACGCCAAAAGTATTCATTGAAATAAGTAAAAAAAAAATTGTTTTTTTATAGTATAGGATGGCGAAACTAGCCAAAGGCCCACCTGATGTTAAGCGGTTACCTTTGCCCATAACAACTACAACACCACCTAGGCTGTTGCCTAAATGGTAACCTAAGTCGGTTCGCCAAACTGAGACATGAAGATGGAAAGTCTCATGTGATTGTAATTTCACCGGCACCCGTATCCTTCAGACCGAAACACAGCAATGCAAGCATCACTATTTGGCGGAGAAGTAGGTACGGTGGTAGTACTTCTCCGGACGAGCTCTTTCACAAAGGAGCTCTACTACTACTGTTGGAAGTAGATAAAATAATGTTTAATTAAAAACAGATATTTTTTTCGAGTCAGCGGGTATAATGGAACAAGCCGTGGTAGCTGGGTAGCTAACAGCAGCTCTGCTCACGAACGTCTTTATTTTAGAGGTCCTTTTATGGCGTCTCCAGGAAATTTCTTCTATGGAGACAAAAAAAAACCCTTTCGATTTTTTATTTTCAATTGATAAGTAGGGGTAAGTAAATAGTGCTTTTTAAGGTGGAAAAATCCTCATGGAAGCACTCTGCTATGATGACCAAAACCATCACAGTGTTTCTCTGCTAACCTTTGGCCCGGAGGCGTGGATATGATCTGTAGTCTCCATCCACTCCCGACAGGTCCTAGCTCACCACTAGTAGGCGATCCCCTTCTCCCCGTGCAGCCTATAGACGGCCGCACCCTCCTTCGCGCGTGAGACACGACGCGACACTTTCATGGGCCTTGCAATCGGTGACAGGTCTTGCAATCGGTTTATTCCACTTTGTTCACCCAGGTGATATCACCTGGGTGAACGAAGTGGAATAAATTGGTGTTCTTTGTTCACCTCGGAATTAGATCGATGAACGAAGTGGAAATAATTTGTGTACTTTGTTCACCTTGGAGTTAGATCACCTGGGTGAACAGAGGCGACTCCCACGTGGTTATTACATAGAAATCATCATCATCATCATCATCATTTCAGCCGAAAGACGTCCACTGCTGGACATAAGCCTCCTCCAAATTTGGGCCGACATGCCATAATCATAATAAATATCGCAGTTGGTTGGTTAAATACTCAGAGAACGCTGCTGCCCATCTTCTGGTGTTCCGTGTGGTGCTGAACACAAACAATGCACCACCCTATCTCTTCTCATGGATGTCGTAAAAGGCGACCTAGTAATAACTGTCGAGAAATTATGCGACATGCGACTATTGATATAATAATCTAATCTCTACTGAAATATTAAAAGAAGTTAGTGCAAAATCTTTAATGCAAACGTAAAATCAGTTCTGCTATTTTTATATAATTAGTTAATAATTATTTAGTTCTGCTGTATGGGTGTGAGACCTGGAAGAGTACGAAAGACCTACTCGATCGCTCCAGGTCTTTATAAACCGTTGCTTGCGGCAAATTTTGAGGATCTTCTGGCCGGACATAATTACAAACGTAGAACTGTGGAAACTGTGCCGTGAAGATCCTATACAACTGCAGATACGTCGCCGTAAGTGGAACTGGATCGGACATACTGTGCGCAGAGACCAAGATCATATACCTCGACAAGCTTTGGATTGGAATCCACAGGGAAGGCGCAAGCGTGGACGACCAAAACAAACTTGGCGGCGTACAGTCGTATCGGAGGCCAAGGAAATTGGGCTGACCTGGAGTGAAGTCAAGTTTACTGCCAATGACAGAGCGCAATGGAGAGCCACTGTATCTGCCCTCTGCCCCAGATGGGGGACATAGGAACACAATATATATATAGTGCAATATCACCCTGAAAAAACATAAAACATTTACGGTACAATGTTGACATCGGTTGTTAAAATTAAATACATAATAGTTGCAATGAAAACACGAGATAGTGTAAAACCATTTATTTCAACAAAGTAACTAACGGAGATATAATGGCTGTGCTCACATTCATTTAATAGGTACTTATAATCTGTATGGAGAGCCGTGGCTAAGGCCCCTGTACACAATGGACTATGGAATCCGATTGCCGGAGATCATTGCTGCATTGGTATACAGGACGTGGCGAATGATGGCATAATTACATGCCTTATTGGATATACATACCAACTTAGTGGCCAAACAAATAGATACATTAAAAAGAAAAAACATTTATGACTAATCAGTAAATGGCGTAGCTAGTCCCAAATGGGCCCTGTATCAAAATGTGTTGGGGCCCCTTTTTACCCGACTGCGGTGAAGCCCAAAAGGAACGTTGCCCACAGACGTTATCATAATAATAGAATGTCACTGATTTAAGTAAATTATTTTTCTGTTTTTGTGTACAAGAGCCTTTATAGCTACAACCACAGCAGTGCTTATCTTTGACTTCATTACATCTTGAAATTATTCTGTTTTACTTAAAAGATGAGGTATTTTTACAAACAATATTAACGATTTATTCAATAATTATTATGAGCAATCGTGTTAATGAACTATGTACCGTAAAAAAACAGATGACATAAAAATTAAATAAATAAAATATGTTGACACAAAATCTCTTTAAATATGATGGAATGATCACAACAAATAGAGAATAGGGCTTAGGCTTATTTTTTTTAGTAAAATCACACTTTTACCTAAATACAAAAATTATAATTAATATCACTTTACTGACTCATAATTAAAATATATAAAACTTGATAACTGTCCTTAGAACATAATACAATTTACTTTCTCGTTTTAAACTATTAGTCAAAAGTGACTTTTTTTTTTTTAATACAACATTTAAATTAATTACAAAAACACACCAAAATGCAGCTTTTAAATTAATGTCAAAAATAATCACATTAAATTAACTTGAAATAATTGTCAGATTAGATAATCAATAACTAATTACAAATAAATTACTTTCCCGATTCTTTCCTAATGAAACTAGGAACCTGGCTAAAATATCCGAACATCTCATCTTGCTTCACACTATACCCGTACCGTACCCGCCCACAACCAACCCATTACTGTCCCACTGCTAGACACAGACCTCTTCTCATTAGTATTGCCAGATCCAAATAGCGGGACTTAAATGAAAAAAAAGCGGGCCTTGTGCGAAAATTTCAGAACGTAGCAAAATGCATAACAGTGGTGTTTATAATCCGGTCTTCGCCCGCTTCCCTCGAGCGCTTCTCCATTCGCTGACATATTATTTTTAATACCCACCGCGCCAAATTGAAGATGAAAAAGCGGGATTTTGGACTTGCCGCTCAGGGTGCTACCACCTACAGGCGAGACACTTCCTGGGGGAAGCAAAAGCGGGACGTGTGCTACCGCCTGCAGGCGAGACGCGTCCTGGAGGGGCCAAAAGCGGGACATCTGGCAACACTACTTCTCAGGATGCTAAGGATTCACGCCTTAGTCTACCACGTTGGCCTGTTGGGGGTTGGCAGACTACACACACCATCGAGAACTTTATGGAGCACTCTCGGATGTGCTGGTTTCTTTAGAGTATTTCCTTACCAGTACCACTTTATACATACCTACCAACTATTATGCCATCTGACTTTCCTTCAGAGATCTACAGATATTTCAGCCAGAATATAGGGTACCTACTTATTAAAAATTATGCTAAGACTTATCTACGTACGGAACAGCTGGGCCAAGTCGAAATTCTTTAGATTGACAAGACCGGTGTGGCCGTTAATCATACAATAGTATTCGGCACCGAGTATGTAGGATAACACCATGGCCCCTACGAGACTGCCCAGGGAAGTAGATCTGGGTAGAAGAATGCCGGTAGCAATCAGCAGACCAACATATGTCATGTACCTTGAAGGAAAATTATATTTGTTAATCAAGCTCAGTTTGATATTAGGAAACCCTTAAATTGTTAGAGACAAAATGGAAAATAAAATATATAGGTATGCCAATATGTTAACTCATAAATATGTATTATACCAAAATAAATGGAATGGAATATTTTGCTGTGAATACTAAACATATAATATTTTAATATAATAATTTCTTAGGTTTTCGCGATCACTACACATTATAATAAAACAAGTTTAATATACGCGATATAATATAATCTGGTTAAACATGTTTTATTATAATGTAATAAAAACTTAAAACCTGAATAATAATATCAATACCTGCAAGGTATAACATTGTAACTCAATTTTAGGCAATATGGAGTTATATTACAATCATAGATAGCAAAGTAATATTGTAACTCTAAATTGCCGAAAACTGAGTTACAATGTTATTCCATGCAGGTGTTGATATAAACAGCAAGAATTATTATTAGTATTGTGACCCGTATCAGATGCTTTCAAGTATAATGCTGTAGATACAAGAAAAATTTTTAACTAGTGCGCAAATTTTTTTTGGTGGTTCGGTATTTTGGTGGTTCGGTAGTTGATGTTATTACGAACAGACTATGTCCATATTTTGCTGATTTAAGTCGGATAAAAATATAAAAAAAAATATTGAACAATTAATGAAAATGTGTTCTATTACTCATACTGAACCACCAAAAAAAATTTGCGGACTGGTTAATTTTTTTTCCTGTATACTTTCTTGAATACAACAGAAAGTTTCTTAGAATAATAAAATACATAAAGACAAATAAATACCATATTTTATACCCAACCAAATGTTATTACAAATAAATTCGCAATTAATATACATACTTACAATGCTTCTAATAAATATAAGAGCTTACAATAATTATGGTATTTAATAAATTACCAATTGAACCCACCACCAATAAAAAAAAAATCATTTACCTACTCAAAATTATGACCACACTTTACAGGTAGACTTATAACTCCTCGTTTCTGTAAGAAATTTTATATAATTATGACATAAACATAAAACATACACTCTTGTTATCTTTAATTATTGATTAGGTTTATCAGAGCTCAAATTAAGTTATCTCAGGTAAAAACCTGAATGGGGAAAGAAAAATCTCCAATCTAAGATACTTAATTGCCAAATTGGGGTGCATTAGGTGCATCCGGCGCACCCTGGGCAGTCAGCCCCGCTACCAACCTGCTGACTGGCTAATATTTTCCCCACGACATGAGCTATTATCATTATGTAGCTCATGTCGACACGAAGAAGAAGAATTGCCAATAAAAGTATCTATTAAAGTCTATGTGAATCCAATTTACAATTTATATGATTTCAGTTTAGAAACCCTATTTAACAAGATACAAACATCAGTATCCTTTGCAACATAAATATTTTTAAGACCTTTTTAACAGTTTTTGTCATTCTGAATTAAACTTAGTTTTCATGATTACAAAGTTGAAATTTGTGTATGTTGCAATTACATCAATTATTTAATTGGATTGACACAGACTTTATAATGGGTTATTATACCAAAACACGATCTAACATTTTTCATAACTTGAACATGTCTGTTTATCCTTCTCTTTTTAAACGAAACTTTGAAAACATCTTTTTTATTTGCACAACACAGTTATTTTTGCAGTATATTGGTTACACATGTTCTGATTAACAACTGCACTGCAAAGGTGCATCTGCAACGCAAAAACAATTAAAGAACATTTAATAATTACCTGGTAGTAGTCAGCTTCTCTGACTGATCTTCATCTTCCCTATCAGCTATACAGAACTCTCCCTTCTTCGAGTAATCCTTGGCACACTTCCGACACATATCTGGCCCATCTCCATGGCACGTATCACAGGACTTATCACAGGTCATGCAAGTGAATGACCCGATGGAATTCATACAGAACTGGTCTTTAGTACATTTATTTAGATCATCACATTCATTGATGTCGAGACAGCCTTCATCAGAGTCAAAGGTAAAGCCTGGCTTGCAGGCCACACAGTCCTTCTGTGAACCTGCTCTGCAACCCCCCATACAGGATCTGTGGCATGGAGAACACAGCATCTTGGTGTCATCCCTGTATGACAAGTAGTAACCAGTCGTGCATTGACCACAATTGTCTCCCGTGTATCCAGGATCACATAAACATGTTCCGTTCCCCTTCCTGGTACCATCTCCTCTGCACTTACCATTGCCGCTGCACAATTTTTCATGATCTCCGGGGCATGGTTCACAGTCTTTACCAAAGTGGTGTTCTGGACAGCAAAGTGGTATTTTATCAATGCAAATGTAGGTATATAAGTCTGTAGATTCATCTGGGTTTTGGGCCCACCATGTCTCAATGAATTCTTCAGCTTTTTCAGCCATGTGGTGGCACTGAATAGAGTGTTTGCCCTCTTTACAAATTCCATCTTGTATATCAATTAATCGCATTTCGCTGCGTTTGTACGATAGTTTTAACTTTTCCTCTTCCCACGCCGCATCGCCGCCCTCATATTTACCTCTCGCGGTCCGTTCTAATCCTTTCTTGAATGAGTCCACGAATAATTTACAAGCTTGACACTCGCCGAGGCTTTTAGATTGGGTAAGAATGCCAGGGTTCACAATTGGAGGCTGTATATTACAACAAACGAGAGGCAATATTACGAGGGTGATTAGAGCATTTATCATATTTTTTCCACTGATTCCCATGTTGATACAGCACTGGAAAACTGTTGATCAAATGATGGAACCGTTAAACTTACAGATTTAATTCAGTAATTTTCTAAGAATAGAATAATTGGGCAGCCTCTCAACTGATTGTTGTTGCACTGTCAAGTACCTTTATCGATCCTGGAGGTTTCTCGGAACACAACACTATGGTGAAACAAATTCGTACTACAGTCACAGCTTATTAAAATTTAACGAGATTTAAGATTATATATTCTTTAACACGCGTAATATGAACGTAAAATACTGACGTGTTCTAATCAGACTCGCCGACCGCCTCGAACTTTTTGACGTTTATCCTCTCAGCTGTTTGCGTTGACGTAAATGACGTAACGCCATCTTGGAACGTTTCGTTTCACGGACGAAATTGATGGTTAAAATAAACAGCATTGAATTATTAGAACTTAGAAAACTGACCAATTATTTTGTCACCTTTAAAAATTCACTAGATAGATACCTAAATAAAGCCAAAGTCTTCTCCATAAATTCTTAATGGGATTCACCTACACACAACACCTACACACTGTTAGGTTTATCAGCCGTGGGAGGAAATCCGCTGACCTTACTGATATTTCACAAAATCGTAGGTAATGTTTATTTATTTCGTATGTTATTATGTAAATAAATCTTACGTACGTTACGTTATACCAACTGGTTTGTGCGTTATACAAAACGCAATAGGCGCAATAAATGTAGTTCATATTTGCCGAATAAAAGAACCAAACTGAACTCACAATTCATCTTAAATAACCATGGTACCTATACACAAAGCCATCAATCCTTTTACTTTTTTGCTTGCATGAATAGCACGGGAAGTTCTTACAACTCAATCTTCAGACATCTTGACCACAACAAAAACCTTCGATGCTTTAATAAAAGAAAATACGATAAAACATGAGGGTAGGCGTGATCAAGATGTAAAATGATCGATAGCAAGCGCGATACGAATGGTATCTTTAATGTCTCGGTATTATGCGAATAATGAATGATAGTACTTAGGTACTTTTGAAAGGGACCATCATTTATTTTCCTCCGCATTCTCATTCGATCATCGTAAGTGTAGTCTTAAACAAGGACCTAATTACGTGTTCCCTTAGCTATGAATAGCGTTTATAACTACCTATCATGTTCTTTTTAGACACCGCAGTAAAAGACGCATCTTTATGATTATGAAAGATTATTTTATTTGCTTAGATATTTTTTATTTATTTATACTTAGTTCGAACAACGTTTTAACCACGGAACAACGCTTTTTGTTCCGTGGTTTTACCTGAAAAGCAATGTACTTCTTACCGAATATAAAACTTAAAGCTAAGTTTTAGGGAAGGCACTGTTTCCTGAGATACAGGTTGTCACCTAGTTCAGGAGACAGAGCTCCATTGTTTTGAAACATATTTGGTTGCTAATAAACGTTATTTTATTTTATTTTTTTATTTTATCTATAGTAGGTATGTCTAGAGTAGTTGTGGTATTACAAGAAGATTCCAGAATTCCTTTCAGATTGCTTCAAAATTAAACCAGTAAGTAAGTAAGGGGATCAGTACAATATTATGAGCGATAGAGGAAGAGTTATCAAAACCGGGGTGAAAAAATATAAACATTATTAAGAACTTGCTATAAACAGAAAATGTCCACAATCAGAAGACAGTGTCTTGTGTTTAACAACACGTATACGTAATTACACCGGCAATGATACTTGCATAATAACTTCCCGCTTTCACCGTAACAAAGACTATTTCTCTGTGAACTACAAACTCACACTTGCCGGTGGCAAAACGGTGGAACTAAAAAATGTATGGCGGAAGCCTTCGTTCACGAAGCTACTAGCGCCATCCACTTGGACCTAATGTTGGTATGTCGCCAGCATAATAATTGCGTTGAACAACAAGGTGTTCTCCGTGTTTTTGTTGCAGTTTTAGCGCTTTTGCCGCTTAGTAGATTTTAGGAACACGTAAAAGGTTTTACTAGGAAAAGTCAATGGCAGAAAGAGTACTTTCTGCCGTTGACTTTTCCTAGTAAAACCAACTTTTTTATGACAATAAATAATTTTTCTTTATTTTATTATTTTAACGCATTTACGCATGCGTAAATTATCTCTCCCTTATCTCTTCTCATGGGTGGCGTAAAAGGCGACTAAGGGATTCACCAGAGGATGGGCAGCAGCGTTCTCCGAGTATTTAACCAACCAACTGCGATCGCCAACCCGCCTGCCAAGCGTGGCGATTATGACATATCCCCCCAACATATGCTTGAGGGAGGCTTATGTCCAGCAGTGGATGTCTTTGGGCTGAAATGATGAATGATGACGCATGCGAAGCGAAATCTAACGTTAATTTTTCTTTCTTTCTTCTTTCATGAGTTCTAGAGGACATGTAGAAGATAATTTCAAGCTCACTGCCTAGAGCTGCCGAATTCTCAAATGCAGCGGAATTTTAGTCACCATACTTTATGACGAATTCTAAGAATTCAGGTTTGGTCCCATAGTAAAAGTCGTTCATATATTTGACGACATCTGTGGTCTAGTGGTTCGAGGTTCGGACTGCTGATCACGAGGTCGTGGGGTCGATTCCCACAGGACACAAACATTTTTGTGATGAACGTAAGTGTTTGTGTTGGTCTGGGTGTTTCTTATGTATTATAATTTTATTTATTTATTTATAAAGAATGTGTTAACTTAGGATAATGGTTCGAAATGAGACTTTCAGAGTTTTTATGTATGACCACGCTTAACTTTTTACAGAGTAGTCCGATTTTGATGATTGTTTTATTAATGAATAGGGTATATCTCGAAATTGGTCCCATTTAAATTTGAAAATCAAAACCCCTTAGGGTAGGAAAACAGGAGATGAGTGCTTGTTCACCCACTGAATCCTTACCTGTTAACCGATTCTGTTGAAACTTGGCACACATAAATGTAGTTCTAGACACTACAACATTATTTATGGAGACCTAGATTTGGATTTTCCACAAAAAAAAAAAAAAAAAGAACTTTTTAATTTAACAAAAAATTTAACCGACGAAAACAAACTGAAAAGCGAAAAATAAAATGAAGCTTTTTAGTCTTAATTACTATTCTCCTAACTAAACTAATGTAAATAAGTAATTATGACTCGGCGCCAAACAAACCATCGACGATAAAAAAAACGAAGATCATTAAATTACTTTAAAGAAATAATAAAACGTGAATTTTTTAACGATAAACAATAACTTTCCATAAATGCGTTCTCCGCTCGACACTCGCACTTTTCTTGTTTGTTTGGCGCCGACTCATAATTAGTTATTTACATTGGTTTAGTCATAGAAATATGTGTTATTTGTCTATGGGTTTAGTTAGGAGAATAGTTATTAAGACTAAAAAGCTTCATTTTATTTTTCGCTTTTCAGTTTGTTTTCGTCGGTTAAATTTTTTGTTAAAAAGTTTTTATTATTTAGAATAGAATAGGAATCATTTATTTGCATATGATTTTGGGTAAAGTACCTACATAAGATGGATTATTAATATTTTTTTTACCTAACCTGCTGCATCATATTCAAAACCACAAGAAACTATAGTAAGTAAGTAAGTAAATTATTTATTACTATTAGAAGTAAATGAATAAAACGAAGCACGGTGATGATTATCTATTGCGTTATTTGTGTTAGGACATAAATTATAAGTTGCCAATACCTAGACGGCGAGTACGTAGGACAGTAACCTACTTCGCTAAGAATTACAGCTTGCGAGGCAAACCAAAGGGAGCGATTGCCAGATTAACGTAGTGGTTATGGCATTCAGTATTCATGATATTGAGGTCTCGGTCAGGTACCGTCATTACTCGATATTTCTATTTCATCCCTCTACATTTTTAAACAAAGAACTGGCATGCGTTTCTTTTTAAAATTCTCATTTGCCAATGAATATTTTCGGTCAGCTGCTAGAATCAGTTTTGTGTGAAGAAATAGCGCACGAAAGCGAACACTTCTATTTTATTTTATTATACAAAGGACTTCGGATATCGGGTAAACTAGAAAACAGGAAGACAGAAGTGGCTGCCTACTGATGATTCGGGTGATATCTAAGAAAATAATTATTTTCATTTAGTGCAATTTTCTTCTGAAAATTTGTCTGTTATTTTTCTCAGACCTACTGTTACGTACTTATTATGTAGGTACTTTGAATTTTCAAACTTCCAGTTTTATTTACATGTTTTCCCTAAGTGCATCGTATTACGCATGATTTCTTTTTTCTTGCATCCATACCAACAGCGTTTTAAATGGAGCGTGTTAAACGCTACAGTTACCTAAGTAGGCTACACCAACGCATAATCTTTTTATAAAACGCCAGTCTTTTATACGTTAAGGTGAATGCTACAGGGTAGCCCGCGAAATTAAAATTTTTTGGTGTTTTTTGCAAATTGTAGCTTTATTTCGCGTTGTATATAGGTCAAAATATGATTTGCGGAAATAGTAACAATATATCTAAGGAATAATACTCATAAAAAATATTAACCTAGCTCTATAAGCTGTACAAGCTCGATTATATTAATTTACGATCAAATTATCGATTATCGAGCTCTAGAAGCTTATAAAGCTAGGTTTATATTTTTTATAACTATTATTCAGTAGCCATATTGTTATTTCTACCGCAAATCGTATTTTGATTGATATACAACTCAAAACAGAGCTACAATTGGCAAAAAACGCAAGAAATTTTGAATTTCGCGGGCTACCCTATAGCATTCACCTTAATACATATATTTGTTCTTATTGAGTTTACATTCTAATGACATTATACCTACATCATCATCATCATCATCATCATTTCAGCCGAAAGACGTCCACTGCTGGACATAGGCCTCCCCCAAACATCGCCACAACGACCGGTCCTGTGCCTTCCGCATCCAGCCTATACCTACATAGAAATAAATAAATATCTTTGGGACATTTATTTGGTATCTATATTCTTATTCGTGTATCATTCATTACGAAGAAAACTTGACAAGAACAACGAAGGGAAATGGGTAAGAATACTTTTAATATTTGGCGTAAATTTTAAAGGTTTTCCTTGAAACATAATGAGAAATTCAAACTAGATCAGCATTCTAAAATAATTATGCAGATAAATAATTAAAAGCACCGTAGACCGTATCTCTAACTGAAATACCTACCTGGTTCCTGCGCGTTCGGATACTTGCATCAACTTTATTTCCTTTTTTTATTAAGGTTTATCGTGTTAATACAATAGTACCTGCTTTACGCTCGGCAAGGAAAACTATTTGTTCGTTTTTGGATTGTCACACAGCTGTTTTAAAAGGAAAAAGTTTATTTTTAAGATATTATCTAGTGACTAAAGTTGCTTGAGCGGTACTCACTATGTGATTTATCTCACGCTATCCAATATCCATAGGTACTAGGTACTACCATTTGCTTGGGTATTTAAAGTGATTTCTGTCAATCCAGGATAGAAAAAGGAAATAAAGGAGAACTTAATTGAAAAATGTTTTATTAAATGAACAGTTCCTATTTGAAATAAACTTTATTAAGAAGAAATATTTGCTACACTTATTTAAGTATCTATATATGTAGTATAGTTTCGGAGTTTTCAAATAGGTACATTCGTCCATGATACCTACATACTTTTTATCTCAGTATCGCCGAAAATTATAACATACAAATAACTGGCAGGAAATTTATCTCAATACTAAATACTTAAACCTCTGTGGTCTAGTGGTTCGAGTGTCGGACTGCTGTTAACGAGGTCGTGGGTTCGATTCCCACAGGACACAAATATTTGTGTGATGAACATAAGTGTTTGTGTTGGTCTGGGTGTTGCTTATGTATTATAAGTATGTATTTACAAAAAAAATAAGTATATAAGTATTATATCTATTGTCTAGTACCCATAGCACAAACTCTGCTTAGTTTGGGACTAGATGGTGCTGTGTAAAAATGTCCCAAAGATATTTATTTATTTAAATCAACGACATAAAAAGTATAACAAAACAGTTAGTTCAAGCCTAAATAATAATTAATGAACGTCAAATAGGTTTTCAACCGGGTATCTAAAAAATATCATTTGTGTAATAAAAAGTCGGGCAAAAGTGGCCATTAATGACCAACATGTGTGCATAAATGTAAAAATGGAGACATAAATTAAATATGTATTTAGCGCAAGATATGCGTGCAAAATGCACTTAACAATTGTCCCATAAATTATAGACATCCGATACGGGTTGTATACGAGAACATACCTGTGCGCTATTTTTAGGACAAATTATAAAGTTACTAACCCATGAATGAAGACGTGTTTTACTAAATGATGAAAATGAGCTCGGATAAATTGTTTTTTTTTAATAGGTTGTCTCTGTCTCGGTTGTCTATAATATAGTTCGTATAGTATACAGTGTGTGAAGTTCCTAATAAGATGGCTAGGAATTTGATTTATTGCAAAAAGGCGAGAAAACTACAGAAGCAATTCACACACTTTTTTCTCAACTTTACAACACTGTCATTGAGCAATTTGACCAACAATGTAACAAACAGCAGCCTTTGAAAAAGCTCTATTCAAAGCCAATTATTTTATCAGCGATCGATTTTTAATTGCCTTTTAAAAATCTGATAATAGATTCTCCAATAGCTGGCTATGACTAGGCACGTTTTAACAAAGCCTCGGATTTATTCATTCGATCTTATGATGTGATATCAATAATCTGTGGTAGCATAATCAAGTACTTATGAAATAACCCGCAAGATTGTGGGGCTGCAACAAAAAAGCTTTGTATAGGAGTAATTTTCGAATTAGAAAATTGTTAATTAGTAAATAATGTTATTTTCTTTATTGTTATCAAGATTTTTAATTTATTGACTTTCTGTATTAAAGTTTTTGAATCTGGGCTATCTTTTTGAGCTAATATAACTAACAACCCTTTTTTATGTAAGTTAAACTCTCACTTGAATTCATATATGTCTACATTGAATATACAGTTATGATAAAAAACAATAAAAGTAGGACACCCTCATAATAATCTTGTAAGAATATCTTTGCATAAAAAATTGTCGGGACAACCCCATCCCACACCAAGTTCTCTACACTATAATACCATAATCTTGTAAACGCTGTAATTAAAATAAAAAGTTTTATGGCTATTACCTACGCAAAAAATAAAAAACCGGCCAAGTGCGAGTCGGACTCGCGCAGTAAGGGTTCCGTACCTCTCAACGACCTGATACCCCATAAAACCTGATTTAATTTACGAGAGTTTATCAAAAGACATCAACGCACAGTGCGCGAAATATGAAGTTTTGCATGTCTTTCTTACGCAGGTACCACCACATATGTCTATGTTTGTCTTATTTTTAGTATTTGTCGCTAAACTACATAATATGCACTATAATCTGACCAAGTTTGCTTCTGGTATATATTACCGTTTTAAAGATAGAGCAGGAACAAAGAAGTTGAAAAAAATGCATGTTTTTTGAAGTTTCTTGTATGGGGACCCCCTTTGGTTTTAGACTTTTTTTTGTTTTTAGTATTGGTCGCGATACACCTCATAGCAAAACAATTTCTGAGAAAATTTCAACCGGTTAACTATTACCGTTCAAAAGATACAGCCTTGTGACAGACAGATGGACGGACGGACGGACGGACGGACAGCGTAGCGAGAGTAATAGGGTCCCGTTTGGCACCCTTCGGGTACGGAACCCTAAAAATGACTAAAAACTACTAAAAAGTTTTTATATTTTAACGCGTCGACTTGCAGTTAATTAACTCTGCAAGCCACGCCTCAAGCCAAGGAAAAAAAAAAAAAAGAAGTAAAGTAAAGTTGTCTAGGGAGAAAGGTGTAAACAATACTTGTTGCTCATCACTTGTTTTATAGTAGTGCCTCGATAGCATCAGCGTATTCAATATTGTTAGTATGTACGAACTACGAAGCGTACTTTTACTACTAGGTACAATTTCATTTTATTTTAATGGTGTCAAATTAGAAGTTGCGCGCAAGTTCTGAAATTTCTCACGGATTTTTCAGAACTAACGTTTGCACCGATTTTGATCGAAAGTTTTGAAGTATTTTTGTTTGAAAGTGTGGGAAAAGTTACTATTCTGTCTTGCAGCAGTATATAACTACTGTTATAAAATACCTAAGCTTTTCTACAACGTGTTTTTGAAATACTTACTGAAAACCTCATAAGGGGTAATTGTACTCATCAATATGTATTTGACGACCTCTATGGTCTAGTGGTTCGAGTGTCGGACTGCTGATCACGAGGGGTTTGATTCCCACAAGACACAAATATTTGTGTGATGAATATGAGTGTTTGTGTTGGTCTGGTTGTTTCTTATGTATTATAAGAATGTATTTACAAAAAAAAAATTATTTAATTATTATATCCATTGTCTAGTACCCATAGCACAAGCTCTGCTTAGTTTGGGACTAGATGGTGATGTGTAAAATTTCCAAAAAATATTTATTTATTTACTTTATGTATGAACAACTTTTACTATAGGACCAACCCTGAAATCGTGGTAAAAATCAGCTGATCCCTACATTTCGTCAATTTATGTGAACACAAATAGGTATAGGGATTTTTTTTTCGCGATTTCTGTGCTAGTCCGATAGTAAAAGTCGTTCTAATTTATGAATACAATAATCCCTTAAAGAATTGAAGAATTGATACGATGATTGCTAATGAATTTAAAATCATCCTGTATACCTACATAAATCGAGAAATGTACGGACCAGCTGTTTTTTTTTCGCGATTTCAGTGTTAGTACCATAGTAAAAGTTGTTCATACTGATGAGTACAATGACCCCTTAAGAGGTTTTCAGTTATTTCAATAACACGTTGTTTATGTCGCTGAAATTGTTCAATTTAAACCCTAAAATAAATAAATTTTACTTTAGGCTAAATGATCCAGGTAGCGAAGTCTATAAGCGACTTCGCCACAGATTACAGTTGAAATAAGAATAAGATCTAGTATCTAACTGAAATAAACCTTACGCCTTCTTTTTTAAGTCGTAAACAACAAGTGCGCGGACGCAGTGCTAACAAGGGCTATAGTTTTGTGTAAAACAAATACAATTTATGGCTATTGAAGGCTTTACATTAAAATACTTTGTAGGCAACAGAGCAGCAATTTCTTGAGTCACCGAAGTCTGACGTCATGGTTGCAAATGGCAACCGGCTTGGCAAGGCCTCGCGACAACTCTGCCATACCTACCGGTGCGCGGTACGCGATAAATAGCTAAGTTGTGTGTGTCTACTGGACATAATTTTATATTATATCGGCAGTTGTTGAAATTTTTACGGTCTCAATTAAAAGAAAATTTAAAGAAATATGGCCATGTACTTTTAAAAGGACATTAATTTTTTTGGCGTTTTTTAACTTACACAATAATATTTACTGCTTCTTTCCCTAAAATTTGCTTGTGGTTCAAATTCCCACATATGAAAGCTTCACTAAAAAAAACGTTTAATTTCACGTTAGGTATGTAATTAAGTAACATCATGTTCATATTAGGTATTTTGCACATAATTATGTACTTATTGCACAACAAGGTTTTCACCAAGGTCTTTTTATTTCTTTACTTTTTATTAAGTGTCATAGAGAATAAGCATCACTCAAAAACAGCAATAAAACCTAATAAAACATGTTGATTCATTTTGTAAAATGTAAACTAGCACTTGAATTTTACGGCCATGGACGACATCTCCATCCTGGCGAGGCGAATCACAATAAAACCTCAATGTTACGGCTTACACGGACCGTAAAACGAAACGGGACAGTCATTCCCGCCACAGAAATAATATCAACCCCGCCAATTTTTACCCGCCATGTTAGGTAAAACTTCATAAAGGCAGGCTTTAGTAAACAAGACATTGGACTTGGCTTAACAATATTTTTCCATTTGTTTTTATCATTACCATCCATAAATAGGTACGTGACTTATTTTATCCATTGTAACTTGTCGAATTCATAGTTTATCAACAATTTGAACCTACTAAATACTTATTTGATCAGTTAACTACGTCGAGATTCTGCAGCTGTTGCACGGTAAATCTTTTTGTGCCGTTGCAGCTACGCACAATAATTAATCTTAATAGTAATGATTGTAAAGGTGCATATGCAGTGACAAGTTGACATCACATCATCTGTCACTTATAAACTGCATAACGACTAGTTTCCTGAGAATCTCGTACAGTATAATTGACTTTTTATATAACTGGGTCCTACGTATTTCCTTTCTCTTATGTCATGTACGATAAAGGACGAATATGCTCAAACATCATATTAATATTTAAAAAAAATGATAGGTACTCTTATTAATTATTTCACAGCGCTAACAGTCGTTAGTTATCTCCATTACACTCACTCATAAGACACCACCGGTTATGAATTCCATTACATCAATCCCCGCCATTATTAAAATTTCGAATAATGTATTTTAATAATAATAATAATAATAAATATCTTCGGGACATTTTTACACAGCACCATCTAGTCCCAAACTAAGCAGAGCTTGTGATATGGGTACTAGACAAT
Organism: Asteroscopus sphinx; assembly: GCA_949699075.1. NCBI lineage: Eukaryota > Metazoa > Arthropoda > Insecta > Lepidoptera > Noctuidae > Asteroscopus > Asteroscopus sphinx. Next base: position 31,073,083 of record OX453003.1, read on the forward strand.
GGATATAATACTTATATACTTTTTTTTTTTGTAAATACATACTTATAATACATAAGAAACACCCAGACCAACACAAACACTTATGTTCATCACACAAATATTTGTGTCCTGTGGGAATCGAACCCACGACCTCGTGATCAGAAGTCCGACACTCGAACCACTAGACCACAGAGGTCGTCGTCCCATTTTGCAGCTGGCACCACAGCGAGTGGGTGCGCCCACCGCCAAACCTTGTCCATGCATCTAGTTGCGTAAAGCCTGACTTATTGCGACTCCACTAATCCTGTTCTAGATTTTGAATTGCTAATAAATGAGGTCGTGCAGCCGATGCAAATAGTTAAGTGAAGGGCTTTAGGCGTTCGTTGAGCTGCATAGCTGGTTTAAGAACAGTTAGCGGCAATAGTGGGTGGAATCAAAGAGATGGCGGAATCGCTGCATTATTTAGAGTGGCGATAGCTATAGATGATACGAATTGGAATAGTTATATCGACATAATTCCCATACATGTAGGTAGTATGTACCTATCTTCCAGATCCCCATAATCTAGATTCGGATTGATTTCTTTTTTGGCATCTTGATGCGGTAATCATTCTTGATTTGGAATGCCACAAGTAAAATCTGTAGAATCAAATTTAGTCGCTGCAACATTTTATAGCCTTATAACTCAACAGCATTTCAAGTAGGTATTTAAAGTTAAACAATATTCCAGCAAATAGTGAAAAAAAATTACATACTCAATACTCGTAATAGGGTATTTTCTACTTAATCAGAAACCATTATCTGGTGCAAAACATTCAGCAAAAAGTGTCGCTCATTCTTAATAGGTTTTTCTTTCAATAACCGCGATGTAGTTACGTTACTTTTTGTCGTCTCATATCAAATCGAGAGGGTACAACCTAATAAATAAGTCACGTACAAACATCCTGCGCGATGCGTCGTTGTCCATAAAAAATACGCCACAGCTAATCGCCGGTCATCGCTCTCTCTAGCTCTTTCGAAAAATATTATATTTTATTATAGTATACCCAGACGCTTACGGGAAAGACAAGTTCCACGTGAGTCGTGTCTCATTGTGTATACACAAGTGTGCGCTGTGTAATTGTGATATTGCCTAATTTGGTACGAACAAAGGAGTGGTCTACATTTACAAAAAGTCTAGAACAAAACGTGGGTCCGTCGATCCACACAAATCACTGAACGCATCGGCATCCATTACCTTGCATCGTGTTATTTGCCTAAGTGATTCGATGCAGGATAATAAGTTAGAAAGAATAGCCGTAGGTTACGGCAACCTTTGTCTGGACTTCGCTTCGGTCATGACACCTCCGGGCTAGACTAAAACGTGGTCTAATCTTCTACAGGCAAATTGCCATGTAATGGGACCGTGGGTTCCACAATTATTTCTGTACAAGGCCGCATATGCTTAAAATGTAACGTTATTAGCTGATTATTGTTAAAAAAACAAAACAGGGTGTTCACCGGACCATGTAGCCGAATTCGTTAATTTTAAAAATCGACCGTCACAACTTCCCGCGTTAACTGGTGTCAGCATTATTTTTATTTAAAAAAGTATTGCCTCGTAAATTGGCGGCGGCAAATAAAAAGGTAAACAAAAAAAAAAAAAACAAATGTATTGATCAGTCCCAGCAGGGCGCCTCGATAACTCTGGGGCCTAATGATGCATCAACTATCATATTTGCAAGGATAATAAAGATGTTTTTGTGGGCCATTATTATATCGCTTTGTTCCATTTTTGATTACACCTCGAGAGCATGCAAGTGAGAATCATTTCTTGAAGACGCGCATCAAAGTGGATTTATTTTGACGTTTATGTTTTTGCTGGCACCGTCAGTAATACAGCTTTAATAATAGAGTTTAACTAATAATAGGCAGGCACCTAATTAAGTCATAAAAACTCTGTTGTATTTTTTATTCGCGCTGTCCAAACAACAACGTCAAGGTTTTGATGTAACATTCTTATGTTAATTAACATTTAATGTGATAACTTAAAGTTAGATAAGTACCCGATATTTATGCTTTCATAACTTTTATTTACCCATGTCGTGAATAGTTATAGCTTTATTTATTAGATTTTCATGGGCAAAAATAGGGAGGCTAAATATTGGATTATTATTCTTAATTAGCACTTTTACAAGATTTCTAAAACATTTCTTAATCGAAATACCAGTCGAAGCTGTGCGATGTGACTAGATACGAAATAATCGAAGTATCAATGTAAAGAAAAACTAAGGTCTATAATGAAACAAATGAATGACTATAATAAACAAAAAATTAAAATATCGATCTAAGATTTCATTGAATCACGCTATTATAGTCACAACACTCACAACGAATGACTAAAAAAACTCCGTCAAAAAGGCATAGAAAAAGCTTCGGCTACTGATGTACACTTCATTTCTTTAAAGCGACGAATGAAAATCTCATTACCATCCTCTTTTAACGACTTACTCTCAGAATTAGTTTCGTTATTAACGATGAAATAGTAAAAGTTTTATGGTTTTTAATGTGCGACGTAAGTTGGGAACTGCTGGCGAGAAATTACTTTTTAAAAGGATTGTTATAAGATGGTCTATGTCAGCGGTTCTCAAACTTTTTTGGTCACGGAACCCTTTTGACAAGCAAAATACTTGACGGAACCCTACAATAAAACAATAGTTTTTAAAAGTGTATTCTTTATTATATAAGCATAATAAAAGTACAATGTAACAGTTACTAATTATTACTTACTTTAACCACATGCCAAGTACAATAATAGAAGATATTAAAAATGAAAAAATCTTAACTAATGGGAGGTATGAAACTGTTTTTTATTTTTCATCAATTGGTTGATATCAGGTTTGATAGAAGACATTTGAAGTCTCATATCAGGTTCGGCGTCCAGTCTATTGCGATATTTTGTTTTCGTGGCTGCATAGGTTGAGAATCCTGTTTCGCACAAATATGTTGTTGGGAACGGGAGAAGAATATTCAGAGCCATTCTGCCAAGCATTGGATATTCATCACGGATTCTGCACCAAAAATCGTTGAGAGGCGTCGTTTTGAACAGTGACTCCATACTTGTGTCTGATGACATTTCTAAAAGAGATTCATATATCTCGTTTGACATACTTTCGGGCTTTTGCAAGTTGGGTAAAAAAGGATTATGAATCCATGAATTCAGCTTCATTTTTGTATTATGTTCTTCGGGAAAATACTTTACAAAAGATGCGCGCATCGAAGTGAGATATTGGACCAATTCTTCAAACACATCATCTTGAAACATTTCCGAGTCGTTATCGCTAACAAACTCACTGAGTGACGTAAAGCTTTCTATTTCTCTCTTACCAACGCAAATAATCCAAAAATCAAATTTTCTTTTGAAGGCAGTTATTTTGTTATAGGCCTGGAACACTGTTGTCTGTTTACCTTGCAATGATAAATTCAATTCGATCAGTTTTTGAAAGATATCCGCCATAAAAGACAATCGGAACAACCAAGTTTTATCATACAAACGGTCTTTCAAATTAAAAGAAACTGTATCTGCTGAAAGAAACATTTGTAACTCGGCTCTAAGTTCAAATAGCCTTGTTAAAGTTTTACCCCGAGACAGCCATCGCACTTCTGTATGGAGCAGCAGTGTTTTATGTTTGCTGCCATAATCTTCACACAATAATGAGAACAATCGGGATTGTAGTGGTCGTGATTTGATAAAATTAATTATTTTTACCGCTTCATCCATAACTAATTTTAGATTTGACGGCATTTGCTTCATCGCAAGTGCTTGTCTATGCAGAATACAATGGCTGGAACTACAATTAGGCGCTTTACTTTTTATTCGTGATACTGCTCCTGCTGTTTTACCTGGCATCGCCTTGGCCCCATCTGTACAAATGTCAATGCAATCGTTCCAACTAAGATTATTTTCTTTAAAAAATATGTTTATTTTATTAAAAATTTCTTCCCCGGTAGTGTTTGTGGGCAGCGGTGAACACATAAGCATGTCTTCTTCAAAAGAACGTTCATATGGATATCTCACGATAACCAGCAAGATAGCCAGACCAGTGACATCAGTTGACTCATCCATTTGCAAGGCGAATCGTGTTTTTTGAAGACGTGCAACTAGTTCTTGTTTGACGTAGCTTGCCAGATCATGGATTCGCCGTGAAACAGTATCGTTTGATAGCGGTACAGTAGAAAGATGCTTTGCAGATTTTTCATCGAGCATACATTTTGTTATGTCTAACACACATGGCTTTATTAAATTCTCAGCGATAGTGTGTGCTTCACCTGCTTGTGCAATGCGATAGCTAACTAAATATGATGCCTCCGTGGCCTTTTCATTGATAGTTTGTGTTACATGCATCATATTTTTTTGACTTTCTAATAACTGTTCTTTTTTACGAACAAAAAATTCTTTATTCTTGTCTTTAGACTCGGGGTGTACAGTTTCTAAATGTCTGCGTAATTTGGCAGGTGCCATGGAACTATTAGGAAGCAGTTTACTACATAACATGCAGAGAGGTGAGCCGTTGGAATCAACAAATCCGAAACTGATATATGATTCATCATACTTCCTTTTTTTCGTCTTTGAAACCGTGGAGCTTGACGTCGTGGCATCATCGTCGGGATCGGTAATTGCTGTATTCTCCGCGCGTACTGCTTTTGAACATTCAGCGTCATTAGAAGATGTCGTTGCAACACGTTTAACACCTTTAAGCCAACTGGAACTTGGACTTCTTCTTTATTAATAATGTTACACGTCAGGATGGTAGGGTCAAAATAATGCACAATCGTTACTGCGTTTATGAGACAAAGTTTAGTCCAAAGAAGAAATGTACAAAACTGATACAATCAGAATACAGCGGGCAGTAGAACTTACAAGAAGGCAGCAGGCTAGCCAGCTTGTAAGTAGGTAGGTACGAACTTATCGCTCCGAACGCTAATCGTCTACTGACTGACGAGGCGCGACTTTTTTTATATAATAGCGCTTTTATACTTAGTCCTAGACTCGAACTCGAACATTCTCAAAAATACTCGAGTCGGCGCCTTTGATAAACAAAAAGCGGAAATAAAAATATAAATACAAAAAAATGCGTTGTAAACAATCTCGACTTTATGCTTTTGAAGATAGAGCCGAAAGTCGCTTGTTCACAACTATAGCGTCTAATTCAGAGGCGGCTTTTATCAAAGGGACTGCGCGCTCACAAGTATACGCGCGGCGGGCGGATTCAAAACGTTCGACCAGTGACCAGAGAGAGGTGTTTTGTTTTTTTTTTCTAAATTCTTGCGGAACCCCTACAGGGGTATCGCGGAACCCTAGGGTTCCGCGGAACACACTTAGAGTACCGCTGGTCTATGTAATACTATTTTTATTCATAGTTAAAGGTGACAACAAAAGAAAATAAATCTGCTATCAATAACACGCTGTTTATTTACCTAGAAGCAGAATTCGTCATTAAGTTTGTCCTTTATAAAGGACATTAGTTGCATTCTTGACTTCTATTGTTTAAATGGTCACACACACGCGGAACGCTAAATTAAAAATCGGGACAAAAAGGTTTCCTGCTGTTCAAAATAAAAACTACGACACTAGTCTAAATTTAATTTAATTTTGATTCTTGTGTGTTGAACCAAAGCTTTTTCAACACGCTTAATGACATTTAAATCACTATTGAAACGCCAGTCGCCATTTTCCCTTAACTTGGTCCGTTTGTTAGATTCCCGCCATTCTAAAGTCGTCGACGCAAGCGCATCCGAGAGGCGGAACTCAAGTAATAGGCGCATTCCGCCGACCAACCTGTGAATACTGACGTACTTACGATCTTTGAATGGCTTAGGAAACCATTAACGAACTCCTCGCTTAGTGCTCGAACATAACACCTTCCTATTGTTTATCAATATAGAGAACAAATTGGAAGTTTTATTCTTAATTGTAAAGGACTTTGTCCTTTTAAAAGTACGGGTCCTTTCAGTAGTGTCAATAATGGATTAATGACTGTCGTTTTTTACTTTCACGATTATTATTTTTGACCGTTGTAGGTACTATTATTTGTTCTGTGATTTGACTTATTAGATTTTGAAGCTATTGACAATGGTTCTATAGCTTCTTCTTCTTCTTTCTTGTAATAAATTACCATTGTACCTAAGCCAAATTTTGATTTTCATTGCTTTAATTGGTAAACTGCTAAAGTAAGCGATTACTTCCAACACTAGGCAATAATCTACAACTTACCTAAGTACTAAGATTCTGAAAATGTTCTGTGAAGTCCTATCAAATTCTCACCACAAACCTCTACAAACATCATAGGTACTTCATTGAAAGGCTAGCGATTGACCAAAAAGATCTAGGTAGGTACCAATAAATTAAATAAAACTTAACTTTCCGAGGTAAATTTAACTAAATGACCGCCAACCACAATGCTGTGCGCGTTGTGGAACACCAAGTGATTATTTTCTCTGTGTGGAACACTAGGACAACATTTGACAAAATTTGCCATCGACTCGCTAAGAAAAAGAATTTGACTAAACTTGACTCCCGCACTCCCGCGAACTAGTTTGACATTACAGAAACGCTTGTTGTCATCAACTCAGCCTATCGCAGTCCACTGCTGGACATAGGCCTCTCCCAAGTGCGCCCTACGCTGCGTTTGCCGATACGCGGTCTCCACTCAAGGACTCGTCTGCTCCAACGGCCATCGGTCCTTCGACAGACATGGCCAGCCCACTGCCACTTCAGCTTACTGATCCTACAAGCTATGTCGGTCACTCCGGTTCTTCTCCGGATAATCTCGTTATGGATTTTATCCTTCAAAGAAACTCCAAGCATAGCTCGCTCCATAGCTCGTGGACTAGCCCAACTGTCAGTGTCCACGTCTCGGCACCGTAAGTCATGACTGGCAGGACGCACTGGTTGAAGACCTTTGTCTTCAAACTTTGCGGTATATGTTGTCATGAACATAGACAAATAACACATATTTCTATGGTCATGAAGATCTTATTTGCGTAAGGCGTAAAACTATACAATTATGACCAATATCAACTTTTAGACGTCAAACTCGTTCGCAGGCAGCGACAACACGATTCTCGAAGGGGAAGTCAACTATACCTACATACTTATCTATACTATATCTATCTATTATAATAAAGCTGAAGTTTTTTTAGTTGTTTGTAGGCTAGGTTTGTTTAAACGTGCTAATCTCTGGAACTACCAGTCAGATTCGAAAAAACGGGCGGGTGAAACCGCGGGTCACAGCTAGTAGGTATTATAACATAGAATTATAACACAAATGTAACAAAAAAAAAAATGTATTGCTCTCAAACAATAGCCAATTTAAATAAATAAAAAGCTGCCACCGCAAAAACTGCGGTTTCTTCAAAAGAATTTAATAACTGTAAGTAATGCCATATCTAATCTATTAAAAACTACGAAAAACGTTAGAAAGGGTACGTACGAGGCACTCTTGCGCATGCTACCATGATAAAAGGGTGACTTTTACTTGTAAATAAGTAATTTTAATGTCAAACAAAGATGTAACATCTCTATCTACTGAAACTTGAAAGAACGAGCACAGGATTTTTATTCATGTGGAATGGGTTTGGCAAAAAAATATTCTGACGCTGAAATATATGTTTGGTCAATCAATAAACGTACCTAATTAGCGACGACGACGTATAACTATTATAAGTGTCCGTAATTTTTAGGGTTCCGTACCCAAAGGGTGCAAACGGGACCCTATTACTCTCGCTACGCTGTCCGTCCGTCCTTCCGTCCGTCCGTCTGTCTATCACAGGGCTGTATCTTTGTAACGGTAATAGATAACCAGTTGAAATTTTCACAGAATATGTGTTGCTGAGAGGTGTGTCACGACAAATACTAAAAACAAAAAAAGTCTAAGACCAAAGGGGGTCCCCATACAAGAAACCTCGAAAAACATGCATTTTTTTCAACGTTTTTGTTCCTGTTTTATCTTCAAAACGGTATTACACACCCGCGTCAAACTTGGTCTGATTATAGTGCATACTATGTAGTTTAGCAACAAATACTAAAAACAGGACAAACATAGACATATGTGGTGGTACTTACGGAAGAAAGAGATGCAAACATTCACATTTCGCTTACGTCGTTGATGTCTTTTGATAACTCGTAAATTAAATCAGTTTCTATGGGGTATCAGGTCGATGGGTGGTACGGAATCCTTACTGCGTGAGTCCGACTCACACTTGGCCGGTTTTTTTTGTGCTCAGAAGGTTGCATACTCTGTCTAATTCATCAAAGTTTGTTGTCCACCATACCTTTATCTTTATACCGGATGATTTAAAAACCAAACCAGCGACAATGCTACTAGGTACTTCCGATGGACTGGACCATTGACCCATCATTCCAAAAAATACTACAATATTAGGTACCATTCAATTGAAACAATAAATATAAAAAGTTAAAAAGTTTTATTTTTAAATTGTTTGTGTCTAAAATTTAAATCTAGGTATCCACTATGTTGAAGTGTTTAGAACTACATTTATGTGTGCCAAGTTTCAACAGAATCGGTTAACAGGTAAGAATTCAGTGGGTGAACAAGCACTCATCCCCTATTTTCCTACCCTTACGGGTAAATTTTGGTTTTCAAATTTAAATGGGACCAACTTCGAGATATACCCTATCCATTAAAAAAAGAATCATCAAAATCGGACTACTCTGTAAAAAGTTAGGCGTGGTCATACATTTAAAAAAAAAACTCGTCGAATTGAGAACCTCCTAATAAAACAAAGTTTAACCGGATTAAATCGCGTATATTATTTAAATTGGTTTCCCTGACGTTTCGAAAGCTTTGCAGCATTTCGTGGTCGCAGGTAGACTAAGATGACAAGCGTCTTTACAAATATTTCTAAAAAATTATTTTAATCTACCGTACAATATTATTAATTAAAATCGTTTCGATGCACGCAGTAATCACTCACAATATCATTATCTTTTACAGTGTTGCGTGCTGTTTGGGACTTGATTATTTTTAGGACTGGGTTCCAAACAAGAACTTGTGGTTTATCAAATCGAAAAAAATAAACCACAAGTTCTGGCGAAGGAAAACCGATATGTACCTAGAATGCTCCGTGAGGCTATTGAAATTAAAAAACATCCTAATTTTAATAGAGAAGATGGTTGGCAGCTACCACCTGTTTGGAACCCAGTCCTAAAAATAATCAAGTCCCAAACAGCACGCAACACTGTAAAAGATAATGATATTGTGAGTGATTACTGCGTGCATCGAAACGATTTTAATTAATAATATTGTACGGTAGATTAAAATAATTTTTTAGAAATATTTGTAAAGACGCTTGTCATCTTAGTCTACCTGCGACCACGAAATGCTGCAAAGCTTTCGAAACGTCAGGGAAACCAATTTAAATAATATACGCGATTTAATCCGGTTAAACTTTGTTTTATTATAATGTGTAGTGATCGCGAAAACCTAAGAAGTTATTATGAGAACCTCCTCCTTTTTTTCGTTGGTTAAAAATGTCTTTACATCATACGCGTAGGTATAATCTTATTGTAATAAATTGTAATAATTTTATCCTAATTGTAATTAGATTTACAAATATATAAATGAATTATTACTTAATTAATCCATTACCTACTGAATCATCACAAATTTATAAAATAAGCTTTTTCTTCTTCTATCGTGTCGACATGAGCTACATAATGATAACAGCTCATGCCGTGGGAAAAAGATTAGCCAGTCAGCATGTTGGTAGCGGCACCGATTGCCCAGGATGCGCCGGACGATTAATTAAATTTCGTCACTAGTGGAGGCTATTATTAGATAAATTAAGCAATTATTATATTACCTTTGTTATTAATTTCCATAGATAGATAGATAGATAGAATATACTTTATTGTACACCATGAAAATAGTAGTAAACAGGAACAACATATAAATTATGGGTACATGGGCGGTATTATCGCTAAAAGCGATATCTTCCAGACAACCTTTGGATGGACAAAGAAGACGTAAGATCTAGTTAAGAATTAACATTTAATTTCAACAATTCAAAAAAATAAAATAAAATCCAATAAAGTTCATATTAGATTAGAACCATGGGCGTACCCAGCTTTCGGCCTAAGCAAATAAGGAATTTAGTGTACTAATGTATAAAATGTTACATAAATAGGAATTTGCATGAATTACTAGAATAGTGTACCTATGTTAGCGCTAGTATCACAGATTACCTATTAGTTAGTACTACGTAACTAGTATAAGTAGTAAATAATAATAATAAATCATTTATTTCAGATTTGTATCCATTTTGTTAGTAAACATTGCCCTTACAACCTAATGTTAGTAAATTACAAATTTCGAATTTAATTTAATTAAAATACCTACGTAGCTTATCTATGCCACTGGGGCGTGTAAGCGTAACCAATGCTGCAGTATGGGGGCGTCCCACCTGTCCTTTATGGTATTCAAGATGCTGTTGGGGCTGTCGCGCACCCTGCGCAGAACAGAAGCGCAGCGTTTGCGCATGATTGCAAAAAAGTCGTCAGTTCGCGCGTCCGCAAACATCTGTGATGCGCTGCAGTACCTCGGCAGCCCCACCAGCACCCTGAATGCATTATTATATTGAACGCGCAGAGCGTTGTATGCCTTCTGCGTGTAACTAACCCACAGACTACACGTGTAAAAGGTTTGACAGTATGCCTTAAAAAGAGTAACCTTTACTTGTTTTGTACATCGTGCAAATCTGCGGGCCAGCATATTGCATCGGACAGCCAACGCCCTGCGCTCACGTTCCAAGTCAACATTGTCATTGAGGTCTTCAGTAGTAAGACATAAAAAATACTTAACACCAAGGGAGGAAAATAAAGCGCGAGCGAAGCGAGTCAAAAAAATTACTCCATTTTGACTAGTGCATTTTAAAAGAAGTTTTTGTCATATACCTATACAAAATATATAGGTATATATATAATAAATACAAAAACTTTTTGGAAGCACCACCAGTAGAGCGCACAAAAGAGCAGCGAGCACCATTTTTTTGTGTTCTTTGCGACACCTATAACGAGATTTAGGCTTCTTTTAACTGACATTTAATCCGCCTTGTATAAACTGCCCCCCTAGCCAAGTTCACAATCTACACAATCGTCAATCGTCAACGCTAATAGAAAACGATCACACTGAAAAAAAAACTTGAAAACATTAATAAAAAAAATGTTTGCAGCTATCAAGGAACTTGTTTATATACGAGCACATAAAGTAATATGATTATGGCAATAAAGTTATGTTGATTGTGCAACAGACAAGTTGTCTTAATAAAATCAAACAAAGTAATTGTCAATGCAATCAAGTCTGGTTATCATGCCAATGACTTCTGTTGATTGATGTTATAACGAACTTGGTAATGGTTATCAAGTATTTTAGTAGTTTCAGTAATATCTACGCTTAATTTTATAAGGTGATTGTATTCTGCAATCAAAGGACCTGATTACTGGAATCGGTAACTTGATTCATTTGATTCGGTTCGATACTAGAATCAAATATTTATTGTGTAGAAATAGGGTTCTAGGCCCTAACAGAGGAATCATCCCTTTGATATCGTCATCGGTAAGCGCAGAAAGCGCCTGCAGATTAATTTCATATTCTGCGAAACAATTTGATGTGAAACACAGACATAGTAAAAAATATAGACTAAGTGCTACGAACAACCATAGTGAAGCCAACAAAAACCGTGCTCCTTCATGTACAACCAGTGCTCACGTACACACCATGCACCTGAAGGATATTTGTTTTCGCGATGCTTACTGGAAGATGCCGCGACATGTGAACTGAGAGGGGTGAGCACGGTTTAAGGTGCATGTGTGTGCGTGAGCACTGGTTGTACATGAAGGAGCACGGTTTTTCTTGGCTTCACTATGGTTTTTCGCAGCACTTAGTCTATATTTTTTACTATGTCTGTGGTGTGAAACAACATATTATCATCTTTGCTAAACGGGCACTTTAGGTACTGATAAAATTGGCACGTAATTTGGGCAGCCTCCAAGCCTATGGAATTTCACACACTTCTTCCATCACAAACAGGAGTATAAAACCACTACGACGGCTACTGAGATTCACTCACAGCACGATTCACTGAGTTCATTGGATACTTGGGGTGTTAATAATGATCAGTGGGTTTTGCTATTGGGTGTAACCGTGCAATAACTTGAAATTAACCAATTAACTAAATAATTTACTCCGCGTAACAAAAGCGTGCCATGCTTAGACTCACGAACGAACGGAATGAACAAGTCTAGACCTGAAACACTGACGACTCCGACCGACAACAAAGGGCGTGTTTACATTGATCATCTGACTTGATTAAATCTGTGATGTGCCATGTTTAGACTATCTTAATCATGCTATCTTCATTCCTTGTATGAAGTGAATGATAGAGAAGAGTTGATAATTTTAACTTTATTGTGACAACAAACCGTGATTAATAAATTTTTATACGTTTTTGATTGCTTCATTCATTTTTTTTTCTATCAAGCAAAATGTCATGCTTGATTGGCCCGATTTTTTTCAGTGCAAAATGTATGGGAATGACATATCTCAACGAAAAAATCATTCGTTCAGATATGTCATTCCCATACATTATGATTGTTTTCTATTAGCTTTGACGATTGTAGATTGTGTAGATTGTCAACTTGGCTAGGGGGGCTGATATATCATTTTAAAAAAAATATTTTTATAAAATATCGGCCACTGGCTCTAGGTTCAAAAACCAATGCTAATATTGATATCTTTTTGTTTTGTAAGCATCCGGTAATGACATTTTTAGTAGAAACGTGACATCCATGTTGGCAAGCTCGGTCCAGAGGGAGCAGCAGCCCATCCCCTGAGTACGCCCATGATTAGAACATGCCGCGGCCAAGTAAATGATGTGGAATACAGCGGTCACAATGCTATTTTTCAATGGCATGGAGTTGAAGTCATCACTACATGATGAACTGACGTTATCAAGGTAATGAAATAATAATGCATCGACAACATAACTAGAAGTATAAATATTCTATCCATCTTACCCCAGTGTACCCATATAATATGAATAAGCAACACAGTGGCAACACACAACAAGTTAGAAAAATATTCTTGTCTTATTAAAGACTATTGATGCATAATTCATTGTGTAAAACCAGTAGCCATTGCCATTACGTGAAAATTGTTAGCCATAACAGGTCTTCCTCTTTCGTTGTTTAAAATTTTCCTTCAGTGTGAAAGTTGGACACTGCAATAATATTTTCATTGCGTTCGTGTAGGGTTAGGTTGGGGAAATTACCTACCAAATATTTTAAAAAATTGAATGGACTTGGAACTGAATGAGAAAATAATCCTATACTTAGGTACAATTGTACATAGATAAGCCTTGGGGGAGGCCTATGTCCAGCTGTGGACATCTTTCGGCTGAAATGATGATGATGATGATGTTGAAACCTTGATATTAGAGGTAGAGACACTAACGTCTGTGCTTTAATTATTATCTTGTAATAATCAAAGCGTCTGTGAAATAGATGCTCATATTAGCAGAGATTAAGTCAACCCTTAAGGGTATTGAATAAAAATATACAAGCGGACGGTTAAAATTTAAAAATTATAATGACAAGTTGATGGAATTAAAAAAGTCAAACCTTCAAAAGTTAGAGCCGTAGTGGTTATATTCTCTTTGGTTAGAGCTTACAACATACCTATTATGTGTTATGTGATAAAACTTTTTAACAAAAAATTGAACCGACGAAAACAGAAACTGAAAAGCGAAAAATAACTAATTATGAGTCGGCGCCAAACGAACTTTTAACAAGCAAAGTGCGTGTAAGTTGCAAGTGGCCGAGCGGAGAACGCATTTTTGGAAAGTTACTGTTTATCGTTGAAAATTTCACGTTGTATTTGATGTGACGTTTTTATTATTTATTTAAAGTAATTTAATGATCTTCGTTGATTGGTTGTTTGGCGCCGACTCATAATTAGTTATTTTTCGCTTTTCAGTTTCTGTTTTCGTCGGTTCAATTTTTTGTTAAAAAGTTTTATTTCTCATTTTTTTTGTGGTTATAATCTAACTCCAGGTCTCTATTATATCGTAGTGTCTAGAACTATATTTATGTGTGTCAAGTTTCAACAGAATCGATTAATAGGTAAGAATTCAGTGGGTGAACAAACACTCATCCCCTGTTTTACTACCCTTAGGGGTGGATTTTGACTTTAAAATTTAAATGGGACCAACTTCGAGATTATACCCTATCCATTAAAAAAAGAATCATCAAAATCGGACCACTCTGTAAAAAGTTACGCGTGGTCATACATAAAAAATATATATATATATATATACGCGTCGAATTGAGAACCTCCTCCTTTTTTTCGTCGGTTAAAAAACGATTAGGTACTTACATCCTAATTGGAATCTAAGGTAGTCTTAGATAAAAATAAAATACGTACCTAATTAAGGAACGTAATAAGACTTCATGAAGAAATTGGGAAATAGGATTAGCTGCCAATTTAATCTTACTTTATGGCGATTTGTAATAATAATTATAAATAGATTTTGTACTTTCAACTTTTATTGGAAGCGTTCGACCTTATTGGGTTCTAGTGTAAAGACTTGTTTAGAAACTTTTTTAGAAATGAACAAATTCCGAGTTTTCTTATCCTAATTATAGAATTCCTTTCATTTGCAGCTTTGCATAATTTGCTAATGTCAAAGCACAATGACAGGAATACTGGATGTCCTTACAGTCCCACATACAGTCCAGTCCTTTATCCCATGGTATAATTTCTTTGCCTTTACCTCTTTACCCGTACTCGCTTTCTGAGCCCGCTTTTTAGCCCAGGGTTGCCACGTATGGAACTTTATTACTACGACCTTTTGTTAGACCATCCATCCTACTTTACTTATGATAGTTTCATAAGGAATAACTTCTGTTGTTTTATAAAGATGAAAAAACAAAGAAACTTATTTTACTTAAATTTACTTACTTCAAATTGGGTAATTTACATTTCTTCACGCTATAAATCCGTGCACCTAATAAGAATTTTCAGTGTTTGTTTCATTATTTCTTATTTCTTTCCGTAACCTTTAAACGAACATCTCATTTACTCACCTTCAGAATAAATTTGTAAGTCAAAACAATTAAATTATATTATTAATACGACTTCGTTATAAAACGGGTGAAACCACAAAACAGATGACATCACAGATACCTATTAATTATGAAATTACATTACATTGCCTGTCAATTAGGTAGGTACCTACTACCTACCTAAAGCTTTCTTGTCGATTAAAATAAAACATTTGTATCTGAAAGAAACAGCTTAATGACAAAAATAGGGACTCAATAAATCCTAAAATTTTTTCGGGATATCGACGGTACTGTTAAGGAACACATGTTTTTATGAAAATTTTAGAATCTTTAGGGATTACATTCGTTTTACCTATGGTGGATGTGCTATTTACCTAAGTTGTTTGTACATAACCTGATATGAAAATTTAAGTTCATATCAATTAACGCTTATCCCAACCCAGAAATCACAATTCAAACCTATACTAGGCTGTCACACCTGTGACCATTAAAACTGGAGCACATTTTGGTTCAGTTTAAAATAATACCACCCTCGTTATTGTCAGGCTCAGGTGCTTAAGAACAAAAACAATATGTTTATTTACACGCAACTAAAACAATAAGACCAAACTCAAATACCGCTGCGGGCACAAATAATCCCACTCACGCGCAATCAAACACACGCACCGAAGCAATTCTACGTGAAATGTAACAATTTTGAAGCTCTGCGAGGTCGGGTTAAGTAATCCTTGCAACCAACCGTAACAGCTCATTCATTACCTTACAAAACGATGCAAATGTACCCGCAAATGGGTCCGACATTTATCGATGTAAACTATCGACTAGGCCACAATATACTAGACAGAGAAGGCGTTCGATATAAAATTAGAAAAGTAAACAAACCTCTTTGCAGAGTCGTTGGAGCGGGGAGTCCTTTAAAAAAAATAAGCACTTAACAGTTATGAAGCACTATTGTAACGGGCACGATTGACAGTTTACGACACAAATGGGTCCCGCGATCGTATTCCGACTGTGTGATATCACAACGTGCGTACGCGCCGCTCGTTCCGCGCTGACTGCCTCACGAGACGTGCCCAGTGAACGTAGCATGACCTTCCTGCCCACAGAGCCTAGCAATAGAACCTCTTTTCCTTTTTGAGACGTGTCCCCAAAATTAATGACCTTCTTGGAAAATAGGAAATGTCTTTTCACAAAGGAAGATTGCTGGACACCGGAAACAACGGAAATGGCTCTAATAAGTCAAACTCGTAACTATTATAACATAAAAATGTTGTCACTGACCTGTTACCGATGGCTATTACTTTAATAACATTATTAAAATATAACAACAGATTCGCTAACTAAAGAAAAAAAATACATGTGTATCATAATAGTAAAGTTTGCTACCTCCTACATTGACATTAGGGCAACATATCTCTGTGTTTTTGAGTTCTGAATTATATTATTTATTATTTTAACGCATATACCGCAAAGTTTGAAGACAAATTTATTTATTTATTTACAAAGGTCTTCAACCAGTGCGTCCTGCCTGTCATGACTTACGGTGCCGAGTTGTGGACACTGACAGTTGGGCTAGTCCACAAATTCAAAGTCGCTCAGCGAGCTATGGAGCGAGCTATGCTTGGAGTTTCTTTGAAGGATACAATCCGTAACGAGATTATCCGGAGAAGAACCGGAGTGACTGACATAGCTTGTAGGATCAGTAAGCTGAAGTGGCAGTGGGCTGGCCATGTCTATCGAAGGACCGATGGCCGTTGGAGCAGACGAGTCCTTGAGTGGAGACCGCGAATCGGCAAACGCTACGTAGGGCGCCCTCCTGCCAGGTGGACCGACGACCTAAAGAACGTGGCTGGGGGGGACTGGATGCGGAAGGCAGAGGACCGAGCGTTGTGGCGCAACTTGGGAGAGGCCTATGTCCAGCAGTGGACTGCGATAGGTTGAGTTGATTGATTGATTGATAACGCATTAACGCATCATCAACTCAGCCTATCGCAGACCACTGCTGGACATGACCTCTCCAAAGTTACGCCACTACACTCGGTCCTTCCGCATCCAGCCCCCCCTCCCCTATCCACGTTCTTCAGGTCGTCGGTCCACCTGGCGGGGCGGGCCCTACACTGCGATTGCCAATTCGCGGTCTCCACTCAAGTACTCGTCTGCTCCAGCGGCCATCGGTCCTTCGACAGACATGGCCAGCCCACTGCCACATTAGCTTACTAATCCTACAAACTATGTCGATCACTCCGGTTATTCTCCGGATAATCTCGTTACGGATTTTATCCTTCAAAGAAACTCCAAGCATAGCTCGCTCCATAGCTCGCTGAGCGACTTTGAATTTATGGACTAGCCCAACTGTCAGTGTTCACGTCTCACCACCGTAAGTCATGACAGGCAGGACGCACTGGTTGAAGACCTTTGTCTTCAAACTTTGCGGTATGCCGACAAGAAGACTCGGCGAAATTTGCCAAATGCTGACCAGACCCTTCCTTCGTCGGCTTCTTTCTCGAAGTTGTGTCTACCAAGCTGAATTACCTGCCCTAGGTAGACGTATTCCGTTACAACTTCGAGTGCCGACCTTTCGACGAATATTGGCCTCGGAATGAAATTCATATTGAACATGACTTTAGTCTTGTCCAGATTCATGCCGAGACCGACACGTTGAGAGGCTCCGTTTAAGCTGTGCAGCATTTCGCCCAGTTGATCCAGCGACTCAGCCATTACAATGATGTCATCGGCAAAGCGGAGAAGTGAGATGTTCTCGCCGTTAATGTTGATACCCCGTCCAGTCCAGTCCAGCGTCTTGAAGAAGTCCTCCAACGCGTTGGTGAACAATTTAGGGAATATTACATCCCCTTGTCGTACCCTTCTGCACAGTTGGATTGGTTTCGCCTTTTGGTCCTGGAGCTAAACAGTCATGGTAGCAACGTTGTATAGGCATCTCAGCATCTCTATATACCCTTCATCAATGTGAAATCGCTGAAGAGCATCCAGAACTGCCCAAGTTTCGATGAAGATATAATTTGGGGAAAAAAAATTCGCTCACGAGCTTGATTTGAACCTGCGACTCCTGCCCCCCGATTCAGAACCACACGATAACCAGTTGTCGATCGATTCGGATTGTTATCTCTTTTTCTCTTGTTGCGTGAATCATCAGACGAAACGGGACAACAATCCGAATCGGTCGACAACTGGTTATCGTGTGTTCTTAATCGCCCTGCAGGTTCGGTAACGATATATTATCTGTGGTAAAGATACAAAGTGGAAGTTAAATTCGATACCACGAGCAAAGTTCACGATAGCTCAGCAGATAAAGCACTGGTTTACTGAACCAGGAGTCGCAGGTTCTGCTCGTGAGATAATTTTTCTATCCACAATTTAGGTACTTACTATCAGCAAACTTTCCGGTGAACCACCACTAAGGCTAAAATCGCTTGTGCTCAGTGTTTGACGGCAGCCGTAGGTACGTGTAATATAGCAGGATTCGTTCAAGGGACTTTGTCGACAAACGGCCAAAATTAATATCCTATCTACCCACGATTTACCCTACTAGAGATAGAAAATTGACATATTTTGTATGGAGCTTACGTCAAATTTCTATCTAGTAGGGCAAATCGTGGATAGATATATGGATAACTCCCACAAGTCACAATAATTGGTGCAAAATACCTGCAATATGTATTGGGGTACCTAAAGACCTACCTTTTATTTAAACAATACTCTGCCTTGCTTATTAGAAACGCAGTAATGAACTATTTGTACGAATAATTCTTTACTGCATTTCTAATAAGCACGGCAGTACTGTGCCTACTACATAAAGATGCCCATCATGCGGTAACAACGGTGAAGAAAGTGTTAACACTGGTTAAACACTGTTATTAACTCAGGTGAGCACTTTATCATTTGTTACAAACTGTGGATCAGCCAACCCAGAGACAAGATACTTATCAGCGGAAGGAACGAATGAAGTCACCATGTCTTGTATTTAGTCGATTATTATACTTTTAATTCATCGTATTTATATCCAGTCAATTAAATTATTTAATAAATCTAGTCATTAGCCAACATGATCATATTATATAATATTAGCTTAATTATCGATTTACTTAACAATGTATCGATTTGAGAATTTCATGTTGGCTACACTGATTCCTAGAAATTATAAAATAACGTGCAACTGTCATTTGGCGCGCTGTCCATATTCAACCATCGAATAAACAACATGTCTTGACGCTTCGTATTACTGCATTCTTTACCTATACCCAGGTTCAGGAGAACCCGCACACCAAGGTTCACTTCCAGCAACCCCTTCGTTACATCTCAGAAGTGGGATTTACCATCTGTGCCTTTTCTAATACCATGTTTTCAAGTTTCAGAGTGAATCGTGTTGGTCTTGAAGGTCTCCTCCAGGCTCTTCACAATGTGATCGCCCGCTGGCATTCTTGGTCTGCAATAGAGCAGCGAGCTACAGTGGCGCAGAAATGCTGGTATGCTGCCGAGACATCGCAAAACACTCCCGGTACAGCGAAGTACACCGCGTCCCAATAACAGGGATCACAGACGCCTCACCGAAAACTACAGGTACGAAATGTACTTACGATTTTTTTTTATAACCGCTGATATTATGGAGAAATGGAAATTAAACTTACCCTCAAAGATTGGCGGGATTGGTATACATACTGCCACTAGGAAAAGTACAATTTAGACTTCATATTGACGATTTACAAAAGATGTGCAGAAACCACAACGCTAATCTTTATATTAAAGATCTAATTATTTGGAAAAACTCGTATGTACTTCGCTAAATATATAAAACAAACTAAAAAGAGTTTTGTTTTAAATCAAGAAAATTTTTTTTTAAATTTTTTTTATTCACTAACACGTGTTATGGATTTTTATTTTTTTAACAAAAACATGAATTAGACATCGAGTTTCTCCGGGCTGTAGTTACGATGTTTATATTGACACTGAACGTAATACAGATTCAACTATCTACTGCTATTTACTACACCGCTGCTCCCGGTTTGATTTCCTTGTATCAAGAGTGATAAATATTGGCGATACAATTATACAGTGGATGACGAATGGATTAAATTTATGCTCACTAGCTCAATCTCAATATTATGAGGATGTATTAATACCTTGCATAATATAGTTAGGTTTACCCTCACAAGAAAAAAATGTAATGTCTGATACAAATTTTGGTGAAATAAGAACCAAAGATTCAAAGATTTATTGCATACTAAGTGTAGGTACATAATTGGTGTTACATTTTATTGTTGTGCTTAGAACTTAGTAGACTTTTGCAAGCGTTGCAATATTGAGGGCTTAATACTAATATTATTCTTATTTTTAAATATAACTATGTCTAACATACATAAAAGTGAAAGATTTATCATGCATTCTTATTACATTACATTACTAACATTCAAATATTCTTCAATTGAGTAGTATGTAATAAAAGAGTGTAATGAGTCTTGTTTAATATCAGGTGAGGTGGTGGTCATACGAAAGCCCATTCGATAAAGAAAAATGATTGGGTGCAAAGATAATTTAATAATTTTGCGGAATGCAGTTGTGACCTTGGTACTATTATTTTTTTATAGAAATTAAAGAGGTAAAATAGAAATCTTTCTTAGTCCAATATACCTTCCTACGACGAAAATAATCTAATAAAGAAAAAGAGCCACGGTATCGACGAAACAACTACTCACTGAAATAATACTACTTAACTACTACTATTAATTCTACTTTACCGAAACAATGCGCAGATGAATTAATACTACCATTTTATGAACGAATAAACCAGTCTTTTGAAGGCGTTTTTCCGAATTAAAAAAAAAGCTCTTATTACGTTGCTACCTGTATAAGGTAAATAAAGAAACTGACCCAAATAATTAGCGTCCAATTGCCCTCTTACCAACAGTCTCAAAAATAATTAAAGAACCTTACCTAAAAAAACCTTTATGCAAATGGGTTTATGCGTTTCGTTTACAAATATATCCAAAAAAAACTCATAATAAAAATATACAGTAGGAGTACTGCTTGAAGTGACACAACCTTACGACAAAGCATAATTTGAAATATTATTAACTAACAATATACAGCATAGGAATCCGCGGCAAATGTCTCAAATGGTTCACATCTTATTTAAAGGATAAGAATAATAAAAAAAACAACTGGTGGAAATAGAATTTTACAACCACATAACAAATTAAATATAATGTATCCGGTCCAATAACAAACCAATAAACGCCTTAATTCCACAAGTTTAATTGGATGTGTACTGTTCTTTGCATACGTCAACGACATCAACGACGACAACGACCCTCCTAAAAATATAACTGACCCTTGTTTTGTTTGCGGATGATGTTATCAATACTTGCCTCATGTGAGTAGTTAGCAAATTCACCCTTATATTTTAAGACATAGACTCGAACATTAATAGAGTCGCATTCAAAATAAGAGCAATATCAAAAAAAATCCTAAGACATCCGAAAAATAAACAACTAGTTACAGACCTATAACTGCACTTGTTACCTACTCCGCGTATGCCTATGCATGCCTCAAATATTGAGTCATGGGTTAATAGTATAGACGCGCCCACAGTATGTATCTTACAGAGAACAATTAGAATTTTAGTAAACATTTAAGAAACCGACAGTTGTTAACTCCTATATTCGAGAACTGAAAATGCTAACCTTACCCTGTATTAACATTTTTGAAATATGTAAATTTGTGCTTAAATACCCGGGGTTCTATACTGAATGATAAGACAAACAAACTAGAATTAGAGACACTTAGACATAAAAATAAAATAAAAATCCAAATAAAATCGCGGACGTTCTCAAAAATGCCAGGTTAAAAGTTCTCTAAACCGACGAGCATGTATGATGAGGTTAATGGACGTAGATAAAGCGAAAGAGGTGTGTCAGGATCGTAGCAGGTGGCAATCCATAGTCTCTGCCTACCCCAATGGGAAACAGGCGTGATAATACGTGTATGTATGTATGTAAACGTAAAAATAGACTAAACCTACTAACTTGGCGACTGGAAATACATTCCTCTAGTACCTTTGCCATGTCTATAAAACTATACAATTAGTCAACAAATCTATTTTAAAATGTGAATACATATAATAGCTTAATAAACGAAAAAGCAAGAGCTAGTATAGTATAAACGAATATGATGATAAAATAAACTATCAATTTAATATAAATGTTCTTAAAAACTATACAGCTATTTTAACATATTAATTGGCTATGTAGTATAGTATTATATTATCTGTGGCTATGTTTTAGTATTCCAAAAAATATGAAGCATCTGTAACCAAACCTAATCCCCTCGAATTACACAAAATTATCGTAACCATTGAAATTAATATTAGCCTGTTATTTTCATTCAACCGTAAACATGTCCTCTCTTTGTTTACGATGAAAGTGTATGTGAGTGAAGTGTGAGAGGGTGAGTATGAGCGTGTAAGTGTAAGTTGCATTAAAATAGTAATGAACATTCAACATAAATTTGTGGACGTGCTATCTGTGAATGATTTGAATGCATCCATTAAGTTTGTCAGCGTAATCACTGTGCTATATGCAGTAAAAGTTCAGTCTCCTCATAGTTCAGTTTTAGTAGATATTCACACACTTTTTTCTTATATTGAATTTATCTTAAGGGGGTATATATTTAAGGCTCTATTTAGTTTATTATACAAAAGGGTCCAATAAAATGTTTGGATGTTTGTTATTTAATCACGCGTTAACCGTTGAACAGATTTAGATGACATTTGGCACACAGATAGACCATAACCGGAATAAATGTATAGGTTAGAAAAAAAAAGAGACATAGTAAACATCTTGTATATGGTACCCAATTAAATATATTATTCATTCACTTAAATCCCTATTAAAGTAAAAAAAAAAAAACCAATAACTTAATAAAAAATAGTAAAATATCCTTTAACAATATATAAATAAATACTTAAATTACATGTAAATTAAAAAAAAATCTTGTCTTTGAATGATAACAATGAATAAAATATCCTAGAACGACTTATAAATAATGAATAATAGTTCAATAAATCAAATATAAGCAAGAAAGAACATTAATAACCTGATTTAAAAAAATTGTACTACAGTAAATATTTACCTAATAATTTAAAAATAAGTAACCACACAATTCATCAAAATGATAATTTTTAGTAAAAAAAAGCAAAGAATTATAAATAACAGAATAATTGGATAAAACATTTAATTGCAATCAAACACGCTTTTCCTCTTCTCGCCTACAAAACTGTACTGTGCCTGACAGGGTCCATTAATTGATCCTTAGTCTACCAAATGTTCGAATATTACTTAAATTATGGAATGCAATAAATAATTGAGTATTGAGATTAAACATAGGTATAGATGGGCTATTAGGAAATTTCTATATGAATACTTTGATCCTATTCTGTGCTAAGACTAGTTTTGGATAGCAAAGGCACGTTAGTTTAAAAACTAAAACGTGTATGTTTATTTTGATAAAAGACTTAACTAATTCATGTATAATGTCTGTGTGACCTACGTAATATCTGTGTGACCTACGTAATGTCTGCGTGACCTGCGTAACGTTGTTTGACCTACGTTATGTCTGTGTGACTTGCGTAATGTCTGTGTGACTTGCGTAAAGTCTGTGTGACTTGCGTAATGTCTGTGTGACTTGCATAATATCTGCGTGACCTACGTATTGTCTGTGTGACCTACGTAATGTCTGTTTGACTTGTGTAATGTCTGCGTGACATCGTAAGGTCTGCGTGACTTCGTAATGTCTGCGGGACTTCGTAATGTCTGCGTGACGTACATAATGTCTGTGTGACCTAGGTACGGTCGACCGCACGTCGGTGGTAACCCTTTGGTATTAGCAGCAGCATCTTTATTTCGTCGGCAGCAAGGGCGGTTTTCGAACTGAAGTGTTACCACTGTCATGCGGTCTACTGTACGTAATGTCTGTGCGATATAGAGTTATATGACAAATATAATACATAAAGAATTGAGCTAGATCTGTATGACCATTGAGTTAATTGAAAAATATAATATCTAGAAAATTGAACTAGGTCTGTGTGACCACGAGGTAATTGACCAATTTAGTATCGAGGAAATCAAGCTAAAACTATGTGACGAGTTATTTTAAAAAACGTAGCTAATATCTAGGAAATTTCAATTTGTATGACCACGAGTAATTTGGAAAATATAATATCGAGGAAATTGTTGTTTAAATAATGAGATGAAATTATTTATTCTACAAAATTGGATATTAACATTACTTCTTTATTTCAATTTGAAAACTAGATAGCGTCGTCATAACTACTTTAATAACATATAGTAAACTAAGCTATCTGGAACGGTAGACTAGATCTGTGTGAACTTACTTGATGAAATCATGAAATGATATTATTTATTCTGCAAAATTGTATGTTGGAATTACATGTTGATTTTAAAACTAGATGGCGTCATCATACTTTAATATGTTGTAGTCTACTAAGCGGTACAACGGTACCTACCTTGTCTTCTTTGTCTAGAAGAAGTAAAGGCAGAAAATAAAATGAAAAATACTTATCGAGAGCAGATTTATTAATACAACAAAAAGTAGCTGTTAAAAAGTAAAGTCTTCAATTAGTCGATCTCATTTTAAACACTATTAAATGAAAGCTTCAAACTGGTTATGTTGAAGTAAAACAAGACCTAGTTACTATTAAATAGTTCTGTTCTTGAAAGGAATTATGGTAATAATACAAGAGTATCTAACTGCAGCATATTTATGAAGTCGAAGGAGTACAATACGAATAGGATAAAGTAAAAGAGTATTAAAAAAAAAATCATTTACTGCGTAAAATGTTTTATTGTTTCAGACTGTGGTGACAACCTGATTGATCGCCGTGGGTCACGGCTGTTGCAGGATGGCCGAATGTTACAAACTGTGGATCAGCCAACCCAGAGACAAGATACTTATCAGCGGAAGGAACGAATGAAGTCACCATGTCTTGTATTTAGTCGATTATTATACTTTTAATTCATCGTATTTATATCCAGTCAATTAAATTATTTAATAAATCTAGTCATTAGCCAACATGATCATATTATATAATATTAGCTTAATTATCGATTTACTTAACAATGTATCGATTTGAGAATTTCATGTTGGCTACACTGATTCCTAGAAATTATAAAATAACGTGCAACTGTCATTTGGCGCGCTGTCCATATTCAACCATCGAATAAACAACATGTCTTGACGCTTCGTATTACTGCATTCTTTACCTATACCCAGGTTCAGGAGAACCCGCACACCAAGGTTCACTTCCAGCAACCCCTTCGTTACACATTATTAATTCATGCGTACCGTGCGAAGATAATGATGCGTGCAACGGAACTACTAATGTTGTCTTATGAAAAATATTTATATTGTAGTAGAGAAAGGCACTAGCGCGTGGTTAAGCTAGGTGTCTTGCGGGTAGGTAGAATGCATTTTAATTCGCAGATGCTGATCTCTCTGGGCTTTTAGATTGTTTCGCCATCCTATAACATATAAAAATGTCGTCCGTCAACGGCGGATGACGCACGCACTGAGCGTTTTTTGGGCGTTCGTTTGGTTGGATTGTAAAAAATTTGCATGGCGAAAGCTATAATATGGCGATGATTTATATTATTATAAAATTTATAACACCATTTTGTACCCATATTAGCAAATAAATAAAATTGAATTGAATTGAATTGAATTGGATGATCGCTCTAAGGTCCGTATTACAGAACGATACTCAAGCGTTGATCTCTGTTTAAAACTAGTTTTAAGTTGAGCTTTGATTTTAGAACGTTCCTCAAGCAGAGATTTGTTGATCACAGTTCAGCTGAGTTTAGTTTTGTTTTATACTGTCACCTGTTTCGGTATTTGGGCAGAAATTTGATCTGTAATCACTATAGTGTGGTCCAGACTACGCTTGAGTAGAGATTTATATTCTATTTCAAGTCAAATTCGTGTGTTATGTTGTTTAATTAAAGTTTATAATTACCGTCCTGGAATAAGACCGATACTCAAGTAACGATTCTGTCCTTAAGTAATGATCAGGTGATTGGAGTTTAAACTGTACTTGAGGAACCTCCTGTAATACGGGCCTTAGTAACTGAACGACCAAAGAACGCTCCATGCATGCGTCGTCGAGTGACATAACTAAACGCAGCCTAGGGTATGGCAGCATTGTCTGTGGGCAGCATTGCTCTATCCACACTGCGCTCTATCTGTCAAGTTAATGTTGCCGACACAGACCTAAGTTGCCGATGTTCTACGGTTTTGATGCCAATTAATTACAAAATCCACTGCCTACTGCTGTAACCCCAGAGCCGCCGGCGGCGCCGGTAGCAAAATCTATGGCTTTCAGAAAATGTTACAGTGTTTATATTATCTGTGACAGTGTATTTTAGTCATGTTTTCGATAAATACCTAGGCCCGTATTACAGTAGCTTCCTCAAGTACAGTTTAAACTCCAATCACCTGATCACTACTTAAGTATAGAATCGTAACTTGAGTATCGGTCTTATTCCAGAAAGGTAATTATAAACTTTAATTCAACAACATAACACATGAATTTGACCTGAAATATAATAGAAATATCTACTCAAGCGTAGTCTGGACCACACTAGAGTGATTACAGATCAAATCTCAGCTCAAATACCGAAACAGGTGACAGTATAAAACAAAATAAAACTTTTTAACAAAAAATTGAACCGACGAAAAGTGAAACTGAAAAGCGAAAAATAACTATTTATGAGTCGGCGCCAAACGAACTTTTAACATGCAAAGTGCGTGTAAGTTGCAAGTGGCCGAGCGGAGAACGCATTTTTGGAAAGTTATTGTTTATCGTTGAAAATTTCACGTTGTATTTGATGTGACGTTGTTTATATTATTTATTTAAAGTAATTTAATGATCTTCGTTGATTGGTTGTTTGGCGCCGACTCATAAATAGTTATTTTTCGCTTTTCAGTTTCACTTTTCGTCGGTTCAATTTTTTGTTAAAAAGTTTTATTTTTCATTTTTTTGTGGTTAAAATCTAACTCCAGGTCTCCATTATGTCGTAGTGTCCAGAACTATATTTACATGTGTCAAGTTTCAACAGAATCGGTTAACAGGTAAGAATTCAGTGGGTGAACAAACACTCATCCCCAGTTTTACTACCCTTAGGGGTGGATTTTTTATTTTTTATTTTTTTATTTTATTTTATTTTAGGGGTGGATTTTGATTTTGAAATTTAAATGGGACCAACTTCGAGATATACCCTATCCATTAAAAAAAGAATCATCAAAATCGGACCACTCTAAAAAGTTATGCGTGGTCATACATTAAAAAAAAAATATATATATATATATACGCGTCGAATTGAGAACCTCCTCCTTTTTTTCGTCGGTTAAAAACTAAACTCGGCTGAACTGTGATAAACAAATCTCTGCTTGAGGAACGTTCTAAAATCAAAGCTCAACTTTAAACTAGTTTTAAACAGAGAAAAACGCTTGAGTATCGTTCTGTAATACTGGCCCTAGTATTATATTCTCTTTGATATCACTGCATGTATCCAAATACATATAGTGCGCGTGTCCATCTTTGCTTGTGAATTCGAATTCTAACCATGCAAATTTGTCTATACATGGACGGGGATTTCCCTTTTTTAATAATTTTACATTTTTAAATTTTTTAACATAACATAACATAACGCCTGTATTTCCCCGAAGGGGTAGGCAGAAGTGTATAGTACACCCACATTTCGCCAGTTATATTATAGTCCCATGTAATAGGGGGCGAGCCTATTGCCACTAACCGGGAACAAATCCAGACTCCGGGCTGCTACTGAGAATTTCCTAAAGAAAAACCCAATAACACTTTGCCCGACCCGGGAATCGAACCCAGGACCCCACGAACAGCAGTCGCGCTTGCGACCACTAGACAAACGAAGCAGTTTTTTCAATACAAAGAAGAAAAAATTGAAGAACAATTAACATTAACAGTCGGCTCGCCTTTAAAGGAAATATTTCCGTGAAAACAATTTAGCAGATTCAGCTCGATCTTGATTTATCTTGATGTTATATATTTATAGTTATATATGTAGGTATGTATAGTATATTTTATTATATGTATGATGTAGATAGGTATTTACCTATTTTTATTATATGTAATTATAAGTCCGTAGTATGTACGAAACATATTTTACTACTTTACTGGTGCATCTACCTTATTTTTTGTCTCTGCTTTACCCTAAGGTGGTCTGGTAGAGAACACCTATCCTATGGCGTTAAGACCGCCTTTGTACCCTGTTGTGCATAAAGTATTAAATAAATAAACAATTAATTTTGCATGTAAAACATAAAAACATCGCCATTTTGACTGATATTGAAACTTTCTTCCTTTTTTTGGTAGTGCTACGGCCGACCATTGCTCTCTTTCCATTAAAAAAAAAAATATTGATTGGCAGCACTGAGTTTACTCATAGCTCTCTTCATGGGCTCTGGCCGCATTCAGTATTATCGCCCGACTTCGGTGGATGACGCTCGGAGCGTTCCTTGGGAGTTCGTTTGTATGATCACTCGATCACTCAGAGTATCTGATCGACCAAAGTACGCTCCGGGCACAGAATATCTAATAGTACTAACGTACTCCGGGCGTAGTCGGGCGATAATACTGAACGCGGCCAAGAAGAGTATTATGTTCCTTGCTAAGGTCGTCTGACGACGTCGGGCGTTATAAGTGAATGCAGCCGTTAGTGTCAACTTGGATTTTTGAAACTTGTCAAGTTATCAATTGTCAACGTCAAATTCATAAAATTCTGTCATATCAAAATTCATCTATTTTGCTATGACCTAAATTTGATAAAAAGGAACAATAAAATTGGAATAAAACCACGACCCTCCCACATATATAACAATAATCTGAAATGCATCAATTGAGAAAACTCGTTACAAATATTGGTAAGTAAAATGTTTATAAAACATAGGTTATGTTTTTATGGTTATCATAACAAAAATACTTTGAACTTACGTAGTACCTATATTTTCACACTTGACGATAACTTCTAGCCAAGATACAAAAACATTACGTGTAAAAATACAGCAATAGTATTCGAACTGGGTCAAATATAAGCTAACAAGTACATGACTACACTCAGTATTAAGTAAACAAGGGATAAAGGATTGTTATCTGATTCCGATTGATGAACTGATTGCTTTTTAAACATTCTTAAGGCACTAATGTAGGCAGGCAAAGATCTGATAATCATACATCCTATACAAAGACTGAAAATTAAAAATAGATAATTTGAAATTAACAGCAAAGTTAATCTAGTCAGTTTTTCTTAGAAAGATCTTGCTGCTGTCATCCGAAGACAGTTTCAATGTAAAAGATAAATTCGATACCAGAAGCAGAGTTCACAGTAGCTTAGCAAGTTAAAGCGACTGTTTTACTAAACCAGAAACCGCACGTTCGAATGCTGCTCCTGAGCAAGTTTTTCCATCCAGAATTTATATCTGTAAATTTCGCCCAACATGCATTATTGCATTAAAATATTAGAATAAGTTTTTTTTATTTTGCAGCAAGCAAGGAGCGAAGAAAACTTTACCGGCAGCCTCTTTTTCAGAACAAACTGAGATGTATGAGTACAGTAGAAACTCCTCCAGAAGAAAGACAGTTCCGTAACCTGACCATTCCAACGGGTAATTTGGGGCAGGCTACATGCCATACACATCCTCATCTAATCCCCCATCAGGAACATCTGACATGTGGAATATCACAGGCTGAATACAAGGAAAGAAGGGAAAAGCTGGTCAGCAAGTTGGTTGGAGAAGTGGAGAATATGCATAACACTCACATTGTAATTTTTTTGTTTTTTATTTTAATTTCTCGTTAACTATTACGGTACAGATTAAATTTAACACCTGATTAAGGAAGTTAATCAGCCATTAGCACGTCGTAGCACACTCACTAACCTAACAGTCCGTTAAAAGTGTTTAACAGGACTTTAAATTACTAACAGAGTATGGTGAAATTGGGTCTTTAGCATATTTAAAAACTTATACACAATCTACTGACCTGTTCTTTGAAATTCTTCATTATTTTTCGGTTTATTACCAAAATTCTTTCGGTAATCCTTATGCAGTAAAGCCTCGGTAATCCAGACCCCACCTGATCCGGTGATTGCAGTATAAACTACTGTCTCAGTCACAGATTACTTTTGAACTCAGTTGACCTACATCTATAGGACAAGATGTACACCTGTTTTGCGTGTGGTGCGAGCCAAGGGCGGATCCAGCCTTTGTGTCAGGGGGGGGTCACATACTTATATCCAACCCCGGAACTATATTTTTAAAAGGAGGGTGCAGAGTCCAATTTGCCGCCCACTAGGAAAAAAATGTTCAACCAATAAAATTCTAGGATTTTCGTAATTTTACTAAAACATGAATTTTAGAGCTATGTAGAATATCAATGTAACGGAATAGTAACTTGCAATATTTAATTACCTATACCTACGCCAAAAATGAAGAAATGTAAATGTATACAGGCGGGAGCCAAGGAGCGCGAAATTTTTCTCAGTTTCGGCTTTGTTTCTATTAACGTACTTAACAGAATAGTTGTTTACAACTTACGTCTAGTACGCAGAAGAAAAAAAGACAGAAAGAAAAGCGCGAGCAAAGCGAGCGCGAAATTTTTTGGACTGTTCATGAGCAAACTGATTAGCTCTTCACCAAAGCATAGATATTCTATGACAATAGAGTACGCATTTATTTCAGCGCAACCTGCGCAGCCCGCTCTTGCGGCTAATAGTAGACGCTATAGCGTAAATAACTAAATATAAAGGACATTGATAAAAATAGCCTTAAACTGTTACAAAGATGAACAATATACGAAAATTACATGCGAATTTTTTCCTTACATAATATATATTGTATTTAATGCGGACAGTACAAGAACCATTTTTTATATCTTAAGGAGTATCAATACATTAATGACGTAACCGGATAAAATTGTATCATCTATGATATCTGTGTATCATCCATATTTTTATTTCGATACTCTATAGGTAGTCTATGATTCAATATTAAAGACTCCTTTTCACACAAGAAATTCCAAAAAATTGGCATCGACCGAAAACTTGACGACAATGTAGGTTGTTTGCAACGATTTAAGAAGCTACTAAGTGTAGCTTCTTAAATCGTTGCGTTAAATCGTTGCTTTTAAGAAGCTACTAAGTGTAGTAGCTTCTTAAATCGTTGCAAACAACCTACATTGTCGTCAAGTTGTCGGTCAATGCCAATTTTTTGTTATGTCAAACAACCTACGAATAAGTGTATTCGTAGGTTGTTTGACATAACGAAAAAAGCAAAACATGACATCAAAATAGCACAGATAGCTGTGATTATATGCGTCAAAATAGTAAATATTTTAATAATCTAAAATTATATTTAGTATTGTCCGTGTTTATGAATGAATTGCAATACATTGGCTTCATTGAGTTGTATATGGTGAGCATCAACTTTAATTTGTACAGAAAAAGGCCGAGTCTTTAGCAATGTCCTTTACGTTATGGCAGACCTACACTTGTATAGCTAAAGAAATTTAGCAACAGCGCGAGCGCAGCGAGCGCGAAATTTTTTGGTATTTTTTCAAACCCAGGTTATATTTACGTGCTCGAGTTTTAAGAACTTTTTTAATTGGGATGTTATTTTTCCATTCCGATTTTCAAAAAACTAATTACTTATCATCTAATATCGACGTTTAAAGGTTCTTGAATCATTTTACTTGGCCTAGGTATTATAAGGCTAACATGGTGGTTAAGTAGTTATTTCTGTTGTTGATGGTTAGCTAACGGCCAAAATTAATATCCAATCTACCCACGATTTGCCCTACTAGAGATGGGAATTTGACATAAGCTCCATACAAAAGATGTCACATTTCTATCTCTAGTAGGGTAAATCATGGATAGATTGGATATTAATTTTGGCCGTAAGTATTCAATCGACGGTGTCGCAACGGGGAGATTGGAGAAGAACCTCGCGGCGGCGTAGGTGGTGCTGCAAAATCAAACTTTAAATCGCGCGAATATTATTTACAATGAACGAACGGGTTCGGGTGCGAGTTCAATTTAGTAATTTCATGTGTGCATCTTGTTTCATTAGTATGTAACACGTACATACATTCATTTATTCATTGTATATAGGTACATTAGGTAAATTATGTAAACAGGAAAAAAAACGATGGTTGACCTAGGCCCAGGGGGGGGGTCATGACCCCCATGACCCCCCCCCCCTGGATCCGCCCTTGGTGCGAGCCCATAATACATTCATACACTCACGATGTGCCGTAAATTGTGAAAAGCTGTTTTATTTGCAAAATGTTGCCATCACACACAGACCAGTAAGCCTTTAGACGCCGATTAGCCGGATACCGGTCATAGAGCATATGCAGTACCACTGCTTAACATACGCCCTACCGCCAATCGGAACGTCGTTCGGAACTCCGTCAGCGAGCGGCACCAATCATAACACCGAAGTTTTGAGCCGACCAATCATAACGCGCCATCCGCCCCCTGTACCCTGCCAACATTTTACGACTGTGTTCTCATGCAGAACATTGTTTATGCGGCATCTTGAGGATTACTGGTCTGTGTCACCACATAAAAATGTTACATTGACTGTAAGGGATTTTCTCTCACACTGTCTAATCCGGACAGCCCATTAATCTGGACCAATTTTAATGAAATAGGCCTCCATTAGATTAACCACATACTTGATGTTTTTCAAATATGTTCTATATTTATTTCAGATAGTAATCCCAGCGGCCCGTAAACAGTACATGTCAGACAAAATTCCATATGTGTTCAGACAGAACTCGGACTTCTTCTACCTCACCGGGTGTCTGGAACCATCCGCTGTACTAGTCCTGCTGAAACCTCCACAAACAGACCAATTTAAGGTATGGAAAGGTGAAGAAATTTTATTTTTCATTTTGTAACATTAATATCCTTTTTGGGAATTCCTGTTTAATGAATTGATTTATTTATTATAGCCTTGATAAGGATGACGCACAAAATTAAAGGGTCTGACGTAAATGAAACAAGGCCTTAACCCAACAGTGGTAGGTTCTGGCCACATACCAGTAAGCCTCTAGACTCCGATTAGCTGGATACCCCCGGTCACCAACCAAATGCAGTAGCACTGAATATCATACGCCCCACCGCCAATCAGGACGTCACTCCGTCAGTGAGCAGCACCAATCATACCACCGAACTTTTGAGCCATCCAATCATAACGCGCATACCGATGGGTTTGATGCTATCATCCGCAAAAAAACGGCATTACTACTGAGATGAATAAGGGGCAGTCCCAACAATATCCTGAAGGCGATAGCAGCGAGATACTTGCTCTTCTATGATTAAAAAATTTGTGCATAGAGTGATCACCTAGCTGTCGGGTGATCTATGCAAGAAAATTAAAATATATGTTACTTTATGATGTTACTAACAAATTATGGATTTTTTAGCTGTCCGAAATAAAGTATTTGATTTGATAACGCGGCGTCCGCCCCCTGGCCAATATTTTACGACTGAGTTCTCAAGCAAAACTTTGTTTATGCTGCATCTTGAGGCTTGCTGGTTTGTTGTTCTGGTCTATGATGATACTGATGATATTGTCTTGAAATTGTACGGTGGATTTTGATCAACCTTATGCACCCTTGAACATGAGCCTTTTCCAAGTACTGCAAAATTCAGAATTGAAATCAACCGCTTCCATCTACATTTTACATTCCAAACAAACACTGACGAACCTACAGCTATCTCTTTTCCCCACAGAGTATTCTATTCGTGCACGACAAGGACGCACACGCTGAATTGTGGGAGGGACCACGTACGGGCTGCGCAGCCGCCGCTAGACTGTTCACCGTAGATGAAGCCAGGCCTGTCGAGAACTTTGGCACCTTTCTAAATAAGTAAGCCTCTCTTATCAATATTTTATTATTCTAGATTGATTATTTTATATTACTGATATAAAAATATTCAAAAAGAAACTTTACGAGGTGCTTGTTGAAAAGTGCTACTACTCGATTCGTGATTTTTTAAATGATAAGACACTGAATCCTCCGAAGTATTAGGACAATCCAGCATAACTAAATAGTAAATAAATAAATAAATATTTTTGGGACATTTTTACACATCATCTAGTCCCAAACTAAGCAGAGCTTGTGGTAAATTGGAGTGTAAATCGTGACTAAACGGTATTTGTTTTTATAATAATTATGGTTATGGGTATAGGAGGTGTAGGTCTATAGGTATTCTATCTATTGACGGTAAATAGATTGGACATGCTTATAAATTTATTATTTATTAATTAAAAATTGTTGTTTAGTTATTACTGTAGATATATTGTTATGTTATTTAATTAAATTATGATTGTATGCCTCAATGGCGGGACATGGCTGATCCTATTAATAATTTGTACACATCTTATGAACCTGTGATCCACAATAAATGAATTTGAATTTGAAATGCTGAAAATTGCCTCTTTAGACCGCTGTCAACAGAAGCCTAGTGTACATATTTTACAACTATTAATGAAAAAAGAAAAAGATAGGGGCACAGTAAATATCCTACTTAGTCAGTTTATGAAATATCTTTTAAATTGGTCCAGTTTCGGAGGAGAAAATAGTCGAGAGCCAAACCTTGAATTGTGACATTTCTACTTAGCGTATTCAGTCGGAGCTGCAGTTGTCCTTATCGCACTGCTTTGAAGCCGAGCACTCGAAGAGCGACAGCGATCATCATCATCATCATTTCAGCCGAAAGACGTCCACTGCTTTACATAGGCCTCCCCGAAGCATATGTTGGGGGGATATGCCATAATCGCCACGCTTTGCAGGTGGGTTGGCGATCGCAGTTGGTTGTTTAAATACTTGGAGAACGCTACTGCCCATCCTCTGGTGAATCCCTTAGTCGCCTTTTACGACACCCATGAGAAGATATAGGGTGGTGTAATTCTTTACGTCCGGCACCACACGGAACAGTGACAGCGAAAGTTTCTTCAAATACCAAATTTTCAAAAGTTTTTCTGCCTGCCATTCCTCTTAAACACTTCTTAATTTTTTAGGGTTCCGTAGTTCCTACAAGGAACCCTTATAGTTTCGTCATGTCCGTCCGTCTGTCCGTCTGTCCTAATCCTTTACAGCTTAATAACTTCTACAGTTATAAACATAAGTAAATTAAATTTTGCTAAAGAATAGTCTACATATAGATCACAATTTTAAAAGAATTGAAAAATCGTGATTACGTATTTTAGGGGTGGCGCCCAGACATGTGAAATGGGGATGAAAAGATTTTTTTCGCTGCACCCCCTCGTGTGAGGTATCATTGAATAGGTCTACTAAAATGAAGGTAATGTTTCATACATCACTTTTTAACAGGTGTACCATCTGCGAAATATAGCCCGCCAAAGTGGCTTACAATGTGTCCCCCCCCTGCCATTTCTAAAATATGCAACGTAGAAACTTGTAATCTTCCACGTTGATAGACCTTTATGAAAACTCTCTTTTAAAATTATTTTGAGTATAATGTGATTATAAATTTTCGAGTTATAGAGAGAAAACTGAAAAATACTCAAGACGTCCTAGTTCAAAGGTCACTGACCTTAGAGAAAAATGATCTTAGCAAAGAATGCTTCTTTAGTTACTTTCTATTTAAAAAAATCACAAAAAGTAACTTTGTGTTATGTTGACATGACACACTTCTTAAATTTGCCGCTATACAGCGCCATCTAGCGGCTACTAACAACACTCTCTGAGTCGCCAATTCTGCCGTCTATTGCAAAAACTAAAATAGCCATGATTAATATTCTATTTGATTTGTTTATAATTACACCTACATAAGGAACCCTATAATACTGAGCATGGCCCGACATGCTCTTGGCCGGTTTTATTAAACTCCAAGTACTCTCTTCAGAATCACAATGACCTCCAAGCCCGCTGTTCTCTGGTACCACAATGAGACTCCAGCCAACCCTGACATTCACAACACGGTGAGGGGAACTCTTCGAGGGGACGCCAACGTGTCGCTAGGTGATCCTCAACGCGCGCTACACTTTATGCGCGTTGTCAAGTCGCCTGCAGAAATCGAGTTGATGAAGGAGACGTGTTATATTGGATCGCAGAGTATTAACATGGCTATGGCTTGTACTAAACCTGGTAAGTGTATTTTTGCAGCTTTTATATTTTTGTCTCCCTGTTGACTCTTTTTAACCGTCATCAGCAGCGGGCCTAACATCCGCAGCGCAACAAAATTTTGCCGTCGACAGTTGTCAACACACACTCAACACACCCCACCCACACACAGAAACACAACACCCCCCCCCACACACACAAACACAACACCCCCCCCCACACACAAACAAAACACCCACACCCCTCCCACACCCCCCACACCCCACATACACATGCATACACAAGATACCAATATTTTTAGCTGTTTTTTTGTTTTTGTTATTTATGACTCATTGACCATTGTATAGAACACATTGTTGATTAAATTCCTTCTGAACCGTGTCAACTATGTCTTCTGGACTGAAAGAGACTAGACCCCACGACACAGGGAATCCTAGTGTGAGGTCTAGGGCTTTAACCAATGTTATGTATATTTTTTGGCACAATAAAGACATTTTTATTTATTTAACATGGCTATGGCTTGTACTAAACCTGGTAAGTGTATTTTTGCAGCTTTTATATTTTTGTCTCCCTGTTGACTCTTTTTAACCGTCATCAGCAGCGGGCCTAACATCCGCAGCGCAACAAAATTTTGCCGTCGACAGTAGACACACACTCACCACCCGCCCCCCACACAAACACAACACCCCCCCCCCCAAACACAACACCCCCCCACACACACAAACACAAAAAAATACAAAATCAATTAATACTGTGTTGGAGCTGGCAACAAATAAATAGACAACACAAATGTAAGAATTTTTCGCATTATATCTGTTCTCTCAGATTTTCGATAGTAAGGACATCCATCAATTATTCCCGATTATCATAAATCAGCATAGACCAGTAAGCCTCTAGACACCGGTTAGCTGGACACCCCCGGTCACAACGCATATGCTCTACCACTGCAAATCATACGTCCCTCCGCCAATCGGAACGTCACTCAATCAGCGAGCGGCACCAATCATAAGGAATCATACCACCGAACTTTTGAGCCGGCCAATCATAACGCGCCGTTCGCCCCCTGACCCCACCAACGTTTTACGACTGCATTCGAATACAAAACTTTGTTTATGCGGAGTCTTCGCATATGCTCTACCACTGCAAATCATACGTCCCTCCGCCAATCGGAACGTCACTCAATCAGCGAGCGGCACCAATCATAAGGAATCATACCACCGAACTTTTGAGCCGGCCAATCATAACGCGCCGTTCGCCCCCTGACCCCACCAACGTTTTACGACTGCATTCGAATACAAAACTTTGTTTATGCGGAGTCTTGAAGCTTACTGGTCTGTGTAATTCAGTATCGCGAAAAACTATTGACAAACATTACTCTCCTTTTTATGGACACTCATGATTATTTTTTCAATCGTTTACGTTGGTGATCCCCGCTTCTACGCATTCGATTTTTTCATCAACAACCCACACAATTTTCTTTTACAGGAGTATCAGAGCACATGGTGAACGCAGTCCTGGAGTACACGTGCAAGCAAGGTGGGGCGGAGCACCTGGCCTTCCCGCCCGTCGTGGCCGGCGGAGCCCGAGCCACGCACATACACTATGTGACCAACAACCAGCTGTTGGGGGAGGATGAGATGCTGCTCGTGGACTCGGGTATGTAGCTTAGCTCAGTGGTTGAGTGTGGAGTCCGGAACAGGTGGTTACGCAGTAGTAATTTCAACCAAATCCGGCAAGACTCACATAGGTAATTCATCTATGCGGCAAGATGGCGGAGAATGCATATTCTTGCTATCTCAGTCGTTCATTAACGTCCGATGCTTGTATACGTCCTGCTTACACTTATTACCCAGCTATACCTCACTTCTATACATATATATCACGAGGTCGTGTGATGAACATAAGTGTTTGTGTTGGTCTAGGTGTTTCTTATGTGTTATAAATATGTATTTACAAAAAAAAAATATAAGCATTATATCCATAGTACAAGCTCTGCTTAGTTTGGGACTAGATGGTACTGTGTAGAATGTCAAATATTTATTTATTTATTTATACCTGCACGAGCGAACCTTCGTGAATCCTATATTCAGAAAGGCACAGTTATGTTAGGCGTATTGTATGATTTATAATCATAGACAAATAAAGAAAGGCGGACAGAATCTCGCTAAGCAATAAGTGCACCAAGCACCCTGCATAGTAAGTCGGCTCGCTTGAAAGTACGGGCTGGCACGCACACATTCGTACCCATAGTAAGTCTAAGGCCCGTATTCCAGAAGGATACTCAAGCGTTGATCTCTGTTTAAAACTAGTTTTATGTTGAGCTTTGATTTTAGAACGTCCCTCAAGCAGAGATTTGTTGATCACAGTTCAGCTGAGTTTAGTTTCGTTTTATATTGTCACCTGTTTCGGTATTTGGGCAGATATTTGATCTGTAATCACTCAAGCGTGGTCCAGACTACGCTTGAGTAGAGATTTCTATTATATTTCAGGTCAAATTCGTGTGTTTTGTTGTTGAATTAAAGTTTATAATTACCGTTCTGGAATAAGACCGATACTCAAGTAACGATTCTATACTTAAGTAGTGATCAGGTGATTGGAGTTTAAACTGTACTTGAGGAAGCTTCTGTAATGCGGGCCTAACAGCCGCGATTACGCAACAAATCTCGTGTGTTTTTGTCGTAGGGTCACAAATAAAATAACAATATGTCGTCTGGTGTGTTAAAATACTGTCGAAGTTATAGTGGGTTTAAGAAAAAAAAATGTGCTTCAATATATTTTTTTCAGGACGCCACGGACTGCCCCCATTATTTAGATCTTACGTCTTCTTTGTCCATCCAAAGGTTAACATAACATCACGTCTGTATTTCCCGAAGGGGTAGGCAGAGGTGTATAGTACACACCCACATTTCGCCAGTTATGTTATAGTCCCAAGTAATAGGGGACGAGCCTATTGCCATTAACCGGGCACAAATCCAGACTCCGGGCTGCTACTGAGAATTTCCTAAAGAAAAAACCCAATAACACTTTGCCCGACCCGGGAATCGAACCCAGGACCCCATGATCAGCAGACGCGCTCGCGACTACTCATCCAAAGGTTGTCTGGAAGATATCGTTTTTTTCGATAAAACCGCCCATGTACCCATAATGTATACGTTGTTCCTGTTTACTACTATTTTCATGGTGTACAATAAAGCATATTCTATCTATCTATCTTAGCGAGATACCGACCGCCATTTTTTATTATTCCGTGTGCTTCAATCTTTTCTTAGCGAGATTCCGTCCGCCTTTTTTTATTCGTCCGTGTTTATAATGTACAGGTTCCCAGCGGTGGTTGTACAACTCTGACATATCCCGGACGTGGCCGGTGTCCGGCAAGTTCTCCAAGCACCACAAGATACTGTACGAATTAGTCCTCAGTGTGCAGGTAATGTTCAATCGTGTAAACAGGATTTCAGTATTCGTGTTCTGTACTTTCAAACCCAATGGCCTTACTCCCGACTGGTTCCAGCTCTGAAACAAATCGAGCTAATGTCAATTCCTAGAGAAATGCAGTACGAATTGACACCAACTCGAATTCAAATTCGATTGATACAGAACTCGATCCAGTCGGGAGTAAGGCCCCAGATGAACTCATCTGTCCAAAAAGAAGACATATTGGTGTCGATTCTCCTGTTCACAAACTAAAGTTATTTTAAACTATCGCTCTCTTATACTAATAGTAGACGGAAGAAAGGGATGGCACCAATTTTAGTGCTGTCAAATTAAATTGTGCAATGTGTGATGTTTGGTTGTGTCACTTAACTGTTTAAAAAAAACTGTATTTTTTTTTTCAAGGCTTTTTTGTTTATTTACCAGGCCCCTCAGAAAGTATTGCGAAAAAAAGTTTTTATATATGGGAGGCTGGCCAGTTATAATGTTTTTCGAAAATACGATTATTTATAAGTAAAAATAAGTAAGTTCCAATTTCAAAATTTCCCTCCACATTTTTTGCGAGTTAATTCAAAGTATTGTGTCTCACTGAAATATGGATCTGCGCCGGGAACATTTTAGAGCTATGATTTTATACGATTTCAAGTGTCGCCTGAAACCGGATGAATCGTACGATAGACTTCAAATGGCATTCATGGATGAAGGCCCTTCCAAGGCAACCGTGTATCGTTGGTATAACGAATTCAAGCGCGGTCGACCAACTTTGGGGGATGACGAAAGAAGCGGTCGCCCTTTGACGGCTGTTACCGAAGAAAACGTGCTAGCAGTGAAAAATTTAATCCAAGACAATAGGCGAATTACATATCAGGAGATTCAACACATATTGAAGATTGGATCGGGAAGCGTTCACGAGATTCTACACAGCCATCTTCGCGTGAGGAGGATAGTATCACGCTGGGTGCCGCACAACCTCACCGATGCTCAGAAGCAGGCCCGGGTGGAATGGTGCCGTGATATGCTTAACAAATTTGAAGCAGGCTCGTCTCGGCGTGTTTACGACATCGTTACAGGTGATGAGTCCTGGATTTATCAATACGACCCAGAAACCAAGCGCCAGTCGACTGTTTGGGTGTTTCAAAATGAGCCAACGCCTACCAAAGTGAAGCGATCTAGAAGCGGGGGTAAGATTTTGATCGCTAGCTTTTTTAATTTGACTGGCCACTTGGTATCAATTCCCTTACGGGATCAAAGAAGCATTAATGCCGAATGGTATACTACCAAATGTTTGCCAGAAGTTTTCTCTGTTATAAGCAACAAGCGACCAAACACAGGGCTCCGCGGGCTACTGCTCCACCACGACAATGCACCTGCGCACACCGCACTCAAAACGAGGGACTTCCTGGACAGCACGCCAGTCAAACTCCTGGGTCACCCTCCTTACAGCCCTGATCTAGCACCGTGTGACTTCTTTTTATTCCCAAAAATAAAAAATCAGCTCAAAGGGATACAATTTTCGTCGCCGGAAGATGCGCTGGCTGCGTTCGAGCAGGCTGTAAACGAGGTGTCTGCGGCGGACTGGAAAAAGTGTTTTGAAAACTGGTTTAGGCGCATGAATCTTTGTATAGAGGCTGGTGGAAAGTACTTTGAAAAGATTTGATAAAAATATATGTACGTATAGAACAATTTTTTTTAGTTTCGCAAAACTTTCTGAGTGTCCCACGTATATAAAATACAACTTGTATGTACCAAATGAACATAATTATTGTGACTCAAGACGAAAGTCTTTGACCAGTGTGTGTTGCCAGTAATTACTTACGGTACTGAAACGTGGTCGCTCACAATGGGCCTGATAAGAAGGCTCAAAGTCACTCAAAGGGCAATGGAGAGGGCTATGCTCGGAGTGTCCCTGCGTGATCGAATCAGAAATGAGGAGATTCGCAGGAGAACGAAAGTAACCGACATAGCCCGAAGAATTGCCAAACTTAAGTGGCAGTGGGCGGGGCACATTGCTCGCAGAACGGATGGTCGATGGGGCAGTAAAGTTCTGGAGTGGCGACCGCGTACTGGAAGGCGCAGTGTGGGTAGGCCCCCCACAAGGTGGACCGACGACCTGGTGAAGGTCGCGGGAATCCGCTGGATACGGAAGGCACAGGACCGGTCGTTGTGGCGATGTTTGGGGGAGGCCTATGTCCAGCAGTGGACGTCTTTCGGCTGAAATGATGATTGTGACTTATTAGTCTATAAATACTAATATACGATGTTGTAAAATACACATAATTTGGTTAAATTAAAATTCCAATTTTTTGTATTAGGTATTTGATGTCAGATGTCTTCTTTCATTTACTTTTTTTTTGTTCTTGTGCGCGTAAATTTCACTTTTAAGATATACAGATGGGAGGGACCAGCTGAAAATCAGTGCTGTGCATACCTACATGCACAGCAAATACTGAGCTGGATCCCTTGCCACACATATTATGTTGTATGCATGTTGTGTTCTCATTAATTTGTCCTGTTACCTTTGCATTGCATTTGCACGCATTGCATGTGGCAAAATAAATGGTTTAAATTAACTGCACGTTCCGAGATCACGACTAAACTTGTATGGAAATTTTAATTCCGACTAATTTATCAGCAATAAAATTGTTGCAATCCCTTTCATATATCTACTATTAGTAAAGAGAGCGATAGTTCAAAAAGTGTTTAGTTTGTGA
This sequence comes from Asteroscopus sphinx, assembly GCA_949699075.1. Taxonomy (NCBI): domain Eukaryota; kingdom Metazoa; phylum Arthropoda; class Insecta; order Lepidoptera; family Noctuidae; genus Asteroscopus; species Asteroscopus sphinx. The sequence goes on from OX453003.1 coordinate 31,115,540, forward strand.
ACAAGAGTGTCAACACCATTGCATCTCGAAAATGTCGTTTGACTTACAACCACGCAGAAATTGATCTATTTAAGTCTTTGAATTATAACTAATGCCTATAAAAATTTGGATGGCAATTAAAAAGTCACCTGTATAATAAAAAAGTCATCAGTTGCTGTCTATGGTCTCATCATCATCATTTCACCCGAAAGATAGAATATTCTTTATAGAATATTCTTTATTGTACACCAATAACATTATTAAATTTAGGACTAACATGTAAAATAACATGTAATATGTTTATTGTCAAAAAACAGTACATTTTTTACAAATATAAGACTTAATTAGGATAATGTACACAAAAGTGTTAGCATTTGAGGCCGAACTAGGCATAGCCTGTATTTCAGCCGTCAACGCCGATCCTCTTGAATTACAAATAAATAAGAAAGACATTTTTTTATTGATCTCGTGAGATTAGATGTACTACAATTTAAGATGGGTAAAAAATTAAAATTAAATATTATTGTTTAAAAAGAGGTTACATGGTAGATTGGTAGATTTGGTAGGTGTGGAGACTGTCCTCTCTTTGCGTGGTATGACCGTGTGCATGTGCGAGTGTGAGAGGGTGTGTGAGGTTGTGGTGCATGTGTGATTGTTATATTTTCGTAGGTTTTAAAATTTTAATTATAGATAGATTATTTTATTTATGTATATAAATATGTAAATAGTGTAAATATAACTATATTTACACTATTTACATATTTATATATATTTATATATATTGGTATCTGTAGCAATTCTTCTGTCTCATCGTACGTAAGTCTCTGAAGATATTCACTTACTTTAAGAACAAATAAAGTCAATAAAGACGCCCACTGCTGGACATAGGCCTACACCAGGTCGTCGGTCCACCTTGTGGGGGGCCTACCCACGCTGCGCCTTCCAGTACGCGGTCGCCACTCCAGAACTTTACTGCCCCATCGGCCATCCGTTCTGCGAGGAATGTGGCCCGCCCACTGCTACATAAGTTTGGCAATTCAATTCTTCGGACTGTCTATGGTCTAATCAACAATAATTTTTCGTTTATAATTACAGAAGCGTTTGATCGAGGTGCTAGGCGAGCAGCGACCTCCTTTGGACCAGTTGTTTGACAGCATGTGCCGTCTGCTGGGCAAACATCTCCAACAGGAGGGCATCCTGCCCAAGAACATTGACGGGCACGAGCTGCTTGGGGTAAGAATTAATAACTTTGTTATAATGTTGGCACAACCATTTAGTCTAACAAAGCAATTAGTATCCGGGGTCGCCAGACATAGATGAAGATTTCTCAGGAAATTATTATAGAACGGTTTGTTTAGGGTTTTGTATAAATACAGTTACCTCTACATTTTCACGGTACCCACTGGTGTCCATAAATGCGACCTCCTTTGAGCACCGGTGTACCCTCCGGTGCACGCCGTCCCCAGGCGAAAATAAACTCTATCTTATAATATATTTAAGGTTCTAATTCGATTACTATTAGAAAGTGTGGCCAACTAAAAATTTCGTAAAAAAACATAAAAATATTTTGTGTGGCGAAGGCGAGCGCGTAACGCACGCCGCACGCATGACGCCTGGGCCCCACGGAGTCTGCCGCAAGAGCTCGCGGCCGCAGCGGTTAACTTTGTCCGTTATTAAAATTATATTTCACTCGAAAACATACATAATCTTCTGAGAAAACTTAATTTATATATCTGGTAACAGGGTACTAATTGCTTTGTTAGACTGTACATAACATAACATCACGCTTTTATTTCCCCGAAGGGGTAGGCAGAGGTGTAGTAGTACACCCACATTTCGCCAGTTATGTTATAGTCCCATGTAATAGGGGGCGAGCCTAACACATCTTTTAAAAAACTCGCCAGGTGCGAGTCCTCCGATACCAACACACATGTCTTAATTTATCAGAAGGCCAACACACTCTTAGGTCATTAATGTGACCAATAAACGGCAATCAGAAACATCTACTGTCAGGAGATTGAGATTTAAAGCAAGGATATTATTTTGGGTACTATATTTTGAGCGTTTTTAACTAGGAGAACTGGACTTCTGGGCTTCTGACTATGTTTGTATTACCGTTTTTAAAACTGTGTGTCTTGTGGTGGTACAGAACCCAAAGGCTGCCTGTCCACTGGAGCGGAGAGGAGCAACATTAACTAATAGAATTACATAAAATTGATGTCTCCGCTCCGCCAACCTTTTTGTTTTTTTTTTATAATATAGGGGGGTAAACGAGCAAGCGGGTACGAAACGAGCACCTGATGGTAAGCAATCTCCGCCGCCCATGGACATCCGCAACACCAGGGGAGTCGCCAATGCGTTGCCGACCTTTTAAAAAGACGTATGCTCGTTTCTTGAAGGCTCCCATGTCGAATTGTTTCGGGAAAATCGCTGACGGGAGTTGGTTCCACAGTTCTGTTGTACGAGGCAAAAAATGACGTGTGAAACGTACAGTAGTTGACCGCCAATCATCAAGATGGTGAGGATGGAATTTAGATTTACGGCGAGTGGTACGATGGTGGAAGTCAGCGGCTGGTATAAGGTCAAACAATTCCTCGTCCTCAGAGACCGGATACTCCCGGTCACAAAGCATATGCAGTAGCACTGCATATCTTACGCCCAGCCACCAATCGGGACGTCACTCCGTCAGCAAGCGGCACCAATCATATTACCGAACATTTGAGCCGACCAATCATAACGCGCCGTCCACCCCCGGTCCCCGTCAACATTTTACGACTGTGTTCTCATGCAAAACTTTGTTTATAGAATAGAATAGAAAAACTTTAATTCGAGCAAAAGAACTCATATAGGGTTAGTAACAATTTTATTATCTTAAACCTAGGTGTTAGTATACAGTTATAAATTTTGACACAATTAACTGACAGCAGTGGATTATATATGGACAATCCACTCTGTCAGCTATCATGTTCAGAACCCTGTTGGAGCTGGCCATGACTCGTGCCACCAGTGATGCTGCACGCTTGCGCATTATAGTGTAGAAGCAGTCTACATGCGCCGCTGCAAACATCCCTGACGCACTGCAACACCAAGGCAGCCCCATCAGTTTTCTGAACGCGTTATTATATTGGACTCGAAGGGCCCCATACGATGCTTGCGAATACTTCTCCCACAAGCTGCACGTGTAGAAGGATGCACAGAATGCTCTAAAGAGCGTCACCTTTACGTCTGAAGTACAACGTGCAAACCTGCGGGCCACCATATTCGCCCGCATGGACAGAGCCCTCCGTTCCCTTTCGATGTCAGCATCGTCCTTTCAGTCAGTGGTGATCAAATGACCGAGGTATTTGAATTGTTCCACTCGCTCGAGTGGAACGCCGTTTAGTCGTATAGGTGGCACATCCTGATGATATTTGGTCCCTGCCTCAAATACAATGCACTGACTCTTCCTTACATTATACAGTAACCCATGTTCTGTTGCGTACTTTTCACATGTGGTTAGTAATGACCTTATACCACTGACTGACGCGCTCAGCAGCACCATGTCGTCTGCGTAACTTAAATTATTCACACAGTCACCGTCTATATGACAACCAACATGCTGACTGCTAAGCGCCTCAATCAGGGCATTCATGTACAAATTAAAGAGAGCAGGGGAGGTTAGCCCCCCTGTCTCACTCCGCACTCCAGTTGGTATGGCTCCGACAACACTCCTGCCCACCGAACATTGTTGACCTGATTTCCATACCAGTGCTTGAAAATACTTATAAGCTCGATAGGCAAGCTTATAGCCTCAAGTTTCTTCCATAATATGTCGTAGGAAACCAGGTCAAAAGCCCTAGACAGATCAAGGAAACATGCAAACACAGGTGTTTTTCGCTTCGTGTAGTATCTGACGGCCTGACACAAAACATGGCGTGGCATGTTATGTGGCGTCTTGAGGCTTACTGGTCTGTGCCCATTGTACATGCGATAGATGATACATAGAGATGCAACGTCTCTTCGCAAGGCTAAAGGGTCAAGCCGATTGGGAATAATTAATAACATTTGTGGCAATTCTATTGGTTAATGTTTCTCCGCTCGTATGGACAGGCAGCTTAAGTGCGCGAGTCCAACTCGCACTTGACCGGTTTTATTATTATTAACAATGTTTTAATCAATGTATTTGTTTCAGAGAGCATACCGCCTGTGCCCCCACCACGTATCCCACTACCTAGGCCTGGATGTCCACGACTCGCCGCTCGTAAGGCGCAACGTGCCCGTTTGTACCAACATGATCGTCACTGTGGAACCAGGTTTGTAAACTGTCATCCACACGAACGGACATGCATGAAACTAGTGATGACAAATTCTATCGCAATAATCCAATCGGAAATTTAATTCAAAATGTCGGTGTTGCGAGTCGGAATCAAACTTTCATCCTGCATGGAAGGTTATTGTTTGACTGGCAGACTGTCACTGCTACTTTTGCAATTTGCAAAAATAACGAAATAAATAAGCAGCGAAAGAAAATCTGTTAGGATATCGATAAGATCGGTAGTATCGATAGCGCAAAATGTCTTAATACTATTGATCATGTCTAATCGTATCGATGGTATCGATATTATTAGACGTAAAAGGTGTCTGTGCTATCGATAGTATCGATATTGTGTTCTACAAATGCTTACTATTGGTAGTAATTGATACTTTCGATACTATAAAGTATTATGTACAAGTATTGTAGTCTTATGTTGTTGTGTGCGTCAAATCGAGCGCAAAAATTAAATATTTTTCTTTCTTTACTATCGATAGTTTGACACAGTCGATAGTAACAAATTGTTTTATAGTATTGTTCAATACGTAGGTAATGTAGAGGGAACTTTTGCATAATAGGCAACTATCGATAGTTTAAAATAACCGATACTATCAATAGTATCGATGTTTAAGTCGTCTAAGATGATAATACTATCAATAGTATCGATACAATCGATTGCGTTTCCACGTTTGACGTGCGATACTATCGATAGTATCACAAATTATCAATAGTATTACCTCATTCTGCGCTATCGATACTATCGTGTTAGTTCTATCGGTATTCGCACTATTACTGGACTATCGATAGACTCGATATTCCTATCAATAGTCGCAATCAAGCGGCATCACTACATGAAACCGCAAGGGTTCCCGGCAGTGAATAGCCCCTTATTCGTAAGCCGTTGTGCAATAACTTATGATCTCAATTAAATGCAGTAGCAGCATTCCTTTTAGCCATGCGCCGTAATCCTGTTAATATTCTCTAATAAAATTTTAGTAACACGAGACTTTTTAGTTGCTACAACAGCATCAAAAATTTGATGTTCCATACAAAAACCTTGTTTTATTGCCAAGCATTTTGTACGGCAACATTTTATACAAAACTCCCCTTAAAAAAAATATTCAAACCAAGGTTCGTTAACACCATTTAAAAGTGCATTTTTTTCCTTTACTACGCCAATGACCACCACACATGTATTTATTTATTATTTAAACTATGGCGGCTCTTTAGGCGTTGTATTGGCACCTGGGCACCAAAGAGAGGGATGCCTCGTGTTTGACTCCTGCTTTTTTTGCTATCCACCGCACATGCTACTTCGGACCTTTGGGGGTACAATGCCGGCCGTTGGATACACACTCATTTTAAAACGTATTCCATATTATTTTTACCACATGCGATGCGAAATCTAACAATTTAAATTGTGGAAAGAAAAAAGAGTGTTGTGTGTGTGTTGAGTGTGCACGGTAGCTTTGTGGCCAAAGCACTGCCGTACTGACCCAGGAGTCACAGGTTCGAATCCTGCTCGTGAGCAATTTTTTCTTTCCACAATTTAAATGGTTCTTATTCCATATTGTCCAGGTATCTACATACGACCAGACGACACTTCAGTACCAGAAGAATTCCGCGGCGTCGGCATACGAGTGGAAGACGATGTTCTAATCACAGACGGAGAGCCGGTCGTCCTGACTGACACCTGCTTCAAGGAGATAGCAGATATCGAAGCCATTGTGGGCAAACATAGCCTCTGAGAACGCTCTTTGAACTTAAAACGGTTGTTACTTAAAAATGTTAGAGCAAGGACTTAGCAAAAAAAAAACGTTAGACACTAAAACTTAAAAAAAAACTGGCAAATGCGAGTCGAACTAGCGCATTAATGCGGCGTCATAAGTGAGCGAGTTCGCGAGAACACACGCGAACTCGGTTGCGGCATGAAAACAACAAACAGTCTATACTTCTTTTTTAAGCTATTGCATAGCTTCTATCGCGGGCCTTGAGCGTGGAGACCGAATCCAGAAATTCCGTAACGAAAATAACCTAACACCCCCACTCCGACCGGCACAGCGGTGATACTTTTTAGTTTTGCCATCTATCGATGAATAGCAGAACTTTTAATGACTTTTTGAAATATCACGCTTGTCTCTTTAGTTCTGCAAATCGCCTCTAGGTGGCATTGGTTCTATCGGCGTTACTGCGCATGCGTAATCCCCCTCTTCGCCCCGCAATCTGATGACTCATGCCTGCTTAGAGTTTCGGCGTTAGGGCACCTCCTCTTTGTATTTACATAAAAAATGCTATGCAATAGCTTTACCGCGGCAGTCTCCGAGTGCCACACGTCTTTTTTTATGTTTTTCGAATGGGCTCTCATTGAATTAGTACCCAAAATAGATACCCTAACTGCTTAACCGGGCGGGTGGCGGAGAATCCCGTTAGGGACTCCATCCGCCCAAAATGTATAATCTAAAATCGCGCATAACAACAACCCCTCGCACACACATACACACATACACAAGATACCAATATTTTTTGCTGTTTTTTTGATTTTTGTTTTTGTTATTTATAACTCGTTGACCATGATTGAGTCATGGTTGGTTGATTGTTTGATTGAGTTGGAAGGGGACGACCTCGGCGAACGTATCGCGATCAAATCGCGGATGTTCTCAAAAAATTCCAGGTTAAGAGTTCTCTAAACCGACGAGCATGCATGACGAGGTTAATGGACGTAGATGAAGCGAAAGAGGTGTGTCAGGATCGTAGCAGGTGGAAATCCATATTCTCTGCCTACTCCAATGGGAAACAGGCGTGATAATATGTGCATTGACCATTAAATTAATTCTGAACCGTGTCAACTATGTCTTCTGGACTGAAAGAGACTAGACCCCACGACACAGGGAATCCTAGTGTGAGGTCTAGGGCTTCAACCAATGTTATGTATATTTTTTGGCACAATAAAGAATTTTTTCGTTTTTTTTTTATAAGGGCCTCCCCCGAGTGCGGGCTCGAACCTCGGCTTACTGGGGCATTGCGGGGGGACCCCGCCGCTATGTCCCCCTGGCAGCCGTTGCTGCATCGGGAATAGTTTTCTCGAAAGTGGCGGACCTTCGGTATATCGGGTGGGTGACGCATTTCGCGAATCGCCGTTAAGCGGCAAGCCTCGCCGGCGAGGGCGAAGACCTACCTAATCCTAACGAAACAGTCTATACCTATTTGCGGTATTTATACGCTTGTCCTATCGCGAGTGAAACGACAATTCCTGTGCAGAGCGCGCGTGTACAGGCATCGGGAAGGGGAACGGAAGTTTTCAAGTTAGCAAGTTTTCCCGCACGCAATTGAACGCTCCAAATGCTCCAATCCTTCGCGATAGAGCGAGCGTGTAATGACCGCTATTGAAGTGGCCTACGTGACCAAACGCACGCGGGCTATAGTGCAGCATCATGCGAAATTTGATATTTTCGCGCGAACTTTGACAAATGTACTTGTTTGTAAATGTTCTTTGATTCGCGCACACGTAGTACAAAGCCGCAGCATCGGATTGAATTCGCGTGTCACCGCATCGGATTGCTACGCAATCGCGTTCGCTTTGTTTCGCCTACGTAGGACGTAGCCTAAGGGTTCCGTATCAATACAACTTTGGTTTAAGACTTTTCATTACTTTTAGTCACGGACCAGTAAGCCTCAAGACGCCGCATAAACAAAGTTTTGCATTAGAACACAATCGTAAAATGTTGGCGGGGGACGAGGGGCGGACGGCGCGTTATGATTGGTCGGCTCGAAATTTTTGTGGTATGATTGGTGCTGCTTGCTGACGGAGTGACGTATGTACCGATTCGAGGCATGTTATGCAGTACTACATAAGCTTGGTGAGCGGGGGTAACCGGCTAATTAGACATACTGGTCTGTGCTTTTAGAATTTGCTATGATATAGGTCATAGTAACACATATTCAGTGAATTTTTACTCGCTACCTATTAACGTTAAAAAGATACAGCCCTGTGATAGAACGGACGGACAGTCGACGTAGGCATAGTAATAAGGTCCCGTTAGCAACATTTAAAATAAAAATAAAATAGGGTTTTATTGTCTCTCATCCATTTTCATACAATACAGAATTGAGGCAGCCCCAGTAAGTTATAAGAATACTTGTGTTAGGGTTGCCTCGCAACTTCCCTTTCTTCAACTTTGGGTACGGAACCCTTAAAAGTAGTTTTAGAGCTTCTAAATTGTGGAAAAAAAACAACCGTGTGAACTTTAGTTTCGCTTAGCATGCGTTAAACAATATTCAAAGTATCCACTTTATAAATAGGTGAAAAAACAATGTGAGTGTTGCCAGAAACTGGCTATTCCCATTTAGGACCATTAGATTAGTTGCCAGCTGCAAAAATATATTAGCTTGTTTTTAAAAGGAGATAGAGAATCGGTTTGTACTCAATTTAGATCTTTTTATAGAATAGCTTCGAAATGAAACAGTAAGAACGAATTACTAGTCTTCCCATATAAACTATTGAGAAAATGACGTAACTTAAAATGACGTTTTTAATTCATCGAACATTGTAGTTCGTCATTGAGCATAAAGAGACGTAATCACATCTGATTTCAATTCCAGTAGGAGCCAATAGGAAGGTGCCGAAGGGTGCTCCTATTGGCCTATTTCAATCAATGGAACAGTTTCGCCCGTACTTCATGCTTGATGTAATTTTAGAGTCCAATTTCGACTTAATTTGTCATATTATAGGTATTCCCTTCCAGTCTTCTTGCAGCGTTTACGCTGCGGAATCGCACACGCTCGTAATAGGACTTTCAATTGCTTCTCTGAACAAATATTACGAATTATAAACACATTATAGGAATGGTTCACTCCAAACGTATACCCCATACGCATGTGTATGCCTTAGACTAATAAATAAGACATAGAGTGATAGTTTCATTCAAAGTTGAAGTACAAAAACGATCGATGAGTGAGCAAGCGACACGTAACATGTTCGCCAACACAAATAGGCGCATAAGCAGTACTGAACGTAATCTTTTAAGGTTAACTTGAATTTGCTACACTGTGTACGATTACTGCAGTTCTAATCTTAATTATTCTAAGGCTGTAACGTAACGTAAATGAGCGTTCTCACCGCAAGCATTCGCGAGTAATATAAAAGTTCAAAATTCTGTATTGAGCATTACATTATGGTGCCTACTCACATTCGCATGTAATGAACAGTTCTAGTTTGAGCATTACACCGGTGAATACGTCTAGGATAGCATTACAGTGTGCAAACTAATATTACAACTCCGAACATTACTGCAGTGAGTACGTTGAGCCGAGCATTACAGTGTGCAAACTAAAACACAAAAAAAAAGATTAGTGTAAATCATCCCTTAAAATGTATTTGACGACGTCTGTGGTCTAGTGGTTCGAGTTTCGGACTGCTGATCACGAGGTCGTGGGTTCGATTCCCACAGCACTCAAATATTTATGTGATGAACATAAGTGTTTGTGTTGGTCTGGGTGTTTCTTATGTATTATAAGTATGTATTTACAACAACAAAAAAGTATACAAGTATTATATCCATTGTCTAGTACCCATAGTACCAGCTCTGCTTAGTTTGGGACTAGATGGCGCTGTGTAGAAATGTCCCAAAATATTTATTATATTTAATTTTAGGGTCGGTCTTTCAATAGCCAATTAACTTTTAACCGAGGATTATGTTTGATATTTTGACGGTTGTGGTGTAGAAAATCTGTCAAAACATCACATTTATTCCTGAGTTAAAAGTTATCAGACTATTGAAATACCGGCCCTTAATTAGAACGACAATATGTAATCTTAATATTATACCGCCCATTTTTCCACATAACAAATTTTCATAAACTAAGCGCAAATTACACATGTACAATAAAAGCTAAAATTTTGACGTATTTTTTTCATAGTGTACTTACGCGTATTGTGGTGTTGTTATCAACGTGTACTGTTCAATATGTTGTACAGACCAATACAAAATTGTCATTTTCCTTTGTATATAAAAATTGTAAATAAGATATTGAATTGTAAACGAATAAAAATGTGGAATCGTCTAATTGAGTTATTTATTTTTAAATTGATATCATACAATACATAAAAGAACATGCGGGTGGTCCACAGAAATATATAGAATGGAAAATGGGCAGGGCGCGCGTGCCAACACTCTGCACCATAGTGCAGGGCATTTCAAAGCCTTTCTCAGAACGCCTTATGACTTTGTTCTGTAAATACTCTAATAAAACCAGCAAAAATGCCTTATTGTGCTGTTGCTAACTGCAGAAACAAAAGCTGTAAACTACATTTGATTAAAGAGTATTATATTATCTGTGATCGAATCAGAAATGAGGAGATTCGCAGGAGAACGAAAGTAACCGACATAGCCCGAAGAATTGCCAAAGTTAAGTGGCAGTGGGCGGGGCACATTGCTCGCAGAACGGATGGCCGATGGGGCAGTAAAGTTCTGGAGTGGCGACCGCGTACTGGAAGGCGCAGCGTGGGTAGGCCCCCCACAAGGTGGACCGACGACCTGGTGAAGGTCGCGGGAATCCGCTGGATGCGGAAGGCACAGGACCGGTCGTTGTGGCGATGCTTGGGGGAGGCCTATGTCCAGCAGTGGACGTCTTTCGGCTGAAATGATGATGTGATGATGATATTATCTGTGATTAAAGTTGATTTTTAAATATTAATGACGTCATTATGTAAGGCGTAGTTTGTTCGAAAGTTGCCACGCATGATTCGCATGTAAAATTGTCATTACAGCCATTCTACTCTCTCTATTTCTGTGGGGTGGTCTATGCACAACAACGCAGTACATATTTGTTTTCTTGTTTAAAATAACAACAACAAAAATCTGGGCGATTAATCTGTGCTGGGCGCCCTCACAATGACGCGACCGCATTATGGTCGGCCATAGAATCAGCCCGCCGATGCCTCAAAGTACGGGCGTACAATCAATTTCTTGCCCTTTAGCCAATGAGTAATATAAATGTCTTTAGCTAATAATATGTTAGTTCCATAGAAAACTAAATAATAAAGTAATAAAAATGTTATCTAATGTCTTTTACAACGGGAACGCATGCTGCCGCTTTTCCGCTACCAACATAAATACGCAATCACGCCTACCATGTTTCTAGTATTCAATGCAAAATAAATTAAGTTTAAAAAAATCCGCTGCTAGATATGCTGCAAAATACAATTTTAGTGACTCTGCGTGCATAGCACTGATGACCAAGCAAACGGTTCGCGCACTGGTGTCACCCGTACGCGGCGACAAGTTTACGCGCTTTTGCCACTTCTATTACCTTTATTTCGTACCCGGCTCGCACCTCTGACTTTTCAAATTCATGTGCGTATCAGAATTTGATTATCACTTACTTCGGTTAGTATAGTATTATATTATCTGTGCTTCGGTGAAAGAAAAAATCGTGAGGTAATCTGTACACCTGAGAGTGCTCCATTCAGTTCTCGATAGCGTGTGTAGTCCGCCAACCCGCGGTAGACCAGCGTGGTGGACTCGGGCATAACCTTCTCATGCAGAGAAGAGACCCGTGTCCAGCAATGGGACAATAATGGACTGCTTATTCTATATTTGAGCGATGGAGATACGAGGTAGTGTTGCCGATCGATAGTTCACGAAAAACGAGATACTATCGACATATAACAAAACTATAGTATTGGACACCGATAGTGACTGTACTATCGATAGTATTATTGCTGGTCTGTGTATTATTGATACTAACAAACCAGGCCACTATCGATACTAAAAACTATCGATAGTATCGTTCACAGAGTACAGTAATATAAATGAACATATCGTTACTATCCACTAGTGTCCAATACTATCGATAGTATTGCTATATGTCGATAGTATTGGCACGAACCACGCTATATGTCGATAGTATTGGCACGAACCACGCTATGTGTCGATAGTATTGACACGAACCACGCTATATGTAGTATCGATAGTGTAACTGAGTTTTAAGGTCGACTATCGATAGTTTGGCAACACTAGATAGATGGAATACCCGTTGTCGAATGGTCAGATGTGGTCAGAGTCCGACCCATATTAAAACAGTATCACGTCACGGAAAGGGTCACCAACTAAATAAAACGGTGAAATAAAACTAGAGGAATGTAGAAAAAAACATTTATGTAAAGTAAACTTACATTTCCAGGGCTTTCTACTGCTAAACAACACGGCCCGAACGTGTGGCCAGACGGAATGCTAGGCACATTTACACGGGTGAATTTCGACAGACGAGACTCGTTCCGACTTCCGTCTTTCTCGGCGAGAAAATGACATAACATTTGCCTGGCGGAACTCCCCGTGTAAAAGAACCCTTAAGGAACTTTGAAGTTCTAAGACATCTCTTGATACATAAAACTTAAAAACGCAAAAAGATGTCTCAATTTCACACAATAACTGCTGAGAAAGAGCTATTTGGACATCTGAATTTGCCTCTCCATATTGATTTAACAGAAGTAGCGATGTCTAATAGGGTTTTTTTAACTCTTAACATCATACATAAACATTCGTATTTAGTAAAATATTAATATTACATATCCTGCCTTCTACACGTTTATAAAAACAACGTAATTTAACTTATTTTGTGTTGAATTAAAAAAAGGTAGATATTTGGTCCCCAAAATAATAATGAGTTCAATCTAACAGGACAAATCTATAAAATTAGTATGAAACTGTCTACAAAACTGGTAGATTCTTATAGCTATCAAGTATATACTCAATAATTTGCTACGTATATTATATAGGTACTATGCATATATATATTTTTTTATCCCCAACTGACGTTTAAATAAAAAATGGTATGTATTATGTATACCTTTTTCGCATTTTTTATTACTATATAAACATATAACAAAAAATATATAGGAATGTTTAGAAAATAGACATATTTTCAATAAAATATCTACATAAATAAGGTCTACTTTATTAAACCGAAATATTTTAAGACTTACATCAATGAATGTTAAAGAAGTCATGGTTATGCATGTCCAGTGCATGTAGGTAGGTACATGCTATCCATTAAAGAATAAACGTGCTTATACATTAGTTTATGTTTACCATAAATCTGAAAAGGGGTCGTTGTACTAATCATTATGAATAACTTTTACTATGGGACAAACCCAGAAACCGCGAATACATATCAGTGTTCCCTAAATTTTGTCGATTTAATGTGAACACAAATGTAGGGACCAGTATTTTTTATTCGCTTTTTCAGGGTTGGTCCGTTCGTCCCATAGTAAAACTTGGTCATAATGATGAGTACAATAAACCCTTTACGTTATTGGTTTATGGGAAAGAAAAACTATACTGGGTTATTTGTAAAACACCGTTATCCTCTCAGGTCTATGTTACTAACATCATAATCAACAACTTTTGTTCTATGACTTTTAAAAATTAAAAGCGCGATAGTTAAACAGCGAGGGGAGCGGGGTTAGGGCGGTGGGGGTGCTTGAACTTGAGCTATTTACGGGCGGCCCTCAGTCGGTCGGTCGCTTTGAAGCGCTTGTGTCGCGGCAGACGTAGGTAGGTACAGCAAAATACAGAGTTTAAATGTGTTAGATAGGACAACAAAATCTTTGAAGGTTTGTTTTTGGTAAATGAGTAAAAAGTCATTGAACAAAAGTTGTTGTTTATGATGTTAGTAACATAGTCCTGAGAGGTTAACGGTGTTTTACAAATAACCCTGTATATAATATATTCTAAGATTGTATGCACACGAAAGCAAATATTATTAGAATTATTTTAGTAAATATATAAAAAAGTGACAATTGCATCTTTGCAAGCTACAGATTCACCAAATATTTCGAATTAAAGATGTACGACCTTGTATTTAAAATATATCACTAGTTTAGCGCTAAGTTAACAGATTCTGTCGTCGTAACCAGCACGACCCATACCTAAAAATTATGTTAAAATCTAATATTCGAGGTACAATTCGAATCAAATGCACATTTAATCGAGATAGTTTAAATATTTCAAAGACGCGTCTTTTTTTTCATGTCGAAAAGAAATGCTAGACGTCGCTCACCTAATGCAAAACAACCAGCATTTATGCATTTATTTATGCAGCATTTATGTGATTAAAAAAAAAAAAATATGTACACAAGTACTAAAAATCTACTGCAAAGTTCGCACACATTCACTCGCATTCATTTCAAATTTCAAATTGTAATTTTCAAGAGGAAAATCAACAGCGCAGACTGTGGTTTTGTTTACATTATTTCTTTTTCATGTGAATATACTTCAGTTAAAAATTTAATTCTCGTAATAACCTCATCAGTAGATGTGGGGCCTTGCATTAGGTGAGCGATGTGGTTTTTTTAAAACATCTTTGAATAACCACAAAAATTGCCTTAGGTCTATTTTATTAATAGATTGGAATATTCTTAAATTGTGAACACGACTTTACTAATGGTCAAAAGTAATATCCTATCTATCCATGATTTGCCCTACTAGAGCGTATGTCAAATTTATATCTCTAAACTGTGGAACCAACTACCGTCAGCGATTTTCCCGAACTAATAGGGTGTTTGACAGGTATCGCCAAAAATTATGAAAATTGTACACAACGTAGATTTTAGGTTGAAGATTAACTTTTACTAAGTTTTGTTAATTTAAATATATTCTAAATATTTTATTTTTCTGTTTGAAATTTTGATTTTTTAATCTGTTGATCACGTGATACAAAACGTCTTAATCTTTGCCTCCATTTTGGGTGACGTAATAATCCTGTACGACGTAGGGCGAGCTAAATGTTGCCATGATCGTAAAAATAAAATGTACCAGTTTTTGAACGAGTAGGTATATGTCCGCGCGTAGCTCAAGGTTTCATCAGGATTCATCACGAAATAAATTTCTCATTACTTCAAATTATGTATATTTCGATTATTACATGAACTGACCAGAAGAAGAAGTTTTACAACAAGAATGACAGCCCGCGCAAAGCAGTGTCTCCATCTTTATATTACTACAATCAAATAGACCCAACGGAGTCTAGAGACACAGACACTAACAGAGTCTAACAGAGTCAAGTTCTGTCAAAAAAGTGTAAACAAATTGATGGCAACACTAGCGCGCCCATATATATTATTAATAACTATATTCATGTTAATTGTTCATTTAGGTTCATTTTTATTTTATTGAGCCAGGTTCATCATTTCAGCCGAAAGACGTCCACTACTGGACATAGGCCTCCCCCAATTAAGGGGGGGGGTATGCCATAATCGCCACGCTTGGCAGGCGGGTTGGCGATCGCAGTTGATTGGTTAAATACTCAGAGAACGCTGCTGCCCATCCTCTGGTGAATCCCTTAGTCGCCTTTTACGACACCCATGAGAAGAGATAAGGATTAGGATATTGAGCCAGGTTATGTACTTTATAACTTATATCAATTAAACTAATCAGCATTTGTAGGTAATTTGAACGTAATTTAAAAGCTTTTGTTTTGTATTTGCGTGTTTCAAACACAAACTACAAAACGTTTTAGTCATGTCTCATGACAAAAAAAAGTGTTCCGATTTTTTACCTCTTGTCAAATTCGTACCATTTTGGTAAGCGTGTCGTACTTTTATAGGAATTCACACCGGCAACACTGACCGGAACTAGAACAGTGACGTAGGTTGACGATAATGTCACGTGATTTAGCGTTTTGATGCGAAATTAAAAATGAGAATTTAAAATCTTGATTATTTAATTTTACAAGCATATTTTAGTAATTATTTGTTAGTGAATGCTTTAATTGGATGTTTCGCCATCGTTTTACGTACATTTTCAAAAATTGTCAAACACCCTATTCGACATGGGAGCCTTCGAGAAAAGAGCATACGTCTTTTTAAAAGGTCAGCAACGTGTCGGCGACTCCCCTGGAGTTGCGGATGTCCATGGGTGGCGGCGATTGCTTACCATCAGGTGACCCACATGCTCGTATGTTATAAAACAACATATTATGAACATAACAATATGTTATGCACAAAAAAGGGCAAATCGTGGATAGATAGGATATTAATTTTGACAGTTAATCTTCGGCCTAACATATTTATAAAGCAGACAATTTCTTGGATTTCTAAACGGACTGTACCATAGAAGAATAACTCATTTTAAAAACCTACTAAGACAGTAGTAATTGGTCACTCAAGATGATCTTCACATTTTTTCACATCGCCACCATTTTCACATTTTTTTCACACTTAACAGAGTATTACACAATTAAGGCACTAACCAGTAACGGCTCCTTCCTTTACTTCATAAATTATATTTAATTATCAATAACTTCTAAAAACAAAGTAAAGGAATATTTTGTAAATAAAGTACTTACTGTAAGGACAACTTTACACATTAGTATACAATAACATTCCATACAAATTTTAAATTCCATTCACGCTTCCACAATAGTTTTTTTTAAGTTTAAAACATTTCTCCATTTTTATTACAATATTTGTTGTGTATTTTACGAAATCACTGTTTTTGCATATATACAAACGTTAAAAAAAACTTTATTTTAAAATGTAAAACTGAGGTTTCCATAGCAAGAAATTACCTGACTCATCTATTTCATTTAAATGTAAAATTATTTAATAAACATAGCACCACTATGTCTCAAAGGCTTAGACAGAAGTAGACTACAGGTAATGGGAGTCTCACCCAGATTAAAATTCTCTCTCTTACTATTCCAGGCCTAGAAAGTAAACCCAAGAATTTGCACTCGCCAACTACGCTTGCGTCGACTCTACCAACAAGACAGAATCTTAAAACCAAGTTTAATAAATTCACAATCGTTGAGTCAATTTCATGATTGGCTTGCAACTTGGGGAGGAGTTGGTAATATTGCAAGAGGTCCAAGACCAGGGACCAAATTACCGTTTTCTTTTTGTAACGTTACCGATTAATAAAAACGTTATACATATTAACGTTATCAATTAACGTTAACTAGTTAATACCAGTAAAATAACCATTCTTATACCGCTATTTATATGCATATATCTTTCTAACGATGACGTGTTAGAGTTTGCAATTTGACAACGTCGCTTGTAGAGAGATAACGTTATAGGCGACGTTATTAAATAACGGGAAATATTATGGTTACAACTTCACGTTTAACGTTTAAAATTTAACGTAACAAAACGAAATATTTTGGTAAAGTAACCGTTAAAAATTGGTAACGGTAACCGACCCTGCCCAAAACCACTACCTTTTTCAACAAAATAATAATACAATTATGAACGTTTGTATATACGCAAAAACCATCACACACAGAACAATTTTCCATTTCCAGAAAGCGATCACCAAATCACTCTTCACACAGTCACAAGTCACTCGCGTTCACCAGTCGTCGTCCGGCACTCCGCCGGGGTACTCGCCGGTGAGGCAGGCGGTGCAGTGCCCCCCCACCCCATCGCTGGGCGTGGACTTCATGTTGTAGTGCACGGCCGACACTAGCCCTTCCACGCTTAAGTATTCTAGACTGTCCGAGCCTGAAAATAAGAGTTATTTTAGGTCAAAAACTTGGTGAAATAAGATATTAGTAACCTTTTCACCGCCAAACACATATAGAAGACAAACGATTTCGTGCCCTCAGCGCCACGACTTTATAACTTTGTGCAGTCTAACAAAGCAATTGGTATACAGGGTAGAGAGATATTTTACGATCTGCAAGGTTAAGCTGCACTTGCCGCGGTCAGTCTGTGGATGGTTGACCGTTTCGTTACACATCGAGACCCCTCCGTGCCTCGGAGAGCACGTTAAGCTGTCGGTCCCGGTTGTCATACGAATATCTATGGCAGTCGTTACGGGTAGTCAGAAGCCTGAAAGTCTGACAACTGGTCTAACCTCCGAATGTCAGTATTACCCAGTAACTGGGTTGCGGGGGTCTGATGGCAGTCGCTCCGTGTAAAATACTGATGTTCAGCCGCATCTGGCTAGACTGGAAGCCGACCCCAATATAATTGGGAAAAGGCTCGGAGGATGATGGTAGAGAGATATAAATGAAGTTTTCTCAGAAGATTATGGATGTTTTCGAGTGAAATATGATTTTAATAACGGACAAAGTTAAACTGTATTTATACAAAACCCTAATCAAACCATTCTATAACTTCCTGAGAAATCTTCATCTATATCTGGCGACCCTGTATACTAATTGCTTTGTTAGACTGTACTAACGTCCAGACAATATTTGTCTTCTATAGAAGACGTTGACGTTGACAAAGGCGCTGAGGGCACTAAAACCTTGGCGGTGAAATGGTTCAAGGAATACCATAGCCATTCTAAATAATTATTTATTGTACAGTTACGAAGCATAAATATATTACTATGGGCACTGCAGCAAAAATATGTGTGCCAGTGAAGAATACAATAGTACATTACCGTCCCGACCGACCTGAACTAAAGCAACTGACGGCCGAGTAATCTTGGATGGACAAGGCGAAGCCGAGCACTCCCGAAGTGATTTTAAAAGCGAGCCGAGTCCTTTTTAACTAAACGAGCCGGTTAATTACATTACAACGACTAATATGACAACAATAAAAATGTTACTTACCAACATGTTCGGCTAGTTTGAAGGCATCCATTTTGTTGGCGATGAGTTCCTCTCGCGTGGGGATGTTGATACCCATGTAGCATGGGTACTTAAGCGGCGGCGATGCTATCCTAATATGTACCTGCAGTTAAGAAGTAATGTATTGGTTAGTTTTGTAAGATTCTTGCGGTGTGCAGAATATTGCTTAAAACTGTTTGTAACCTTTTTACGATGCGTCAAACAAGCATTAAAATTTAAGAATAAAAAATCTAAACCAAAGGTAATCAACTAATTTTTTTATCACGCAACCCTTGATTTCGCTCCAATACCATAAGACGGGTGGGTATAATAAAGCCCAGTTGATGATCAACTTGAAACTCTCAAATTAACTAGTTAAGAATTAGCTATTTCCATGAAAGCCCTGAAATTGCGATAAAACATGTGAGCCATACATTTAAAACAGAACGTTAAAGAGTTAAATTGGCTTTTTTGCGATTTTAAGGTTGCTCAAAATTATGAATACAATGACCCCCTTTCCAGCCACCCTTTTATAAAAATCTAAAAAAGTCTTATCTCAGCAGCTTGATAATAGGCCAAATACCAGGCCCCTCAGAAAGTATTGCGAAAAAAAGTTTTTATATATGGGAGACTGGCCAGTTATAATGTTTTTCGAAAATATGATTATTTATAAGTAAAAATAAGTAAGTTCCAATTTCAAAATTTCCCTCCACATTTTTTGCGAGTTAATTCAAAGTATTGTGTCTCACTGAAATATGGATCTGCGCCGGGAACATTTTAGAGCTATGATTTTATACGATTTCAAGCATAAAGGTATTATACTGACGTAATAGAGACACTGTCACCTAATTATCACGTCACCGAAAGCGAAATGAATATATGTGCGAAATTGACACGTGTAGGAGTGATTTTTAGTGATGTGACATGGACGTTATTGCATTATCGATATATTTCAACCAGCCGGGCCTTACTTTTAAGGAGTGGTAGTATTTTAAAACTGCTAAGCTATTAAGTAACTATTGTTTTAAAATTACAGATATTTGAGACATAATTTTATTTGTTTTAATAGATTGAGTTACGCAATTAAGGGTTATATTATAATTACATTATTAAGGTGAATGCTTCAGGGTAGCCCGCGAAATTCAAAATTTCTTGCGTTTTTTGCTAATTGTGGCTCTGTTTTGAGTTGTATATCAATCAAAATACGATTTGCGGTAGTAATAACAATATATCTACTGAATAATACTGATAAAAATATAAACCTAGCTTTATAAGCTCTAGAAGCTCGATAATCTATAATTTGATCGTAAATTGATATAATCGAGCTTGTACAGCATATAGAGCTAGGTCAATATTTTTTATGAGTATTATTCAGTAGATATATTGTTGTTACTACCGCAAATCATATTTCTAATTATACACAACGCGAAATACAACTACAATTTGCAAAGTACGCAAGAAATTTTGAATTTCGCGGGCTACCCTGTAGCATTCACCTTAATGTCACGAAGGTAAGGAATACTTATGTAAGAAATTTAAAAAACCAATTAATCATCATTACAGCCGTAAGACGTCCACTGCTGGACACAGGCCTCCCCCAAGCATATATTGGGGGGATATGCCATATTCGCCACGCTTGGCAGGCGGGTTGGCGATCGCAGTTGGTTGGTTAAATACTCAGAGAATGCTGCTGCCCATCCTCTGGTAAATCCCTTAGTCACCTTTTACGACACCCATGAGAAGATATAGGGTGGTGCAATTCTTTACGTCCGGCACCACACGGAACATTTTACAATTAATCATATTAGTTTTAATTAGGTGTATAGAAAGGTTTTCAATCCCGGAACAAGTTCCTATACACGATTCCGGAATTGGTCAAATTATTGTTACGAGCTGGGGGTTCGTATATGGATAGAAAGCCGATTAAATGCGTAGAGAACACTTTATTACAGCACAATTACACTGAACTACTAATTAACACACAAAGTTACTAGTTAAATCGCTCCGAGTATCGCTTCGATGTTATCGCTTGTATCGCTTGTTCCCAACTGAACTCCAACTGAACTCCACTAGCGCTGAGCTGCGCCGTTTATATAGGCCGCGAGTCGTGGTACTAGAAAGTCCTCGAACGTCATCTATCCTTGTCATAAGATAACTCTTTCTCACTTGCACATTCTTGTAATAGAAAGTTCTCGAACCTTGGCGAACCTCATCTATCCTCTATCCCGCTCACTCACTTCTAGAATGGAATGTTCTCGAAGCTTGTCGAATCTTGTCTATCCTTGTCTTGTATTAGCTCTATCTTGCTCACTCTCTTCCAGAAGGTTCTTCGGCTATCCTTGTCTAAGATTTAGCTCTATCTCGCTCATTCTTCAACAATTTTACATGTGGGTGTCAAATGGCCATAAGGGGTCCTGAAAACGCCTGAAAATGGGTTTTCAGGAAATGTCGGCATCGGATTTGTTGGCTCCTGAAACGGCCAGAAAACATGTTTCAGGCGCCTGAAAACAACGGCAACTTACTCAAAATTTCGATTCTTTGGTATGTGATAGAGCCTCCTCTGATACGGACTGAAAATGCATTTCAGCCTGCTGAAAACGTCTCTAAGTCCAGGAAAATCGAGGTTGAAGTATTTCAGTCCACTCTGCTTAACCCTCCGTCGTAACACTACCCCCCTCCTAAGACATGCTCGTCCCGAGCATCATTATCTCCGTAGTACCGGGCCAGTCGATCAATGTGCACAATCTTCGGTTGATTACGTCCGTCCTTTCAAATTCGATAAGCGACGTCGTTGATCTTCGTGACGGCCCATCCCAATTAGGTTTGCACCCTCCAGGGTCATACGTCTTGATCTCTTCGTCAGTGGACGGCCACTTGGTCTTCTCGTCGACGGGCGTGTTGGACTCCTCGGCGCTACCTTCTTCCTTGAGCTTCACGCTGCCCTCGCCGTACTTCTTGTCTGAGGAAGCCTTCTTGTTCTTCTTCGCTGGTGGCCCCGCGTCTTTGGCAGCGGGTGCCTTCTTCTGTGCAGGTGGTGTGAGTGCTTTCCGCTTGACGGGCGTGGCCTTAGCGTTGACATTCTTAGCCAGCGCACCCTTGCGGCCTCTCGCCACGAGTGCCGGTGCTGCTGCCGCTGTCCGCCCACGCTTCGACTTGAGCTCCTGCTCGGACTCCTTTGTATCGCTTCCGGACTCGTTCTCGCTCTCATTCTCCGACTTTTTACTTTCTTCTTCGCTGTTTGACTCTGCTTTTCGACCGTGACTCAGGTTACTTGGCCATCCCTTCTTGCCCTTGACCTTGCGGCCGTGCGTGGCGGGCTCGCCAGCGGAGCGGCAGCGGCTCAACGACTTGCGGCGCTGTGTGGCGCCCACCACTCCCTTGCCCACCTCCGGGTCGAAGTCGCTATAGTCCTCCTCCGACCCGCTCGGGTTGAACGTGCCATCTGTATATTCTGAGTCATCTTCAGTTTCTTGACACATGTTAACTTCATCTTCACCATCATTTGCTTCATATTCGTCATCGTCCGATTCCTGGCTCTTATTGGCATCATCTTGTTCGGATATGTCTGCTTCACTAACGACAGCTTGATCAACCTTAATCTCTACCTCATCTTGTTTGTTTTTAGCAGAGAGATAGAGTTCCTCCAATATTGCTCCTCGCTCAAGTATCTTCTCCATTCTACGGAACCGCTCTTCCCGCCTTGCAGCTAGTTCTTCCTGCCTTGCGGCTAGTTCGCGTGTTTCGCGTACTTGCTCTTCCTGCCTTCTTGCCATTTGCTGCATCAAGTTGAATAAGCTGGCAATATCGTTATTTCCACCTTGAGGCTGAGGTCCCTGTTGGACAACCTCCTCCTGATTCATAGTTCTTGATGCGTCCTGAGCTGTCTGCCTCGCCGTTAACTGTCTCGTCTGCATCCGACTCGGCGTTTCATTACCAGTCGGTTCCTCCTCTCTTGGCGTAATCGGCATTTTCTATCCCACTTCTGACACCAAATGTTACGAGCTGGGGGTTCGTATATGGATAGAAAGCCGATTAAATGCGTAGAGAACACTTTATTACAGCACAATTACACTGAACTACTAATTAACACACAAAGTTACTAGTTAAATCGCTCCGAGTATCGCTTCGATGTTATCGCTTGTATCGCTTGTTCCCAACTGAACTCCAACTGAACTCCAACTGAACTCCACTAGCGCTGAGCTGCGCCGTTTATATAGGCCGCGAGTCGTGGTACTAGAAAGTCCTCGAACGTCATCTATCCTTGTCATAAGATAACTCTTTCTCACTTGCACATTCTTGTAATAGAAAGTTCTCGAACCTTGGCGAACCTCATCTATCCTCTATCCCGCTCACTCACTTCTAGAATGGAATGTTCTCGAAGCTTGTCGAATCTTGTCTATCCTTGTCTTGTATTAGCTCTATCTTGCTCACTCTCTTCCAGAAGGTTCTTCGGCTATCCTTGTCTAAGATTTAGCTCTATCTCGCTCATTCTTCAACAATTTTACATGTGGGTGTCAAATGGCCATAAGGGGTCCTGAAAACGCCTGAAAATGGGTTTTCAGGAAATGTCGGCATCGGATTTGTTGGCTCCTGAAACGGCCAGAAAACATGTTTCAGGCGCCTGAAAACAACGGCAACTTACTCAAAATTTCGATTCTTTGGTATGTGATAGAGCCTCCTCTGATACGGACTGAAAATGCATTTCAGCCTGCTGAAAACGTCTCTAAGTCCAGGAAAATCGAGGTTGAAGTATTTCAGTCCACTCTGCTTAACCCTCCGTCGTAACATTATTAAATTTTTATGAAAAATTACAATATCTATGAACTTGACAAGTTTTCTTGTCCAGTCAATTTAAGTTACACATCAGACTTATACATTATAATTTTATCGACTTAGATTTAGAAACATCAGTGTTTCGATAATTTCTAGTTATTAGTTAGTTTTTATTTCAAATAGGCAAAGAATTAAATGTCGAGAATTTAGTTGCACGATTACAAAAACAAAGATATAGGATCTTTGTTTTTAGAATCGTGCAACTAAATTCTGAGGATGAAATTGGAGGTGGAGCATGATTTTCGATTCGATACAGACGACCGAATCATGTAAAATCAAGTCCGCGTCAGCTCAACAAAGAGTTTTCTCAGCGGCAGGCTAAATTTGCAACCGGCTAAGAATCTATCTCTTAGCATTCGCATACTTGACAATCTAGCATTTTCAAAATATGGTATATTTTTACAAATTGAATGATCACATGAGACGCGTCTTCATGTCTCAGTTTGGCGAACCGACTTGCAGTACCATTCAGGTAACAGACTAGTTGGTATTGCAGTCGTTATGGGCAAAGGTAACCGCTTAACATTAGGTGGGTCTTTAGCTCGTTTCGCCATCATATAACATGAAAAATAAGTGTATAAATTTTTTTGTTATATTTTTTGTATCTATGAGATTTGTTTTAGTAAAAAGGACCTATCTGATCAAACTTAAAGCCGCGGATAGCAACCTAGTCCCTTCCATGATTAAGATGCTCTATGAAGTTTCATGGGAATTTGTATTCCATGAGAACAGCAAGACCAGTGGTTTCTAGCAATGATGACCAAAGAGCCCAGTTCGCGCGCCGTTAATACTGATGATCTCCCGATATTCGTGTGTGGTCATATTTGAAGAGCTTATTTATTGAGTGCTATCGAACAACTTTTACTACGAGGTCAACCCTGAAATCTAATAAATAACAGCTATTCCCTACATTCGTGTTCACACGAATCGACAAAATGTAGTAAACAGCAGATTTTTTTCGCGATTTCAGGGTTGCTCCAGTTATAATAATGTACTCTGTGGTTGCTCCCATAGTAAATGTTGTTCGTTATGATGAGTTTTTATTTATTTTATTTATTCAATCACAGGTACAATTTCTTTAGCTTTAATTTACTAGAAAACTCACCAAACTATCAAGTTTAACGGCGAGATGCGCTCATACATATGTATATTATCTTACCCTTACGTAAACATGCAACATAAAAACAAACTTAATTAGCAACAAATCAAACCGTAGGTATGGATCGTTGGTGATTTCACTAAACGATATAGTTATCCTTAAAATATCTACTGCAAACCCTGTAATTTTTTCGAGGCTTTCAGCTTTTATTTTATTTTATTTTATTGTATAGGATGGCGAAACGAACTAAAGGCCCACCATATGTTAAGCGGTTACCTTTGCCAATAACAACTGCAATACCATCTAGGCTGTTACCTAAATGGTACCGCAAGTCGGTTCGCCAAACAACATGAAGATGGAAAGTCTCATGTGATTGTAAATACACCGGCACCCGTACCATTCTGACCGAAACACAGCAATGCAAGCATCACTATTTGGCGGAGAATAGTAGATACGGTGCTTATTCGTTTTAACATTTGTGCCCATCCATTTTTCTTCAATAACAGCATTTACAGGAAATCTGGAAGTTATGAAGCTAGCCGGTCAATATTTTACAGCATTTTTAGCCCGGCCGCACATTGTCATAAAATAGCACCGTATTTACATTTTAATATGTCAAAAGCAGACATACGATTCGGAAAATTCTGTCAGTCTGCGGGGCTGGTACTAAAATTAACTGTATAAATGTAAAATAAGCATTATGAAAGTAGTATTGTCCTGCAGATACTTACCTGTGAAACGTCTCTTTGCCATAGACGTACAACATACTATTATAACATCGTAAAAGTACAACCATGGTATAGGTTCCGGTGCGTCAGATTTTTTCTGTGATCAATGAATGAATCACTGTGATTTCCTTCCAATGTGCGGCCGGACTAAATCAACCTTTCAATACTTTCAACCGACTTCAAAAAAAGGAGGAGGTTCTCAATTCGATTGTATTTTTTGAAAGCAGTAAGGGACACTAACTTGTGACATGTATGGTGCTAGGTAGTACAAAAAATATATAATTGAAACTATCGACATATCGATATATTTTGAGCAATCCATATGCGAAACGGTTTCATTTTCACGTACACAATATTTTTTTATCTAACACATAATTATTTAAAATAACACATTATATAGAAAATGGGGTATTTACTGCATGTTATTAATGTATTACTAAATAATTTTAAGAATAACTTCTATGAAAATAAGCATTATGAAAGTAGTATTGTCCTGCAGATACTTACCTGTGAAACGTCTCTTTCTTTGGGTTATTGATGTAAATTACACAGCAGTATAACACAGAACACTACACCATTACGATTATTGATATTAATTGGATAAAATACAGAACGATTGTGAAATAAATCATAAAATAATACGAGATTATATTTTGATGGGAAGCTATGGGAGATTACAATTTTCAAAATCGGTTCGACTGACATTTTATTATGTCTCTTTCTAGCATATAGGTTTTTTCGTAAAGATCGGTATCTCAGTCGCACACTGTAGTGGTCTATTACGTTAGTATAGAAATGTCTTTGATTTCAAGTGTCGCCTGAAACCGGATGAATCGTACGATAGACTTCAAATGGCATTCATGGATGAAGGCCCTTCCAAGGCAACCGTGTATCGTTGGTATAACGAATTCAAGCGCGGTCGACCAACTTTGGGGGATGACGAAAGAAGCGGTCGCCCTTTGACGGCTGTTACCGAAGAAAACGTGCTAGCAGTGAAAAATTTAATCCAAGACAATAGGCGAATTACATATCAGGAGATTCAACACATATTGAAGATTGGATCGGGAAGCGTTCACGAGATTCTACACAGCCATCTTCGCGTGAGGAGGATAGTATCACGCTGGGTGCCGCACAACCTCACCGATGCTCAGAAGCAGGCCCGGGTGGAATGGTGCCGTGATATGCTTAACAAATTTGAAGCAGGCTCGTCTCGGCGTGTTTACGACATCGTTACAGGTGATGAGTCCTGGATTTATCAATACGACCCAGAAACCAAGCGCCAGTCGACTGTTTGGGTGTTTCAAAATGAGCCAACGCCTACCAAAGTGAAGCGATCTTGAAGCGGGGGTAAGATTTTGATCGCTAGCTTTTTTAATTTGACTGGCCACTTGGTATCAATTCCCTTACGGAATCAAAGAAGCATTAATGCCGAATGGTATACTACCAAATGTTTGCCAGAAGTTTTCTCTGTTATAAGCAACAAGCGACCAAACACAGGGCTCCGCGGGCTACTGCTCCACCACGACAATGCACCTGCGCACACCGCACTCAAAACGAGGGACTTCCTGGACAGCACGCCAGTCAAACTCCTGGGTCACCCTCCTTACAGCCCTGATCTAGCACCGTGTGACTTCTTTTTATTCCCAAAAATAAAAAATCAGCTCAAAGGGATACAATTTTCGTCGCCGGAAGATGCGCTGGCTGCGTTCGAGCAGGCTGTAAACGAGGTGTCTGCGGCGGACTGGAAAAAGTGTTTTGAAAACTGGTTTAGGCGCATGAATCTTTGTATAGAGGCTGGTGGAAAGTACTTTGAAAAGATTTGATAAAAATATATGTACGTATAGAACAATTTTTTTTAGTTTCGCAAAACTTTCCGAGTGTCCCACGTAGTGTTGGCCTTCACAATAGAGTCGTCTATCAACACAATTCTCGGCCCACGCATGTCGTAACAATTTACAGACTACTAACAGTTAAATTAAACTATTTCACTAACCTCAGCGGCTCCTGCATCCCTCAGCAGCTTGATAATAGGCCCAATAGTGTTTCCTCTGACAATAGAATCATCTATGAGCACAATTCTCTTCCCGCGCACGTTTTCTGAGAGCGCGCCGAACTTCTTGGCGACACCGAGTTGCCGCAGCCGAGTGGAGGGCTGGATGAATGTCCGGCCCACGTAGCGGTTCTTACAGAGGACCTCCATAAATGGGATGCCCGACTGGAAAGGGAAGGTGGATTAGTGATTTTGTGTCATTGAATTTGTCCCGTGTGAAGCTCATCAATATAATAAATATATAATATATCATTGTTATTCTAAAGTAATTGCTGTTGGTCTTCCAAACAATAAATAAATAAATAATGGTGTATAATTTTTGTATAAATGATAGGATTCTCAACTGAACCCGTTTCTTTAATAGTACATTATGATACAAGTGAGCTAAGTTGACTATTATACTCGAGGCTGGATTGCAGCCCGAGCCGAAGGCGAGGGCGTAATGGAGCCAAGAGTATAATAGTCAATGCTCACGCGTGTCATACGACGTTTTTCAACACACTTGCGAGGAAAAAAACATAAATTACACATTTTAGACAAATATTGAATTTGTAAAAAAAGGTAAAAATGGCGCGCGGACCGCGCGATGACATACAGTTATGCGCGCGCAGGTGGTCGAAGGAAACCGCCATACAGCCTAATATAAAAATATTATAAATTGATTTTTTTATTTATAACACAAATTAATATTAATTTGTTGACAAAAAATAATAATTTGATGAAATGAAATGTTTATTTATCATATTTTAATTAATACAGTTGATTTATTCCCAAAAATTTTTAATTTAGTTCAGGCATAAAAACTCTTTGCTGCGATTTAAAAATAAACTGTAAAGTAAAAAGCACTAGTGCAATAATATAATGAAAAAAGGACGCGTGCGTTATAAGCCACATTATGAACCTAAAAGCGATGCAATAAGAGCCACTTTACGAGCAAGTGTGTTGAAAAATAAATTTTATTATAGTTTCTGTGCGCTTCAAAATCGAGCTCAGATTCAAAGATATTTATTTTGCCAACTAACGGCCAAAATTAATATCCAATCTATCTACGATTTACCCGACTAGAGATAGAAATTTGACATATTTTGTATGGAGCTTATGTCAAATTCCTATCTCTAGTAGGGCAAATCGTGGATAGATTGGATATTAATTTTGGCCGTTAGTGTACATATTGGTGTTATGTTATAAAATAAAAATAGTTCTTATAAATTTAGTTGTTTTTCAGGTTTTTCTCTATACCCAATTGTTTCGGATTGCTAAGAAAATTATTTTCTTTAAAAAATATTATTGATGAAATGATTGGTCTTTAACTTCTCGTAAACGAACCTCTCGTGCACGTAGAGCCACGTGAGACATAATGGAATTTTATTGTGTCTGGAACTGCGGCATAGGAGAGCATTTGGAATTTCCCGAATTCCCATATCACATTAACTGAAAACCCAGTCAGTCATAAATTGTCCATTGAGCTGACAGGTTGTTCTTTAGCAAAGAAAATTTTGCTAATAAGAACCTTCGGGACTATTTTATACAACGTGTTATTGAAATAACTGAAAACCTTTTAAAAGGTCATTGTCCTCATCATAATGAACAAGTAAAAGTTGATAAAGAAATATCAGCTGATCCCTACATTTTGTCGAATTATGTGAACACAAATGTAGGAATCAGCTGATATTTTTTCGCGATTTCAGGGTTGGTCCCACAGAAATAGATAGAATGACGAAGTGGGCAAAGCGCGCGTGCCAACACTCTGCACCATAGTGCAGGACATTTCAAAGCCTTTCTCAGTACGCCTTATGACTTGTTTCTATAAAACAAAAACCCACAAAAATGCCTTATTGTGCTGCACAGACCAGTAAGCCTCTAGACGCCGATTAGCTGGACACCCCCGGTCACAACGCATATGCTCTACCACTGCATATCATACGTCCCTCCGCCAATCGGAACGTCACTCAGTCAGCGAGCGGCACCAATCATAAGGAATCATACCACCGAACTTTTGAGCCGGCCAATCATAACGCGCCGTCCGCCCCCCTGACCCCACCAACGTTTTACGACTGCGTTCGAATGCAAAACTTTGTTTATGCGGAGTCTTGAAGCTTACTGGTCTGTGTTGTGCTGTTTCTAACTGCAGAAACAAAAGCTGTAAAGTACATTTTGATTAAAGTTAATTAAAAAAAAATAATGACGTCAATATGGCAGGCGTAGTTTGTTCGAAAGTTGCCACGTATGAATCGCAAGTAAAATTGTGATGACAACCATTCTATATTTCTGTGGTTGGTCCCATAGTAAAAGTTGTTCATAATGGTGAGTACAATGACCCCTTAAGAGGTTTTCAGTTATTTCAATAACACGTAGACAGTTAATAAATAATAATAAAATGTTTATTTGACGCTATAAATACATGCTTCAAAAATTTTTACAGTCAATATCGTAAAATATTATGTATTGCAAGAAATCTGATACTAACCCGCAAACTAGGCCTGGACCTGTATCTTGGGAGTTAGTGTTCAGCCATAGGAGCTTATGACACAAAAATACATTAATACCTACATTGTCGCCACATTGTTGACAGAGCATTTTCATTTTATATAACACTAGCTGTGCCCGCGACTCCGTCCGCGTGGATGTCGGAAAATAATATCGTGTCATAATTATGAACACAATAGTCTTCAAATATATACATATAAGCGCCTACACAGACGATTACACTATTTACAGACCATACTATATTTTGTTATTATAAGCAACCGGCTAAGGTGATGGAATTTCATGGAATTAGCCCTAAACTCCATCATTCTGAGAAGACGCTCGTGCCCAGCAGTGGGAAGTAATTAGGCTGATTATGTTAAGTTATTCTATAACACTAACCACAGTTCTTCTTATGCTGAGAAGAGGCCCGTGTCCAGCAGTGGGACAGTAATGGGTTGACTATGTTATGTTATTCTATATTTTCTAGTTTCTTAACTTTTCTCGTTCCGAGAAGAGGTCCGTGCCCAGCAGTGGGGCAGTAGGTAATGAGCTGATTATGTTATGATAATCTAATACACTAACAATATCCAGTTCCTTAACTCTTCTCATTCCAAGAAGAGGGCCTTGCCCAGCAGCGGGACAGTGATGGGCTATGTTATGTTATTCTATATTTTCTATAATACTAATAGAATCCAGTTGTATTTTTAGGAACCTGCAACTAACCAACAATCATAACCTCTACTTTGTATGCAACTTAATACAATAGAGGGGTCAAGCTGTATCGCAGGATCTAATCAACCGATTCAGATAAAACATACCCTATATTTTAAGTTAGACTAATACCAATACAAATGCTAAGTTTCATTACGATCTGTTCAGCCGTTTTCACGTGATGAGGTAACAAACAGACAGACAGACAGACATATTTTTTTTTAACGATTGATTCGTGTTCTATTGCTTATTTCTAGTCCCTAGCCGGTTTTCGAAAAAAAACTCAATGTACAGACTTTTCGACCTTTACAATTTTATTATAGTATATAGATATATAGATAGATGATGTAGCATTGAAATAGTTAATAGGTATAATTTATTTAAAATAAAAATAAGTTAACCACAAAGCAAGAGATAATAGTGTAAGCAGTGTAACCCTATCAGAGTCAAAAGCATCAAAACAGTAGGGTCGGTAACCCTGTGTGAGGTAGTTACCTGTCGGGCATACCCGTGCGCCGCGGCGGTACCCGACTCGGGCACGGAGGACACGATGTCGGCGTCCACGGCCGACTCGCGCGCCAGCATGCGCCCGCACTGCATGCGCGCCGAGTACACCATCTGACCTGCACCACCGAACAGACTTACACAAGGCTTCATACAAGTTACAGCACAAACCCTGCTTATTATCAGGGTTGGCATATATAGAACAAAGTAAATAAATAATAATTGTGGAAAGAAAAAATCGCTCACGAGCAGGATTCGAACCTGCGACTCCTGGCTCAGTACGCCAGTGCTTTAGCCACTAAGCTACCGTGAACACTGCTCGTGGTAACGAAATTCTCTTCCACTTGGTACATCTTTAGGTGACGTCAGCGATATCTTATTAAGAAACAGTGTTTCTTAACCGCCTCGACTAACTCGCAGTAGTCGCAGGTTCGAATCCTGCTCGTGAGCGATTTTTTCTTTCCACAATTTAAATCGTTAGATTTCGTTTCGCATGCGTAAATATCTTTACGACTTTGAATTAACTGCAAAGTTAGTCGAGTCGGTTAAGAAACACTGTTTCTTAATAAGATATCGCTGACGTCACCCAAAGATGTACCAAGTAGAAGAGAATTTCGTTACCACGAGCAGTGTTCACGGTAGCTCAGTGGCTAAAGCACTGGCGTACTGAGCCAGGAGTCGCAGGTTCGAATCCTGCTCGTGAGCGATTTTTTCTTTCCACAATTTAAATCGATAAAATAAATAGTTTTGGGACATTTTTACACAGCACCATCTAGTCCCAAACTAAGCAGAGCTTGTGCTATGGGTACTAGACAATGGATATAATACTTAAGTGTTTTAAATCACGTGTTTTAAACGATGTTTTAAACTGTGGTTTAAACAAATAAAAAACTTTACATATTCAACAGTGTACCTGCTAAACATTATTTGAATTATTTTGGCTGCATTTTTACCCATTCCCTGTCCAATGAGCCTATATGGTAGAGGACGATTGTTATAACTATTGTGTCCTGCTGTCTGGACAGTGAATGTGTTAATTAATTATAGTATTCTACTTACTACTACCAGTTACGACAAAGATAGATTTCCGTATACTATTCAAAGATTATTCCACGTTTTAAACTCAGGTTATTCACCTAATTTGCGAGTCCTTAGTTGAGTTTTTATAAGAGCTAAGGGAGTTTCCCCGAAAATGTACTCAGGATTTGTTTTTAAACCTGTTTAAAACGTGTTTAAAACATCTGTTTTTAATAGATGAATAAAAACATGATTTAAATCATAGGAACACATTTTTAAAACATTTTAAACTGTTTGTTTAATAAAATCTATAAAAAAACGGTTTTTTTTCCACCCCTGGTTATGATGTAATCCGGTAATTGACTACTGTTTAAAAATACCAAAAATGTTATGTTATTTAAAAGAAGGTACAGAAACGACAAAATGTGTGAAAATAATATTAAAAACCGTGAAAAAATAAAAGTGATACACGCTTTTTATGTTTTTGGAGGGGGCATTTTCTGTCCTTGTCGTGCTAAACGGACATTGTACAGAAAGATGTCAAGGTTATATGAAGGTTTTGAACAGTGACGTCATAGTTTGATAGTGCTGTCTCTGTCACTTCGACATTTTATTGAATATTTTATTGGTTTTTTCACTTGAATATTTTATTGGTTTTTTCAGTGTTGAATATTTTTCTTGAAACAATTTCGAGTTTTCTAATAAAAAAATATTTAAAAACATTAGTCACCTTCCGTAATGAGTATAATGTAACAATTATAACCTGTTCTGATGTGCTTTAACATCAGAAGCGGGATTACTTTACTTTAACAACCAGGGTTTATGCTCTAACATACATACTAATCGCGCCGATAAAGAATGGAATTGAAAATGGCGGAATTGTATATGCCTCTCGCTCACACAATACCGTACGTGTGAGAACAGAAGTTTCGCCATTTCCAATTCCATTTTTTATCTGCATGAGTAGTACCAATGTACGCTATAAAGCGTGTTTGTAACAGCTACTACGCCAAGTTGTTGAATGACTTCTCATTGTTGAACGTAATGGGTGCAAAAAAAGAGCCTCCACGAGTGACGATATTTAATTAATCGTTCGGCGCACCCTGGGTAGTCAGCCGCGCTACCAACCTGCTGACTGGCTAATCTTTTGCCCACGGCATGAGCGTATCATTATGTAGCTCATGTCGACACGACAGAAGAAGTTGAACGTAATAGAGGTAGTGTAGTTTTACATCCAGGATCAGAAAAATGGAAGAGACATGCGCTTTTCATGTTTTTGGAGGAGACATTTTCTGTCCTTGTCATGCGAAACGGACACTGTAGTCCACTTCTTCGAATCTCCGAATAAATAAGTTAAGTGTTTCGGTTCATTCTTACCTTCAAAGATACTGTCTGCCCTCGCGAAGTAGACGTACTCAAATATACAGAAGGCTTGTTGTTTGTCTGCGGGTCTCTCCACGACGTCCACGGTTCGGATCCCGTGCCGAGACATCTCTACGATCTCGCCGGGAAGCACCTCGCGCACGTAGCGAGCACCTGAGTCATAGAAGATTTTCCTCGTTTGATCTCATTATACTTGTAAATACAAAGAATGTTGTTCGGAAGCCAGAATTCGTCTAAGGTGGCCCATACAGCTACAATATAATTGTGCAATATTAATATTGCGCAATTATTATTGTATCGTCCCTAACTTCAATACTATTTCAATCTCACCCCTACACGGTCAATATAAATAAATAACATAACAACAACAACATAACATCACGCCTGTATTTCCCCGAAGGGAAAAAAACAAATAAATATATAAATATCTTTAGGACATTTTAACACAGCACCATCTAGTCCCAAACTAAGCAGAGCTTGTGGTATGGGTACTAGACAATGGATATAATACTTATATACTTTTTTTTTGTAAATACATACATAAAATACATAAGCAACACCCAGACTAACACAAACACTTATGTTCATCACACAAATATTTGTGTCCTGTGGGAATCGAACCCACGACCTCGTGATCAGCAGTCCACCCCTCATCCCACTAGACCACAGACGTCGTCATATACGTGGGACACTCAGAAAGTTTTGCGAAACTAAAAAAAATTGTTCTATACGTACATATATTTTTATCAAATCTTTTCAAAGTACTTTCCACCAGCCTCTATACAAAGATTCATGCGCCTAAACCAGTTTTCAAAACACTTTTTCCAGTCCGCCGCAGACACCTCGTTTACAGCCTGCTCGAACGCAGCCAGCGCATCTTCCGGCGACGAAAATTGTATCCCTTTGAGCTGATTTTTTATTTTTGGGAATAAAAAGAAGTCACACGGTGCTAGATCAGGGCTGTAAGGAGGGTGACCCAGGAGTTTGACTGGCGTGCTGTCCAGGAAGTCCCTCGTTTTGAGTGCGGTGTGCGCAGGTGCATTGTCGTGGTGGAGCAGTAGCCCGCGGAGCCCTGTGTTTGGTCGCTTGTTGCTTATAACAGAGAAAACTTCTGGCAAACATTTGGTAGTATACCATTCGGCATTAATGCTTCTTTGATCCCGTAAGGGAATTGATACCAAGTGGCCAGTCAAATTAAAAAAGCTAGCGATCAAAATCTTACCCCCGCTTCTAGATCGCTTCACTTTGGTAGGCGTTGGCTCATTTTGAAACACCCAAACAGTCGACTGGCGCTTGGTTTCTGGGTCGTATTGATAAATCCAGGACTCATCACCTGTAACGATGTCGTAAACACGCCGAGACGAGCCTGCTTCAAATTTGTTAAGCATATCACGGCACCATTCCACCCGGGCCTGCTTCTGAGCATCGGTGAGGTTGTGCGGCACCCAGCGTGATACTATCCTCCTCACGCGAAGATGGCTGTGTAGAATCTCGTGAACGCTTCCCGATCCAATCTTCAATATGTGTTGAATCTCCTGATATGTAATTCGCCTATTGTCTTGGATTAAATTTTTCACTGCTAGCACGTTTTCTTCGGTAACAGCCGTCAAAGGGCGACCGCTTCTTTCGTCATCCCCCAAAGTTGGTCGACCGCGCTTGAATTCGTTATACCAACGAGACACGGTTGCCTTGGAAGGGCCTTCATCCATGAATGCCATTTGAAGTCTATCGTACGATTCATCCGGTTTCAGGCGACACTTGAAATCGTATAAAATCATAGCTCTAAAATGTTCCCGGCGCAGATCCATATTTCAGTGAGACACAATACTTTGAATTAACTCGCAAAAAATGTGGAGGGAAATTTTGAAATTGGAACATACTTATTTTTACTTATAAATAATCATATTTTCGAAAAACATTATAACTGGCCAGTCTCCCATATATAAAAACTTTTTTTCGCAATACTTTCTGAGGGGCCTGGTATATATCATTGCGCAATTGCAAATATTGCACAATTATATTGAGAAGTTTAAGGCCTTAGTCTAACACGCTAGTCTAGTGCGGTTTGGCAGACTACATACACCATCGAGAACTGTATGGAGCAATCTCAGGTATACAGATTTCCTCCGTTTTTCTTCACCGTTAAAGCACGTGATAATCAAATTGTTCCATTAAGGCCTAGTCCAGCAGGGCGGACTATTTAAATATTCTGTTGTATTAAAAAAAACTTTAAAAAAGCAGTTGTTATACTAACCAATGGACAGGAACCCGCATGACTCTGATGACACGACCCACCCTTCCGCTCTGTCCTCCACGCCATTCTTTGCACAGCCGTTCAATAAAACTGAAATAAATATAACAATTTAGTATCATTGTATCGTATCGTGATATTGACTGTCGGTAGATGGAGTTAAGTCGTATATGTATGAGGTCCCATATTAATCCGAATAAGGGCGTTAATGTATGGGATGCAAAGATGCTTTGCATAAAAAAACTTGTATTTGTTTTCGTTGGCATATATATATTTATGGTATCATGGAAACGAACTCAAATTATGTGACACAAAAAGAACCTCGAAAATATGTGACCATCCAAAACGAACATATGTGATGACACGTAAGTTCCAAAACAAAGTGACCCCTCTTGGTAGCAAAAATATGTGATAGCCCAAAGCGAAAATATGTAATGATCGACGCATTAGTTCCAAAAGAATGGGACCCCTCTTAGTTACAAAAATATCCGCCAATATTATTGCTGCAGTGTCATAAATGTATAGTTTTAGTGTACTTATTATTTGTATGTCCATTAAATTTTAATTACAACGTAATTCAAATTTAACTACAAGTATCATGCATAATTTATGTAACTGGTTTGATAGCATATTACGTTCAATATCTCGAATGTTATGTGACAAAAATTTGCTTTCTTGCTTATTTACTGACCTTTCTCAAGCGATTGTAAAAAAACTATTTAACTTTGAATTTGAACCTTTAGATCCATTTAAATAAAAAAACTGCTTTATGTTATAATAATTTGCACTAAAAACCTACATTTCTGCTTCTATTAACACAAACCACTTTATAAAGATTCCAATATCATGCAAATTAGGGATGACATGAATATCTGATGATATCACCCAAAATAAATTATTATTTGAACCCAAACAATGACATAAATGGAATTAAATAAGGTCATGGACAAGGCACAGAATGTAAAATGTTATCATGAGCGTAGCTAGGATACATAACATAACTCATGAATAAGTAGTAATAGACCATGTTATAATGAAAAATGATATAAATAAATAATGAAATGTGTCATGCATTACCCGCGGCATGCTGCGCCGACGACTGTTTGTAGACATCTGAAAATGTTTAATTATTAACATTTACATACAACATGTAAAAAAACCCTGTTGTTCCTGTGAGGTACTTTATCAGAATCAATAAATAATTCATACGTAAGGACAAAACTCATATGGAAAAACTCTTAAATAAAAATAGTCAAATTAAATATTAAATCATTATTAAAAGTGATTAAATCATTATTAAAAGTGATTAAATCATTATTAAAAGTGATTACAATTAATAATGATTTAATATTTAATTTGATTATTTTTATTGAAGAGTTTTTACAAATGAGTTGTGTCCTTACGTATGAATATCGATTCTGATAACGTACGTCACAGAAACAACAGGGTTTTTGTTACATATTGTATAACGTAGTGTTACATTAACACCAAGGGACTTCGCTCATGGAATAATCCTTCGATCTACAATAGTTGTTAATCTAAGGAATAATCAGAGGATTTCCAACAGCAAGCACTCTAGCATTAAAAAAATTGTCACTGGTGTAACTGAAGGGAATGCCGCGCAAGTACAGTCGACCGCACTACAGTGGGAACACTTGAATTACGAAAAATACCTTTACGGCTTACGAAATAAAGACGCTGTCAAGAAGAAACTGTTACTGTACTGTTGTTAGGTCGATTGTGCTTTTATTTTTTGCTTTGTGTTTTTTTTAGTTGTGTATATGGACAAACAGGTTTTCCCAAATGGTAAGTTAAGATAAGCCCAATGTATTATATCACGTCGGCTATCGGCGAATGGTTAGCATCAACGTTGGATTACGTCAAATATTTCCCAGCTTCTCACTCTGACGTCGACAAAGGACCTGCCGATCATGCCACACGCATCCCATTGAATACAGACGAACATTTCGTTGTAATTCCCATCCATTGAGCATTAAGTCCTATTGAGACGTGATCACATCTGCTTTGTTTGAAATCAATTCTTCCCTCGGAGGAATTAACTAGCCTGGAGTCGTAGTAATAAGTTGAACTGCCCCCGCATTAGCGGGACTTCTCTATTCCATAAACGTCACATTGTGGTAGAAAGAGACAAATATATGTTGTCTGTACTGTCTTTAAGTGTACAAAATCAGAATGAAGCCATTTTATTTTGCTTGAGTCGTCACGCGATTTTATATGGCTTTAGTCATCAGTTTGGTGACTCGCAATCGATAGTGCAAATTGTGACGGAAAAACGGTTAAATTGGCATTTGAAGGCCATGCCCATTGTAGATAGCTATCTCTTTCTGTAACGTTGCTGCCTGTGTAAGACAAAATATAGTATCTATATGAGAAATGTTGATTTCATTACTACGACTCCAGGGTATAGTTAATTCCTCAAAGATTTCGCCAATTACGACTACATATAACGCGCTCCTATTGCCGCGAGCCAACAGGAGCGCGCCAAGTGCTCGTAGTGAGATGGTCGTAGTGGTGGATATTAATCTGTGCAAAAATATAGAACAGTTTCGGAATTGGACAGCCCGTAATTTATTAGGGTTTAATGCTCAATGTTTCCATCATAAGGAACACTTACGTGCAAGTTACATCCCACATTAGCAGCAGAGGGCAAAAAATTACAATATTATGTTTATAAACATGCAATTTAAATGATTTTTCGAGAACGTGTTTACTGAATATTATTATAATTTAATATACATCGTTAAATCGAATTAGTTGGCGAAACTTCACGTAGGAAATCATATTAGTAATAATCGTAGGAATACCAGCGTCAGGTTTAATAACCTGTCAATATGCTGAGGTGGACACCCATTTGTCATAATATTGAGTCACATGGCCCATGACTGTCAATGACACAATGACTGCTGTACTTAACTATTTTTTCCTCGCTTTGTTTCTCATGTATTACTTCTTCGTCTATAAATCTATTTCTTGTTCATGTATATCCTTTCTTTTGTATGTGTCTCAGTAATGTCTAAAAAATGATTTTTCTTTCTTTCTTTATATTTTTTCTTGTTTTATTATCATGAGATATCGATACCCATCACGTCTGTTATGTTTCGCCAACTAATTTGATTTAACCTTATATTCATGTGTAGAGTGTAACTAGAAAACCATGATGGTTCTAATCTTGAAAACACTGCTCAAATTAAGTGTTTCAACTTCAAATTAACTAATTACAATACTTGAATATCAAGTAGTGTTGGAGAACTGATATCGAGCAAACAAGTTAGATTTGACCGCTCGAAATAAATCAAGAAATAAAAACACCAGTTTATTTTTCGATTACTTAAATGAGAGTACATTTTGTGAACAATACACATCTAATATGCTGCGATGGCTTATACAACGTGTTATTGAAATAACTAAACACCTCTTAAGGGGTCATTGTACTCATCTGTATGAACCTGAAATCGCGAAAAAATATCTGCTGTTCCCCTACATTTTGTCGATTATGTGAACACAAGGGGAACAGCTGTTTTTTTCGCGATTTCAGGGTTGTTTCCATAGTAAAAGTTGTTCATACTGATGAGTACAATAACCCCTTGAAAAGTTTTCAGTTATTTCAATAACACGTTGTATATTAATTTGTAAAGGTACTTACATGATGATCCTAGAGGTAATATCTTGCCGAGACACAGCGGCCTGTTCCCGTAGGGGTCGCGAACCGCGTAGATTTTGTCTTTCAGCATTATCACCAACGAATAACTTAGTGGGGCCAGTCTGAATACAAAAAATAAATATTACATTACATTGTATGGTCACACAAAAGGTACAGTAGTACACATTTTATATGGCCCACCAATTTACGGTCAACCGCACGTCGCTGGTACCACTGACATTAGCAGCATCTTTATTTCGTAAGCAGTAAGGGCGGTTTTCGAATTTAAGTGTCATGCAGTTGACTGTACCTGCGCAGATGACATAATTTAAATACGGAAATTGATGAACCAATCAGAAAACACCATCGCTGCACCCCAAAAGTCTCAGCCGCTGCCGCTAGAGTACGGAAGCGTGTGAGCGAAATAGATAGAAACGTCATAGCAAACAATTTTAACACCTTATGGGCATTGCATAAGGTTGAATTTTTCTTTATGTTTCCGGTGTTTTCGTCCATCGTCTTTTCGTGTCTGCCAAATTTCATCCAAATCCGTTTTGCGTGATTGAATAACAAACATACAAACTTTCACATTTATAATATTAGTAGGATTAAACTACCTACCACCTCCTGGCACCTCTTCACTAAATTAGAAGTAAAAAATGGTAGGTTTAAGAATGTATGGTTACCTCATAAGATGGTTAATACGTGCTGGCCAGTCGGGTCCATTGGTTTCTCCTTCAGGGGGGTTCAGGCACAGTGCTTGTGTGATCAGCTCCGAGTCAGAATGCGTTGACAGGCCCACTCCGCGACCTAACACCTGGAGACCACGCGTACTTGTTAATATGAGGGCAAACAAATTGTTTATTAAAAATATTATTACAGGTGCCACAATTTCGTTTGGTCCAGAGATCTATTTTTAAGTGCGAATACAAAATGTTAATCTGTAACCGTGCCATATTTCTAGAGCCAATGGATAAATAATGTGCTTTGTCATCTAAAAATACTTTGAAAATTCTACGATTATTTAATACCGCCAACCCGCACTAGGCCAGCGTGGTGGACTAAGGCCTTAGCCTTCTCATACTGAGAAGAGGCCCGTGCCCAGCAGTGGGACAGTAATGGGCTGGTTATGTTATGTTTTTATTTAATACCCATATTTTCACTTTAATATTTAAACTTGTTTCTTCGAGTGTTAATGTGTAATAATGCTGGAAAACGTGACTTATCGTATTTTGTCATTAGACCCTCGGAAACCTGTAGTAAAGTTTCCATCAATTTATAAGGGTATTTTAATTAAGACGTGGCTAAAAGGACTTGGCAACCAGGCCATAAAATTACAAAAAAAAAAAACTGTTGAGGCACCGAACTCACAGGATCATGAAAATCGAAGGGAACGGGGCAAACGGCGCGGGTTTAATTTCACTGCCACCCACCCGCGCGCCCACTCATACCGCCAGTCAGCTGTGGCACCCGACCAAGCGACCAAGCATAACCGCGCTCGCGCATCTCAACTTGTTTTATGATCTACCTTTGTATGTACACGTTTTATATTCATATTCATTACAA
The DNA here is from genome assembly GCA_949699075.1 of Asteroscopus sphinx. Classification (NCBI taxonomy): domain Eukaryota; kingdom Metazoa; phylum Arthropoda; class Insecta; order Lepidoptera; family Noctuidae; genus Asteroscopus; species Asteroscopus sphinx. Next base: position 31,156,641 of record OX453003.1, read on the forward strand.
ACATTTCATACAGTCCACTATTTTATTTCTCAACCACAACGAGCTATCGTTGCGTTCATTGATCCGGCTCGAAGGACCACGATAGCTTGTTGTGGTTGAGAAATGAAATAGTGGTCTGTATAAAATGATTGTAGTGATGCGAATAATAATTAAAACATGCACAACGGTTGACCGGTAAAAACAATGTATACAAAGCTAAGCTAACTAAGGCTATGCTTGGTCGGGTGCCACAGATGATTGGCGGTATGTACGAGTGGGGGTGCAGTTGGCAGCGGAGCTGATGCTGCTTGTCCTGCTCCCCTCAGTCTTCATAAACGCTGTTGAGTATGGTGACTCAACACTCTCCTATTGGTGGATTTTTACCGCTCAGCTTCCCCGCAGAGCTCTGGTGGAAAAGCATCCTTACGAGCTTATATGATATAATAACTGATGCAGTACATTACCATCTTTCTGAGACTACTGCAGTTGACAAGTTCTCCGTTATGCGCGACCGCGAGCGCGCCGTGTGCCGTGTGTACAACAAATGGCTGACAATTCACCTCCTCAGATGCTGCTGATGTTGAGTACCTGGTGGAAATACATATTATTATTCTACTAGCCTATGCCCACAACTACGCAAACGTTTAATTAAATTTACCACAGAAAGACTTTTTTCCTCGAGAACTGTTTATCTTCCCGCATGTAAAGTAGCCTACACAATATGTAACAAAAACCCTTGTTCCTGTGAGGTACGTTATCAGAATCAATATTCATACGTAAGGACACAACTAATTTAGAAAAAATCTTCAATAAAAATAATCAAATTAAATATTATAGCACTATTAATTGTAAATTGAAAGTGATAAATCACTCAAATCTCACTCACTCAGTGATTATATCAATAAAAATAATCAAATTGAATATTAAATCATTAATAATTGTAAATTGAAAGTGATTAATCACTCAAATCTCAATCACTCGGTGATTACATCAATAAAAATAATCAAATTAAATATTAAATTATTATTAATTGTAAATTGAAAGTGATATAATCACTTTAAATTATGCTTTCATATTTAATTTGATTATTTTTATTGAAGAGTTTTTCCAAATGAGTTGTGACTTGTGTCCTTAAGTATGAATATCGATTTTGATAACGTACCTCACAGGAACAACAGGGTTTTTGCTATACAACGTGTTATTCAAATTACTAAAACTCTTAAGGGGTCATTGTACTCATCAGTATGAACAACTTTTACTATGTGACCGACACTGAAATCGCTAAATTTATAGTCTCGTGTGCCAAATTTCATCCAAATCCATTTAGCCGTTTCAGTGTGATTGAAGGACACACAAACAAACATCCATACTTTCGCATTTATAATATTAGTAGGAAGCCATTAAATTAAGTATAGCCATAGTATTCATAAGTGTCAAACTCTTTCTAGAAGTAGGCTGGGACTAACTCATTCCAGATTTACATTATGAAATAATCATTTATAATAAGGATTGTACCAGTGATATGTTGGAGTATAATAGTAACAAACCTAGTGTGTCCAATGCCGAGATTTCCTTTGAGCTTCTTCATGGCTTCGTCGTTAAATATGTTGTTGATGAGTCCCATTCCCTTGTGAGAGTTGAAGGTACGCGCGCTTTTGCCTTCTGAAGTCACTATGCCCGCTGACTCTTGCCCTCTAAGGAATTAATATCTCTTTTAGTCGTCATCATTTTGATGTCTGTGGTCTGGTTGTTCGGGTGTCGGACTGCTGATCATGAAGTCGTGGGTTCGGTTTCCACAGGACACAAATATTTGTGTGATGAACATAAGTGTTTGTGTTGGTCTGGATGTGTTTCTAGTGGGTATTTACAAAAAAATCATATAAGTATATTATATCCCTTGTCTAGTACCCATAGTACAAGCTCTGCTTAGTTTAGGACTAGATGGTGCTATGTCAAAATGTCCCAAAACATTTTTATTTTATTTTTATCATCATTTCACCCGGAAGACGTGAGTCCACTGCTGAACATAGGCCTTCCCCGAGCATCGCCACAAGGACCGATTCTGCGAATTCCCGCGACCTTCACCAGGTCCGCGGTCCACCTTGTGGGGGGCCTACCCACGCTAAGCCTTCCAGCACGCGGTCACCGCTCCAAAACTTTACGGCCCCATCGGCCATCTGTTCTGCAAGCAATGTGTCCCACCCCTGCTACTTAAGTTTGGAAAATCTTTGGGTTATGTCGGTTACTTTCGTTCTCCTGCGAAACTTCTCATTTCTGGATTTGATCACGTAGTTAACGTACTAAAGGTGAAATTTTAAGTAACATGCTGTTTGCTAAATTCCATTTCCAATTGTTTCGAGAACAGGAACTGGATTTAAATTAACTTGCAAGATTTGTACTGAACAGACAACTAATAAAGCTAAATAAAAGCTTTTAAAAACAAAACATAGTGTTACGACGGAGGGTTAAGCAGAGTGGACTGAAATACTTCAACCTCGATTTTCCTGGACTTAGAGACGTTTTCAGCAGGCTGAAATGCATTTTCAGTCCGTATCAGAGGAGGCTCTATCACATACCAAAGAATCGAAATTTTGAGTAAGTTGCCGTTGTTTTCAGGCGCCTGAAACATGTTTTCAGGCCGTTTCAGGAGCCAACAAATCCGATGCCGACATTTCCTGAAAACCCATTTTCAGGCGTTTTCAGGACCCCTTATGGCCATTTGACACCCACATGTAAAATTGTTGATGAGTGAGCGAGATAGAGCTAAATATCAGACAAGGATAGACGAGATTCGACAAGCTTCGAGAACATTCCATTCTAGAAGTGAGTGAGTGAGATAGAGGATAGATGAGGTTCGACGAGGTTCGAGAACTTTCTATTTCGAGAATGTGCAAGTGAGAAAGAGTTATCTTATGACAAGGATAGATGACGTTCGAGGACTTTCCAGTACCACGACTCGCGGCCTATATAAACGGCGCAGCTGATCGCCAGTGGAGTTCAGTTTGGATCAAGCGATACAAGCGATAACATCGAAGCGATATTCGGAGCGATTTAACTAGTAACTTTGTGTTAATAAGCGATTCAGTGTAATTGTTCAGTAATAAAGTGTTCTCTACGCATTTAATCGGCTTTCTATCTATATACGAACCCCCAGCTCGTAACATTTGGTGTCAGAAAGCGGGATAGAAAATGCCGATTACGCCAAGAGAGGAGGAACCAGCTGGTAACGAAACGCCGAGTCGGATGCAGACGAGACAGTTAACGGCGAGACAGACAGCTCAGGACGCATCAAGAACTATGAGTCAGGAGGAGGTCGTCCAACAGGGACCTCAGCCTCAAGGTGGGAATAACGACATTGCCAGCTTATTCAATTTGATGCAGCAAATGGCAAGAAAGCAGGAAGAGCAAATACACGAACTAGCCAGAAGGCAGGAAGAGCAAGCCCGCGAACAAGTGCGCGAAGCACGCGAACAAGCCGCAAGGCAGGAAGAGCATGCACGCGAGCAAGCCGCAAGGCAAGAAGAGCAGTTCCGTAGAATGGAGGAGAAGTTACTTGAGCGAGGAACAATATTAGAGGAACTCTATCTCTCTGCTAAAAACAAACTAGACGAGGTGGAGATTAAGGTAGATCAGGTGGAGATTAAGGTAGATGAGCATGAGAAAAAGGTTATAGCTCATGACCACCGGATTACGCAGTTAGAAAAGAAGGTCAACAGTGCACACCTTGGTCCAGTACCCATCGTTTCCGCTGGTAATACAGGGGTGTCTTTAGGAAGGTTTAAGGTCCCACCCTTTGACGGAACCTCCTCTTGGACCGCATATAAGCTGCAATTCCAATCGGTGGCAACAGCAAATGGATGGACCAATGACCAGGCGAAGACTGCTCTTATTTTAGGACTTCGGGACCAGGCTTTGACGGTGCTGGAAGCACTCGGTGAGAACGTCGCCTACGAGCAGCTTTTGGAGGCCCTAGAAGCACGATTTGGTGACGCCCATTTAGAACACGTCTTTCGGGCCCAGCTAAAAGAGCGTGTTCAGCGCTATAACGAAAACTTACAGCAGTGGGCGCTGGAGGTGGAAAAGCTAGTACGGAAGGCCTATAGGTCCACGCCTGTGCTCATTGATAACCTACTGGTACAGGCCTTTATCGATGGAATACGAGATTCGGAAGCTAGAGCGACTGTGCGACTCGGACATCACCAGACATTGAAGGACGCACTGGCACACGCACTGGAAGTAGAAGCTGTTCGGACGGACCCTAAAACAAGTCGGATCCGCGAAGTGGCTGAACGCAACAAAGCAAGTTGGGGACCAATTTGTTACCTGTGTGGAGAACGGGGTCACATCAGAAACAGCTGTGTGAAACGTCTCGGCAGGAAACAACTTTGCCGGAACAGAAACGTTCAACTTTTGACAGCCACCGGCCAGCACATAGCCGTCCAAGGGGAGAGGGAGTTTGATGTAAAGCTTGGTGAGATGATGATTACGCATAAGGCCATCATTGCTGATATCGTCGACGACTGCATTATTGGACTCGACTTCTTAAGAGCACACCACTGCCAGATTGACATAAAGCATGGTGTTTTAAATTGCGGATCAGAAGAAATTTTTCTGAAAGGTGGATCTGTTGGGAATGTTTACTGCGCGAAAGAGACCATTTTGCCTCCATGGTCACAAACAACGGTTCCAGTTCATTTAGCTCGAGGTAATATTGGAAACATTCATCGCTGCGTCATCGTGGAAAAAGTGGATAGCAATAGTCCTTGGATAACAGCACGAACGCTTATAAAAGGAACAGGCATGGATGTTGTACCAATCCTGAACTTTAGCGATACCGAGCAAACCATAAAAAGGAACACAGTTGTTGGAACCTGCGGCCAAGTCTCGTGGCTGCGCAAATGTCAACAACCATGCGGAGGAGAGAACCTTACGCAATCCAACATTGACGTAATGTCACTGCTGCAGGGCTGTCAACGGGATCTGTCAATGGAAGAGCTTTCCCAAGCTAAGACATTGCTGCAACAGTTCAGTGACTTGTTTTCTTCAAATGATGCTGATCTTGGAAGGACTGGACTTGTTCAACACAAAATTGACACTGGTGATAAAATTCCAATTCGTCAGCGAGCACGAAGGGTGCCAGTCGCACGTGAAAAGGAGGTTCAGAACATGATTGAGGAAATGAAGAAGAGTGACGTCATTGAACCATCATCAAGTCCGTGGTGCTCTCCTGTGGTTTTGGTCAAGAAAAAGGACGGAAGCATGCGGTTTTGTGTTGATTATCGTCAACTTAATGACATTACGAAGAAGGACAGCTACCCTTTGCCGAGGATAGATGACACTTTGGACACGCTGGCTGGGATGAAGTGGTTTTCAACACTAGACCTAAAAAGTGGCTATTGGCAAGTGGAGATAGATCCTAAGGATAAGGAAAAGACAGCCTTTTCGACAGGAGGGCTTTGTCAGGGCCTTTGGCAATTCAAAGTCATGCCTTTTGGCCTATGTAATGCCCCTGCAACTTTCGAAAGACTAATGGAAATAGTGCTCGCTGGATTAATTGGCGAAGCCTGTTTGGTGTACCTGGATGACATTATGATTGTTGGGCAGGACTTTAACAGCCATCTTCGAAACTTGAGGTGTGTTTTGGAAAAGATTCGTGCAGCAAACTTGAAACTAAGTCCCAAAAAGTGTTCTTTTTTCAAGCGAGAAGTCAAGTACCTGGGACATGTGGTTTCCACTGAAGGGGTTCGCACGGATCCAGAAAAGGTGGCGGCTGTTAAGAATTGGCCAGTACCAAAGGACAAGACAGGAGTTCGAGCGTTTTTGGGACTTTGCTCATACTACCGACGCTTTGTGAAAAATTTCTCAGATATAGCAAAACCTTTACATAAGCTCACTGAAGAAAAGAGGGCATTTGTTTGGGATGATGCCTGTGAAGCTGCATTCAGGGAACTGAAAAACCATCTGTGCAATACACCCATTCTTGGATACCCGGACATCGAAGGCGAATTTGTCGTAGACACTGATGCCAGCAACACCGGTATAGGCGGAGTGTTGTCACAACGCAGAGGAGATCAAGAAGTAGTTATAGCCTACTTCAGCAAATCTCTGTGCAAACCAGAAAGGAACTACTGCGTTACTCGAAGAGAGTTACTCGCTGTGGTCAAGACTTTGAAGCACTTCAGTAAATATTTGTTAGGGCGCCAGTTTCGACTTAGAACTGATCACGCTGCACTAAAGTGGCTACTTCAATTTAAGGATCCTGAAGGGCAAGTGGCGCGTTGGATAGAACAACTGCAGGAGTTTAATTTCACCATTGAGCATCGTAGTGGGAAATTACATGGGAATGCAGATGCTCTATCAAGGAGACCATGTCCAGACGAATGTAAACACTGTACAAGGCAAGAAGCCAAAGAAATAGCGTCAGTTAAGATGTTAAGGACGGACACAGTGAGTGCGGAATGGAGTGATGCATCCATGCAAAGAGCGCAACTAGAGGACAATGATTTACGACCTCTTGTAGAATGGATGCAAGCTGGAAGTCCCAAACCCAAATGGAGTGATGTCACCAGAATGAGCACTACAACAAAAAGCTATTGGGCTCAATGGGACAGCTTCCTTCTTCACAATGGTGTTCTATGTCGAAAATGGGAGAATGCACGAGGAAACGAAGCGCACCTACAGCTAGTCGTGCCCAAATCAAAAATTTCTGATGTCTTACGGGAGTACCATAATGGATCTTCGGGTGGTCACCTAGGCGTCAAAAGAACTCTGTTAAAGATACGAGAACGGTTCTACTGGGTTCACTGCAGAGACGATGTGGAGGATTGGTGTCGCAAATGTACCAGTTGCGCAGGTGTAAAAGGGCCACATACTCGTACCAGAGGATCGTTGAAACTGTATAATGTTGGAGCTCCATGGGAAAGGATAGCATTGGACGTGGCTGGACCATTCCCGATATCAGAAAGCGGAAATCGCTATTTCCTCGTCGTGATGGATTATTTCACCAAATGGCCAGAAGTCTTCGCTATACCTAATCAGGAAGCCACAACGGTAGCAAAAAAATTGGTCAGCGAAGTGTTCTGTCGTTTCGGGGTACCATTGGAAATTCATAGTGATCAGGGAAGAAACTTTGAGTCCCAAGTTTTCCAAGAAACTTGTAGAATAATGGGCATTCACAAAACGCGTACAACATCTTACCATCCACAATCTGATGGAATGGTGGAACGATTCAACCAGACCTTAGAGAGGCATTTGGCAAAAGTAGTGGACAAGCATCAAAAGGACTGGGACGAGTATATTCCACTGTTTCTTTTAGCTTACAGAACTGCAGTACATGAAAGTTCATCGGTAACTCCAGCCTACGCAAATTATGGGAGAGAACTCCGTTTACCGGCAGACCTTCTTACCGGATGTCCACCGAATACACCTAGTAACATAACGGAGTATGCAAATGAATTGCGAAACCGGATGAATGACATACAAGAGCACATGAGAAAATCGGAGTTCCAGGCAAGTGCAAGAATGAAAACGCGGTACGACAGAAAGCTGAACCATGAAGTATTCCAGGAAGGTTCCAAAGTTTGGTTGCACAATCCGGTACGCCGGAAGGGAAAATCTCCAAAATTACAACCTGATTGGGATGGGCCGTATATAATCATCACGAAGATCAACGATGTCACCTACCGAATCCGAAAGGACGGACGCAATCAACCGAAGATTGTACACATTGATCGACTGGCCCGGTACTACGGAGATAATGATGCTCGGGACGAGCATGTCTTAGGAGGGGGTAGTGTTACGACGGAGGGTTAAGCAGAGTGGACTGAAATACTTCAACCTCGATTTTCCTGGACTTAGAGACGTTTTCAGCAGGCTGAAATGCATTTTCAGTCCGTATCAGAGGAGGCTCTATCACATACCAAAGAATCGAAATTTTGAGTAAGTTGCCGTTGTTTTCAGGCGCCTGAAACATGTTTTCAGGCCGTTTCAGGAGCCAACAAATCCGATGCCGACATTTCCTGAAAACCCATTTTCAGGCGTTTTCAGGACCCCTTATGGCCATTTGACACCCACATGTAAAATTGTTGATGAGTGAGCGAGATAGAGCTAAATATCAGACAAGGATAGACGAAGAACCTTCTGGAAGAGAGTGAGCAGGATAGAGCTAATATAAGACAAGGATAGACGAGATTCGACAAGCTTCGAGAACATTCCATTCTAGAAGTGAGTGAGTGAGATAGAGGATAGATGAGGTTCGACGAGGTTCGAGAACTTTCTATTTCGAGAATGTGCAAGTGAGAAAGAGTTATCTTATGACAAGGATAGATGACGTTCGAGGACTTTCCAGTACCACGACTCGCGGCCTATATAAACGGCGCAGCTGATCGCCAGTGGAGTTCAGTTTGGATCAAGCGATACAAGCGATAACATCGAAGCGATATTCGGAGCGATTTAACTAGTAACTTTGTGTTAATAAGCGATTCAGTGTAATTGTTCAGTAATAAAGTGTTCTCTACGCATTTAATCGGCTTTCTATCTATATACGAACCCCCAGCTCGTAACAATAGGTACAAAAACTGCTGAATATTTTCAACCATATTTCCAACAACAATAAGGTTCATAATGCTCATATTTATCATTTTTCTAGGAGAGCAGTGTAAATATGGAATGGTACGGTATTTCCCCTAATCCACAAAACAAATAATGCAAAGGAAGCGTGGGGGCTTATAATGGCTTCTGTTTAAATAAATAAAACAATGCTCACATTGCTTACTCTACATATTTCGTTTTAACTAGTAATCACACTTATCGTTCTCAGTAATTTAGCTTTATATCCACACATGAGTAGTCCGCCAACCTGCACCCGACCAACGTGATAGACTAAGACCCATCGACCATACACCCCAACAGACGACTCATATCAGGCGACCGAGGTCTATCAACTGACTGATAGATCAAATGTAGGTCCGCCACTATTCGTCACTTGAAAACATCAGCAAAAATGAAAATTTCCATATTTTTTTTATAAAAAACTAAAAGCTTACTTGAAAAACAGAAACAATTGCGTTTTAGATTATCGTCTTTCTTATATGTCTCCTTAATCTCATTTATAATACTTTGTAAATAATAGGAGATTGTTTGGCTTTAAGAGGTTAGTATATTTATTCATTTTTTCTATACAAGTTGTTCATCTGTTCGTGCAATATTTCTAGAGCAAATGATAAATAATGTGCTTAGTCATCTAAAAATACTTTAAAAATTCTACGATTATTTAGTACCCAAAGGACATTGCCCATTCTCTTAGGAGCTTTAGGCCCCTCAAAAAATTTATTATGTCACGGCGGTGTTAGTCATATTTTGTAGACCAAGAATTATCTTTTATTATTCTGCAAATGATTTTAATGTTTTCACCCTGGTTTAAGAGAAATCTAATTTTTTCCAACTCCTTAACCGATTGATAAGTACGCTCCATGCATCGTTGGGCGATATAACTGAACGCACCCATAAGGACATCCAGAGACACCATGTATGGTGTGGTGTTGCAAGATATAACTATTTTGTTAATCGATTTTTGAAATCGATTTGGTAGTATTTTTTAAATAAATACATTGCAAGCTTTTAAGTTTTTGGGTGTATTTAATATCGATTTTATAAGTAATATTTCAGTTAATTTAAATCATCTTATTTTTCTGTACAAAAAGATTTCAAAAATATGTTTTGTAATTTCTTTTGATTTGATGTCATATGAGTGATTTTTTATAATTTTTAACGGATTTACGCATGCGAACCGAAATCTAAAGATATAAATATTGGAAAGAAAAAATAAGAAATCAATCAATCAAGATAAGTCTAGTATAATAGCATCTGAAACACAGTAAAAGTGAATTCATAGAAGTATCGCTATTTAGAATCGATTCCGATTATTTGTTGAAATAGTCTGATATCTGGCAACATTTTCATTCGGTTTGAATGGAGGATATACTTACGATTCAGTTTATTACATATTTATTATGTTTTTTAATGCTAGGGTGAAAGAAATGTTGATAAAGAACAAATAAACATGAAAAAATAAGACATAATTTTTGAATAACAAACAGTTTTGACATGGCGCCAAAAATGGGCCCATCCGTGGGCATTGTCCTTTCACTTAGATAGAATAGAAACATAGCGATTTAAGTCATCGGTGCAATTGTCAAAGGGTGGAAATACCTGCAAATTGTTTTGGTGGTTTCGCACACATCGTTTTTGTATCGCACGCGACACAGAGGGAATTTGTTTGTTTACAAATAGGTATTTAAACAAAAAAAAAGGTATTGGTATTGATTTTTATTGATTCGTGTTCAGTATCAGTGGTATAGTCACCTACTTAAATATGGCACGAATGACGAATACAGATCAACACGTTGTACAGAAAACTTCAAGAAAACGTGTTTTGGGCATAAGAGTTTTTGAAAATACGATCAAGAATAACATTTAATTTTTTACTGCCACAATCTGAATAGATAATACAGCAATTTTTTTTTAAAGAGAAGCCCATTAGGTGTGTTTGGCTGTTGTCAGCGTCTTATAAAACCGTCGTACTATTTTGATTTCGGATTTGTGAATAGCGTTTAGAGGTCAACTTCGATAACTGTCCTCACGGATTCGGAAAGGCACTATCGAACGATTGTGAATAAGCTATCTGTACCCTTCTCATTCCGAGAAGAGGGGCGTGCCTAGCAATGATAACAGTAATGAGCTGATTTTGTTAATAAAGGATGTTATCTATGGCTGTTTATCGGTCAGTGAATGCTTGATTTTATTATCCGTTACAAGCACAGAAATCTAAATACATAAATACATGGATTTTTGAGTCTTACTAGGCCTAATCAACGAAAGTTGAACAACTGTTATACAACGTTACTTTTTGTTTTCGCAATTTGAGAAACTAGTTGTTCAGAATCACGAGGAGAATCGATTGGACTAATATTTTTTATCTAAATATCAAAAATACATGAGAGCTAATTTAAGTTAAGCTATATCGGTCACTCCGGTTCTTCTCCGGATAATCTCGTTACGGATTTTATCCTTCAAAGAAACTCCAAGTATAGCTCGCTCCATAGCTCGCTGAGCGACTTTGAATTTGTGGACTAGCCCAACTGCCAGTGTCCACGTCTCGACACCGGCACCGTAAGTCATGACAGGCAGGACGCACTGGTTGAAGACCTTTGTCTTCAAACTATCGGCGTCGTATCGGCGACGAGAGGACTCGGCGAAGTTTGACAAATGCTTCCTTTTACCCCGGCTCCACACGTTGGCCCGAACGTTGGCGCCAACGCTATTCGGCAACGTTTGGATCGGGGAAATGGAGTTGGCCCGAACGTTGGGGCGAGCATTGGCAGTATGCCGTCGCGTGTCGGTTTTATAAAAAGAATTATGCGCCAACGTTGGCGATGCACCCACAAGTTGGCGGTTAGCTCAGTCTTGCCACAGTACTCATGCAGAAAGGTGCATCGAATAGCTTGTTACTATGGTCGTCTTGAAAATGTCATCCACATGGATGAACGCAATAGTTATAGAATGTCTATAAAAAAATATTTGTTTATTAACAAATAATAATGATATCATCGTGTTTGTCAAAACATTTTTCAAAGACGACGTCCATTGCTCTTAAGCACTCAATAATCTTAAAGTGCGCAGTGCAATATCTATTTCAGACGTCTTTATATTGGCACTGACGGAACTAAATTAACATTATCTCCAACGTGTGGACGCTAGACATAATTACGGACCAACGCTCGCCCCAACGTTGGGGCCAACGTGTGGAGCCCGCCTTACATTATAGTAAATATTGGTCATCGATTTTGGGTGTATAGCAGTGTACTTCTGTCTCCCCGACTGGCACCACAGTGGTGACTAAAACAATTATATCTCACCTGTGCTGCAGTGCGACTAGGCCTAGACATATGACCTGCGGTATGTCCACCTGTGTGGGCCATTCTCCGGTACTGATGGCGCCAAACACGCCGCATTCGTGGGTCAAACCTGGAACAAGTATAAAAGCGTTAAGCATTATAAAAATAAATAAATGAATATTTTTGGGACATTTTACACATCACCATCTAGTCTCATCTAGTGCTTAGTTTGAGACTAAACATCCATTTTTATCCATTGGGATATAATGCTTAGATACATTTTTTTTGTAAATACATACTTAAAATACATAAGAAACACCCAGACCGACGAAAACACTCATGTTCATCACACAAATATTTGTGTCCTGTGGGAATCGAACCCACGACCTCGTGATCAGCAGTCCGACAATCGAATCACTAGACCACAGACGTCGTCAAAGTAAAAGTCGTCGTAAAAGTTACATAAATAGTTATATTACGGGGAGAAATCGGCGCTGCTTTCGTCCCGAGTTGGCATAACGCAGTTCGGGCCAAAGAACCTACATAATTGTAAGGCTCTTGCGTTCTGTACCAATTTTTTTGCTTGGTTACATAACAACACAACACTTTCAAGGCAGATTTTTCTAACAGGAGTTAAAAGTAAGGCACCATTGACGCGATGGTCATATTTGGAACACAAATCAAGCCCACCATCAAACTTACGACCAACATTGTCTCTTCATTCATTGTAACATCCGCCAAGTTCATCCATCAAGTTGACTGTATCATCCGCTAATCTAACGCGTGTTCAATAACCTTCAGTTAATATTGACCTAATTCTGTTACGTCAATACGGTTCACCGCTATTATTATTATATCAAGATATTATCTCTGTTTTGTATTAATTGAACTATAACGGCAAAAAAATCATATTATCATATAAAAATTGATAAAACGCAATTTAAATAACCGAATTATCTTTTTCGAAAAAAAAATGGATCAATCTGGGTGGCAATTGCATGCAGGTGACCGATAACCACGGAATATAAAAAACAAGGGGAAGTGACATACGGCTACCGCAAGCGTGGCACAATTAAGCGCAGATTCGCAACAGTTTCCCGCTGCGACAGCGACACTATGACGTATCGAATGCTTACGTAAAATACTAGATTAGAATAGAATAGAATATACTTTATTGTACACCATGAAAATAGTACTAAACAGGAACAACGTATAAATTATGGGTACATGGCAGTGGCGTGCATTGCATATAGGCAATTAGGCAATACCCAGTGCCTTCCTCATTCAAACTCAACAGTGGTGTAAGTTATTATATTTTTTTCAAAGTACGATGATTCTTTATCCTTTATTAAACATATTAATGCTGAATAAATCTTCCTACATAAAAAAATCAATAACTTACACCAAAAATAAATTCAAGTGAAGTAGGCCACTGCACGCCACTGGTACATGGGCGGTCTTATCGCTGAAAGCGATATCTTCCAGACAATCTTTTGATGGACAAAAAAGACGTAAGATCTAGATAATGGGGATGAGATTTTACCTTATTGTGTAATTTTAACGTGTATTAATGATAGCAGAACGAAAAATTATTCTCATAGAAGTGTATTATATATCACCGTTGTGTAAAATTTTGATCAAAAAAACTATTTTAATTTTAACAATTTGTATTGAGACATATTTTTCAATATTATATGTATAATTGTTAGGAATTAAAATTTGAATTTTAAATAGATTGGGTCTATTTAAAATTCAAATTTTACATCTCACCAATCACACAATTTTTTTTGTGTATTGTCAATGTGTAATTTTGGCGACACTTTTTCCTGTACTAAGTAATAATAAAGGCCACAGAAGTAGAAAGAATGGAAAAGTGGGGAGGGCGCGCGTGCCAACATTCTGCACCATAGTGCAGGGCATTTCAAAGCCTTTCTCAGTACGCCTTATGACTTTTTCCTGTAAATACTGTAACAAAAACCCGCAAAAATGCCTTATTGTGCTGTTTCTAACTGCAGAAACAAAAGCTGTAAAGTACATTTGATAAAAGTTAATTTTTAAAAATTAAAGACGTCAATATGTAAGGCGTAGTTTGTTCGAAAGTTGCCACACATGAATCGCAAGTAAAATTGTGATTACAACCATTCTACTCTATCTATTTCTGTGGTAAAGGCACTTGTTTTCTTTATACCGTAACGATAACCGATGGTTGTCGAAATCTATGGAGCAAACTGCCGTTTAGCTGTGAACGTATCTTTCTCGCGAAGATTATGATAAATAAAATGTTCGCGGTTTTTATGCGATGTATGTTTCAATATAATATACGCGATTTAATCCGGATAAGAATAATTTTTATTGTATACAGGTTACACAGACCAGTAAGCCTCTAGACGCCTATTAGCCGGATACCCTGGTCACAAAGCATATGCAGTAGCACTGCATATCTTACGCCCAGCCACCAATCGGGACGTCACTCCGTCAGCGAGGGGCACTAATAATATCACCGAACATTTGAGCCAACCAATCATAACGCGCCGTCCGCCCCCCGGTCCCCGCCAATATTTTACGACTGTGTTCTCATGCAAAACTTCGTTTATGCGGCGTCTTGAGGCTTACTGGTCTGTGACAGGTTACAAACAAATTGGGTTGAGGTCCTATACCTCACACTAGGATTCCCTGTGTCGTGAGATAAATGTATAAATTAAAAGCGACTAAGGAATTATAACGAGGTAGACATCCATAACAGAGTTCGGTAACGCACTGCTGGGTATGAGCTGTATAGTTATAGACCATCATCATCCTCCTGCCCTTATCCCAATTTATTTGGGGTCGGCGCAGCATGTTCTTTTCTTCCATAAATCTCTATCAGCCGTCATCTCCGTGTTCACTTTCTTTCTATTCATATCATCTTTCACACAATCCATCCATATTTTCTTCGGTCTGCCTCTTTTTTTATAGCCATCAACATTCATACTTAAAACTTTCCTCGTAACATGCTCCTCATTCCTCCTCATCACATGTCCATGTATAATTATAGAACACAGTTAAAATTTATAGAACACAGTTAAAATTTATAAAACTGCTAAAATCTGATTTGAATAGGGGTTCAAAAAGCACAAGCTCTGTTCACAGGGAGTAAACGAAGTAGGTAGTCCTACAGTCACACAGCAAATTACATAATTTAGCTGAGCTGAGCCTGACAAATGGCTATATATCTTGCTCTTTTTTACCAACTGTTCGATACAGATTTTGCAATAGATTTTAAACTAACTTACCGATGAGCTAGAGAATCGAAACTTTAAACAGCTTAGAACTGGATGACAATGCAATATTAACTCGCTTTTTTAAAAACGTGGTTTATAAAAAAATCCCTATGATACCCCACTTCTTATACAAGTGCGGCTTGGTAACAATAGTAATACAATACAGAGTATAACCACAGTCTAAGGAACTTTAACTCTTTCCTAGTACAACACTCAGATTATTCTATAACCTGAGGTATAACATTAAAAAACTATATTGGCCCAAATCACGTGCATACAATAGCCCCCCAATAATCACCTACAATCATCGTCACAAAACGTGGTCCTTATCGGAACAGCGCTGATCGCCATATTGACCTCTGAAGCTTCGTCAACGATGATAATAAGACCTTCTGCCCGATAACACTCGGAAACGTTTAGTTCCGAACTTTATCTTAATGTTTATAATTAGGTTTGTTAATTATGGAATAATACTGCGTAATAGTTACAATGGTTACATAAGAGAGGGCGGCGTAAGACCAAATTAAGACGGGCACTGAGATTCGAAGGACCAAAAATCTTAAGACATGGACACCGATATTAGAAGGACCAATACAATTAAGACATGGGCACTGAGATTCGAAGGACCATAAAGTTGAAGACAGGGCACTGTGCACTGAGATTCGAACGACGAAATTCAAGATACAATATCATATTTTATTTGTTCAAAACATGAGTATACACATAGGGCATGCAAGATGGTAAAATTCATTGTAAATATCAGTCATGTTTTGCCTTTACGGCGAACGTTAAAATGTTTCACTACCAATTCAGGTCATTCAGGCACTTTTGTTACGTTTACATCATCATCATCATTTCAGCCGAAAGACGTCCACTCCTGGACATAGGCCTCCCCCAAGCATTGCTACAACGACCGGTCCTGCACTTTCCGCATCCAGCGGATTCCCGCGACCTTCACCAGGTCGTCGGTCTACCTTGTGGGGGGCCTACCCACGCTGCGCCTTCCGAACTTTACTGCCCCATCGGCCATCCGTTCTGCGAGCAATGTGCCCCGCCTACTGCCACTTAAGTTTGACAATTCTTCGGGCTTTGTCGGTTACTTTTACATACATACAGTAATATTGTTCCCAAAAGGCTGGAATTCATAATTTACCATTAGGAGAAATATTCATCCATATGCATCGGAATTTTGTTTAGAATATATAATCACAACAAAAATGTCGCAATATTAAAAATAAACAAAGCATAATGGCGCACCTCATTATAATCCAATTATAATTTAGATACGATGTATGAAATCAACAATAGTAAAAGGAGAAACGCGGTTTGATACACTGGATAAAACGTTGCATGTGCAAGGTATTTTGGAATCATGTTGTCCCGTTACAATATGGCGAGTAGTTTCGCGTACCAGAAGACCAATACAACCCTTACGGAACTCACTCATG
Source organism: Asteroscopus sphinx (assembly GCA_949699075.1). Classification (NCBI taxonomy): domain Eukaryota; kingdom Metazoa; phylum Arthropoda; class Insecta; order Lepidoptera; family Noctuidae; genus Asteroscopus; species Asteroscopus sphinx. The sequence continues at coordinate 31,173,222 of OX453003.1, forward strand.
AAAGACTTATTCGAAAATTTCGAAAGCTGTTATAAAAAACCGGCCAAGAGCATGTCGGGCCATGCTCAGTATTATAGGGTTCCTTAAGTAGGTGTAATTACAAACGAATCAAATCGAATATTAATCATGGCTATTTTAGTTTTTGCAATAATCGGCAGCATTCACGACTCAGAGCGTGTTGTTAGTAGCGCCATCTAGCGATAAATTCAAGAAGCCAAATTTAAAAAGTGTTTCATGCAAAGTTTCTTTTTGTGATTTTTTCAAATAGAAAGTAGCTAAAAGAGCATTATTTGCTATGACCATTTTTCTCTAAGGTCAATGACCTTTGAACTAGGACGTTTTAAGTATTTTTCAGTTTTCTCTCTATAACTCAAAAAAATATAATCACATTATACTCGAAATAATTTTAAAAGAGAGTTTTCACAAAGGTCTATCAATGTGGAAGATTATAAGTTTCTACGTTGGATAGTTTAGAAATGGAAGGGGGGGGGACACATTGCAAGCCACTTTGGCGGGCTATATTTCGCAGATGGTACACCTGATAAAAAAGTGGTGTATGAAACATTACTTTCATTTTAGTAGACCTATTCAATGATACCCCACACGAGGGGGTGCAGCGAAAAAAAATTTTGCATCCCCATTTCACATGTATGGACGCCACCCCTAAAATACGTAAAAATTATATTTTTTTTCTTTTAAAATTGAGATCTATATGTAGACTATTTTTTAACAAAATTTCATTTACTTATGTTTATAATTGTAGAAGTTATTAAGCTGTAAAGGATTAGGACAGACGGACAGACGGACAGACGGACGGACATGACGAAACTATAAGGGTTCCTTGTAGGACTACGGAACCCTAAAAATACAGGGTCATATCTATTATGTTACATTAAAACGGTCATTGTCCTATTTTCAATGGTAATACATAGCCTATAGTTCATCCCACGCGCTCAAGAATGAATTTATTATACTGCTTATAAGAATAAGAAATGCACTGCTCGTTCTTTTGTAACTTTTTTGAAACCATTCTAGCAAAGCCCTTTCTTAGGAGTTAGAATCATCAACTCAGCTATTTACACTCCTAATGCCTTTAAAGCTGGAGTGAATCGGCACCTAATAGGTTTGCACGCTCCATCGTCGACCACATCTTGACAAAGCTGTCTAGATTGCGGTCAAGAGCAGATCTATAAGTTCTTAGGTTTTCCCAGGTTCCCAGGTGTTTGGAACCCAGTCCTAAAAATAATCAAGTCCCAAACAGCACGCAACACTGTAAAAGATAATGATATTGTGAGTGATTACTGCGTGCATCGAAACGATTTTAATTAATAATATTGTACGGTAGATTAAAATATTTTTTTAGAAATATCTGTTAAGACGATTGTCATCTTAGTCTACCTGCGACCACGAAATGCTGCAAAGCTTTCGAAAAGTCAGGAAAACCAATTTAAATAATATACGCGATTTAATCCGGTTAAACTTTGTTTTATTATAAGCAGATCTATATTACATAAAAAAAGCTTATCGCAGTCAACTGCTGGACATAGCTGCGCCACAATACTCGGTCCTTCGCCTTCCGCATCCAGTTAAACCCAGCTACCTTTATCAGATCATCGGTCTACCTGTCTGGGGGGCGCCCTACGCTGCGTTGGCCGATTCGCGGTTCCCACTCTAGGACTCGTCTGCTCCAAGGGCCATCGGTCCTTCGAAAGACATGGCCCGCCCACTACCACTTCAGCAACTTCCTACAAGCTACGTCGGCCAAAGAAACTCCAAGCTCTCGCTCCATAACTCACTGATCACCATTGAATTAATGGACTAGCCCAAAGGAGTTAGGATATTAGCATGATTATCTTTGTTATTTATAGTATAAAGATTGATTGACATATAATAATTCAAGTATCTGGGTCACTGGGTTTCCGAAGACCTAAAGGACAGCCTGGACATTGAGCGTGAGCGCAGGGCGTTGGCTTTCCGCTGCAATATGTTAGCTCGCAGATTTGCAACATGCACGACCGAAGTAAAGGCTACGCTGTTTACAGCATACTGTCGGTCGTTCTATACATGCAGTCTGTGGGTTAACTACACGCAGAGGACATACAACACCCTGCGCATACAATATAATAATGCATTTAGGGTGTTGATGGGGCTGCCGCGCTACTGCAGTGCTTCCGGCATGCTCGCAGAGGCGGGAATAGATGGTTTCCACGCTATCATGCGCAAGCGATGCGCTTCCATCATGCTCAGGGTACGCGCCAGCCCCAACAGCATCCTGAAAACTATAGCAGACAGGTGGGACAGCCCCACACTGGGACATTGGATACGCCTACATGCCCCTGTGGCGTAATTCTTAAATATTTTAGTCACTGGTAGATGTAAGTACTAACATTAGTTTCTAAGTTGTTTGTATACTAACCAAATGGACTTACAGTCTGAAATAAAAGTTTTTTTTTTTTAATAAATAAATGAGAGTTTCAAACGCTTAACGTTTTTCCCAGTGTAGTCGGAATTAGAAGAGAAATTCCCAATAATATCGCTCGATCATAAGCATCAGTCCACTGCTGAAAGTATTAAGTCCTTATGACAGCATAAGAACTACCTTCAGCAGTACTGAATACGTGGCCTAAAGCAGATGATAAACTGAAATTAACTCAATTGCTGAAACTCCGATAATTTTAACACAAACTATTGGTTCAACCGTTTTCAGCATGGTCATTTGGTTTGAAATATAGCGATATAAGATAATATAAGAGCCTATAGGTCACGCGATAACGTCACAGATGACATTGACCTTCGTCACGGAATTGTTTTAAATGGTCCGGAGGCACCTAACTGACCGTTGTCAACTAATTGTATGGAGTGACTTCATTATTACGTTTCGATGTCCAATTGCTAGATATGGCGTAATAAAATGTGGGGAGACTCGTCTAGCAAGCTCGGGGAGAATTGTTATCACAAAAGTAAACTCTTCACAGGTCGAGTCTTCTCGTCGCCTATACCGCAAAAGTTTGAAGACGAAGGTCTTTAACCAGTGTGTCCTCCCTGTCATGACTTACATGACATACTGAGACGGAAACACTGATAGTTGGGCTAGTTTACAAATTCAGAGTCGCTCAGCAAGCTATGGAGCGAGCTATGCTTGGAGTTTCTTTGAACGATAAGACCCGTAACGAGATTATCCGGAGAAGAACCGGAGTGAACGACTTAGCTTGTAGGAAGAAGCCTGGAGATTGTTCAGCAAGCTGAAGTAACAGTAGGCTAGCTATGGCCGTTGGAGCAGACAAGTTCTTGAGTTAAGACCGTGAATCATCGGCAAACGCAGCGTAGGGCGCTCCCCAACCAAGTAAACCGACTATCTGATGAAAGTAGCTGGGGGGAGGGGGATAGATTCGGAAGGTGGAGGACCGCGGAGTGTCGTGGCGCAACTTGGGTGAGGCCTATGTTCAGCATTGGACTGTGATAAGCCGAGTTGATTGAGGTGAATACTGGTGCCATATAAACTGACCCAGTTCTTCAATTACCTCTTGATACTCAAATAGGGGAAGCCGAAGAAGTCAAGACAAAGTTAGATCAATTTTGGTTGTGCATTCCTTGTCACATTTACAACAACACATACAAGCAGACCGTCTAACAGCAGCAATGAATTAAAGCATCACAGAATGCAGCTCGCAAGACAGGTCTATTTGCGCCAGCCTTTATTCTGGGCTGAGAGTCATTTAATATTCGCAATAGATCTCAAACCTTACCTATGCACAGACTGACACATTTCAGTGTATATATATTTCAAACAAATACTATCGGTTTCATACCACGTCCAAAAACATCATAAAAGAAAACATTAAATTGTGTCGGGCATGAATGGTGCTTACTTATGGCCGTTAGGTATAAATTAACATTACCACCTGAATAAATCAGGTACAAAATAATATTAGTAAAAGATGAAGATAACTTTCCTTAACCAGAGCGAAAATACAAGCATTATAATTCTGTTCTTGTGTACTCTCACGCGTTTTATGAATAAAAGCAAGACTAAACCAAGAGCGCTGAAGACGAGGGCGGCGGGACCAGAAGAAGAAAGTAGGTTTCTTTACTTTTATATGTGTCGCTGCTCCGGTCGTGGCAAAATGCCGTCCCATCGGTTTATGAGAGTGACGGAATAGAGAGTGCACCTTTGTTTGAGCACACACTTATGCACCATGATATGTCCCGCGCGTATGTCTGGCCTCCGTTGTGATTGGCCTATATGTATTACATTGGATTTATTATGTGTAGTGGGAATTAGTACTAAGCCTGGGCTGCCTGTAACGAGTTATTAATTTGTTTGCTCCTCTGAACTGGTCCTATAGAACCATGTAACCAGCAAGCTAGGCAAGCCGTTTTGTGGTAACAGTTTGATGTCTTATTTTTCATCTATCGTGTTAACATGAGCTACATAATGATAATAGGTCATGCCGTGGAAAAAAGATTAGCTAGTCAGCGGGTTGGTAGCGGGGCTGACTGCCTTGGGTGCGCCGGACGATCAATTAAACATCGTCACTCGTGGCGGCTCATGTGCTCATGGTGGCTCTTTTAATGCACTCGCTAGAAGAAGCTTGACGTAAATAACTATCGATGAGGGGCTCGTAGCGAAGCAACGACTGCGCGGATTGTACGATCTGCAAGGTTAAGCTGCACTTGCCGCGGTCAGTCTGTGGATGGGTGACCGTTTCGTTACACATCGAGACCCCTCCGTGCCTCGGAGAGCACGCTAAGCTGTCGGTCCCGGTTGTCATACGAATATCTATGGCAGTCGTTACGGGTAGTCAGAAGCCTGAAAGTCTGACCACTGGTCTAACCTCCGAATATCGGTATTACCCAGTAACTGGGTTGCGGGGGTCTGATGGCAGTCGCTCCATGTAAAATACTGATGTTCAGTCGCATCTGGCTAGACTGGAAGCCGACCCCAATATAATTGGGAAAAGGCTCGGAGGATGATGATGATATGTATTTTCGAATCCCTTGCACTACAAGTAATGTATTAGTCCTATTCTTCACAATGATCAACGGATAACTTCACAGTCATCAACAGCCAACAGCCCACGGCTATAAATAAAGCCACTCTAACATAAGCATCTACCTTACATCCCAATAGACGCCTCATAACAGCCGACCGATGTCTGTCAATAAATCTGACCAATAGATCTGATGTAGGTCACTACTATTCGCCACTTTAAAACTTCAAGTTAGTTTCGACCACTTATGTGAGCCGTCAATACTTCCGCGTTAGTGATCAGCCAATAGCCGCCTTGGTAGAACCAGTCGGATTGCAGTACCCCGCTTCCTTTTACTTCAGTTAGTTAACATAATTTATTATACGAATTATATGCAAAAATAGGCGTCTATTGGGCTGGATAGTCTATGAAAATAGACTATCCAGCCACCAGAATATAGTCACTAAGTTTGGGAATCATCACTCATCACTTCAGCCGAAAGACGTCCGCTGCTGGACAAAAGCGGGGGATATGCCATAATCGCCACGCTTGGCAGGCGGGTTGGCGATCGCAGTTGGTTGGTTAAATACTCAGAGAAAGCTGCTGCCCATCCTGTGGTGAATCCCTTAGTCGCCTTTTACGACACCCATGAGAAGAAATAGGGTGGTGCAATTCTTTACGTCCGGCACCACACGGAGCACACGGGCACACGGAGTTTAGGAATATGTGGTTGAAGCAATACTAACCTGTCTGCACAGCTCCTCTTCCGAATCTCTTACTGTTGATTTTAACTTCGCCCGGAATCTTCCTAGTATCACAACCCGGTGTTTCCTCCATTCCTAACCGCTCCAAAGCTGCCTGTGTGTTGCTCAGATCCTCACATCCATTTTGGCGACATAGAGTTGGTCCTTCGGGACCGTTCATGTTATTTCTGGAAAGACAAATGAACATAACTTTTGAATTTGCAATCATTGATATATTAAGTTGAATAAAGCTCATATAGTTTTGATGGATCTTCATATTTTGTACATAGGTTTTGTCTTATTTCCAAAGTAACTATATTCTATTCTAATAAATCTAGATATACCCATTACCTAAGTCTGCTCTTAGCCGCTTTTTGGATCCGAATGTATCTATTTCTTATTTAGAGTAAAGTTGTGATTGTATCAACTCTAATTGAATGTCCGATTGTCGCCAAACAATTGGTCCTTTTCGTAAAGAAGGACCAATTATAGTTTATATTCAGAATAACCTAAACCTACTACTACACTTGGTTAAATTTCATTAGACAACAAGGGCACACATGCATATGGCTCTTTTTCAAAAAAGCTGGTGTTTGAATTCAAGTGCATTGTTTAAATCAACAAGTAGGTATATTAATATACCTATATGTAAGTTAAAACCATAGTGCAAACATAGATCAGCTGATTCTAATTGAAAAAAAGTAAACCACTACCATGTTTAAAGCTTTTTCCCATTAAAAAAACTAAACTTTTTGTACCCAATAAAAAAAACTTTTTTAATAATTATTTTGTTTTAGTTTATTTAGACTTACATAATATGCAACTTTCACGAAGCGATATTAAAATGAAATTAAAACGAAAGTTTTATTTTATCAAAACAAACACAGAGGTCACTAATTGTTCTGACCGCACAAAATCACACAGCGACGTTGAGAGTCAAACTAACGACACTCCCTTAAGACTTTAGATTATAAACGACTCAAACATATATACAAACAAGTTTTTATGCCAATAACATTACAATTGCTTGATAATAAAACAAAAACATGTGCTAATTTAACATTTGACTAATCGACGACAGATAGTTGTGGTTCACGACACAGTTTCAAAGGCGTTTTTATAAAAAAATAAAAATAAACCGTGACGTCCAGGGAATGTTTAAATAATAATTATATTGGACGTCATACAGTATTGGGATAGCGATAATTTGACCGAGATAATGTTACTAAGCGCGATAGTCAACTTCGTGAATTGTTTGAGCAGTCCCCTCGTTTATAGGTCAAAGTAGGGCTCGGGAGAGTGGGGAGGGACAAGTCGAAAAACAATAGAAATTATGAATTAAACAAAGACATTTCTATACTTACGTCAGTATAATACCTTTATGGAATTAAAATACTTTGCGTGCGACACGCTCCACAAATTGTCAAATGATAGGCACTAATTCAACCTGCAAATTTCAAAGAAATCATTAAACCAACCTTGACAGGTTTACTAGATGCAAACTTTACTGTTTGCGGTTGGTTTAGAACTTAAGATTAACAATTCATTCATTAAAAACGAACTATATTACTATTATCTCTTCACTGATGGAAAAAAGGACTATAATAGCGCCTACGGCCAACAGCCTAACCAAAACCTACGTCCGATGCTAAGAATTTTCTTCACCATCGTTACATACGGAGACAAGAGGTTTCTACTTCTAGAATACGGAGTGATGGTCATTTTAAACTGGACATAGAGGGCTATGTTACTATGTTAGAGGGCACGTCGCAATAGCGGCGGTAAGGCCCGTCATGGAGGAGTGGCTGGAGAGGAGCCATGGAGCCCTCACCTACCGACTGACGCAGATACTCTCGGGGCACGGTTGCTTCGGGAAGTATCTGTGTCGCATAGGCCGGGAGCCGACACCCGAGTGTCATCACTGCGGGAGCTGCCCAGAGGACACGGCGCGGCACACACTAGAGGAGTGCCCAGCATGGGCCACGCAGCGCCATGACCACATCACTGCAGTAGGCGGCAGCAATCTCTCGCTTCCAGCCGTGGTTCTGTCTATGGTCGGGAGCGAGAGCGCTTGGGAAGGCGTAGTCTCCTTCTGCGAGGAGGTGATGCTCGCTAAGGAGGCGGCAGAGAGGGTTAGGGTTCGAGAGGCGTTGACCTCTCTCCCCATCCGCAGGAGACGACAAGTTTCCCACTCCCCCGGCCAAGGGTCATTAGAGGAACACCGTGGTGGTTTTTAGTCGGTAAGAGTCCGACACTGGCTCCGCCTTCCCCGGGCGGAGTACGTCCATGAGGATTTCCCCACGCAAAAAAAAAAGGAGGGCTATGTTATGTGCAACTGCCTATCAAGTCGGTGATACCTGTGACCGCAAGCATGGGCGATACGTTTACAAAAAAATATATTATTAGGAATTATTTATGGATACAACTTTTTCTACTTTTCCTAAGAAGTCTTTATTTCTATTACTTCAAGCGTGATTTGTTGTTTAGCAGTGTACTGCTTTATGTTTTTGTTTCTTAGCATCCAAACTCCTAAAATTTTCGAGTACTTCACGAGGTATTCGAAATCCTGGCTCATTCATGCACGTAAGCTTGAAATCACTTAAAAGATTCGATCTTGCTAGGGCAAGAATCGGAATCTAGAATCGGGTTAATCTGAGATGTGAGAAAAGCTGTGTTGAGAAATAGAAATGTATCGGCGCTGAGAATAGAATAGAACAGAGCTTGTATTTGCAGGAACAGTTGTTTTACAAGGTCGTATAATATTAAAGGGCTATATATATAAGATTATTATTGGGTATTGATTGTCATACAAAACAATCGATGGGCTACCTACCAAGTTGTCGTTATCAACTTGTTATTCGAAGGCAAACAAGCTAAGGGCACAAGGCACTAATTAAATCTCTGCTTTACCCGAAAGGATTTATAAGGAAGGTTATATATAGGACAAAGATTTTAATAAACAAACAAGTTTTTACAAATGTAGCCATTCAAATCATGATCTTTTCACTGTGCCCACAGATTTCAAATAAAATTTGTTGGGGCAAAAAACCATTTCACGATAAACAAAAACAGAAAACTGGCCACTTGCGTATTTCTTGTTATCAGAAGAATAAAATGATGAAACATCCAAGAAAGAAGTACAAAACAATAACATTACATTGCCCGCTATTCCACACATAAACTAGCAATATGCTAGTGATGTGTCGTCATTACAAATGACGCTTGACTCGTAGGGGGTCAGTTATCTTGTGACTTGTACATTTCCACGAGGGGGAGCAATAAACAAGCGAACGATAAGATTATTGGAAATTAATACAACATTAATAATAATGATTGTGATGATGACAGTGCCTCACTATATTTAGTGGAGTCTGGCGCAATAAAAACATCTTGATGTGCAGTATTTTCGTCACTTGGAGCACGATCACGTTGAACTTTGTGCATTATTGATCAGCAGGTCTTGTTTGTAAACTTAGGAGTTGAAAATAGAAACACTTATTAATATAAATGATATAGCAATCACATAACTAAAGGACCATAAGCATTTTGGGCTAATAAAGTGAAACCCCCTCAACATCTTTGATACCGATGTCAGATAACAGATATTAGTGTGTATTCCATTTCATAGTATGGCGGCTCATTTAAAATTGAGCGCAAAAATGGTGTTATGGCCCAATTATTGATGCGGTCATTTAACTTTTGCATTAAATTTTAACTTAAATACAACAAAACTCTAGTTTTGCACTTGAATTCTACTTCGCTCCCATAATATGCAATCAAGTACCAAAAAATCCTTTCATTTGAAGTACATTTCATATTTGTTGGTAGGTTAGGTTTGTATTAGACCGACCTCGATACAAGGTGTTCCCTTTTGACGGCTTCCGATATGTGCAGGATAGAAGCGGCTACTTTATCCAAAGATCACTGAGACCTATGGGATCAATCAGAGAGTATTTCACCCCAATCAATAACAAAAGAGTCATCATCAAATTCTGTTTAGAAATGCCGGAGATACGGATGTCATATAGCCAATGTTTTAAAATCAGTTTAGCACCCTCAACTTTTGATTAAGTAGCTCAGTTTTTTTTTATAAATCATTAACAGGGTAGACTTAATTGGGGTGCTGGCCAGAAAACCTCCACGTGTGCCTGACGGCTGTCATTCATTCTGGATACGCCTGGAGGGAACGGCAATTGTTAGGCCGGTGCATCCTGGGCACGGGCAATAAATATCCTTTCCAAGGTCATTATTATCCTTCGGGGGATCTTATCGCCTGTGGCGAATATTCTGGCGTGGGAGGGGCTCGATCTGGGCCAATGGGCGTGACTCCTCGTGTCCTTCTGAAGTTAGCAGAGGGCACAGTGGAGGATAAGGGGTGAGAAAGAAAACCTCTTTAAAAAATTACGGGAGGTGAGGCCCTGAGGGCGGCGGACTCGGGGTAGTCTTCTGCCTGGCGTAGCTGGCGCGGCTGGTGTTGCTGGCGTGGCTGGCGAGGCTTGCGAGGTTGGCGTGGCTGGCGTAGCCCCCGCCCCCGGCCAAAGGTAGTTGAAGGAACACCGTGGTGTTTTTAGTCGGTAAGAGTCCGACACTGGCTCCGCCGTCCCCGGGCGGAGTGCGTCCATGAGGATTTCCCCACGGGAAAAAAGGGTAGGTTTAATTACAGTAAGTGTTAAAGCGCAGGTAGGTACTCTTTGTAATATCTGGGATTAAAATTTTGATAGAAAGACTGACATTTAAAATATTACTTTCATATTTTGCCACGAGCAGGAGCTCTGGTTGACGTTTCGACAGCAAGATTCACAATTTTCCTCATTTTTATTATGTACCTAATTACACTTTTTTCTTGATTCTTGTTTGTGCGTAGGTAAATGCACCGAGCTGTACCCATGTTTTTATGATTAAATATTTCATTGTGCAATTTTTCTTTTGCCGAAGATAAATTGATAATTTAAAACAGGTTATTTTCTAAGAGCAACTAGAGCAACAAGCTCTGTAACTGTTACAAAACAGACTGTACCTATCTGATTATGTTTCAATTACATTATGAAGAAATTTACTTACATAATATTGATCTACGAAGATTGATTGTGATGTAATGAAAGTACTGCTGGCAGATCATAGTTGAGTAATAAGTTCGAATAAGGAAAATTTATAAATGTACCGTTAATTTCTTTAAACCGCAAATGGATTTGTTAATAATAACACTATATATTAGAAGTGTTTATAATAACTATTGCCGTTGAACACATTTTTAGGTGATGACCTTGCTTTGAGTCGCACGCATTGCAAACAACAAAGCTTGATGGTTAAAGAAATTCTGGACAACAATGTTAAACGCATTTCACGCCTCGAAGGACCAGGCGGTCATAAAAGAAAGCAGTTCCCTTTAAAAACAATTTCGGATACATACGACATGATGGCGATTAGAAGGCCACAAGTTAGGTCATATTATATCAGTTGGAGTGCTTGGCCAAAAAACCTACGCGTGTGCCTGACGGCTGCTGGTCCTCTTTGATACGTCTGGAGGGAACAGCAGTTTATTTGACCGATGAACCCTGGGCACGGGTAATAAGTAATAACTCTTCTTCAGGGGACCTTGTTGCCTGTGCCGAATATTCTGGCACGGGAGTGACCCGAATAGCCATTTAGGGGCCAATGGAACGTTGCTCCGCGTATTCCTCTGACGTTAGCAGAGGGTACAGTAGAGGAACAGGGACGGGCCTGGTGTGCACTTACCCTGCCACTAGGCAGGCAGCTGGGAGACTTTGTCCTTCCCTGCCCCCGGCGATCTCGTAACCCCAGGAGTAATGCGGTTCTGTTCTCGCGCCTTCTTTTTGGACGAGGGTATTGGCTTTACCACCCGGACCGCGAAAAAAAAACCTAGTTATATAAAAATTACGGGAGGATAGGGCCTGCGAGAGACGAGCGCCACCGAAGAGGGTGCAGCTGACTTTGAACTGCACGGGGAGAAAGGGCAAGCCTACTAGTTGCGAGCCGGGACCTGTCGGGAGTGGTTTGCGAATGCAGTCTATCCCGCACCCCCGGCCAAAGGCCGTTAGGGGAATACCTTGGTCGTTTTAATTCGGTAAGATTCCAACACTGGCTCCGCCTTCACCGGGCGGAGTGCGTCCATGAGGATCTCGTCACGTAAAAAAAGGTCACATATCAGTTAAAGAGCATGTGTATGGAAGTCTGTTATCGGGCAAAAAATTAGTTATTTTCCATAGAAATGTACCTACTAACCTAATTGCACGCTTGATTCTACAATTTCTATTACTAATACTTACGTGCGCTATTTATATCAAATACACATAATAATAATAATATTACGATTATAAAATGACTGGAGAATTTTATTAAGCAGTGTTATCTTATACCAGGCCCCTCAGAAAGTATTGCGAAAAAAAGTTTTTATATATGGGAGACTGGCCAGTTATAATGTTTTTCGAAAATATGATTATTTATAAGTAAAAATAAGTAAGTTCCAATTTCAAAATTTCCCTCCACATTTTTTGCGAGTTAATTCAAAGTATTGTGTCTCACTGAAATATGGATCTGCGCCGGGAACATTTTAGAGCTATGATTTTATACGATTTCAAGTGTCGCCTGAAACCGGATGAATCGTACGATAGACTTCAAATGGCATTCATGGATGAAGGCCCTTCCAAGGCAACCGTGTATCGTTGGTATAACGAATTCAAGCGCGGTCGACCAACTTTGGGGGATGACGAAAGAAGCGGTCGCCCTTTGACGGCTGTTACCGAAGAAAACGTGCTAGCAGTGAAAAATTTAATCCAAGACAATAGGCGAATTACATATCAGGAGATTCAACACATATTGAAGATTGGATCGGGAAGCGTTCACGAGATTCTACACAGCCATCTTGGCGTGAGGAGGATAGTATCACGCTGGGTGCCGCACAACCTCACCGATGCTCAGAAGCAGGCCCTGGTGGAATGGTGCCGTGATATGCTTAACAAATTTGAAGCAGGCTCGTCTCGGCGTGTTTACGACATCGTTACAGGTGATGAGTCCTGGATTTATCAATACGACCCAGAAACCAAGCGCCAGTCGACTGTTTGGGTGTTTCAAAATGAGCCAACGCCTACCAAAGTGAAGCGATCTAGAAGCGGGGGTAAGATTTTGATCGCTAGCTTTTTTAATTTGACTGGCCACTTGGTATCAATTCCCTTACGGGATCAAAGAAGCATTAATGCCGAATGGTATACTACCAAATGTTTGCCAGAAGTTTTCTCTGTTATAAGCAACAAGCGACCAAACACAGGGCTCCGCGGGCTACTGCTCCACCACGACAATGCACCTGCGCACACCGCACTCAAAACGAGGGACTTCCTGGACAGCACGCCAGTCAAACTCCTGGGTCACCCTCCTTACAGCCCTGATCTAGCACCGTGTGACTTCTTTTTATTCCCAAAAATAAAAAATCAGCTCAAAGGGATACAATTTTCGTCGCCGGAAGATGCGCTGGCTGCGTTCGAGCAGGCTGTAAACGAGGTGTCTGCGGCGGACTGGAAAAAGTGTTTTGAAAACTGGTTTAGGCGCATGAATCTTTGTATAGAGGCTGGTGGAAAGTACTTTGAAAAGATTTGATAAAAATATATGTACGTATAGAACAATTTTTTTTAGTTTCGCAAAACTTTCTGAGTGTCCCACGTATAGTGTTTAGTTCTATCCACGAAGATTGTAACAAATTAAAGTAAAAAAGATTTACGTTCTAGTAGGGTGGCAAATTAAGAGTCAAATGGATCACAGATTTGAGGAGAGTGGCAAATTAGAGTCAAAAGAACCACAGATTTGGTAGAGTGGCAAATTAGAGTCAAAAGAACCACAGATTTGGGAGAGTGGCAAATTAGAGTCAAAAGAACCACAGATTTGGGAGAGTGGCAAATTAGAGTCAAAAGAACCACAGATTTGGGAGAGTGGCAAATTAGAGTCAAAAGGATCATAGATTTGAGGAGAGTGGCAAATTAGAGTCAAAAGAACCACAGATTTGGGAGAGTAGCAAATTAGAGTCAAAAGGATCATAGATTTGAGGAGAGTGGCAAATTAGAGTCAAAAGAACCACAGATTTGGGAGAGTGGCAAATTAGAGTCAAAAGAACCACAGATTTGGGAGAGTGGCAAATTAGAGTCAAAAGGATCATAGATTTGAGGAGAGTGGCAAATTAGAGTCAAAAGAACCACAGATTTGGGAGAGTAGCAAATTAGAGTCAAAAGGATCATAGATTTGAGGAGAGTGGCAAATTAGAGTCAAAAGAACCACAGATTTGGGAGAGTGGCAAATTAGAGTCAAAAGGATCATAGATTTGAGGTGAGTGGCAAATTAGAGTCAAAAGAACCACAGATTTGGGAGAGTGGCAAATTAGAGTCAAAAGGATCACAGATTTAGGAGAGTGGCAAATTAGGGTCCAAAGGACTACACATTTTGGAGAGGTAAATTAAATACAAAAGGACCATATTTAGAAGATTGGCAAATTAGAACCAAAAGACGACATATAATATTGATGGCAAGTTAATTGCCAAAAAGGCCGAGGTTTTTTTTTATCGGTGTCCTTTGTACATATGAATGAAAAACACGCAGATTTTTTTATTACTCATATCAACGAAATCAATTTAAAATTATTATATTAGCGATAAAAAATGCTAATACTAATAACACCTATAGATATAGCTAATATGGCCAAACTTCGCACAAGCACGCGATTTACATGACGTAATATTGAAGCGTAGTTGGATTGCGTATCGCGGCCATGGTGTGTATTTTGTATTCTACGACACGAGAGTTCACGAGACCCTACAGCCTACAGCCTCGATTATCCAGTTCAAATGGCGTAAGATAAGATTTACCTACAGTCCATCCAGTTAAATAGTGGCGGTACACCCACCCACAGGAATATAATAATAATCATCATCATCATTTCAGCCGAAAGATGTCCACTGCTGAACATAGACCTCCCCCAAAAAGGGGGGATATGCCATAATCACCACGCTTGGCAGGCGGGTTGGCGATCGCAGTTGGTTTTATAAATACTCAGAGAACGCTACTGCCCATCCCCTGGTGAGCCCCTTAGTCGCCCACGACACCCACGAGAAGAGATGGGGTGGTGCTATATTCTTTGTGTCCGGCACCACACGGAACAGGAATATAATGTAACTACCTAATACAAGTTGTTGATCTGTAACCGTGCCATATTTCTAGAGCAAATGGTAAATAATATGCTTAGTCATCTAACAATACTTAAAGACTTCTACGATTATGAGTTTTCGGGTAAAAAATCTAGGCATCATGCAGGCTAGACTAAGAGTTTCCGTCTTCAGCGAAATGCACGTGGACCAGTTTACTTATCTAGCTATCCCTTAAGAGAAATACGGTGTGAACTTTATTTTTTAAGTAGGTATTTAAAAAAACAGATCTGTTTGTTGTAAACAGATGTTTCGATGTCTGTTTATAAAAAAATTCAAGGGAGCAAGATAATTTTTTACAACCTCTGAGTTAAAACCAATTAATTTAAGGTCAACTACTCTATTTGCACAGTAAATAACAAGATAGGCAAATTGTTTTATTTTCTACAATATGTTGAATGTTTCGACAGCCAAGCAATAAGTAGGCCAATAACACCACAGTCATTAGCCATTGTAAATTGATAAAATAAAATAGATATCCTAACTTAAATACATAACAACATGAAAGAAAAAGTTTTTGCATTAATTATATTATAAGTATTTTATTATTTTAACAGCAGTTACAAGTTCTATTTGCACAGTAAATAACAAGATGGCAAATTGTTTTATTTTCTACATGTTGCATGAATGTATCGACAGCCAAGCAATAAGTAGGCCAATAACACCATAGTCATTAGCCATTGTAAGTTGATTAAATAAAATAGATATCTTAAATTAAATACATAACAACATGAAAGAAAGTTTTTGCATTTTTTCACAAGTTACTAAACAAAATCATCTAGTAGATACCTATTTTTTTTTTAACATTGGTTACAAATTTAATTGATTTAAAGCCATAGGAACTTTTTGAGATATATACTTCTGAGCTCAGATTAGTGAAGCATACATATACAATATTTCAGAGTACCTGTACATACTACTGCAATGCACAACTTGATCAGACAGTGTTGCTAGGTCCGATTTTCAAAATCCTGGAGCATATTATCAAAAAAAAATGGAGATGTATTGAAGAAAAATGGAAAAAATCGGGAGATATCGTTTTTCAACAAAAAGTTTTTGAAGTAATCACGGTATTATATTTTGCTAATATTCCAGCTGTAATATTAAAATCAAAGCAGTTTTTTAATAATAAAAATAAAAAATACATATAATATGCTAAGGTGTTTAGTGAACATATGATATACCTACCTACTTACTGGGAGTGATGGAAATATTCAGGGCAGCAACTTATCAACATACCGTTTCATTTTAAGCAGTTTTTTGCCAGGTATTAATTAGTCTTTATACAGGGATTGTAAAAAAACCGGAGATTTTTGTCGAAAATCAGGAGATCGGGAGATTTTTTGGAAAATCTGTGTATCTACTGAAAAATCGGGAGACCTGGCAACAGTGGACAGACATTAAAATTGTATACTTAGGTAGGTACATAAAACAGTTTTACTTAATTTATACATATAATGTTTGGAACAATGCTGATTGATAATAAATACTACATCACTATGTTCTAAGGTGAAACCCCAAAAAGATTTATGAACACTAATATTTGAACGTCTTTTTGAAATACCAAGTAGTATTATTTAAAATTTACCTAGGTACCTTCTATTGCATTTATTAACACGAAAATATTTGGTCAGAGTGTCACCTTAGGGGCGGAGAAAAATATTCTGGTTTAATTCCATCATCAAATGGATGCCCTGTTTTGCTGATTAACAATAAATTCAAATAATAGGTCGAGTGTCGCCTTAGGGGCAGAGTAAATAATATGAAAAAGGTTAGTAAATTCTCATTGATCTCCAACTGCTCTTTGCTCTTATATTAAAGTGAAAGTACTTACCTATAATTAAAACAAAAACTTTACAAGTGATTCGCTTATTAGAAAAAAAAATGGAACTACTACCTAAATAGCTAGGAAATAAAATTAAAACAAGGTTTTAGTTTACGCGTGATGTTGTTCCTTATATATAATTTTCAAATAATATCATCATATAATAAATATATTTTCAAAAATTAAAACAATAAGTTATTGACATTGACATTTGAATTTGAAGGCCACAAAACAAAAACACATGTCAAAAACATGGACAGTCTGATTTAAAAAAAAACATAGCCACCTAACCTTTTTTAGAAACCAGAAGTTACTTCTCAACTGGACAGCGTCAGCAAACAGCAATAATTGTAACAAATTAGCATTTACGATCACATGTGACAAACCAAATCAAAACCAGCTAATAAATTACGTAAAAACAAATCATAAATTACTTCAAAACCATGTGGTACTCATAACATGAATTAAACACATAACCGGACTAAATCGCAAAGAGCATTACAAACAAACAAATGTCTTTATCTTAAACTGAATTTAATTTCGTCGCATTATTTTTAAGGGCAAGAGAGACGAAAAGACACACCTGACCTGAATCGAGAATAAAAGATGAGTTTTTTAAGCAAATCACTTACCTGAATAGATTATTTGACGGGAGAGTAGTTCACAAGAAATCTCACTGTTTTTAATCGTGTATTAGTTAACAGCAACGGAGCGAGAACTTGTGTGTTGTGAAGGAAGTCGTCTTGTAGTATTCATTCATTTATTCATTTGTTTGAATTAGTTGACGTTATGTGTGCGACAAGGATAGAAGATGGAAAAGATCCAGCATACGTTCCGATATTTAGTCACACAGGTCTCACTTTTTAAAGAAGTTTTTAATAATTTTGTATAAAACCAAGTTTTTAAATATTTATGGATCAATATAAATTAATTTTTACGCTCAAAGGAATCTGCTTGACATTTACCAATTACACCTTGATTTAATAACGCAGTAGGTATAGCTATGCCTATTCATTCCTACTAACCCGTAGTTACACAAAACAAGGCTTTCATTACTGTAGGTATTGTATTTAAGAAGTACCCACCTAATTAAGTTGCATCAGAAGTTCATTTAACGCCAATAAGCGTGGCGATTATGGCACCCCCCCCCCCCTTTGAGGGAGTCCTTTGTCTAGCAGTGGCCGTCTTCTTTCGGCTGAAATGATGATGATGAGAAGTTTGATATCATCAGTTGCAAAATAACAAGCGACTATCTACAGGTGTTCATTAAAAATCATGAAACTACATCCCGATCCCTAAATGAATAAATAAAATCATTTTATTTAAAAAAACAATGAAGGTAATAATCAAAGAAAATAACAGATCATATAATTATTTACGGCCAAAATTAATATCCAATCTATCCACGATTTACCCTACTACAGACAGAAATTTGACATATTTTGTATGGCGCTTATGTCAAATTCCTATCTTTAGTAGGGCAAATCGTGGATAGATTGGATATTAATTTTGGCCGTTAGTCTGCCTGAACGCATAGCTTGAATCGTCTTAGGTCTAATCAGTTTCGGAACGAACCGCAGTTGTATTTTGATTTGTGTGTATTAATTTTGATACTTGAAATATTATATTGTTTTCGTACCTGTTACAATTTAAAATTCCAAATTATTTTGCTTTAAGACTTTGAATAGTGCTTATTTTCATACATTTACACTCTACATCTAAAATAGTATCATTATCGTCGTAAAAAACCGGCTAAATTGGCTATCTATAGCTATAAACTATCGGGGTTCCGTACAAGAATTTTATCATTGCGCTAACATGATTGATTTAACAAACGTAAAGGTAAACTTGCGTGAACAATGAAACTACTCATATATCACAAATATTATGTACTAGCCTATGCCCGCGACTTCGCCCGCGTGAATGTCGTTTATCGCGTATCCCTCGAGATCTGTGATCTGAGATCTTCCCGGGATATAAAGTTGCCTATATGTTAATCCGGGTTATGTTCTATCTGGATGCCAATTTTAATTAAACTCCATACAGTAGTTTTTGCGTGAAAGAGTAACAAACATCTACTCACGGTCATTAAGGCCATAGTCATTGGTTATTGATTACAGACCGGTAGAAGCATTGAAACATTAAAAACCACAGATAAAGAATCCATGGATGCCGCCATAACTTGTTGCCGCTCTTGTATCCATGTGTCAAACGAGGTATTGTTTTCTCTATGTATTTCACGGATTTTAAGAACGAGTAAAAGAGATTGCCCATGAAATCTGGCAACGTCGCACTGTCTGTGTAACTTGTGTCAACTAATGTCCGACTTGGTCGGCCAAAACATTGCGTCTTGGTGCAGTAAATATGCGAATTATTAAATAATCTCGGTGGTTTGGTTAGAACTAAAAAAAGTGAAAATATGTCGTGTGTGTCTGTCTAATCCAGAACTACGCATGGAGGCGTAAAAGACCCAGAATGATCATTTCACACGTAAGTCTTTAACAACAATTTTATTTTACAGCTAAGATTTTTAATTAGAAAATCGATAAACATTAAAGATTTACATATAAAGAGTAACAATTTTTTACATCATATTGATAAAAAAAAATGTTTCATAGTATAAATTAATGTTTAACTCGGGCATTACTTTAGGCGTGAATTGCAGGGATACATACAATTCTATTATATTCTTTATATATGGCAAGCGATGCCGATGTCGACAATTCTGCCAATATCAGATGTGCAATGGAAAAGCAGGTGTTTTTACAATACAATTAACAATTATCGATGAAGTTTATCGACGCTTGTTGTTGTTATTGTTTTAATAACGTTTGCTTACTTTTATAATTTCCCAAAATATCCTGACATAAGAAGGGAGTGGATTAAAACTGTAAGACGTCACGAAAACTAATTTACAAATCTAGAATCGCACACTAATAAGAAATGCTCTCACTCAAAGATTATGTCTATCTAGGGATACTTTGTCTTAGATAGAAACCTTCCATCAAAATCATAATTTCAAAAATTTCAAATTGCACGTTAAATTACTAATCCATTAAAAACAAAGTCTAGTCATTTTGTAAACCCGTTTCATAATTACATTATCAGTCATTCTATGTTTATATAATATAATTAGGTATGATACTCACCTATTTTTACCTAATCAATATTATTTATATTATATTGTGTAGCAAGAATCAAGAATGCCGCGTCCCACTATACCTTATGTTATCAAACCGCGCCGGTCGTGTGGTGTGTGTGTAGCGAAACACGTGGTGATATTGGGTGATGTTCATCACATCTCCGAACACAAAACTTTATAAAAGGCCCTCGCTGTGTCGTGAAACAAACGCGCGACCCTACTCTTGCAAATTCCACACCGCAGCACTCACGTTATAAAGAAAATGGCTACACCAATAAAAGGTAAACTTTTTATTTACATTTTGAAAGTTTTCGACTGTCAAAGATATAACGTGGCTAAATTAAATGTACCAATGAGTGCATAGATATAGTACCAACAAGAGAGGTAATTTCATTCTGTCACTTTTGTCGGTGTATATTTTTTATGAATCTGACTAAGGCTAAGGAATTGCTTCGTTCGGCCTTGAGTTGTAAATTAGTTCTTCAATCTTTTTATTAGTTTTAGTTGTTACTATTGTTATACAAGTTTTATTATCTTGTAGTGACTCCATTTAATTGTCCTTGATCTTTACATCTATTTGTAATGCGTCTTCAGTCTTCTGGTAAACGTTCGTTCGTTCGTTCTTCAGTTTTCTACCTATACCTACATATGGCCAAAATTAATAACCGATCTATCCACGATTTGCCCTACTAAAGATAGAAATTTGACATAAAATGTATGGAGCTTATCTCAAATTTCTATCTCTAGTAGGTAAAATCGTGGATAGATCGATTATTAATTTTGACCGTTAGGATATCTAATCTGTTGTGTAAAACTACCCTCATAAAATATTATAGGTACCTAGGTACTACGACTTGGACGAAATTCGTACAAGACTTAGATAATCATCTTGCTCATAGAATTCTATGCACCTTGCCGAAATAAGATTCCTAAAGTACCTACCTATACATACTGAAATAATCGCTTAGTTCCCGAAAAGGGGTCATTGAACTTTTCATTATGAACAACTTTTACTACGGGACCAACCCTAAAAACCCCGAAAAAAAAATCAGGCGGTCCCTACATTTTATCGATTTAAGTGAACACACATGTTGATATTTTTTTGCGAATACAGGGTTTATCCCATGGTAAAAGTTGTTCATAATGATGAGTACAATGACCCCTTTTCGGGAATTAAGCGATTAAAATTTCAGCATGTATAATTTTTTGAATTTTTTTTTAATGATGTATAGATCTGCTCTTGACCGCAATCTAGACAGCTTTGTCAGGATGTGGTCGACGATGGAGCGAGCAAACCTATTAGGTGCCGATTCACTACAGCTTTAAAGGCGTTAGGGTTATAAGTGCCCGAAAATACAGATTAATGAAGCAGTGAATTCCACAACTTGGAATATATTGCGTTTAATATTGTTCTGTGCAGCAAATGCAATTATAAAACATAACATAACATCACGCCTGTATTTCCCCGAAGGGGTAGGCAGAGGTGTAATAGTACACCCACATTTCGCCAGTTATGTTTTAGTCCCATG
This sequence comes from Asteroscopus sphinx, assembly GCA_949699075.1. Lineage (NCBI taxonomy): Eukaryota > Metazoa > Arthropoda > Insecta > Lepidoptera > Noctuidae > Asteroscopus > Asteroscopus sphinx. The sequence goes on from OX453003.1 coordinate 31,194,634, forward strand.
TAATAGGGGGTGAGCCTATTGCCATTAACCGGGCACAAATCCATACTCCAGGCTGCTACTGAGAATTTCCTAATGAAAAAACCCAATAACAATTAAATTAATACATAAATATGTACCTATATGTAATATGCATATAGTATTTATGTATTAGGATTTATAGAATATATTTTTGTTGTTATTTTATAGTAGGTAGTAGTATAGTATTTTATTTTATTATTAAATTATGTATCGAATTTGCACATCTGACAACCCCATTTTCTGTCCAGTTCATTCTTGTCCATCCTAAGGTTGCCTGGAAGAAATCGCTGATCGTGATAAGGCCGCCATTTGTTCTGTAGTTTAAATGCATATTCAATGTAATGTTTTTTATGGTGTACAATAAAGCATATATAAATAAATAAATAATAATAAAATAATAATTCATTAGTTAATTATTATTAATAGCAATTATGAACCCTAATAAGTCTTCGTAAATGCTTAGATTTCCGATGTGGACTTATGTGATAACTTCTAATGTTCTTTGGTTTTACTTGAGACGAATTCACATATAATTTTTTATTCGATTTGTTGTTGCACCAAAATTTTTATTCATTCTTTCTTTTTCAGCGTTCTGCACAGGGTCCTTTTCTCCTTCATGAAATAGGTACTTACAACTCCATTCTAAAAGTGCAATTAAATTTTTCCAGTCGGCGGTTACAAGCTCGGTGGTCTCATCATCGAAGGCAAGACCAAGCAGGTGTTCGACCTCCCAGAAGTGCCCGGCCACTGCCTGCTACTCAACAAAGACCGGATCACCGCCGGAGACGGAGTGAAGGCACACGACCTCGAGGGAAAGGCGGCCATCTCAAACCAGACCAATGCCAAAGTCTTCGATATTCTTAAGTCTGCTGGTAAGGAAATTACGAACCTTCATGTTCAATACACCCCTATTCTTCGGAGCTCCGGATCTACATATGTGAAACGTGCAATGCCGAATTGCCGCCCTCTAGGCTAAATTTTTGTCTAGAAACCGAATCCAGCATAGTACAGACCGCGAAACTGGCTGGTGGTTAGCCGACTCCAGTCTTCGCCGCCTAGCGCACCTGCCCCCTCCCCTCCTAGATCGTGCCCTGATTTTTATCGGCGTATTCGTTCCCTTTCTAGCCAATGCCCAGGGTTTCTACTCGCGTTTCAAGAACGACAAACGAAGTTCAAACTTTTATTCCGACTGATACCTACACAATAAAGATAGGCACATAAAAAGGCACAATAAATATACACTACGGTTCATAGTCGTATGAAATTAACCGGAGATCATAGAAATTAACGTCAAAACACGATCACCTCATGCGATAAGGGAATGATGGTTGACCAGAGTAACAAATTGGGCGATGAACTGTACACACCCCCTGAACCGTGGATACTCTATCTATTTCTGTGATTGGATATGTCAAAGAAGGGCCCTGACCCGGCTGCTCATAGCTATCATATGCTGGTAGCTATGGCCTTGCGGGGCTTAGTACACCTCCGACCCATCTTGGCCGTTTATGGCAATGCTGCTTCGAGAGGTGCAGAACCAAAGATTAGTCAAATTCATTCAACATATTATTATTAGTACCCATCTTGGCCGTTTATGGCAATGCTGCTTAGAGAGTTGCAGAGCCAACGATAAGTAAAATTCAGTCAACATAATTATTATTACCCATCTTGGCCGTTTATGGCAATGCTGCTTAGAGAGGTGCAGAGCCAACGATTAGTCAAATTCATTCAACATAATTATTATTACCCATCTTGGCCGTTTATGGCAATGCTGCTTAGAGAGGTGCGGAGTCAACAATTAGTCAAATTCATTCAACATATTATTATTATTAGTACTCATCTTGGCCGTTTATGGCAATGCTGCTTAAAGAGTTGCAGAGCCAACAATTTGTCAAATTCATTCAACATATTATTATTAGTACCCATCTTGGCCGTTTATGGCAATGCTGCTTCAAGAGGTGCAGAACCAACGATTAGTCAAATTCGTTCAACATATTATTATTAGTACCCATCTTGGCCGTTTATGGCAATTCTGCTTAGAGAGGTGCAGAGCCAACGATTAGTCAAATTCATTTAACATATTATTTTAACAAGTTCCCTTTTACGCACTGTTCGTCGTCATCGTCAAAATGCAATCGATGTATAGCTTATTTTGCGTTTAACATTATTATGCCCCATAAGAATTGAGGTTTCTCTAGTTCGACTCCTTTGAGTCAGGGCCTGACAGAGCCTAAAGACTCCCGTTGTTGGATTGACTAGTAGGTAGAGGTACGTGGTACAGCTTTCTAGGTCTTAACAACGGGTTCGTTTGGCAGGTCAGTCAGGAGTTTTTTAACCATATTACTAAATTTGATGAGCTGAAGTCCTTCCAAAAAGACTGGTCACTTATAGCCATTACAGCAATAGAAAAAGTGGAAATAGGTTATTAGGGAGGCATTTGCTCTGCAAAGTTTGAAGACAAAGGTCTTCAACCAGTGCGTCCTGCCTGTCATGACTTACGGTGCCGAGACGTGGACACTGACAGTTGGGCTAGTCTACAAGTTAAAAGTCGCTCAGCGAGCTATGGAGCGAGCTATGCTTGGAGTTTCTTTGAAGGATAAAATCCGTAACGAGATTATCCGGAGAAGAACCGGAGTGACCGACATAGCTTGTAGGATCAGTAAGCTGAAGTGGCAGTGGGCTGGCCATGTCTGTCGAAGGACCGATGGCCGCTGGAGCAGACGAGTCCTTGAGTGGAGACCGCGAATCGGCAAACGCAGCGTAGGGTGCCCCCCTGCCAGGTGGACCGACAACCCTAAGAACGAGGCTGGGGGGACTGGATGCGGAAGGCAGAGGACCGAGTGTTGTGGCGCACCTTGGGAGAGGCCTATGTCCAGCAGTGGACTGCGATAGGCTGAGTTCATTTGCTCTGTACTGGGACACTTCAGGTTTTTAATAATAAGTTTAATGAATTTCGTTTTGTGTTCCAAGGCGATATGTTAAGTTTCCTGGAACTTACCGAGCGTTCCTGCGTGAAGTTTTTGGTGATGACCATTTTATGTCCTTGCCAACCAGACAGTGGAGGCATAAGACTAGATTGACCTAATTGCCTAAAATATTTCGCGCATTCATCCTAGAATCATTTTGTACCGTTGGCCGAAGTTAGAGAATGCTACGCACCGCTAAAACCGCATTACAATGATTTCAAAGTAATATATAAGTCATGCCGCATTAGCATTTCCAAAAATAGGCTCGTTTTTTATCAGGGCCCTTACTCCCGACTAATTCGAGCTCTAAACCAAATCGAGCTACTGCCAATTCATTAACTCGAATTCAAATTCGATTGATACATAACTCGATCCAGGCCGGACTGAGGCCCAGGTCTTCAATTCAGTTTAATTCAATTAAATCGTTATTCTTCGCCCATGATACCGGTAGTATTTCATTGAAACTGTTATCATCTCATAACCTTTTGCCTTTGATCCTTTTGCATAGTTTACGTCAACCGATATAATTATGGCAATTAGATATGCTTAATGTGACTCAATAATATATAATTGGCAAGTTATTGGTGTTGATTCTCTTGTAAACAAACTAATCTAATTTTAAACTATCGCTCTCTTTTACTAACAGAAAGAGATTTATAAATACAAGAAAGCGATGGCAACAATTTTAGTTCTGTCAAATTAGTTTACCTGTTACGTGTTAGGGTGCTATGACACTGGTCAAATTTCTTTGTCCAATCCAATTTATTTGATGACAAGCGTTTTTTTAAGTTTGGCAATTCTTCGGGCTATGTCGGTTACTTTTGTTCTCCTGCGAATCTCCTCATTTCTGATTCGATCACGCAGGGACACTCCGAGCTTAGCCCTCTCAATTGCCTTTTGAGTAACTTTGAGCCTTCTTATCAGGCCCATTGTGAGCGACCACGTTTCAGTACCGTAAGTAATTACTGGCAACACACACTGGACAAGCACAAGGTGGACCGACGACCTGGTGAAGGTCGCGGGAATCCGCTGGATGCGGAAGGCACAGGACCGGTCGTTGTGGCGATGCTTGGTGGAGGCCTATGTCCAGCAGTGGACGTCTTTCGGCTGAAATGATGATGATTATGAAGATGACGCGTTTTTTTACATACAACATTTGATAAAAGTCATCCAATTTCTTTGATCACAGTCAGTGGTAACAATTTGACCTCAGTTTGACATTGACAGTGCCTTTATTTCGTAAGCTGTAAGGGTGGTTTTTCAATTGAAGTGCTACCACTGTCATGCAGTCGACTGTACCGACCGAGATCACGACTAAACTTGTAAGAAAATTCTAATTCCGACTAGGTATTTCCATCGACTTACATTATCAAAGGGTATTTCCGACTTATTTGACAGCACTAAAATTGTTGCCATGTCTTTCTTGTGTCTACTATTAGTACGAGAGAGCTATAGGTTAAAACAAGTTTAGTATGTGAAGAAGATTGGTGTGCCTTTTAGTAAATAAATAAAAAGATAGGTACCATTACCATTTAGGTAACAGCCTAGGTGGTATTGCAGTTGTTATGGGCAAAGGTAACCACTTAACATCAGTGTACCTAGTACGAGTTTAACACTTACGAATACTTTCAAAGTATTCGTCGACTTTCATTAATAAATCTGTAGTTCCTCCTAGTATCCGCCAGGGGCGCTACTGATTTATGAATGAAAGTCGACGAAAACGATGAAAGTATTCGTAAGTGTGAAACTCATACTAGGCCCACAGGTGGGCCTTTAGCTCGTTTCGCCATCCTATACCATAAAATAAAAAAAAAGAGAATCAACACCTCAACAAAGTCTTCGCTTGTGATCTTAGATATGTCGGTACAAGGGTACCTAACGAATAGTTTGCCCTTCTTTCGTTGCTACGTTCATAAATTTTATCATCTAATTATTATACAATACTCTTTTGTTACTTGTTATCAGTTTGATAAAAGTATAATAATATGGTCAAGTGATGTAACATCGGTGGTCTGGTTAAAGTTCAGAACTACAAAAATAGCTTTAAAGTTCATAAAGATAGATGTTACTATCTACAAAATATTTTGATAGCACGTCTTACCAAACTTTTATTATAAAAAACCAAGATATCCGAAATGAGCTCGTTCAGGAGTGTTTTTATGTTCAAACCAAAGTACAAAGGCCCTGCTAAATGGCAAAAATGTTTTTCCTTATTTCCACCTTCAATCACAATTTTTTCCATTATCGAAGATATCCGCTCCTCCGCCTTTGTGCTATTGCCTGTTGGTCCCGAGTTTGTCACCTGCATCTCGGGACGACCAATACAAGGTGTAATTGAAATAACTTAAAACCTTTTACGGGCTCATTGTATCTACTCATCATTATGAACAACTTTTACTATGTGACCAAACCTGAAATCGAGAAAAAAACAGCTGCTCCATACAATTATGTTCGCATAACTCTAAATGTAGGCAACTACTGATATTTCTTCGCAATTTCTGGATTGGTCCCATAGTAAAAATTGTCAACCATCGAGCATTAAAATCTACGATTCCGAAACTGTTATATTAAAAAAATAAATAAAAAAAAAATCATTTATATTCACAAAAAGTTTTACATCAAATATCTGTAAAGTCCCTGACTTCTGAGCTAGGTACAAACCTGTGTTACAGAACTCAGTGTCTTCTCCCATTAGTTTAACACAAATAATGAGTAATAATTACAGTTTACAAAAAAAAATTGCTATGTGGACTATGTGTTGTGTTTGAGTGAGTGTGTGAGCGGTATTTGTGTAGGTGTGGTGTGGGTGAGAGTGAGTATGAATGTGGAGTGAATATACATGGGTGCAGAAAGCAATAACATTTCTGTTTGTTCATAATCTAGTTCTACCCTCATTGTACTTATTTAATATCCTACCTTGTTAACTATATTTTTGTTTACCTGTTTGTATAGTCGATGATACTGATGTACGGTAAAACTCTAATGAGTTTATGTTTACATCTTTAGAATGTTTTTGTTATGTATACCACTGAACAAATAAATAAATAAAATAAATAATAGCCAATTCTTAGTCATAGTTTTGGTTTCACGACCTAAGAGAGGATGTATGTTTGTTATTTTATTTATTTTGTCATATAAGTAGGGAGACCTAAAACTATAGGTACTATTCTATTTTTATGCTCTCGCACACTCCTATTCCTATTCTACTCCACGTTATGAGCAGTTTTGATCGCCGATCAGTTAGGATTAGGTAGGTCCTAGCCCTCGCCGGCGAGGCTTGCCGCTTAACGGTGATTCGCGAAACGCGTCTCCCCCCCCCCGTAATACCGAAAGTCCGCCGATTTCGAGAAAACATTTTCCGATGCAGCAACGGCTGCCGGGGGACGTAGCGGCGGTGTCCCCCAGCAATGCCCTAAGCCGAGGTCCGAGCCCTTCCCTGGGGGACGCCCTTATGCGGCATTGCAACCGCGAAATTAGTATGTAAGTTAGTAGTTAGCAAATATTTCGGCGGATGGAGTCCCTAACGGGACTCTCCGCCCCCAAAGCCCGGTTAAGCAGAAAGAGCACTATAGTGCTTCCTGTGAGTAGCCAATTCGAAAAAAAAAAAAAAAAAAAATATTTTTTTTGCATAGATCAATATCAGGCCACGAGCGCGTTTGCCAAGCTTAGGCGCGCTACTATTGGCTCACGCAATGCCACGGAAACGCGGCGAGCCAATAGTAGCGTGTTATGTCTTATGTCTAGTTGGAAATTGGCGGAATTGGTCAAGTCAATGTCAAAAGTTTTTCGAACAAGCATTTACATGCACTTTCAAAACGTGCCTCGAAAATGTCGAATCATTTTTGACCCACTTCAGGGGACCTAGTACGAGTTTGACACTAACGAATACCTTCATAGTTTTCGTCGACTTTTATTTATTAATCAGTAGGGTCCCTGGCGGACACAAGGAGGAACTACTGATTTATAAATTTTTTTTTTTTTAAATAAATATATATCTTTGGGACATTTTTTACACAGCACCATCTAGTCCCAAACTAAGCATAACTTGTGTTATGGGTACTAGACAATGGATATAATACTAAATATATAAATAAATGAAAGTCTACGAAAACTTAGTATGTATCTGTGTCAAAATGGTACAGTCTAACAAAGCAATTAGTATCCAGGGTCGCTAGATATTAATGAAGTTTTCTCTGAAGATTATGTATGTTTTCGAGTGAAATATCATTTTAATAACGGACAAATTTAAACTGTATAGAAAACCCTAATGAAACCGTTCTATAATAAAAATGCATATTCAATGTAATGTTTTTTATGGTGTACAATGAAGCATATATAAATAAATAAATATAATAATTTCCTGAGAAATCTTCATCTATGTCTGGCGACCCTGGATATTAATTACTTTGTTAGACTGTACTAGGCCCCCTGTAAGTCGTAAATACTTCCGCCACACTTCCTCGTTAGTAAGTAGCCAACAAAGACTTTGTATATACTGACGTAAGTAGCCAATAGCCCCCTTCGCGGCGTTCGTCATCCCACCTCTACTTGTTGACAGAATTAATTGTACGCAATATATTCAAAAATAGCCGTATATTTTGATGACGTCTCTGTAGGGCAGTGGTTCTTAACCGGTGGTCCGCGAAGGCTTCACAAGTAGTCCGCGAATCCATCCATCATCAACGTACCTATTATAATTATTAATAATTTAAAATAGTATTGATCCTACGCGCGAGTTCATTATTGGGGCTCGAGTTAAATAAACTTTTAGATAAATATAGAAACACAAACTAATAAAAATGTTCTTTAAACTTATAAATAAATTACATTTTGTACAAATACATAAATAAATTAAATAATAATAATGCTTGTGGTTGCAAGCGCGACTGCTGAGCGTAGGGTCCTGGGTTCGATTCCCGGGTCGGGCAAAGTGTTATTGGGTTTTTTTATTAGGAAATTCTCAGTAGCAGCCCGGAGTCTGGATTTGTGCCCGGTCAATGGCAATAGGCTCGCCCCCTGTTACATGGGACTATAACATAACTGGCGAAATGTGGGTGTACTATAACACCTCTGCCTACCCCTTCGGGGAAATACAGGCGTGATGTTATGTTAAATAAATAAATATTTTTAGGTCATTTTTTACACAGCACCATCTAGTCCCAAACCAAGCAGAGCTTGTGCTATGGGTACTAGACTATGAATATAATACTTATACAACGTGTAGGTATCAGAAATGCGTATGTAATGTGTGTGTGCGTGCGTGTATGTATATTTGAAGAGCTTATTCAGGGGATACTATCGAACAACTTTTACTATGGGACCAACCCAGAAAACGCGAAAAAAATATCGGCTGATCCTTACATTTTGTCGAGCGACATCGATGATTTAGTAGGGAACAGCTGATATTTATTTCGCGATTTCAGGGTTGGTCCCATATTAAAAGTAGTTTTATGCTTAAAATATGACCACGCATTTCTGATACACGTTGTAAACTAATATTTTTTTGTGAATACTTACTTATAATACATAAGAAACACCCAGACCAACACAAACACTTATGTCTATCACACAAATATTTGTGTCCTGTATAAATCGAACCCACGACCTTGTAATCAGCAGTCCGACCCTCGAACCACTAGACCACAGATGTCACAAGTGCATATAAAATGGTGTCATGTTTTCGAACACCCTAAAAAAACCTATGTATTTTCATGTTTTGAGTAAATTATAGTAAATTAAAACTTAACCACACCGGCAAACAATTGGTGGTCTATGACAACATAAATGTTTGGTAAATAGTCCCCCACCACATAAAGGTTAAGAACCACTGCTATAGGGTTTAATAGTCTTATTTTTTAAAGAGCCCCGTGCCCAGCAGTGGGACATTATTGGGCTGATAGTGCCTTTGATGATTATGTTACGTATTTTACGTACCTATACCTAATTCACCGTTAATATAAGTTAGTATGCATTATTCTAATACGATCTTATTATGTTGACCCCTCGACCCTGCGCAAACAACAAACAACAGATAATCTGAATGTAACAGTTATGAAACATTGCCTTCACTAAAGGTCAACTTATGGACTTTATTTATTATCAATAACGAGCTATCAATAAAAATTTTGTACCGTCGACACGAAGAAGAAGAATAACGAGCTTGTTTTTTTTAATAATAGTAAACAATTGCTGACGTCATTGGTCTTGGAGATATGGGGGGCAGTTTATATGGTTTTGTTTATGTAGAAGATGATATTATAATGATTAATATAAACGGTTAACGATATAGATAAGTCGGTCGGTTGTCGGTTAGATGATATTATAACTCAATGTTAGCTTTATCCAATCAACATCATTCGTTTTTCTGCTAAAATAATATTTAAGCTGTAAAAAAAGCTAGCAGCTCACACTGAGGTAATATGTACTACGTATACTAGAGAAGACACCTCGAATCGAATGTTTGTAGCACGTTTTATAGCTCCTGCACTCTCACTCACTTAGCCACGCTCTCGTCGTGCGTACCCCGCGGCCAGCAAGTTGCGCGATATTTTTTGTTCGTAATTTCTACTCTAGTAGGTACGTAGATATTACATCAGTGGCAGCTCAATAATATTTATATGTAGGATCGTATCCCAATTTTTTTTTCTGGTTCACTGAATCAATCTCTAGACCAAAAGCTCGACAGCCGCGCTTGCATCCCTGAGACTGTACATAGGTACGTACAGTCTCAGGGATGCAAGCGTGGCTAGGCTATAGGTATAGACTATAGGTATCTCCATGGAATACCTAATTATATTTTTATGCCCCTTGGCATGAGACGGACAGCAAGAAATACTGGCAAAAAAAAACTTATTTATTTAGGCATACTATAAAATAAAAAATAAAATAAATTAAATTTATTTATTTGCCAAGAAACAACATTACAGAATAAGTAATTATCCAGTGACCCCACACTAGGCAATGGGCAATTTTTGGCTATGGCCATTAGATTACCATAGTAAAAATATTTGACTTATCTGCGCTAAAGATTATTTATATCTAGGTTTAATATAATTCCGTTATCAGTTGACCGATAACTGTGTCTATGATGCGACCTAAATTCTCATGATAGGTAGGTACGATTAGGTTCTAGATACCTATACCTATCTACCTATGGAGTTTCTTGCCGGTTCTTCTCCATAGGACCAACAATTTGGAACCGTGCAACTAGAGCCTGACGTTTCAAAAGTGCCTGTAATTAGGTTTATTAGAAATAAAAAACCTTAGTTTTTTTTTTATTCATAAAGAATAGATGGTACGTATGTTCTACAATCAGGGGGCCTTACTCCCGACTGGTTCGAGTTCTGCACCAAATCGAGCTATAATGTCAATTACTTAGAGCAGCCATTCCCAAAGTGGGCGATAAGCCCCCCTGTGGCCACTGCAGGTCTAAAGGTATAAGAGACCCAGAAAAAAATGGGGGCGTTTCGTTAAGGCTTGGGGGGCGATTTGTAATTTAATCTAGCTAGGAGGACTCTTAGACACCGACTGAACTCTCGACTTTCGAGTAGACAAAATAAGTTTGGGCCACTGCCTTAGTGGTTTTACTGTCAGTTCCACTAAGAATTAATGACACTAGCTCTATTTGGTTCAGAACTAGAACCAGGGGCCTTACTTCCGACTGGATCGAGTGCTGTATCAATCGAATTTGAATTCGAGTTAGTGTCAAATCGTACTGCTTTTTTCTAAGAATTTATATTAACTTGTTTTGGTTCAGAGCTCGAACCAGTCAGGAGTAAGGCCCCAGTCGGGAATAAGTCGCCCCTGGGGGTGGCGTCAGGATAAGTACCTGCCTAAAACCCAGTATCTACCAAAACAAAGAGGAAAAGAGATGTCGAACAACCAATGAGATAGATAGCGTTATTGTCACTTCGCGTATCTGCACAAATATTCATCATCTCGCCGACACAAAGTAAGCTTTATTCCAATAAGCATATACCTATTGCATTTTGTATCGGCCAGACACCACGAATATTTGGTCAAATACGCCAAGTGAAGCGCCCCATAAAACAATCCTATTATGTAGTTGGTTACGACACGACACGACACATCTCATCTGCTCTACTCATAAGCTCTTCGTGGACAAAGTTCCAGGCTCGCTTCCTGGTTCTTCCTGGTCTGCCTAGTCTAAATTCAGTTCAAAGTTTGAATGCTTATTCATATGCAAGACTTTAACGTAGGTCTATCGAGTTCCAAAATAGACAAACCTGAAAAATAATATGTACCTATTTGATTTTACCTGTATTTTTTTATACTTCACCGCTGAATCAAAAGTTTTATTGAATTGACGTAACTTAATTTTTATTTCCAGGTATCAACACCTCGTTCGTCAAAATCGCGTCACCTACAGCTTTCCTCTCCAAAAAATGCGACATGATCCCTATAGAATGGGTGACCAGACGCCTGGCCACCGGTTCCTTCCTCAAGAGGAACCCCGGAGTGCCCGAAGGCTACAGGTTCTGCCCCCCAAAGCAGGAGACCTTCTTCAAAGATGATGCCAACCACGACCCTCAATGGTCTGAGGAACAGATCGTGTCTGCTAATTTCAAGATTAATGGACTTACTATTGGTGAGTTTTTTTGCTTCGTATTTTGGATTCCGTCAACTGCCGCAAAGCCGCTAGTGGCCGTGATTTTATTATTATTATTATTATAGGCCTGAAGTGTCGCACTGCAGGACAAAGGCCTCCCTACTCTCCTTCCAATCCTCCCTGTCTGTTGCTACAAGAGTCCAGTCCTTTTGGAAGGAGTCCAGCTCATCCCGCTATCTCCGTCTGGGCCTGCCGCATTGACGTCTGCCATGTAAAGGGACCCATTGAGTTGTCAGTTTGGCCCAGTGGTCGTCTGAAATGCGGCAGATATGTCCCCAACCCAGTTCCACTTTAGAGTAGCAGCCTTCTGGGTGACGTTAGCTATTTTTGTTATTTATTCTTATCCTTATCCGGTCTTTAAGTTTTATGCCCAGAACACTCCGTTCCATAGCTCTTTGGCAAACCTCGAGTGAGTGGCCGTGAAATAATAGGAAATATATTGTGTCATAAAGTCTTATTTGCTGTTCTTTGATGAACTTATCCAATGCAGACCGCAATTATGTTTTGAACTGATCCTAAATACTGGCTAAACCGATAACCCTCCACCGATGTTTCTTCTAACCTTTGGGGTAAATCGCTTGCACTTTTCGCGAATGATGCCCAACCCCCCAGCAACCTGAACAGCTTTGTGATAGAGGTTTGACTATTTCTAGAACTCCAAGCAGTAATTCGCTCAGATGGGCCAATGTTTTGTTGTTTGCCTGAACTCCGTAATGTCGAATGAAGACGTTCCAAATGACTTTAAAGCATAACGGTGGATAAAAATCAATACAAGAAGAATTTCATATCCTTAATTTTCGGATATAAACTAGTATCCCCTTATAACAAAAGCTTAGACCAGGTTTACACCCTTGTTTAAACCAAGTTTAACGTCAAACTCCATACATGAAATGGTGTTTAAGCCTGGCTCAAGCAAAACCTATTATATAAAACTGATTTTGTAATAGGGTGGTTTAACCTTATAAGTTGCATAATGACTGTCAGTTGAATGTCAACGAGCGATCCACGTGAATTAGGCACTTAGCTGGCTAACAGGTTTCCTAGTGACATTTGTGTACGTACGTGTGTTTTGTGTTTTAGTTTATTTACTGATTTGCTGTGTATGTTATTTGTGGTGTTTTATAAGTAAGTATTTAAATATTTGTTAAAACCTAACCTCAAAGGCAAAATATAAACATGGACACTTCGTCCATTCCTCCTAAGCCACCCGATCCTGACCCTCCTAATGATCCAGAACCCTTTAGTATCCCGTCACCAGCATGCTTTCTCACTATTGTCGGCGAGAGCCTTAGTGATGATAACATCTCGAATAATAAAAAACAATACCTTACACAAGAAATTTATTCAGAGACGTTAGGTAAACATAAACAAAAACATAAGAAAAATAATAAACATAATAAAAAAGAAAGAGAAAGTAGAATGGACATTAACCGCGATATAGATGTTAGTTCTTCTGCATCGTCAATTAATGAGCCCTTTCCATCCCTTCCGAAACCCCAAATTATTAGTAACTCCCCTTTTCCACTAACACAAAATTCTATCACTAACTCTCAGTCCCAACTAACACTTTCCCAATGCTCTCCACCTATGGAAGTAGTATTGACCAGTACTACACAGCCACCCAGTACTAACCAGACTGACCCACATAGTACTATTTCCCAATTATCCCAAGTGCGCCCATATAACAAAAACGATCGTGGTCCATTTATTGTACATGTCCAAAGAGTGGTCCCCGATGACTCACCCACATCAGGCACCACCCTTAATGCAGTTTCTTTTGGCCGTCTTCTTAAAAAAAATAATATCAAAAATATTGCTGATGATGGCATTAAACGAATTGGTCGTAACCGCATTTCAATACAATTTCTTACACCAGAGGATGCCAATAATTTTACTTCAAATCCAAGCCTATCAGACAAGTATAAGGCATTTATCCCATCATTCAATGTCTCCCGCCTGGGGGTCATCAAAGGTGTTCCAGTTGACCTATCCCCTGAAGAAATTATAGAAGAACTTTGTTCTTCCCCGAATAGGATTGCAGCACTTAAAGTAAGACGACTTCGAGCTAAAAAATTTAGGGATGGTGTTGCATCTTTTGAAGACACCGAGTCAATTGTGGTGACATTTGATGGCCAAGTACTCCCGATAAGAGCATTTATCTGCTATAACGCTATTCCTGTTGAAGTGTACCAATACCCAACAATCCAGTGCTTCCGCTGCTGTAGGTTTGGTCACACTTCAAAAATTTGTCGTTCTAAGCCAAGATGTGCAAAATGTAGTCTGAACCATACTTCGGAAGAATGTGAGATAGAGGAATGTGATTACTTCTGCTTACATTGCCAGGGAAATCATAAAGCTACAGACCGTAGTTGTTTAGAACATGGACGTCAAAAAAATATTAAGAAAGATATGGCAGAGAAAGCTATATCTTATCTGGAGGCTGCTAGAAACTTCCCCCCAATAAAAAAATCTTTTGCTGAGGTTGTACAAAAACTTCCTCCCCAACTTTCACCTACTCCTACATTACATTCATCTTCTCCTCGAATCTCTTCTCAAAATAATACCATGTCTTACCGCAAAACCTATTTTTACCCTAAACCACAAAGACCTCAGGTGCAAAAAGGTTATGACAAAAAAGCCCACCAGGCAATTATAAATGATTTTGAATCCCCTCAGTCTCCCAATGGTTGTGGTTTCCCCCCTAGCCAGCCGGAGAATACAGAATTTATCAATGAAACTGATTCGAGTATCTCTGACCTTATTGATACACTTTACAAAATTGTCTCTCGCTCTTCACATTTACCGTCCAACGTTGCCTATAAACTGAATAAATTACAATCCACCATTTACAATGTGTGCCACCCCAACAATCCTACAATGGAACAGTAGGAGTGTTGTAAATAAAACTTCTGACATATTATATCTTTTAAATAAAAATAATGTTCTCATAGCTGCCATCTCGGAAACATGGCTTAAGCCTGGCTCCCACTTTAGGGTGTCGGGCTTTCGCTGTGTCCGGGATGACAGGGATGACGGCTATGCTGGAACTGCCATTTTTATCCGTAATTCTATCCCTTATTCATTGGTGAACTTGCCTACCTGCCATACTGGCTTCAATGCCGTAGCGGTCAGGGTGCATGATATCACCTACCTTTCAATATATCTTCCTTACCCTTCCCTACCTATCCTCAGTATGATTAAGTCCATTATTTCATCCTTACCTAAACCCTTTCTTATTCTTGGTGACTTTAATTGTCATCATACTTTTTGGGGCTCTGACTACATTGATCCGTGCGGTGCAGCACTATTGGAAATATTAGACGATCTTAACCTTTGCCTTTTAAATTCGGGTTTACCCACTCGCAGAAGACGTCCTAATGGAACCACAAGTGCGGTAGATCTGTCATTATGCTCTAATGAATTAGCATCGCTCATGACTTGGACAACCCTAAGCAGTGCACATGGTAGTGATCACTTTCCAATTCTTGTCTCGTATCCTAAGTGTGGTTCAGTAATACTTAAGAAAAAGCCGGCAATTAAGTATAAATTAGATCAGGCTGACTGGTCCTTATTCAACTGCGCCCTTAGAGTTAAAACCAATGAGATACCTATGGTCACTTCTGAGAATGCAACAGTCTGTATCGAGCTCTTCACCCAAGCCCTTTTGTTTGCTGCAGATTCAGCTATTCCTATTAAAAACCCGAACACCAAATCTCGACTCTCTCCACCTTGGTGGGATAGTGAGTGCACTCAAGCTGTTCGAAATAGAAAACGAGCTGAGGCGACCTACGCTAGTGATATGTCCGACTATAATTTTAGTGAGCTACTACGCGTAGAGAATGAAACTAAAATTACTCTCAGCTCAAAAAAACGTGAAGGCTGGAAAAATTTTTGCTCTTCAGTCGCCCCTGGCACTCATTCATCTAAAGTCTGGACCAATATAAGGCGTTATCGTTCGTCTCTCCCCGATGCTTTTAAATCAGGATCTCTACCTTCTGAATGTATTGATTCATTTCTTAACAAACTGGCCCCACCCTTTGTTCCCTCCAAGGAGGAACTTTCCTACTCTTATAACCTTTTTGATTCATCTGATGAAACCCTTGATCAACCTTTTTCTCTTAGGGAACTCAAACTAGTCCTTTCTCACGTAAAAGATTCTTCTCCTGGCTTAGATGGCATTCCCTATTCCTTGCTCTCCCAGTGTAATGATCACTCTCTTTCTATTTTTCTTGATATAGTTAATATCCTCTTTGAATCAGGGATAGTCCCAGACCCCTGGAGAACTCAAGTAGTCCTTCCTATTCTGAAACCTCAAAAAGATCCAGGTGATAGCATGTCATACCGTCCTATAGCTTTGTCTTCTACAATTGCCAAGGTAACCGAGCACCTTATTAAAAATAGATTGGAGTGGTTCTCCGAGAGTAACGATATTCTGTCTCCAACCCAATTCGGATTTCGGAAGAGGAGAAGTACCACAGACAGCCTTAGCATATTTGTTACTGATATAAGACTCGCATTCACCTGTAATGAATCAGTTATCGCGGCATTTCTTGATATCACCTCAGCCTATGACAATGTCAGACTTCCTATTCTTAGGGAGAAATTACTCCAGCTAAGAATATCACCGAAGATGACAAGATTTATTATAAACTTCTTTTTAGACCGTACCATTTATTTAAAATTAGATGGCAATATTGTTCATCCCCGTAAAGTTTATAAAGGTCTCCCTCAAGGATCTGTATTAAGCCCCCTTCTGTATAACCTTTATATGTCTGGTCTTGACAACACTGTTCCAAATTGCAGACTTCTACAATATGCAGATGACCTGCTCCTGTATCGGGCTGATACGGACATTGAGAACTGTGCTGCTTCGTTATCAGATTCGCTACTTTCCCTAAATGAGTCTCTCTTATCCCATGGTTTAGAACTATCTCCAGCCAAAAGTAATGTAGTTCTCTTTACTAGAAAAAGAGTCATCCCAAATTTTGAAATTCATTTACAAAATTCCTTAATTACGCGTGTTAATAATATTAAATTTTTAGGCTATATCCTAGATTCAAAATTATCCGGTCTGCCTCATATAAACTATATTTGTAACAAGTGTGAAAACAATATTAACATCCTGAGGGCCCTATGTGGTGTTTGGTGGGGAGCTCATCCATACTGCCTTAAATTAATTTATAATGCATTGGTAAGGAGCCATCTTGACTATGGTACCTTTTTGTTAGAACCGGCCAGTAAAGCTAATATGAAAAAACTTGATTTAATTCAATCAAAGGCTCTAAGAATCATTCTAGGAGCCATGAAGTCTAGCCCAGTTAACGCCCTACAGAATGAGAGTGGTGACCCCCCACTCTATTTAAGGAGACAGTACTTGGCAGATCGTTTTTTTTTCCGCTCTCTTCAATTTAATAATCACCCCCTTATTCCTAAACTTCAACTTCTTTCAGAATATTGCAACACAAGTCGTTTCTGGAATAGCAAATCAGCCCCCTGTCTGGTGAAAAGTGTCCGTAATTGGCAAAATATAAACAACCCGGTCTATCGCTCTTCCAAACTTCCTTTGTTCGATTCTCCTTTGGCAGTTGTTTTGTTTAAACCTGAAATTATTCCAAATTTAGGAATCGACAAAGATACTATCAACCCTAATAAACTATTTCTTCATGTAATCGGTAATAATTATTCAAATCATCACCTATTATTTACAGACGCTTCTAAATTGAATTCTCAGGGATGTGTAGGTTATGCAGTTTATCATCAAAACTGGAACATTGTACAGAAAATCAAATCTCCTCCAGAATCTTCTGTATTCACTGGTGAAATCCTTGCCATCCTTGAAGCTGTCAAGTACTGTCTTCTCTTCAAACTCCGGTTCTCTTTAATTTTATCAGATTCTCTGAGTTCATTACAAGCACTTAGTCAGAACCCATTCTATAGTAAGTCACATAATCCTATTGTGTTTGAAATAAAGAAAATACTGTTACAATGTCAAACGTTGAACCTTTCCATCTCTATTGCCTGGACCCCTAGTCATGTTGGGATAGTTGGGAATGAACGGGCTGACGTCCTGGCAAAGGAAGCAGTCATTTGCGGTGATACTTTTTCTTTTAAAAACTACTGCCATGACCTTGTGGCACTTCCGGGAGAGTACTTGAAAGAATCATGGTTCAAACACTGGGAGAATTCTGTAAAAGAGAAAGGTGCTTATTATGCAAAAATACAACCCGTTATAACTAAAAAGCCGTGGTTCTTTAAGACTCACCTGAGCAAAAAGGTTACATCCATTATATGTCGTATGCGTATTGGTCACTGCTGCACGCAATCCTTTCTCCATAAACTCCGAATAAAAGACTCCTCGCTTTGTGAATGTGGCTTGGACGAAGGTGATGTCAACCATGTTTTTTTTGCCTGCCCCAATCATGACCGTTCGGAAATGTTTCAAATGTTAACAAAGCTAAAAATTCCTTTTCCAATTAATATCCCTACTTTGTTGTGTTTATCTAATAATAACCATTTAATTTTAAAATGTTTATCCAAATTTATAATTAAAAATAATATAAAATTATGATAATATATGTTGGGTGCTGTAACTTTTAAATTATGTATATTATTTATTTATTTATTTCAGGTAAATCACGTGTCACTCTGAACCCTGTTATTTTGTATTTTTTTTATTTGTTCAATTTTCCTTTTCTTTATAGCTCATATTTTTTTTATTTTTTTTAGCTTGTATTTCTCAAGACTGGACGCTGGCAGTAATGTTTAAACAAGTTGCCATATCAAAAAAAAAAAAAAAAAAAAAAAGTTGCATAATTAAGTTGTTACCAACAGGTCAGGATGAGGTAGACTACATGAGGAAGGCCACAATCCTGGTGTTCGAGATCTTGGAGAAGGCGTGGGCTCTCCGCGACTGCGCTCTGATCGACATGAAGATCGAATTCGGTGTTGACCTCGAAGGTAGGAAACAGTTTTCTCGATTTCCAGATTTTTCTTACAAGTTCCATGCTTGTTAAAAAGAAAAAAAAACTCAGCGCATTTATTTCAATAACACCTTTAACAGGTACAGTTTGACATAAAAGAGTACACAAAATGCGCCACTAGTCATAAATTAAGTTAATTTGGTGAACAAGAAAATCGATACCATTAAGAAATGGACTTCTTTGAAAAAAAATTGTAAAGGCATAAGCAGTTACAGTAGTACACATTTTATATGCCCCACCGATGTACCTGCGCAGATGATACTATTTAAATACGTGGGAAATTAGTTAACCAATCAGAAAACACCATCGCTGCGCGCCAAAAGTCTCAGACGCTGCTGCTACAATGACTTGCACTAGTTGCAGTGTGCGTAAGCGCTGCCCTGCTTGTGATATATACAGTAAGTGCCATGGAGACAGTTTCGAGAAAAAGGCGGTCAAAGTTTTTTTACAACTTTTGGACATTTCTCCTGAAATATATATCCTACCCAAGTCTTTTAAATTTTGTAGCATATATATAGGTTTGCTTTACAATATGTATGCTTTTATTTTAGTTCAGATATAATATTTTAGTTGAAAAACATGAAAAAATATTTATGTTAAGGAATGAAAAATTAAAAAAATAAACTTTTCTTAACATTGGTACAGTAAGTGCGTGATTTACTGTAATCATCTTTAGTTTGAAGTTACATACTGCAACAATGATTACGAAATGAGGTATGTTTAAATAGAATCACCAAAATAACACTACTGTTACTGTAAATATATTATGGTTTAGTAGACCAATGTTTTATTTCTATCACATAATATAATAACAGCAAGTGCCACTTACTGTTAATATGTTTCAGTGACACTTGGTAAAAAATCTTCTTAGCTTAGAAATATTAATAGTAAGATTTACTTACTGTAGCAATACTAAGGAAATAGTTTTAACTTTATGAAAAAATCAACCGTATGTGCCCATACTGTATTTTTAATAAGTATTCCTGGCGCAAAATGTGTCTTACTGTAATTATGCTTAAGCTTATCTGAGGTTCTATCCCACATTTTCAAACTTTGAATACACAGAAATGTAGATCTCAATCTCTACATTCCGAATATGTACTGACTTACTGTGATTATCGCAAGCGCGGCAGGCAGCGTGTGAGCGAAATAGAAAAAGACGTCACGCCAATCAACACATTCACATCATTTTAACACCTTATGGGCATTGCATAAGGTTGATTATATTTTTTAATGTTCGGGTGTTTTCGTCGATCTTCTTTTCGTGTTTGCGTGAACGAGGATTTCCGACCCGCCTTATTTTTTGTGTCGTACTGTACAAGTCGATGTAACATCTTTCTAGCGTGACCATCGTTTCCTCAGTTTTTCGTAAAAAGTACTGAGTATTTTAATTTTTTTATATCCTCAGGTAACATCCTGTTGGCTGACGTCATTGACTCCGACTCCTGGAGGCTGTGGCCCTCTGGTGATAAGAGGCTCATGGTTGACAAACAGGTAAGCAGTACCTATACTTTTTATTCGTTACCTTACCTAAAATTATATTAAACCTAGTAATCGGTAATTTCCGCAGGTCATTTATATGAGGGGCGAGGGGGGGGAAGGAAGTCAAGACAAAAATAGAAATAAATTCCGACTATTTCCTACTAGACATAACACGCTTCTATTAGCTCGGGCAATGCAAGCTACTGCAACGCTAACGCATTTCTACTGTTGGTAGGCCACAGCCGACGGCTTGCGACCACTTAACGGGCAAACACGTGCCGCCAAGCGACCTAGTCGTGTTCCGGTACGATGCCCGGTGTAGCCATTTGAGAGGATGGGTCGAAATATTTCACTGCCATCTTCTCACCTTTGCTCGGCAAGCGTGAACCATCGTCGATCGCACCATCACTTAACATCAGGTGAGGTGGCGGTCAAACGCAAGCCCGTTAAGTATAAAAAATCACGTGGGCTTAGCATTGCGCGAGCCTATAATGTCCTCCCGGCCGAATTTCAGTCACGGCGGCCAATCTCAAAGGAGACTAGCCATCTTAGCGGGACATATTATTATAGTGCACAAGTGTGTGACTTTTTTCCCGACTCGGGAATCAAACCTGGGTCCTCCTAACTTAGCAATAATAATAATAGCTTAGCAGTCGCGCTTGCGACCACTAAACCAACAAGGAAGACCAACGCGGCAGGCGCGAGCCCATAGAGGTGCCAAAGCGCGCTCTTATTGGCCTATTTCATGTTTATCTATGCAAATCAATAAATATTTTTGTGACATTTTTACACAGCACCATCTAGTCCCAAACTAAGCAGAACTTGTAATAAAAAACATCAATAGAACAGTTTCTGTTGATTTGCAGAATCGGACAGCCCGTAATTCAGGGTTTAATGCTCGATGGCGAAGGCCTATTTCCCACTATGGTGTAGGTGTGGGATTCTCTAGCACAGCTATTCTCAAAGTGTGCTTCGCGGTGCCCTAGGGCTCCGCAAGGCTTCTGTGAGGGCTCCGCTGTAATAATATCAACTTAAGCCCTAAGGAACAAAGCACATCAAGTCCTGTCACATAATATCCGAAAATGGAATGATAGAAACATTTCATCAACTTACAATGGAATTAGTACCTTTAGTGTTATGTAATGTACCTATTTTTATATGAAAATAAACACAAACCCAGTTTAATTGCTTATTTCAGAAATCTGTAAAACATAATATCGGGTCAAAAGGGTTCCGTCGCCAAAAAAGTTTGAGAACGGCTGTTCTAGTAAGCTAAGCCGACCTAAGGTTACAGCCACCTGAGACATTGATGAAGAATCAAGATTGAGATTGATTTGAGTGATTGGTGAGAGTTGAAAGAGAGATTGGTGAGAGTGGAGGATGCTCCTTGCCTTTTCCCAATTATGTTGAGAAACCTAACCTAACCTTGCGTCTGAACATCAGTATTTTCCACGGAGCGACTGCCATCAGACCCCCTCAACCCAGTTACTGGTCATATATAAATATAAATAAATATCTTTGGTACATTTTTACACAGCACCATCTAGTGCCAAACTAAGCAGAGCTTGTGCTATGGGTACTAGACAATGGATATAATACTTGTATACTTTTTTGTTGTTGTAAATACATACTTATAATACATATGCAACACTCAAAACAACACAAACACTTATGTTCATCACACAAATATTTGTGTCCTGTGGGAATCGAACCCACGACCTCGTTAACAGCAGTCCGACACTCGAACCACTAGACCACAGAGGTCGTCAGAGTACATCCATGGAGAGTATCTATAAAAACCCCACTGATGACTCTGTCAACTTCTATCTGACCCACTTTCGCCACCAGGTATACAGAAACCTGACCACAGTGACCGCAGCAGACCTTGACACGGTGAAGCGCAACTTCGGCTGGGTGAAGGACCAGCTCGACCACTTGAAGCCCAACGTGCACCACAAGGTGGTGGTGTTCATGGGCTCGCCCGCCGATCAGGAGCACTGCCAAAAGATCGCTAAAGGTAGGAGACGTCGGCCATATACCCCACAGACGCCTCATTACAGGCTACCGATTTCTGTTTTTCTGTAGGTCGCCACTATTCGAAAATTTCGAACCCGTTTCGACCACTTCTGTAAGCCGACATCCTGCCGGACGCGATCGGCTGTCGTCGCATCCGTTCGTATCCTTTCCGATCCGATACGATGCGAGCCGTTTGGTGGAAATCATCCTTAACTCGACAAAATATAGACTTTTTAGAGATGATAGAGGTTTTTTTTACGCGATTTCTGGATTGGTTCTTTAGTAAAAGTTGTTCATACTGATGAGTATAATGACACATTAAAAGGTTTTCAATTATTTCAATTACACGTTGTATTCAACAATAGATGTTGAATGATGATGATGTAGTTGATGTTGATGATGTTTTTATTGCGACGGGCGCGAAGTTTTTTTAGTTTTCTTAATTCCTCGCGCTATGGAAAACGTTGAAAGCACTGCTCTAGGCTATTCTTAAACCTCTCTCCAAAAAAGCTAAATACAAAAAAAATATTAAGTAGGTATCGCTAATCCAACCAAACATTTTACCAAAATCCTTCTATTTACCCTCCTCCACAGCCGCTCGTGACCTCGGTCTCAGCGTCGACCTTCGCGTGACGTCAGCCCACAAGGCCACAGAAGAGACTCTCCGCATCATGCAGCAATACGAGGACACTCACGGAGCCCTCGTGTTCATCGCAGTGGCAGGCCGCTCCAACGGCCTGGGCCCTGTGTTGTCCGGAAATACGTCCTACCCTGTGATCAACTGCCCCCCGCCTTCTGATAAGATGGTCCAGGTAAATAATTGTGCTTAATTATTTCTATACTTATAATATCTGCAAATTGCCCGAAGAATTGCCAAACTTAACTGGCAGTGAGCGGGGCACATTGCTCGCAGAACGGATGGTCGATGGGGCAATAAAGTTCTGGAGTAGTGACCGACGACCTGGTGAAGGGAATTCGCTGGTTGCGGAAAGCGCAGGACCGGTCGTTGCGGCGATGCTTGGGGGAGACCTAAGTCCAGCAGTGGACGTCTTTCGGCTGAAATTATGATGATGATATATCTGCAATGGTCTGCAACACTACAAATTGAGCAGCAGAAAAAAACCGTAGACCATACTGAACGTACAGTCTAACAAAGCAATTAGTATTCAGGGTCGCCAGATATAAAATATAGTTTTCTCAGAAGATTATGGATGTTTTCGAGTGAAATATCATTTTAATAACGGACAAAGTTAAACTGTATTTATACAAAACCGTAATCAAACCGGTCTAACGGCCAAAATTAATATCCAACCTATCTACGATTTGCCCTACTGGAGATGGAAATTTGACATATTTTGTATGGAGCTTATGTCAAATTTCTATCTCTAGTAGGGTAAATCGTGGATAGATTGGATATTAATTTTGGCCGTAAAATAATTTCCTGAGAAATCTTCATCTATATCTGGCGACCCTGGATACCAATTGCTTTGTTAGACTGTACGAAGGAAAAGGCAAAACCAAGACATACAAAGAAGTGATTTCTCTATTGACTTTTATTGGCATTGGATAAATAAAAATAGAGAGTAGGTAATGTTAGGAGACAACGCTTCTTTGAGCAAGCCAGTTGTCTTAACCGAGTGGCTTATGGCTTATGGCTTTGTCATCCTGCACCCTTATTCACAACCGTCTAAAAGGGTTTCGAATCCGAGAAGAAAGAAAATGAACGCGTTCTCTAAACGCTATTCGCAAATCCGAAATCGAAAAGTATTGACAGTTCTAGACGAATCGAAGACGTCAAGTTACAGAAACAATTCCGAGAGCCATTTGCTGTCGGAAAGCACTCGAACGGATTTGCGAACGGATTCTGAAACTATGAATAGCGTTTCCGAATCCATTTTGTTCTCAAATTGTTAAGTTTCTTTTGCCGATCGCGCGATCATTATTTTCTCTGTAGCGCGATCTACTTTCACTCCGGATATGGAAACATTCAAACAAACTGCAATCGCCCGCTTGCCAAGCTTGACTATTAAGGCATATTCCTTCCTTTTGGGGGTGGCCTATGTCCAGCAGTGGATGGCTTTCGGCTGAAATGATGATGATGACGGAAACATTCGGATATTTGAGAATACCAGCAGTGCTATAACCAGCTGTGGTTCCAAACATTGGTATCGAAAACTAAATCAAGCTTAGTCTAACTCGGACTTGGCTCCAGAGTAGATCTCCAACAAAGCAGCGTTTCGATCAATAACCGGATTCAGTTTGTTGGGGCCAGGGTGAAAAGCCTTCAAGTAGGAAATTCCAACAGTTTCATAAATTTTTTTAATATTTTTCAGGACATCTGGTCCTCCTTATCCGTGCCATCGGGCTTGGGCTGTGCAACAGTGATCTACCCAGACAGCGCTGCGCTTATGGCGGCTCAGATCATTGGCCTGCAAGACTACCTTGTGTGGGCCCGCTTGAGGGTCAAGCAGCTCCACATGGCCACAGCACTCAGACACGCTGACCAGAAACTCAGAAACCAAGTCTAAAAAAACTCGAATATTTTTTTTGTTACTTTTTTGTGCAGTATTTTTAGAGGGGAATTTCCTTTTTTTGTTGTTGGTAACACTTTGTGTCGCACGATGTTTTGTATACGATACGATGTAGGTATAGATAGCTGCTGCCGTTACATTCCGTGAAAAATTGTTATTTACTATTCTTATCAATAAAACATGTAATATTCATTTGGTTTTTATTTTATTTATTCCTACACATAAAAGTTATCCTTATTTGTAAAGTCAAGGATTAAATTACGTAATGGTTGCCTAATTATATACATATTTGAATAGCTTAGGTACATTTTAATAGGACATAGAATAAAAGTTATCGACATAGCCCAAAGGATAAGCAAGGAAATGGGTTGGCTTTGTTATCAGAAAAACCGTTGGGGTAGATTTGTTTTTGAGTTGAGACAGTGAATCGGCAACCGAAGAGAAGCTTGAGACACCCACAGACTTTATGGAGTGAAAACTCTCAATTATACAATATGTAACAAAAACCCTGTTGTTTCTGTGAGCTACGTTATCGGAATCAATATTCATGCGTAAGGCACAAGTCATTTGAAAAAACTCTAATAAAAATAATTTAATTGTGAATTGATTGAAAGTGATTATATCACTCAAAACTCACTCGTAAATTGAAAGTGAATAATGATTTAATTTCATTATTTTGATTGAAGAGTTTTTCCAAATGAGTTGTGTGCTTAGGTATGAAAATCGATTCTGATAACTAGTTCACAGGAACAACAGGGTTTTTGTAAAATGTTGTATAATATGTATAACCTTCGCAACGTTGCTGGTAGAAGCTGGATAAGAGTGGACGAGGATTGAGGACACTGGTGCCAATTCTCTTGTTCACAAACTAAACTTATTATCCACTATCGCTGTCTTTTATTAATAGTAGATACAAGAAAGGGATGCCAACGATTTTAGTGCTGTCATTAGTTTAGGTGTTGCATTTCTTTGTATTTTAGTGTAGCTTAGCTTCTAAATCGTTGATTTTAGTCGACACGTTCCAAAATCACGAATTTGTATGCAATTCCGACTAATTTGACAGCCCTAAAATTGTTGCCATCTCTTTCTATATCTACTATTAGTAAAAGACGGCGATAGTTTAAAATAAGTTTAGTTCGTGAACGAGAGAATCGGCACCAGTGGCGTGCTATTAGATTTGATTTTGTACGTTTATGAGTAATGACTTGAGTGAATGACACAAACTTATGTAATAATGAACATATTAGATATCACTGACGAAATATTGCTACAAAATTTTGTGATATTCAAATACATAATACTTTATCTTATAAAAGTAGGTTATCAAGTTATCACGGCACTTTTGTGTTAGAATGGTTAGCAACATTGTAATATATTTTTGACCTTGGCAATACTGCAATTCAAATGTCAATGTCAGGTTTTCTGCAAAAGTGCCGTGTGAGTGCGTATTGTGGTGTTTTAAAGCTAAGAATATCTTTTAGATCTATTCATACGTTCAAAATGGCAGATAAATCTACGGACTATTCCACCGCAAATGGTTTTGAGAGTAAAACTCCTTTCTTGATCGGCGTAGCGGGCGGCACAGCCAGCGGGAAGGTAAGCC
Source organism: Asteroscopus sphinx (assembly GCA_949699075.1). NCBI lineage: Eukaryota > Metazoa > Arthropoda > Insecta > Lepidoptera > Noctuidae > Asteroscopus > Asteroscopus sphinx. Next base: position 31,220,859 of record OX453003.1, read on the forward strand.
TTAACCTATTGTTTTGGAATAGGATTATTGATTTTTACCAGTTGAAACGCTTCTTACGTAACCAATAATTTAACTACGAGATTTTTTGTTTGGAGTAGTTTTAATAACAAGGCTTTATAGTGTTAGAAAGCCGTTATGAATAACTTCATCGTCTGCATAACCTCTACGTACCAACCTCATCGTGGCGTAAATGTAGGATGTAAAAGAAAATTACTGTTGCAATGATAATAAATGTTAGCTTCAAACAAAATATATCATAACAGATCACCTGAAGTACAGACACAGACAACAATACACTTACTCTTACTGAAGAAATAAATCTATTAGCATAATTTTGTTACTAACACATAAGTTTGTTATTGTTGTCTTTTACATATAAATGAATTATTATTATAATTGGCCCTGTGTTCAACCATATAATAACTCACCTGTTAAATGACAGATCTGTGAAGACCTGAGTTTGCTGCACATGCACAGCATCATCCTCCGAGCATTTTTCCAATTATGTTGGTGTTGGCTTGCAGTGCATGGGGTGCGTGGCAGGTGGCTAGGAATTCATAGATGTGACATACTCTGCGATGCAACACTTTTGTTTATTCTGCCTATTAGATTTTTTGAATAGAAAAAATTAAATTTGAATAACAAAATTATTATTTATATTATAAATAAACAGGCAGCAGTTGAAACAACTGATAAGTGCCTGTATCCTGCCTATCCCCAATATTATTTATTGTTAATTTCGAGAAGATGCTTGTCAAGTCTGTTTTTAAATTGGATCACATTTTGGGCTGAGATTACATCTTTTGGGAGCTTATTCCTTGCTCCAACTATTCTGTTGCCTAGAAAATGTTTGTGAGGGTTATTATTTAAAAAGCTAGTGCACAGCTTAAGGTGGTGACCTCTTAGATGGACTAAATTAACTTTATTTCCCTTTGTACAATATAAGTTTGGTTAGTTTCTAACACTTAGACAAATAATCATTGCTGACTTATGCTTCGTAGTAATTAAATAAAGACTGCAGCCTAAAATATTATGTTAAAACTCTAATACAAGTGAACAAATTCACAATTTGGCTTTGACAGACACCCATCTTACAATAATATCTACTTAAAGCGAGAGACACCTGGGGCGAAAACTAGTCTGACAAAAATCGCTTACGTATATTGAAAAGGGAATTGCCATATTTAACTTAAATAACAGTGAAATAATTATAAAAATTGGTTCCTTAAATCCCAAGATTACAACAATATATTTAGCAAGAGAAACCACATGCAAATGTTAGTCAGGTTAATATGTTTGCATAATATTTGTCTGGTATAAGGAACAAAGATAAATTCCAGACAATCCGTGTCCATTCTGTGAGTATTTTTTTCCATTATATCTGCATAATAGAATATGTCTGTACAAATGGCAGCATCTACAATACCTAAAAATGTTTAACTGTCTAGTTTTAATAAATGTTTTGTTTACTTATCGATGAAATCTAATTTTTTTGTCGGTTTGTACATGTTTTTAGAACACAAGATGGGATTTTTTTCCATATTTGTGCATCACTAAATAGTAGGTAAGACATATTCGCGTCACAGTAAGCATAAAGACCTGGGATTGTTGCAGTCCATGGACTGCAAAGTGTGCAACACTAAATTTGTTCGATAGAGCCGCTCTAGCATAGACCAGTAAGCCTCTAGACGCCGGTTAGCTGGACACCCCCGGTCACAACGCATATGCTCTACCACTGCATATCATACGTCCCTCCGCCAATCGGAACGTCACTCAGTCAGCGAGCGGCACCAATCATAAGGAATCATACCACCGAACTTTTGAGCCGGCCAATCATAACGCGCCGTCCGCCCCCCTGACCCCACCAACGTTTTACGACTGCGTTCGAATACAAAACTTTGTTTATGCGGAGTCTTGTAGCTTACTGGTCTGTGGATGTAATTTATTTAAAAAAATAGATCCAGCTATTCCAGGTGGCAAAGTACAGTCAACTGCACATCTTGACGCTTACTGGTCTGTGCGCTCTAGTAATATACCTCAGTCACCCCGCAACCCAATTACTGGGCAATACAGACATTCGCAGGTTAGACCAGTTATCAGACTTTCAAAAAACAATTCTTTGTGTCAAATTATTGATATTTTTATTTACAAATTCCATTGTCTCTCCTTGGAAATGTAAGTGTAATGCTATATAAAGTGTATCATTGTATGGAAGACAAGCTAAACCAACCAAAGCCAAGTGATTTAAATCAAGTGACATTACATGGAGTTTACACTGTATATAGTTTTACAGATTAACATAAAAATTCCAACTCACACACGACATAATTACATGTTTATTTAGGCATGGCTAAACTAGCGACTGCTTAGCCTGGGGTCCTGGGTTCGATTCCCGGGTCGGGCAAAGTGTTATTGGGTTTTTTCATTAGGAAATTCTCAGTAGCAGCCCGGAGTCTGGATTTGTGCCCGGTCAATGGCAATAGGCTCGCCCCCTATTACATGGGACTATAACATAACTGGTGAAATGGAGGTGTACTATACCTCTGCCTACCCCTTCGGGGAAATACAGGCGTGATGTTATGTTATGTAAACTAGAAAAAGGTCCACCTGATGTTAAGAAGTAGTTACATTTGCCCATGGAAAGTCTTGTGTGATTGTAATTTCACTGGCACCCATACCCTTCACATGGGACACAATAATGCAAGCATTTTTTTGGCTGCAGAAATAGGTATGATTGTAGTACTTCCCTGGACGAGCTCCTTCGCAAGGTGCTCTAACTACTTGTTGAGACATAATATTCATTTAACTTAAAGATTTTATCCATATCTCTGTTTATTTATTTATTTTGTTGATTATAGACGAGCAGCACTATTGCTGATATGTCTATATCACAAAGTGCTGAAAATTTGCTATTTATTTTATTTCTTTGCGTTTACAGCTTTGCTAACAGAGTCCATTCGTTTGTAGCCAGTTGTCGACATAACATAACATCACGCCTGTATTCCCCGAAGGGGTAGGCAGAGGTGTATAGTACACCCACATTTCGCCAGTTATGTTATAAGTCCCATGTAATATGGGGCGAACTCATTGCCATTAACCGGGAATCCAGACTCCGGGCTGCTACTGAGAATTTCCTAAAGACCAAAACTCAGACTCAGGAATCGAACCCAGGACCCCACAATCAGCAGTCGCACTTGCGACCACTAGACCAACAAGCCAGTCGTCGAGTCTATTCTTAAATGAGTTTACAGAGGTGGCAGAAACAATATCCTCCGGACCACCCTATTACCAAGGTTGTGGTGTGTTTGTTTTCGCTATTATGCAACACTGTTGTTTGTTATGGTTTCTCCTTGCTCTAGGGGCAGCACCCGTTGAACCATTCCAAAGATGCAGTGAATATCAGGAAGATTGTACTTTGATGAGTGATTTTGTATGATTCGAAAAGGTCGCCACAGAGGCGTCGCTCCTCAAGGGTTGTGGGGCGCAATGCGTGAAGCCTTTTCTTTTATTCACGGACTGACCGCAGCAAGCGTTACTTAACCTCTGAGATTGCAATCCACGCAATTGCTATTTAGCTACAAGCCCCTCATGATGAAACTCGACGATGAGAACAAAACGGTATGGATAAAAACTAACCCATATCTCATATCCCAGTCAACAGTATGCCAGCGCATCATGGAGAAGCTGGGTCAGCAGCACAAAGAGCAGACGGAGCGCCGCGTCGTCTGCATCAGCCAGGACTCCTTCTACCGGACCCTCACCCCCGCAGAGAGGCTCCGTGCTGAACGGGGACAGTTCAACTTTGACCACCCCGACGCCTTCGATGACAAGAAACTCCTGGCTATTCTGAAAGATATCCTGGCTGGCAAGAAAGTGGAAGTCCCAGAGTATGATTACATTACAAATTCTATAAGGTGGGTTGTGCTTTGTTGGAAAGATTTCGCTGCTTTTAAGTCAGTTTGTGTGCAAAAGCTTTACATGAATGAAATTCTGGTGCATTTTGTTTAAACTGCAACGTATAAAGGACCTTATGAGCTTAGTGGCAATAACAACAACAAAACTTAGGGGTTGAGTCTTTGGGTTTGCACGAAGAACTAGTCAACAATCGCGCAACAGAGAGGTCAATGGCGCAATTCTGTTAACAACATACATATATTATCACTCCTGTTTCCTATTGGGGTAGGCAGAGACTATGGATTTCCACCTGCTACGATCCTGACACATCTCTTTTGCTTCATCTACGTTCATTTACCACGACATGCATGCTCGTGGTTTGGAGTACTCTTACCCTGGTATTTTTTAAGAAGTCCGTGGTTTTGTTGCGATACGTTCGCCGTTCTCTGTTAACAAGGCTGTTGAAACTTTTGAAGAACCACATTTGCAAGACGCAAACGCAACGCAACGCAAAGATGTAAATGCTTTAATAATAAAGATAACCGACCTATAATATAGTTCTTCAGGTCTTCATGCACTATGCGCCTTGCGACAGAACCTTCAAAACCAAAATTTGGTTTTGCTAGCCACCTCTGCTCTAATGTTCGGAGCAATCAAGTTCGCCGTTGACATTCACGTCAAGGAGGACATCATCGTATTAGCAAACATTTAAAAAGAAGTACAGTCACGATCCTTCCCGGTGATACATTTTGTCGACAAAGTCCCCTGAACGAATCCTGCTACATTACACGTACGGCTGCCGTCAAACACTGAGCGCAAGCGATTTTAGCCTTAGTGGTGGTTCTCCGGAAAGCTTTCTGATACTTTTTGTCGATATACCACGCAAGTGAAGCCACGAATATCAGCCAGCTAGTGATCAATCCTACCAATATTATAAATCCGAAAGTATGGATGTTTGTTTGTTTATTTGTTTGTTTTTCCTTCAATGACGCTGACGCGTCAGGTCAGTATTTGAATGACATTTGGCATACAGTTAGACCATATCCCGGATCTTGACTACTTTTTTTCCGGGAAGATAAAATGTTCCCGAGGGAAGCGCGATAACATACTTTGTGATACAAAATATGAAATTAAAATATTAAGTGTTAATTCCGCAAAAATAAGTAGGTCGTCAAGCTTGAATGCAACATGCAGCACCGCCCCCCCGCCCACAAATAAATGTACATGCAGAAGGTGCGATTAATGTATAGTGCAATATACCACCAGATGTACCGGACGGGCGGAAACTCGATACCATGTGTATGAGCCGCTGACGCCCTGTATCTATAGATTCTTGATTTCACACGCCGAACTGAAGGATTGTTACGGGAACACCGGGAGAATTTTCAGGAAATGAAAACACCGACTTGACTGTTCATACGAAGAGCTTGAGGCCTCTGCTTACTTCATTGTTCTATGAAGGCTTGATTATATGCAAACCAAACCAATAACAAACATACATAAGCACAAGCTAGCATAAGCTATACATTAATCGCACCTTCTGCATGTTCATTTATTTGTGGGCTGCATGTTGCATTCAAGCTTGACGACCTACTTATTTTTGCGGAATTAACACTTAATACAGGATATTTTTTTAATGAGTGCAGATAATTTGCATAGCGGTTCAGTATCTATTCTTTATCGCAAACACATTACTAATATTCACTTTAAAACAAAATAAAATGTAGACTTTGAATGGGACACTCAGAATATTTTGTAGTGTATGCCATACAAAGCCATATTTTCATTTACTACTATCTACTTTTTACTGAACTGCTATGCAAATTATGCGCACTCATAAAAAAATTATCCTGTATTTTAACTTCATATTTTGTATTATATGGATTTCCGCAAAGTAACGCCCGATTCCATTATTTATACTTTGTGATTTAAAACCGCGCGCCGCGAGCAACACCTATCCAATATACCACCAGTAAAACTGAATGGAGTCTCCCTAGAATTGGTAGATAGTTTTAAATACCTGGGTCATGTTGTTACATCTGATTTACGTGACGACTTAGATATTGAACGGGAGCGGAGGGCTTTGTCGGTGCGCGCTAATATGATATGCCGTAGGTTTGCGCGCTGCTCCACGGGAGCTAAAATAACACATTTATAGCGGTTTGTACATCTTTTTACGCATGCAGCCTATGGGATGCATATACTCGCGCATCATACGGAGCCCTCCGGGTTCAATATAATAATGCATTCAGGATGCTGATGGGGCTGCCGCGGTTCTGCAGCGCCTCTGGTATGTTCGCGGAGGCGCGCGTCAATGACTTTAGTGCGATCATGAATAAACGCATAGCTTCGTTGGTAAGCAGGGTTCGCGGCAGCGCTAACGGTATCCTGAAAATGATTGCGAACAGGGTAGACTGCCCATTTATGAATAATATAATTAGATTTCATGTTTAATATATTGATAAAATTTTATTGGTTTGATTTATTAACTAGCTTCATTTGTAATTTCAATTATTTAATTTGTAATTTTAATGATTTTGTTTTATTTGTGACATGAAATTTAATTATTAAATTTGCTATGTATGTTACTAACCATTTCAATGATATCTTTTTACTAACAATAATGGATCTATGTTATCTGAGCATTAAATGAATTATTATTATAGGCTAGTATTTTTATATTTTCTATCGTACCAGCCCAAATCGCTCGCACACCATCTACCCCGCCGACGTGGTCCTGATCGAGGGTATCCTGGTGTTCTACTTCCCGGAGGTGCGTGAGCTGTTCCACATGAAGCTCTTCGTTGATACTGATTCCGACACCAGGCTCGCCAGGAGAGGTATGTTGATATATTGGCTCATTTCATATTGGCTGATTTTTGCTGGTAATCAGGTGAATGGGGCTTACACACCTTCATGAACAGCCGCAAAGTGTCGGAAAAGGCACGGCTGGCTGTTCATGGGGGAGTATGTATGTATGGTAGTGAAAGTTGGGTATGGCAGAAGAAACATGAAAGCAGATTAAATGCAGTAGAAATGAGAGCTTTGTACAGTATGTGTGGTGTAACTTAGAGAGATAAAGTAAGGAATAACGTGATAAGAGAGTGTTGTGGAGTGAAAGAAGATGTAGTGACAAAGATTGAGAAAGGTATGTTGAGATGGTTTGGACATATAGAGAGGATGGACGAGAGGAGATTGACGAAACAAGTATACGAAGCGAGTGTGGATGGAAGAGTTGGAAGGGGACGACCTCGGCGAACGTATCGCGATAAAATCGCGGACGTTCTCAAAAAATGCCAGGTTAAGAGTACTCTAAACCGACAAGCATGCATGACGAGGTTGATGGACGTAGATGAAGCGAAAGAGGTGTGTCAGGATCGTAGCAGGTGGAAATCCATAGTCTCTGCCTACCCCAATGGGAAACAGGCGTGATAATATGTATGTATGTATGTATTTATGAACTGTACCTTTGTATTTGAAATGTTGTGAAGAAGCAGGTTCAAAATTACGCTTCTTCTTCCCAGCTTGAACACTAGGAAGCAGGGATCATTCTGGTTACCCATTGAAAGGGTTTTCGATAGGGTTTTTCTAAGTGGTTAATCAAAAACCCATAAAATATGGATAACCCTTTTGAAAGGCTTAAAGCCGTTCATAAGGGTTACACTTTCAACGATGCTTCGTGTAGTAAATAAGTACAAAACGATAACAGCGTAACATTCAGATTTCGGAGCAATGTAATATTATCGCTCGATGATGGGCATAGGTTGCAAAGTGCTCCACCACATACTTCGCACATGTTTATTGAAATGTTAATTGGTAACCTGAACAAAACCCTTATATAATGGTAACCCTTTTACTGGGTCAAAGTAAAAAGTTTTTATTTCGAAAAAGCTTTTACATGCACTCTCAAAACGCTAATTATGAATCAAGTTGCTTGCCCGGTTTCAAAAAGTTGGTCCTATGGAGAAGAGCCGGCAAGAAACTCCATGGATATACTCTTTTCAAATAATAATAATAGTAAAATGATTTGTTACATGATTGATTTGAAAGAATTGTGTGATAATAATGTAGGTTAATGACTGAGACAAATTCACTGAAGTAAACTAATTAAAGATTAGAAAAATAAAAATAAAACAATAAGAAGAAATGTCCCAAAAAGATTTATTTATTAATAATGATTTTTAAGTTTAGGCTCGACCATGATTCCCTCCTATCATGGTCCCACCATCCCCACCCATCTTGCAGTTTCAAGCATAGAACCCATTCAAAGGGTTACACCATGATATAGGTAACCTCTTGATCAAGGTAACCTCATAAACGGCTTACCCCTTCGAAAGGCTTAACTCTTAACCAGGGTTGTACGGTCCCTACTAGGAAGTGGTGATGCCGGATGAAAGGCTGATGTTACTAGTAGCAAATAAAGCATGTGTATTTTCCAGTTCCCCGCGACATAATGGACCGCGGCCGTGATCTTGAGCAGGTGCTCAACCAATACATGAACTTCGTCAAGCCTGCCTTCGAGGAGTTCTGTTTACCGGTGAGTTGATTATATTGTGCCTACATCCTGCTATATTTTTATACCAAGACCTTTCTCGAATAAATGTGGAATAATAGTATGAATTATTGTTCCGTGTGACAGTCGAGCGTAGCTCTGGTCGAGTGTGCGAGGGAAGCGAAGGGGCGACAAAGCAAGTCTTCTGACGGAGCAAATTCAGAAACACTTGCAAATGCTTGGGATAGGGTTTTGACTCAAAGAATAGCACCACGCCATCTCTTCTCGTGGGTGTCGTAAAAGGCGACTAAGGAGTTCACCAGAGGATGGGCAGCAGCGTTCTCTTCTGATTATTTGTTCAAGTGTGCGATCGCCAACCCACCTGCCAAGCGTGGCGATTATGATATATTCACCCTTTTGGGGCCTATGTCCAGCAGTGGACTGTCAGTCTTTCGGCTGAAATGATGATGATGATGAATAGTATGATAAAACATCTAGTGTGTTTACATGAATGGCTATGAGAACTAATGCAGGCACTATCGTTAGTACAGTCGACCTAACGTCATTAGTAACAGTTTGACCTTGACAGCGTCTTTATTTTCTAAGCAGTAAGGACGGTTTTCGTAATTCAAGTGTTGCCACTGAGACGTGAGGTCGATTGTACCAAAGAAATATAAATTGGTTAAAATGTGTGTTACATTATTGTTAAGTTAAATTTAACTTGATCTGATTGGTTGTAATTTGTATCTGTCTACCAACGGAGATGCTCATCTGCTTTAATTTTGCTCGTACCTTCTCATTGTTTCATAATTTGTGACGTGTATTATTTAAATCTTATCATTTATGTTATGAAAACGAAGAGCCGTAGACCAATCAGCAGTGTTTTTGAAGTATACAGTTTTTTATTATTTTGATTGAAATGTTATGAGAGACTTCAGAATGTTCAGAGTTCCTAGCATGAGTTTTTGGCACAATCGAATGGCTATGTTTACCAGACGAAAACTAACTCGATACTATAGTAAGAATGATAAATTCTGAAACGTAATAAAAAAACTGGTGTTTTTTTTTTTAAACAAGTCTTAAAATACTAAGAGGTCAAAAATATTGAATTTCATTATTAATACATACATTTTAAGTGCATTACATTTCTAATTTAATAGTTTTCCAATCGATTTCATCAATTACTGAAGACACTGTTCCGCGCACGGCAGTGTCCATCGGTCGCTATTTCCACCCTCTCCGCCTTTTGTACGGTCGACCGCACGTCGGTGGTAACACTAAAAATTAGCAGCATTTTTATTTCGTAAGCAGTAAGGGCGGTTTTCGAATTGAAGTGTTTCCACTGTCATGCAGTCAACTGTACTAGCCAGCAGACCCCTAGACAGTCAGAGCGTGCGCCAATTGTTTAATAGTCTATGTCAATCCAATTAAATTGAAAATTAAACAAACCCAATTTCAGTAAAATTATCACACAAACACCAACTAAATGGAATTAGTAACACATTCATCCGTATTTTGAAGGTTTCAACTTGATAGCTCACCACTTTTTCCAACAATGTTTGTTTGATTATCATTTTTTAATTGTTTTTGGAAATTCACTCGTTAGCCTGCTACAGAAAAAACAACTTATATATTAAATTAAATTAAATTATTTATTCATTCAAAAACCTTTTGTAGAACACTGAGTTATTATGGTACACATAGAAATAGTTGCAATACAAACAATATACAATTTTACCACCAGGATACAACAGTCAAAAGGTAAGAGCAATTAGTGAAACCCTGCCTCCTAAACTAGGATACCCTGTATCTTAGGAGACAGTGTCCTCGCTTAAACAGTACATTATGGTCGAGCGATTTTTGTCATTGTTCTTAGCGACATATTGTGCGTTTACAAAACTGTGATGTGATGTATGAAACAAAGATGTGTATACAGAGATTTATTAGTAAATATTCTGATGTATTTGGTTGTGTACCAGTGCGGTGTAAGAGATATGAAAGGATAATAAAACAAAGTTATAATAAAACAAAGTTCAATAAATCGCGAAAAATATATAACTATAAAGTTCAAAAAAGTCCCAAAAAAAAGCATATGTTTTCTAACTCATTCAATGAATCAAATAGAATCATTCAATTAATTCATTTATTTGTAATTGGCACTCCAATTGAACATCACTAAACTATCTATGGTTTTACCCGTTTGTTTAGAGACTAGACCCCACGACACAGGGAATCCTAGTGTGAGGTCTAGGGCTTCAACCAATGTTATGTATATTTTTTGGCACAATAAAGAAATTTTTATTTTATTTTTATTTTTTTATCTTTCTAGTTAATTGGATTGACATAGACTTTAGTATGCGTATTTATCGTGGTTTTGGTTTTCACTTTTTTTCTATCATATTCTTGAATTTATTTCCCTCGTTCATTCAATTATTCTGTACATGTATACATTTATTTTCTGTCTTTGTCGAGTTGGTGAACAAACAGTATCAATTTCAACTTGAAATCATTGTTTGCAGACCAAAAAGTTTGCTGACGTCATCATTCCAAGAGGTGCCGACAATCTGGGTGAGACATATTCATTTTTTTATGTTATTAGTATATTTTTATTTCTGCGTGGATTTTTTTAAATCGTAAGACACCAGCGGCTTCATCCTTTAAAAAGAAAAGACATAAATTATATCTACGTTATTTAAAAAAAACGGAATTAATAACAAATTATTATTTAGATCTATAAGAGTAATTTGCGTTTATTACTATTTTAAAATTAATTCTTTATCGACAAACGTTTACTGAAAATAATATGTTTTAGAATCAAAATCACTTAATTTGGTTGTTTTGATAACTCCTAAACCGTTTATAACGTATTACACTACGGAAATCTTTTTTTTAAAAATCTAAGTGTTATTCTAAACACAAGGTAAGTGACACAAGGTCATAGCCACTGCAACGAGGTCGCATACTGCCACTTTTGTATCCGAACTTAAAAAAAATGCAACAAAAAGTTTGCAGCGGCTATGTTCTTATGTAGCTGCGAATACCGACCGTATTCACTCGCGTTTAAAGTCCGTTTTGCATTGTTGCAGTGGCTATTGACCTAATCGTGCATCATATTTGGGATATCATGTACAAGAAGAGGGCTTCGCCCCCGAAGATTGTGAACGGGTGCAATGGACATCAGGAGGGCGAAGAGACAAATGGACGACGGATGTCGGGCAGTTCCGAAGACACTTTGAGCCGATAGTAATAGTCTGGATGACAGTTTGTGACTTTGTGACTGAGGTACCTGTTAGGATTTTTATTTGATAAATACCTATGTAAGGTATGATTTTTTTTTTGAGGGCACTGCAAGCGTAATATGACCACCATTGAAAAAGTCGGCAAAAGTACGTTGTATAAAACGAAAAAAAAAAACATTTTGTCTATTCTTTCGTAGACAAACCCCTTGTCACAGTCGTCATGCTACGCCTACTGAAGTCATTTTGTTGGTTTCATTCGTTCTATTATGTTAAAAGTAATGGAAAAAGATTTCTTTTATGTCTTGAACTTATGTTTTTTTTATATAATTACTGGACGATGAAAACCAACATCTGAAATGCCTATATTACGTTTGTTTATATGCAAGATAAAATAATAATAATATTATTTTCATGGAATGATGCGTGTTCACGAAAAACATGAACACCTGTGATTAAGATATTTTTTTAAAGGTATTCGATTACCAATGTGTCAGTAATTTCGCATAATAGTTTTAAACCAAAGACCAGTATTTTTAGAAAGGAAGGGTGAATGCTAAATTTTCGTTTTTAATTTTATTCAAACTACTTAGTTATATATGAATAAGGGGGACGTTAAGAGGACGCTCCCAAAACGTAATTCCCACCCTCGCACTCCCCTTACACACCGCAACTGCGGGACGCTCTCGTCAATTTTATGGGAGTTGCAATAGAACTCATTTTCGAGAAAATCATTCTCGCGTGTTTTACCACGGAAGTAAATGTCGTAAATCTCAAAACAGTTTTCTTTTAATTACAAGAATACTAAACAATCTATACAAATTTCCTCTAGCTAGTATTGAATAAACTTTATTATCTTCCTATTTGCATATATTTTATATAGCTAAGTTAAATAATAAAGGAAAAATATTCGAAAAATCTCTAAAAACGCATGATTTTCAAAAAATAAAAGTATCGAACAAAAATCAACTAATTATGTAACTGTCTAGTCAAACGATGGACAAAGGTTCAAAAAAATATGTATCTTTATTTGACATTCATCAAGCATGTGTTCGACTCAGCATATGTTTTCAAAAAGTCACCTCATTTTGGGAGCCTAGCCTTAAGGCGGATTACATTGAGTCAGTAACTGACATCAGGGGGCCAATTCTCGTAATTTAAAACGATTAAAATACAGTACATCTAGACTCAATGTTCTAAATGTCACACGTAAACGTCAAACAGGAACATCTACTGTCATGAGATACTCAACATTGAGATGCTCTATGGTATTTTAATATTGAAATCTAAACATTAATACTTAAAGAGTACATTGAGATTGGTTTGAAACTATATTTTGAATTTATTTAGTTACGAGAATTTGGCCTTCAGTCCGCCGGTAAGTCAGTGCCGACTTGATAGTGCTAACGTGTAAATCGTTTTTAAGTCAGTCGCGGTGACCGGTCAACACTGACTCGAAATATAAAATCATGAATGAAAGTGATTCTTTATAGAAGCAAGTAAATTAAAAAATGCATTTTGCTTGGGTAATTTATTTACACAAAGTGGCAGCCACAGACCAGTAAGCTTCAAGACTCCGCATAAACAAAGTTTTGTATTCAAACGCAGTCGTAAAACGTTGGTGGGGTCAGGGGGGCGGACGGCGTGTTATGATTGGCCGGCTCAAAAGTTCGGTGGTATGATTCCTTATGATTGGTGCCGCTCGCTGACTGAGTGACGTTCCGATTGGCGGAGTGACGTATGATATGCAGTGGTAGAGCATATGCGTTGTGACCGGGGGTGTCCAGCTAAGCGGCGTCTAGAGGCTTACTGGTCTATGGTGGCAGCACATCAAACTGACAAGTGTCACGATAACAGCCCGCTTTCTTTTGTAATAAGGGGGAGAATGTTTAACATTCTAAATATGTTGAAGCGAAGCTTCTATAGCGTCGTTGCGAGCTGGAATAAACCGAGCAAAAACGTGACCGTTAACTCACGCTCGTGTTCTATTCGCGCTTGCAAATGTTCGCTTCTGTCGTGCGTTTTTTGTGTATTATACACATAAAATATATTGTCATAAGGACACATCTGCGCTGCTTGACGTCACCCCTTTGTCTTCTGTTGTTATTTAATATTTATAAAACAATGATGTAAGTACTTAGTTCACAAAGTCACATACGAACGCTGATCGTTGAGGTAGTGGCCCAATACCTCATACTTGTGTTGTAACAGTTATCCGATTCTATTGCTTTTAGCACATGAGAGAAGAGATTGTAGTCTACTTGGACCATAGCAGTTCACTGATGCGATGTGATGTGATGATACATTAGGTATTGCATAGTCCTTAAACAATATAGCATATAAAGCCTGACCACAAATATAAAAACCCTCGCCATGTTGCGGAAAGCCAATAGTACTAATTTCTTCTACTGCGATGTGTTGTGTTATAATGAAAAAAGTTAATGTGGTGAGCAGGTTTTTTATTTTTCTGGTCAGGGTATAGTCACCACAACAAAAAATATATACCTAGGTGACTTGTCCACAAATCATATAAAATAAATCTATTTTTCCCAAATATATTTTTATAAGAACGTCATTCATTGCGTTAAAATGTAATTTTTTGGGCTTGCAACAGTTGTGATTGTATTTATAATATCTGCAACATTTATAGAACTATCAGAGAAGTTCAGAAAACAAATTTTGTAAATACCGCGTGTAAAAAACGCGTCATCAAGCCGAATTCCAGGCAAGCTTTTCATCAAACTACGTGACATTGTGCAAAAAAAAATTGCAACAAACAGCACGCTACACTTTAAAACATTGTGAGTGATTACTGCGTGCATCGAAACGATTTTAATTAATTGAAAATCGTACGGTAGATTAAAATGTTTTTTTTGACAGATATTTCAAAGATAAAGACGCTTGTCATCTTAGTCTTCCTGCGACGACGAAAGCTGCAAAGCTTTCGAAACGAAAACCAATTTAAATAATACACGCGATGTAACTTGTTTTATTATAATGTGATCGCGAAAACTTAAGAAATTATTAAATCATTATTAATATTAATTTCAATAATTAATAATAATTATTTTTTCTTGAAAAGTTTTCCAAATGAGTTGTGTCCTTACGTATGAATATCGATTCTGATAACGTAGCTCACATGAATAACAGGGTTTTTGTTACATACTGTATAATCAGTCGGTTCCCAGGTATGGCCTAGTACAAAATAACCGTCGTAATGATGGGTAGAATTTATAGGTATAAAAAAGGTTTACGGCTTCATGATGGGTATTTTTACACCCGTTATGAAAGGTAAGAAAGGTTATAGAAACTACAAATTGGGGTTGCTAGAAGAAAATAAGTTCTTTTTCTCATGTGCTCTAAGTAAGGTATTTCTCCAATATCCATATGTATAAGTACTATGTAGTTAAGGTCCATTATTGTTTATTATAAGGCTGACGCTTTTCAAAGCATATAGTTTAAGTATATTTGTATAGTATGTTCAACTTTGACTTATGGAGATGTAAAAATATTTTTTAAACGATTTTATTTGAAAACTTAAGAGGTAGATAGGACATTTTTCAAACATCAAAAACATTTATTTGCAAACTAAGTATGCTTTAAGTTCTTAGTAACATTAACACTTCAAGCGTTGAAGATGTGTATGGATGTAATAACAATAAAACTTTTATTTTGTCTAATTAACAGCGCTGTAGGCACTTATATAACTGAGCGACCTTCTAGATTCGACAGGCCAACACAACACCAACAACAAAACATATTTTTAATTAATAATCAAACTGGGTTATATAAAACTATTTTGATGAACAATTTCCGAGTATTTCTGACTTGCTAGCAGAAGTTATTTCTTGTGTTCCTTTATTTAAATATGAATTGTTATTTTTATGATTTTTATGACACTGCCATCAAATTGAAATACCACAAAAACCTTTGTGGAATGACTATAAACACTATAAGGGCCAAAACACATACACACACGATACGACGTCGCATCGTGGCACGTTGCGATGTCGGGTCGTAGAAATCTACGACGTGCAACATAAAAAATCATGACACGACGTCGCAAAGTCGCAACGCGGCACGATGCGATGTCGTTGATATTTGAAGAAAAATTGCCACAGTTGATCTGGAGATACGGACCGCACTAGACGTGTTCTCTTCTTACTATTAGTGAGAAGACTCTTAAAGAAGAGACTGAAACAGAAAATACTGGGTCCATCCATTTATTTCCATTATTAATTATGGAAATCACTTGAAAACATATAGGTAGTGTTTTCGCGACACGACGTCGCTCGTGCCGTGCATCGTACCATGATACGACATCGTGTCGTGAATTCTTACGATGCACGTCGTAAATTTCCACGATACGATATCACATCGTGACACGACATCGTAACGTGGTACGATGTGACGTCGTATCGTGTGTTTGTGTTTTGGTCTTCTGACTTCAAAATAATAACGTCAATTATCTTGCTGAGTAGACAAATACCAACTAATCATTAAAATATTTTTATATCTCTATTTATAATTCCTTGAATTATAGTCCAATACTTGTCACAGGGTTACATTAAGTATACTTTGTATCAAATGCCCCAATATTGGACGCCAATACCTATGTTATGTCTTAAAAAAATATTATAAGTACCAATATTTATTATTTCGACAAACATTTGTCCCAACAATTCTTTTTGAATTATAGACTAAAATTATATGCTTTATTTATTGGGTATTAAAGTTTATGTTGGCTTAATTAATTTTGATGTATGATAATTTAATAGTTTTTGATAAAATAATGTATTAAATTATATTCGTTATATCAGGGTTCACTGGTAAAATATGTAACCAGTATTTAAAAATACGCCATCAAAATACAGAGTTATGGTTGGCGCTTACTAAGAGGACGGCTCGGCAAAGGATTTTTGTCATGATTTTGAATCTTATTTTAAT
The DNA here is from genome assembly GCA_949699075.1 of Asteroscopus sphinx. Classification (NCBI taxonomy): domain Eukaryota; kingdom Metazoa; phylum Arthropoda; class Insecta; order Lepidoptera; family Noctuidae; genus Asteroscopus; species Asteroscopus sphinx. Next base: position 31,237,428 of record OX453003.1, read on the forward strand.
AACTAGCGCTCACATTTCATTGATATTCTCACAAGGAGACTAGCCGCCGTATGATCAAGTCTCCTTGTGACGATATCAACATCAACGAAATGTGAGCGCTAAGGTTATTAAAATAAGGATAAAAATAATTTCAGCTTACAAAAATGTTTTCCGTGCCCTGCCGATGGTGAGCACGATTCCTATTCCGAACCTTTATTCACGATTCATTATTTTGTTTCATTTATTTAACGTAAATGGTCAATTTGAAAATGATGCATTTTTTTAAACTGCCTGTAACGGATAAGCGCGCAATGTCATATAATATTACGAATATTGTAATACTTTATTGTTTGCCTATTTATCAAATAACAACCTGTTTTTATTTTAAACAGTGGCAATACAATTGAAACAATTCAGACATAATAATGGAAATAGATATAAGTTTTCTTTACTGTTTTGTTAAAATTATGCTGAACATACATGAATTTGAAGCTATCATTAGCAAATGAGTTAAGTAGCGATCATTTGGTCGTGAGTTCGAATCTTGATCTTGTACTTTTGTTACCCTATTCTCAGCACAATTACACAAGCATAATGAATCTGTCTAATTACAGATAGTATTTTCATACAATTCTAGTAGTCTCTAGGACCTACTACTTATTCTAATTACTTACTGTTATACTACTTAATGCGCGCTTATCCATTTCTCATAATAAAAATATAATTGCGCACAATATTTAAATTATTATTTATTCATATTATAGATTTTACTTACATGTATTATTTATATTTACAATTGCTTTTTAATTGATATTCTTCCAAAAACTGTTCATAGTCTCAATTATTATATTTCATGTATTTTGAACTGTGCAATGTTTTCCCCAAAATTATTTAAAGTAGTGAAATGTAAATTAGGATCACAATTTACCATTGCCTTTTACAAATAATTATCTATTTTTCCTACAAAAGATTTATCAACAGAAAAAGCAGACCGAAATCATTGTCATTTTACTTCCTATTATAGTTGTTGTCCCTCTCATATTTTACAGACTGATTAAAAGAATTGGAAAAGACTCGTATATCGATATGATCATATAGAAAGTGGTAGATATACTTTTATTATACAACTAAACAGCATGTGCACGCCATCTGTTTCTCTTTGGATCCATAATAAAATATATTTGATTGAAAAATTATTGACATAATATTTTTTTTACTCTTAGGCCTGTGTTCACCGACATAAATTTTCTGATTAATCAACCGTGTATTTGAAACGTACTAGAATTATTGAAGGTAAACGGTTGATTATCTACATAATTAATTAATTATCGTTGATTGATTATCGTTGGTAAACATTAGCGTTAATCAGTTTTGTTCATCTACAGCTACGTTTCCTGCGACCATATTTTTGTTATTTCTAACATGTAATATGCTTTTCTAACAAAATAGGGGCGTGGCCTAGCTGTTTGGGTACATTTGATTGGCCTAAACAAAATGTTAGCATATTTTGTTAGAATGTTTTGTTAGATTTTGGTCGCAGGAGCATTTTCAGTTCATCAGTTTCACGTTCTTGTCAAGCCGGGTAGGCTTATTAGAGAAACTATTCTTAAATAAGTGTCAATATATTATTATTAATAAGAATAAATTACACAAGAAAAAATGTATTATAATCTGGAGTTTAAAAGCTGATAGAAGCAGAGGGTGTGGCCAATTCCAATGATTTAATGTGATAAAACGTAGTGGAAAATGAAAAAAAAAATTGTAAAAATGTAAAATTGTATGTCGTTACATTGAATTTTTGTTAAACGCGGACTTTTGCGGGCACGGCCGTCGTTGATTGGAGTTGGATCAATCACTATGCATAATTAATGTTGTAGTATGTCAATATTTTAAAATGGTAATTCACCACTCAGTCAATTTGAAGCAGCCGCAATAGTGTGCGTTTAGCCTACGAAAAATATCGTAGATTTAAAAATAACTTAGCGAAATATTGTTTACAATTTATTTTGTGGCAAGTTAAGTTCTTTTTGCGATTATTACCGACTGAATTTTTCGAGTTCTTTTTTCTGATCTTACTAAATTAACAAGATTTGTAAGTGTTATCTAATGTAACCGTATTTTTTTAGATAATTCACAAAACAAGGTGCATAATAAAATTATCACCACAATAGCCCAGTAATATTGCAGATACTTGAAAAAAGTAAGTATCTATCTTTTTATTTATTTCACAGTTGACTTTCCTGTAGGAATATTATAACCGTTTGTTTATGCACAATCGCATATAAAAGATGTAGTTGCCGCGTTTTACGTCGCATTTAAATACATTTAAATTCACTCTGAATATTCGTTGTTTTGTATGGAACAGCTTTTGAACATAAAACTGTAAACAAGCGAGGCATTATTTATTTATTTCCATTAGTTATAATTGTATACTTACATCATTTCTAAATTATTTTATTGCGATGTATTCTAAACAATGTAAGCTGGCGAACAAACCGGTGTAATTACACAAAATTGAATTTTACACGAAAATAAAAAAACAGAATGACATCCTTTACATTTTGTTCGAAATAACATTTAGATCAATGTTAACTTTAAGGCCGTTTTAATTGAAAACGAGTAGGTACAGAATTAGATTCATGTTCCATAAACAATAGAATTTAAAACAAAATGTTTTGCCCATACGTATAAGTACATCGTTTTGTTTGCCAGCTCAATTACTGAGGCATCTGGCCATGGAGCAGAATAAAATACCTATTTGCAAAAATTACATGAAAAACAAATAATTTTATTTGCATGAAATGTGGGACAACAGGTAACAAAAAGTTTTTAGTTCTGAACACTTCGCCATGTTCGGTGGCATGAAATTAATTTGTAACTTTGAACAATATTCAATTTAAATTTACCATGAGACTGTAGTTTTAAACAGCTTCTTAAAAAATGTGAAAACTATGGAATTCGCGGTATAGCAAACACATGGTTAAAAAGTTATTTATCTGACAGGTCACAACTTGTAGAAATCTCTGCAGCTAAATCTAAACTAGGAGACCAATTATATAAATCTCAGCTAGTTAAAAATTGCACAGGCGTCCCACAGGGCAGCATTTTAGGCCCGCTTCTATTCTTAATCTATATTAATGACCTAATGAATGTCACTAACCATCCCTGCATACTTTTTGCAGACGATGTTTCGGTTATCATACCAAAACAAAATGAAAATTATAATCTCGAAATAAATAATACAATAAATAAAATTATAGACTGGATGGAAAACAATAACCTAAAGCCGAATATAGATAAAACTAAATATGTACAGTTTCAAAATAAAAATTGGAATAAAATAAATCTAAACGTGACATCAAAAGGCAAACAAATACAAGCAACCGTCAATATGACTTTTCTAGGAATAGTCCTAGACGAGAGGTGTTCTTGGATCAATCATATAGATAAAGTGTGTGGAAAAATAAATAAATTTGCTTATGCTCTTTGGCGTTTATCCAATCTATCGGATAGACAAGCTACGTTGCAAGCTTATCATGCATATGTTGGTTCGGTATTACGATACGGAATACTTGTATGGGGCAACTCGGTGCATATCGACAGAGCTTTCATCGCTCAAAAGCGATGCATTCGCGCCATATGTAATGTCGATCCACTTACGACCTGTAAACCATTATTTATAAAACTAGGAATCTTAACATTAACTGGTCTATATATTGAAGAAGTCTGTAAATTTATTAAATTGCATCTAGATCTCTTCGTTAAAGTTGGTGACAATTGCCCTTTTAAAACGAGGTTTCCAAATAATCTGACCATTCCTAAAATGAAGACAGAGCTATACAGGCGCAGTTGTTATATAATGTGTATTAAAATATATAATAAGCTTCCAGCCCAGATCAGAGAGTTACCAATGACACGCTTCAAGCGAATTCTGCGTAAATTGCTAATTGAAAAAGCCTTTTACTCAGTCAATGAATATTTGGAAGACAAACATTTAATATAGTAATATAATGTTATTGTGAACACTAACATTTGCATGTCATTATGTTATGACAAAATATGCTGAACTACCTACTAAATATATTTGTAACACCTACTGTAACCATATTTAAAAGCAAATAAATATTTGAATTGAATTGAATTGAATTGCCCATGTATTAGTATTTTAAAATACCAGGTTGTGTTATAAAAGCATTATTTGGCTGTTTCATACATAGCACAATGTTTTCTTTTACAAATGTACGTATTATGTTGCACAAACTATGTATTTGGTATGTTTATTGCCTATCTAATTGTATGATTCCCATTTTAAGCAATGTATTATAATTATTATTGAAACCATTTATGTATATGTTAATGGAATAAAGTGTTTGCAAACTTGATTGCGTTTTCTTTATTTACACAATGATTTATAGGAGAAAAGTATCTGATGGAACATGGAACCCTGAGGGTCCATTCACATCGATCGGTTCGGAGTGTTTTTTTTTCACACACCGTATGTCTTGGTAACGGATGTATATGCTTGGAGTCGACCGAGTCGTTTACAAACACCGGCTAGGAGAGAGCACGCACAATAAAAGCAGCTCTTAATGTTTCACACTGAGCGCATTGGGACGGCTCTCGACCATCCTCTGATCCTCTTGTCACAAAACCTATGGGAAATTTGAAAATAAACCTTATTTCAACTCTATTTTAATACGATCAAAATTAGCTCTGCTCTCCAAGCCGTTCTATGTGAGCGTTCCCATAGATGGAAAAAAAAGTAAGATTCAATTGGTGCTGGTTCTGCAGATTGTTTATCTGACCTGAACTAATTTAGTCTTGACGCTTGTCATCTTAGTCTACCTGCGACCACGAAATGCTGCAAAGCTTTCGAAACGTCAGGGAAACCAATTTAAATAATATACGCGATTTAATCCGGTTAAACTTTGTTTTATTATAATTTAGTCTCATTGTATCTCTTTATAACAAAAATCATTAGAAAAGGATAGAAGATATTAGTCAACTTGCTTGTTTTCAACATGAATTTATACCATAGTCGCCATCCTAGACACGACTTTTTTCCCGTAAATGACAAGGGCATGAAGTAATTTGAAAGTTAAATATTTTCTGTCCTTTTTCAATGATGTTTGTAAGAAAGAGATAAAAGGTGATTAAAATTAGCTTGTTATAGGAGAATTGGCACCAATATTTTGCATTTTAATCTCCCTTAGTTTAGACCATGTTTAATTTTTAGGCAATTATTGCCAAGTGAATACATGGCTTCATTCTCCATTCAGGTGTTGAAGCCCGGCTTAGGCTAAACCACAGGCCAGTAAGCCTCAAGACGCCGCATAAAAAAAGTTTTGCATGAGAACACAATCGTAAAACGTTGGACCGGGGGGCGGGGGGCGCGTTATGATTGGTCGGCTGAAAAGTTCGGTGGTATGATTCCATATGATTGGTGCCGCTCGCTGACGGACTGACGTCCCGATTGGCGGCGGGGCGAATTATATGCAGTGCTACTGCATATGATTTGTGACGTGTGATGTGGGGGTATCCGGCTAATCGGAGTCTAGATGTTTACTGGTCTGTGAGCTAAACTTATTGCTAAACTCAATTTTGTATGAGTTTTAAATCTTTTAGTAGGTAGCTATACTATAGTATTAGTTTTTATGTTGTTACAAGTCTTTATTATTTTAAGTATTTCTTCTTTTTTTCACTTTTACAAGCTCACCCGGAGTGTTCACCTGGTATACTACTTTCGAAACTAAATTTCTTTGAAGCTATGCTACAGTGACTTTGAATTTAATGTTGATAATTCATATTAACCACCATCAACTTCAAATACTTATGTAGATCGAAAAATAACAAGTCATTCAGTTTGTGTTCCTACAGAAAATCGTATTATATTATTATCGTGTTAGCTCGATGTTTATCGCTGGACAAAGGCCTGCAGTGCAATTCTATAAGTACTCACTAACAAGCTCACTTCTGAATCCGCAGTGAAAAGTAGTAAAAACAGAGTTCACGCTTAGATCCGTCTTTGAATATAAGCCTAATATTACACGTTTAGTAAAGAAATAAAAAAGTGGTGGTGTTATACATACGCTTTCGAAATGTGTGGAGGCGGTATTTTCAGTCCTTGTCCCCACTATACTGGGTGTCAGGGAAACGCTCCCGAAACTGAAAGGCTGTTATTATACTACCTAAACACAATCGAATACCAATAACCATTAGCCTTATACTCATTGTTTTAGTGATTTGGTATTTAGGAAACCCGCAATGTAAAGCGTACAAAAGTTGGGATCAATGCCGCGCGTACCTAACTTACCTACGCTCGCTACGACACGGACTGCGTATGCGAGAGGATGTCGTTCACCCCTAGCGCCAGCTGATATTATTTGAATTACATTGCGAACTTTAAAAAATTTAGTAAGTAAATGGGGTTTTTTTTTGCACTTTTTTATTTAACTGCCTAAAGCTGGTTATGTATGAAAAATTCAAAAAAAATATGAAAAAAATAAGAAAAAGAATCGCATTTTTTTGTGGTTTCGTATTAGTAATCACCAGCACTATTACCTATCTTTGTTTTCGGAAGCGTTTCTCTGACACCCTGTATTACTATAGGTACTCTGCGCGAAACGAACGAACTGAGTGGTGTGTGTTAATGTTCTGATGTCAGTAGCCAGTAGTGCTGTCCCTGTCTAGTACCTATATAATTTTTGAAACGCTTGTAACTTGGACATTATTTAAATATTTCCTTAGTTTTTTCACTGCTGCTAATCATGTTGTAATTTCTTCAATATTTATGATTGCCTCGTTGGTCTAGTGGTTGCAAGCGCGACTGCTGAGCGTGGGGTCCTGGGTTCGATTCCCGGGTCGGGCAAAGTGTTATTGGGTTTTTCCATTAGGAATTTCTCAGTAGCAACCCGGAGTCTGGATTTGTGCCCGGTTAATGGCAATAGGCTCGCCCCCTATTACATGGGATTATAACATAACTGGCGAAATGTGGGTGTGCTATACACCTCTGCCTACCCCTTTGGAGAAATACAGGCGTGATGTTATGTTATGTTTAATATTTATAATGAAAAGATTTTTTTTTGTCAAATACCATATTTGCTAACTTAAAAGTAATTCGGTATGAACCCGTAGTCCCGTAGACTTAGTTTAAATTAAATAAACCACAAACAGAAACTTCACTTTTACTCCTCACAAAAGATCGTATATGCGCGAGTCACTTGAATTACGAAAACTACCCTTACTGGTTACGAAATAAAGACGCTGTCACCGTTAAACTGTTACCACTGACGTGCGATCGACTATACGTTTCTCATCAGTAACATTGATGGCGTCTTTTATCTCATATTTCATTTAGTGCCTACAATAACCTAAACATAATGCAGATTATTTTTAAACTTCGAAGTTAGCTGGAAGACCTAAGAACTCCAAACACTAGCGTTACCCCGGCGTAGGCGTTTCTCCAGCGTAGGCGTACGATAAACGTATACGCCGCGACAACACGACGCATGCGCCGCGTCAGCGTCGTGCAGACGCCGCGTCATTTTAAACCGACGAAAAAAAGGAGGAGGTTCTCAATTCGACGCGTATCTTTTTTTTTTTTTATGTATGACCACGCATAACTTTTTACAGAGTAGTCCGATTTTGATGATTCTTTTTTTAATGGATAGGCTATATCTCGAAATTGGTCCCATTTAAATTTTAAAATTAAAATCCACCCCTAAGGGTAGGAAAACAGGGGATGAGTGCTTGTTCACCCACTGGATTCTTACCTGTTAATTGATTCTGTTGAAACTTGGCACATATAAATGTAGTTCTAGACACTACAACATAATGGAGACCTGGAATTAGATTTAAGCCACAATTTTTTTTTAAATAAAAGTTTTTAACAAAAAATTGAACCGACGAAAACAGAAACTGAAAAGCGAAAAATAAAATGAAGCTTTTAGTCTTTTCCTAACTAATTTAATGTAAATAACTAATTATGAGAACAACAAAGAAACAAAAATCAATGAAGACCATTAAATTACTTTAAATAAATAATAAAAACAACATAACATCAAATACAACGTGGAATTTTCAACGATAAACAATAACTTTCCAAAAATGCGTTCTCCGCTCGACCACTTGCAACTTGCACGCAATTTGCTTGTTTGTTTGGCGCCGAATCATAATTAGTTATTTACATTAAATTAGTTAGGAAAAGACTAAAAGCTTCATTTTATTTTACGCTTTTCAGTTTCTATTTTCGTCGGTTCAATTTTTTGTAAAAAGTTTTATTGTATTATCATTCATGCGCGACGCTAACGTGGCGTCTGCGTCGCGTTGTCGCGGCATCTGCGCTGCGTGAACGCCTACGCCGGAGAAACGCTAGTGTGAAGGAGCTCTAAAGGTGCTCTGACACTAGAGATATAAAAATTACGTAACATATAAAATACAACTAAAATATTAGGTACAGTCAGTAACATAATTCGAAAATTATTTTGAATTTGTCACTTTTGAAAGTATGGACAGTGTTATGTTGCGGGATGTACATAACCTTGTTTGAAATCTGCATTGTGCGACGGATATAACATTTTTCTGTACTTATTCACTTACCTACTTATTTTTTTGTACTTTTTTACTTCCAGTGGCAATCGATCTGATAGTGCAGCATATATCTGACTACTTAAAGCGGAGCCCTGCCGACAAGAACATTGCGCTTGAACTCGGTCTGTCCTCGTCATCCGCGCCAGGCAGTCCGCAACGCGGCGGGAAGGGGGGCCGGCCGCACTAGACGCGTTAGGTAAGTATTGTACGAAGCCCTAAGAAGATTATGTGAAGATAGATGGAGAGAATGCAAGTTATTTTAATATTACCGTATGAACAAGATGGCTAACAAACTGTTACTAATCCCATGGCTTCAGCTTAGCTTGCCTAATGTACGATTACACTTAGCGGAGCACATCGGTGCCCATCGTATCGCAACTAGACGTGGGCGCCGCGCCGGCGCGACGCCGCCAAGTCTGCCCGGCACGCCGCGCCGGCGCGACGCCGCCAAGTCTGCCCGGCACGCCGCCAATTGTCCGCGGCGTGTGCCTAGAGCAGAGACGCACGTGTGGAAGGTGTCGTGCTCGCTCGTTAGTTCGGCTTGCACCCGAATAGTAAACACATTTGCCTTGGCTTATATAAAAATATCTGGCTTATATGAAATAATCGCGCCGTAGCTCACACCCCTCTGCCGCACCTGGCTGCAGCGTGAGTACCACATCCACCGATTAAGGGGCACGGAGCTTGGCTGCCTGCCTTTTTGCGGCCTTCACCGCTTAAGCCTCCTTCTTCCTAGCGGTGCGCATCGCCCTCTTACTTTTTTGGCGCCGGTGGTCTTCCAACCATCCCCTCGTTTTAAGAGGTCGTTGGGCGCTCCCGATCAGTCGCGGCGATGGCAACAGCCTGGGTGGCTTTTCCATCTTTGCCCTTCTGACCCTTGGGGCTCTAGGGTCTGGGTTGGGACTGCCGAGGCTGAGTTGGTCGAGGCTAACGAGAGTGGCTAGCTCGGCGCCTTAATCAAGCGCGTCGTTGCGGCTTTCGTCGCGTATGATGTCGCACGCACTTGCTCTACATTTCTTGGTCTGCAGCTAATAGCGGGCCCAGGGAAATCAGACTACTCGCGCGGGCGTTGGTCCCTCTCCAGCTCTGTCCTAAGCTCATCGCACTCTTTACGAAGCTGAGCCATTTGAGCAGGTGCACTTCCGCAGCCTCAACAATACACACATATGCCACATCAAGGGTAAGGGCCTTTTGGTTCATGTCGCTTAGGTCCGTGGCTATCTTGGAGAAGCTTTTAATGGCCTCCACGGTGTCCTGCATCTGCTGGTTGAACGCCTGGGTGGACTTTTCGTCCACGTCCACCTCGGCAACCGCAAAGGGCAGTGCCGGGAGAGTCAATATTCCGAATGTAACATTCCGAGTGAGCTCCGCTTTTACAGCCGCCTTTTGAACGGCTAAAAGCTCTCTCCTGGCCTTTGTCAGGCCCTCATATTTTCCCGCTGATGTGGGTCCACGTCCAGAGGTTATGATTGTTGGGGCCAGAATTTAACGGCCTCGTTACCCGAAACCAAGTCCGAATTAGAGTGCACTAGCTCAGAGCGTCAGCGCTTGCACCAGAGCCGCGAAAAGCTGCTGACGCCACCGACTCTCAAAACGCTTATGGCTTCGGATGCATCTTCAGACCGTGACAATTCGGCCATTCTGGCCTGAACCACTCTTCTGACTCTGCCTTCTCCCCGGGTGGCCTAACGTTGGCCTCACCCTTCTTGCGACTGGCGCTTGCGAAACACGATGCACTACCGTCACAGGCCTTGACTGGTCAGGTATCGGGCTACCCCGTGTACGACACCAGCGGGCCCGCTTTTAAGATGGCTGGAGGTCGGCGTACGCCCTCCTGCAACGCCCGGTCCGTCTCCTGCGAAATGAGAGTGGTGGTCGCATCTCACTCCCTCTCCGTCGTCTCCATTGCGAGCATCACCATTCCCTTTTTTTTGCCGTGGGGAAATCCTCATGGACGCATTCCGCCCAGGGACGGCGGAGCCAGTATAAGACTCTTACCGACTAAAACCACCACGATGTTCCTCCAACTACCTTTGGCTGTTTACCTCGACTACCCCGAGTCCACCGCCCGCAGGCCCTATTATCTTCCCGTAATTTTATATGGAGGTTTTCTTCCTCATCCCTCATCCTCCACTGTGCCCTCTGCTAACTTCGGACGGACTCCCGTGCCAAAATATTCGCCACAGGCAATAAGATCCCCCTGTCCAAAGAAGAGTTATTTCCTGTGCCCAAGGTGCACCGGCCGAACAACTGCTGTTCACTCCAGACTTATCTAGAAGGATTAGCACCCGTCAGGCACACGAGGAGGTTTTTTGGCTACCCAGTAGCAGGGTAAATGAGTTCCTTCACTGTGCCGAGGTCCAGAAGGCAGTGTGTGAACAGATAAAGGTGCAAAGCGTAGTAGATTTAATAGTCTCTAAATTTTTCATTAAAAATCCCACGCCGCCGGCGTTACGTCGCTGCCGACTGAAAATCTTCAGCACGCCACCGCCGACATTTTTCAACGCGGCGCCCACGTCTAATCGCAACCATGTTTACTGGAGATCTGCTGTGCTATTCTGAAAAATCTCACTCGCAAACTCACTTCTGAATCCGCAGTGATAAGTAGTAAAATCAATACAAAAAAAAAACCATTTCACTCCGGATTCAGAAGTGAGTTTGCAAGTGAGATCTTTCAGAATAGCCTAACAGTAGCCCTAGCCCGAACCATTTTGACGTATCGAAACGTACATGTAAGTGAATTTTAATAGTACACCCACATTTCGCCAGTTATGTTATAGTCCCATGTAATATTGCCATTGACCGGGCACAAATCCAGACTCCGGGCTGCTGCTACTGAGAATTACCTAATGAAAAAAACCCAATAACACTTTGCCCGACCCGGGAATTGAACCCAGGACCCCACGCTCAGCAGTCGCGCTTGCGACCACTAGACCAACGAGGCAGTCATTACTCATAACATACATTATTCATTAGTCATACTCATTTGAGACATAATATTTATTTATTTTATTTGGAGATTTTAGCCATATCTCTGTATGATACAAAGTGCGCATTATGCATAAAATTAAATCGCAATGTATTAGAACTGTTGTACTTTCGATTCAAAAAACGCTTACATAAACGTTTCGATACGTCAAAATTGTTCGTGCTAGGGCTACTGATCGGGTGCATAGCGCACCGGCGATCTTACGGCCAAAATGTATATCCAATCTTTCCAGGATTTGCCCTACTAGAGACAGGAATTTGACATAAGCTCCATACAAAATATGTCAAATTTCTATCTCTAGTAGGGTAAATCGTAGATAGATTGGATATTGATTTTGGCCGTTAGCCATTATGTCAAATTCAACGTTTTTGTGCTCTTATGAAATGTCGAGAATTTGTTGCATGGTTCCAAAACGTCCTATGGTCCATAAGATCTACGTTTTGGAACACTGCCCGCTTGTTACTTTACTTTGAATTCAGAAATCCTAACTAGGATTTAGTTAATGGATTCAGGAAATAAGAAAAGTGTGATAAGAGTTAGGTCGGTGTAATCAGGAGGTTCCTAACATAGAATTGTTTATTCTGTGGTTCCTAATTAGAATTTCTGAATTAAGAATAATGCGCTTATGGAGAAGAGCCGGCAAGGAACTTCACAGAATACTCTCTTATTTTTGTCAGAGAAATATCACAGAACAGAGAGGTCTTACCAAATTTTTCGTACATTTCAGGATATGTATTAGAGCAACATCAGCAATAATTTGAGAAATTAGCGGCGTACGAGCAGCATCGCAACTGCATCGACATTGCTGGCGGGTTTCACTACACAACACGCGTAAGCTTCCAGTGTGGCGGGAATGGGACGGGCTACCTTTGTTATCCAAACAACGCTGTTAATTCTGTTTACAAACTAAACTACAATCCATTTCCGCGAACAAGTTTGACATGCCAAAGACGCAATCGATCCAAGTTTGGCATAAAGGTCATAATTGGGTAAAATAACGCTATTATGACCTTTACGCCAATTTTTAAACGTTAATTTAGTTCGTGGAATTCTGGATTCAACTTTAGTTCTCTTTCTAACAAAAAACATTAGAAAAGAATAGACGACCTATCAAATTAGTCCACTTGTTTGTAATCAACGTGAATTTATTCGCCATCTCCATAGATCGCATCTATTTTCACGTAAATTACAAGGGCTTAGACTAATTTGGGAGTTCTAAATAATTTCTGTCCTTTTTCAATTACCTTTGTAAGAAAGAGATAGCATGATTAAAATAATAGTGTAGATTACAAGATAATCAGAGCAATATATATTTTAAGGTGGAGACTGACTCGAGCATTCGATCTTAATATAACATTCGGAGCAAACTTGTTACGTTTCGGCAATCTTGAAATCTAGCTGGGCTTCTATTGTTTATACATATATATATATGTTTATTCTATCGTTACATTACACGTAAACTATGCAGGTCTGTCTTCGCCTTTATAACTCATTGCACAATGACTTATGTTCGCGCGTTTCGGACGTATAACGACGGATACGCGTCGTATGTCATTGTGTACAGACAGCGTCAAAAATATTGAGACAAACAAATGTTTCAAAATGATTATTTTTCAGACGTCCGAAAGTATTTTGAATTCGAGAGGAAAGTTACTGAACAGGTTCCCTCACATTATTCGCAAATCCAAAATTGAAAACTTTGACAGTTCTAGAGTAATCGAAGACGTCAATTTGCAGAAACTTTTGAGAGCCATTTGCCGTCGGAAAGGACTCTGTGAAAATTATGAAGAACTATGAATATCGTTTCCGAATCCGTTCGGTTCTCAAATCGTTTCGTTTCGTTTGCCAATCAACGTTCACTTCGGATGCGGAAGCATTTCGGACTAAGAAAATTAAACTATATCTCAATGACACAAGTGGTGTTTCAGAATGAACACAGTTCACGACAACTGTCACTCTGACAATATTTTCTATCCCATTGACATAAAGTTTAATATTCTTTTTGTTGTTGACATAATTTAGAAGTATTTAGAAGTCTCTTCGTCCCAATATTTTTGACGCTGACTGTACTTGTGACCGACCAACAGTGATGACACCGCTTGGAGCTGTGCTCACTCCCTAAGAGACAATGGTCGTTAAGATATAGGTATACTTGTTTTAAACGTTTCGACAATTAGATAAGCTTAAAATTAGATATTTATATTGAATTTAATGGGCTTGTGGAAAGACCGGACCTATAGTGGTGTGCCTTGTTGATAATGATGAACGTTTTTGAAATAATAATGATAAACACGTAGGTATAGCTGTTTTTAATCTCGATACCGATTTTAATTAGAAACTCATCACAATCCAAGTAATTGCGTCAGCACAACATTATTTTTATAGAATCGTGTTCCGCCTGTTCTTATAAATTTTCCCGCCATTTACCGCTGCGCCATATTGAAAAAAAAACGTTGCACTTAATGTATGTAGATTACGTATAGGTAAATAATATTCTGAACGAAATTTTAAATAAATCTCATGAGGGAGCTACATATCTAATAGAATAAAACTATAAAACTCCTCTAGTTAGTCACTAGTCAATCAATGTTTTTCTAAACATATGCTCAATGGCATTAGTACTTATTCGGTCTGTTATAAATTTTGATGTGTTAATTCGTTCGTTCTATTGAATCGTTAACTAGGATAAAATTATAAAAATACGTACCTTCCTAAGCTTTGAAAAGGATTGTTTAAAAATAGTTTTCCAAAAACCAGACAAAGAGGTGTATAATACTTAACTTGATTTTTTGAGAAAATGAAAAGTTTTAATTACTTTAAAAGTTCGTCACTAAAATGATTTCCTACATGATGAATTGATGAGGCATGAGCTACTCCGGCCCCAATTCTAGAACAATGCTCAAGCATCAATCTAGATGAAGAACTAAGAACTGTCAATAATTCATACAGTGACAGTATGAACTGACAGTTAGCGTTACGCAGTGGCGTGCATTGGCCTACTTCACTTGAATTTAATTGTGGTGTAAGTTATTGATTTTTTGATGTAGGAAGATTAATTTAGCATTAATAAGTCTATTTTAAGATAAATAAACATCGTACTCTGAAAAAAAGATAATAACTTACACCACTATCGAATTTGAATGAGGAAGGCAGTAGGTATTGCCTAATTGCCTATATGCAATGCACGCCACTGGCGTTACGCGAACTTCCTAGTATGACATTTCAAAAACGAATAATCGATCCAAGACTGATCAAGACACAATTGCGTCATCATCATCATTTCAGCCGAAAGACGTCCACTGTTGGACATAGGCCTCCCCCAAGTATCGCCACAACGACCAGTCCTCCGCTTTCCGCATCCAGCGGATTCCCGCGACCTTGACCAGGTCGTTGGTCCACCTTGTGGGGGGCCTACCCACGCTGTGCCTTCCAGTACGTGGTCGCCACTCCAGAACTTTACGGTCTCATCGGCCATCCGTTCTGCGAGCAATGTTAATATGCCCACTGCCACTTAAGTTTGGCAGTTCTTCGGGCTATGTCGGTACCTTTCGTTCTCCTGCGAATCTCCTCATTTCTGATTCGATCACGCAGAGACACTCCGAGCATAGCCCTTCGAGTGACTTTGATTCTTCTTATCAGGCCTTGTGACCGGCCACGTTTCACTGCCGTAAGTAATTACTAGCAACACACACTGGTCAAAGACTTTCGTCTTGAGACACTTCGGTATTTTGGACGAAAAGATATTGCGTAGCACACACAATTGCGTAAAATAACGTAATTATAATATTGCGTAGCACACACAATTGCGTAAAATAACGTAATTATAATATTGCGTAGCAAACACAATCGCGTAAAATAACGTAATTATATTTTTTTCTTACTTCAAACTAGTTCGCGAGATTCTAGAGTCAAGTTTAGATTCATGCTTGAGCATCCTTCTGGCATTCCGGTTTAGGACCTTTTATTAAGATGTGAGTTTTAAATGAGTCTTGTAAAGTGTTCTTCGTTTTTGAGCCTCCTCAACAGAGTGTTACTAGTCAGATGTTGAAGGGTAGGTGATAGAAATGATCGAGGCTGTTGAGATATTTGATTTTCGTATTAAGTCGCTATTATGTTGTTGATTTTATTTATTATAGTTTGTAATTAGAATAAGACGTAGCTTGTAGGTTCGAGGGTTGATTCCTTATTATACTGAGTGACTTTCTTTACCTTCTCCATAAAATAGGTTGTGATCAGTTACTGTAAAGCGATGTTTACAATAGGAACAAAACTTGCAGAAGTTGACACGGTAGGTACATTTATGAAAAGAAAAAATAAAAAATGTAAGAAAAAAAAATTGCTGTTCCATACATGTTGTCCAATGAAATTGACTTCAATGTATGGAAAACCAGTTTTTTTTTTAGTACCGTAAGAAAGTCGCCCAGTATTGAAAAAAAAGTATGCTCGCTTTCGGTATATGACGCACTAGGCCACCAGGTTGGTACAGAGAGGCGTTTCAGGCAATCTAATGTTCGTAGCCCGGTTCCAAAGGTTAATCAAACGTTTCTAAAGCACCGCGGCAGACGTACGATCGACCGCACGTCGGTGGTAACACTTTGACATTAGCAGCATCCTTATTTCGTAAGCAGTAAGGGCGGTTTTCGAACTAAAGTGTTACCACTGTCATGCAGTCGACAGTACTATATGTACTGTACGTATCTAGAAAAGCAAAAGACAAAATGTTAATCAATTCCTAATATTTGATTATTCCACAATGGTGTCGATTCTCTTGATCACGAACTAAACTTATTTTAAACTATCGCTCTCTTTTACTAATAGTAGATACAAGAAAGGGATGGCACCAATTTTAGTGCTGTAAAAGTAGTTTAGGTGTTACATTTATTTATTTATTGTATTCTTTATTGTACATTACACCAAACGAAAACAAAGACAATAGTTTACAGAAAGATTAAAATAAGTACAATGGGCGGTCTTATCGCACAAGGCAATCTCTTCCAGACAACCTTTGGATGGACTAGAAGAATGGGAACCGATCGTGGGTAGGTACGGTGTAAAAGTAGGTACGTTTCGTACATAATATACCTACTTAAATATAATAATATAAAGTACATGGAAAATCGTGTCAATGGTTCAAATAAGTATATTCTGTTTAAATTGGTTTAAATATTTTTCGAGTAGACCGTGACAACTTCAATGGCGTTTTGAGTGGCGGCGAATAGGTAGTCTCTTGTGCAGATGTTCGGGCTCAAGGGACATGCTGGCAAGTGTGACATGGATTGTTCTGGGTCCCTAAACCCCCATTCACACATATTAAGTCTACAGCGACCAGCCTGAGTACGAAGACGATTAACGGCCAAAATTAATATACAATCTATCCACGATTTGCCCTGCTAGAGATAGAAATTTGACATATTTTGTATGGAGCTTATGTCAAATTCCTTTCTCTAGTAGGGCAAATCGTGGATAGATTGGATATTAATTTTGGCCTTTAATGACTTCCACACTGGCCACTGTAGATAGTGTCCTGGTGGTAATTTCTCTTGTGGTTTATTCATAAAGTTAAGAGGTTGAGGCTGCTTCTGGTATTCTGTTCAAAGTATAATGACCAACTTTTGAAAAGAACCTCCTTTATCATAGCTTCTCTGTGCTTCGCGTAATTGGCAAACATAAGTAGTTTTTTTGTTTTCCTGAACACGGTATTCGTCAGTCTAGTAGCCAAGTGTGTTGTATACCGTACTTGTATTTTTATAGTAAGTTGCATAGGGAAGACGATATAATCGTTAACATCGCTATAGTAAATATATGACAATGATGCTGATTCTTTACAAAATAAACTAATTTAAGTATGTCTTTTTCTAACAAAAAATATTAGAAAAGGATAGAAGATTTTAGTCATGTCAAATTAGTTCACATGCTTGTTTTCAACGTGAATTTGATCGCCATTTTTATAATTTCTCGTAAATTACAAGGGCATAAAATAATTTGACATTTTCGAAAATATATTGTCCTTTTTCAATGATGTTTGTAAGAAAGAGATATAGTATGATTAAAATTTGTTTAGTGCCATGTACAAGAATCGGCACCGATTTTGATATGATATAACAAGACATGATATACCGTTCATCGGGCAAAAAACTCTACAGAGACGTAATCACATCTAATTTGTTTGAAATAATTTGTTGCGAATAAATAGACCAGTTTCTTGATTGGATAGCCCGTAATTCATCTCTATAGGGTTTAATATCTACTCGATGACATAGTTTCATTACCTAGGCTGATTATAACTCTTACTAATTAGTTCCAGCAGATTACCTATATGAACACATCTTTACAGTTTTAAAATAATATAGAAACTTTGAATAGTTTGTGGTGTATTTCGCGTCTATAATGCCTATTGTGTATGTTTTTGTCACTATAAATGCTGATTTGTTATTAATTAATTGCAAATTGATTGGTTTCATTTCATTTTGAGAAAGTTGCACATTAAAATTAACTTTTCTTATAGTACGCACCAAAATTTATAGCGGCTGTGAAAACGAGTCATATGTCTGCGCAGTAGCAAAATTTAGAGTGCGCGGGTGTCAATCGGGGTGCGGGGCGCTACGAAGTGCTAAATTCAAAGTCGCCATAAAGATTGGTTCGCATTATATCTTCTTTTTTACTCAACATAGGATAATATATTAAAAGACAAAGAAATTAGGAGATTATACTTTAAAAAAAATGTGCAATCATTTCATAATGAAGCGAGTTGTTTGTTCCTTAATTCGGTTTTAAATTAGCTTATAAACTCCCATTTAAATATGTTAAACATGACGCCTATAAATGATTGTACCAAAGAAAGTGTTTACATGTTTTAATAGTTATGTGATTGTTTTTATATTTATTGCTGTAAATTATAATATATTAAATAGAAGAACTGTTAAATTGCTGGCGGCAAGTTTGTAGGTTTTAATTAAATCCGAAAATAAGTTTGTTGATTTTTCTTAAGTCCTTGCCTATGTTATTTAATTAAAATATCTTTTCAGAATTATTCAAACATCAGAGAATTAAATTGTGGAAAGAAAAAATCGCTCACGAGCAGGATTCGAACCTGCGACTCCTGGCTCAGTACGCCAGTGCTTTAGCCACTAAGCTACCGTGAACACAATTAAATTTTTTCTTTCCACAATTTTAATCTTTAGATTTCGCTTCGCATGCGTAAATGCGTTAAAAATAATAATTCAAACATTTACAAAATTTTACTTAGTGTTTGTTAATAATCTAAATAATTTCGCGCGATAATCATCGGCGTTTTCTCTGCTAAAAAAAAAATCTTTGGAATTTATTTAAGTCCATTTAATATTTCTTGCCAGCGGATGAATATAATTAGCTTCAATTCTAAAGCCGGGTCTGCTGCGACCATGTTTTTGTTATTTCTAACAAAAAGTGGGCGTAGCCCAGCTGTTTTGCCACATTTGATTGGCTTCAACAAAATATCAACGTGTTTTGTTAGATTCTTGTCGTAGGAGACCCGGCTTAACACTAGCTGTTACTGTTCTATCTGTTGGCAGCTGCGACACAGTGCATACTACTGCAGCTACTATCGTACTCTTGTACCTTGTTATAATGGTGCCCAATAAACTTTATCTTATCTTTATCTATTCCGTACTACATTCTAACGACATTTTGTATTTCAACGCAACAATTCGTTGTTTAGGTACACACAATTAATATTGTACAAAATATAGTATTTTTTAAATAAATCCATTTACGTTTTATTTGTGTTTATTACTACTACCAAACTTGGCGTTGACCAAGTTAAACCCTTTGACCGCACCAGTCGGATTTGCCCGATAAAATGGATATTAGCGTCTCTATTTCGCCCCGTCGTATTTATACGACACTAGACTTATTTTTCGACTAGTATCATTGCACAACAAGTATTCATCGTAGCTAAGTAAGTAAACTTTATTAAATAAAATAAATAAATAAATATCTTTGGGACATTTTTACACAGCACCATCTAGTCCCAAACTAAGCAGAGCTTGTGGTATGGGTACTAGACAATGGATATAATACGTATATACTTTTTTTTTTTGTAAATACATACTTATAATACATAAGCAACACACCCAGACCAACACAAACACTTATGTTCATCACACAAATATTTGTGTCCTGTGGGAATCGAACCCACGACCTCGTTATCAGCAGTCCGACACTCGAACCACTAGACCACAGAGGTCGTATTGTTTCTGATTGAGTGGTTACAGTTGTTATAGATACATGATAGTGTTGGATACATCAATCAGCCCATTTTGGGCATACAATAATTTTTTGAATAGGATATTTTTTAGTATTTAATTGAAAAAATTTGAGCTGTGCGCAAGGGTCACACCAACTGACATAAAAACAAGCCGTTAAAAGGTTAAGGCGCATGTAGCAGCCAAGTGGCGTCCCCGACAGTAACAAAAATTATAACTCGCTGAATACATCATTTAAATAAATTGCCGTTTTTCGCACTTTTTCTATCTACAACTACAGCGAACTATAATTTACAGAGTAAATAGTTTCTGATTAAACTACAGCACGTGTACTTCAATAGTTAAAAACGAATTTTCGATAAATGATGCATTTAGCGAGTTATAATTTTTTTTACTGATGGGGGCACTTGGCTGCTGCATGCGCCTTAATTGAATCCCACATCCAGCAAATTGAAAACCCAATCTATGTAGAAAACTAAATATCCAAATACATATTTAATAAACAAGCCGGCTATTGATAACAATCCGTTGGATAGGCAAGCACCGCAGTAACACCCACTCGAACTCTGATTTATAGAAGTTTGTGCGCGGGTAACAAGCCAATAGCAGACATCGATCCCTCTACTAATGCAGTGTCATGTCAACAATAACCGCGCGAACTGTTGCGCGAAACGTGAAATAATTATAATTGGATATCGATATCGTTCATAAATTGCAATTTTCACATTAATGTAAGGTCCATGTCCGCTATTGCCATGTTAACCCGCACGGCATGCAATTCACCTTGTCAATAAAGAAGGTACTTGTAATAAAACACCAAAAATAAAATTTGATCCATATAATACACAATAAAATAATAATTATTGCAATAGTATAATAAAAAACAAGTTAATCGTTGTTTATTACATAGATTTATTTAAATATAGTCTCGTATTACTTAACGCGGTTGCACGTAGGGTGGCGCGCAGACTAGAGGGCGCCAGCGTCGCTTGTTCAGTGACACTACGACATTAAACATAAAAAAAAAAATGAAAATAAATATTTCATTTTTTTTTTAACTAATTCATAAAGCGTTGTAAAAAAAAGAGGTGAACACAGTTCCTTAGTGATTGGAAAGAAAAGAAAGTAAAGAGAAAAGGTTTAAGACATATAATTTGTGCATAAGATTTGTGTAAGTCTGCAATGACGATGCCACTGAACGATCGAATATTGGCGCCCAGCGTGGGACTCGAGTTGCTAATCACAAACGTTGCTTCAAATAGCATCAAAACAGATAGTTTTTGCAATTTACCCAAGCGATTGCTTTTTATACATGTTTCATGTTAAATTGATGCTTGTACATGACTTTAGAATTGATTATGGCTCATATTTGTAAATAATGTTTCAAAATAACATAATTAAAATTAAAAGTATAATTCATTTGTAAAAACTATTTGAACAAAAACTATCCAACGCACATCACGATTGCTTATAGTAGATTATTGTGTGAATCGATGTTCAGCCAACTATACTGACTAAAACTATTTAGTCGATGTCCAGCATTTGTTGAGTAATCACGTTTTTTAAACATTTTTAATTGTAAAGTTGACTAAATCGATTCATAAATCAACTATTCGACTAAAGTCAAGATAGTCGAGTTACAAAACTTGTACACCCGAAACGAATGAAAATATAATAATTATGTTGATTCTCTTGTTCATAAACTAAACTTATTTTAAATTATCGCTCTCTTTTACTAATAGTAGATACGAGAAAGGGATGGCACCAATTTCAGTGCTGTCAATTTAGTTTAAGTGTTACACTTCTTCGTATTTTTTGTCGGCATGTTCAGAGATCACGACAAACCTGTACTTATGCAAATTGTAATTCCGATTAATTTCACAGCACTAAATTTGTTGCCAACCATTTCTTGTATCTACTATTAGTAAAAGAGAGTGATAGTTTAAAATAAATTTAGTTTTTAAACAAGAGAATCAACACCGATATCCGATTTTAATCTATACATTTGGTCAAAATATTAAAAAAGAAATGTACATCTTATTATACTACAATTATTACATAAGCTGTAAACACTAAGACGCGCTATTTGTTACAAATCAAAGTACAACTTAATTCGTCAGGATGCGTTCACTGGTTAGATACATTGTGACAGGAGAAATATCATTGTCATAAAAATAAAGTAACAGTTATTTAAGATGAGATAAAACGGAACTACAAGGGTAAAAGTAGGGGTTTCCTTGGTGCGTAACGTAACGCAGAAGTCGAACTATTGAAATTTTATTGTATCGGTTTGTTTGGTGAGTTCAAATGCACTACGTAACGTCATATCTAGCGTTCATACGAACAAAGGAATCTCTACCTTAAAAAATAATTTTGTCAAATGTAATTATAACTGCATTTGTTTGTACGCTAAAGCCCATATCGATTATGAATTTTCAGTGTGCCTAAGCAGTCTGTCTTGTATTATACTTGCATATTAAGCTAGTTCCGCTTATAATGGTTTTGTTATGCAGTTGACCGTAGCTTGACTAACTGAAAACTATATAAGAAGTAATTATTATTAGAAGAAAAATATTAAGTAGCTCGTGTAATGATTCCTAAACTTTTGAAACGCCGAACTATTTTTGTTTTAGAACAAATCACCAATATGTACAATTAGTTGGCAAAATAAATATATTTGAATCTTGAAGCAACTTTCTTCCGCCCTTCTCTCTGTAAGGAACCAGTGAACACACAACTATATTAAAAATAAAAACTTGCGATATCGTATTGCATTATCTGTCCTTACATAAAATATACACGGTATTTACACGTTATCTATTACTATTTATTGATTGTCAAATAGGAATACAACCCCAAATTTACAGCGCTCTCTTAAAAGCTATATACTGTTGTGTTTTTATAAATACCTACAGTGGCGTTATCGGCAAAATTACGCCCATAAATATTTGTTCATTGATCATAATATCTATCACATTATTTCTATTAATCGATCTTTTTGGAACGTTACACCAAAATAAACTTTCGGAAATCCTACTAATAATATAAACGTGAAAGTTTGTGAGGATGTATGGATTTCTGTTACTCTTTCACGCAAAAACTACTGTATGGATTTTAATGAAATTTGGCATACAGATAGAACATAACCCAGATTAAAATATAGGCTACCTACTTTTTATCTTATCTTAACTATTACAAAATTGTAAATGAATGTCTGATTTTGTTTGTTCGAGAATCACGCTAAAGCTACTAGACCGATTTTGATGAAACGTTTTGTGTTTGAAAGCTGATGATTAGACTTAAAAACTGGTCTGGGTTTTAGGAAAGAATGAAATAAAAAAAAGAATTAAAAATCGTGGGGTGCGTCGGCAACCGATAGATACGAAACTTCTACGCATTTGCACGAGCGGATAGTAATGTACGATAATGGACTGGCTGACCAGTTTACAGTTTTGTAATAATTACAGGAAAAAACTAATGATTAATAGGATCCATCACGTGGGTTAATAGAATTTAACGCGAGTGAAGCCGCGGGTAAAACGAAGTATTACATATTTTATTTGGGCATTCATCTTAGAGTCCCCGCTGACTACAGGGGGTTTACTCGCATTTGACGATATTCGATTAATCGTACTATTAATCGCACAATTTGCTACTCCGGTTAACCATCGTTCCCATTCCGCATGCGATGATCGTGTTTTGACGTTTGTTTCTGATCTCCAGTCAATTTCATGCGACTATTCCGTAGTCTATCTTTATAGTGCCGATTGATTAAAAACTACAATAATATTTATAACCTAAACAAAATGTGATTCAGCATGTTTGGCGCAAGCTTACTACCTTTTCTTTATTTAAGTTTAGATGCAGAGAAGTCGACCTTAGCCGTATTGAAATACGGTTTATTAAAACACAACAGTACATGAGCCTGCCTAAACCCAATTCCCCGTCCAATACGTAAAGTACATATTGTCAAAACTACACTGCTCCGATTCGTAAAAAATATGAGGTCTTACGTTATTAGTGCACAATTTCAGTGTCCTTTCCTTTAGATTGCACATCAGGGGGCCAATTCTCGTAATTAAAAAAGTTTAAAAATACAGTTCCTGTCTAATCTGTTTATAAAGTTTATTTGAAGTTTTGGTTTTAATTGTCATTTACTTAGTATCGCTGTTATTCAATAGATGCCGTTGTGCCGTTACGTCACGTTTCTAAATCGCGGTGTCCAGATTTTCCAACAGATCATGACCCTTCAAGTTAATTAGTGTAATAAAAGTCTTGCTCTGGACATATTGTTTTATTCCTTCGGGAGATATTTTTGAGACTGTGTACATGGTCCTTCGTAGCCGGTTGAAGGATTGGTGTGCATCTGTCTTTGGTGTAGTAAGGTGGAGTGTCAACTGCAGCGAGTGACGTGGATCGTGCTGGTTGGCGTAATCAGCAGCTGCGGTGCGGGGCGAGGACTCCGCATATCATTACGACGAGCTACGTACAAGTGAGTGACAGTGAAGTGATTCGAGGATAAACTGTGAGTACTTTATAGCAAAGTGAATTAAAATCAAGCAAATTTAGACATTCATAGACTTAGAAAAATTAGATAGCAAGTTGGACTTAGAATAATTTCAACAAAAAGTGAACTACGGGGAACCTATGCCCGATTTTTTCCCGTTATGTAAAAGGTTCAAAGACTTGTAATTTTTTCACTTATTGACTACGAACTTTAAAAAATTTCACTCAAGAACAGTTCAAAAGGATAACATCTTTATTGCAACCATGGAAGCTTTGAGTAATTTACAATTTAATCTACATTCTACTATAAGTAAGGCACAATCAAACTTCAAGAAATCGCCTAAGGCGCGACTAACCAGTTCATACATAGAAACCAGATTGGATAATTTAGAAGGGAACTGGTCAACGTTTTCTGAAACTCATTTGAAAATTGTAACATCGGTTAAGTCTATTGAATTTGAAAAATCAGAATATAACATTCAAAACTTATATGAAACTACTGAAGAATTATTTACCGATTATAAAGCAGAGTTGAAGGAATTGTTGAAGAAGATTGAATGTTCGGATAGTTCAAATAAAGTGCCTGAATCTTCTTCAAAGGGTTCTAAGGGGATATGTTCTGTTAAATTACCAAAGATTGAGTTGCCAATGTTTACAGGAAATTATTCTGAGAGGATTAGCCTGCGTGACTTATTTAAATCCCTCAGAGACAATAATAACTGTCTAGACGAGGTACAAAAGTTGCATTACTTAAAGTCTCATTTCTCTGGAGAGGCTGCAGGTCTTTTAAGGCATATTCCTATTACTAGTACAAATTATGCAACTTGTTGGTCTCAATTAGAGAAAAGATATGATAATAAGAAATATTTAACTACTTGCATACTACAACGCTTTATGAGTCAAAGGAATATTGTAACCGAATCCTCGAACGCTATCAAAGAATTATTGGACACTTCTAATGAGTGTTTACATGCATTGAATAATTTAGTTCATTCTATTTATTCAGTCTAATTGTAATGTCTCAGTGAAATCGCTTCATGTGTCAGAAACATTGTGTATTTATTGTTAAGATAATCACAAGCTAGCTAATTGTAAAAAGTTTGCTGGTCTCGATATGGATAAGCGTCGTAATTTTGTCCAAACTAATGGTTTATGTTACAACTGTTTAGGGGCAAGTCACTCCGTATATGCATGCCGCCAATCTACCAGATGTCATTTATGTAAAAGGAAGCATCATACTCTGCTTCATCTCAAGAATGTCTCCAAATCAGTTGGTGATAGTAACACCACTGATCAAGTTGCAGAAGGCAGTGATTCTGCTGGTGCAACCACATCAACCCAGAGCAAGTCCACTAGTATTGTAAGTTGTTTCGCTAATAGTCATTGCCAAACATTATTGGCTACCGCTTTAATTGCAGCGGAATCAAAGAGCGGTACTGCTAAAGTATTAAGATCCTTGATAGATCAGGGTTCTCAGGCTTCATTCGTGACGGAGTCCGCAGTCCAGCTCTTGGGTCTTGAAAAGATACCAACTAGAGGTTTCATTTCAGGTATAGGCGGTGATCAAGGACGATCGAAGATTTCATTAAATTCGATGGTTCTCATTAAGGTTCAATCACGCGTCGACCCTAGTTTTTGTACTATTATTAAAGCTTATATTTTAAATAAATTAACGACTGTTTTACCGGAAAGGAAGGTTATGGCAAATGTTTTGACCACAATCTCGTCTTTGGATTTAGCAGATCCTTGTTTCGATACTCCGAACAAGATTGATTGCTTTTAGGCGCTGAAATTTATGGCCAGATTTTGTTAGAAGGTTTAGTCAGAGGTCCGCCTGGTTACCCTATTGCACAAAATACTAAACTAGGTTGGATCTTGTCTGGTCAAGTAGGTGAAATCAACCAAAGCGAGACATGCCACAATATCGTCGTTACATTGCATTCCAGTCATACAGATGAGAATGTAATTTTTAAAACAATCTGGGAATTACAATCTGAGCCTAACGGTAATTACGATAGGGTTTACTTAACCCCAGAAGAACAGAAGTGTGAGGATATATTTAAGGCCACGACCAAACGATACGACTCTGGTCGCTATATTGTGCATATGCCTTTCAAGTCAAGCGATCCTGCTTTTAAATATAGCGGATCAAAAGAAATTGCTCAAAACCGATTTCTTACTTTAGAAAAGCGGTTTCTAAATAATCCTGATTTCAAGGCTCAATATTCAGCTGTTTTAAACAAGCATATAGCCCTTAATCATATGGATATAGTACAGGATAGGGATAAAGAAGGTTCTGTATATTTTCCGCACCATGCTGTTATTCGCAACGACAAAACTACAACGAAGTAGCGCATCGTATTTGATGCATCCTGTGTAGGTAGTAACGGTGTATCTCTCAATAACGATTTAATGGTGCGTCCTCCACTGCAACTTGAACTTCGTCACATTATCATGCGCTGGCGTCGTGATCCTATCTGCCTGGTAGCTGACATCTTCAAGATGTACAGGCAGATGAAGGTATCCGATGATCACACAGATTTTCAGCGTATCTTATGGCGTGAAAATCCAGATGATGAACTTCATGTCTTATTTCATTTGCGAGTAACGTTTGGAACATCGTCGGCACCTTATCTAGTAGTTTGGTCATTGCGGCAATTAGGTCTGGACGAAGTTCCCAAGCAGCACCTATACGCGTGGACAGATTCAACCATCGTATTAGCATGGCTAAGCAGCCATCCGAGTCGGTGGAACACATTTATCGCGAATCGGGTTTCTGAAATACTTACCACTATCGATAGAAGTCAATGGTCACACGTGTTGTCATCGGAAAACCCAGCGGATTGCGCATCTCGGGGAATAAGCTCCTCGGAGTGTAGTGATATGCAACTCTGGAAAAAGGGTCCAATATGGTTACATAGTGAAAGGATAGACTATCATCATCATCATTTCAGCCGAAAGACGTCCACTGCTGGACATAGGCCTCCCCCTAGGCTATACTAAAGGATAGACTATAATAAAGGAAATATACAGGAAACTAAGCTAGAAGAAAGAAAGATAAAGATAAAATGTCATGCAACTGCTATAGAGTATGATGATAGTCTATTACTAGGTTTTCCAAGTTCAGTAGGTTGATAAAGGTAATAGTTTATTGTAGAAGATTTTTACGGATGAAGGTATCTGAACGTAATATAAATAAATTAACTACTTGGCTAACTACTAATAAATTAAATGAAGCTGCACTTACCTGCATTAAACTCTGCCAACTCCAGTTTTTTAGACAAGAAATAGAATATGTAAAAAAGAAACGTAAATTAAATAAGGTTAGTAGACGTACCTCGTTGAGTCCTTTTCTTGACGATGGTAGGATCTTAAGAGTAGGCGGTCGCTTGCACCGAGCTTCTATTGATGAGAATATGAAACCCCCCATTTTAATCCATCATAAATTACTCTTGACCAATCTTTTGATTGCTGAGGCTCACGAGAGGCTCACGGCTCACGGGCCGCAGTTGATGCTTAATTATTCAAGATCTAAGTATTGGATACACAATGATGAGAAATGCGCAGATTGTAATCCCGAACCTAAAATTGGAGACATTGTTCTGGTGAAGGAGGATGGTCTTCCACCTGCTAGATGGCTATACGGAGTGATTATAAATAAACATCCAGGTTTGGACAACCTTACTCGTGTAGTAACCATAAGGTGTAAAAATAATAAGATCAAAGGACCTGTGTCTAAATTAATTATTTTACCTGTAACAACTTAGTTATTTTTATACCAACCTAATGATGAATTTACATTTATTCTTGTTTTATGTACGATTTTTGTTTATACAACAACGGTTTGTTTATTTGCTTGCATGAAATTGTTTGTTTTGAAGCTATATACTTTTGTTTCGTTTTTGATTTACTTAGTCATGATGTTGTATCATAGAGGTAACGCTCTGACCTATGTTATGGTGGGCGGCCACACAGCTAAATACTAATAAGTTTATATTGTTATTGTTAAGCTTGATGGACAGGGTCGTCCATGGTGGGCGGAATGTCTAATCTGTTTATAAAGTTTATTTGAAGTTTTGGTTTTAATTGTCATTTACTTAGTATCGCTGTTATTCAATAGATGCCGTTGTGCCGTTACGTCACGTTTCTAAATCGCGGTGTCCAGATTTTCCAACAGATCATGACCCTTCAAGTTAATTAGTGTAATAAAAGTCTTGCTCTGGACATATTGTTTTATTCCTTCGGGAGATATTTTTGAGACTGTGTACATGATTTTAATAGAGTTATGATTTCTACAACGTGATAATGAAATTGACAAGTTGATCCAAATTCTTAACTTGATATTAAATGAATTAGGGGCAGAGAAAAGTAATAGAGTGAGGGCAGAAATGGACAAATTCATTTTTGATATAGATCTAATATCAGATGAAATATCAGGTTTCTTGATGACGGTTTTCACATGTCTCCGTAAAGAGGAGAATGACAATTAAAACCAAAACTTCAAATAAACTTTATAAACAGACTTTATTAGACAGTTCCAAACTAACCTCAATGCTTTAAATCTCTATCTCCTGACAATAGATGTTTCAGATTGCCGTTTATTGGTCGCATTAATGAACTAAGTGTCACAAATAAATGGCAAACAGGAACATCTACTGTTAGGAGATTAGTTTGGAACGATATTTTGAATTACGAGAATTGGCTTTCCGAGCGTACTTTGTCTTTAAATCAAATCATCTTTATTTGTGTTCAATGTAGGTAGATACATAAGTCGGACTCAGAGCACAATCGTGTAATCTGTGTTGTACGTACATGTCAATTTCAGAACAGTAGATGTTCCTGTTTGACGTTTAATTGTGACATGCAGGACATTGAGACCAGATCGGAACTATATTTTGATATTATTTCAAATGAAGAGAATTGACCCTCTGGACCACAGAAATAGATAGAATGGCCATGTGGGCAAGGCGCGCGTGGCAGCACCATGCACCATAGTGCAGGTTATTTCAAAGCCTTTCTCAGCACGCCTTATGAATTTTATCTATAAATACTGTAACAAAGACCCGCAAAATTGTCTTATTGTGCTGTTCCTAACTGCAGAAACAAAAGCTGTAAAGTACATTTGTTTTTTTTTTTAATAATAACGTCAAAATGTAAGGCGTAGTTTGTTCGGAAAGATGCCACGCATGAATCGCAAGTAAAATTCTGATTACAACCATTCTATTTATTTCTGTGCTCTGGACGCATCCGATAATCAAATATTTAAACTATGTATACTCCAGTCGTATACTTCAGTGGGCCGCAGATGAAATTCCGAAGGCCCTGTTTCGTGCTCAGCTGTATGCACTAACTTCTAACGTCAATCAAAATGATCCTTGTATGTTGCTGAATTATTGATGTGGATTTTAATTGTTGATATTTTTGTAAGTTACAAAATCAACCAAAAGTACTGTGCACTAATATGTAACATCTGTATAGTCTGCGAACGTTAATTTAAATGTTTATACATGGTGTGTCTGTGATTCACAAATGGTGTTACAAATATAACAGCTCAAACAATCAATTTTATTTCAGATATAAATGTCGTATTTATATCGGAATAAAATTAGTTATTCTGGTTTAGGCTTACTCCCGTGCCCACAGTCTCTTGTCTGGTCACCCACCCACCTGATGTTAAGAGGTTACTTTTGCTCATAACAACTGCAATACCACCTAGGCTGTTGCCTGAATGGTATTGCAAGTCACGTTCGCCAAACTAAGGTCCGTATTACAGAACGTTCCTCAAGTACAATTTGATCTTCAATCACCGGATCACTACTTAAGAATAGAATCGTTACTTGAGCATCGGTCTTATTCCAATACGGTAATTACAAACTTCAATTCAACAACATAAAACATGAATATAACCTGAAATAGCAAAGAAATCTCTACTCAAGTGTGGTAGAGACCACACTTGAGTAGATGATTACAGATCAAATCTCTGCTCAAACACCTAAATAGGTGATATTGTAGAATAAAGCTAAACTCAGCTGAACTGTGATCAATTAATCTATGTTTGAGGAATGTTCTAAAATTAAATCTCAACTCTAAACTAGTTTTAAACAGTGATCAAAGCTTGAGGAATGTTCTGTAATACGCGCCTAAGACATGAAGATGGAAAGTCTCATGTGATTGGAATATCAGCCTTCGCACCAGAACACAATAATGCAGGCATCACTGTTTATTTAAACAATCTGCCCTACAGTAATGATTAAATACAAAGAGAGTAAGCCCAATGAGCTTGTTGACCCGACTACGATGAAGCAAAAATGAGTTTTTTTTTTCACTTACATAAGTGCGTTTGATGTATTGCATGAATTTAAACCTACGTAGTCATCCAGGGTGCAATGATGTCCTTAGGGCCTAGTATAAAAACGAATATGGCTTATTTCCAATCTTAAGAATCATGGCGAGTCCATACATTGATTTGTACTAAACATACAACACTTAGATAACTTGGAATGGCGTTTAAATTGATCTTTGCCTAAGGATCAACTTTAGCTATTTAAAGTATTTTTTAAACCCGGCAATTAAAATGTAATATAATTTATCATTCCATTGTTTTCATTGAGCTAATTTCTGAACGTGACTAAATTGACAGCTGGCTGTTCGACGCGTTCAGAATTAAGCTCGATTTAAAATTATTAACTTAGAAATATTATACTTTATTTTGGGGTTCTAAGAATATTTTGAATGCCGAAAGTTATTCTTAAGAGACCAAGGACCAATATTAAAACTATTCCAACTTCTCTATAAATCATTATTTTTGTGTACAACACCTGCCACAACAACCACTCATTCCAATAGACGCCTAATGTTGAATATAATGCGTACAATAGATTCTGCCACTAGCTGATCCGATTGGCCCTACCAAGGCAGCTATTGGCTAATCACTAACGCGGCAGTCTTGACGGCCCACGTAAGTGGTCGAAACATATTTGAAGATTTCAAGTGGCGAATAGTGGCGACCTATATTAGTGAAATTTCATAGATGTGTTCCAGACATCGATCACCTGTTATGAGGCGTCTATGGGGTGTATAATCGCTGCCCTGCCATGATGCTTTATGATTTAATTTAAACTGGCACCGTAGTAAGGTTTCGCGATCACAGAATTAAGTATTATATCCCAAAATATATTTTTAATTCCTATTAACGTCACAACTCCTTACTGATAAACTACTAAACGCGTTATGTTCCAAAATATTCATTTAACGTGTACTACGAACATGTTCTTAAGTAAACTATTATCACGCGATAAGCTTTCGAAACACCGATGCTTAGTACTGCACGGCCGGCCGTTGACTATTTACACAAAGGTATAGTTCGGGAAATATTATTTGAACCGCTGTAGGTATACAAATTTGGCAAAAATGACTATAATCAGTTTTTTTATATCTTTGTCAGTAGTGTGCCAGTCTACAATTTTTTTGTTTATAGTAGGTATAGAATGGTGAAACAAGATAAAGGCCCACCTGATGTTAAGCGGTTACCTTTGCCCATAACAACTGCAATACCACCTAGTCTGTTGCCTAAATGGTACCGCAAGTCGGTTGCCAAAATGAGACATGAAGATGGAAAGTCTCATGTGATTATAATTTGAATAAGACTATCCAAAGTTTTGCCAGAAAAGTGATTTTTAATATTTAAATTTTGTAATGTATGACTTGTGGCGCCCCCACTTTGTATTTACTTTAATGATAAGCTGTACGGCTTATCTACCTACTCACTTCATCTATTGTGTTCACTTTTTTGTTATATTTGTCTTTCAAAGCTTAGCCGATAAGTCGAATCGGTGCAAATAATATTTCCTGAACAATACGGTTCCATGCTCGCGACTGATCCAAGATCTATGCGACTTTTAATCGTGCTGTCTTAATTACTCCCTTTTATTTAGACTGATTAATAACTTTAAAAAGTATTTGTGTAACGAATCACATTAACGAGGTAATTCGTTTATTACACACGGATTCATTATTAGGACTACTTTTGTTGATCTCAGGCAGAAACTCAGTCTTAAGTCAGGCACTTTGAGTACAGTTGCATAGTAAGCAGATAAGAGTGAATATAATTCTTTATACAAACACCTAAGGTCGAGAGGCTATGTGTATGGAAACGTATTTATCTAAGGTTATTGTACGTGTGGGATAATAAGGCAATAGCGGACGTTGACCCCTCGTTACCAATTCATTCGGTCATGTCCGCGATAACCACGCATCAATTATTTCGCGAATACTGTGAAATTATTACCACTGGCGTAATTGGACAGATTAGTATGAGTAACGAGTCGGGTCAATGTCCTCTATTGCCATGTTATCCTTCACGCAGTATAGGATAATATGCTGTGATTCTACAGCAGGCGGAAAAACGAACAATTACACTTTTTCATCGCTTTCACCTCTTAACCGCAATTTAGTACGGGATGAGGTGAGTGTCGTTGTCATTTAGAAACAACAAACTAGTTTCGACATGTTTATAGAGAGGCGCGGGTGCGCAACCAACGCGGGTGGTACGCTCAAAGGTCGTTGTCCGTTTTTCCGCCTGGAATAGAAACATACTATAGCTATTAGCCGACTTTTAGTGCTTCATCAGGCGAAATATACCTTTAAATACATGATCATAACATTTTGTATCAAGATATTCTACTTCTCAAATCCGTCTACTATGACAATTGAGGAGATGAGGATCAAAAGCTCACATATCCACTTTTGATAATTTGTTTTTTTTTTTGTTTTTCGACTCCAAATGATAAAATTCACAATTTGGCCCAACATTTTTGAACAAAATAGCACATAAATTATCTCTCGGCAGAGGGTAAAAACAAAACCAAGATTACGTCAAAATATATCCTATTGTAAAATGATGAGAATAGTTTAGTTTTTATTGTTTTCTGACAAATTATTATAAGTGGATACGTGAGCCTTTTGATCCTTGTCTCCTTGTAAGTAAATCTGGGAGCGAAATACGACAGCAATTTAGAGACGCATCTCAGTCGATAATTCCAGTCGCGTCCACAGAAACCGTACCTTAAGCAGTAATAAAATACAAAGCGATCGTGCCTTTCTTTCTAATGTTAAGTTTATTATCGATACATGATTTATATTTGTAGCGTAGAACGTTGAACTTCACTGGTTGCAAGGACAACGTGGCATCAATTACTTTGTGTGAAGGTATTTGTATTAAAAAAATGTCTTGTTACGAAATCAATACATTAAAATGTAGTACAGGCAGATTATTTAGCGATGATACTCATGATAGTATTTCAATATCATTTTTAATTTACCTGAAATCTATTGTTATCTCCCTCTATTATGCCGAATAATTTGCTTTAAGAATGCCATCGCTAAATAAATATTAAGAGAACAAATTTCAGTAGTCTGTTTCCTGCAAGAACTTATTAACTAAAGTAGAATACATAATTCCGAAAACTAGATTGACATTTCAAAAACGTCATATAGCTCATAATTGAGTAAAATCCCGCGATTTTGACCATAACATGTTTGGATTATTGGTGTCTAATACAGAACTTTTTCTATAAAAGTAAATAATTTTAGCATGAAGAAATTATAATAAGGGCTGTGCTCTGAATGAAAAAAAAAAATTGGACATCCCACAAAAAAGTCAGTTACATATTACTTTTAGGCAGTTTCAAGCAGTGCTAAGTTCGCCACATTTCCGTATTAGTAGTGATGGTTGTTTGATGCCACGGTCGGTGGTGAGGGCGCGCTAGTCGGCGGGGCGCGGCGGGGGCGCGCGGGGCGGCAGCGGCGACGCCGGCATGCTCCAACTTTCACTGTTGCCCCATCTGTGTGGATAGTAGGATAGTTGTACTAATTTTTCTGAGTTCCAGCTTACAAAGACCTATATTTGGAAACTAACGTCTCCTGAAAGTAAAATGAGCTGTGGTGTTGAATAAAAAATCGCCTTGGGTCACGGTTGACTAGAGCCAACAGACTGTAAGTTAACACTGTTGTCTTTTAAAGAGTAAGTGTTAAACTTCAGATCCTGTATAGAAGAGAGTTTCTGGACAGAGTGTGGACTGTTGACTTCACTAGAGTCGTAGCAATGCACGATCTAAATATATCAAGTTCCCAGGGACAGATGGGGACTAATTCGATCCCTCTAAAAATAATTCAATAAGTCAATGGTGTGAAGAATGATATGAAGAAAGGAGAAAGGAAGAGAAAAACATAACTTGGGACCAGGGCAGGAAGATATTGATGAGTCGCCTTTTACGACACTCACATGTAAAGAAAGATAAATGTATTATAAAGGATAGTTTCTTGAAGCGAGTTTTATGTTACTTATGATTTCCTCATCGAGAAAGATATGACGAGTCTCGCTTCTAGAGAATATTCTAGTGTCAATTATTATTTGCGCGGCTGTTAATTATATCCAGTCTTGAATATTGATCTTTTCCCTCATTTTCCACTTCTGGCGGTCTTGTGCCCGACTCATTTAGTGATGGTGATGACCTCCTTGCCAAAGTTGTGTAACCCCGTAAAAATATTTTATCAAGTGGAAAAGCGACCAGGGTTTTGCCAAATGCGTAGCGCTAGAGGGGCACCAGCGCGGTTCACTGGAGTTCCCAGAGCTCCTCTATTTTGTGCCGAGGATGGGCACCGTGTGGTTTAAGTCGATAAGAGTCCAACATACCCCTCCGCCTTCCCCCAGACGGAGGGTAAGGATAAGGATTTCCACCCGAAAACAAAAAGGGGGCCCCCCAGCGCATTACACACTTAAACCATAGAAGTGATTAGAATGTTGGTACTCACCTATGCTGCAGATGGTGTTGGTGGTGGTTGTCTCTGCGCGCTGCAAGGTGATGCCACTTGACGTACCCGCTGAGCCGGCGCTTCACGAGCCCGGCGAGCGAGTGCAGCCAGCCTGCGACCGAGCTCCATGCGACACCGCGACCACTGACCGACACGCCGCTCTGCCCGCTCCATTATACCGACTCTTTGGTTGTGCTCATATTACTTTTTAACTTTAAGGCTGACTCAAGTGCAGTGCATAACCCATAGATAAAATATATGTCTGTCTAAGATGTGAGCCAAATTTAAACTAGACAATATCTGGGAATTACTAAAAACTTGCTTTTGAACATCACAGTAGTTATTTTTATCTCAACTGATATTGTAATCTAGTAGCCTAAGGTGTTGATACCAATCGAAAGATGGAAGTCCTTCAGTAACTTTACAATGAATTAAGCGCTTCTAGATAGTTTTTGTTGCTGTTTAACAACCTCGGAATCTAATGATAGTATTGCTTGATCTTGAATTTGGCATTTTTCATGCCTAAACAACATTTGGCTCACTCCTTAGACGAACAGATACTGTGTTTCAACCAAAGAGTCGTTACTCAATGCCTGGCTGATGTTACTGACAGCGAAGCTACCATGATGATGAGTGATGAAGAACAGGTGTCTCGCTCACACCTCGCCAGTAAAAGCCATGTTATTTACACCTAAAGTGGATAGCTTACAAGAATGTGAATAGTTGTACCAGTTGTACTCACAAAAGGGATTTTAAAAATCTAGGCATGGAAAGATTTTTAAGTTTTAGTTTGCTGCCAAATGTGTGTGTATGCCGTTTGGAAACCGGAGCCAACATACGCAGAAGCGAATCCCAAGTAGGAGTGGGGATCCACTGAGTTGGAGACTCGTACTACGACTTTAGTTCAGAATGTTTTGGCAAGAAATATGTGAACAATCTGTTACTGAAACAAATTAATTTTAAAAACAAAGATCGAGTATTACTTATGGTACATTCATTTCAAAATTACGATTTTCAGACCAACTTGGGAAAGATTTCTGGTGCCACAGAATTTTAAACACAAGACGTTGAAATAAATTGAAGTCTCATTTGTTTTTAACGAAGTTGAAAAACGCCATTATTTTAATCCTACAAATATTTTTTCCTGTAAACCATCCACTTCATAAACGACATCGTTGCAAAATCTCGACGCAAAATACAAATTGCAAGTAAATACTTCAGCAGCGCTTCCCAAAGCGATACGTACCAGTATACAATTATAGCCCTTATTAGCTAGGTGTTAGGGTCGTGTTTAGTGTAGCGAGGCATGTGACAGAGCTACTAATGGGCAGGCGATGTGTGGGGCGCGGAAGGACAGCGGCAAAGCACAGACACATGGAGAACAACTTTTCTGGACCTTACCATGTAATTATTGCCAGTCAGTTTAAGCGTTTATATCAATCTGGAGCCATATTATGACGTTTTCAAACCATCAGTCTTTGCGAGAAAGAGACAGAGCTATACAGGAAGTATAGCGCCATCCCTCTTCGCTCCAGAACAATGCTGGCTTTAACACTTCATAATAGTTTTAACACAGTTAAGTTCAGTATAAGCGCTGAAGCTTGACTTTTTATAATTTCAGTTGATTTTAAATGTTGAATGGACCCTGATTGTACAACTATAATTGACATTGAAAGAAATTTATGGAATTATAGTATAATGTAAAATAAAAGTGCAATTTCTGTTTTTTTATGATGTGAAACAGACATTGGTACTCAACACCAAGAAGATTGTAAATTTTAACAGGGCGTGATATAATTGTACAATCTATGCGAAAAGTTCCCTCAGTGTGTTATAATAACATATTACATACATTTGATACATCAAAATGTCGGTAAGAAACATTTGGGAGGACAATTTTGAAAAGCTGCAGGCGTAACATTCACTAACGCTACAAGACACATGTCGCGTATTAAGCCAATCTTGTTGTCAAGATTTGACGATTTTCAAGACAGTTGTCTTGTCACGTTAGTTCGTGCTAGCCTGCTAAACATACAATGAGTGGGTTAGGTCATAAAGTAGATAATTTTGCGACTAAATCTCTAATATCGAGAATATATTTCGATTTAAACATTAAAGCACACGGTTCTGATAATGTTGACACATAATTTTGATATCGAGTTCCATAGATGGATAATTTTAAACAAAAGTATTATTTATGAGTTTTGAACAAACAGGGAAGTCTAGTCTTATTAAAATAATCGATCCAAACTGGTATTGATGAAAAAAACAAACGCGGATTAAATTACTATACCAATTTGACAATTTCGTTGATCTCGCTGTCAAATATCTATTTATAAAACTCGATTAGATATTTCCAAAAGGTTTGTTTACATATAAAGCCTTTTTATTGGCTCTAAAACATTGTTTGTGCGAAAGCATATAACCGCAAAAGCACATAGGACGCGTCAAAAGCATATTTCCCATAACTTCATGGTTTTCCTCCTTGATATTTACACAATGGAAGGGTAGAAACAGACTGTATGAGAATGAGATGATTTGTGAAATTATTGCAATATCCTAACCTAAATAAATATCATTTGTTATTCTTAAAAGCCTCAAGGTCAGTCAAGGTAGCCGACACAATGATTGCAGATAATTTATAATATCGATTATCCTCGGCTTACTCTAGTTTTTCAAATTAGAGCCCAATTTGGTTACAGTTTCAAAATTTATTTTAAACAGTTGGTTCAAACACTACGATCTTCGTTTCGTTGGGATTCCAAATACTAAAGACCATATTCCAGAACGTTGCTAAAACAAAATGTTTAAAAAATGGCAGTTACATCGTTCTGGAACGGACTAAGTTTTCAAAACGACAACAACAACCAAGGCAATACAACAAGCAAGGTAGGCAATTTAAATAAAAATAAACAGAAAATAATTATCGTTCCTTTATTGTCAATTATAAACAAAAAAATAAGCCTGACAGTATTGCAATAAATTCACGCGTCTATACGCACGATGCGTGCGGAGTGATTGCGCGTGCGCAGAGCGACCGGCGCAGCGAACAACGCGCGTTTAAACTCATAGTAGTCATAGGCTGGCTGCCCTCCTTCGTTACAAATTGGTATTGTCAATCATAAATATTGTTATAGTGTAGTCTGCGCAGGATCAGAATAAGATTGAACCTTGTCGCAGTCAATTTAAAATGACCAGTTACGTCATCAAAGGGTGCGAGTTTGCTTATTGGTATTATCGCATTCCGATCGCTCGCAGATTATACTATAATATAGTCAAGGTATATTTCATAGACACGCGATTTTTAACTTGATGTTGGCAGCAAAACATACGCCTACAAGATCAATTGATGATTGATTATACACTGTATATTTGTCAAAAATCCATGAGAATTAAGCGGAGGCTATATCAAAGCAGCAAAAGTCGAAAATACATTGACGAAAATTTGAGCAAAACTCTCACGTGCTTGAGGTGTTTCTCAAGCACGCAAGAGTTACAGTTACATGTGTTGTCGCCAGGAAAATCATACGTCAAACATCGCGTGTCAATGAAGACAATGTATTTTTCTATGAACAACATTGTGTTACTAAGCTGACATGTTTATCAATTAATTATTTTTAACAAATAATTTCTAACAATATAATCTCAATTGCAGAAAATGTAGTAAATATTATCGAAGTTGATCCCAGACAGTTAAAATCTTTTTGTATGATAAAATACTAAATAAAAAAAATAAAAAAAAAAAATTAAAAGATTTTTTTTTTTAAATTAAAAGAATAAAACATTATTTACGACTTTACTTTTTTTATTGTATTTTTTGGCACTGATTAACCTTTTGCGCGACACGAATTCGTCGTACAAAATATTGTAATAATGTCATAGCATGAAAACTTTCGTCTTATTGACATCGTTATTTTTTAATATAGTGCAAATCTGAAAGTAGTTTGTTCAGAATCACTTGGCGCATCGATTGGGACAGTTTTTTATAACACCTCATCATCTCAAATGGTTCTGGTGGAAATCTTTATGGGATTTTTGAGGTTTGCACGCCAAAATAAGTTCGTGGAAGATCGTGTCGTCCAAAAGGTCAAAGGCCCCTCCCGTCAGTCCCCCAGCGGTTCCCCCCAGCGTACTCACCCTGGTCTTCGTGGTGGAGCTTGTGCGGCGCGGGCGGCTCCGCGCGGTGACCGTTGCGCAGCTCCGCGCGCGTCAGGCTCTGACTACGACCTTCCGATAGCCTGGAAATGCATTTAAATCTATACTGAAAGAAAAAAAGTGTGCAAGCCAGTTTTTAACAGACTTCAAAAAGGAGGAGTTTTTTTTTGTATGTTTGTTACCTCAGAACTCCGTCATTTATAAACCGATTTCGAAAATTCTTTTTTTATTTGAAAGGATATACTTCCAGATTGGTCCCATTTTTATCAAAAACCAGTTTTGATGATGGGATCCATGTGGAATTGAGGGAACTCCTCAAATACATATAGCGATTTCGGTATATTCAACAAGTCAAGCATTTGCATTCAGAAATTTTTCAGCAATTTGAAATTTAGTGAAGATCTGATAAAGGTCTTTGGAGATGAAGAACTCTTCAATGGATGACAAATCATCCGGGATTGCAACAATCGCTTGTCTTTCTATTGTTAATGCCACTCAAAATACAAAAATAAAATGAACTTGACAAAAAAAGTAAAAACGGACTTCAAAAAGAATAAAATAATAAAATTTGTGTGTCGTTTAGGAAGTCGGTGCCAGTTTTTTCTTAAATCAATCCGAATCATAGGCACCTACTTCCTAAACTGTTTCACACAAATTTTATTATTTTATTCTTTTTGAAGTCGGTTATAACAAAAAAAAAATTTAAGTTTATTTTATGTGTTTTGATTAGAAACGCCCCTTTCACTTACGGTGCGGCGGCAGTATAATCATCGTAAACTTGTAGCGGTATTTTTGTGTCTGGTGGTGGGGAAAGGTTTTCTTTCTCTCCCCCATTTTCCTTGGGCAGATAAGGAGTTAAACCATTGTTATTTTAAATTTATTTTATCAAAATACGAAGGGTAGTACAAACCTATCGTTGAGTAATAAGGGCGACGGTGGGTGCAACCTCTCGTGCAGCGCCGGCGGCTCTAAATCCGTAGTGCTACCGTTTGCTGTAAATAAACCATTGGTTTTAAAATATTACTAGGCCAAATAAAAAAAGAAAATGTCAAATAATTTACGGAATTTGGAGAAAAGAACCGGATCCTTTTAATTGTTTTTAAAGTAGATTTTTAGCGATATTTGAGGTCTTTAATGTGCATTTTTTTATAGTATAGGATGGCAAAACGAGCTAAAGGCCCACCTGGTGTTAAGCGGTTACCTTTGCCCATAACAACTTCAATACCACCTAGGCTGTTGCCTAAATGGTACCGCAAGTCGGTTCGCCAAACTGAGACATGAAGATGGAAAGTCACATGTGATTGTAATTTCACCGGCACCCGAACCCTTCAGACCGAAACACAGCAATGCACGCATCACTGTTTAAAGAGCATTTAAAGAGCCTCCGCGAATGACGATATCTAATTGATCGCCCGGTGCAACCTGGGCAGTCAGCCCCGCTACCAGCCTGCTGACTGGCTAATCTTTACACCATGGCATGAGCTATTAACGCAGCGTAGGGCGCCCCCCTGCCAGGTGGACCGACGACCTAAAGAACGTGACTGGGGTGGACTGGATGCGGAAGGCAGAGGACCGAGCGTTGTGGCGCAACTTGGGAGAGGCCTATGTCCAGTAGTGGACTGCGATAGGCTGAGTTGATGAGCTATTATCATTATGTAGCAAAAATCTTCTTCGTGTCAGTGGTACGACTGATCTTTTGTCAGACTTGGCAAGCCCAAGATAGAAGAAGTGACAGTTGCAACTCTACGTGTAAGTCAGTCAAGTACTATGTGTTATTTACCTTCATGTCCTAACATTTGGTGTTGTCTACTGGTCCTTGGTGGAGGTTCAGGTGAGCGACCGGTACTATGTTCTCTACTTAAACTGAAACAAAAAGAAATGATTTGCATACACAGCGCAACTATTTAATTTTAAGATTAGTTCAGTAAACATTCTTTAGATCGTACAAGTTAAAACTAATTCGAAAAAAAAAACCACGAATTTAATGGCTAAGATGAAAGTTACGCCATAATCTTTTTCCACAAAGAATGGGTACGGTGACAGCAGGATATAACGATGCCTTATGAATAAGTGTAAAAGAGGCTTCACCACAAAACACATTTATTTGACACCCTGTCATCGTACCCATGATGTGAAAAAGATTACAGGTAGTATTTATAATGCAGTAAATTTGAGCATACTTGAGTAAAAGCTGAAAAAAATTATAATTATCTTTTACTCCAAAACGTAGTTATCGAGAAAAAAAAGTACGCAAGATAGTCAGGACTTCTAACTCAGTCCACTTGCCAATCAAGAATAGAATAGTATTTATTTGCATCAAACATGGTACAATAAGGTGTTACAAAACATTATTTTGAACTAATACATGTTCCACCAGGTACTGGCATACAATTTTTTTTATAATGCTACTTTTAAATTGCAATGGAGTTAATTATAGTTTTTTTCTTTTAAATTACATATTATTAGCATTCATTCACACTATTAAACTATTAACATTCCACAAGCTCTAAACTTACATAAATTGCATGTATACATTTATTATAGCAAAACAGTTTGTTAGGCATACAAGCATACCTTCTATGCCTAGGCGTCGCGTGCAGGTCGACGCGTGATCTTCTCTGCTGGTTCTGATGGTAGAACCTCTGCAGGACTATGGGACTAGTATTGCCAGAACTCTGTACAAAGAAACACATCTCATTATCATACTATAAAGAAATATCAACCGTAAGAACATATGCACTAAGTTGATTTCAGAATGACATCTATTGAAAAGGCCATAAGACAATTTTTGTTGCAATGGAATTTTAAGTATCTATGTATAATGGAATAACTAATAAATCAATATATCAGAGAACAAGAATTCCTTGACAATGTTTACTTGTTCTAAATGAGGAGTGTCTGTTCAAAAACACATATCCTTATGACCATAAGGTGGAAATTTAGTACTTTTTTTTACAGCTTCGCATACTAATTTGCACCTTATGGCCATTAGGATATGACTATTTTTTTAAAAGCTCCTCATTGATTAAAAGTGACTAACGCGTAGAGTAGAACTAATTGTGTGTGATTTTCACAGATAAGCCTTAAGACACCGCATAAAAAAAGTTTTGTATGGTAACACAATCGTAAAATGTTGGCGGGGGAGAACGGGTGGGCGGCGTGTTGATTGGTCAGCTCAAAATTTTTGCGAAATGATTGGTGCCACTCGATGACGGAGTGCAGATATTGGTCGAAATAATGCTGGTCGCGGGTGTCTGTCTAGTTGGCGTCTTTAGGCTTACTGGTCTGTGGTGACTTTTTAAACGATTTACGAGTTCAACTACAGACAATTATGGCAATAACCAGATGTTATCTAACCGCCAAAATTAATATCCAGGCCCTAATTCACGTAATTTCATGACGCGCCGATCAAGTTGCAGTGACGCTGCAGTTCGTTTCTGACAACGATCGCCGTAGATAAGAGAACACGAAAAGCATTGTCGCAATCGAAATATAACTGCAACTGCACTCTTTAGTTACGTGAATTGGCCTACTTATCTATCCACTATTTGCCCTACTGTAGATAGAAATTTGACATAAGTTGCATACAAATTATGTCAAATTTCCATCTCTAGTAGGGCAAATCGTGGATAGATAGGATATTAATTTTGGCCGTAAATCGCATAAGGGCAGAACTGTGTCCAATACGCGTCAATCTACCATTCATTTACTACGTCGATAACACGATGAAAATTCGATGCGGCGACGCAACGTATTTTAAAAGAGCATTTTCATAAAAATATGTAACCTCACATTTTGAGTTTTCTTGTAAATTATGTATGACTTAGATAAAAAACCAAAGGCTATTTTTATTATAGTTTTCTGTTCATTTAGAAAGTTTATTACGTAATCTCGAAAAATTATAGTTTTGTCGTCTGATTTTCAAATCATAATCAAATCAAATCAAAACAAACAGTGGTTGTTTCAACGTCCGTGAACTTCACCCTTAGGGCGAGTTCGCGGACAGTGAAATAACCACTGTTTGCTAAATCAACCTGTTATTCAACAAC
Source organism: Asteroscopus sphinx (assembly GCA_949699075.1). NCBI lineage: Eukaryota > Metazoa > Arthropoda > Insecta > Lepidoptera > Noctuidae > Asteroscopus > Asteroscopus sphinx. Next base: position 31,280,750 of record OX453003.1, read on the forward strand.
AGATGTTTAACCGGGACGCGGGAATTTTCGTGTTCACGACTCCTATCCAGTCATTGATTCTGAAACCGAGCGTTCTGGGAATGAAAGAACGAATGATGTAACACGATTAATCAAAATGGTAACTAAATGGCAACAACACTATGAAAAGAACGACAATATAAAACGGTTGCATAACAGGTAACTCTTCCAAAATTAAAAATCCTAGTATAATGCTACTCTATACATTTGACATATCTTTTTAATTTGGCCGGATAAGTGGTCTTGGTTGTCATAGCAACCAATTAAATACGCCATTTTGATGTTTTAATATTAGGCCGCTTGCAAACTCGAAGTGTATCGGGCGGGCGCGTTTCTTGAAACATGATAAAATTTTGGTAGTTGTGCTTACCCAAAAGTAGCGGTAACATTGTGCAGGTTTCGCGCGAGCATCGTTTATCAGCTGCATTCATTTTTATTTTTATTAATTATACAAAAAATTATAAATAAAAAAATTACGTACTACCTCAATACGACAAAAACAGTTATGTTTACACATCTTTCATAAGTTTTCTCAAAGCATAAGCAATATGTTTCTTTGTTTATGTTCGTAAAATTAAAATGCACGCTCGAAAAACGGCAACGTGTTCCGGCCCTTATTTTATTCGGTTTTTATTGTAAATTTTACGAATATGATAAAATGCAATTTTTTTGTTATATTGGAGAGTAATAATCCTAATATTAATATTTTATGCAGCATACTCTTCTAAAATTACGAAAAACAATCAAATACAGAATATCAATGAATAACTGCGGGTGAACTTGCCCCCAGAAGATAACAGATGTTTATGTAAAAACCAGATGTTTAACCCGAACTTTGGTGTTCACCAACGATAACCAACCGTTATATCACAGTAATCAATCGATTTTTCTAACCGAAGTCGGGGACGTCGACGTTTAAGTACTAACCGGGTATTTAAACAAGATATTTTTGACGTTTGATGCTTGAAATTGTTGAGGTTATTCATCGATATTCTGTATTTGATTGTTTTTCGTAATTTTACCGCTACTTTTGGCTAAGCACAACTAAAAGAATTTTATCATGGTTGAAGAAACGCGCCCGCCCGATACACTTCGAGAGTGTAAGCGGCCTAATATTCAAACATCAAAATGGCGTATTTTATTGGTTGCTATGACAACCAAGAACGCTTATCCTGCCAAATTAAAAAGATATGTCAAATGTATAGAGTAGCATTACTACTAGGATTATACTAGGATTTTTAATTTTGGAAGAGTTACCTAACATGCAACCGTTTTAAATTGTCGTTCTTTTCATAGTGTTGTTGCCATTTAGTTACCATTGTGATTAATCGTGTTACATCATACGTTCTTTCATTCCCAGAACGCTCGGTTTCAGAATCAATAATCAGATAGGAGTCGTGAACATGAAAATTCCCGCATCATGGTTAAACATCTGTTGTTGAATAACAGGTTGATTTCGCAAAAAGTGGTTATTTCAATGTCCGCGAACTCGGCCCTTAGTACGACAAACTTAACCGGTTTGCTGTAAGACGCGTTGCGACGACGCAGTACTAATTTCCCAACATACATGTGTTGCATGTTGTATCTCCTGATGGTCCAGCTCCGATCTACTGAGGGTTGAGGTAGGCTGGACGTAGAACGCGGAGATCCGAGCTGGTGGTAACACTTGGAAGATGTCTAGGTCCAGGAGTGGACCGCGATAGGCTGAGGTCGGTTCAAGCATAGCCTAAATAGGGTATTTGACTATTACTCAAAGGACATTATTCACTTTCACACATTTTTGGACCAAAAACTGAGGGTGCCGACGAAAAAAGGTATATCTGGTAGAACGTGTCATCTTGGGTATTTTTTATGATGGCTATATCAACATGAGTAACTATTTAAGATCTAAAATCATAATTTCGTTATTTTCATCTAATATAGTTTATTTTAAGATTTTGATTTCATTCATGAAATAATAGAAAGAGCAAGATTTTTTATAAAAAATATGAAAAGGTGAAAACGACCGGTCCTGCGCTTGTCGCATCCAGCAGATTCCCGTGACCTTCACTAGGTCATCGGTCCACCTTGTGGGGGGACTACCCACGCTGCGCCTTCCGGTATGCGGTCGCCACTCCAGAACTTTACTGCCCCGTCGGTCAGATTAGTAATAATAAAATAAAAATTAAAACAGCAAAAGCGTTTTAATTTCTTATTGTTGTATTATCCCCAAAACTACACGTTTATACAAAATTTCAGCCTGTTCGGATAACGGAAACTGGCCCAAAATTTACTTGAAAGATTTGTAGTAAATGGACAAACAAACAGGCCAAGAAGTTAAATAAAATCTTTTAATAATAATTAAAATGATCGGGACGTGGATTCGGCAATCATTGTGCCGATAGTCGTAACGGCCAATGATCTCATACCCAAGAGCCTCGACCAACATCTTAAGAGGCTCTAGATAGGTGGCTGGGTCAAAGGCCAGATTCAGAAAGCAGTTCTCCTTGACATGGCACGTATTGCGACGAGGTTCCTGTCTCTGGAGCCCTCTACCGGTGTGTGGTGTCTATCTACCGGTAGCGTAGACACTGCTCCCGATGCCGGCGAAACACTATTTTTAGGGTTCCGTAGTCCTACGAGGCACCCTTATAGTTTCGTCATGCCCGGCCGTCTGTCCTAATCCTTTACAGCTTAATAACTTCTACAGTTATAAACATAAGTAAAAGAAAGGACATTGCCCATTCTCTTAGGAGCTTTAGGCCCCTCAAAAAAAATTGCTATGTCACGGCGGTTTTAGTCTTATTTTGTAGACCAAGAATTATCTTTTATTATTCTGCAAACGATTTTAATGTTTTCACCCTGGTTTAAGAGAAATCTATTTTTTTCCAACTCCATAACTGATTGATAAGTACGCTCCGTGCATCGTTGGGCGATATAACTGAACGCACCCATAAGGACATCCAGAGACACTATGTATGGTGTTGCAAGATATAATTATTTTTTTAATCGATTTTTGAAATCGGATTTGTATTATTTTTTAAATAATAACATTGCAAGCTTTTAAGTTTTTGGGTGTATTAATTAATATCGATTTTATAAGTAATATTTCAGTTAATTTAAAATGATTATAACAATATTTACAATAAATGCATAGGTATTTTAAAGCAAAGAATCATCTTATTTTTCTGTTCAAAAAGATTTCAAAAATATGTTTTGCAATTTCTTTTGATTTGACGTCATATGAGTGATTTTTTTATCATTTTTAACGGATTTACGCATGAGAACCGAAATCTAAAGATATGAATTGTGGAAAGAAAAAATAAGAATTCAATCAATCAAGATAAGTCTAGTATATTAGCATCTGAAACACAGTAAAAGTGAATTCATAGAAGTATCGCTATTTAGAATCGATTCCGATTATTTGTGGAAATAGTCTGATATCTGGCAACATTTTCGTTCGGTTTGAATGGAGGATTAGGACTTAAGATTCAGTTTAATACATATTTATTATGTTTTTTAATGCTAGGGTGAAAGAAATGTTGATAAAGAACACATAAACATGAAAAAATAAGACATAATTTTTGAATAACATACAGTTTTGACATGACGCCAAAAATGGGCCCATCTGTGGGCATTGTCCTTTTAATAAAACAAAGTTTAACCGGATTAAATCGCGTATATTATTTAAATTGGTTTCCCTGACGTTTCGAATGCTTTGCTTTGTTTTTTTTAATATACGCGATTTAATCCGGTTAAACTTTGTTTTATTATAATGTGTAGTGATCGCGAAAACCTAAGAAGTTATTAAAAGAAATTTTGTAAAAAAAATGGTCTGGATATAGATCTCAATTTTAAAAGAATAAAAAAATCTTGATAACGTATGTTAGGGGTGGCGCCCATACATGTGAAATGGGGATGAAAATATTTTTTTCGCTGCACCCCCTCGTGTTCGGTATCATTGAATAGGTCTACTAAAATGAAGGTAATGTTCATACACAACTTTTTTATCAGGTATACCATCTGCGAAATACAGTTCGCCAAAGTGGCTTGCAATGTGTCCCAACCATAGACCAGTAAGCCTCTAGACGCCGCTTAGCTGGACACCCCCGGTCACAACGCATATGCTCTACCACTGCATATCATACGTCACTCCGCCAATCGGAACGTCACTCAGTCAGCGAGCGGCACCAATCATAAGGAATCATACCACCGAACTTTTGAGCCGGCCAATCATAACACGCCGTCCGCCCCCCTGACCCCACCAACGTTTTACGACTGCGTTTGAATACAAAACTTTGTTTATGCGGAGTCTTGAAACTTACTGGTCTGTGGTCCCAACATAGAAACTCGTCTTCCACATTGATAGACCTTAATAAAAACTCTCTTTTAAAATTATTTCGAGTATAATGTGATTATAAATTTTTGAGTTATAGTGAGAAAACTGAAAAATACTTAAGACGTCCTAGTTCATAGGTCATTGACCTAAGAGAAAAATGATCTTAGCAAATAATGGTCCTTTAGTTATGTTCTATTTAAAAAAATCACAAAAAGAAACTTTGTGTTATATTGATATGACACACTTCTTAAATTTAGCTTCTTAAATTTAGCGCTAGGTAGCGCTGTTTGCAAAAACTAGAATAGCAATGATTAATATTCGATTTGATTCGTTTGTATAGATATATTAGACCTACTTAGGAACCCTATAATACTGAGCATGGCCCGACATGCTCTTGGGCGGTTTTTATTTATATTTTGAAATGTTTATTTTTTTACTTTTTATAAAAAAATATTTAAAAATGTATTTAATAAGTTAATGAACTGAATAAAGGAAATGAGAATTATAGTCAAATACCCTATTGATTTATTGGTTCCATTAGTTAGTGGATGTATTGTAGTGTATATTTGTTTACATGTAGTAGTATGGATACGTACGGCGGGCGAGGCTCTCCAGCGGTTGTCGGCGGACACCCTGCGCACGGGCGGCGGCGGCGGAGATGCGCACGCGTCGATTGTTCTGTCACACACACAAATGAATTCTGAATTATAGATTACAAAGTAGTCCTACTTTTCAACACTCTTGAATAACGAGCCTAATGTATGAAATGTAATAACACCCAGGTATTTTAATACAAATTTTCGCATATTTAATTTATGTCTTGACATGTTTTTTAGCGGGAATCCGCTGGATGCGGAAGGCACAGGACCGGTCGTTGTGGCGATGCTTGGGGGAGGCCTATGTCCAGCAGTGGACGTCTTTCGGCTGAAATGATGATGATGATGTTTTTTATTTCCATTATTGTGTAATTAATATTTTTACATTGTACACCATATTATAAATGGAAGGATATAGCTGATTATGTTTATAATACCATCTCTACTACACGTATGTTCACAAATAAAGACATATGAATGTGTTGGCTCTACATGCAGCTTTCTGTTTTCAAATTGCTTATCAAATAGATTTTTTTATACACACTCGTTAATATCATGTAAAGTTGACTACAGAATTCCGCGAACATACGTTTAAAAATTAAAATAAAGGTCATAATTGCGTAAAATCACGCAATAATTACCTTTATGTCAGCAGGGGCTTTATGTTTGTGGGTGTACTATACACCTCTGCCTACCCCTTCGGGGAAATACTGGCGTGATGTTATGTTATGTTATGTTAGCAGGCTTGAATCTATTTGACGTTTTTGAAACGTTCGCGGTATTATGGTCCCTACTTTAGATGCAAACTGGCGCCCAAATTCCGGTTTCCGCAACTCCAAAAAGTACTCTAATGAGTTGAAGATCTACGGCCAAAATTAATATCCAATCTAATCTAGAGATAGGAATTTGACATAAGCTCCATACAAAATATGTCAAATTTCTATCTCTAGTAGGGTAAATCGTGGATAGATTGAATATTAATTTAGGCCGTTAGTCATGCCCTTTCTAACAAAGGATCGCAATAATAAGTTAGAGGAGTGTGTTACCTTCTTCTAGGGTATGGAGAGTGGTTGCACAAGTCAGCTTCTAAGCTGGTGGGCTGTGAGCTGCTCCCGCCAGCGTTCGCGTTGCTACTCGTCGCCCACCATGCTCTGAATAAAAATGTTATCCATTTACATGCAATACTTACATAACACGATATTTATTTATTTTATTTATTAAATTTATGCACACAAAGAGAAATAATAATAAAATACATAGAAATCAATAGTACAGTCGACTGCATGACAGTGGTAACACGTCAATTCGAAAACCGCCCTTACTGCTAACGAAATAAAGATGCTGTTTATGTCAAAGTGTTACCACCGACTTGCGGTCGACCGTACAAAGGCACTGCTTATTTCTATAAGAAATTTCTTCCAGCAGACCTACGAGAGGAAAATTTGAGGCAAAGAGATGTAGACACAGTGTGTCAAGTAATACTCATAAATATATCTACACATATACGATACAATTGAATCCATTCACTTGATGTAATAGTTGCATAGCACAATGACTTTTATGACTCTGACATAAGTTACATAATGAAGCAATTTTTGCAGCATCGGGTATACAACAGTACCGAACAGTTTTTTTTTTTTTTTTAATTTTTGTGGCCTGGTTGCTAAGACCTTTAAGCCAAGTCTTTTTTATTGGACACAACAGTCCATTAGAACTGATAGCAAAACAATTTTCAAAGCAATCTGTTTTCTGTTTGTTCAAATATTTCTTTTAACAATTTACTGCCAAACTATAATATAATATCTATATTTAATAAGTTGATAAATAAACGAAAACACTGATAAATAATGAAAAAGAAAACCAAAACAATTGTCATTATTTAGTAACTATTATTATTTTTTAATAAATAATTTAATAAATATTTAATTAATAATTATTAATAAAAATAAAAATATATATAGTAATTCATTTAATTAATATTTTTAATAAATATTATTATTATTATACTTTATTGTACACACAAATACACATTAATATTACAATAGGAAAGCTTATGTACATCGGCGAGCTTAACTCAAAAATGAGTTTTCTTACAGCAAACCTTAGAGCGATAGAGAGATGTTGATATAGTAATAGAGGATAAAAACAAGTGTACAACAGAATAACAAGAATTTTGACTACATAACTTATCTAACAAAATTAAACTATTTACAAGTAAAATAATTATATTAAGATATATATACTTATATACATAAATAGGTACATACATATGTACATAAAATACATACATATATATATATATATAAAATACGTATATATATATAATAGATATGATTTATGGTGAAAGAAAATGCTCCTTAATTCTTCTCTTGAAGACATCCAGTGAAGGGCTATCGCGTAGAGAGTGTGGAAGAGAGTTCCATAGGCGCACTGCATGAATGGTGAAAGAACCGTCGTACCGCCAAAAAGTGTGATAGGGCATACGGAGGAGAAGGGAAGAGGATGAGCGACAGGGCTTTCCCCTGGGGACAAGATACTCAAAGCGTTCCCGGAGATATGATGGAGAATTAGGATTGTGAAGAACAGAGTAGAGAAAAGAAAGAATGTGAGTATCTCGACGACGTCGAATAGGCAGCCACCTCAATTGCGTCCGGAATTCCGACACATGGTCGTATTTCCGAAGGCCAAAAATGAAGCGGATTGCCAAATTCTGCAGTCGTTCGAGTTTATTGAGAAGTTCCTCTGTTGCATCAAGAAAACAGATATCAGCATAGTCCAGAAGTGGAAGAAGAAGAGATTGGGCAAGAGTGATTTTAGTAGGAAAAGGTAGGAACTTCTGGAGCCGTTTGAGAGACTGGAAGGAGTAATACACCCTCCTGCTTACTTCCGCAATGTGAACGTTCCAAGAGAGATTGCATTCAATAAAGACACCTAAGTTCTTGGCACTTTTGGAATATATTATAGGGACGGAATCGTACAATACCGGCGGAAGAGACTGCTTACCCAAGAGATCAAGATAGTATTTGCCACCAATAATGAGAGCTTGTGATTTAGTAGGATTCACCAGCAGGCCAAAAGATTTAGCCCACTCATTGATATTTTGAAGATCACTATTGATGGCATCAATGGCCTCAGGTAGCTCGTCGATTTTGAAATGACGATAAATTTGCAAGTCGTCTGCGTAAAGATGGTAGCGTGAAGATAAAATTTTAGTGATTTCGTTAATAAAAACTGAAAAAAGAAGAGGAGAGAGGACGCCACCTTGAGGCACGCCCGCAGCTAGATCACACCATTCTGAGGAAACCTCATTGGCGTGAACCGACTGCGATCGGCCCCGAAGATAAGAAACAAACCAGTCAATTACAGAAGGAGATATATTTAAGGAGGCCAAGATACCTAGGAGGATGTCAAAATCAACTGAGTTAAAAGCACTGCTAAAGTCCAGTAGTACCAAAACTGTAAGTAGCTTGTTTTCCATGGCCAGCCGGATATCATCAGTAATTTTAACTAGAGCCGTTACAGTGCTATGGCCAGGTCGGAACCCAGATTGGTACGGACTTAACAGGCTGTTAGAGGAGAGATAAAAGGACAGCTGATTCTGAACAACGCTCTCAAGGACCTTAGACAAGATTGGTAGGATGGAAATTGGACGAAACTGGGATACAGAGGTGGGATTTGAAATTTTGGGTAATGGTAAGACATGAGCCTTCTTCCAAGCTGAGGGAAAGGAACTTGTGTCAAGGGAATGATTTATAATGTGGGCAATGACGGGAATAAGGACATTTAAAATGGGGACAATCATCTGGATATGCAGACCATCATCACCCACCGCTTTAGTGGAAATGGATAGCATAGATTTTTTTATAACTCCCTCTGTAACCCGGCGAAAAGAGAATGAAGTACATTTTGGCATAGAAATATTGGAGAGACTATTTAAAGTAGAAGTTTTTATATTGTCATCCAGGATAACTGGTGATTTCGAGAAATGCATATTAATTGCGTTAAGGTCCATATCAGGTGTAACATCATTGTGGGCTTTGCCGATGCCAAGGGACTTAAGAAATTGCCATACTTGTGCTGTGTTGACATTTTGAACAGAGTGGTGAATGTGGCGCCTTTTAGCATCTCTACACATACGACTGACCCGATTACGCTGAGTCTTGTAAAAAGTCCAGTTCTCATCCGTCGGAAACTTTTTGTACCGCCGTTTAGCTTTGTCCCTTATCGACATCGCTTTCTTAATGTTGTCAGAAAGCCAGGGAGCAGGTAAATGTTTAACTCGCACCTTTTTCAGGGGAGCGTGTATATCAAAAAGCTGTAAAACTAACTTATTAAAAGCCGTCACTTTTGTGTCTATATCATTGCAGCTATAAACAGGGGACCAGTCAATATCACTCGCATCCGCCCTCAAACCATCCAGATCAATGTTCTTGAAACTGCGAAGGAAAAGAAATTTGGATTTGCGTTTAGGAGAACGAATTTTATATGATAGAAATATTAGGTCATGGTAAGAGAAGGGCGCGGGCAGCTGACCATGTGCGATTACCTTACTAGGGTCAGAAACAAGAATTAAATCTAGGAGTGAAGGAATGGAGTGGGGAGCATGATGCGTGGTATTAAGCTGAAGGATATGCATGTTGACAGAAGAGACAAGAGTTTGGAGTTTACGGCTGCGTGCATCATTCTTAAGCAGGCAAGTGTTGAAGTCTCCGAGGATAATGGTGTTGATGGCGCAGTGGTGTGAGAGTGGACTGTAACTTTGTAGAATGAGTAACACCTGTATTTGTTCATGAAATGGTTTAATTCCATAAAAGTACAAAATAACGTGCGAACAGAGCAAGTGAGGTTGAAAGAAGTAATTTTACACATAGTGTTGCCAGCAGAAACTATAAAAAATGTGGCTCGATACAAATATTAAATGTAATTACGTTGATGTTGCCAACAAATGGTGTGGTCGTATAAAGAAGAGAGATTCTCAAGCTTAGACTCAAATGAAGAAAAGTAATCTATGTTGCAAGAAGGACTGTAGTAGACACCTAATAGTAATTTTGTATGGTTGAAATTAATTTCGATAAAAAGGTGCTCAGCAAAATTTGAATAAGTACTTGGAGACTGATCAACGACTTTATAGGCGATATCTTCACGGAGATATATGGCGACCCCTCCACATCTCTTGCCAGTCCTGTCATTACGCACCAGCCTATATCCAGGTAACGCATACTGTATAGAGGGAAGAGCAGGCTTAAGAAAGGACTCAGAGACAAGAACAGCATGAATATGATCAGAGTCGAAAGAAGACAGTAAGTCAGAATAGTGAGCGGGAACGCTTTGAGCATTTATATGAACGACATTAAAAAAAATTCCAAGGTCACAAAAAATAGAATAAAGATGGTCGCGCAGGAGAAGAGAATTATCAGTATTGTCACTGAACGCACTGGCATAGCTTCCATCAGAAGCACAAGAAGAAGAACAAGATACAAAACTGTCATCATAATTATTATCGAACATAAGAACACACAATAAATATAATATATTAATAAAATATATCTATATAATAATAAGTATCGTAGCTAATAACTAAACTAATAACTAAACTAATAACTAAACTAACAACTAAACTAACTACTAAAATACTGTTCTACATCATCCTCGATGCACTCGCTGGTTGCAACTAGAACTATAAGATTATGCTAAAAGACTTGTATCCAAAATACAGAAAAAAAAAAAAGAAAAAAAAAAAGATAATTTCTGTCAAGACGTCGAAATAATTACATGGCTACATGTCACCTCACATGACTGACACAGATTTAATATGAATGACATGACATATGACTGTCATATTATGACATGACAACACATGACAATCAATAATAACGTAAACAAGAATAAAAACATCAGTGTGCAGTGACCGTCATAAATAAAAATGAAAATGTTTAAGTCTAGATGTAGGTATCATCACTTTGCTAGTTTCCGCGATCTTTTATCTACCGCCGAACTCGTCGAGCCGTCAACCAACTGCGACGCTCCTCCCTTGGTGGATTCATCCGCCGACTTCGCCGTCGGGAACTGTACAATAAGCGGCCGTAGTTCTGATGCAGACTCAATCTTACGGCGCGATTTATCTGGGAGCAGGATGGTGATTTTGCCCTCAGAGGTCCAGCACTGTGTCACACCAAAATGCTTTCGGGCTTCTAAAAACGCGTCATGCCTGGGCTTTGTTAAAAACTCGGAAAATATGAGACCTGAGCCCTTCAGCTGAGTTTTATTTCGCCACACCTCACCCCGTAGACTATGATTCTGAAAACGAATTAGAAGAGGTCGTGGCTTGCCTGAACTAGCTCCAAGACGGTGGCAGGCTATGATATCAGTAGGAGAAACACTGCCAATCTTCATCTTCTCCGTCAATATTGTGATGGCCTGAGCGACGTGATCTTCGTTCTTCTGCTCAGGAAGGCCATGGAGGAGCAGAACCTTCTTGCGGGATGCCATTTCGTGACGATCCAGGCCTACAATCAGCAGCTCCATCTGAGTCTTCAGAGCACTCATTGTTTTCCAAGTGAGGCACTTGAACTCTGTGAACTCCCGTGAGAGGCTGGCTATCGTCTTATGAGTTGCCTCGTTGCTGCTGACACTCTTCAAATCATCCTCATACTTATCCATCCGTGAGGAGAATGTGGTGGAAAGCTCTTCCATGCAGCCAGACAATTTGGCATATAGGTCCATGATCTTGTGCAGACAGTGTAGTGCGGGTAAAGTGGAGATAAACAAAGAGTTCAAAGTGATTTGAGTGCACCAGAGGACTGTGCAAACTTTTAGTGCATATGCAACATGAAAAGGTTTATAATTCTATTTTTTAAATTAAAATTATATTAGAGCTCTAAAAACTGTTGTGTCAACTTGAACTACCCTCCACCAAAAAAAAAAAAAATATATTATTTATTTAATAATATAGACCTAAGATCTAAACAAAATCTGAAAAAAAAAAAACATCTATATCTCACCTCGCAGGCGTCGGGGTAACCTGTTCCATCCAATGTTGTGAGCTGGTCACAAAGTTTCTTACAGGCTGCGGCGTGACCGGCGTCTCCACGCCATTGGTGGGCGGGGTCACGGGGGGCGTGACCACCGACGTCACCGCCATAGGCCCCGCCCCTCCCGAGATGGCGAGCGACGCATACCACGCTTCGACTGAGATGGAGCTACGTGCTGCTTTGACCACGAATGGGTGTTCTAGGAGTTTCGCGTACTTCGGACGCTGTCTGTAGTTTTTTGTTAGGCTGGAGAAGAAATTAACAGCTTCAACCATCAGTACCATCGAACATACAGCTCATAGACGCCTCATAACAGGCAACAGATGTCTATCAACACATCTGATATAGGTTGCCACTATTCGCCAGTTAAAAACTTCGAATCAGTTTTGACCACTTCTGTGAACCGGAAATATTTCCGCGTTAATGAACAACCAATAGCCGCCTTGGTCGGGCCAATCGGTTTGCAGTACCCCTCGTACCTCGGCTAGTTGACAGAATCAATTGTACGCATTATATTCAACAACAGATGTCTATTGGGCTGTGTAGTATTATGGAGATGTAAATCAAACACCGTCTAAAGAACAACTGATTTATTGTACCATATTTTCAGATACCTACATAATATATTATAAATATTATAGTTTATTTAGACATACCCACAACATCTCCCTCTTCATAACTAACACAACAAACAATTCAATAGATTAAATATAACACATTTACAATTTAGAATATAAATATACTTTTGACATAGTTATTTATTTTTATCATTCATTACATTTTATTTACCATGCTAATATATATTTATATATATATATTTTTTTTTTTTTTTTTTTTTATATAATTACTATTCAATATAAAATATCCTTGCATGCATTCATTTAACATCAACATAAAATAGACCTAACACGTTCATTAGACCTAATTATGCTATAACATGAGTAATAAAAATATTAATTAGGTAACAATATATCCAAAGATAACAGTGAATAAGACTTCTTTAACATGCATATCGCTGTGGCGGGCGTACGACCCTACCGCTTCGCGTAACATAAGTAGTTGCTGCCGTTGCTGGTGCCGCGACTAGCTCCGGCCCAGCAGGTGGTGAGCTTGGCCTGAACGAACTGTTAGCGTCCGATGAGTTCAAATCGTCCCAGTCAATAATGGCTCCTCTACTTTGAGTGGAGGTGCCATGCGGGAGATCAGGCCCTACGGTTTCCGGTAACTTCAGTAAATGATGACGATTTCTGCGATAAACACGGCCATTTTCAGCTTCAACCCAGTACGACCTGTCGCCCCGCGCTTTGCCGACTACTCTAGAATTAACCCACTCATTTTTATCCCTTAAACGGATTTTTTCATTTGGCTTTAGCGGTGCCAAACTACGCGTACCGCGATCGTATTGTTTTTTATATTTCCGGGTTCTTTGTTCCCTGTGATGCTTAAAATCTTTATTATCTATTATTTTGGGTTGTAAATTCTTATCACTAACGGGTAAACGAGTGTTGAGGCGACGGCTCATAAGAAGCTGTGCTGGAGAATACGACTCTGCTGTAAGCGGAGTGTTTCTAAAATTGAGCAGTGCTAGTCGCCAATCCTCACCGCTCTCGCACGATTTTTTAAGCAAAGACTTAACCGTGCGTACATTACGCTCTGCCAAACCATTTGACCTCGGGTATAAGGGTGAACTCGTCACACGCTCAAAGCCCCATGACTCACCAAAACTTTGGAACTCCTCAGAAGTAAACTGAGTCCCATTATCACTCACAAATTTTTTAGGTATACCGAACCTGGCAAAAATATCTTTTAATGCGTTAATTACAGAGCCGCTTTGTAAATTCGGCAATTTTACTACTTCTAAGTACTTAGAATAATAATCGACAACTAGAAGATACTGTTTTCCCCTAAATTCAAAAATGTCAGCGGCGAGGACCTCCCAGGGCAGCTCGGGCAGGGCATGCGGCGCGAGCGGCTCGCGCGGGCTGGCCGCACGGTGCCGCTGGCACGTCTCGCAGGCCTGCACGCAGCGCGCGATGTCGGCCGACATGCCGGGCCACCACATAACTTCACGCGCGCGACGCTGACATTTTTCTATTCCCAAATGCCCTTCGTGTATACGACGAAGCATTTCCTTCCGTAGCGAAGACGGTATAACTACACGTTCGTTTCTAAATAAAATTCCATTTACCTCATGTAACTCATTGTGTACGTCCCAAAAAGGTTTAACTATATCGTTAGCGTCTTTCTTATTGGCTGGCCAACCCTTACTATAATAAACAAGCAGGGCACACAACACCGGATCTTTTTCAGTCTCATGTTTGATTGTGCTCAACATCTCCGGAGTCGCCTGAACATTTTCATACAAAAAATTTACGTGTACCTTAACATCCCTATCAACGTCATCGTCTGAACCAGATTCCGTGGCTGCACGAGACAATGTGTCCGCTATAAACAACAACTTACCTGGTTTATATATTAACTCAATAGGATAATGCTGTAATTTTAACAGCATACGCTGTAATCGAGCTGGTGTCTCATTAAGTTGTTTTTTGATAATCGCCTCTAAAGGCTTATGATCACTCTCTACTGTGACTATGTCGTGCCCGTAAATATATTGGTGAAAGCGTGTACACCCAAAAACAACTGCTAGCAACTCCTTCTCAATCTGCGCCCAGCGCCCCTCGGCAGACGACAGCGTGCGCGCGGCGTAGGCGACGGGGCGGCGCCTGCAGCAGGCACGCGCCCAGCCCGTGCGAGCTGGCGTCCACTGACACCGTCACCGGCTCATGCGGCGAATAATATTTTAAAACCGGCGCACTACTTATTTTATGCTTTAATATTTTAAATACCTTATCATGTGACTGTAGCCAAATAAACTCAATATTTTTTCGTAATAGTTCTCTTAACGGCACCGAAATTTCCGAATAATTAGGTATAAATCTAGAAAGATAGTTAGTAACCCCGAGGAATCTTTCTAACTCTTTTTTATCACGCGGTGTTGGCATTTTTTCTATTGCTTTAATACGATTTTTATCGGGCGTCATACCATTAGCATCGAAGTTATGCCCTAAATAATTAACACTAGTTGCTCCAAAAATACATTTGTTTTTATTAAATTTCACCCCATTTTCTTTTGCCCGTCGAATCACTTCCTTCAACCGCTCATCGTGTATTTCACGCGTTTCTCCCCAAACCAGAATATCGTCGATAAATATTTCTACCCCCTCCATTTTAAATATTTTGACCATCTCGAAATGAAAAATTTCCGGAGCACAGTTTATTCCGAATGGCATTCGTAAAAATCTATATCTACCATATGGTGTAGAAAAAGTGCATAATTTTGAACTATCTTCCGTTAATCTAAGCATCCAAAACCCTTTATTTGCGTCGCACTTTGAAAAAAATCGAGCCCCAGACAGATTACTAGAAATCTCATCTAGAGTTGGAAGCTGAAAATGACAACGTTTTACTGCACGATTCAAGTTTCGTGGATCCAAACAAACACGTAAACTCTTATCCGGTTTTTCTACAACTACTATGTTTGAAACCCAATCCGTCGGGCCCTCCTCCTCGGTAATAATATTTAATTTAATCATCGATTCAAGTTCATCTTTTAGGCGTGGTCGCAATTTAATTGGAATTTTACGTGATGCACTCACCACCGGCGGTACGGACGTATCAATCTGTATTCTACATTCGGTAGGCAAACAACCTATACCCGAGAACAGTGAATCATCAATGTCAATTTTATTGATCAACAATTGATCAGTTCGTACTAACATATTTAAATTTATACAACATTGCAAACCAAGTAAATTATTACAATTCACGTCCAACACAAATAATTTTTCAATGCAACTTTGATGATTATATTTCAATAATGCATCAAAATATCCCATAACCGGTAAACTATTCTTACTAATTTCTAAAAGTACTGTATTACATTTTTTAAGTTTATGTATATTGAATCCTGATTGCTCATAACAACGTCGTGACATAATGGATGCATCCGCCCCACTATCTAATTTAAACTTTATGACCATTCCATTAACGTTAATCTTCGCGCACCAAGACTCACGCGTAGTTCCCAGAGCATCTATAGACACATTATACATAATTAGCTCACCGCTATCGACGTCACTGTCCCCGCTACCGGCCTCGCTGGCCGGCGACGCACCGTCCTCCTGCACCTGTCGCGCAAACCTTACGCGGCAACACCTAGCGAAGTGGCCAATCCTTTCACAACGATAGCACTTAGCCGAGAACGCTGAACACTTATCGCGATCCCTATGCCCATAGCCACATTTTCCACACACACTATTATAAGACCGTCCGATAGGCTGTGCCGACGCAGGTACTGAGTACGTTGGTTGGCGCACCCCGTGTGCGTGCTGCGCCCGGTGTCGATGCATGACGTGTTGCGGCGCGCGGGCCCCGCCAGCGCCACGGTCGCCGCGCGTGCGCAGCTGCTCCACAGCAGTGGGCTGCGGCCGCACCGCACACGAAACCGCTTGTTGTCCGGCCCGTTCCGCCGCCCGGCACCACTCAATCGCTTCATCAAACGTTACTGACGATTTTGCAAGTAATTTTTCTCTCATTTGCAGATTTTTTATTCCTCGAATGATTTGAGTCAAAATCAGACTTTTCTTTAAGGTACCGAACTCACAATTTTTACTCTGTACCTTCAGCACTCCTAAAAATTTATCAAAACTGTTTTCCTTCTGGTACGTTTCAAAAAATATGTGCCTTTCATAATTTGTATTTCGTTTTGGATCACAATATTCACAAAACTTTTGACAAATTGTATCGTAACTTTGTTTCCGAGTCTCGTCAATGTCTAGTTCTTCATAAATCTCACGACCATATTTACCAATAGTGTGCATAAATAGTGCGCATTTTTCTTTGGATGACGCCGATTCTTTTCCCGAAGCCAACAAATAATATTCAAATGCCACTTTAAATTCTCGCCAATTGGTAGCCATATTGCCTTCTTGTTGCAACGCCTCCGGTTGCCGTATAGACATACGAAACTTACTAATATCCGCATTCTCACTCCCCGTTCCAGACTTATCTTCACTCATTGTGGATATGAACACCCCAAACGTATTTTATAAGGACAATAAGCACCAACTAGCCACACCTGACACCATGTAGTATTATGGAGATGTAAATCAAACACCGTCTAAAGAACAACTGATTTATTGTACCATATTTTCAGATACCTACATAATATATTATAAATATTATAGTTTATTTAGACATACCCACAACAGGCTGTATCATAGAAATCTTCATAAAGGTAATAAGAGTGGCAAAGGCGCGTGAACTTGTCGCCGCGTACGGTGTCTTTTAGGACACCAGTGCGCGAACCATTACCTTTTAGGACACCAGTGCGCGAACCATTACCTTTTAGGACACCAGTGCGCGAACCATTACCTTTTAGGACAACAGTGCGCGAACCATTACCTTTTAGGACACCAGTGCGCGAACCATTACCTTATTATTTAGATTTATATGGGCTGTATGGTCAATGATCAGCAGTACAGTACTGTGGTCTTTGAAACACACATAATTGAAATGAAAAGAAGTTGCTTGAAGTTACTAGAACATGGTGTGTTAAATTATGGAATTTGACACGATGTTGTAACAGTGCAAAATAATTAAGCCCTTTTTTACACTTTTATAGGGTTTTAGGGTATATAGAGGGTATGTACTTATACCAACATTGATAAGTAATATTTGCACTTACCACTGTGACACAAATAATTTGAACTCGGGTGTGAAGTCATTCGTGTCTGGCAGCTGCGGTGGGTCGTCTGCAATTACCTAGGAATACAAGAATACATTTAATGCAAACAAGAAATTCCTAAGAAAATCATTGTGTTAATAGTGTCACCCTAATCTTCTCATGGGTGTCGTAAAAGGCGACTAAGGGATTCACCAGAGGATGGGCAGCAGCGTTCTCTGAGTATTTAACCAACCAACTGCGAACGCCAACCCACCTGCCAAGCGTGGCGATTATGGCATATCCCCCCACTTGGGGGAGGCCTATGTCCAGCAGTGGACGTCTTTCGGCTGAAATGATGATGATGATGATGACTGAGGAAAGAACATGAGCTCTGTGGTATCTCAGTAGGACGCATGATGTTTCCTGCTATCGGTGCTTGTATTATAGTTGCGAAATTTAGCATTATAATGAAACGATTAAAAAAAATGAATTTTAATGATAACTACGTCCCCTGACCGCACAATTTTTTTTCTTAATAAAGAAACCGCAGCCTAAGAACCTGACTACTAAGTACTAATATGTAAATCATCATCACAATTTCAGCCAAAAGACGTCCACTGCTGGACATAGGCCTCCCCCAATTAAGGGGGGATATGCCATAATCGCCACGCTTGGCAGGCGGGTTAATTGTTATATTTTAATTTTTTGTCGACGTTACTTATTTATTGTATCAAGCAAAATTAGCATGAATGGAGTTGAACTTACCCTCGTCAGAACTTCGAAGTCATTCTGACAGTCTCTGTAGGGGAACACGCCTGTAGCCAGCTCGACGAGCGATATGCCGAGCGACCACACGTCGGCGCGGATGTCGTAGTCCGGCCGCGTCGGGTCGGGCGGGTCTATTCGCTCCGGCTGCGAACATTATGTGGAGCTCAATACAGACTGACGAAACATCTTGGCAGACAAAGAAACATGAGTAAATTTAAAGGTGTTGAGTTCGCTATGTTGACATTGGTGTCGATTCTCTTGTTCACGAACTAAACTTATTTTAAACTATCGCTCTCTTTTACTAATAGTAGATACAAGAATGGGATGGCAATAATTTTAGAACTGTCAAATTAGTCGGAATTTAGATTTCCATACAAGTGTAGTCGTGATCTCGGAACGTGCCCACTAAAATACAAACAAATGTAACAAGTAAACTAATTTGACAGTTCTAAAATTGTTGCCATCCCTTTCTTGTATCTACTATTAGTAAAAGAGAGAGATAGTTTAAAATAAGTTTAGTTCGTTAAGAGAATCGGCACCATTTTCCTTTACAACTTGTCGAAACCATTTTATATCTTAACTAGCTTTTACCCGCGGCTCCGCTCGCGTTAAATTCTGCTAACCCACGTCAGACCAGTCCAGTCCAGTCCATTCCAGTCCAGTCAACTGTCCCGCTGTCCCGCTGTCACGCTGCCCCACTGCCCCGCTGTCCCGCTGCCCCAATGCCCCGCTACCCCACTGCCCCGCTGCCACGCTGCCCCACTATCCCACTGCCTCGCTGCCCCACTGCCCCGCTGCCCGCTGCCCCACTGCCCCGCTGCCCCAATGCCCCGCTGCCCAGCTGCCCCGCTGCCCCAGCTACTCCACTGCCCCACTGCCCCGCTTCCCCACTGCCCCGATGCCCCACTGCCCCGGTGCCCAGCTGCCCCACTGACCCACTGCCCCGCTACCCCACAGCCCGCTGCCCCACTACCCCACGGCCCCACTGCCCCGCTACCCCGCTGCCCCACTGCCCCGCTACCGCTGCCCCACTGCCTGCCCCGCTGCCCCCCACTGCCCCGCTGCCCCGCTACCCCACTGCCCCGCTACCCAACTGCCCCGCTGCCCCGCAGCCCCGCTTCCCCACTATCCCAATGCCCCGCTGCCCCGCTACCCTACTGCCCCACTGCCCCACTGCGCCACTATCCCACTGCCCCACAGCCTGCCCAGCTGCCCCACTGTTCCGCTGTCCCACTGCCCCGCTGAACCACTGTCCTACTGCCCCGCTGCCCCGCTATCCCACAGCCCCATAGGCCCGCTGCCACGGTAACCCACTGCCCCACTGCCACCTGCCCACAGCCCAGCTGCCCCACTGCCCCGCTGCCACACTATCCCAATGCCCCGCTGCCCCACTTCCCCACTGCCCCGCTATCCCACTGCCCTACTGCACCGCTGCCCCACTATACCACTGCCCCACCGACTGCCCAGCTGCCCCACTGTCACACTGCCCCGCTTCCCCACTGCCCCGCTGTCCCGATGCCCCACTGCCCCGCTGCCCCGCTTACCCACTGCCCCGCTGCCCCGCTTACCCACTGCCCCGCTGCCCCGGGTAACCCGCTGCCCCGCTACCCCACTGCCCCGCTGCCCCACGATCCCGCTGCCCCGCTGCCCCGGTACCCGACTGCCCTGCTGCCCCGCTGCCTCGCTGCCCCGCTGCCACGCTGCCCCACTGCATCGCTGCCCCACTGCCTCGCTGCCCCGCTGATCCGCCCCGCTGCCCCGATGCCCCACTGTCCCGCTGCCTCACTGCCCCGCTGCCCCACAGCCCCACTGCCCCGCTACCCCGCTACGCCACTGCCCCACTGGCTCACAGCCCCACTGGCCCACTGCCCCGCTGCCCCACTGCCCACACTGTCCCACCGTCCCACTGTCACTGTCCTACTGTCCCACGGCCCACTGTCCCACTATCTCACTAATCACTATCGTCCCGTCCCATGTCCCATGTCCTGTCCCATGTCCCATCCTATGTCCAGTCCCATGTGCCGTCCCACTGTCCTGTCCCATGTCCCGTCTCATGTCCCGTCTCATTTCCCGTCCCATGTTCCGTCCCCTGTCCCGTCCACTGTCCCGTCCCCAGTCCCGTCCCCAGTCCCATCCCCAGTCCCATCCCCGGCCCACTCCACTCCACTCCACTCCATCGTACATTACTATCCGCTCGTGCAAATGCATAGAAGCTTCGATCCGTCGGGTGAGTACGCAACCCACGAATTATTTTTTTTCTTTTTTTCTTTCTTTCTCAAAACCCATACCAGTTTTTAAGTCAGATCATCAGCTTTCAAACAAAAAAAAAATCATCAAAATCGGTCCAGTAGTTTTAGCGTGATGCTGGAACAAACAAACAAACAAACAGACGCTAGACGTTTACAATTTTATAATAGTTAAGATAAGTTGTCTTTAACCATTTAAAATCTTGATTTGTGATGGAAACAGATTGTTCGCCATTGGGCAGCTGCAACACCAAGACTTAATTTTTACAAAACGGAAAGTCTTGTGTGGCTACACCAAACCTTCAAACTAAAACACATCAAATTATGCATCCATATTTTATAAAGTTATACATCATCATCCTCCTGCCCTTATCCCAATTTATTTGGGGTCGGCGCAGCATGTTTTTTTCTTCCATACATCTCTATCAGCCGTCATCTCTGTGTTTACTTTCTTTCTATTCATATCATCTTTCACACAATCCATCCATATTTTCTTCGGCCTCCCTCTTTTCTTATAGCCATCAACATTCATACTTAAAACTTTCCTCGTAACATGCTCCCCATTCCTCCTCATCACATGTCCATACCATGATAGTCTGTTGCTACTTAACTTCTCTGTCACTGGCGCTACTTTCAGACTCCCTCTTACATATTCATTCCTTATCCTATCCATTCTCGTTACACCACACATTCCTCTTAACATTCTCATCTCAGCTGCATGCACTTGCCTTTCATTAATTCCTTTCGTAGCCCAACATTCCGATCCATACAGGACAGCAGGTCTTATCATGGTCTTATAGATTTTCCCCTTCAGTTTAAGAGGAATTCGGGAGTCACATGTAGTTCCCGTGACCTGCCGCCATTTCAACCATCCTGTGTTAATTCGGTGCTTGACTGTCCGGTCAATTTCGCCATCGCTTTGCACAAGTGAACCGAGGTACCGAAAGTCGGAGCAGACTGGCAAGGGCACGCCATCTAGCGCAATAGCAACAAAACCGGAAAGACCGCCGAAATCGCAGAACATGTATTCCGTTTTAGTTCTGCTGATTTTCAAGCCAACGTTCTCCAGATTTTGTTGCCATTTTGCCAATCTACTCTGGACCTCAAGTCCATCTTCACCAACAAGGACAATGTCGTCAGCAAACAGCATGCACCAGGGTGCCTCTTCCTGGATTTCTGATGTCAAAGCATCCATTATCAGCAAGAAGAGGTAAGGACTTAGAGCCGACCCTTGGTGCAAGCCTACAGCCACACTGAACTCGTCGGTGTTGCCAGCGGCCGACCGAACGTGGGTACTAGATTGGCTGTACATAGCACGAATTAACTCCACATACTTTGCAGGCACACCTTTCTCTTTCAGCGCCCACCACAAGACCTCGCGGGGTACTCTGTCGTACGCCTTCTCTAGGTCAACGAACACCATGTGCAAGTTCTTATGCGCACGTCTATTTACATCACTTTTCGCATATTTGGCGGAGTGCAAATATGGCATCCGTTGTCCCACGACCTGGCATAAAACCCATCTGGTTTTGGGTGATCTCACTCTCCTCTCGCAATCTTTTCTCTATCACCTTCTCCCATACTTTCATACTGTGTGACATGAGCTTTATTCCTCGATAGTTGTTGCAGTCTTGTACATCACCCTTATTTTTGAAGATGGGCACTAGATGGAGATAGATGGATAGAGTTTTATAAAGTTATACGACGATATATAATTGAAGTAATCGTCATGATCTTTTTTAAAGAGTATCCATGGAGTTTCTTGCCAGCTCTTCTCAATGCGACCTACCTTCTGAAATGTTCACGTAGTTATGACATTTCATAACTACCTGTAATCTAGTCTATTTGAAATACAAGATGGGATATACTAACTGCCATGTACGCGGCACATCCAACGCTTCGTGTCTTGACCTTGGAGTCCACCAGGCGGCCGCTGATGCCGAAGTCACATAGATTCACGTTTCCGCGCTCATCCAGAAAGATATTGCTCTTAGATATGATATATTAGAGGAGATATACTCACTGCCATGTACGCGGCACATCCAACGCTTCGTGTCTTGACCTTAGAGTCCACCAGGCGGCCGCTGATGCCGAAGTCACATAGATTCACGTTTCCGCGCTCATCCAGAAAGATATTGCTCTTAGATATGATATATTAGAGGAGATATACTCACTGCCATGTACGCGGCACATCCAACGCTTCGTGTCTTGACCTTAGAGTCCACCAGGCGGCCGCTGATGCCGAAGTCACATAGATTCACGTTTCCGCGCTCATCCAGAAAGATATTGCTCTTAGATATGATATATTAGAGGAGATATACTCACTGCCATGTACGCGGCACATCCAACGCTTCGTGTCTTGACCTTAGAGTCCACCAGGCGGCCGCTGATGCCGAAGTCACATAGATTCACGTTTCCGCGCTCATCCAGAAAGATATTGCTCTTAGATATGATATATTAGAGGAGATATACTCACTGCCATGTACGCGGCACATCCAACGCTTCGTGTCTTGACCTTAGAGTCCACCAGGCGGCCGCTGATGCCGAAGTCACATAGATTCACGTTTCCGCGCTCATCCAGAAAGATATTGCTCTTAGATATGATATATTAGAGGAGATATACTCACTGCCATGTACGCGGCACATCCAACGCTTCGTGTCTTGACCTTAGAGTCCACCAGGCGGCCGCTGATGCCGAAGTCACATAGATTCACGTTTCCGCGCTCATCCAGAAAGATATTGCTCTTAGATATGATATATTAGAGGAGATATACTCACTGCCATGTATGCAGCGCATCCAGCGCTCCGTGTCTTGGCCTTGGAGTCCACCAGACGGCCGCTGATGCCGAAGTCACACAGCTTCACATTCCCGCGCTCGTCTAGAAGGATGTTGCTTGGCTTCACGTCTCGATGGATGACGCCGTGAGTGTCTTTTAGATACGATAGCGCGTTCACCGTCTAAGGACAAATTAGTTACTGATTTATCACATCAGCCGAATGACGTCCACTGCTGGACAAAGGCCTCCCCCAAAGGAGGGGGATATGCCATAATCGCTTGGCATGCGGGTTGCCGATCGCAGTTTGTTGTTTAAATACTCAGAGAACGTTGCCACCCATCCTCTGGTGAATCCCTTAGTCGCCTTTTACGACACCCATGAGAAGAAAGAGGGTGATGCAATTCTTTACGTCCGGCACCACACGGACGGATTGACAGATTTATGCCGAATTATTTTTGTACAAGAATTGAAATGCATCCGATAAAAAAACCACTTCGATATGGGGACTTACATAAAATTATTTCATACAGGACTATTTGTTTAATGCATCGACCATATACCCCATAGACGCCTCATAAAAGGCGGCCGATGTCTGTCAACACATCTATGAAATTTCACTAATGTAGGCCCCCCACAAGGAGGATCGACGACCTGGTGAAGGTTGCGGGAATCCGCTGGATGCGGAAAGCGCAGGACCGGTCGTTGTGGCGATGCTTGGGAGAGGCCTGTGTCCAGCAGTGGACGTCTTTCGGCTAGAATCATAATGATGATGATGAGGTCGCCACTATTCGCCACTTGAAAACTACAAATCAGTTTCGACCACTTATGTGAGCCGTCTAAACTACTGCGTTAGTGATTAGCCGATAGCCGCCTTGGCAGGGCCAATCGGATTGCAGTGCCCGCCTCAGCTAGTTGCAGAATTTATTGTACGCATCATATTCAACATTAGGCGTCTATTGGGCTGTATGGTCTATGGTTTAATGTAACTCACCGCCACAGTGACCTTCCCAAGTATTGCTTCAGGTACTGGCGCTCTGAACCTCTTCAGCAGCTTATCAAAGCAGGAAGCCATCAGCTCCATGCAGATCCACACGTCTGCGTCGGTCACGAAGCAGCCCAAACACCTGACGATGTAGGGACAGTCGTGGGAACGAACTACCACGTCCAGGTCCATTAGGATGCGTTTCGTCTCTTCCGAGTTGCCGGAGCGACGCATTTGCTGTTGATAAAAGTAGGAATACTTTTAAAATGATTGTTAAGTACAGTATTACACATTTTATATGGCCCACCGATGTACAGTCGACTGCATGACAGTGGTAAAACTTGAAAAAAAAAACGCGTTTTTTTGTTTTTTCAAAAGCAATAATGCTTTTGAAATAAAGGTGCTGTCAATGTCAAACTGTTACCACTGACATGCAGTTTATACCTGCGCAGATGACACAATTTAATCACACGGGAAATTGGTTAACCAATCAGAAAACACCGTCGCTGCGCGCCAAGTCTCAGCCGCTGTTGCTAGAGTACGGAAGCGTGTGAGCGAAATGGAAAAAGACGTCACGGCAATCTCTTTTAACACCTTATGGGCATTGCATAAGGTTGATTATATTTTTTTAATGTTTCGGGTGTTTTCGACGATTGTCTTTTCGTGACTGCGCGAACGAAGATTGACGACGCGCCTTATTTTTTGTGTTCGTACTGTACAATATTGTTAGTTATAGCGGACTACAGTTTTGAATATTAGCTAATAAAAATATTGTGCAGTGTAGTGCAAAAAGTAGCAGATTTTCGCATTTTTTACAGAGTTAATAGTTTCTGATTAAACTAGAGTACTTTTACTTCAATTCTGTGCAAAAAGATTTTCGAATAAATTATTTACACAGCGAGTAATTATTTTATTACTGATGGGGGCGCCACTTAGCGGTGGGGAGCCCGTTAACGCATTAACGCAAGCGGAGCGAAAAATACATACACATACATACATAAAATCATGTATTCCCCGAAGTGGTAGGCAGAAGACTAGTAGTAGTACACCTACATTTTGCCAGTTATCTTATAAGTCTCATGTAATCTCATGTATGTCGCCCTCACCCCGGAATCTTAAATTGGCGGGGGGCGGTGTGTGCTCGTTTTGTACGTTAGTACTATTAGGTATTCTGTGTCGAAAGCTTACTTTAACAGCTATGACGGTGGCGGAGGGTTTGTGCATCATCTTGACGACATGGCCGCAGGTGCCGCTGCCGAGCTCGCCTAGTTGTTGCAGGTCGTCCACGTGCGATCTGAACTCTACGCCGTCAACGTTTAACTTGCCGCTCACCTGTAAAGGAAATTATTATATGGTGATTTGATTATATGTTGCAATGAAGCTATTTATGTGAATTATCTCAACCTAGTGGATCCTCTTGACTTATTTGTTTAACGATCACATTGTATTACTCGACCAAGAAAATTAGGTCGCGTTCAGGTAGAAAGATGGTAACCGCCGCAGATCCACCGAGGCTTGCCGGCGCCAATGTCGCTACATAATGGAAGCTGGTAGGAAATTCAGTAATTGATACTCTGGGCCGACTAACGACGGCCAACGCGCATCGGAGCCTTCCGGAACTTGTCGGCAATTCTCGGTTAATGTTTCAGAGCAATGTGGATCCGTTTGCGGACCGTCCGCCTGCGGGCCGTCCGCATGAATAGAGCCCTCAGTGCTCTAATTTGAGTGTTCAGTTTAATGGGCCGCGATTGGCTTATACGGACTACGGACTTAACGCGGATGTAAAACGATGTTCTCACGCCACACGTGTGTCGTGTGTGTGGAGTTCCGAGCGGAAGGTCCGCAGATAAATCCGCACTAGGCATGGGTAACTCCGGAAACATCTATATCTTCGGATATAAATCCCAAAAGGGATATGTACCACTACTTCACTTTCAGAAAAATAAACATATCCTATATCCGAGTAACTCCGGCGCCCGACATTCGACACACTCGACGATATGGAACGAAAAACTAAGTTTAGATAATCATTAATAAATAAATAAATCATCATTGTACTTAATACTTGATTTTTAAATACACCTTTTTTTATTTTATATTTGATTGACAGTCGTAAGCCTGTTAAGTATGAAAGGAAATCAATTATTATGTTACTGTGTCACTTTCCGCAGATCTGTAAAATCCATTGACTTGTACCTATGGACCAGTAATACCTACGAAATAAGCGTGGTATACCTACAATATCCGGGCCACCGTTATGGTGGCCATAGCTAGGGAAGTAAGTAATCAAAACTAAAAAGTATCGATATCGATGCTCGTGTTTCGTACCAGAGATGTGTGCTGATGAAAATCATTTTCAAGTGTAATAAATAATGCAATTATATCAAATACTAAGTTCGGCTGTCCCTAGGACATAAAAAATCTAGCTTCTAGGTCAAGGCAAACATACGGCTATGTCACATTTTGATACTCGCAAACTCACATTAAAAACCTATAGGGTACTTCGCATTGACCTAGAATCATGAAATTTGGCCAATATATCGAAATATCCTTTTTTTTTTCAATATATCGAACTCGGATTGTATATTTAAAAATATCGATAGATCGAAAATCTGATATTTAAAAAATATCAACAGCCCTAGTTTGTTTACTTGACAGCTCATGTACTATAGGCCACATTGCGGGGTAAGCGGGGTTGCCACGCGGCGTAGGTATTTTGACATCCCGTAAAGATGTTGCCAAACAGAGAATATACAAATAGCATGCGATCTCTTTCACCAGACGACATAACACATTGGTTAACAAGAGACAAAGAATAGTTTCATAATTCAATAACGATTTAATAGATATTTGTATAAACTAGGTGGATATAGAAGAATGGGCCACTTCCATAGGTTTCTTAATTCAATGGTAAAATCGGCTACATTATATCCAGCCTCACTCTGAATCATCTCATTTATTTAGAAGCTGGAGTTTTCAATCTCAGACATAGCATGCAACGTAGTTACTTCAGTCCCGGATATATTAAGCGGATATGCTAATATATCCGTACGCAAAATACAAGCTTGGACGTAGAGTTGCGGAAACCAGCCCGTTATACTATACTACTATGCTAATATATCTTTACTTGGAATGATATATTACATATCCAATCTTTAACCGGAGCTATTTAGCCCATGTCTAATCCACACTGCTCTGGAACCAGCCTAATTGTCTTTATATCTCCTTAAAATGATCTATTGGCCAAGCCATTTTTAGGGTTCCGTACCCGAAGGGTGACAAACGGGACCCTATTACTCTCGCTACGCTGTCCGTCCGTCCGTCTGTCTGTCACAGGGCTGTATCTTTTGAACAGTAATAGGTAACCGGTTGAAATATATCAGAATCTGTGTTACTATGAGGTGTATCACGAAAAATACTAAAAACAAAAAACAGTCTAAAACCAAAGGGGGTCCCCATACAAGAAACCTCAAAAAACATGCATTTTTTTCAACGTTTTTGTTCCTGCTCTATCTTCAAAACGGTAATATATACCAGCGTCAAACTTGGTCAGATTATAGTGCATACATAGACCAGTAAGCCTCTAGACGCCGGTTAGCTGGACACCCCCGGTCACAACGCATATGCTCTACCACTGCATATCATACGTCCCTCCGCCAATCGGAACGTCACTCAGTCAGCGAGCGGCACCGAACATTTGAGCCGACCAATCATAACGCGCCGTCCGCCCCCCCGCCAACATTTTAAGACTGTGTTCTAATACAAAACTTTGTTTATGCGGAGTCTTGTAGCTTACTGGTCTGTGAGTGCATATTATGTAGTTTAGCAACAAATACTAAAAATAAGACAAACATAGACATATGTGGTGGTACCTGCGTAAGAAAGACATGCAAAAGTGCATATTTCGCGCACTGTGCGTTGATGTCTTTTTGTAAACTCTCGTAAATTAAATCAGTTTTTATTGGGTATCAGGTCGTTGAGAGGTACGGAACCCTTACTGCGCGAGTCCGACTCGCACTTGGCCGGTTTTTTTTATTTGTATTGTTTTACAAAATACCTTGTAAACCTCTCGCATTCGGTATTCAGTCTCAGTTGCTTGCGGTGATCTTGGTGGGAATGCTGGTATTTCTCTGTTCGAGAACATTGGAGCTGAAACAAAAATATAAGAATCGTTATTTTTATTGACATGAAATAACAAGGGTGTTGCAAAGGTGGAGCAGCTGCTAATACAGTGTCAGGGAAACGCTTCCGAAAACGAAGACAGGTGATAGTGCTGGTGATTACTGATACGAAACCACGAAAAAAAATGCGATTCTTTTTATAGATTTTTTAATTCTTTTTTTGCATTTTTAACTGTCCAAAGCTGGTTATGTATGAAAAATGCAAAAAAATATATATGAAAAAAAGAATCGCATTTTTTTTTCGTGGTTTCGTATCAGTAATCACCAGCACCTATCTTTGTTTTCGGAAACGTTCCCCTTACACCCAGTATACATGCTGAAATTTTAATAACTTCTTTCCCGAAAAGGGGTCACGAAAAATATCTGTTGGTTTGTAGGGACCACCTGATTTTGTTTTCGCGATTTCAGGGTTAGTTTCATAGTAGAAGTTGTTCATAATAATGAGTACAATGACCACTTTTCGGAAAAGAAGCGATTAAAATTACAGCATGTATTGTAAGTCACAATTAGTACACTTGCACAGTGCACATAGATTCCATGAACAGTTGAACGATAAAAGAAACATATACATATTTTGTTAAATAAGTTATGTAGTCAAAATTTTTGTTATTCTGTTGTACACTTGTTTTTATCCTCTATTAATATATCAACATCTCTCTATCGCTCTAAGGTTTGCTGTAAGAAAACTAATTTTTGAGCATAGAATTTGTTTTTGAGTTAAGCTCGCCGATGTACATAAGCTTTCCTACTGTAATATTAATGTGTATTTGTGTGTACAATAAAGTATTAATAAACACCCAGAAGTGTATTAGATTGTTTAGATTTAGATTTTGTTTGCCAGCAGCTCCTCAAATATAAACATAGGTATCAGTAGCTTATCATCAATGATGATATAATATGTAGATAACATTTGATGTAATCATAGACCAGTAAGCCTCTAGACGCCGGTTAGCTGGACACCCCCGGTCACAACGCATATGCTCTACCACTGCATATCATACGTCCCTCCGTCAATCGGAACGTCACTCAGTCAGCGAGCGGCACCAATCATAAGAAATCATACCACCGAACTTTTGAGCCGGCCAATCATAACGCGCCGTCCGCCCCCCTGACCCCACCAACGTTTTACGACTGCGTTCGAATACAAAACTTTGTTTATGCGGAGTCTTGTAGCTTACTGGTCTGTGGATGTAATTTATTTAAAAAAATAGATCCAGCTATTCCAGGTGGCAAAGTACAGTCAACTGCACATCAGTGGTAACACTTGAATAACGAGAACCACCCATACTGCTTACGAAATAAAAACGCTTCCAAGGTCAAACTGTTACAATTGCCGTGCGGTTGACAGTACATACATACATGAAAAAAAAAACATTTGGAATTCCAATTGAATATTCAAATATTGTTTTTGTTTTATTCGCGAATTCATTTAAATTCATGTCTTGAACACATTGTATGAGTAAGATAATAAAACTCATGTTGGGGGAACTACCACACATATACCTACAAAGGAAATTGTGGGAAATTTTTCTTGTTTACACAAGTCTTTTGAAGATTTGTACTAAGTACTAAGTGGAATGGAACCTGTATAATGTGTTATTGAAATAACTCAAAACCTCTTAAGGGGTCATTGTACTCATCAGTATGAACAACTTTTACTATGGGCCAACCCTAAAATCGCGAAATAAAACAGCTGTTCCTTACATTTTGCCAATTAATGTACACGAATGTAGAGACCATCTACATACGGAATTCTCAATCCATATCTGTCTTCAAAAGACGTGTTAAAGAGCATTACCTTTCCTCATAATTTGTTATTGCGTAATATTTATATCATATTTACCTATACCTATATAATTTATATGTATTTATTTAAGTATCTATTGCTTCATTAGAATTAATTTTAAATTTCCTATCTTTTTACACACTGTTGTCTACATTTCTTACTTCTTTCTCTTCTCGCAGGTCTGCTGGTAGAAATTTCATTGAAATAAGCAGTACCTTTGTACTAAATAATTTTTAATGCTATCTCCTTTCATATGTTATTGTGTGTACATAAATTATAAATAAATAAATAAACATCTGTTTCAAAATTTTGGAAAAAAATCCGCGATTTCAGGGTTTGTCCCATAGTAACAGTTGTTCATACTGATGAGTACAATAACCCTTTAAGAGGTTTTGAGTTATTTCAATAACACATTGTACGTGGGACACTCAGAAAGTTTTGCGAAACTAAAAAAAATTGTTCTATACGTACATATATTTTTATCAAATCTTTTCAAAGTACTTTCCACCAGCCTCTATACAAAGATTCATGCGCCTAAACCAGTTTTCAAAACACTTTTTCCAGCCCGCCGCAGACACCTCGTTTACAGCCTGCTCGAACGCAGCCAGCGCATCTTCCGGCGACGAAAATTGTATCCCTTTGAGCTGATTTTTTATTTTTGGGAATAAAAAGAAGTCACACGGTGCTAGATCAGGGCTGTAAGGAGGGTGACCCAGGAGTTTGACTGGCGTGCTGTCCAGGAAGTCCCTCGTTTTGAGTGCGGTGTGCGCAGGTGCATTGTCGTGGTGGAGCAGTAGCCCGCGGAGCCCTGTGTTTGGTCGCTTGTGGCTTATAACAGAGAAAACTTCTGGCAAACATTTGGTAGTATACCATTCGGCATTAATGCTTCTTTGATCCCGTAAGGGAATTGATACCAAGTGGCCAGTCAAATTAAAAAAGCTAGCGATCAAAATCTTAC
This sequence comes from Asteroscopus sphinx, assembly GCA_949699075.1. Lineage (NCBI taxonomy): Eukaryota > Metazoa > Arthropoda > Insecta > Lepidoptera > Noctuidae > Asteroscopus > Asteroscopus sphinx. The sequence goes on from OX453003.1 coordinate 31,312,139, forward strand.
CCCCGCTTCTAGATCGCTTCACTTTGGTAGGCGTTGGCTCATTTTGAAACACCCAAACAGTCGACTGGCGCTTGGTTTCTGGGTCGTATTGATAAATCCAGGACTCATCACCTGTAACGATGTCGTAAACACGCCGAGACGAGCCTGCTTCAAATTTGTTAAGCATATCACGGCACCATTCCACCCGGGCCTGCTTCTGAGCATCGGTGAGGTTATGCGGCACCCAGCGTGATACTATCCTCCTCACGCGAAGATGGCTGTGTAGAATCTCGTGAACGCTTCCCGATCCAATCTTCAATATGTGTTGAATCTCCTGATATGTAATTCGCCTATTGTCTTGGATTAAATTTTTCACTGCTAGCACGTTTTCTTCAGTAACAGCCGTCAAAGGGCGACCGCTTCTTTCGTCATCCCCCAAAGTTGGTCGACCGCGCTTGAATTCGTTATACCAACGATACACGGTTGCCTTGGAAGGGCCTTCATCCATGAATGCCATTTGAAGTCTATCGTACGATTCATCCGGTTTCAGGCGACACTTGAAATCGTATAAAATCATAGCTCTAAAATGTTCCCGGCGCAGATCCATATTTCAGTGAGACACAATACTTTGAATTAACTCGCAAAAAATGTGGAGGGAAATTTTGAAATTGGAACTTACTTATTTTTACTTATAAATAATCATATTTTCGAAAAACATTATAACTGGCCAGTCTCCCATATATAAAAACTTTTTTTCGCAATACTTTCTGAGGGGCCTGGTATTATTTTACTTCTAGTAAGAGTCTTCCATAAAAAGAAGATGGCAAAGAATGTTCCATGTGGTGCCGGACGTAAAGAATTGCACCACCCTATATCTTCTCATGGGTGTCGTAAAAGGCGACTAAGGGATTCACCAGATGATGGGCAGCAGCATTCTCTGAGTATTTAACCAACCAACTGTGATTGCCAACCCGCCTGCCAAGTGATTATGGCATATCCCCCCCAACTTATGCTCGGGGGTGGCCTATGTCCAGCAGTGGACGTCTTTCGGCTGAAATGATGATGATGAAAGACTGTCAATACAGGGGCCTTACTCCTGATTGGTTCGTGCTCTGAACTAAATTGAGCTAATGTCAATTCCTAAAAAAATGCAGTATGATTGATACAACACTCAATCCAGCCCCCTATTACATGGGACTATAACATAACTGGCGAAATGTGGGTTTCTATACACCTCTGCCTACCCCTTCGGGGAAATACAGGCGTGATGGTATAAAATAAATAAATAAATATACACACCGGCACAATTAGCGGAACAGAAAAAAAAGTGAGACTATGAGATAATAACGCATATATTTGACGAAAATGTAATTAGACACAAAATAACAAATTGATTAACATCTTTTAACAACGACTTTGAAAAGTCTTCGTTATTTTTTATTGAAAAATAAAGAAATTTGAAATAAGTGAAATTTTTAGATGATTATGAACCATCACAAAAAATAAAAAAAAGTAAGCATTAAATGATTTAACAATAAAATTAAAGCAAAATTAATAACGAGTGTTTCCCCCTCTTGCTCTGATTACGGTTTCCATTCGTCTGGGCATGCTACAGATTATGTTATCGATGATTTCTTGAGGCAACCGCTCCCACTCCTCAAGTAATGCGTTTCCAAGTTCATTCAGATTGTTGGGGGGTGGCATTCTGGATTAAACCCTTCTTTTTAGCAAGTACCAGACATGCTCTATCGGATTCATATCGGGGGAATTTGCTGGCCACTGCATCACCGGTATACCTACGTGGCTCAGATATGCCTGTACCGATTGTGCACTATGAGCACGAGCATTATCTTGCATTAGAATAAAGTCGTCACCAATAAATGGGGCAAATGGTACAACATGTTCTTCTAAAATGTCTCTGATGTATCGATCTGCTGTCATGGTCCCTCCTGTGACTATCACTAACTCCGTGCGAGCTCCCAAACATATCCCTCCCCAAACCATAATCGAGCCACCACCATAAGCCACTGTGTGTTCAAAATTAGACTGTATGTGGCGTTCTCCTTTGCGTCTCCATATTCGCTGTCTCCCATCAATCTGTTTTAAAAGAACTCTGCACTCATCAGTAAAGAGAACCTGCTGCCATTCGTTCAAATCCCAATGACGCTGTTCTCTCGCATAGCTTAATGGGTTTACGCGGTGACGTCTGTCAAGTTTTGGGCCTTTGGCAGGTATATACGACCCTAAACCAACTTCTTCAAATCTCCTGCGAACTGTACGCTCACTTACTCGTACTCCTCGAACGTCTTCCAGATCATTTCGAGTTTGTACAGCCGTTAATCGCGTATTCCTGCGAACTCCAAGTTGTAAAAAACTGTCATCTCGCCTCGATGTACATCTTTTTCTACCTTGACCCCTCCTCCTCACAAGAGAATTAGACGATCTGTACCGCTGGATGCTGCGATGAATCGTTGATACTGGTCGACGAAGCCTTGAGGCAATCGATCTGTAGGTATGGCCATTTCTTCTCATTTCATCAGCCCTAATGATTTCCAGTGATGTTAAGTCAGGCATAATAAAGAGCTTTTAATAAACAAAATTGCCTATAGAATAAAAAATTTATAAAAAACCATTAAGTGCAATTTTAAAAAAAAATTACAATTACTAGTTATTACTCGAACAAGTTGACAAAACGTATTGTTCGGGAAAATAAAACAAATGAATGAAAAAAGTGTATGTCATCTAATCTTCTATTTTCAAATTTGACAATAAATTAAAAAAATATCATAACTGGCCAGTTCCTCAAGTAAAAGATTTTAAAATCCTGCTTTTTTTGTGTTCCGCTAATTGTGGTGTGTATATTTTTGGGACATTTTTACACATCACCATCTAGTCCCAAACTAAGCAGAGCTTGTGCTATGGGTACATGGGTTATGTTATGTTATGTCACTCCAGTTGGGAGTAAGGCCCCTGCTCAGAGCCGGCGTTGGCAACCCAGGCCTTGTGTGAATTGTGAAAAGACAAAATCACTCAAGAACTCTCCCCTATAAGTTTCATTTAGAAATTCTAATCATCATTGTTCAGGGAATAATGGAATCTAATAGATTTTATGTATTTTTGTTTGTTATAAAGATTCATTCTACATATAAGAATGCTAATAGCTCGGTTGATATTCATAACAAATGAATTCTGTATTCAACCAAATCCTAATGGACATTAATGGCAAGTAACAAATATAAATGCCAAAACATTACATAAAACCGTTATTGGCAGACATGAAATAGTTTAAAAAATGAAATACTGCAGTTTACAGTGCCAGGTTTCCAGGTTGTTTCATTATCTATTAAGAAACCAAACGCTTTGCCATGTAAGCAGAGCCTTTTTGTTTTTCTTGAGCTCCCAATAGATAAAATAAACCGTTTCAGAAAAAAAGAAGAGTAGAAACTATGGAATCAAATGTTTTGTCCTATATCTGTGTTTTGAACTAAGCTCTAGTGTTGAGTGAATCAGCATGTGTGCTAGCATGATCATATACTCACTAGTTCAAAGAGTCACTCACTTATTTTATAATATTGTGCTACCACAATTTTGATGCCTCGCGAGTCATGTGTAAGGAGAGGATGCTTTAGTTATGTGGCATGTGAGTGTGGTATCTTGCTAGCACAGTGTGATGGCATTATTTTAAAAAGAGCACCTCACACAATTCTCGCTTTTTTTAGTGTGCTCCCCAAGATTACTAAGCTCATTCCTAAGAATCATCAAACAACACATGATAATTAATTAATTATGTTGATAGGTTATATTAGTTTCTCAGATAAAGCATTCAACCTGCATACACACATTACAATGAACATTGATTCAAATATATTTAAGTATAGAGATATGATGGCTTAAACAAAAACAGAAAAACAATGTACGGGTCCATGTCCCGGTGAGGACCACCCACCACTCACTCAATGCCAATTTATGCAAATCAGTTGTACACAATGTGCAGCACAGGCGGCAGGGAAGCTGCATCCATGCATTAATAATACATAATTTTGTCATTGAGTACTGCATAACCTTTAAGCTTATTGATAACAGACACTCTTTCTGTGGACAAATGTTAGGTTCAATTTAACAGATCTAACCCGAAGGAGCGTTAAAAATGTGTATATCAGTTAGAATATGAGCTGAAAATGTAAAATTACTACAAAAAATAACAGCACAGCGTCAAAATAATGACTAAAGGTAAAGATAGTGTTAGAAGAATGGTTAGAAAATGATCAATGTATCGAGTCTACAAAGTCCACATGCACAGAATAACGATATTGTCGAGATACTCACGGGGCCTGGGCCTGCTCCTGCCGCTCCCCGGCCTAGGAGTCCCAGTTCCACCTTGATTGTTGAAACCACCTTCTCTTCGAATACGCATTTCATTTTCGAATCGTTCCTGTAAACCTTTCAGTTTCCCCTCAATCGAACTATTTGACATTATAGCAACTAAAATAGTGCACTCATAACATTTAAGTACTTATTAAAAAACAATTAAACTAAATTTTATTTACACAAAATTACAATGAAAAACGCAGCAGTCCAAGGATTTCCTTCAATTTCCTTCGCCAACCATTTCCATTCGTTCATTTTTAATCTTTATTCCATTTTTTTAAATTTATTTAACGGCCATGGATACAAGTCCTTAAAGGCTAACTTAAATAGAAACAGATCATAGGTATTACAATTTGGTATTAACAAAAGATTTGGCCATTGCAAAACTCCAGGGCCCCGAGTCTGCTAATTGACAAACGCTTCAGTTGGGTGTCGGTAGAGTGTCGGTGGAATAGTTTTAGCCATTTGGTATTCTACTAGTTATTTTGAGACCAATGGCTTTCCAATGACTTTCCACTGAACTGCCATTGACTACAATTCAACTGCCATTGGACTATTTGCTATTCTGCTGTTATTTGACGTTTCTCACAATCGTCTTACGATGATTTTTTTGCCATCATATTTTTTTTTAATAATTTTTTTTTGGTGATTTCAGCTTTGGTCCCATAATAAATGTTTTTCATACATCGAATGTGTACAATGACCCCTTAAAGGGTCATTGTACATATTCGTTTTTTTTTTTTGCGATTTCAGGATTGGTCCCTTAGTAAAAGTTGTTCATACAGATGAGTACAATGACCCCTAAAGCCATTTTCAAGAACACGTTTTATGTCTAAGTATAGTATTGCCGGGTAGTACCTACGCTAAAAACGTAAACGTAAAAGTTGTTCATAAGGATGAGTATAATGACCCCTTAAGAGATTTCATTAACACGTCGTATGTCGATAGCATTACCGCGTAGCACGCTCAAAACGTAAACGTAAAAGTTGTGCATACGGAGGAGTATAATGACCCCTTAAGAGATTTTCAATAACACGTTGTATGTCGATAGTATTGCCTCATAGTACGCTATTAAAGTAAACGTAAAAGTACCAAAAGTTGCTCATACGGATGAGTATAATGACCCCTTAAGAGGTTTTCAATAACACGTCTTATGTCGATAGTATTACCGCGTAGTAAGCTAAAAACGTAAACGTAAAAGTTGTACATACGGATGAGTATAATGACCCTTTAAGAGATTTTTAATAACACGTTGTATGTCGATATTATTGCCGCGTAGTACCCTAAAAACGTAAACGTAAAAGTTGTTCATACGGATGAGTACAATGACCCCTTAAGAAGTTTTCAATAACACGTATGTCGATAGTATTGCCGCGTAGTACGCTAAACACGTAAATGTTCGACCATTCTATTGCCATTCCGACGAGATTTAAGTTTTAGCAGAATACCGTAGACGGAGAAAACTACTTACTTAGGGGCAAGTTCACCCAGAAGATAACAGATGTTTATGTAAAAACCAGATGTTTAACCCGAACTTTGGTGTTCACCAACGATAACCAACTGTTATATCACAATAATCAATCGATTTTTCTAACCGAAGTCGGGGACGTCGTTTAAGTACTAACCGGGTATTTAAACATGACATTTTTGACGTTTGATGGTTGAAATTGTTGAGGTTATTCATTGATATTCTGTATTTCATTGGTTTTCGTAATTTTAGAAGAGTCTATGCTGCATAAAATATTAATATTAGGATTATTACTCTCCAATATAACAAAACAATTGCATTTTATCATATTCGTAAAATTTACAATAAAAACCGAATAAAATAAGGGCCGGATCACGTTGCCGTTTTTCGCGCGTGCATTTTTCTTTTACGAACATAAACAAAGAAACAAGCAATAGCTTATGCTTTGAGAAAACTTATGAAAAATGTGTAAACATAACTGTTTTTGTCGTGTTGAGGTAGTACGTAATTTTTTGTATAATTAGTCAAAATAAAAATGAATGCGGCTTATATACGATGCTCGCGCGAAACCTGCACAATGTTACCGCTACTTTTGGCTAAGCACAACTACCAGAATTTTATCATGTTTCAAGAAACGCGCCCGCCCGATACACTTTGAGTTTGTTGCGGCATAATATTCAAACATCAAAATGGCGTATTTAATTGGTTGCTATGACAACCAAGACCGCTTATCCTGCAAAATTAAAAAGATATGTCAAATGTATAGAGTAGCATTATACTAGGATTTTTAATTTTGGAAGAGTTACCTGATATGCAACCGTTTTATATTGTCGTTCTTTTCATAGAGTTGTTGCCATTTAGTTACCATTTTGATTAATCGTCTTACATCATTCGTTCTTTCATTCCCAGAACGCTCGGTTTCAGAATCAATAATCGGATAGGAGTCGTGAACACGAAAATTCCAGCGTCCCGGTTAAACATCTGTTGTTGAATAACAGGTTGATTTTGCAAACAGTGGTTATTTCATTGTCCGCGAACTCGGCCCTTAAACGACGTCCCCGACTTCGGTTAGAAAAATCGATTGATTATTGTGATATAACAGTTGGTTATCGTTGGTGAACAACAAAGTTCGGGTTAAACATCTGGTTTTTACATAAAAATCTGTTATCTTCTGGGTGAACTTGCCCCTAAATGTTGTAAATAATGTTAATATTATGATAATTATCATTCGAATATTCTGATTAATGAAATGATTAATTTAAATGTTGTTAATTTAATTTTGTGGTTCTGATAATTCCGCTTTATATTGTTTCATATTTTAATATCTGGCTTGATTTGTTGGTTTATATAATATTTAGATATTATCTAAACCAACAAATTTAGTAGTATTTAATATTATAGTCAGGGAGTGGGTCCCCTATCTACTTGTCCGGTAGTGTGGGATGACACACGCACGGGAACGCGTCCCCGGCTCCCCAGCTACTACTTACTCTATCCCCCTATCGTCCGAGTCAGTAGTATCCCGTTACCTGTTTCCTATCTAAATTCTACCAATGTCCTTACCCAATCACCCAGTCCTTCCCTTGTCCCTAATCCTTTCCACTCCGCCAATCTTGGGTCTGCCGTGCCCAGAGATGCGTGGCTAGGGGCGAGCCTAGTCGTAAGCGTGCCAATTTGCCCTGGGGTTGGGCGCCCCCAGAACATGGCTAGCCTTACCTGGTATGCGGGGCTCTGCCAGGCTCGACAGCTTTTTTTCCCTTGCTACTCGTGGGAACACAATGGTTTCAAAAAATTTAAATAAACCGTATGGCGGCGACGCGGTTCGCCACTCGTCACGTCTTGTTTCTCATGGGGGCGGAAAGCGGTCTGTGGAGACCTGCTTTGCTACATTGAACGTTAGAGGGGGAATGGATGGTAAAATAAATGAGGTTTGTCAAATGATGAATGAAAGAAAGATTGATGTACTATGTGTGAATGAAACAAAGCGGAAAGGATGTGATACCACCAAATGTGGAAAACATACCGCATATTGGTCTGGGGTAGACAAAACGGCCAGAGGCTGTCACGGAGTCGGCCTAATCCTTTCCGAAAGAATGGCAGAGTGCGTGATTGAGTTCCAATTCTTGAACCCACGACTCCTCTGGGTTAGACTTAAAGTCGGACTAACTCGCCTTTTTGTATTGGGGGTATATGCTCCTACAGATAAGGGTACGAGTGCTTCCCAGAGAGTCCAAAAAGAGAGGGAACAGTTTTGGGACAGTGTGAGGGATGTCTTGCGCATTTGCAAAGACAATGAAAGGTTAGTTATGTTAGGGGATTTCAATAGTTGGGTGGGAGTGAAACGTGATGGCTATGAGAAGGTGCTTGGTTCGTATGGAGACGATAGAGTAAATGAGAATGGAAGTAGTGTGCTTGAGATATGTTTGGAATGGAATCTTTGTGTGACAAACACTATGTTTGCCCACAAAAAGATTCACATGTATACATGGGAAAACGCTAATGTGAAAAGTATGATTGATTTTGTGATAGTGGATGAGAGATTGAGGAAAAAAGTATTAGACACCAGATCGTACCGAGGAATAGGAGTCGATACAGACCACTTCCTGGTAGTTTGCCGAATGAGGGGTCTTTTTAAGAAATGGCGACATCGTATTCCGGAACCTTCGACGGTACTAGAAAGAATAAAAGTTGAGAATTTACAAGATGATGAGGTAAAAGAAGAGTTTAAAAGGAAATTGCGTGAAAAGTTTGACGGATCAGATGATGTGTGTGATATAGAAGAGTTATGGGATGTTTTTAAGAAAGACGTCGTGAATAGTGCTATCGAAGTATGTGGAGTGACTAAAAGGAGAAATGGCAAACAAGAAAAGAATGTATGGTGGAGTACGGAAGTACAGAAGGTAGTGTGTGAGAAGAAGAAAGCATGGGTAGACTGGCTGGCAATAAGAGCTGACCAGAGAATGCAAAAGGCGACGGATGAAGATGTGGCTAAGGCCAAAAAGGAATATAAGAGAATAAAAGAAATTGTGAAGGAAATTGTGAAAAAGAAGAAGGATGAGCAAAAGGATGATTTTGATGAACGGTTATCTGAAGATTTCCGGAAAAACATTAAGTTTTTCTGGAAATCCATAAAAAGAGCCAGAGGAAAATCTGCAACCTCGGAGCTCAATAACATCAAAGACAAGGATGGAAATATAATGAATGAGGAAGGATGCGTGTTAAAGAGATGGAAAGAGTATTTTGAAGGACTGTTTGAAAAAGAGGTGATGCAAGTATCGACGGTGATGGACGAAAGGGCAGACATTGAGGATAGGTTTTGTATGGATGAAATAGTAAAAGCGTTGAACAGAATGAAATCAGGAAAGGCTCCAGGGTATGATAGGATATCAGTCGAAATGCTAAAGGCTGGACAGGGCGTGGTGGCTAGTCTGCTGTACCGTCTTTTCAACTTGTGCTGGAGTAATGGCCTGGTACCAAAAGACTGGTGTAAGGCCGTGATTGTGCCGCTCTACAAAGGAAAAGGGTCACAGCAAGACTGCAAGAATTACCGTGGCATTAGCCTTTTAAGTGTTGTCGGCAAATTGTATGCAAAAGTTTTGATTGAAAGAGTGATGAAAGTAACTGATGAAAAAATATGGGATGTGCAAGCGGGATTTAGGAAGGGCATGGGGTGTACGGATCAGGTCTTTTCCTTGCGATGCATAGCTGAAAAATGTTTGGCCAAAGGTCAAAAAGTCTATTGCGCTTTCGTGGATTTGGAAAAGGCCTACGACAGAGTGATGAGGAATGAACTATGGTCTGCTTTGTCTATCTATGGGGTGAATAGCAACCTGATTCAAGCGTTGAAATCTCTCTATGCGGATTCTAGCGCTTGTGTCAGGATTAACGGCGCCTACTCTGACTGGTTCAGCATCGATAAGGGTGTGAGACAGGGATGTGTAGCGTCGCCGTGGCTATTCAATCTATTCATGGACAGTTGTTTGAAAGATTTGAAAGAGAGTGAAAATGGTTTAGAAATGAATGGGTTACTTGTCAAATGTCTCCTCTATGCCGATGATCAAGTTATCCTTGCATCGTCGGAGGGGGAGTTACAGAAGATGGTAACAATTATGGATGGTGCTTTGAAGAGTAAAGGAATGAAAGTTAATGTTAGTAAGACAAAAGTTTTGGTTTTTGAAAAGGAAGAAGTTATGACAGAGTGCAATATTTTGATAGGTGACGAAAAGGTGGAACAAGTGAAAGATTTTGTATACCTGGGTTCCATGTTTACGAGAGATGGCAAGCATGTGAAGGACATTGAAAGGAGAGTGAGTGCTGGTAATCAGGTGAATGGGGCACTACACACCTTCATGAACAGCCGCAAAGTGTCGGAAAAGGCACGGCTGGCTGTTCATGGGGGAGTGTTAGTGCCTACACTTATGTATGGTAGTGAAAGTTGGGTATGGCAGAAGAAACATGAAAGCAGAATAAATGCAGTAGAAATGAGAGCTTTGAGAAGTATGTGTGGTGTAACTCTGAGAGATAAAGTAAGGAATAACATGATAAGGGAGCGTTGTGGAGTGAAAGAAGATGTAGTGACAAAGATTGAGAAAGGTATGTTAAGATGGTTTGGACATATAGAGAGGATGGACGAGAGGAGATTGACGAAACAAGTATACGAAGCGAGTGTGGATGGAAGAGTTGGAAGGGGACGACCTCGGCGAACGTATCGCGATCAAATCGCGGATGTTCTCAAAAAATGCCAGGTTAAGAGTTCTCTAAACCGACGAGCATGCATGACGAGGTTAATGGACGTAGATGAAGCGAAAGAGGTGTGTCAGGATCGTAGCAGGTGGAAATCCATAGTCTCTGCCTACCCCAATGGGAAACAGGCGTGATAATATGTATGTATGTATGTATCTAAATTAATATTAGTTTTATCACGACGACTGGATAATTATTTTAGTGTTCATTTATAAATTAAAATGTATTTAGGGGCAAGTTCACCCAGAAGATAACAGATGTTTATGTAAAAACCAGATGTTTAACCCGAACTTTGGTGTTCACCAACGATAACCAACCGTTATATCACAGTAATCAATCGATTTTTCTAACCGAAATTGGGGACGTCGTTTAAGTACTAACCGGGTATTTAAACATGACATTTTTGACGTTTGATGGTTGAAATTGTTGAGGTTATTCATTGATATTCTGTATTTCATTGTTTTTCGTAATTTTAGAAGAGTCTATGCTGCATAAAATATTAATATTAGGATTATTACTCTCCAATATAACAAAACAATTGCATTTTATCATATTCGTAACATTTACAATAAAAACCGAATAAAATAAGGGCCGGAACACGTTGCCGTTTTTCGAGCGTGCATTTTTCTTTTACGAACATAAACAAAGAAACATATTGCTTATGCTTTGAGAAAACTTATGAAAAATGTGTAAACATAACTGTTTTTGTCGTATCGAGGTAGTACGTAATTTTTTTATTTATAATTTTTTGTATAATTAGTCAAAATAAAAATGAATGCGGCTTATATACGATGCTCGCGCGAAACCTGCACAATGTTACCGCTACTTTTGGCTAAGCACAACTACCAGAATTTTATCATGTTTCAAGAAACGCGCCCGCCCGATACACTTCGAGTTTGTTGCGGCCTAATATTCAAACATCAAAATGGCGTATTTAATTGGTTGCTATGACAACCAAGACCGCTTATCCTGCAAAATTAAAAAGATATGTCAAATGTATAGAGTAGCATAATACTAGGATTTTTAATTTTGGAAGAGTTACCTGATATGCCACCGTTTTATATTGTCGTTCTTTTCATAGTGTTGTTGCCATTTAGTTACCATTTTGATTAATCGTGTTACATCATTCGTTCTTTCATTCCCAGAACGCTCGGTTTCAGAATCAATGATCGGATAGGAGTCGTGAACATGAAAATTCCCGCGTCCCGGTTAAACATCTGTTGTTGAATAACAGGTTGATTTTGCAAACAGTGGTTATTTCATTGTCCGCGAACTCGGCCCTTAGTGACTCCGTTGGGTCTATTTGATTGCAGTAATATCAAGATGGAGACACTGTGCTTTGCGCGGGCTGTCATTCTTGTTGTAAAACTTCTTCTGGTCAGTTCTTGTAATAATTGGAAAATACATAATTTGTAGTAAAGAGAAATTTATTTCGTGATGAATCCTGATGAAACCTTGAGCTACGCGCGGACATGTACGTGACAAAGAATTGCAAACAATTTTATCAGAATCTTCGTATTTTAAACCTTTATATCTTAGATTATAAACCTCTTTATATAAATTTATTGTTAATCTTTATTCCATTAGCATCAGTGTTACCAGCGTGCTTTTGTCAAAACTTACCGAGAGTGATCGAAAAGTAACCTTTTATGTGTTTTTATTATGAAAAGTTACCTTTTATATTTTTTGCAGTATTTTAAGTTGGCAATCTGTGTTGAGTATTATTAAGTAGGTAAATTATGAAGAACAGAACATTTAGGTACCAAAATAATGGGACAAAGTCACAAATTACCTCGTTCAGTAGCGCGAGCGAAGCGCCTGAAAAGTTTTTTGGGATTTGCAAAAACATCACAGCTACCATTTCAAGCGCATTTGAAAGTAGTTTTCAACATTATTTTCATATATTTACCATTATTGAGCTTCGTTGAACTGTGCTTGAACAAACTTATTATGAGATAATCCAAAAACCTATATCTATTTAAACCATTTATTTTGCCACACATACATAAAATATACATATAAATAAATGTATATGTATAAATATATATGTTTTGTGAAAGTAGGTTGCTTTCAACGATTTTCCAAGTCACAATATTTTAAGGCTTTGGCGTTTCCTAGCTGTAGGTGCACTTAAGACGAAACGCTGAAACAATCTCTGTTTTGTTACTTAAGTAGTGATAGTGAGAGAAAGAAAGAGGTATAGCCTTTGTTTCTGCTTTTGCTATAATTCCAACATTGCAATAAAATAGGTAATTCAATTCCAAATAGTTACCTAAAAGTTACCTTTTGAGTACCTTGTGTTACTTGGACACACTCCACCCGGGGTAGGCGGAGCCAGTGTCGGACTCTTACCGACTAAAACCACCACGGTGTTCGTTCAACTAACTTAGCCGGGGGCGTGGGAACCCGTGAGTATTCACACAACCACAAGCAGGCGAGCCCCTTCTACCCGTGTGGCCTAACGTCGGCTGTACTCTCCTCGGTGGTGCACATGGAACACTGCACGCCACCTCACCTCACGGGCCTTTACCAGCTATGCCAGCTGTTCCAACTACGCCAGCTGTGCCAGCTGCGCCAGCTGTATCAGCTACGCCAGCTAAGCCAACTGTGCCAGCTAGGCCAGCATGCGGCTAGGCCAGCATGCCGCCAGGCCAGCATGCCTGCTACGCCAACTGTGTCAGCTACGCCAGCTGTGCCAGCTACACCAACTGTGCCAGCCGCCCCAGCTGTGCCAGCTATGCCAGCTGTGCCAGCTGCTGGTTGGGCAGCAGACTACCCCAAGTCTGCTGCTCGCAGGCCCTAGCTCCCGTAGTTTTTATAGAGGTTTTCTTCCTTGCAGTCCGGGCGGTGAAGACAAGACCCCCGGTCCCAAGAGGCGCGAGAACACTACTCAGCGGGCACTCCTGGGGTTACGAGATCGACGGGGGCAGGGAAGGACAGTCCCACCGCTGCCTGCCCACTGGCAGGGTGAGTGCACACTGGGCCCACCCCTGCTCCTCCACTTTGCCCTATGATGGCATCAGAGGGACACGTGGAGCACCTCCCCACTGGCACAGAACGGGCCCCTCCCGCGCCAGAATATTCGCCACAGGCAATAAGATACCCCGAAGGTTAATCCCTCGAAAGGATTCTATTGCCCGTACCCAGGATGCACCGGCCAAACAACTGCCATTCCCCCCAGACGTGTCCAGAAGGACAAGCAGCCGTCGGGCTCACGTGAAAGTTTTCTGACCAGCACCCCACCTGGAAGTAACCTAACGGAACTGAAAGTTACCTAAAAGGTTACTTATGTTACCTTCTGGCAACGCTGATTAGCATACATTCATTCATTCATAAGGTCAAAACATTATTTTTATAACTAAGATAACGTGTCTAAATGAAAAAGTTATAATTTTACACTTGCACTCGACCGAATTAAGTAAGTTGGTGAAGTTGGTGATTTCGTAAGGGGTATTTTAATTTTGCCAAATATGAATTTGAGTTGTCAAAAAGTTTTCGTTTCGGAAAAAATTTAAGTGTCCTTAATTTATCGATCAATTTTGATTCATAAAAGATAATATTTTTGGGTATAATATTTCGTAGATGTGTACAATTGTACACTACTTTATTTAAAAAATGCCAAAATAAATCAATGGTTTTACAGAGGCAGTTTACAACATGGCATGGCTACCAGTGGCGGTTCTAGGGGGGGGGGGTCGTAGGGGTCATGACCCCCCCCAAAATCGTACACGTCATATTGACAAATCTCCTAAAAATAGACAATTTACAAAAATAAATTAAATAAATTATTAACTTCCTGCTTAAACGTCCAAAAGTAAACAATGAAATCAAAACTAAGTAAGTACTACGTACTCACTCAAACATGACATCTACTCGTATGTACGTCAAAATATACCTAACATTATTTTAGAGTTTTGTTTATGTACTGAAGTTCAATTTACAGCATAGGTATTATTTTGCTCAAAATAAAGTATGAATGATATTTCCAGTTTAATGACAAATAATATCACATACGACATACGACGGCGGTAGTTCATTTTGTTGAACGGTTTGCGCTACATGACCCTGCCGGATCGCAAGATCGGACACTATATCAAAGGCGCAAGCGATTGAAGCTTTGGGGGGTGAAAAAAAATTCACGCTCGCTTCGCTCGCGCTTCTTTATTAACGTAATGGTCTGCAGCTCCAATAAAATACACTTCAATTGAAGTCAACTTTTCGCATAAATACGAAAAATTCGCGCTCGCTTCGCTCGCGTTGGTACCCTACGTTATTTTCCTCTTTGTTGACGTTCATTTTGTAAGTAACTATTCTGTTACATAATAAACAAACTCCAAACTTGTCTTTGAATAAATAAATAAAAAATTGGTAAATTTGGACCTTAAAACTTTACGTAAGCCAAGTTGACCCCCCCCAAAATCTTGGGCTGGAACCGCGCCTGATGGCTACGGTGAATGCTACAGTGTAGCCCGCGAAATTGAAAACTTCTTGCGTTTTTGAAAATTGTAGCTGTATTTCGCGTTATGAATAAATCGAAATATGATTCGCGGCAGTAATAACAATTTAACTACTGATTATTATTCGTAAAAAATATTAACCTTGATTTTCAAGCTTTATTTTGCTTGCGCATACGATCAACCGCACGTCAGGCAGTGGTTTCATTTGAATTTAATCGTTGCCCCGTCCCAAAGAGAATATAACCATTACGTTTAGTTCCTCCACGTTCCTCTGTGTTTTAATTAAAGAGCCCTGGCAACACTGATTCATACATTCATCATTCGTGATTATATTATCTTTGCATCATTCATTCATATATTACAGTACTCTGTGATTCATTCATTTGATTCATTCATTTCACGTTTTCTCGTCTTTTTGCATTATTACTTTCAGAAAAGAGAAAACGAGAAAAAATTGAGGAATTTTGCAAGAAATAATATCCTTCCAAATTTTTAAAATTCTCCATAATAAAAAGTTCATGGATAGGAATATACAGTGCAAGGTTTAGAGCGCAAGCGTAATGAAGGAAGTGAAAAAGTGTCAGAAACTTGTTTCCCTTTAATGAAATGACGTGAAAATACAATTTCCTAAACATTTTAGTGCGAAATGTGTTTGTTATTGTGCGTTTGATTGTGAATGATCATGATGCAATCAACGTCGGAGGGATGCATGAACATCGCCGAGCTAGCGAACCAGTTGAGACGAGAGAAGATATTTATCAACTCTGAAAGGCAGCTGTTGCAGAAACTCAATGAGGAGGTGGAGAAACGGGCACTTGAGCTGCTGCAGGTGGCCTGGATTTGCTCCCAGCAACGCCAGAACCTTACAAACTTGATCACGTCGAGATGCGAGGCCGAATCCATAATATCTTGCCAGAGAGCAAGCCGCCTTGAAAGAGCGACTTTTGTTGATGCATACAAAGTCTTAAAATATAAGGTGAGTGGTTCATGTCTTCTAGCAAGAACTAACTTTATTGCATACCTTTTTATTTTTCAAAATAAAATAGGTACCTTCAACATTGTAAATGTGAAAACTTGTCTAAAATAATATTTTTTTCTGAATAAATATGCAATAATTTGTATTGCAGTTTATCCCTGATTAGAGCACAGTATCAAAGTGGTTTCAGTGTAACTAAAGTGTTGGTTAACAGCATTATGAAACAATGTGACCTCCATGTCCACCCACTTTTTCAAACAATCAATACAATACAATACAATTATTTATTTACTGAACATAGGTTAACATTGGTGTTATAAGTCACATTGATACAGTCCTTTATATTCTACCTTTAGGCATGCAAATATTTGGGTAATGGCTATAATTTCATATTACTATCAAATGCAAGATACATTGAATTAATTAAGAAATTAAAAATGGCCATACATACAATTGTCACAATATAATAAAATCAAATCAAGTAAGTGGTTCAGAAACAATGTCAATGTTAAAAATGTCAAAAAATTAATAATAATATATTCATGTCTACAAAATATTAAAACCACAATTTTCAATTGTCTTGTTTTTTTTTTTTTTTTCTCTTTATTATTTTATGAAAATTATTTACAAACTTAGTAATATAACATATTTATAAGTAAAAAAACCCTGAATAAAACTAAAACTAAAAAAAATAACATTAAACTAACATACATAAAGAATAAAAAAAAACAAACATAAAGAAACATAACATACTTAAAGAATAGCACCACCCTTATCTCTTCTCATGGGTGTCGTAAAAGGCGACTAAGGGATTCACCAGAGGATGGGCAGCAGCGTTCTCTGAGTATTTAACCAACCAACTGCGATCGCCAACCCGCCTGCCAAGCGTGGCGATTATGGCATATCCCCCCCTTAATTGGGGGAGGCCTATGTCCAGTAGTGGACGTCTTTCGGCTGAAATGATGATGATGATGATGAACATACATATGTATGTTTTGTTGAACATACTGAACATATAGCTGACGTCAAGAATAGTCATGCCCTAGAAAAACCCAACCATTTTCTTCAATTTGATAAACCATAAGTCCTAGCGATAGGAAAACCAATATGTCTAGAACTCTCCGTGAGGCTATTGAAACTATAAAATATCCTAATTTTAATAGAGAAGTTGTTTGGCAGCTACCACTTGTTTGGAACCCAGTTCTTAAAATAATCAAGTCCCAAACAGCATGCTACACTGTAAAACATAATGACATTGTGAGTTACTACTGAGAAGAACCGGAGTGACCGACATAGCTTGTAGGATCAGTAAGCTGAAGAGGCAGTGGGCTGGCCATGTCTGTCGAAGGACCGATGGCCGTTGGAGCAGATGAGTCCTTGAGTGGAGACCGCATATCGGCAAACGCAGCGTAGGGCGCCCCCCTGCCTGGTGGACCGACAACCTAAAGAACGTGGCTGGGGGGGACTGGATGCGGAAGGCAGAGAACCGAGCGTTGTGGCGCAACTTGGGAGAGGCCTATGTCCAGCAGTGGACTGCGATAGGCTGAGTTGTTTGATTGACTGCATGCATCCAAACTATTTTAATTAAATAAAAATTGCAGGGTAGTTTATTTTTTAATATCTGTAAAGCCACTTGTCATCTAAGTCTTCCTGCGACCACAAACTCTGCAAAGCTTTCGAAAGTTCAAGAAAACCAATTTAAATAACATATGCAATGTAATCTGGTTAAACTTGATTTATCATAAAGCTAAAAACTAAGGAAGAGCTACAAATGCCACTCAAAATTTCAAAAAGCATAAAATAATGTGTGAAACAGTTTAGGAAGTTAGTGCCAGAAGACTGGCAGCATTGCCAATCAATCAATTGATTACTCAGCAATCCTATAATTTTTTTCAATTTCAATTTTGTATGCCTTTTCAAAGATAATTACCATTAAATCAGTATAGAATTATATTGAAATTATATTAGAAAAGGTTTCTTTATGGCTTTCTATAAATTTGTAAACATAAAGAGATACAGGATATTTCATGGTGGTACATTTTGTCAAGAAAATCCCTTGAACAAATCCTGCTACATTGCATGTAGCTGCCACTGCCATCGAACATGTGATTTTAGCCTTAGTGGTGGTTCACCAGAAAGATTTCTGACTGTACTTGTTTTTTTTTAATATTATGGTGGCAGTAATGAATTTTGATGATAAAAATTATTTGTTACATTTATAACATTTGCATTTTACTGGGTAATACAAATGTGGTATTATAATGTAAATAACAGAGGTAACACTTCAGGATTTACCTGCAAATAAATTTATTTATTTATTGTTGCACAAACAGGTTACAGGCATGATAATTACAAATTTATATGCATAAATTAACAAATATTGTACTGCTGGTACTTAAAAACCGGCCAAGAGCATGTGGGGCCATGCTCAGTATTATAGGGTTCCTTAAGTAGGTGTACAAACGAATCAAATCGAATATTAATCATGGCTATTTTAGTTTTTGCAATATTCGGCAGCATTCGCGACTCAGAGCGTGTTGTTAGTAGCGCCATCTAGCGATAAATTCAAGAAGCCAAATTTAAGAAGTCTGATTGATGTCAAAGTTACTTTTTGTGATTTTTTCAAATAGAAAGTAGCTAACGGAGCATTATTTGCCATGATAATTTTTCTCTAAGGTCAATGACCTTTGAACTAGGACGTTTTAAGTATTTTTCGGTTTTCTGTCTATAACTCAAAAAATTATAATCACATTATACTCGAAATAATTTTAAAAGAGAGTTTTCACAAAGGTCTATCAATGTGGAAGATTATAAGTTTCTACATTGCATAGTTTAGAAATGGCAGGGGGGGGGACACATTGCAAGCCACTTTGGCGGGCTATATTTCGCAGATGGTACACCTGATAAAAAAGTGGTGTATGAAACATTACCTTCATTTTAGTAGACCTATTCAATGATACCCCACACGATGGGGTGCAGTGAAAAAAATTATTTTTTCCCCATTTCACATGTATAGGCGCCACCCCTAAAGAACGTAAAAACTATTTTTTTATTCTTTTAAAATTGAGATCTATATGCAGACTATTTTTTAACAAAATTTCATTTACTTATGTTTATAACTGTAGAAGTTATTAAGCTGTAAAGGATTAGGACAGACGGACAGACGGACGGACATGACGAAACTATAAGGGTTCCTTGTAGGACTTCGGAACCCTAAAAAGGAAACCCTGAGCTATAAGTACCAGCAATCTTAAGGCAAACCTACACCAACGCGAGCTATCTCTAACCCAGAGTCAAATTTGTTTTAGACTTTCACAGAAATTTAACATTGTTCAAGGCTTGACCCCGGGGCACGAAATAGCCCTTGCCTACGCAAGTGGGCCCTATTGACAAAGTGATGCTTTATGCAATAAAAAAAATATATATATATATAAAAAAATATAATAAATTAATTTGGACAAACAAACCAGCTAACATCTCATACTCTTAAATTTTTTACAACATCATCACCCTCTTACTCTTATATCAATTAATTTAGGGTTGATGCATAATTATATATTATAATTTTTCTATAACACTATCAGCCCTCTGTAAGTTATCTGCAAATCTTGAAAATATACTCCTACAAAGTACTGAAACTTGTCCATAAATAATGATAATGTTGATGACATAATCATCATTTTAAAATATTCTTGTAATTGGTAGCATTGTTTTGAATACACAACACATTGTGCCATGCTCACTGCCTAATGAGTAATTATAATACACCATTGTATGTAGGAAGCATTCTCCTAAGAACTTTATGATATAATCAAGGACAGATCTGGATGGGGAAAACCCTCTAGACCAGGGGTTCCCAAACTTCTATGGTTTCGTAACCCTAAAAATAAAAGAAAAATACATTTTTATATTATGTTGAACAAATCAGTTTCTATTTCTATTGTTGTGGCGCAACTTGGTAGCGGCATATGTCCAGCAGTGGACTGCGATAGGCTGAGTTGATTGATTGATTGAAATCAGTTTCTATGGGGTATCAGGTCGATGGATGGTACAGAACCCTTACTGTGTGAGTCCGACTCGCACTTGGCCATTTTTGTTGCTATTTTTAATTAAATAAATTGTCATCATCCTCCTGCCCTTATCCCAATTTATTTGGGGTCGGCGCAACATGTTTTTTAAAATTAAACAAATAAAAAAATAAAGGGAAGATCAATAGATAGTAAATACTAGTACTTATTATCATTAAGGTGAATGCTACTGGGTAGCCTGCGAAATTCAAAATTTCATGTGTTTTTTTGCAAATTGTAGCTCTATTTAGCGTTGTATATCAATCAAAATATGATTCGCGGTAGTAATAACAATATATGTAGTGAATAATACTTACTTACTCCGCTGGCACAGCGACCCAAAATGTGTCTTGGCCTCCGAAACGAGAGAACGCCACTTGCCGCGATCTTTGGCAGTATTTCGCCAATCACTGGCTCTGATCACCAGAAGATCGCCTTCCACCGCATCACTCCAGCATATCTAGGGCGACCGACCGGGCGTCGCCCTTTTGGTCGACCCAGATAGGCTCTCTTCGCATCTAGTATTCTGTAGTGAATAATACTCATAAAAAATATCAACCTAACACTATAAGCTCTACAAGCTCGAAAATCGATAATTTGATCGTAAATTAATATTATCGAGCTTGTATATTATTCAGTAGATAAATGTTTATTACTGCCGCGAATCATATTTCGACTGATATTACAACGCGAAATAAAGCTGCAATTTACAAAAAACTTTGAATTTCGCGGGCTACCCTGTAGCATTCACCTTAAGCTAAAGAAACAATAACATTAATTATGATATTAACAAACAATTTTCCAATCACAAATAATCAGAATACAGTGAAAGTGGATCAGGAAACACATAGACATGTGGGTGTACTTATCTCATTGTTGTTATAACTTGTAGTCACACATTGTGAACTCAGAACAATAGTGTTCATTACCATGTATGGCCTTTGTCTGTGCTCACTTATATGACAACTTGACTTGGCAGGGTGTAGTAAATGGACGCTACTTGTTTATAAAGGTTCTAAACTATTAAATAATACACGCGATGCATTAAGTTAAAACGACGACCTCTGTGGTCTAGTGGTTGAGTGTCTGACTGCAGATCACAATGTCATGGGTTCCATTCTCACAGGACACTAATATGTATATGATAAACATAAGTGTTTGTGTTGGCCTGGGTGTTTCTTATGTATTTACAAAAAAAAAAGTATACAACTTGTTATTGAATTAACTCAAAACCTGAAACTAGTTTGTTCAGAATCGAGTGTAGAATCCATTACACTACTTTTTAACATATGTTAATTTTTACCAAAAAAATATTTTCATACCATGCCGAGTCTAAAAGTTTCATACGACGACGCGGCGCTGAGCGCAAAGGCGAGTGAGACCCAGTAAAATGTGTGATGGAAACTTTTGGGTAACATTTGTTTCCTAAAACTATTAAAACATAACTTAATTTTAAGAGGTTATTCACCTCCCGACACAATAGCGGGGAGAGCGTCGGTCGTTCGTGAATGAATCTAGTGCTATAAATCGATTAGAGTAACCATGATATTAAAAATTACAAATATCTTCCACAATAATAAATGAAAATTAATAATTACTTTCCCTATCAATTTATTATATTAAAAACTAGTTGGGGTGTCTGAGGTTTTGACTTATTTCAATAACACGTATAAGTATTATATCCATCAGTTTTCTTCCTCACGTATTTTAGTTTACTCGCATTTGTCTAGTCAAATTAAAATAAAACTACTATAGTAAAATTCTAGTACGGAACCCGGATAGCGCGAGCCCGACTCGCTCTTGACCGGTTTTTTCATGATGTTCTTCACTTTAGTTCAAACTAATGTATGTACTAGGATGGTACTAGGATTAATTGACTCATCCCTGCTGCATGTGCTTTTTAGATACGTCAGGGTCATCAAATATTTTTATTCAACTCCTATTGCGCGCACGCAGTTTTTTCCGACCCTCTATCCCGTTACTTCGGACTATGATCGTAATTAAGTCGCCGTAACTGTTATCTACGCCTGTATTTCCCTGAAAATATAAAAAATTTGCCTTATGACGACTGCTGAACGTTGAGTTGAAACAACAGCCTCGCCCCTTATCACGTGGTTATGTATCGTCATAGGCGATCTGGGCCCCAATTCTCGTGTTATAGAGATGAATTCGAGATAATCTCTAATTTAAAATCTCTACGAAAAATGTCGCCGGTAATGTCAACTGCTATGACTCACTCTTCGAGCGCTAGGCGTAGACATATCTCTAACGTGACATTCTGAGAATAGGAAAATTTATTTTCAATCGACATTCGCCATCTTGTTTCGACATTATGTCGAGTTCGAGATAATGTCTATGACGCGAGAATCACCCCTCTATTAATCTGCTATATAATGTTGAAATACAGCTCCATCTAAATCACTCATAACTGAATTTTTATAAGAGCCATTTACAACTTTCAGGGTATGCTAGTGGGCCAGATGAGTCAGTCTTACAGATCCTTAATAGGGTGTTTGATAGGTATTGCCAAAAATTATGAAAATTGTACACAACGTAGATTTTAGGTTGAAGATTAACTTTTACTAAGTTTTGTTAATTTAAATATATTCTAAATATTTTATTTTTCTGTTTGAAATTTTGATTTTTTAATCTGTTGATCACGTGATACAAAACGTCTTGAGACTTGGCCTCTATTTTGGGTGACGTCATAATCCTGTACGATGTAGGGCGAGCTAAATGTTACCATGATCGTAAAAATAAAATTTACCAGTTTTTGAACGATTAGGTATATTATTAATAATTATATTCATGTTAATTGTTAATTTAGGTTCATTTTTTTTTTATTGAGCCAGGTTATGTACTTTATATCTTACTAACAATTAAACTAATCAGCATTTGTTGGTAATTTGAACGTAATTTAAAAGCTTTTGTTTAGTATGTGTGTGATTCAAACACAAACTACAAAACGTTTGTCATGTCTCATGACAAAAAAAACCGTGTTCCGATTTTTTACCTTTTGTCAAATTCGTACCTTTTTGGTAAGCGTGTCGTACTTTTATAGGAATTCACACCGGCAACACTGACCGGAAATAGAACAGTGACGTTGGTTGACGATAATGTCATGTGACTTAGCGTTTTGTTGCGAAATTCAAAATGAGAATATAAAATCTTGATTATTTAATATTACAAGCATATTTTAGTAATTATTTGTTAATGAATGCTTTAATTGGATGTTTTGCCATCGTTTTACGTACATTTTCAAAAATTGTCAAACACCCTATTGATTTTTTTTTAAATCTGGATTGAAGACCGCGGGCCAGTTCCTCGATTCAAAACATTTTCGATAAACAACTTTGTCGACCGACTAGGTTCGTTATTTCTTTTTCTCTGATTTCGTGAATCGTAGACGAAACGAGATAACAAACCGATACGATCGAAAACTGCTGCGTATCGAAAATATTCTGAATCGGTGAGCAGTCATTTGTCAAAGGGCCGCAACTGCTGCAAGCTGTCATACGAATTTTTTGTATTCCATGGTTGCTACAATAAAGGAACGAAATTATCATCATCACAGATTAATATTCTTGCCCAGAATTCCTTTCTCAAATCATACACCTCAGATGCCCGTTCTGGGCCAGACATGCCAAAAATAGGAAGAGGTTTATTGATCACATTTTTGCAGCTTTACTATCCACGCCGCCAATTTCAGTGTCTTAGAATAGAAGAAAATACTGCCAAATGGGTTATCAATATTACAGTTTATTGGTCCATTTCTGTCCAGTTTTATTGTGTTTGATTTGACGGCTGTTTGAAGTTGTTTAACTACTCGTAGTAGGGCCGATACTCGTATCGGCCCTCATTATAGTGATATCACAAAACGATGCTGTGTTTACAGAACTATCAATCACCCTTATCTCTAATTGCTCTTCATTTGAATTGCCTGTTTGCGGAAATGTTATGATTAAGTAACATGGGTTTTATGAATATTTTCATTAATCATGAATTAAGTTGATTAGTTCAGCTAAGAACGGCTAATAAGAGAATAGATTTTCCATTATTTCGTGGTAGCCGGCGGTTTGCCCCCGTTGATGGGTTATGGAACAGTCTGTCTGTCTAAATTATTTACTTCGCCTACGGTATCCCGGCTAAATTAGGTAACAAAATGATGTTGAGAAGGACCTCACAAATGTGAACTAATGTGGTTTCTGCCCATATTGGAAAATAATATTTTCTGCCGAAAACAGCCCCGTGGATTAAACCCAAAAGTATTTTAATGTCTGATTAAACCGTATTTGAAACCCGAAATTACATCAATTAAACCAGCCGTGGGATTCCTCTGTGCCGCGGGACAGTTTTTTTCGAGATACTTTTTTGGCAAGACTGAACCGAATAAACGTATAATTATCCCAGTACCTAAGCTCTATTTCTTTTTGTATGACCAATGTCGACCGTTTGGTAGGCTAACTCCGTTTGAATCCGCCCCTGCTGTTTGGGATTGTATGACTGAAATTCGACGGACATTTCTACTGTCGAAGTTAGGGTCTTTGCAGACGGACTGCATTTTGACTACAAGCTAGCTGCCATATCACAGTTTTAATTCAGTTTTTGTGCAATTGATATAACTGCATCGAAACTGTTGACCGATTGCGAGTCTAGTGGTTTGAACACTTTGAACTGCACGCCGACTGCAAGCGGACTGCACAATCGTTGACAGGTTGGTTGCAATACAAAAAAGTTAATTTCAAACATTACTTCCCATATTTTGTTAGTAAAGACATGTGAATGTACCCAGTGCCCCATAATTGGACAGTCCGGTTTATCACCAATAACCTGAGGTGTTATGTAATATAGTGTAATAGTTATGTCAACTGCAATGAAATCTCTCTCAAACTACTGTTTTGCAGTTAGCGTGCAGTCAAAATGCAGACCGTCTGTCTTTACACCTCAATGCCATCAAGGCTTGTCGCAATTCAGTCTTTCCATGTAGTGTCTCATGTCTGCCGAATTTCTTTAGGTACACTGGCTGTTTGATAATGTTGAAAGTCTTTGTAAGTCTTTGGTTGAAAGTTACGAACTTTGTAATATCGTATTTCGTGAGTATAACTCTTACAATGCAAAGTTTTAAATCAACCAGCAACCAGGTAAATCGACAGCATTACGAATATTTTAAGGAAAACGAATGGAAACAATGGAACATGACATGTAACTGATTAGTTACCTCAGATAGTGATTTCGTATTGTTAGTCAATCATTGGCATTTTGGCAATTTTGGCATACACATAGAACATAAGCCGGATTAACATAAAGGCTACTTTTTATCCCGGGAAGATGAACAGTTCCCGAGGGATGCGCGATAAACGACATTCACGCGGGCGAAGTCGCGGGTGTAGACTAGTATTCTATATTGTTAACAAAATTTTACTTTGACGGGTATTTCATTTAGTAGGGTTATCTTTTGATTCTAAATCGTCTCGAGAATTGAGTTTTATTACAACCATCGACCATACCGCCTGTAGTGTATAGTAAAACACTTGTTCTTGTAGTGTAAGTTGTTATATATATATTGTTCTCTCTTGAGAGAGTTGAGATCTCGATGCGAACTGGCCCTGGCACTTGTTTTTTTCGAATGGACATTTCGCATGCAATACCTAGGTACTATTGCTGTTTAACTGGATTAGTGTAGTGGAGAGTCCCGTTAGGGTCCCCATTAGCGATCCGTCATGGAGGAGGGGCTATGGTGCCCACACCTACCGGCTGACGCAGATACTCTCGGGGCACGGTTGCTTCGGGAAGTATCTGTGTCGCATAGGCCGGGAGCCGACGCCCGAGTGTCATCACTGCGGGAGCTGCCCAGAGGACACGGCGCAGCACACACTGGCGGAGTGCCCAGCTTGGGCCGCCCAGCGCCGTGACCTCATTACTGCAGTAGGCGGCAGCGATCTCTCGCTTCCGGCCGTGGTTCTGTCTATGGTCGGGAGCGAGAGCGCTTAGGAAGGCGTCGTCTCCTTCTGCGAGGATGTAATGCTCGCTAAGGAGGCGGCGGAGAGGGTTCGAGAGGCGATAACCTCTCTTCCCATCCGCAGGAGACGACCTGGGCGTCATAGGAGGGCGTATGCTGACCTCCAGCCACCCTAGGTGTGGGCCTGCGGGCGGCGGACTCAGAGTGGCCCGCCGCCCGACCAGTCAAGGCCCGTGACGGTGGCGCGTTGTGTTCCGCGCGCGCCAGTCTAGAGGAGGGTGCGGCCGTTGTGGTTGCCGCACGGGGAGAAGGGGCTCGCCTGCCAATGGCGAGCCGGGACCTGCCGGGCATGGTTGGGCGAATACGGGAGTATTTCTCACGCCCCCGGCCAAGGTCGGTAGAGGAACACCGTAGTGGTTTTTAGTCGGTAAGAGTCCGACACTGGCTCCGCCTTCCCCGGGCGGAGTGCGTCCATGACGATTTTCCCATTAGCGATGCCGCTCGATAGGCGACTGTTGATAGAATATCGATAGTCCGATAGTCTGAAAGTCCAGTAATAGTGCGAATATCGATAGTATTGCACGTCAATTGTGGAAACGCTATCGATTGTATCGATACTATCGATAGTATTGTCATCCTAGACGACTTAAATATCGATTATTTTAGACTATCGATAGTTGCCTATTATGCAATAGTTCCCTTTGCATTACCTACGTATGGAACGATACGATACTATCAAACATTTTGTAACTATCTACTGTCAAACTATCGATAGTAGGTACGGATAGTATCAATAGTAAAAATTTGAAAAACAAATACTATCGATTGCACAGACACTATTTACGTCTAATACTATCTATACTATTAGACATGAAAAATAGTATTAACACATTTTGAGCTATTGATACTACCGATAGTATCGATACTATCGATATCCTTACTTATTTTCAAGGTCAGCTATCGATAGCAGGACTATCGATATTTCGACATCACTAGGTCCTCAATCCCCACCCGCTTGGCCCTGGCCCAGAATTTGTACATGCCCGAGGGCTGCTCGCTTGCGTCCGCCGGAGGGGCGGACCAACCGCGAGCAGGTACCCAAAACTGAACCAGGGCTTTCCCCCGGCGTGGTTTAAAATGTTCATGGGTTATTCCCGGCGACGGTTTTGGCGGCGCGAGCTCGGCGTCCCCTCAGATAAACATTTTTTGTTGGTCTGAGGGCGTCCCTTACAAAGCCCATAGACGCCTTATAACAGGCGAGGCGACCGTTGTCTGTCAACATATCTGACTCGGTAGAATAAGTAAATAAGAATAGATCTGATGTAGGTCACCACTATTTGCCGGCTAGTTGACAAATTAATTCGAAGCATTATATTCATTTCATTGTATGGTCGACGAGGAGGGGCTCGTGGCTAAGTAGCGACTACACGCATTGTATGATCTACGAGGTTAAGCTACACTTGCCGCGGGCAGTCCGTGAATGGGTGACTATTTCGTTGCACATCGAGACCCCTCCGTGCCTCGGAGAGCACGTTAAGCAGTAGGTCCCGGTTGCCATACGAACATCTATTGCAGTCGTTACTGGTAGGTGTAGGAAGTCAGAAGCCCGAAAGTCTGACAACTGGTCTAACCTCCGAATGTTGGTATTGCCCAGTTACTGGGTTGCGGGGGTCTGATGGCAGTCGCTCCGTCTAAAATACTGATGTTCAGCCGCATCTGGTTAGACTGGAAGCCAATCCCAAATAGTTGGGAAAAAGGCTCGGAGGATGATGTGTGGTCGATTATTACAACCCATGGAGAAAAGAAGGGAGCGGAGGTGTTGCAAGGCAAAATCTCTTTAGAAAGAAGCGTCGCCTGAATGCGGGTGACAGGGGGACGAGGTACAGCAATGGCTCCACCTCACTATGGAAAATCCGCCCATTTTTTGTAAATCCATCTAGCGGTGAAATGAATTATTACAGCGTAACAGCACTAACAATTTTTCATTTTAGTTTGTCTACTCACCACTGTGGCGTACAAAGCACATTATTTTATTCCAGAACATTCTATGTGCGTTTTTGTGGGGAGAACATAACACTAATGAAATTGAATTTTACACAAATGACGTGGTCTTTAAAATGACTGATTAGAATTTGAAAAAAAGTAACGAAGTTGAAAAAGGTTAAAAGGGTATAATGTAAGGGTACCATATGGCACTTGCGGCTTGACCTTCAGATTACCAGTCCAGTATGAGTATTAAATAACGTCTAACTACACAACTTTTGTTTTACAACTTTACACAAAAGTACGTTAAAAACGTGCCATACATAGCGCCTAGCGCAATAAAGTATCCTCATGTAGATCACCTTGAAAATCACTCAAACCATCTTTTTAATTGTATAAACTGATTGCAAATACAACAAAAAAAAAATTGATTGACAAAATTATATATTTTATTATTTTTAACGCATTTATGCATGCGAAGCGAAATCTAACGATTTATTTAGTATTTATTTATTTATTCATACATGTATAAATTTTGCAATATCACTGTGCCCCACAAAACCGTGTTATCGGTATTTAAATAGTGGAAAAAAAAAGAAGAATCACTGTTTCTTAATAAGATATCGCTGACGTCACCCAAAGACTGGCGTACTGAGCCAGGAGTCTCAGGTTCGAATCCTGCTCGTGAGCGATTTTTTCTTTCCACTATTTAAATCATTAAAAATATATATTATAAGAAATTAGTAGAAATACCTACTTATACAAATATCCAATCTTATTCTTAGTTTATACTAAATCTCTGGGATCATTGTACTCATCATTATGAACACATTTTACAGTGGAATCAACCCTGAAATCTCGAAAAAATCTGCTGTTCCCTATAATTATGTCGATTTATGTGAACACAAATGTAGGGAACCGCTGATATTTTTTTCGGTTTCAGGGTTGTTCCCATAGTAAAAGTTGTTCATTATGATGAGTACAATGACCCCTTAAGAGGTTTAGTATAAGCTAAGAATTAGGTTGTAGGTTGTATATAGAAATATAATAAAAAGTATGTTACATTCTGTTCATAAAAAAATTTTACCTAATGTTATTTTTTTTTTATTAATTAAAGTATTCAATACATTTTTGCTGAAATAATGCTACGTAATATTTGGAATTTTTGGATTATGATATATCAAGATTGCAGTTAACTATCGTCATAAAAACTTATTGGATACAAATTGAATAAAAAAAAACTAAATGTGTGCTGGGACACATAGTACAAGTGAAACTTCAACGGACAAGTGGAAAAACGAATCGCAACGGACAAGTGGAAAAACGAATGGCAACAGACAAGTGGAAAAACGAATCGCAACAAAATTTTAAGTTGAAGTTTTACGGGCAGGTTTTCAAATTGAATAAGTACATTAACAATCAGCCCGTAAAACTTCAAGTTAAAATTTTGTTGTGATTCGTTTTTCCATTTGTCAGTTGCCATTCGTTTTTCCACTTGTCCGTTGCGATTCGTTTTTCCACTTGTCCGTTGAAGTTTCACTTCTACTATGTGTCCCAGCACACATTTCGTTTTTTTTTCGCAGTTTTACTGCAAATTATGTTTTGGTTAGGTTAGGTACATTTTAAGTGATTTTAATGAATGCATTTTTTATTTAAACATATTTTATTTTATCAAACAAAAAAACTGAATTAAATCCGGAACCAAAAAAAACATCCATTTTTCTTTCTCTCCCTCCGCCGCTATATATCGTCTACCCCCTCCACGCGGCCGTAACGCTTTTTCGTGAGAGAAAAATCCTAATATATAGAAGAAGATATATATATCTATCTTCTATATATAGAATTTTCACCATCATCATCATCATCATCATCATCAGCATCAGCCTTTCAATCCCTCCGCCGCTGCCGTCTCTCGCCAAGCGATATATTGTCTACCCCCTCCATGCGGCCGTAACGTTTTTTCGTGACTAAAAATTCCTAATACCCCCCGTCTATACAGAAGTTTCACTTCAAAAAACGTATCCAAGGTTCCTTGTTTTTATTTCTCACTTAGATACCTTAGAATCACCATCGCCCGCTTCATTCAAAACCTTGTTATGTATTTTTGTTTTATAAAATCATGGTTATGAATGTTGTCCAGCTAGCAAATCCTACACATTTCATTCGCGATTAAAGAATTTCATTTGTGTAAAAACTTATTCATTCGTGTTTCAATTTTTTTGGTTTTCTTCTATTTTTAACAAGATGCGCCCTGTATTTTTACATAGTATGTGTATAACTTCATTATAGCAAACGTTAAATACCATCAGATAACAATAAAACGGGGGTTTACAAAAATCGTCAAAAATGTGTCATTTTAATTCGAAAAATGAAATCGACCCTATTACTGACTACTCACCGATAGATGGCCTGATGGCCTATTTTTCTTATTTTAAATTGCTCTTATTTCATGTAATTATGTAATTTATCTATGAAATAACTAACATTTTAGAATTTAAAATGAATTAAAACAATGTGTTTATTATTTTCGTCATAATATGCATTGATAATGTAAAAACATGTTATCGGTGAGAAGTGATTAGTATGCATCTTTTCGACGACAGATGTCCCGAGCAACAATTTGGCGAAGAAACGAGAAAATGCATGTTTTAAAATTGAAAATATAAATATATGTGACTTACACATAAAATGTTATACCATCAATATGTTTTAGTTTTGATCCTGAACAATTTTTACATCCAACAACAGCGCACTTCATTGTTAAAACAAGAAAAATATTCAAAATCCTCTCAAAATCTATTTAAATCGAAGAGAACCGAACGCAGTGATGATTCACTTGAAATTAAGCTTTGCGGCTCCGCCCACTGTGACGTCATGACCAAATTGAAGGCGCATGACCAAATTGCCTTGCAGCACCTCCGCTCCCTTCTTTTCTCCATGTTACAACCCTATGTCATAGAATTAATATAAACCAGAAACCACATCCTCCGCGCGCTGTGTCCAAAAAGTAAATAAGTGTCCCGCCCCCGCCTCACTTCCTTTCCGCGTAATGTTGCTAGCTCAGACATTATTAATCCGTTTTAGGGATAAACATTGTGAACATTGGAGGTATGATGATAATAAAATCAAAATTGTCCATTCACAGGAATTCATATTTTGTAACTATTTACTTCGACAGCTAAAATGGCGGACGTGACTTTTTCTATAAAATTAATACAGGTATCGTTTTCGGGGTTTCTGGGGGTTCTAATTACGAATGTAACATCTATTTTAAGATTCATGATGGCGGACGCGACTTTTTTAAGTAAAACTTCTTTACGCACGCTTGACTTGGGGAGTATGCTGTTTGACTTGGGGAGTAAGCTGGTGAATGCGTTACGAAAAGTGTGATCGGGCGAGGCGACTTTTATTTTGAGATACAATGTGGCGGACGCGACTTTTTAAATAAAACCAATATGGGTATCGTTTTCGAGGTTTCCCGGGATGCTGATTGCGAATACAACATCTATTTAGAGATCCAAGATGGCTGCCGTGATTTTTTAAATAAAATCAATATGGATATCGTTTTAGAGGTTTTCGGGCGTGCTGATTACGAATATAACATCTATTTCGAGATTCAAGATGGCGCGGACGTGACTTTTTAAATTAAATCAATATAGTTATCGTTTTCAAGGTTTCGAGTGCTGAAAAGTCACGTCCACCATCTTAGATCTTAAAATAGATGTTATATTAGCAATCAGCACCCCGAAAAACCTCGAAAACGATACCCATGTTGATTATATTTAAAAAGTCACGTCCGCCATCTTGAATCTCAAAACAGATAATATATTCGTAATCAGCACCCCTGAAAACCTCGAAAACGATACCCATGTTGATTTTATTTAAAAAGTCGCGTCCGCCATCTTGGATCTCAAAATAGATGTTACATTCGCAATCAGCACCCCTGAAAACCTCGAAAACGACACCCATGTTGATTTTATTTAAAAAGTCACGTCCGCCATCTTGAATCTCAAAATAGATAGTATATTCGTAATCAGCACCACTGAAAACCTCGAAAACGATACCTATATTGATTTTATTTTAAAAGTCACGTCCGCCATCTTGAATCTCAAAATAGATGTTATATTCGTAATCAGAACCCCGAGAAACCTCGGAAACGATACCCATGATGATTTTATTTAAAAAGTCGCGTCCGCCATCTTCAATATCAAAATAGATGTTATATTCGCAATCAGTACCCCGGAAACCTCGTCTCTCTCTCTCTCTTTTAGCACAGTCTAAGGAGACTGCTAAAAACTAAGAAAAGCCCTTAATATACACACCGGCACAATTAGCGGAACACAAAAAAAGCAGGATTTTAAAATCTTTTACTTGAGGAGCTGGCCAGTTATGATATTTTTTTAATTTATTGTCAAATTTGAAAATAGAAAATTAGATGACATACACTTTTTTCATTCATTTGTTTTATTTTCCCGAACAATACGTTTTGTCAACTTGTTCGAGTAATAACTACGTAATTGTAATTTTTTTGAAAAATTGCACTTAATGGTTTTTTATAAATTTGTTATTCTATAGGCAATTTTGTTTATTAAAAGCTCTTTATTATGCCTGACTTAACATCACTGGAAATCATTAGGGCTGATGAAATGAGAAGAAATGGCCATACCTACAGTTCGATTGCCTCAAGGATTCGTCGACCAGTATCAACGATTCATCGCAGCATCCAGCGGTACAGATCGTCTAATTCTCTTTTTAGGAGGAAGGGTCAAGGTAGAAAAAGATGTACATCGAGGCGAGATGACAGTTTTTTACAACTTGGAGTTCGTAGGAATACGCGATTAACGGCTGTACAAGCTCGGATTGAACTGGAAGACGTTCGAGGAGTACGAGTAAGTGAGCGTACAGTTCGCAGGAGATTTGAAGAAGTTGGTTTAGGGTCGTATATACCTGCCAAAGGCCCAAAACTTGAGAGACGTCACCGCGTAAACCGATTAAGCTATGCGCGAGAACATCGTCATTGGGATTTGAACGAATGGCAGCAGGTTCTCTTTACTGATGAGTGCAGAGTTCTTTTAAAACAGATCGATGGGAGACAGCGAATATGGAGACGCAAAGGAGAACGCCACATACAGTCTAATTTTGAACACACAGTGGCTTATGGTGGCGGCTCGATTATGGTTTGGGGAGGGATATGTTTGGGAGCTCGCACGGAGTTAGTGATAGTCACAGGAGGGACCATGACAGCAGATCGATACATCAGAGACATTTTAGAAGAACATGTTGTACCATTTGCCCCATTTATTGGTGATGACTTTATTCTAATGCAAGATAATGCTCGTGCTCATAGTGCACAATCGGTACAGGCATATCTGAGCCACGTAGGTATACCGGTGATGCAGTGACCAGCAAATTCCCCCGATATGAATCCGATAGAGCATGTCTGGGACTTGCTAAAAAGAAGGGTTAAATCCAGAATGCCACCCCCCAACAATCTGAATGAACTTGGAAACGCATTACTTGAGGAGTGGGAGCGGTTGCCTCAAATCAATCATCGATATCATAATCTGTAGCATGCCCAGACGAATGGAAACCGTAATCAGAGCAAGAGGGGGAAACACTCGTTATTAATTTTGCTTTAATTTTATTGTTAAATCCTTTAATGCTTACTTTTTTTTATTTTTTGTGATGGTTCATAATCATCTAAAAATATTACTTATTTCAAATTTCTTTATTTTTCAATAAAAAATAACGAAGACTTTTCAAAGTCGTTGTTAAAAGATGTTAATCAATTTGTTATTTTGTGTCTAATTACATTTTCGTCAAATATATGCGTTATTGGTGCCGATTCTCTTGTACACCCACCTAAACCTAACTATAACTAAAATTTACAAATTTTAGTTTAGAAAATCATAAAACTCATTCTGTGTTTATCTTTTTCTTATTTTAGAAAACTTATTGACAGCTCTAATAATTGAGTTTGACGCATCTAAGTTGAATTGGCGGTGTTACCAGTACATCTAAAAAAATGTATTAAAGAGTGAATGGAATGACAGAAAGTTCACAAAAACAGAAGGAAATTAAATAATAATTATATTTGGAATTTATAGTTTATCATTAAAATTAAGAAGAAAAAATCATGTCACGAAATAAAGTACATTTTTGTTTTATATTTTCAATAAAATATATAAATTGGAATAATGTGATCAGATATTATTTTCTACGGCCCGTATTACAGAACGATACTCAAGCGTTGATCACTGTTTAAAACTAGTTTTGAGTTGAGCTTTGATTTCAGAACGTTCCTCAAGCAGAGATTTATTGATCACAGTTCAGATCACAATAATAAACTATTTCTTTAATTTAAAAAGCTGGAATTTCCCTTTTTAAAGACGTGGTTAAAAAGTTCTAGCACCCAGGACACGAAATTTGAATAAAAAAAGTTGAATAAATTAGAATAGAAGCCAAAAAGTACCACGCAGGATTACAAACTTGGAAACTTTCTCCCCAAAAGAGGGAAAATTTGTGAATTCAGGCTTTTTAGGGACACATATTAGCATAAAATGATAGAATTGAATGTCAAACATAGATTTTTTTTTTCCCATTGTATGGATTTATGTACTTCTTATCCTTTATTATATAGGTACCTCTTCTTATCGAAATTATAAATTTCATTGTATGTTTCTATGAACAATTTACCTTTCTGCTGAATCTACAACAGCTGCAACCACATAGTAGGCATCCATTATTTATTTTAAACTACCTAAAAACTATAAAAATTAATAAAATAAGCTTTGCAATTTTAGTTGTTGATAACTAATTATAGTCGACATGTATTTTGATGCCTTCTAAAAATAGTCAGATTTAGGTTGACATTTCTAATATTAGGTGAAAAACGTCAATTACAGAATAGCAAAATGTCAATTTTTACTAAGTTGAATAACTAAACTAATTTTGGTCCTGTCAAACCAAAAATTAGTTTTAAAGTGAATTTCAGAATAGAAAACGTCGTTTGACGGGACTAAACTAAATTTACGTGATTTTTAGTCTAGTTTAGAGAATTTTGTGACAAGAGAATCGGCACCATTATCTCATAGTCTCACTTTTTTTTCTGTTCCGCTAATTGTGCCGGTGTGTATAGTAATCAAAAGTAGGGAAAATCAAAACTCATAAATTGGCAACATCAACAAAATGGACACATCATTCTCTATGAAAATTTAAATTGAACAATTTATTCAATAATTAAATAACCTGATAGATGAATGTGCTACTTGCACATGAAATGTGATCCCATCGTGTTTATTTTTTAGTCCAGCTGCATTATTACAGGTAGGAACGACACAAGACGGCATAATCTAATTTAATTTGACACCGAAAAACACGTTACGCGATACGAAGTTGACAGAGTGACTGATTGGCTGCGCGTGAAACTACTCTATTTAAGAGTAGTTTTTGACGCTTCAGTATTAGGCGCGATCACGGTTTCTGGTTTATATTAATTCTATGCCCTATGTTTAATATCTTACTGGAATTGACGCACAATTTCCTTTTCTTGACCTACGACTACAGGAAGTAATATCGGCCTAGCAGTTTGTTGTGATGACTTGCTAAATAGAACTGTACAGAAAGAACAAAATTCCCAGTAAAGCACAAAATCGGTGTAAGGCAAGGTGCCTTTGCCAAGGTGATTTTGTGCTTTACTGGGATTTGTTTCAAATATGAGGACATTTCCTCTCTTTGCATTCAAGCCTCTACATTGAGTGTTTGTTTACTATAGTCTCAACATTTTCTGCTAATTCTGTTGTTAAAAGTTACTAACTTCTGGTCAGGCAAATTCCAATAAAATAAAAGATGTCTCAAACTCCCATCTAAGCCTTTTTTTGGTAGAAATTATTTTTTTATTGAGAATGTACCACAATGATACATAACATGATGATACACCTTCCAAATTGAAGTTGGACCCAATGGACAATAGTGTGTGTGTGTGTGTGGTACTCATACCTACGATTATAAATCTAAGGAACCGTTTCAAACCGCCGTAGATGTCACCATTATTAGGTCAGAGACGATCGGTTATACGACATTTTGGTGTAAATACTTATAACATATGGCTTGAAACGAGCATAGCCTAGAATGCAGCCTTCTGCGCATCCAATCGATGCAGCTGCAGGCATCTTCTTGTTATCTCTGGTGTTTGTAAGTACTTCCGTCACCTCAGTTCGTCGACCCGAGTTGTGGTTCAATCTACGCATAAATTTAAAGTCTCTTGGTACCGCAAAAAAAAAAAACTGCTGAATAGATGTGTGTACATACATACATACATATTATCACGCCTGTTTTCCATTGGGGTAGGCAGAGACTATGGATTTCCACCTGCTACGATCCTGACACACCTCTTTCGCTTCATCTACGTCCATTAAACTCGTCATGCATGCTCGTCGGTTTAGAGAACTCTTAACCTGGCATTTTTTGAGAACATCCGCGATTTGATCGCGATACGTTCGCCAAGGTCGTCCCCTTCCAACTCTTCCATCCACACTCGCTTCGTATACTTGTTTCGTCAATCTCCTCTCGTCCATCCTCTCTATATGTCCAAACCGTCTTAACATACCTTTCTCAATCTTTGTCACTACATCTTCTTTCACTCCACAACGCTCCCTTATCATGTTATTCCTTACTTTATCTCTCAAAGTTACACCACACATACTTCTCAAAGCTCTCATTTCTACTGCATTTATTCTGCTTTCATGTTTCTTCTGCCATACCCAACTTTCACTACCATACATAAGTGTAGGCACTAACACTCCCCCATGAACAGCCAGCCGTGCCTTTTCCGACACTTTGCGGCTGTTCATGAAGGTGTGTAGTGCCCCATTCACCTGATTACCAGCACTCACTCTCCTTTCAATGTCCTTCACATGCTTGCCATCTCTCGTAAACATGGAACCCAGGTATACAAAATCTTTCACTTGTTCTACCTTTTCGTCACCTATCAAAATATTGCACTCTGTCATAACTTCTTCCTTTTCAAAAACCAAAACTTTTGTCTTACTAACATTAACTTTCATTCCTTTACTCTTCAAACCACCATCCATAATTGTTACCACCTTCTGTAACTCCCCCTCCGACGATGCAAGGATAATAGATGTGAGTGTTTTGGTAAAACTTCGGAAATGTTAATCAAGGGCTAGTTTTCACCAGTAGCGAGGGGTCCGTATATCACGGCTTCCTTTGTAAACTGGTATTCAACTATACTGATACACACTACTTCTGGTGTTTTTCAACACTTGCCTCCCTTTTGTTTTTACCACGAAGAAAAGAAAGGAGCGGAGGTGCTGCAAGGCAATTAGGTCATGCGCCTTCAATTTGGTCATGACGTCACAGTGGGCGGAGCCGCAAAGCTTAATTTCAAATCAATCTTCACTGAGTTCGGTTCTGTTCGATTTGAATAGATTTTGAATATTTTTGTTATTTAACAATGAAATGCGCAGTTGTTGCATGTTAAAAATTCTCAGAATCAATACTAAAACATATTGATGGTATAACATTTCATGTACAAGTCCCATATATTTATATTTTCAATTTTAAAACGTAAATGTTCTCGTTTCATCGCCAAATTGTTGCTAGAGACATCTGTCGTCGAAAAGATGCATTCTAACCACTTCTCACCGATAACATGTTTTTAACATTATCAAAGCATATTATGAAAAAAACTATTAAATAAAATAAATAAATTGTTCTATTTTATTTTACTTTCTAAAATGTTAGTTATTTCATAGATAAAATTACATAGTTACATGAAATAAGAGGAATATAAAATAAGAAGTGCCATCTGTCGGGGAGTAGAAGTAATAACTAGGGATGTGAAAAAATAATCGATTATTTAAAAAATAGATAATTTTTAATTTTCAATCGATTTTTTGGGTCAATTATTATTTCTAGAAAAATCGATTATTTAGAAATCGATTTTTCACTTTAAGCGTCGTGTGTTTTCGATTTTTTTCTACTATGTCTTCGTCAAGGTCAAGTCAAAAGTTTTATTGATCCTGACTCTAATTTGAGTTTTTTGAGTTCATTCATTTTGTTCCAATCTTCAGTATAATTTAAGTTTTTGTTCTGCATTCGTCGGTTCGTTCATTTTATTTTGTTTTTTCGTAAATAAATTTGTGTTCGGACGCTTTTTTTTTTGTGCACAGATGTCTAGCACTAAACCAAATAGGTTGCCGAAGCTTGTTTTTTAATTCCTTACCAAGCAATATGTCGTAAAAAAATAAGAAAGTATTATATTTTAAGTTTCCTATCTTTTTACACACTGTTGTCTACATTTGTTACTTATTTCTCCTCTCGCAGGTCTGCTGGTAGAAATTTCTTTGAAATAAGCAGTACCTTTGTACTAAATAATTTTAATGCTGTCTCCTTTCATATGTTATTGTGTGTACATAAATTATAAATAAATAAATAAGAAAATAAACGAAAGCTTCAGCTTTGGCTCTGAAGTAATAACTACTGTTGTAAAATTGATTTAATCTGTTCTTGATATTTTTATTTATTTTAACGAAAAAAATCGATTAATATTTTCAAATAAATCTATTTTTGTGTAATCGATTTTGATGAAACTTAAAATAATCGATTATTAATTAATCTTTTTTTACAGCTAAGTCACATCCCTAGTAATAACTGATCATAAAAAATGTGTGCATTATACCAGCAAGACCACATCTATTTTTATCTAATGTACTAATTATTGCATGTTTAATGTATGATGATGAAAGATTGAATAATATTGTTGAATGTTTGACTGGTATTGTCAAATATTATGAAAATTGCACACAACGTAGATTTTATGTTGAAGATTAACATTCACTAAGTTTTTTATTTATTTAAATGTATTCTAAAATTTTTATTTTCTCGTTTGTCATTTTTTTAAACTGTTGATTACGTGATACAAAACGTCTTGAGACTTGCTTTGATTTCGGGTGGGTGACGTCAGAAAATTGTACTACGTAAGGCGATCTAAATGTTGCCATGATCGTAAAAAATAAAAAGTATCAGTTTTTGAACGAGTAGGTATAATAATAATATGTTCATGTCAGCCGATTTATTTTTTATTTTATTGAGCCAGGTTACTAACAACTACAACACTAGGTTTACTTTATAACTTACTAACCTGTCCCTGAAAGCTGTCTCTGAATGAGGTGATGCTAACTTGGTCAAGTTAAATGCTGTTAAACCCCAGGCGTGCCTTTTTCCTGCTAAACGGAGTCAATCCAAACTGACTCCAACTATCCGTGCCGGTAACAGACAAAATGGTTCGGCCAAATATCA
The DNA here is from genome assembly GCA_949699075.1 of Asteroscopus sphinx. Taxonomy (NCBI): domain Eukaryota; kingdom Metazoa; phylum Arthropoda; class Insecta; order Lepidoptera; family Noctuidae; genus Asteroscopus; species Asteroscopus sphinx. The sequence goes on from OX453003.1 coordinate 31,351,461, forward strand.
GCTTGCAGCTCTCGAGTCGATAGAGAGTTATGCCAAGAGGTGTATTATTGGTATCGATGCGCTAGTCGACGACAAACCACAAAGCTTCGAGCGTCGGCGCAGAGTTGCTAGCCTATAGGTTGTTTATTGAATGCATTTCTTGAAGATACTATGTGAGCCCACAAGGTCGCGCATCCCATGACCGTTGATCCGTCGTTGATCGTTGATTAGTTCACTTGAAATTATAAGTCTAAAAAATTATATTTTGTATTGTTTTATTATTATAAAATATCGATACCCATCACGTCTGTGAAGTTTCCACAGTTAATTTGATTTAAGCTTATACAATATGTACCAAAAACCCTGTTGTTCCTGTGAGGTACGTTATCAGAATCAATATTATTACAAAAATCTAAATCAAAATTGAAATCGAAATTAAATATTAAATTTTTTGTATTGACTGCTGAGCGTGGGGTCCTGGGTTCGATTCCCGCGTCGAGCAAAGTGTTATTGGGTTTTTCATTAGGAAATTCTCATTAGCAGCCCGGAGTATGGATTTGTGCCCGGTTAATGGCAATAGGCTCGCCCCCTATTACATGGGACTACAACATAACTGGCGAAATGTGGATTTCTTTCAAATTTAAAGTTTTGGACTTATTTGCAAGTAAATACCGCATAATTTGGCATTTTCGGGAGCTCTGTTTGCACTGACGATTCTATAATTTATGAGTCAAGATGACGTTCAACATGTTTTTATAAACCTTTCGGAGCTGTACTCCTTAAACATTGGCGAGAGGGCCTGAGAGGGGTACGCCCGCTAAGTCATCTCCTATATTTTTTCCTCCAATAAGTACAAATATACGATGTTGTATAATAAACATAATTTAGTTAAAATAAATTCTAATGTCTAACAGAAGTAAAATTCCAAAATTAATAATATTGTGTTATTTGATGTCAAATGTCTTCTTTCATTCAGGCTGTGCATACCTACATGCACAGAAAATACTGAGCTGGATCCCTTCCTACACATATTATGTAGTACACATGTTGTGTTCTCTGTAATTTGTCCTGTTACATTTTCATGTAATATGTACATTTTATGTGTGTAGCAAAATAAATTGTTTAAATATGGTTTAAAATGGTATGTATGGTCGATGCTTACAGTATTATAAATTTCAATGTGTTCTCACCACAGTAACGCACATAGAATGTTCTGGAATAAAATAATGTGCTTTGTACGCCACAGTGGCGAGTAGACAAACTAAAATGGAAAATTGTTAGTGCTGTTACGCTGTGATAATTCATTTCACCGCTAGATGGATTCACTAATAATGGGCGGATTTTCCATAGTGAGGTGGAGCCATTGCTGTACCTCGTCCCCCTGTCACCCGCATTCAGGCGACGCTTCTTTCTAAAGAGATTTTGCCTTGCAACACCTCCGCTCCTTTCTGTTCTCCATGGTTTTTACCCTTCGCCACTGGTCTACACAGTATAATAAGAACATTATTTCAGATATACAAACTATCAAACATTAAATTATTAAATTACGATTACGATCGATACCAAACGTACAAACAGACAGACTGTATACTAAATCATTCATGTCTCCCTTCGAATTTCCCCAATATTACCGTGAGAAGTAATTCGCAGGATTGAGAGGGACATCCTTATTGGGACATTACTTTGACCTACCGCCATTGCGCCGTCCAATGATTTATTATGAAGCTCATTGGCGCCGTCGATGTCGTAGGTCAGGAAAGTTGGGAACAGTTTGAACTGCTTTGTGTTCTGTAATCTGTTGCATTCAGATGTAAATGTGCTCTAGCCCAGGGGTTCCCAAAGTGTGCGCCGCGACGCTCTGGTGCGCCGTAGAGAGTAAAAGTAAGGGGTGCCGTGAAGCGCTCCTGTTTACCATTCTCTGGAAACTAAACTTAGGCATTCGCGGTTACAAAATGAACAATTCAACTAGCTAGGGCGCCGAGACAAAATACTAAACCTGTAAGTGCGCCGCGAACTGAAAAAGTTTGGGAACCCCTGCTCTAGCCTATGCCCGCGGCTTCTCGGTCTCGGTTTCGGAAAGACATTATTGCGTGCGCAGCAGTTTCCACAAATTTGTAGTAACAAATATGATAACAACGGAAGAGATTGTCTTATCTATAAACTTTAAGTTCCTGGTATAAAAAGAAGCCTATATCCGGGTTATGGTCAATCTGTGTGCCAAATTTAATCCAAATCCGTTCAGCCGCTTCAGCGTGATTGAAGGACAAACGAACAATCATCCACTTTCGCATTTATAATTTAGTGTAATGGGGAATGCATCGGGGAATGTTAATTTAATTGTTTGTTTCTTGACAGTAATAACCATTTCATGAGAAGTGAAACGAGCACATGCGGTAATGTGTAATGCCGATATCGTTAGACATTTTGCTATTTGGCTTGTACCTATCTGCGTAATAATAATTTTACGGCCAAAATTAATATCCAATTTATCCACGATTTTCCCTACTAGAGACATTACATATTTTGTATGGAGCTTATGTCAAATTCCTATCCCTAGTAGGGTAAATCGTGGATAGATTGGATATTAATTTTGGCCGTTAGTAACTAGTAAGGCAACATTCGAGTGACAGATTTCTAATTGAATCCGAAGTCGGGTGCCAAGTTCACATAGGTTCTAATTGATCAATAAACAAATACATTAGTTTATGACAAACCAACCCTAATGAAACCATTCTTCTTCAACAGGAAGCGGCAGCGCTTGGCGAGCTTCTAGGATGGCTCCGCGACTCCCCGCACCTGGTCGCCCTCTGCCTACTTCTGGGCGAAGAGCACATGACTCCCGGTCTACCAGCAGCTCTCGTCTCTGGGCTTTACGGCAGCTGTCGGTCTGCGTTGGACCGGACCAGGTTCCTGGCCGTCGTCAGGTCGCTGATCAAACATCAGATGGCAACGTCCGGTGATCCTAGGAAGTAAGTGTGAATACATCATTTTGATACAACGCGTTATTGAAATAACTGAAAACCTCTTAAGGGATCAATGTACTCATCAGTATAAACAACTTTTACTATGGGACCAACACTGAAATCGTGAAAAAAAAAACAGCTGATCCCTACATTTTATCGCTTCATGTGAACAAAAATGTAGGGGACAGCTGATATTTTTTTCGTGATTTCAGTTTTGGCCCCGTAGGTAGTAAAAGTTGTTCACACTGATGAGTACAATGACCCCTTATGAGGTTTTCAGTTATTTCAATAACACTTTGTAAGTATTTTGTGCAGATTTTTACACATCGTTTTGGAGAAACACTTATTTGAGTAGAAACAGCATTGTTTATTTATTATATTCTTTATTGTACATACACCAAACAAAAACAAAGACAGTAGTGTACAGACACATTATGTAAGTACAATGGGCGGTCTTATCGCACAAGGCAATCTCTTCCAGACAACCTTTGGATGGACTAGAAGAATGGGAACCGGTCGTGGGTAGTTAGTTAGTTAGCATTCTCCATTTTCTAACCTTAGTTCAATTTTCCAGGTTATTTCGCACAGGAAAGTGCGCGCTGTCCTCACTGTATGCGGTATACCGCGACGGGCACACTCCAGCCCGTCAGTTCTTGGTCGCAGCGCTGCAGAACCCGGTGATGGCTGTACTACATGAAGACGAGTTCTTCCTCGACATAGATCCTGATAAAGCTATGGAGAGGTAAGTGGAGTACCTAATTTCAGCGATTCCTGTAGGATTGTTACTAAATATAATGAAGAATATACAGCAGAAATGTCCTGGTGGACGATCACGTTCACGTGTATATTGATCGAAATATATTAATCGTTATACGTTTGGTGACAGTTAATCACAATATATCTACTGAATAATCATCATCATCATCATTTCAGCCGAAAGACGTCCACTGCTGGACATAGGCCTCCCCCAAGCATCGCCACAACGACCGATCCTGAATAATACCCACAGAAAATATTAACCTGGCTTTATAAGCTATACATGCTGAAATTTTAATCGCTTCTTTCCCGAAAAGGGGTCATTGTACTTATCATTATAAACAACTTTTACAATGGGACCAATCCTGAAATCGCGAAAAAAAAATCTGTTGGTCACTACATTTGTGTTCACTTAAATCGATAAAATGCCCATCATTTTTTTTTTCACGATTTCAGGGTTGGTCCCATAGTAAAAGTTGTTCATAATGATGAGTACAATGACCCCTTTTCGCGAAAGAAGCCATTCAAATTCCAGCATGTATTTGCTGGATAAACGATAATTTTATAGTAATTTTATAGCAAAGCAGCAGAGTTACTAAAACAGGTTAAAGGTTACTTTGAAGAACTGTGAGTTACTTGCAGCCTGTTCTTATGCGCGCCAGACTCGAAGTCAGTTCCGTTGACTGTTCAATCACTGGCCTTTCACTGGCCTCGTGTACGAATACCTACATTTGAAGACAGTACAATAAGTCAGTGAGAAGTAACTGAACTGATTTGTTACTGAATTTTTTTTTTTGGGACGAGCCCGCCAACCACTTGAACTCCTGTAAGCCAATATCTACAATGGCGACCAACCAGAAAAAATGAAGCTCGGCGCGTCCCGGGGAAATGATTGAACTGTCTTGAAACCCGCAACGAAATTAATCAGAAAAGTAATTATAAGGAGTAGGAAGGAAAGTTTCCACCGTATCAGACAAGACAGTACAAAGAGTAAGTAAGTGAGAAGTAACCGAACTGACTCATCTGCTACGCTATTTAGAACCACACGATAACCAGTTGTCGACCGGTTCGGTTTGTTATCTCGTTTCGTCTGATGAAAGAGATAACAAACCGAATCGATCGACAACTATGCAGTTGTTATGGGCAAAGGTAACCGCTTAACATCAGGTGGGCCTTTAGCTCTTTCGCCATCCTTTACGATTATCGTGTGGTTCTGAATCAGGGAGCTGATCTGACTTGGACTTATGTCTGGCGCGCATTAATCTAAAAACGTTTCATCATCATTACAGCCGAAAGACGTCCACTACTGGACATAGGCCTCCCCCAATTAAAAACGTTTGTACACACGCAAATATGTTATTGTTAATGCATCATCGAGATTTTATGGTCCGAAAACTGTTACATGTAGCTGGCACCTTTTGTTTGATGCTGTGCCGTCCCGTAAGAAGACAAATTGATTCTTAAGAATTGGAACCTTACGACTAAGAAATTAGAGGTGAAAATGTACCAGTGCCTCAAACATACTTTGTTATCAAAACAAAAGATGTAAAGTGTTATTTGTAAAGTAAATATTTACCGAACGGTAGGAGATTAGACGTGTCGATCACTCTCTTTAATAATAACAGTTTTGTTATATCAGGGGCTGTAGGTGCATCACATACAACAAAAATTTTGAATAATTTTCATGAACTTTTCTTGCCATAATATGCCGAACTTCTGAGGAATAAGTTTGATATTTTAACAGTTGTGTAGGAAATCTGCCAAAGCGATGAATTATGATTGTATGCCTGAATGGTGGGACATAACTGATCCTATTATATTAAATAGTATATTTTGACATCTAATGAACCTGTGATCCACAATAAATTAATTTGAATTTGCGTTACTTTTATTCCTCAGTTAAAAGTGATCATCATAGTTTCATGTCAAATGTCAAAACTCATAATACAGATACTGTTCGTCCGGATATTTTTGACGCTGACTGTATGTTATTTAATTAAGGGCATAAGATGATGCAGGTATCATTTGCCATATTCCTTTGCCATCGCCCTTTCATGATACCAACTGGTCCCCCGGAGTAAGGGTTAACTTTACCTTATCGGGAACAACTCTCGGGTGCGTTTCCTATTCAACTGATACTCTGATACATCATCTTTCCTTAATATTACTCGTTGAAAACACCGCGAAAGAAATCAGCTGCTCTTAACACTTATTTTTCTGTATAGAGGCCGACAGAAATATTTAATGCAACCTTTTTCAACCTTGAGACTGCATTCATTTGAAGACACCTGGTACAATCGATATTTATAGTTCTTGAGCTATTATGTATTTATGTATAGCAGTGTGCTTCTTTGACCTTGAACGATCGATCATTTTGTAGATTAATAATGAGTTGATAGGTGCACCTTGTTAGTATAACATAGTCCTTTATTGTCATAGCACTTCTTTAAAAGTAAACTGACGTCAATTCTGAAACCTTTTGTGGTGCGCACACATCTGGCGTACGCGCCGCGGAAGCGCAGCACGCGTGCAGTTACTGCAACTGTTTGGTGCGTGAGTTGTGACGGAGTAAAGAGGCAAACCATACAATTGCGGTAACAGGGTATTTGACTATTAATCAAAATTCATAATTTCTCAATTTTATTTTAATAAAGAGAGAATAAATGTTACACGATTTAAATTGTGGAAAGAAAATCGCTCACGAGCAGGATTCTGCTTGTGAGTCTTTAGATTTCGCTTCGCATGCGTAACTGCTTTAAAAATAATAACATAAATGTTACACGATTTGTGTTAAATAATTAAAATCGATGGAAAAATGGAAGAGATAGACGCTTTTTAAGTTAAATAAGGGGGGGGTCGGGGGCATTTGCTGTCCCTATCGTGCGAAACGGACATTGTACTAAGTGACGTGTAGTTGACGTAAGACGGCAGTAGTGCTGTCTCTGTTTAGTAAACAATTTGAAAGTCTTCTAACTTGGGCATTATTAAAAATATTACATTAGTTTTTTCATTGTTGCTCATCTTTTTTCTAATAGGTTTATGATTTCTAATAAAAAAATAGTCTAATACCCTATTGCACACGTGCAGCGCATTTATCAAATGTGTACGCACGCGTAGAACAATATTTTAAAGTTGACTGTCTAAAAAAGCTTGTTTGAAATTTTGAACTTTGTTTTCGATCTAAGTATCATTCTCACTGTACAGTCTAGGACCACACAACTTGAGATGATAGTAAATTGATTGATACGCGAGATATTGATAAAAAGGTTTATTGATAAATTGATTGATAATGTATGATATGAGTCCACGCGATTTGAATGATATTCGTGCACTGAAATGTAGGCCGCGCGTCGCAGGTAAAGTGCTGATACAGTGTAACGACGAAATTGTACATTGCTTGCACTGTACATGTTCCGGGGCGCGAGATGAGAATGAGATGAATGATCATGAGTTACAAGGTGATAAACAATTTTGCTTATAAACTAAAAGTTAGGAAATAACATTAAATTGTTTCCGAACAGCTGGTGATGATGCCCTGTCGACTATTCGCGTACTGCTGTGATTGTCGTCAACGATGGCGATGATAGGGCGTCCTGTGGGGGCGTAGCTCACGCTAGGTTCTGCTTGTTCCGTTACTGCTGAAGGTCGTGAAGACTGGGAGGGTCTTCTGTGCGCCCGTATTTGACGCCATGCGTATAGGATGCTGCAGAGTGCGGCGACTCCGATCAACGCGTAAATTGCTACGTAGTGATGAATGTCGTGATAGGTCACTCGATCTGCTAGTATACCTGTCTGATTGGCCTTGATCTGCTTGATAGCTATACCAATCTTCTCTATGTCTTCTTGTCGCTTGATGGTTTCATCACTCGTGTTCAGTGTGGTGATAATTGGAATTGATAAATTAATTATGTTGTTTATTGAGGGAATTTCTAAGTTCATGACATCTGTTTTGGTTTTGATTGTGTTTGATAAACGTTTACGCGAATAAATCGTAAACGTTTTGCCTTTGATGACGCAGCCGTCACTCAACGTCATTACACCGGCCTTGCTGAGTCGTTCAGATGTAATATTATCCTCGCATAATAAACGCACGGTGCAATGTCCACAACAGAAGTATAGGTACGAATTAAATATGTTTAATTCCGTCCATTGATCACTGCATTCCTTTTCTTGGGTTTTACATTGATTCAAATGTTGATTTTTTATGCATAAGTCGTTATCTGAATTAATTTGATAAATAGGCCGTTTTAGTGGACAAATGTATTCGTTGGAGTCGTAAGGAACACATTTTTGTAAGTCCTGGATAGACATCGGTATATATGCATCTTTTTGTATGTTTATCGCTAAGTGATTTGCGATAGGCATTATGGTGACCATGCTTTCGCCCACTTGTTGAGGAATTTGTATGAGATTGTAAAGCTCATAGTCTTCTCTGCTCACAAGAGGTATTCTTACTTCAAATATGAGATACTGCCTGGTAGCTCTTGCTTTCACTTTCAACAGGTGATATATTTTTGTTAAATCGGTCTGAATATTATTGATAGGTATAGTCAGGTCCTTTGATAGCTGTCCTGTTATAATATTCAGTTCATCTTTTAGCTGTGCTGGTGTTAATAAGTGAAAGTTGAATTTCTCGTAGAAGATGTTAGCTACAGTGTCTATCAGCGTCTCTTGGATGTTTCTGAGGTTCATTAGAATGTTGTTTGCAATAAGAGTAGATAAAGTAAATTCACTTTTGATGTCCGTCTTTTGGATTTGTTCTTTGAGTTTATTTTCTCCTATACTGCAGTTGATCATGTATTGATTAATCAGCTTATGTTGCCTTTCCATGGCGTTTTCCACTCTTTTGATTACATTTAGTTCAGCTTCAACAATCGACGTTTGATTCTTCCACAATAAACCAAGATGTTTTTGGTTATCTTTGATCAAATCAATATCTTTTTGATATTGCTCAGCAAAGGACTCATCCAGGATTCCGAATAAACTATGGGCAACGTAGCCTATGCCATTGATAAGACCACGGCGCACTCGGATTTCACTTTGCTGACCCAGTAAAATGTTATTGTAGTGTTCAAGTTCATTGTATTCGTGACGTATCTGTAGTCTGACTACGTCACATTGTGATATTTGATCCTTTGCACATATGTTATTTATGTAATCCACGTACTTGTTGAGTAGATCTATTCCTCGCCAATACGGAGCCATATCGCAGTAAACTATTAGTTTCCATTCCTCTCGTTCTAACCGCATGTTACCAATTTTGTCGAAATAGATGCTCTGATTTTTTCCAAGGTCTGAAAGTTTGTGTTCGCATCTTGCTGACGGAATAACAGCCATCAAGAGAATAAGTGATGTTATTATGAAATTGCATAATTTTGATGAGGTTTGCTTTGATGTTTTGTTTGTTATTTGCGCTGCTGGCTGAACATTTTCTGTTTCTTGATTGATTGGATCGAGCCCTCTGCACTTAACGCAGTTTCGGAGCTGTTTTTCGATTGCTCGGATTCTTCCCAAGTTCATATATTCTTGACGTAGCCAAGCTTGGGTGAGGCGAGCTCCACCATGATATGTCATCTGAAGACCTTGATCGATGAGCACTCGTTTGATAGAAACAATTTTCGATTTCTTCAATTCTTTGAGAGTCAGAAACTTTGGCTTGTACTGATTACGCGACATGGCGCGCAGAGTCCATGTAAGAATACGCGTAGCTCGGTTACAATTGCTACATTTATTCAATAATATTTGAGCAATGTCATCGTTTTTTCGAATAACATTACTTTGTGCTGATTTTTTCATTTCTTCATTCGTGATGTAAATCTGTTGCTGATCTTGATAATTGTTTGTATCGAATGAAGATAGCCATGTTAGTCCATGCCACCACAGCGGCTGTTGTTTCTGTTGTAGTGCCGTCGATTCTGAGCAACCGTATGTTTTGATACTATTGCTTGATAAATAATTGATGACTACTTTTATTAGTTTTGATAATAAATGCGCAGCGCTCAGTTCGAATCTTGGCAATATAGTTTTGTTGACAGGTACGAGTTTTGATTTTTCCGCTACATTGATTACAGGGGATTGATAATTTTCATTCTCTTGTCTGATAATTCTACAAAATATTACGCAGGCGTACGCCATTCTTGAAGAGTCGCAGAATCCGTGTAGTTCTATGGTAGTATTTTTGTGTGTTTGAAGCCATCTCTGTACGTTGATTTGCTCAATTCCTGATAGATTTTTCTTCATCTTGAGCCACTCTTCTTTGGCTAATGATAATGATCTCTTGGTAGCTGGTTTCAATGATGTTTTCACTACATGTCTGCCGTCCTCCCTTCGTGTAGTTTTTGATTTGTCCTGTTGGATACATTGGTAGTCCTCTATGGACATGTTGATGTTGCTATCGGCAATATCTTCGACTGTCCAAAATTTTTGTGTGTCGTCAATATTGTTCATCACTACGTTGCATTGATATGATTTGATGTTTCCGCTTAAAATCCATCCAAGGTGGGTTTGTTGCGCCACATGTAGGGAACCACTCTCTTTGATAATGCCGGCCATAATAATTTCAGAGTAAACGTCGGCGCCTAGTAATAGGTCAATGGGACGACTCATATTGAAATCTGGATCTGCTAGCTGGATGTTCTGTATGGATGGCCACGATATTTTTACAAAGGTATGATTTGGCAGGTTGTTGAGTATGGTTTTCATGATTAAAACCTCGGCTTGGAATGTGAAGTCGGAATGCAGAGATGATGCCGAAATACTGATCAGTCCCTTGCAGTTTGATTGATTGGAACCGACGCCAGATATGACGCCTTTGCATGCTCGGCGTGGGAGATTAAGTATCTGAGCTGCATTTTCTGTGATTAGGGAGGCTTGAGAGCCCTGATCTATGAGAGCCCTCATTGTGTGGGTTTCCCCATGTGCTCCTTTGATTCGGACGAGCGCTGTTGCTAACAAAACTTCAGCAATGTTGTCTTTTGAGACATGTGACACGTTACTTAGTAATTGGTTTTCACGTGACGTTGACGGCGATGGGGTTGTCGAAGTCGCGTTGCTTGATATCGTGCTCAGCTGGAAGGCTTCGTGTAACAAGGTGTTGTGATGTCCTTGACACACCCGGCACTTTGCTTCAGAGTAACATAGTTTGTCTTTGTGATCATAGAGGCAATTTTTACACAAATTCAATCTTTGAATAGTATTTCTTTTTTCTTCTGCCCTAGATTCCAAAAATGTTTTGCAATGGAATAATCCGTGGCTGTCATTGCAGAGTGGACAATTTTGTGTCCTCATTGCAATACTTTTTGTTGTTGAATTGCGGAAAAATGGTTTGCTTGAATCGTTTTTGTTAAAATATTTATTAGGTTTATTCTGTTGATAGGTATTTTCGGAATCTTTTTGAATGTTTGATATAGGGGTTGATTTTGGTGTATTTTGTTTACGCCTTGATGCTTCAAGTGCGGTGTATTTATTTTCCAAAAATTTCAGGAAATCTGCTAGTGTAGGCAACTCTCTGGGATTTGATAATGACTGAAAATATTCCCCAAGGGTCTGAGAGTCCAGTTTCTGAGACAGTAAGTGAACAATCAGCGGGTCCCAGGTTGATATGTTGACACCGAGATTCTTGATGGCGTTTAGGCATTCATTGGTAGTGTCGAAGATGTTCTTGATCAGGGTATCGGATTGATGTTGCATTGTAGGCACTGATAGCAGTATATTGATATGAGAGCTGAATATTAATTTCGTGTTATTATACCTATTGTTCAAAATGTCCCAGCATATTTGATAATTTTCTGAACTGATGTTTAAATGTTGAATGATTCTCTCTGCTTCGCCTTTCACCTTACTTTTCAAGAACTGCATCTTTTGGGCACTTGATATAGATTTGTTGTTATGGATTGTTTCCTTGAATAAATCCTTGAATGATGTCCATGTGTGATAATTTCCTGTGAAACTAGGAATATCCATTTTTGGTGTGCAGTTTTCCCGATGAGAAACTGAACCCATCTTGATATTGATAGACCTTTTGATGTTAATGTATAACTGTTCGTACTTGGTGTATGCTTCTTCATACTCTTCGTCGTCAGAAAACATCTCACTATCGATCTCCCAGTGTAGAGAGTCAATAGTTGACCACCTTGATTGAACAGTTTTAAGTAGATCTTCGATTTCCCATTTTTCAGAGATGCTTTCCAAGTCTACTGCCATGATTGTCCGGGACAATGCCTTGAAGTTACTTTTTTGCTTACGCAACATTTCTTCTAACTTACTGGCATTCCCTTGGGAGGTAATTTGACCAAATGATATTGATTTGCTTCCAGAAGGCTTGATATTTGATTGATCTTGATCAACTGTCAACGTACTCGAAGTTTGCTGATCAGTTGCTATATCTTGATTTTGATTGTCTGATACACAAATTGATGGATTGATAGAAGACCTTTCTTCCTTCTTTGTTTCACTGGAGGATTTGTACTGTTGAATTGTTTCTCTTGCTTCGTTGTAGAACGACTTGGTCTTATGATAGTAGTTATCCGAAAAGTAGGTATAAGAACGATCATCAAACTTACATAATTCCAAATGATTGGTTTGAAACTCTTCCCAGTAAGTATCCAGTGTTTGTAAGCGCTTTTTGATGTAGAGCACAGTCTTCCGATCTGGAGAATCCTTTTTGAAATTACTCAACTGCTGCTCGATAGCTTTCATTAATTGATTTTGATTAGCTAAAACATCCTCCATGTTGATGCTCATGATTGTTCTTGATTGATAAATGCTGTATTATTGATTGATATTGTTTGATGATTTTTGACCGCTGTTCAGCAGTTTATGTTAATGTAATCACTCCGCGATATAAGCGCCTTCTCAATTCAACCGGGGAGACCCGCTTGTGGGAGGCCGGCTGAACCGATTCGCAACCGCGAAGAGAAGTACAATCACACACCCTGAGAAGATGGAGTTAGCAGTCGACGAGTTGAGGGGACAGTTGGTTTTGTCCACAGGTCGTCGTTCGGGAGCAACACGTAGCAACAGCTTTTTCACACTGCCACAATCGCGAATTAGTCCCGCTAATACGGAAGCTCGAAGGACCATAAAGATGTACAGTCTAGGACCACACAACTTGAGATGATAGTAAATTGATTGATACGCGAGATATTGATAAAAAGGTTTATTGATAAATTGATTGATAATGTATGATATGAGTCCACGCGATTTGAATGATATTCGTGCACTGAAATGTAGGCCGCGCGTCGCAGGTAAAGTGCTGATACAGTGTAACGACGAAATTGTACATTGCTTGCACTGTACACTCACTCATATCGACGTGATAATATTTTGTTTCGCTCAGTTGCCAGAAAATCTGCCATCGCGCATGCGTGTCGCTTTGCACTCGTTACGATTAATTCTGTGAAAAGGCTCTGGTGATATCAGATATTGGGAGTATCGGAAAGAATGAATGTGTGCTTAGCAGTCATCCCGTATTGGAACTGTGTACGTATTGGCACTACGAATATATTATTCTACTCGACTTTGCACGCGGCTTCGCCCGCGTTAAATCCTGTTAACCCACGTGGTGGATCCTGTTAATAATTCGGTATTTTCCTGTAACTATTACAACTCCACTCCACTCCACCCACCTCCACCTCTACTCCACTCCACTCCACCTCCACTTCAACCTCCACTCCACTTTCATTCATCCATCTATCCATCCATCGTACATTACTATCCGCTCGTGCAAATGCATAGAAGCTTCTCCAACCCACGAATCAATTTTTTTCTTTTTTTTTTCATTCTTTCTTTCTTATAACCCTTACCAGTTTTTAAGTCTAATGTAATCTTTAAGTAGGATGTACTATCAGAAAAACTTTCCGGCGAACCACCACTAAGGCTAAAATCGCTTGCGCTCAGTGTTCGACGGCACCCGTAAGTACGTGTCATGTAGCAGGATTCGTTGAAGGGACTTTGTCTACAAAATATACCACCGGGAAGGATCGTGACTAGGTAAACAATTATATTAATATTTAAAGTAATGCTTGAAAAGAAAATACTCGAAAATGCAGGAATATCCCTCCCACCCACTAATTTAAGTTTTATTTTATTTTATTAAATCAGATTTAGACTCCAAATACATGGTTTAAGTTTTCGTTGACTGTACTCTCTTCAGAGCAGCTACAAAAGAAGAGTAGAAGTACGTAGTAGGAATAAAATGGGCCAAAAAATCTACTAAGAATTCATTAAGTCTCAGTCCCATTCCTCACCCTTTAACTAAGTACTATTAAATATTTCATATACTTCCCCCATAGGTTTTCCCCAGCGGACCGTGCGAAGAAGTTCGGCCAGCCGAACAGCCAGGAGTACGCGGCGAAGACGGCCCGCTACCGCAAGTGGATCATCCAGTCACTGTACAACCTAACCACCAAGTTCATCGCTTCCCTGAGGGAGCACTGGCCCAACTTCCCGGCGACTATTGCCTGGATTGTACAGCAGATCGTACACCTACTTAAACAACATTCCAGGTGAGGAACTAATAAGACACATTTGAGTGTTTGTGTGGTTTTCACTGCTAACAAAATATCAACATTGTTTGCCTTGAAATAAAGTCTTAAATTATTATACTAACCAGCTTTGATGCTCTTATAGATTAGTGGTTACACTAGTCTTGAAGAGCATCAAAGCGATCATTAGCAAATGTCAAACTCGCTCTAGTTTTAGTTCTATTTTTTTGGCATTAAGACAGCGTTGATAAGATGTGTACTTTGGTAATACATGAGTGGATTTATGGGGTAAAACATAAGTGGATTTATGCTCATCGGTGAAATGAAATCAGCTGAGATAGTTTGTTTTTGATTTGTCTTGTTACTGCCTGTGTATGTTTATGTTAATCTCAGTCTCTTATCTAAAGCCTTTCTCGTGCAGATGAATCAAAAGCGGTTTTCATAATCACCATGAAATGTTATTTAAGAAACAGTTTAGACGATATTTTCAGCTTAAGAATCATAGTTATTAAGTTGTACAGTTGACTGCACCTCAGTGGTAAACTTGAATTAGAAAACAACCCTTACTGCTTACGAAATAAAGAAGCTGTCAATGTCAAACTCGACCGTACCTACATTATTTTGAATCGCGAATCACGATGAAAACTTATTGATTAGACAATTTTGTATAACTTTGTTACCAGAACCTCAGATCGCGAACTGCACGCGATATGCACGGATCTCGTGCTGAACCACTTCATATGTCCCGCCATCGTGAACCCTGAGGCTCACGGGGTGGTCGAGGTCCCCGTCTCGTACATAGCGCGCTTCAACCTCCTACAGATCGCGCAGATCATACAGATGTTGTGCCTGGCCAAGTATCAAGAGGTATATTTAGCATAAGAATTTCATATGTCGCGCCATTGTGAACCCTGAAGTTCACGGGGTCATTGATGTACCCGTCTCGTACGTAGCGTGCTTCAACCCAATACAGATCGCGCAGATATACAGATGCTGTGCCTCGCCAAGTGTCAAAAGGTATGTTGATTACAAGAGTTCCAGTTATTATGACCAAATACGTCCAGTAGTCTAGTTCAGAAGGATTCCATAAGTCGTTTGTCGAACGTTTGGGTTTGTTATTTAATTTTCTCTCGTCATTTGAATCGTAGACGAAACGAGATAACAAACAGAATCGGTCGATAACTGCTTATCGAAAATGTTCGGAACTCCTGGATTCTATGGCATCCTTTTTTAAGCTATTGCATAGCTTCTATCGCGGGCCTTGAGCGTGGAGACCGAATCCAGAAATTCCGTAACGAAAATAACCTAACACCCTCCACTCCGACCGGCACAGCGGTGATACTTTTTAGTTTTGCCATCTATCGATGAATAGCAGAACTTTTAATGACTTTTAGAAATATCACGCTTGTCTCTTTAGTTCTGCAAATCGCCTCTAGGTGGCATTGGTTGTATCAGCGTTACTGCGCATGCGTAATCCCCCTCTTCGCCCCGCAATCTGGTGACTCATGCCTGCTTAGAGTTTCAGCGTTAGGGCACCTCCTCTTTGTATTTACATAAAAAATGCTATGCAATAGCTTTACCGCGGCAGTCTCTGAGTGCCACACGTCTTTTTTTTGGGTTGGAGAATATGCCTATCGCATACCCAAGGAGGCGGTGCGGTGTGGTTATGTGGGACTCGCACTAAAAACTCCGCCGTACGCCTACTCTCGCCTTGGGTAGGCAGATGGGCCACGAGAACTGCAATGCATGGCATTTTGCCCATATACGGCACGGCGCCACCAGCCAACGCTGGCTGGTGTCAAATACGCGACGTTCTGATAACAGATTCTTCGCGCAGGGTCGCCATGTATGGGAGGCAGATACAGTAAATGAAACCAATGACTGTTGAGTATATACTGTCGTTTATTAGGATAATAATATGGTATATATGGTGTCTACAATGACAAAGATTATAATAACAGAGGGATGTTACAGTCCGCATTGCAAGGCTCTAAAGTAAGTAGAAAGAGTAGAAAATGGAAGGCCCTAAAGGGGTTCTAAGGCACCCAGAAGGTCAATTCTCGTAATTAAAAACGTTCAAAATATAGTTCCAAACTAATCTCAATGCCTTACATCTCAATCTCCTGACAGTAGATGTTCCTGTTTGCCTTCTATCCTTAAGTAGTGATCAGGTGATTGGAGTTTAAACTGTACTTGAGGATAATTCTGTAATACGGGCCTAAGTAATCTCTATGCTTTAAATCTCAATTTGGTTTTTAATTTAAGGTAATCCTTGGAACTATATTTTGAACGTTTTTAATTATGAGAATTGGCCTTCTGGTTAGCCTCCAGAAAATATTTTCACTTCTGAAGAAGGAAAGTATTTTTTATCGTTAACTGACCTATTGCATCATGAGGACGCGAAGATTTGATTGGATTGCATTTATGGCATCATAAATTCTGTCGTGATACCTTTTTTTATTACATAGGAGGGGAAACAAGCAAACGGGTCACCTGATGGTTTTTTTTTATCGTATAGGATGGCGAAACGAGCTAAAGGCCCACCTGATGTTAAGCGGTTACCTTTGCCCATAACAACTGCAATACCACCTAGGCTGTTGCCTAAATTATGCCGCAAGTTGGTTCGCCAAACTGAGACTTGAAGATGGAAAGTCTCATGTGATTGTAATTTCACCGGCACCCGTACCCTTTGGACCGAAACACATTAATGCAAACATCACTATTTAATCATAATCATAATCATAATCATTTATTTGCATCTTAAAAAGTACAACCTTACAATTTCTTATCGAATAGTACTTGCAATGTTATTTCTAGTATCACACTTTCTTGCATCAACATAGGTAAGTACACTGAAAAACACTTTAACTAGGTTGTTGCCTTCGATTCACACTGTCCTCCGTACTAGTCGAAACTGTATCACGGTAGGACAGTCTTCCTCTAACACGTATAACAATTCACTATACATAAACTATTTCGCTCACAACGTACAATAATGGTCATTATAGGTCAACATAGGTAGGTATCAGAAACATTAAACAATTTATTGACAGAAGTAATGTGCACTAAAATGCAGGTAGTGTAAGAAATATATTTAGTATATGCAAAGTTTGCTGACAATTATTAGCATCTAAGAAGTTTGTAAGTAAGCAGGAATTTTTGAATTTGGCGGAGAAGTTGGTACGGTGCTACCACTGTACGTACTTTCCCGGACGAGCTCTTTCACAAAGGAGCTCTACTACTACTGTATGGTAAGCAATCACCGCCGCCCATGGCCATCCGCAATACCAAGGAGTCGCCGCACCGAAGCGTTGCCTAACTTTTAAAAAGACGTATGCTCTTTTCTTGAAGGCTCCCATGTCGAATTTGTTCGGGAAATCTACTGGCGGAAGTTGCGTACTACGAGGCAAAAAATGGCGTGTGAAACTATCGTCAATTTCTTTTTTATCTGTATTTAATTACACAATAATTTTGATGTCGTTGTATTCCCCTGTAGGTGGAAGTGAAAGTCCGCGACGTGTACCTGAAGTTCGAGCGCTCGTGCGTGTGGACGTTGATCGACAACGTGGCCAGCGAGGCGTGGGCCTGCGCCGCCGCGCCCGCGCCGCCGCACGCGCACGCCGCGCCGCGCGTCGCCACCGACGCGCATCTGCACACCACTGTCGCGCTGTTCACGCCGCAAGATGCGCATCTACTGGTGAGTTTATGTATAGTTCGAGCGCTCGTGCGTGTGGACGTTGATCGACAACGTGGCCAGCGAGGCGTGGGCCTGCGCCGCCGCGCCCGCGCCGCCGCACGCGCACGCCGCGCCGCGCGTCGCCACCGACGCGCATCTGCACACCACTGTCGCGCTGTTCACGCCGCAAGATGCGCATCTGCTGGTGAGTTTATGTATAGTTCGAGCGCTCGTGCGTGTGGACGTTGATCGACAACGTGGCCAGCGAGGCGTGGGCCTGCGCCGCCGCGCCCGCGCCGCCGCACGCGCACGCCGCGCCGCGCGTCGCCACCGACGCGCATCTGCACACCACTGTCGCGCTGTTCACGCCGCAAGATGCGCATCTACTGGTGAGTTTATGTATAGTTCGAGCGCTCGTGCGTCTGGACGCTGATCGACAACGTGGCCAGCGAGGCGTGGGCCTGCGCCGCCGCGCCCGCGCCGCCACACGCGCACGACGCGCATCTGCACACCACTGTCGCGCTGTTCACGCCGCAAGATGCGCATCTACTGGTGAGTTTATGTATAGTTCGAGCGCTCGTGCGTGTGGACGTTGATCGACAACGTGGCCAGCGAGGCGTGGGCCTGCGCCGCCGCGCCCGCGCCGCCGCACGCGCACGCCGCGCCGCGCGTCGCCACCGACGCGCATCTGCACACCACTGTCGCGCTGTTCACGCCGCAAGATGCGCATCTACTGGTGAGTTTATGTATAGTTCGAGCGCTCGTGCGTGTGGACGTTGATCGACAACGTGGCCAGCGAGGCGTGGGCCTGCGCCGCCGCGCCCGCGCCGCCGCACGCGCACGCCGCGCCGCGCGTCGCCACCGACGCGCATCTGCACACCACTGTCGCGCTGTTCACGCCGCAAGATGCGCATCTACTGGTGAGTTTATGTATAGTTCGAGCGCTCGTGCGTCTGGACGCTGATCGACAACGTGGCCAGCGAGGCGTGGGCCTGCGCCGCCGCGCCCGCGCCGCCGCACGCGCACGACGCGCATCTGCACACCACTGTCGCGCTGTTCACGCCGCAAGATGCGCATCTACTGGTGAGTTTATGTATAGTTCGAGCGCTCGTGCGTCTGGACGCTGATCGACAACGTGGCCAGCGAGGCGTGGGCCTGCGCCGCCGCGCCCGCGCCGCCGCACGCGCACGACGCGCATCTGCACACCACTGTCGCGCTGTTCACGCCGCAAGATGCGCATCTACTGGTGAGTTTATGTATAGTTCGAGCGCTCGTGCGTCTGGACGCTGATCGACAACGTGGCCAGCGAGGCGTGGGCCTGCGCCGCCGCGCCCGCGCCGCCGCACGCGCACGACGCGCATCTGCACACCACTGTCGCGCTGTTCACGCCGCAAGATGCGCATCTACTGGTGAGTTTATGTATAGTTCGAGCGCTCGTGCGTCTGGACGCTGATCGACAACGTGGCCAGCGAGGCGTGGGCCTGCGCCGCCGCGCCCGCGCCGCCGCACGCGCACGACGTGCATCTGCACACCACTGTCGCGCTGTTCACGCCGCAAGATGCGCATCTACTGGTGAGTTTATGTATAGTTCGAGCGCTCGTGCGTCTGGACGCTGATCGACAACGTGGCCAGCGAGGCGTGGGCCTGCGCCGCCGCGCCCGCGCCGCCGCACGCGCACGCCGCGCCGCGCGTCGCCACCGACGCGCATCTGCACACCACTGTCGCGCTGTTCACGCCGCAAGATGCGCATCTACTGGTGAGTTTATGTATAGTTCGAGCGCTCGTGCGTGTGGACGCTGATCGACAACGTGGCAATCAAGAAAGAAAGAAAGAAAAATAGTTTATTGTCAGAGTTAACGACGCGCAACATTTAAAACACAGTGATAACCACAAGCAGGCAACTTATAGGTTATCAACTGTCTGAGGTAAGAGGAAGCGGGGTACTGCAATCCGATTGGCCCAACCAAGGTATTGGCATTCAAACGCGGAAATTTTGACGGCTCACTTAAGTGATCTGAAACTGATTTGAAGTTTTCAAGTGGCGAACAGTGGTGACCTACATCAGTTATACATATTAGACTGATGTGTTCACAGACATCGGTCGCCTGTTATGAGGCGTCTATTGGGCTGTATAGTTCGAGTTCGAGTGCCGTTCTCGCACCCGAGTCCCCACGCATCGCTAGTGACGCGCATCTGGTGTGACGTCGTTCACGCTGCTAGATGTGCGTCTACTGGTAAGTATGCAAAAAATTCGCGATGTACCTGAAGTTCGGTCGCTCATCGACATCGTGGTCAGCGAGCCGTGGTCGCGCCAAGTCACCGCGCATCGCTAATTCGCTACCGATACGGATCTGCATGCTACTGTCACGTTATTTACACCACAAGATCCTCATCTACCGGTGAGTATGCACAAAGTCCGTGATGTCCAGTCAGCGTCAAAAATATGGGGACGTACAGACTACAGACTGTTCTGTTCAAAATTATCTGCATTCTGACAATAATTTTACCCCAGTTATATAAACTTTAATTTTATTAGTTGGAACTGTATGTATGTACGTCTAGATATTTTAATCCGCGACTGTGTTTGAAGTTCGAGCGTTCGTGCGTGTGGTCGCTCATCGACAACTTTGCTAGCGAGGCGTGGTCGCACCGAGTCACCAATCACTACTTACGAGCAATTTGCATACGACTGTGGGTTGTGGTTTACGCCGCAAGAAGCTCTTCTACTAGTTAGTATGGAGCTCTGGAGCAGTCTTTTTAGGCAAGCGGTAGAAAGAAGACCATACAAACCCACCTCCTACGACCGACGGCCAAAATAACGTTTCCAAATTAAGTGGCTGGAAAAAAGGGATTCCTTAAATGTTTTACAGTAGTACACATTTTATATGGCCCACCGATATACCTGCGCAGATCAACGATTTAAATATGCGGGGAATTGGTTAACCAATCAGAAAGCACCATCGCTGCGCTCCAAAATTCTCAGCCACTGCCGCTACAATGACTTGCAGTGTACGGAAGCGTATGAGCGAAATAGAAAAAGACGGCACGGCAATTAATTTTTCAACACACTTGCGAGTAAAGTGGCTCTTATTGCATCGCTGCTAAAGCTGGAGTGAATCGGCACCTAATAGGTTTGCTCGCTCCATCGTCGACCACATCCTGACAAAGCTGTCTAGATTGTGGTCAAGAGCAGATCTATAAATCATAAAAAAAAAAAAAAAAAAAAAAAAAAATCGCTTTTAGGTTCATAATGTGGCTTATAACGCACGCGTGCTTTTTTCATTACATTATTGCACTAGTGCTTTTTACTTTACAGTTTATTTTTAAATCGCAGCAAAGAGTTTTTATGCCTGAACTAAATTAAACATTTTTGGGAATAAATCAACTGTATTAATTAAAATATGCTATATAAACATTTCATTTCATCAAATTATTAATTTTTGTCAACAAATTAATATTAATTTGTGTCATATATAAAAAAAAACAATTTATAATATTTTTATATTAGGCTGTATGGCGGTTTCCTTCGCCCACCTGCGCGCGCATAGCTGTATGTCACCGCGCGGTCCGCGCGCCATTATTATCATTTTTCACAAATTCAATATTTGTCTAAAATGTGTAATTTCCTCGCAAGTATATTGAAAAACGTCGTATGACACGCGTGAGCATTGACTATTATACTCTCGGCTCCATTACGCCCTCGCCTTCGGCTCGGGCTGCAATCCAGCCTCGAGTATAATAGTCAACTTAGCTCACTTGTATCGTAATGTACTATTAATACCTTATGGGCATTGCATAAGCTAGTTTTTTTATTTATATTTCGTGTGTTTTCGTCGATCGTCTTTTCGTGGCTGTGCGAACGAAGATTGACGACGCGCCTTATTTTTTGTGTCATTCTGTAACAATTTAATTCGTTGTTACAGATAATGTTCCTGAAACGCATTTCGTCGAAGCTGAACAACAACACGCCAAGCGTTACAGCTGACGAACAATCAGCGAGTGGCCCTGTCGCTGAAGCCGCTGCCTTCAGGTAAAGTAGTACACATTTTATATGGCCTACCGATGTACCTGCGCAGATGACACAATTTAAGTACGCGGTAAATTGGTAGCAGCCTAAGACCCCGTTCACACGGCATTTACACCGCACGATTTTTGAAGGATATATCTTACCGAATACATAGAAAGAAAGAAGAAAAGAAAGAAAAAGATTTTATTCTTGCGCTCCATTTGACGCACACACTACAATACTTATACATAATACTTTACAATTCCATGACAAATTAGTATAGTTACAGATAAATTAACAACTGACAACACTGGACATAAACAATACATGATCTGTGGTTATAACGGTACATCATCGGCTTTTTGTTCTACATTATAGTCTGTGATTTACAGTTAGTCAAATCAAAAAAACAAACAACAATAATAAAACATAGTGGCACATACATTGAGTATAGAACCGTTCACACGTTTTTTGTACTGCAAAAAACGTACACAGCTTTATACGTTTATCGAATACTTAACGGACTTGACAAGCAAACCGAATGAACTTTTACCGTATTCGGTTTGCAGTAGCGCGATCGATCTCTTTCACTATTCGTCTTTTACACGAATGGAAATGTATCGTGTGAACATCCTGCTGTTTATCCGTTAAATTCGGATACCGCAAAAAAATGCAGTACAATGCCGTCTGAACATAGGCTAACGCTTTTTTCTTAGCAGTGAATCGAGCAGCGAAAGCTCCAGTAACGGTGAAGCTTGTGCAAGTCGACTAGCTGCCCTACTGCAGACTACTGAGCCCAACTACCGCAGTCGCCTGCACGACCTGCTGCGGAAGATGCCAGACCTCACCAAGTACAGGTAGGAGTTCAGAATCAGAATCACTTATTGCTTAACTGTTTACCATAGTAAAAAATATATTTTAATCTACCATACAATGTTTTATTAATTAAAATCGTTTCGATGCACGCAGTAATCACTCACAATGTCATTGTCTTTTACAGTGTTCGGAATGAAATTTTATAGATCCGAATCCATCCATCTGATCCGGATCCATCTAAAACCGAGTGCCTAGTGCAAGTGTGACAACTGACACTTCATAAATCAGTAGCGCCCTTGGCGGAAACGAGAAGGAACTACTGATTTATAAATGTATGTCGACGAGGTTTATAATCTAAGATGTCGACGCATTCGATCGAGTATGCGGTACATGCGTGCGGTGTCAGACTCCTACTAGGCACTCTGTTTCATACATTTTGTCAAGCGACCTCGTTTTTTTGTAGGGATGTTTTATTTTTGCGATTTTAGGTTTGGTCCCGTAAATGTTGTTCCCAATGAGAACGTTAACTAGGCCACCAATATAAGACCACAAAAATGTCACGGTGGGCGGTGTATACTGCAATTGTCGTTTGCAGTTGTTCCGACTACATCTAAACTCCATTTTGTGGTTGGGATACAATCTTAAATCTTCAATTCTCCACAGGCAATCCTCACCATCAGAGTCTAAAGACCTCTCTCCCGTAGAAAACGGTCACTTCAGCAAGAAGAGCATCTTATACAAGGTTCCGAAGCCCCGTTTACCTCGGAGTGCCAGCTCCAACTCCTCGCTAGCAGCCGCTGCTGAAGACAAGCCGGTTAACGGCAACGCTAGTAAAGAAGAGAGCAGCCTGGAACAGATTGAAGTATTGGTCATCAAGCTGGCTAACGTTGAGGAGCATGATTATGTTGGTGAGTGAGAAGTATAATGCCGGTAGAGTCGAAACTACGAGTTTCTTCGCGGTCGTAAGAAAAAGAAAGAGTCTGTAACAAAATAACTGTCAACAATAAAATTATCGGTAATAAAGATGATAACGTATTATAAATGTTTTTATTACCGGTAAAAAATTTAATGTATGAATGGATGAATGATATTTTTATTTGTAGGAACATAGGTAACATTGAGTTCGTCTAAGGTCAGAATTGTGTATCACTACATTCGAAATTTCAGTCGTGTAAATATTTAGTTTGAAAAGTAACGTTTAATTGTATAACGTTAATTTTAAAGTAACGTTAACTACTCGAAGTAGCTGTAACGTTACCAAATTTTTACCGGTATTTCAAGGCCTGAACTGTGGTCAAATGAAAATTTGCAATATTATCATCAAATAAATAAAATCACTAAAAAGATTATTTTAAATCTGGCCATCCAAGTATAACGAAAACTTAGCTAATGCCTTCTTTATTTTGGGTAGGTCTAGTACCAGAATCGAAGGTTCTCGAGTGCTACTACGGTGGTTCCGAAGCCGGGGACGCAGATGACACTGGTTCTGCACTAGCTGTGGCTGGTCCAGGCGCACCGGTGCAGAAGAGGACCAGGTTCTCAGTGTCACACGATGAGGTGTCGCTGGGCAACACGTCTGATAACTTGGAAGCGGTATCAGAAGCTGCATCTAATCACAGTGTCACATCGAGCTTGGAGCTGGAGACTGAGGATCAGAATGATAACTTGTCTGATATGGTGAGTTCAAATTTTGATGTAATTGAACAGCCATTTAAAAAATAACGTAATTTTTTTTTTTTTTTTTTTACTGTACATAATGGGCTTACGTTTGACCGTCACCTCACCTGATTAATTCCATCTTTTTTTCTAAATTCATTAATTTGAGTATTAATTAAATTATCTATAATCTGAATTTTCTGCTATCGGCTACATAACATGATACTAAAGGTTACAGCTCATTAGAGCCACCCGGCACCCGACCAGCACCGCCTCATCGTTTGGCGTCCGGGTGAATTTTCAAAAATATCTTTAAATGATTTAGAAAGTCATTAATCTCTTGAGTTGTTTACCACGACAATAGTTCCTATTGTTTTTATTCTTGTGATCTTGTCTCATAAGACATTCACCATTAGACAAGATCACAAGAATAAAAACAATAGGAACTATTGTCGTGGTAAACAACTCAAGAGATTAATGACTTTCTAAATCTTTTAAAGATATTTTTGAAAATTCACCCGTCCACTCGTTATCGACAGGTGGTCCACGGATGGACGCCGCGTTGTCAACCATTGAACCTCGCGTGGTCATCGCGTGGTCTACGAATTTCCGAGTAGTCTTTATTCATTTTGAAAACAAAAATTAAACTTCCGACACGTTCGAAAGAACGGCTGGGTATGAAGGGTGGGTGGGGAGCGGAGCATCGCCGACACATTGTCCTCTCGTGGACTACTCGCGGGCAGCGCGCGGTCCACTCGGTACTCGTGCTTTGGCGAGCAGCGAGTGGTCAACGAGTGGTCCACTCGCCTTCCGCGCGTGGATAGCTTACGACCGAGGCGATCCGGAGTTGATGTAGTGAGCGCATATCATAATACTAACCGCAAGTGTTATTGGGTTTTTTCATTAGGAAATTCTCAGTAGCAGCCCTGGATTTGTGCCCGGTTAATGGCAATAGGCTCGCCCCTATTACATAGGACTTACAACATAACTGGCGAAATGTGGGTGTACTATACACCTCTGCCAACCCCTTCGGGGAAATACAGGCGTGGTGTTATGTTATGTGTTAACCGCAAGAGGTGAGGCGGTGTGGGTGCCGGGTGCCGGGTGGCTCTAATGAGCTGTAATCTTTATACGTGCTTCCATGCAGGGATGTTATAGAGCTCTGTAACCGAATCCGATGTAAAAGTTTCGAATAATTTTGATAGGAGAGGAGTCTAAATGAGACATGTTATGACATGTTTTAGTATTTGCCCGGTTGAGCCGACACACTAGCCGCGCACGTCCCTTGCATTGTTAGGTATTTCTATTGATTTTTTCTTTTACTTTTACAATTCCTTAAAAATCTAATATCCATAACCGAATCTATCCGAAACTAACGGATAATCCGAAATCGTATCTGAAAACGGTATAATATTATTCCTATTTCCGTATCCAGATCCGAAATTTCATATCCATAACATCCAAGGTTCCATGGCACTGTGTAAGCATTGTTAACTTCTTGCTTCAAAGTTGTCCTGAGATACCCCAAGGTTTGATATGATTTCATATGACTTTATCAGGTGTCAGCCAACGTGTCGGGTCGCGGCAGCCCCAACATCTCTGGCCGCGAGACGCCGTCTTCGCAAGTGACGGAGGGGGACGCGGGCGGGGACGCCGCGCCCCGCCGCCCCCCGCAGCAAGTGCCGCCCAACCAGGCGCTCGCGCATGCCAAGCTACTCAAGCAGACGCGCAACGATATCGAGGACAAGTTCTGCAAGTTTGAGATCAAGGTACCATCAGAAATCTTTCCGGTGAACCACCACCAATCGCGGACGTTCTCAAAAAATGCCAGGTTAAGAGTACTTTAAACCGACGAGCATGCATGACGAGGTTAATGAATGTAGATGAAGCGAAAGAGGTGTGTCAGGATCGTAGGAGGTGGAAATCCATAGTCTCTGCAGCTGTAGTGCAACTAGAGCCTGACGTATCAAAAGTGCCTGTAATTAGGTTTATTTGTAATAAAAAACATTTGAATTTTCTGCCTACCCTATTGGGAAACAGCCGTGATAATATGTATGTATGTATGAACCACCACAACAGACACTCCCGGTCACCACGCATATTCAGTAGCACTGCATATCATACGCCCCGTCGCCAATCAGGACTTCAGTCCGTCAGCTAGCGGCACCAATCGTACGGAATCATACCACCGAACTTTTGGGCCGACCAATCATAACGCATCGTCCACCTCCCGGTCCCCGCCAACATTTTACGACTGTGTTCTCATGCAAAACTTTGTTTAAGCGGCGTCTTGAAGCTTACTGGACTGTGACCACCACTAAGGCTAAAATCGCTTGCACTCAATGTTCGATGGCAGCCGTAGGTACGTGTAATGTAGCAGGATTCGTTCAAGGGATTTTGTCGACAAAATGTACAACCGGGAAGTATCGTGGTGACCGAACATACGAATTCTTCCACATAATAAATTAGGTTTCGTCCGAGCTTGGCCGGCCGGCCTGGCTTCGGCCGAGGGCCGAGCGTGCAACGACGATATAGAAGCTTCGCAATACAAAAAATCTCACACGCCACGTGTCCATGATTTCAACAACAACAACAAAAACTTATTATTTGTGCACAGAAACTGTTGGAGGGCGACGAGACAATCAGCATAATGTCAGATACATGGAGCACCGACGTACTGGCTTCCGACTCGGAGACCATCGGCGACTCCTGCGACCAGACGCAAGTTGCCACCAGCCAAGGTATACACAATGTAGCATTATCTGGTTTTAGAGAGAGTAGGTGGTATATAAACTAGTGGAAATAAAATTATTGGTTAGAGACAACACAATCATTAATTTATAAAAACCAATTTCCTAACGGCTAGTTAGTGGCAGAGCCGACGTGAGTAATAATTCTAGCGAGCGCGTGTTTTGATCTAGTCCGCAAAGAAGATTTACTCATATGTTGTAGAAGAAAGTTGCAGATGGTTGCGTTCTTCTTAGTCGGCGTGTAGGGCAGCGCGCAGGGTTGTAGACCCCCGCGGCAGCAGGAGTGCAGCAGAAGAGGTGGTATGTAGCACCGACCCCGTAGACTCGGTACCACGTAGATGGTACCGTAGCTCTGCACTTAGAAGAGACGTTAGGAATCCGTTAGATTGCATTTTTTATCCTTAGGTTGGAATTATCCGTAGGTTGGAATTTGTCCGTAGGTAGGAACCCTGATGGGGATTCTTAAATATTAATATGATACTTTGTTGTTTGTTTGATTGCGCACCACAGATAAAATATTACTTCTTTGACTTATTAATTCCGCGCTGAGGTCAAATAACTAATCAGCGCACCAGCCGTGTGCATATTTTTATTTTATTTTATTCAATGTTCATTGCTCAATATAATAAATATTGCTGTAACGTTAAAATGAAAGGTCTTGTCATTGTGAATGAGTGACACAATTACCCCACTGAGTAACTAAGAAAATTAAATTTTATCTCAATGTGATAAAAGACTGGTCAGAATGACAGTTGTCCCTTGTGTCATTGAGGAATAGTTGAATTTTCTCGGTTTCAGAGGTTTTTTAAACGCGTTTTATCTATTCGATAGCACTTTTGATTGATGTGATTGGTCGTCTATATTTTGGCTGACCAATCACATTAATGAATCATCATCATCATCATTTCAGCCGAAAGACGTCCACTGCTGGACATAGGCTGCTCCCAAAAGGGTTGGCGATCGCAGTTGGTTGGTTAAATACTCAGAGAACGCTGCTGTCCATCCT
The DNA here is from genome assembly GCA_949699075.1 of Asteroscopus sphinx. Classification (NCBI taxonomy): domain Eukaryota; kingdom Metazoa; phylum Arthropoda; class Insecta; order Lepidoptera; family Noctuidae; genus Asteroscopus; species Asteroscopus sphinx. The sequence goes on from OX453003.1 coordinate 31,379,553, forward strand.
CTGGTGAAACCCTTAGTTGCCTTTTACGACACCCATGAGAAGAGACAGGGTGGTGTAATTCTTTATAATCGGCACCACACGGAACATTAATGAATAGCGACTAGATAATTTTTGAACAGTCTGTTGGTCCTGATATTCTTGATGCTGACTGTACGTGTGATAAATTATTACTATAATATTTATTGTAGGCACAAATACAAGCAATACCAACGCGCCGGACGTATCGGAGACAGCCAGTGAATCCGCCTGGAGTATGGACGTGCTTGCTTCTGACAGCGATCGGAATACCGAGGTACCAATTACACAATATTGTTAAATATTTCCTAGTCACTAACCAAATAACCTCTAAAAATCTATCTATATTATAATAAAATTGTTATAGTAATAAAAAATTAAAAAATGTCAAATGTGTTATGGTCGAAAAATCTGTACATTGAGTTGTTTTTTCGCGAATACTGGCTAGGAGGACTAGAAATAAGCTATTGCTTACACACACAAACACAACACGAACACAAACGTTTTGAACATGAATCAATCGTTTTTAGAATTTATGTCTGTCTGCCTGTCTCGTCTGTTTGTTCCCTCATCACGTAAAAACCGCTGAACGGATCGTAATGAAACTTTGGATAGGTATTAGTTTATTTTAAAATATAGGGTGTTGAGGACAACCCAAGGATCATGAAAGTAAACAAACGATCTGTTGAAAGGCACTTGCCATATGTATTAAAATTGAAAGTACACTCGTTCCTACGTAGCTCTGTTCTAGGCGACTAATACGTTATTCTTTCTTCAGGCTTCAGGGTTCAGGACGTCAGGATCAGTTCTTCATAGGTTGAGGTCTTGATCTGAAGCGTAGAACGAGTGACGATCGAATGAAATATTGCCCACCCAAAATGCCGCTTATTCACCCGCTTAAGTAGTATTCAGCGGGGCACAAGTGGCGCGTAGTGCGCCCTGCGGCTGCTCTGTTCTTCTAACATTTTACAAGTCATAGCTAGTTGTAGTTATGTATGGCTTATGACCTGTGATTGGTTCATGGTTTATGACTCATCAAACTGTGATTGGCTGATGATCTGTACCTAGCTATAGTGTGATTATAGCTAGATTTCATGCCCTTGTTACTTTGTACATAACGTTTCAGCTGTGTTAGCACAAGTTTTCAGTTACATTAATTAAGTTCAGGCTTGCGTCCGCAACATAGGGTATGTTTGAGTAGATCCAGCGATGCAGCTTGCCCCTCTATATTGCATACAAAGTAGAGGTCATACTTGTTGGTTGGTTGCAGGTTCCTAATAATACAACTAGATGTTGTTAGTATTATACATAGATAATATCATCATCATCATTTCAGCCGAACGACGTCCACTGCTGAACATAGGCCTACGAATTTGCTGGGTATACTTATCGTGATAACACGAACCTTTGCCGAAGCCTGACAAGTATGGCCGTAGTGTATGACTTGAAAGCATGTTCCCAACACGTAGACGCCCCTAAAATTATAAGCATCACCTCATATTTTTGTTTAAAAGCTTTCTAACAGTTTTATTTTAATTTATTATTAATTTATTGTTTTTTCTTTTATTTATTTTGACGACCTCTGTGGTTAGTGGTGTTGGGTTCGATTCCAACAAGACACAAATATTTGTGTGATGAACATAAGTGTTTGTGGTGGTCTGGGTGTTGCTTATGTATTATAAGTATGTATTTACAAAAAAAAAAGTATACAAGTATTATATCCATTGTCTAGTACCCATAGCACAAGCTCTGCTTAGTTTGAGACTAGATGATGCTGTGTAAAAATGTCCTAAAGATATTTATTTATTTATTTAGGTGGACACAGATGACTGCGTGTCTGTAGCCGCTCGATCCGACACGTCCTGGCCGCGCCGCCCCTCACAACAGGACGAAGCCATCTTCAGGAATAATAACAACAATCAGGTACCTAAACTCACTATTTCTCAGTAACCTGTAAGCCCTTTACTAAACTATACTCCGGGATCTCGCAAACTAATTTGACATTTCATAAACGTCAAATTGATCTAAGCCTGTAGACATAAGGGCGGCCGCATATACACGATTTCCTGATTAGGTTTTCGAATTCGTCGCAAATATGCAATAGCAATTAATTCGTCGTCGTCTATCTTCCCGTACTTTCACGAAGGCGTCACCAGTACCAGTAAAACGCTAGTGATTATAATATTTTTGGTACCAGTGTGTTTATAATCTGTGGGCGTCACTGCACGTAGGGGCAGTAAAAACGTCCGAATGGGAAAAAAAGCGAATGTCTGCGTCAAGCTCATGGAATTACAATTCTTAACTCCTGATTCAGAAACCTAATCAGGAAACCGTGCATGTGTGGCCAGCTTAAAGGCCATAAATGCGTTAAATCACGCAATTATGACCTTTGTATCAATTTTTAAACGTCAAACTAGTTTCTGAGATTCTGGAGAATATAGTTGCACGGACGACCATCAGTGGTAACACTTGAATTTCGAAAATCGCCCTTACTGCTTATGAAATAAAGACACTGTCAAGGTCAAACTGTTACCACTGACGTTAGGTTTAAATTAAAGGTTACGATTGTTTCAGAATGGCAACGTGAAGCGAGCTGAGTTGAACAGTCCTCGACACACGTCGCGACTAATCTTGACGAACAGGTAATTCCATATGAACATGTACGTTTATTGTTTATGATTCTGTATCTCGTTATCAAGTATTATTAAGGACATTATAGCCCGTAAATATACGCTGTTAATCGTGAAATAAATAAATATAGATGCAAGATAATAAGGCAATAGCGGACCTTGCCCCCTCCTAACTAACGCATTCTGTCATATCAACGATAACCACTCATAGGTATAATTGTTTCGCGAAACGTATGAAATTATGATCACTGGCGTATCGTGGCTACGCTGACTGCACGGTCGTTGCACAGCAACCCTTGTATTGATAGATGACATTAACGACAAATAGTATGAGTAGCGAATCGGGTCAGTGACCGGTATTGACATGTTTATCATCATCATCTCTTCAGCCGAAAGACGTCCACTATTGGTCTTCCCCAAGCATCGTCACAGCGACACACATTGATATTTTATCCCGCACTAAGTATAGGCGGTTACAGTCATCAGCAGCTGATGTTGTTGGTCATAATAACTATTCACTTGTGTTGGCACAGGTCAGGCTGTGGCTACCTGACGGCGACGGCGGCACTGTCCCGCGGCGGAGAGCTGGACCTACCGCACGCGCCGCCCAATCATCCGCCGTACAACATCGAGAACAGGAAGAGCATACTCGTTAATGGATATCCGGTGAGTTCCTTTATAAGACCTTTACTCTCAGAACGTCCACATCACAAAAAAGCAAAAGGGCTCAAAACGTCTAAACTGCATGATTTGGTTCTTTTTTGGTAAACTTTTGGAGGGTATGTTTTTTATGCTTCATGGGCTTGCGTTTGACCACCACATCAAAATACCTTGATTTTATACAAAAAACGAGAGTGCCACACGACTGAAGTGAAGCTTCATAAAAAAAACACGGGTGCTCGCACCTATCTCTTGCCCCTACAGTAATATACGAACTGTAACTCTCTCTCTTTCTATCTTCACTAACTTATATCTCCCTCTCAACTTCCGTTCGCCTCGCCCGATCAAACTTATCGTAACGCATTCACCAGCTTACTCCCCAAGTCAAGCGTGCCTAAAGAAGTTTTACTTCAAAAAATGTCTGTTATCTTGTCGTACAAACTTTCTTTTTCACATAACATGGGTACAGTGGTGAAGTCTCTTTTACACTTACTCATAAGGCATCGTTCTATCCTGCTGGCACCAATGCTATGTGAAAAAGATTGTAATAGTTTACAACTATGGCAGGTGATGACATGCTACGCAACGTCAGCGCCGGAGAGTCCCAGCACAACGGCGCCCGCGCCGCTGCCTAACGACGTGTTCGACTACGTGCCGCAGAACAAGTCAGTAGAATTGTATTTTGGATTTAAATGTTTTAAAAGTTCAATTGCTTAGCCCTACTGGCAATTATATGTTCCCTGTTGGACCATTTAATCTTGGAAATCGGTCGGAAGTTTTTGAAGTATGATTCAGCAGGAATATAGAAGAATCTGTCATTCAAAAAATAGCAGTGGGATAAGTAGGTAACATTACACGTTTGTTTCATCTTGGCGTGAGATCGCTTTTGTGAATAAGCATAAGTTACTAATTGTATTCAAATATAATCTTTCTCTCAGCAGCGAGACCCAAACCGAATCAACTCTAGACGCGAACAGCCATTCGTACGCGACCAGCCAATGGGTGGACGACAGTTTCCCCGCCCCGCACCACTCCCCCGACAGGCCCTATCCCTCCACCTCCAAATACGACCTCCCATCCACATCCAAGCCTTACGACGACAACGATATGATGGACCGGTCACTCAACTCCAGCGAAAGCTCCTACAACGCTACGTACGGAGGACGATTCGATTCCGGAATCGATACAGAACGAGCCGAATCCGAATCGAGATCAACAATAACCGATTTGATGACTCGAATGAGTTCAGCAACAATCTCAACTTCTGCTAATCTTGTGAATAATCTCACATCTCGAATAGTCAAGTCCGAGATTCGGACGAGTATCGTTAGTATCAGTTCGTCGAAAATCGAGAAGAAGCGAGACGGGACGAGTAACATATCTCTAAGTACGTTGTCAGTGAATAGTGCGGAAACGTCGGTGTCAGACAAGAGTTCGAGCCAGGACGTGAACTCTGAGAACGTGACGGAGAGAAGGATCAGTCCGCCGCCCGTCAAGAACGTGTCTACAGGCGCTATACCAAAGAGCATCAGCTTTGATGCTACGGCAGAGAAGTCGCAGAGGTGAGTCTAACAATGAAAAATGTGATATAGGGTTTGTTGTTGCGAAATAAGTTAGGGAAATGTTTGGCTCAAATATAAATTGTGTTTATTTCAAACAGACTTAATTCCAGGCACTTATGAACAACTCATTCTGGTTATACGGTTCAAAATGGCAGGTCCCTAATAAAGTCAATTACATTGTATTATTAGACTGCATGCAACAATCAATGGTTCGCGGTTTTCATGTGAAGTTGCATTCGCATTCGGAAAATATATATTTTTATTGATGTTTGAGTAATATTTATTCAAACATTCAAAACCTCTGAAGAATTTATGATGTATTTAGGAGACGCATGGGCGAAGATGGTCTCGTAGGCAACCTAGATGAGCTGAAGAATAACGTGAAACGTTCGGGCGGCAACTTGCTGCATAAGATCAAGATGTTCCGCCAGAAGGGACGCTCACATACACATCAAAGTGGTAAGTAGTATAACAATAAACTTTCTGTGGAATTTCTGGTTATAGTCATGGTCAGTCATAGATAATTCGAAAAGCAGTTCTAGATTAACACGTCTTCTGTTGATGCAGATCATAAAACAAAATAATAAGATCATAGGTCGCAGAAAGTCCAGGTCGCATAACGTAAAAATATAAATTTTTCGTGATTTGGATATTCTGTGACTAATGGCCTGCCCGTGATTTAATGGTCGAATTTTAGTTAGATTTTTCAGTTGGTGTGCCCAGTAAATGGAAATACCGCCATCTATTTAATAACGATACAATCATTAGTTTAAATTTATTTATTTCAATCATGTAACGTGGTGACGTCAGTGTAACAGAGTTGTGTATATATTCTGGATTTGAGAAAATAGACGATATACTCGGCACTGAATTAAATGATAATATTTTTATTATATATCTTTATTTCGGACCATGGTGGATCCATATTATTGTTAGTAATACAACAAAAACCTATAAACTAGTGTTAGTAACAAAAACACAATAAAAACCTTAAAACTAAAACAGTAGCAACGAGCCAACGAGTCGGACAATCCGATATGTATTCTTTTCTAAAGAGATGTTTGAGCAACCGTTCATTATTAGTTTAAAGTAGATACATTCCGGTCATTTTTATCGCTAGTTCCAAAATCGTCGTCATATTTATTTCTATTGAAATAAACAAACCGTCGGAACTGTATTCCTTCCGGCCAGAGACCGTCATCAAGAAACAATGATAACTTGGTATTTTTGACACAAATTAATTATACAATTATCACTTGTTTTAACGGTGAAGAAAAACACGAGGAAACCTGAGACCACACCTGAGAGTGCTCGATACAGTTCTCGATGATGTGTGTGGTCTGCCAACCTGCACTAAGCCAGTGGCGGACTTAGTCCTAACTCTTATATTGAGAAGAGGCCCGTGCCAGCAGTGGGACAGTAATGGGCTGATTATGTTATGTGTGTTATTTTTGACACAGACGTCAAGCTCCCTGAGGAAGAGAATCGCAGCGACGATGGATCTCGGCCAGAACTCCCAAGCGGAGAGAGTTCAGAGGAAATCCTCGCCAAGTACCGACGCAAGGGCTCCACTGAGTCGAGCAACTCCAAACACAAGCGCACTCAGCGCCGCGTGTCGGAATTGCCCGATGCAGAGTTAGACAGGTATGAAGCAAGCTCTCAACGTACACTATTGCACAAAAGCGCTTTTTACATTACTCTGAATTCAAAAATCCTAATTAAAAAACACAGGAAAAAAAACAGGTAATAAGAAAACACTATGTATCATTGTGTGTGTTCCGTGTGGTGCCGGACGTAAAGAATAGCACCAACCTATATCTTCTCATGGGTGTCGTAAAAGGCGACTAAGGGATTCACCAGAGGATGGGCAGCAGCGTTCTCTGAGTGTTTAACCAACCAACTGCGATCGCCAACCCGCCTTCCAAGCGTGGCGATTATGGCATATCCCCTCAACATATGCTTGGGGGAGGCCTGTGTCCAGCAGTGGACGTCTTTCGGCTGAAATGATGATGATGATGATGTATCACTGACACTGTAATTCCTAAAATGTATGCATCTCGTTTTGTGGCAATAAATCATTTTTCTTTCTTTCTTTCTAAAAGTGAGCTAAAAGATAGGTTGGTGAAATCAGGAGGTTCCTTTCCTAAATCCTAATTATAATTTCTAAATTCAGTGTAATAAGAGCTTTAGGCCTCCCATTATCGGTACACAAATGGCCATAACTACGGCCACGTTAAATTGTATGTGTTGAATTAACTATGGATCTTTATCTGAAAAAAGATCCATATCTTTATCTGAAAAAAGACCCATATCTTTATCTGAAACAAAATCATTTGTTATTATTATAATCATCGCCATTGATAAACTGATTCGAAATCTGCAGGTAGGTACTCAACTCAAGGGTGGATTTCGATTCGGATTTCGGAAGGCATTGGACCGCGATAGGCTGTAGCGCCTGTAGCCCCTCTTAAGTCCCCCTGTAAATATGCCCTTGATTTTTCTCATTTCAATATAGCTCAGTTCTGTTATGAATGTAATGATCACCGACTGAAAATTAGGTTTTCCTTATACACTACTGTTTTACTTTGATTATCAGACTTTATACTATTATATTTTGCATTATTTTGCACGTTCATCAATTACATATTATAAAATTAAAGTCCCCCGCCGCGCTGAGTTTGTTTTTGTTCGGGCTAAGCTGAGAAATTACTGTACGGATTTTATACGGTTTTTTCACCGAGAAAGAGGTATTATCTAAGAAGGCTATAGACTATAGATTGATCAGTGCTACCCGTGCGAAGCCGAGGCGGGTCGCTAGTTATACTATAAAGGTACAATATAATGAACTTTTTTTGATTTTTGCATCTTTGTTAATTATTTTTCCAAATTTTAAATACTTTTACAATTCTCGTTGCTGGTGTTGGCTGAAACACAAAACCAGTTTTTAATGCTATCTCTAAAACAACATTTCCTTGCGCCAGGTGTGAAGGTGTGGTGGATCTGAACGACCCGGAGGTTTTCAACAGCATGAAGCGCAAGTTACGCGTGGTGCTGTCCAACCCTGATCTCCACTGTGCGGAATTTGTGCCTAATGTATGTATATTATTAAATTTGTTTTTGATCAGTTTAGTCACAAAAACTAAATTTCTCTTGTCTTTTTTACCGTGTGTATTTCATTCTAGTCTTACCTATGTCATTTTTTTATTGAATCAAGATTTCCTAATCATTTAATGTGGGCTTATACACCACGAGGTCCGGCTGGACAGATCTGGCCTGAAGGAATTGGCTGAGGCATGTCGGCCGAGCCTCTCAGTCTTCAACAGGCCATCCGGCCGTCGAATGAAATTTTATTCGATGACCGGCAGCCTTTGACCTCGCTTTCTTATCGGGATTTCTTGCTACACACGACGGGTTTGACCGGAGAGTCGACGGCTGGATCTGTTTGGCCACTTCAACGTGTGTAGCCCGCATATAAAAAAATACGAAGCAATAAAAATTACAAAGATGAAAAAGTTGTAAGGGGCTATCCATTTATTACTTAAGACGATTAGGGGAGAGAGGGTCCAAACAATTTAAGTACATGGTTCTTAAAGTTGGGAAAAACGACTTAAAATCGTAAGCGTGTTCAAACGTTGTGCTTTTTTCTGCCAACGAATTTTTTTACGCTTTTGCCGCTTTTCATTTTACACTTCTAAAAAAATTGACTTTTATTTGTCTACATTACACTATTCTATTTACATTTAAACTATTTACAAAGTTCACTAAAAACTATACAAACAAACTACAATCGTCGCGTAATTACCAAGGAGAACATTCAAAAACGCATTCACTCGTTGACGACGAAAAATAAACTAAGCGCCAAAGCAAAAGCAAATCAATCAAGGTCATAAACGTTTAAAATGTTTAAACGATACGAAAATAATCAACAAAATAAAAAAGTGCTTTCTCTAAACAAATTTTACGTAAACGAATAAAATTTAATTCTGCCGGTTTCAAACCACCACCAGTCAACTTTGAAATTGAGTCTTATTTTCATACATATAAGGTTACATTTCAATCGTACTATTGAAAGCATAAGTTTGGTTTACGAAAAAGTCTAAACGAAATCTGCTTTAATCACAAAGCGTGCTAATACGCTTTTTTTTTAATTAGACTTTTTTAAGCGCTTTTTGTTTAAACGCCCACTTCTAATGGTTCTTACATGGGGGTGGAAGGGGTCTTGATACTTCTTACGTAAGATCATAAAAGTAAGATAAAACTATTATTTTGAAAAGCACCTGGTCCCGCGAAGCCGCACTTCGTGGCAGCAGAATCAAATTAGTGCATTTTAATATTTTTCATACTGTCTGTGTTAGAAGTTTTTAAACTTTCGCAAATTTCCTCGACGTTTCGGTCAAGTTGCATTGGCTGTGGTCACAAGCAGACTGCTGGTCTGCTGGATTTAATTGTGCGCGACAAGTCCCGTAAACATAGTTCAATAAGGTTTACTTAATTCTAAAAACACTCAATTTCAAACCAATTTATTGCAAATTTTGAATTTAAATGTACGAAGTAACATTAGCACAATGGCGATCGATCAATTCGATTTCAAGAGTAAAGGTGGTTTCCCACCGGCGAGGTGTAGCGTGGATGGGTCGAGCGAGAATTGTAATTTGTATAGCAAAATTTCAATTCAGGTTACGTCCATCTTTGGTTTGAAAGGTCTGGGTAGGCGAGGATGTGCGAGGCTAGAATTGAAATATTTGTTGGTACAACATTAAACTTTATTGCTGCATGAATAGAGTATTTATTACATTGCAAAACGGCACATCGGGAGCATCAACGACGGCGAGATTTCAATTCACGCCCATCACATCCGATCCTCGCCTCGCCGGTTTGAAACCACCTAGACCGCAGATGACATAATGTTGTTGGTGTCCAGCGCTGCACGAGCACGTCGCTGGTGGAGTGGGTGCGCGCAGCGGGCGCGTGCGCGGGCGCGGAGAGCGGCGCGGCGCCCGCGGCGGAGCTGGCGCGCGCGCTGGGCGGCGGCGCGGGGCTGGCGGCGCGCCTGGCCGCCGCGCTGCGCGCCGACCTCGCCGCGCGCCGCCCCTACGCCGCCTACCTCGCCTCCTGCCGCGCCGCGCTCGCGCACACCGACCACGCGCTCCTCAAGTACGTACACATACATACATATTACCGCGGCGGAGCTGGCGCGCGCGCTGGGCGGCGGCGCGGGGCTGGCGGCGCGCCTGGCCGCCGCGCTGCGCGCCGACCTCGCCGCGCGCCGCCCCTACGCCGCCTACCTCGCCTCCTGCCGCGCCGCGCTCGCGCACACCGACCACGCGCTCCTCAAGTACGTACACATACATACATATTACGTTTCGTTCGCAATGTAATTCAAATAAAAATGTCAGCTGGCGCTAGGGGTGTACGACATCCGCTCGCATACGCAGTCCGTGTCGTAGCGAGCGTAGGTAGGTTAGGTATGCGCAGCATTGATCACGAGTTTTGTACGCTTTACATTGCGGGTTCGCAAAATACCAAATCACTAAAACAATGAGTATAAGGCTAATGGTTATTGGTATTCGATTGTGTTTAGGTAGTATAATAATAGCCAGTCAGTTTCGGGAGCATAGATGCCATACGATTAAATAAATGGTATAATAAGATGTTTCACCAGGTATTCTCTTCCCGTGACAGCTAGGTCACGCGATTGCCTCCGTACTACGGACTACGTCATCGGCTGTGGAGCCAATAGCGGGTTATTAGTGTGCCACTTTTCAGTTTGATGTCCTGCCACTTTGTGTAAATAAACTACCCGAGCAAAATGCATTTTTTCATTCACTTGCTTCCATAAAGAAGAGCTTTTAAACTAGTAATTTTATACAGTTTCCTTTAATAACTACTTCGATGAATAACACGAGATAACAAGTAGTTAGGTTAGTTAACAATTTATTTAATATTCAGTATGAACAAAAATCTCCTTAAATATATTGATGATATCATTCAATGGCAACACTGATCGTGACGTAGCTGCGAGGCATCGCGGGAAGAGAATACCTGGTGAAATAGGTATCTTATTATACCATGACCACATGGAACAAAAGGCGTGTATCTCTTCCATTTTGTCATGGATTTCATTTATTTTATAACAAATCGTTTTATTTTTATTCATCTTTTAAAGACTGCCTCGTTGGTCTAGTGGTTGCAAGTGCGACTGCTGAGCTTGTTGTCCTGGGTTCGATTCCCGGGTCGGGCAAAGTGTTATTGGGTTTTTTCATTAGGAAATTCTCAGTAGCAGCCCGGAGTCTGGATTTGTGCCCGGTCAATGGCAATAGGCTCGCCCCCTATTACATGGGACTATAACATAACTGGCGAAATGTGGGTGTACTATTACACCTCTGCCTACCCTTTCGGGGAAATACAGGCGTGATGTTATGTTATTATGTTGATTCTTTAAAATAGAAGTAGTGAGGAGTTGTTAAACAAGCTTGAGCGCCTACAAAACTTGTGCATTCGTTTTGTTTTTGGTTTTGGAAAATACGATCATGTTTCTCACTTCCGCAAGGAACTCCAGTGGCTCCCGATTCGCCTTCGCAGGAACACTCGCATATTATGTCTCCTTTATAACACCCTTTACAATCCTAAATATCCTTCCTACTTACGAGAGCGTTTTTCTTTTTTCAAACCTTCTGATGCTCCTTGCAGATCTCACTCACTCTCACAAAACGGATTTCTATTCTTATGCCTTCTCTGTGCATCCAGTAAGATTATGGAACTCACTCCCGCCTAACATACGGAATTCTCAATCCATATCTGTCTTCAAAAGACGTGTTAAAGAGCATTACCTTTCCTCATAATTTGTTATTTACCTATACCTATATAATTTATATGTATTTATTTAAGTATCTATTACTTCATTAGAATTAATTTAAAGTTTCCTATCTTTTTACACACTGTTGGCTACATTTCTTACTTATTTCTCCTCTCGCAGGTCTGCTGGTAGAAATTTCATTGAAATAAGCAGTACTTTAGTACTAAATAATTTTAATGCCTTCTCCATTCATATGTTATTGTGTGTACATAAATAGATAGATAGAATATACTTTTCTCCCACTTGCTCGGAAATTGATACATTATTCAAAAAAAAAACCGGCCAAGAGCATGTCGGGCCATGCTCAGTATTATAGGGTTCCTTAACTACGTCTAATTACAAACGAATCAAATCGAATATTAATCATTGCTATTTTAGTTTTTGCAAACAGCGCCGCCTAGTGCTAAATTTATGAAGCTAAATTTAAGAAGTGTGTTTCTTTTTGTGATTTTTTTAAATAGAAAGTAACTAAAGGAGCATTATTTGCTACGATCATTTTTCTCTAAGGTCAATGACCTATGAACTAGGACGTCTTAAGTATTTTTCAGTTTTCTCACTATAACTCAAAAAATTATAATTACATTATACTCGAAATAATTTTAAAAGAGATTTTATTATAAAGGTCTATCAATGTTGAAGACTATAAGTTTCTACGTTGCATAGTTTAGAAATGGCAGGGGGGGGGCACATTACAAGCCACTTTGGCGAACTGTATTTCGCAGAGGGTATACCTGATAAAAAAGTTGTGTATGAAACATTACCTTCATTTTAGTAGACCTATTCAACGATACCCCACACGAGGGGGTGCAGCGAAAAAAATATTTTCATCGCCATTTCACATGTATGGGCGCCACCCCTAAAATACGTAATCAAGATTTTTTTATTCTTTTAAAATTGAGATCTATATCTATTCAATTTTTTGTCAAAATTTCATTTACTTATGTTTATAACTGTAGAAGTTATTAAGCGGTAAAGGATTAGGACAGACGGACAGACGGACGGACATGACGAAACTATAAGGGTTCCTTGTAGGACTTCGGAACCCTAAAAAGAATACAACAATCGGCTCTTTTCCGTACGCAACGAAATAACAGGCCGGTAATATCCAACAGGACAATAATAGAAATTGCTGGACACTTTTTATTTTTTAAATCATGCTACCGAGGTTTTTAAGTACACATTTACATAAATTAGGTGTTTTTAGGTACAAAATATACATTTATACAGACTGAATGCGCATTTTTTTTTCAAAACTATGAAAATAGAACAAGAACCGCGCGCGGGCGAATTGGCGTGAATGAAAATGAGATACTGTTGAATTAATTATGTTGTGTTTCCTCGCAAATGAGAGAAAAGTACTATACAAGTCACGGCCGAAATAGCAATTAACGGCCTCGTTTAGTTAAAAAGGACTCGGCTTGCGCCTTGTCCTTTCAAAATCACTTGGGAAGTACTCGGCTTCGCCTCGTACTTCCAATATTACTCGGCCATAAATTGCTTCGTTTCAGGCCTCGACAGTAATGTACTATTATTGTACACCATGAAAATAGTAGTAAACAGGAACAACGTATAAATTATGGGTACATGGGCGGTCTTATCGCTAAAAGCGATATCTTCCAGACAACCTTTGGATGGACAAAGAAGACGTAAGATCTAGATAATGGGGGCAATCCGTGGCGTAAATAATAAATAAAATAGAAGTCAAAAATAGATAATTTAGTGTAATAGGCAAGTACCGTATTTTGGTTGTATGTTTCCACCAGGCAGACGCAGCAGGTCCGCGCGGAGTGCGCGTGGTGCTGCCGGGCGGCGGGCGCGGCGCGCGTGCTGGCGCAGCTGGAGCGCGGCAGTGCGCTGCGCCGCCTGGCGCGCCACCACGCGCACAACAAGCACGCCATGCACAATGGTACTCCATATTATATACATCACGGTATAACACGCACTACACCATTACTTGTTTACTCATAGTTAAATCCGTGTTACATAGAAAATTACAAATGTCTTTGGTTAAATCACCTATGCTTACTCTTTGCTCTGACATATTAAAAATGTAAGATGCCTGTCTTGGAACCCTGCCTTTTGCGCATTGGCGTGGCGTCCCTTCGTTTGTCATGTCATGGACAAATGATGCGGATCTAAAGGTGGAGGCACACCTGGCACACGTTAAATGATGTTTTATTTTTCTAAAGCATTGCCTAACTAATTGTCACATTTGTCTCTAATACAATAATACATAATTTAGGTTTACTGTATTTATATTTATTTGCTCGTTTTTACCCGTGGCCTCACTATCGGGACCCATCCGAAAACCAGCGCTGCAACATTTCGGTGTTGTAGCATATGCTGAGATGGGGGCCTTTTTTAGTCTCATACAGGCATGTAAATTTTAAGTTTATTGTTAATACACTATTTTTAGATTTTTTTTCTCTCGCCTGTACCGAGACTGAAATAAATATTTTCTTTCTTTCTTTACTTATTATTTCTTTCTATAATGTCGCAGTTTCGCAAAGGAAATTTGTCCAATTTGGTTAGACCGTAAAGCCCCGTTAAGGCCAAAAGCAGGTCAGTAGCAGTGGCGTGCATTTGCCTACTTCATTTGAATTTAATTGTGGTATTTGTTATTTATTTTTTTATCTAGGAAGATTGATTTAGCATTAATAGGTCTATTACATACATACATATATTATCACGCCTGTTTCCCATTGGGGTAGGCAGAGACTATGGATTTCCACCTGCTACGATCCTGACACACCTCTTTCGCTTCATCTACGTCCATTAACCTCGTCATGCATGCTCGTCGGTTCAGAGAACTCTTAACCTGGCATTTTTTTTAAAACATCTACGATTTGAGATCTATTAAAACATAAATTATCATCGTACTTTGAAAAAAAATATAATAACTTACACCACTCAAAAATAAATTTGAATGAGGAAGGCACCAGTGCCTATTCCAGATACTGCCAAATTGCTTATATCGTCGGTGCGACTTTAACCTCTCTGCTCGAAAAGATTCTGACATTTGTCATATCAGCTGACTCGGCGACTTGTCGCAAATTACGTCGTGAAATCTCATGAAATCGGGAATTTGCATACAACTTTCATTCTATGAATTTAATGTGAAACTTGGGTTTTTTCTACAATTTAATACCCAGTATCTATTGAGTATTTATTAAATTATGTATTATGTCTATAAAACTGGATGCATCTTACAATTTAATGAATATAAAACGTAAATTTCTATACCTATGCAATTGTAAGAGGGCTTAGATAAGCTAAAAAAAAACACATTAGTAACCTAACCACTTGTTAAAACGCTGGCAAAAGGGAAACTTAAAGATATTTCCTTTTTATTGACATATTACTTTTTATCATTAACGATACATAATATAATAAATAGCACTATGAAATTTAAGTAAAATTCTACGTCGATATAAATGTTAATTTTAAAAGTTGAGAATCACTAGTGCTGACCATTTATCCAAAATTGTTATCACAATACAAATGTTTCATTCAGTCATATCGATACTCATTCGGCCTAATCGAAAAATTATCATGAAAAAATAAAACAAAGTTCGAATACTTTTTTAGTCCCGCAAAATTTAATGATATGAATTCTTTATTTATCGTTAATATTCATCATTAATTATTGAATACGACTAATTTATTTTTAGTTTATAAATAAATAATTTGAAATAATAAGTTTAAAAAAGTTCCATAACGCGGCTTGCGGTATGTGTGATTCGGGAGAAAATGTTACGTCACGTAAGAGTTTTGCGTTATGAGCAGGCATATATGCACACCGCGCGCTCTCTCTCACTTTCTCTTTCTCGTGTGCCTGTAAGTGTGTGCGTGAGGAACTTCGTTCCTGACGGGGGTCCCCTGACCGCACAGGTTTTTTGTTTCAAACTTAATGTATTAACGACATAATTTTGTATGTTATAAAATGTGCTGAACTTAACTTTTGCTATGTGTGAGCAGAATTATAACCGATTCAGTCACACTGCTGGGCAAGGTTCTCTTCTCGGAATCAATGGCCAACATAGCGCGCAGTCCACCGCGGACTATGGCCTAAGCACTTGTCCTTGTAAGCTAAACTACAGTGTGCCCAATATATTGACCAAAATCGAAATGTACTGAATTTGTCTTTTGCCATGTGTGAGCAAAATTATTAACATGTTACAGTCTCTTCTAAGAATGAATGGCCAGCATGGTGGACTATGGCCTAAGCCTTTGTTAATATTGATCTAAACAAGTGCTCACAAATAGTATATTAGCGAAAATCCAATAGGTGTACAAAATTTGATTTTAGCTATGCCATAATGTTCTCTTTATTCTCCCCATAGAGGAAAAGAATATATTCTTTTGTTCCGTGTCTCTCCCACTGCTGGGCACGGACCTCTTCTCAGAATGAGAAGGATTTTCGCTATGCGTGAGCATAATTAGCCCAATTACTATCCCACTGTTGGACACGTGCTTCTCTTCTTTAGACCTTAGTCCATCACGCTAGCCTGAATGTCGGTTGGTAGACCACACGCATAATTTCTTAGAGCACTCTCAGGATGTGCAGCTTTCTTCATGATATGTCCACAGAAATTTTGATTCGCTTACCTATTAATTCGAAAAGTCAGTGTGTGCCGGGTTCAAAGAGTTGATAATAAGTAGCTAAACCATTATTGTAGGTAATAGGTGAGGTACTTATCCCGGTTTTGCAAGAGATGTCTCTCCGTTGCTTTTATAAAATGTAATGTAGCTATTTTCGAAGTCTGTGGTCTAGTGGTTCGAGGGTCGGACTGCTGATCACGAGGTCGTGGGTTCGATTCCCACAGGACACAAATATTTGTGTGATGAACATAAGTGTTTGTGTTGGTCTGGGTGTTTCTTATGTATTATAAGTATGTATTTACAAAAAAAAAAAGTATATAAGTATTATATCCATTGTCTAGTACCCATATCACAAGCTCTGCTTAGTTTGGGACTAGATGGTGCTGTGTAAAAATATCCCGAAGATATTTATTTATTTATTTATTATTTATTATTTTGTCAAGTAATTTTTAACGTCATTGCGAGATTTGTTTCATAGATAAAATTTATTTTTCCGTATTGATTGAATAATTTTGGATAGAATCTTAGAGTAACTAATAGGCCTAAGAAACGAAATAGTCACATGTGGAGTGAAGTAATTTCAAGTTTGCCTGAAAAGGCTACCTTCGTATATTTATAGCACGCCTGTGTGTGTGGCGGCGAAATATGAAGTGGCCCATTGCGGGCGCACATATATTGTTTTTGTACTTCAACTTTGAGCGGAACTTTGAAATGAATGAAATTATCATTCAGTGTTTTATTACCTAGACTAAGGACAAAACGCTCATTTTTTAAATTTTGAATTACGAATGCAAACTTATTCCAATCGAAGGTGGATAAATTCGGCGCCAAACGACATACTTTATTTTCAACTAGCTGTGCCCGTGACTCCGTCCGCGTGGATGTCGGAAAGTAACATCATGTCATGTTTAACACTCACAATGTCTTCTAATATACTTAAGCGCACAGACGATTACACTATTCACCTACCATTATATATTTTGTTTTTACAACCAACCGGCTAAGGTAATGGAATTAGCCCTAAACTCTTCTCATACTGAGAAGACGCTCGTGCCCAGCAGTGGGACAGTAATTGGGCTGATTATGTAATGTAATTATATAACACTAACCACATCCAGTTCTTTAACTCTTCTCATTGTAAGAAGAGGCCCGTGCCCAGCAGTGGGCCAGTAATGGGCTGATAATGTTATGTTATTCTATAACACTAACAATATCCTGTTCATTAACTCTTCTCATTTTGAGAAAAGGCCATATCCAGCAGTGGGACAGCTGTAATGAGCTGTCTGTTTTGTTATTCTATATTTTCTAGTTTCTTAACTCTTCTTGTTCTAAGAAGAGGTCCGTCCCCAGCAGTGGGACAGTAATGGGCTGATTATGTTGAGATAATCTATTACACTAACAATATCCAGTTCCTTAACTCTTCTCATTCCGAGAAGAGGCCCATAACCACCAGCAGTGGGACAGTAATGGGCTGACTATGTTATGGTATTCAATATTTTCTATAATACTAACGACATCTAGTTGTATTTTTAGGAACCTGCAACTAACCAACAATCATGACCTCTACTTTGTATGCAACTTAATACAATAGAGGGGTCAAGCTGTATCGCCATATCTACTCGACCAATTAAGATGAAACATACTCTTTCTTTTAAGTTAGACTAATACCTATACAAATGCAATGTTCCATTACGATCCGTTCAGCTGTTGAGGTGATGAGGTAACAAACAGACAGACATAAATTCTAAAAACGAATGATTCGTGTTCTATTGCTTAGTCCCCATAGTCGATTTTCGCGAAAAAAAACTCAATGTACAGACATTTCGATCTTTACAATTTTATTATAGTAAGTATAGCTAGATGTGGTGAAATACTTCGAATAATAATTTTTATGATTTTAAAAATATATTTTTGTTTTCACGTAGGTGAAAACACACACATGTAATATTTGATATCATAAATATGAAAATGTCGATTTCTTATAATACTTATTTTATTGATCGGTTCGAAAAAAAAAACAATTAATAATCGATTCACATAATCGCATTGACACATCATTGTCCAAAAAAAAAGTAATAACTTATGTCATCTATGGTATGGCGGCTAATTCTGAATCGCAAATTGGGGAGTGATAACAAAGATTTTGTTATATTTTATCAACGTGTGTGTTTTTACGTTAAAAAATGGCTATTTTCTTGTAGTTTATTGTATTTTTCAATAGATTCTGTCATATTTTTACCACGCGTACTAGATACAATGTGTGATAATAGTGATAATATACAATGAAAAACGTGCAATCGGCGGGAAACTTCTACTTTAGATATGAAAAACTTTGTTATCACTACTAGTTTTACCAATATGAAGGATTATTCCCACGAATTATTATATGATGAGTGATTTATTAGTTGATTCTGTAAAGTTTGGATGTACAGAATCGACAAATTTTATGTTTTTTAGCCTCGATCATCACTGTAAAAAATGGCGGTTATTGCAGTATTCACTTGGAATTTTCAAAGGTATATACAACGATGTGGGTATATATTATAACGCGCACGCGCTAAATATTAAAGATATAATGGCACTGACACACGTGCTTTTTATTTACATATCCTAATTAGCGTACTCATACATGATTCGATAGATAGTACATTAAATATTCATATATTTAATTAGGGTGACGTTTGACATATTATTCCGTCCCATAAATGGGACCAAACTGAGCTTACGGTGGTTCTCATGTCGGGGGCATTTTAGGGACCGCTACGAACTATACGGTTAAGACCTCTTATGTGTCACTTTTGGCAAAATCACTTTTTTACACCAGTCGATTCTAGATTTTGAAGCTCTATCGAATACAAACTCTCATGTGTATTTTTGTTGGTTCCATTAAATTTTTTAGTAATCGATTTTCTCGCAAAATTGATTTTTACACATACGAGGTCTTAAAGTCGCAACGACGATGTGCAATGCACGCCACTGGTCAGTAGCGGCCTAGTTGAAGGCGGGCCCGCGCAAGTTGCAATACAAGGAACGATATGAAACACGACACACCAAATAACACCATGTTCATAACTTCTTAGGTTTTCGCGATCACTACACTTTATAATAAAACAAAGTTTAACCGGATTAAATCGCGTATATTATTTCAATTGGTTTTCCTGACGTTTCGAAAGCTTTGCAGCATTTCGTGGTCGCAGGTAGACGCGATTTAATCCGGATAAACTTTATTTTCTTATAACACCATGAAAACAATAAATGATTATGATTATTAGCGCGGGCCCGCTGGTTAACTGCGCCGCTCCTGCCCTGCTCTATACGGAACACACCTTTAAGTAAAGAGTCCTTTTAATCTGAAACCTTCCTTTTACATCAGGTGGTGAATTAATGGATGAGAAAGCAACAAGACTGACAGCCAGCATCAAGGCTATAACTGCCGAAGTGAAGGCTGACCCATCGTGGGAGGGTGAGTTCATTGGTTCAATTCATAAGTGTTGCTTCCGCGTTTTAAGTATTGCTATGATTTTAAATACACTTTGTGCTTATTCAAAGTCTATTGTACTTCATTGACGTGGTATTCAGGTGCGACGGCCACGCTCCTGGAGAGTGCGGAGATGACGGTGGAACGCGCGGCGTTTGCAAGGCTCTACCTGCACGTACTGTTCCCCAATGGAGACGGAGATATCGCAAGAGATCAGTAAGTAAAAGCCACTGACCTCTATTTTACTAGTACGCTGGACAGGCTATCCCCCAGTTTCTGGAAGGCTGATCAATTTGATCTATTGTCAAATCTAATGTCAGCTTCTGTGGTTGGCCGGCGAAAATGTTAACAACCAATCACATCGCTTGACTTGAGATTTGACAGTCGATTAGTTAATTTTTGCGTTGATCACCCTTTCAGAAACTGGGGGTTAGTCATTCAAAATGACAAATGTTCTTTGTGCCTGTTTGTGCCTATCAAAGCGCCCCCAACGTTGGTCCCTGGAACTAAAATTGCAAATGGTCATCGTGTTGTTTTACATTCTACATTAGTTCCGTGTACCAACACCACTGCAGCCACTGCTAACAGCGCCAAAATTGCGGAAATCAAATGTCGTCAATAGCCAGTCCAGCGTACTAGCACAGCGTAATTAAAACTACGAGTGGTCCATCTCCTTTGAAGTGCGGAAAATGCCGCTTCTGTCTAGACATTACGTCATACCGCAGGGTTGTCACATTTATTTTCAGTTTATTATTTTACCGTATTCGCCTATTGGTAATAATAATAAATATAAACATAAACATTTTATTTATTATCTAAACTGTAAATGTCTGTTTGTTTGTTTGTTTGTTCGAGCATCACGCTAAAACTACTGGACCGATTTTGATGAAACTTTTTTGTTTTTTGGAAGCTGATGATTAGACTTAAAAACTGACTGGTATGTGTTTTAAGAAAGAAAGAAAGAAAAAAAATCGTGACTTGCGTCGGTTAACGCCCGACAGATACGAAGCTTCTACGCCTTTGCAAGCGTGGGTTGATATGTACGATGGATGGATGGAACTGGACTGAACTGAACTGAATTTGACTGAACTGAACTGAAATGGACTGAACTGATCTAGACTAAACTGGACTGAACTTGAGTCAGCTTGACTCAACTCGACTCACTTCGACTCAACTCAACTCAACTCGACCCGCACATCCCGCACGATTGCTCTGTCTAGACGTGTCCGTTGGACGACCGACTGGTAGGAAAGTTTCATTAACTACTATTTCATCAAATGATTGTTGTTATATTTGTGTACAGTTTCATATACACTCTAAAATTTGAGTCGCTTAATTCCCGAAAAGGCTTCATTGTACTCATCATTATGAACAACTTTTTCTATGGGACCAAACCTGAATTCGCGAAAAAAAAATCAGGTGGTCCCTACATTTTATTGATTTAAAAGAACATATTTTTTCGCGATTTCAGGATTGTTCCCATAGTAAAAGTTGTTCATAATGATGAGTATAATGACCCTCTTTCGGGAATTCATCATCATCTCAGCCGAAAAACGTCCACTACTGGACAAAGGCCTCCCGAAAAGGGGGGGATATGCCATAATCGCCACGCTTGGCAGGCGGGTTGGCGATCGCAGTTGGTTGTTTAAATACTCAGAGAACGCTGCTGCCCATTCTCTGGTGAATCCCTTAGTCGCCTTTTACGACACCCATGAGGAGAAAGAGGGTCCGTGTGGTGCCGGACGTAAAGAATTGCACCACCCTCTTTTCGGGAATTAAGCGACTCAAATTTCAGCATGTATACACGCTGAAATTTAAGTCGCTTAGTTCCCGAAAAGGGGTCATTGTACTCATCATTATGAACAATTTTTGTTTCATTTTGCATCTGCATCGTTTTATTTTTATTATTGTTTTTGTTTTGATCATAGATTAATGATTGACTAACTGTAAATCACAGACTATAATGTAGAACAAAAAACCGATGATGTACCGTAATAACCACAGATCATGTATTATTTATGTCCAGTGTTGTCAGTTGTCAATTTAATTTTAACTATACTAATTTGTCATGGAATGGTAAAGTATTATGTGTAAGTATTGTAGTGTGTGCGTCAAATGGAGCGCAAGAATAAAATCTTTTTCTTTCTGTCTTTCTACATTTGTGTTCACTTAAATCAATAAAATCTAGGGACCACCTGATTTGTTTTTCGCGATTTCAGGGTTGGTTCCATAGTAAAAGTTGTTCATAATGATGAGTACAATGACCCCCTTTCGGGAAATAAGCGATTCAAATTTCAGCGTGTATAAAAGTACTCTGTGGTGTACAGAGTGCTGAGCGAGCACATTCGGCGCGTGTCGGCCGTAACGTCGGCGCGCTCGTGCGGCGTGGGCGCGCCGCACCGCTGGGCCGCGCCCTACCCGCGCGCGCAGCGCCATCTGCGCCACCTGCCCGTCTACCGCACGCCCCGGGACAAGGTACGCACAGCGAGCACTTATCTACGAAGCAGCCCCCCTAGCCAAGTTGACAATCTACAATCGTCAACGCTATACAAAACAATCAAAATGTATCATCATCATCATTTCAGCCGAAAGACGTCCACTGCTGGACAAAGGCCTCTCCCAAAGGGGGGGGATATGCCATAATCGCCACACTTGGCAGGTGGGTTGGCGATCGCAGTTGGTTGTTTAAATACTCAGAGAACGCTGCTGCCCATCCTCTGGTGAATCCCTTAGTCGCCTTTTACGACACCCATGAGAAGAGAGAGGTTGGTGCAATTCTTTACGTCCGGCACCACACGGAACAATGTATGGGAATGACATATCTCAACGAATGACTTTTTCGTTTAACGGCCAAAATTAATATCCAATCTATCCACGATTTGCCCTACTAGAGATAGGAATTTGACATAAGCTCCATACAAAATATGTAAAATTTCTATCTCTAGTAGGGTAAATCGTGGATAGATTGGATCATGGTATAATAAGATGTTTCACCAGTTAAAATTACTAGATCAAAAGTGATTCTTTATAGAAGCAAGTAAATAAAAAAATGCATTTTGCTCGGGTAATTTATTTTCACAAAGGGACAGCACATCAAACTGACAAGTGTCACGCTAACAGCCCGCTATTGGCTCCACGGCCGATGACGTAGTACGGAGGCAATCACGTGACCTAGCTGTCACGGGAAGAGACTACCTGGTGAAACATCTTATTATACCATGGATTGGATATTAATTTTGGCCGGAAGACAACCTTTTTAAATCGAAGCTTCTATAGCGTTGTTGCACGCTCGGCCGCCATTAAACGATTGAACCGAAAATAATCTTAACTTTCCACTTGAACGCGTGCTCTATCCGCACTTGCAAATGCGTAGAGGCGTCGCTTCTGTCGAGCGTCCCCCGACGCCACCCGTTTTATTATTATTAATCTTAAAAACAGTCGCAATGTTTTTACGGGTGTTCTTGAGGACATAATAAAACAATAGTTTATTACTGTCGACGCCTGAAATAAAGCAATTGACGGCCGAGTAAAATTGGAAGGACGAGGCCAAGCAGAGCACCTACTCCCAAAGTGATTTTAAGATTTTCAGCTAAACGAGGCCGTTAATTGCTATTTTGGCCAAGACTTGTATAGTACTTTTCTCTCATTTGCGAGGAAACAATACAAATTCAATACAATAATTCAACAGTATCTAATTTTCATTTGAGCCAATTCGTCCGCGCCCGGTTCTTGTTCTATTTTCAAACTTGAAAAAAAAGGATCGTTCCGCCTTTTAAATTATAAATATCATGGTATAATAAGATGTTTCACCAGGTATTCTCTTCCCGCAATGACAGCGCGATGCCTCTGAGCTACGTCACGATCAGTGTTGCCATTGATTGATATCTTCAATATACTTAAGGAGATTTTTGTTCATAATGAATATAAAATAAATTCCTAACTAGCCTAACTATTTGTTATCTCGTGTTATTCATCTAATTAGTTAATAAAGGAAACTATATTAAATTACTAGTTTAAAAGTGATTCTTTATAGAAGAAAGTAAATGAAAAAATGCATTTTGCTCAGGTAATTTATTTTCACAAAGTGGCAGCACATCAAACTGACAAGTGTCTCGCTAACAGCCCGCTATTGGCTCCACGGCCGATGACGTAGTACGGAGGCAATCACGTGACCTAGCTGTCACGAAGAGACTACCTGGTGTTATTATACCATGATAAATATCATGTACTGAAATCACCTAATTTATGTAAGTGAAAAAACCTCGGTAGCATGATTTAAAAAAAAAACTGTTCAGCAATTTATATTATTATCGTGTTGGAAATTGCTGGCGTGTTATTTCATTGCGTACGGAAAAGAGCCGATTGATGTATTTTTTTTTTAAATACTGAAACAATTTCCGAGGAAGTGGGAGAAAAACATGCATGTTGCATGTCGTCTTGTTGTGGCAATAAATTACTTTTATTTCTTTCTAAAAATAATATTTTTACTGTTTTTGATAGCTGTCGTGCATAATGCGGTGCGTGACGTCAATAATGGCGGTGCTGGGTCTCTCGGAGGGCGCGACTCCTTCCGCCGACGACCTCACGCCAGTGCTGGTCTACGTTATTCTAAAGGTAACTTGCTACTACTCATTAACAAACACTGGAAGGGAATACTCGGGGAATTTAAATTGAGATAATATCCTCTAAATCGGCATAATATACCCTTCTTCTTCTTAGCGAGTCGATGGCAAATTTTATCAAATTTGGTTGGCCCATTGTTCCGCAACACGCACCCCACGTACCCTTTATTAGAGTTATTAATGTAAACCATTATAACTAATTTTCTAATACAGAGAGACTGCCTCATTAGTCTGGTGGTTGCAAGCGCGACTAATCGTGGGGTCCTGGGTTCGTTTCCCGGGTCGGGCAGTGTATTTCGGTTTTTTCATTAATAAATTCTCAATAGCTGCCCGGACCCTGGACTTGTGCCCCGATATTGGCAATAGGCTCGCCCAGCATTACATGTGACTTATGGCTAAATGTGGGTGTACTGCACACCTCACCTCACCTCACTGGGAATACAGACGTGATGTTATGTATTTAACTTCCTATAACCAGGTGAACCCACCATCCCTACTATCAACGATCGAGCTGGTAAACGCCCTCGGCGGCTCCACCCTCCAAGGCGAAGCCCTATACTGGTGGACGCAGTTCTGCGCGGCCGTGGCCTACATCAAGACCATGGACTACCCGCGGCCCGACAACAACGACACCTAGCCCATACATACGCGCCTGGTGAGTTCACATACAGATGCGCATGCGCATATACACAGATGACGTCTTAGGGTAATCACAATCACACTAGTGATGTGAACCTATTACAATTTTCAGCACTGGTATTACCCGGTTAGTTTTGAAAAAAAGATTTTTTAAGGTAGTTTTAGGTTTTCTAAACTAGTAACCCCCAAAATTCAAAATTATATATATTATTCAGTAAAATATCATTATTCCTGATAATGGTGCCGATTCTCTTGTACACCCACCTAAACCTAACTATAACTAAAATTTACAAATTTTAGTTTAGAAAATCATAAAACTTATTCTGTGTTTATCTTTTTCTTATTTTAGAAAACTTGTTGACAGCTCTAATAATTGAGTTTGACGCATCTAAGTTGAATTGGCGGTGTTACCAGTACATCTTGAAAAAATTATTAAAGAGTGAATGGAATGACCGAAAGTTCACAAAAACAGAAGGAAATTAAATAATAATTATATTTGGAATTATTAGTTTATCATTAAAATTAAGAAGAAAAAATCATGTCACGAAATAAAGTTATTTTGTTTTATATTTTCAATAAAATATATAAATTGGAATAATGTGATCGGATTAAAGAGCTAGGTTATTATTTTCTACGGCCCGTATTACAGAACGATACTCAAGCGTTGATCACTGTTTAAAACTAGATTTGAGTTGAGCTTTGATTTTAGAACGTTCCTCAAGCAGAGATTTATTGATCACAGATTTGATCTGTAACAATAAATCACTGGTGTGGTCCAGACTACGCTTGAGTAGAGATTTCTATTTTAATTTAGGTCAAATTCGTGTGTTATGTTGTTGAATTAAAGTTTATAATAATCACCGTTCTGGAATAAGACCGATACTCATGTAACGATTCTATCCTTAAGTAGTGATCAGGTGATTGGAGTTTAAACTGTACTTGAGGAACCTTCTGTAATAACAGTACCTATCAAAGGAGATATATTGTTATTATTGCAGCGTATCATATGTATATCTTAAACAACGAGAAACAGAGCTATTTGCAAAAAATGCAAGGTCCTTTGAATTCCATGGGCAATCACAATAATAAACTATTTCTTTAATTTAAAAAGCTGGAATTTCCCTTTTTAAAGACGTGGTTAAAAAGTTCTAGCACCCAGGCCACGAAATTTTTCAAAAAAGTTGAATAAGTTAGAATCATTGAATTAAGAAACCTATGGAAGTGGCACATTCTTCTATATCCACCTAGTTTATACAAATATCTATTAAATCGTTATTGAATTATGAAACTATTCTTTGTCTCTTGTTAACCAACGTGTTATGTCGTCTGGTGAAAGAGATCGCATGCTATTTGTATATTCTCTGTTTGGCAACATCTTTACGGGATGTCAAAATACCTACGCCGCGTGGCAACCCCGCTTACCCCGCAATGTGGCCCATAGTACATGAGCTGTCAAGTAAACAACCTAGGGCTGTTGATATTTTTTAAATATCAGATTTTCGATCTATCGATATTTTTAAATATACATTCGGAGTTCGATATATTGAAAAAAAAAAAAGATATTTCGATATATTGGCCAAATTTCATGATTCTAGGTCAATGCGAAGTACCCTATAGGTTTTTTATGTGAGTTTGCGAGTATCAAAATGTGACATAGCCGTATGATTGCCTTGACCTAGAAGCTTGATTTTTTATGTCCTAGGGACAGCCGAACTTAGTATTTGATATAATTGCATTATTTATTACTACTTGAAAATGATTTTCACCAGCACACATCTCTGGTACGAAACACGAGCATCGATATCGATACTTTTTAGTTTTGATTACTTACTTCCCTAGCTATGGCCACCATAACGGTGGCCCGGATATTGTAGGTATACCACGCTTATTTCGTAGGTATTACTGGTCCATAGGTACAAGTCAATGGTTAGAATATAAGCTAAAAAGTACCACGCAGGATTACAAACTTGGAGACTTTCTCCCCAAAAGAGGGAAAATTTGTGAATTCAGGCTTTTTAGGGACACATATTAGGATAAAAGGATATAATTGAATGTCACATAGATTTTTTTTTCCCATTGTATGGATTTATGTACTTCTTATCCTCTTCTTATCGAAATTATAAATTTCATTTTATATTTCTATGAAAAATTTACCTTTCTGCTGAATCTACAACAGCTGCAACCACATAGTAGGCATCCATTATTTATTATAAACTACCTAAAAACTATAAAAATTAATAAAATAAGCTTTGCAATTTTAGTTGTTGATAACTAATTATAGTCGACATGTATTTTGATGCCTTCTAAAAATAGTCAGATTTAGGTTGACATTTCTAATATTAGGTGAAAAACGTCAATTACAGAATAGCAAAATGTAAATTTTTACTAAGTTGAATAACTAAACTAATTTTGGTCCTGTCAAACCAAAAATTAGTTTTAAAGTGAATTTCAGAATAGAAAACGTCGTTTGACAGGACTAAACTAAATTTAAGTGATTTTTAGTCTAGTTTAGAGAAATTTGTGACAAGAGAATCGGCACCAATGTCTCGTGCTCTTTTAACTTTAGCAACTAACATTTTACATAATTTTTCCTTTCCAGATTTCAGCGCGTGTTCCGGATATAAAATTGGAAATCATTCGCCGCCAGCGGTGCCACTCTGTATAAGCTACGTAACATAATCAGTCACTTAATGCATTATTATGTTCTTAGAGATCTGTATCGAAATCATGCTTAAATTTAAATATAATTCACATCAGACATTTAGAAAATATAATGCGTAAAATCGACATAGATTTTAGAATCATGGTTTCGACAATGTCACATCCTTATCAGGGCCAAATCAGTAAATGAAAATAAAATAAAAAACAAGTCCCACTGCGCTATTGGGCAGAGGGTAGTGTTATTTAAAATCATTGTTGACCTAAACCAAATCAGTTATTAAAATCTTATAATCATGTATTTGAATTGAAGCATTAATTGAAGTTGCGGTTATTGCTAACTGCCAAAGCATCTTTATTTAAAAATCACTTTTGGCACTACTTTCAACCAATAAAAAAAAACTCATTTGTATGGATGTGATATTGCAATTATAAAAAAAAAGGTTTGCTTATAAAGTGACAGGCATTACATAATCGAAGAAAATTTACAATTGAAATAAACTCTACGGCGAGTATCAAAGAATAATCAAAACGAACACCCACACATTTTAATATCATACATTTTATATTATCTTCAAATCATTGCATTTTAGTAAACTATTTCATGCTTAAAACCCTCAATATAATTAATACCAAGTAAACAATAAAACAAGCATCAATAATAAAGCAATATAATAATACTTATATGTAAAATGAGCTTCACACTCTCAACCCTCTTACTAATGAGTTTAGTATAAAGTAATAACAAGAAATACGTCAGTTTGACATAACATAATTAGTCCAATGCTGTCCCACTGCTGGGCATGAGTCTCTTCTCAAAATGAGAAGAACGCTGGCGTATCGTAGGTTGGCCTGGACGACTAAACACCATCAAGAACTGTATGGAGCACTCTCTGGTGTGCAGGTTTCCTCACGATGTTTTCCTTCACCATTAAAGCAAGTGATAATCAAATTCAGCGGTGCTATTCACAAACGCTCTAAAAATTTCCGTTCCCGAAGTAAAGTTTGACTGACTAGGAAATTCTCAGTAGCAGCCCGGAGTTTGGATTTATGCCCGGTTAATGGCAATAGGCTCGCCCCCTATTACATGGGACTATAACATAACTGGCGAAATGTGGGTGTACTATTACACCTCTGCCTACCCCTTCGGGGAAATACAGGCGTGATGTTATTTTATGTTGTTGTTAACGACACAAAACGACCACTTCCTGCGACCACGAACGCTGCAAACCATTTGAAACGTCAGGAAAACCAATTTTAATAATAATACACGATGTAATGCGGTTAAACTTGTTTTTAGTAAGAAACAAAACAATTTGAGAACCTAACGGATTCGGAAAGCAACGCGAAGTTTACGGAAACTCTTCCGAGAGCCATTTGCTGGCGGAAAGCACTCGATGTAAAATTAAAGAACTATGAATAGCGTTTCTGAATACGTTCGATTCGTTTCATCGTTTGTTTCATAATAAAACAAGTTTAACCGGATTACATCGTGTATTATTATTAAAGTTGGTTTTCCTGACGTTTCGAATGCTTTGCAGCGTTCGTGGTCGCAGGAAGTGGTCGTTTTGTGTCGTTATTAACAACATAACATAACATCACGCCTGTATTTCCCCGAAGGGGTAGGCAGAGGTGTAATAGTACACCCACATTTCGCCAGTTATGTTATAGTCCCATGTAATAGGGGGCGAGCCTATTGCCATTAACCGGGCACAAATCCAAACTCCGGGCTGCTACTGAGAATTTCCTAATGAAAAAACCCAACAACACTTTGCCCGACCCGGGGATCGAACCCAGGATCCCACGCTCCGCAGTCGCGTTTGCAATCACTAGATCAACGAGGCAGTCGTTTTGTGTCGTTAGCCGGTCATATTTCACTCTTGGACGAATAAAAAATGGCGGACGCAATCTCGCCAAGAAAATATTGAAGCACTTCGTTTTTTCCTAAACCCACTATAATTTCGACAGAATTTTAACACACCAGATATATATTGTTATTTTTTTTTTTTTTTATTTGTGTGCGTGATCGAATCAGAAATGAGGAGATTCGCAGGAGAACGAAAGTAACCGACATAGCCCGAAGAATTGCCAAACTTAAGTGGCAGTGGGCGGGGCACATTGCTCGCAGAACGGATGGCCGATGGGGCAGTAAAGTTCTGGAGTGGCGACCGCGTACTGGAAGGCGCAGCGTGGGTAGGCCCCCCACAAGGTGGACCGACGACCTGGTGAAGGTCGCGGGAATCCGCTGGATGCGGAAGGCACAGGACCGGTCGTTGTGGCGATGCTTGGGGGAGGCCTATGTCCAGCAGTGGACATCTTTCGGCTGAAATGATGATGATGATGATGATTTTATTTGTGACACTACGACAACAACTATCGTCACACGAAATTTGTCGTGTAATCGCGGCTTTTTGTCTTACTATGGATTTGAATGTGTGAGTGCCAGCCCGTACATTTTAGCGAGCCGTCTTACTATGAGTGCTTCACTTTTTGTTCAGCGTTATTCCGTCCGCCTTATTTTATTCGTCCAAGATTTCACTTCGGAAATGGAATTTTTTCGAACTTTTGAGAATAGCTCCGCTCCGCACATTAAACTAAAAAGTCAGAGATGTACAAACTCAGACCCTTCAAGATAAGTGTTTAGGCCCTAGGTCAACACTGGTAATGACCTTGTCATAACTTAATTTTGCGCTTATTACTAAGAGGTTTAAGCTTTATCAACGTAGAGGTAGACTTAAGGACAACATAACTAATTAATCTAATTATGTAGTAGGTGATATTCGTAAGGTGTTGGAGTGTGCACTCGTGATCACGTGTTCACGTCATCTGAGGCTCTAAGCAAGCCCTTTCACTTAGCATAATATATGCCATGTATTCGGTTTCTTGGCAATGCAATATGAGGGCCAATTATTCATGTTCAAAATATAAGTTCCGAACTAGTCTCAATGTTGTCGATTCTCTTGTTCACGAATTAAACTATCGCTCTCTTTTACTAATAGTAGATACAAGAAAGGGATGGCAACAATTTTAGTGATGTCATATTAGTTGGAATTTAAATTTCCATACAAGTTCAGTCGTGATCTCGGAACGTGCCCACTAAAATACAAAGAAATGCAACACATAAAATAATTTGACAGCACTAAAATTGTTGCCATCCCTTTCGTGTATCTACTATTAGTAAAAGAGAGCGATAGTTTAGTAAGGAACATCTACTGTCATATCATAAGATATATATATTCACTACACTGAAATTAGAGATGAAATATGTCATTAATAATAATAATAATTTGTTTAGCTAGAATGTAGTGATACTTATAATAAGTATATGAACATGTATTGTAAATCATACTACCTACATTGACAAATTAATTTATTTGATTTTATTTAGAGCGAAACTATATTTTGAACATTTTAAAATTACGAGAATCGACCTCAAGTCCTTCGGCTAAATATCCTAGCTTTTGGCCGTATAATCCGGCCCAATCTTTCTGTTCCGTTAATTTGTTGTCTTTTAATAAGTTTAAGTGCAATTTATTAAAATAATACATAATACCATTACACTCACAAATTTAAAAAAAAACAAGAATGTTGTAAGGTATACTGGGTGTCAGGAAAACGCTTCCGAAAACGAAGATAGGTGATAGTGCTGGTGATTACTTATTTATTTTTTTGCATTTTTCATTATGTATGAGTTTTATTTAACTGCCCAAAGCTGGTTATGTATGAAAAATGCAAAAAACTATATATGAAAAAATCTAAAAAAAGAATCTCATTTTTTTTTCAAGGTTTCGTATCAGTAATCACCAGCACCTATCTTCGTTTTCGGAAACGTTCCCCTTACACCCAGTATATTATCTATATTTAACATGATTATTGCAATGAACAATATTTATTCATTTGAATGTCAACTTTAGGAGTATCATTGGATTGACCTAAAGCATTCGTTATTTTAATTACTGAAGCCTATAGATGTCACAATTTCACTTGTCTGCAGAGATCCTATAAAATTAAATATTGGATTTGAAGTTCAGACGCCTATAGAAGGCACTTTTAATGTTAATTTTAATTATTTATGTATTGCAACAGCCGATATCGTCCATAAGTCGAACTAATTAGGAGAAAAGAATGTTCAAAAATACTCAAAATAAAGGGCATAGTTAGACTCACTTCATTAGAGACTTAAATAATATGTTTATTTTGGCAAAAACCCCTCCATGGCGATATCGTCCCTTACAATACATAATGCTTGTACACGAGGTGGAAGGAAAATCGTAGCGCAAATCTATACTAGAGATTCAGTACATGATTCTGAGTACCCCAGCAATGGAATTTATCATCGGTCTTTAAAAAAATCTGTTGTTCTATACATTCATGTTTACATAATTCGACAAAATGTATGGGGCTGACTTTGTTTTAAAGACCGATTTGAGGACTTCGCACATTATACAGACTACACTACGACTCGACTCACAGTGAAGCATTGAAATGTGAGCTTTATGTCATGTTTCTTACGGTGGAATTTTCAACATTTACTTAAAAGATGTGGACGACGCGTGTTCCACGCGTTGTACACTTATGACCAACTCCGACCCGTTTGCCATTTGTTGACCTTGCCCACGAGTCGACAACACGCTTACGACTGGTGGCACGTTGCAGGCCCACCCGTCCGCGCCCCTCCTTCACCGTATATAATTCTCCTACTCGTTGACGATGCGTTGCTGACTGGTGACCGTCGAGTTGATCGCCTAGTCGACGACTCGTTGATGCTGAACCGAAAGTTGGGAGTTTGATAGATAGATAGATAAAACGTTTATTTTATACAAAATCAAAACACAGGACATACAAGTTAAAATACAATAATAAAAAAGTGTGATATGTGTCTCAGTATTGTACCAAATGGTTTGAACCACAGAAATAGATAGAATGGTTGTAATCACAATTTGACTCGCGATTCATGCGTGGCAACTTTCCGAACAAACTACGCCTCACATTTTCATGTCATTATTAAAAAAAAAAAAAAAAAAAACATGTACTTTACAGCTTTTGTTTCTGCAGTTAGAAACAGCAGAACGAGGCATTTTTGAGGGTTTTTGTTACAGTATTTATAGAAACAAGTCATAAGGCGTGCTGAGAAAGCCTTTGAAATATCCTGTACTATGGTGCATGGTGCTGCCACGCGCGCCCTGCCCACATGGCCATTCTATCTATTTCTGTGGTTTGAACGGTGTTAGAGTGGTGTCGAGTCTGCAATGTGCGAACTCCTTACAAGTTCCAACGCTGGGGGACTCAGAATCATGTACTTAGATCCCTGGTATAGGTTTGCGTCACGATGTCCCTTCCATGTCGTAAAATATTTAAGTTATATTTTATTTCAATGTACCTGTTAGAACGGTAGAACCGCAACGGATCCTCTTGCGCACTGTTAGACTGTTAACACCACCTACGACATCTCGATTGGTCTGTGATTTAGAGTTGGATAATACTCGAAAATGTGTATTTTTGAAAAAGATGTAGAGGTATCTAAAGGTGTGATAAGTGATATAAAAAATTGATATCGAATATAAGAGGCCGATTTTAATAAAATAATTTATTGGAAAGTGTACATTTGATAGACTAGTTTGTGTAACTTAGAATTAGGTTCAAATTTGAATTGTAATGATATTGAAGCGGTTAAATTCGCTTATGTAAACTATCAACTATTTCGTCAACTAAAAATGCTAAACTGATAACTCCGTTTGTACTATTTTATATTCTACTAGCGGCCCGTCCCGGCTTCGCACGGGTGGACATGATTTTTTTACATTTTTAAATATAACATATGTTACTCAGGGTGAATATAGCTTTCTAATGGTGAAATTTTTTTTTAAATCGCCGCAGTAGTTTTTGGGTTTATTCATTACAAACATACACACAAAAATACAAATCTTTCCTCTTTATAATATTAGTATAGAAGTACAGATAGATAAATTTAAATAAGCCTCAGCCTCACAGCTGTTAAGTTAAAATTCGAACTGGGCTGGCCATATCTGTCGCATGCCGGAGGGGCTGTAGGCAAAAATCACCACAGATAAGATCCCACGCAGCCAAAAACAACAACGCGGTAGGCCTAGGAAATGGCGGGATGAGCTCTGGACTCCTACTTAAGGGATTGGCCACAAATAGCTAAAGACCGAGATACGTGGAAGAAAAAAAGGGAGGCCATTGCTCTGTAGTGCAGCAGTGGAAGAAAATAGGCTCATAAAAGTAAAAAAAGAACTGTTTTCTTCTTATGATTTTTTTTTTCAGATCGTGTTATATGATCTTAAAGCGAGATTTTATTTTATACAAAACTAGCCTATGCCCGCGGCTTCGCCTCCGTGCATGTCGTTTATCGCGCATCCCTCGGAAACTTCATCTTTCCGGGATAAAGAGTAGCCTATATGTAAATCAGGGTTATGTTCTATCTGTATGCCAAATGTCATCCAAATCCTTCAGCCCTTACAGCGTGATTGAGTTACAAACATCCAAACATCTTCATATTATAGTAGGATGTTAATATAATGCAAAAACAACGTAGTTTTATTTATTAGATGATGTACAATTTGTACGAATGGAGTTGTCAGTTTAGCATTTTAGCCGACGATATTAATCATTGAGGAAACCCCGTAATCGAAATATCATCAGTTTCTCATTAATAGAATAGTTGTAAGCTAAGTTTTATTCGTTTTCTAAGCACCGGTTTACTTCGCACCCCGATTTAAAAGACACTATTTTTGAACTAACATAGTATTTAACAGAATCTTATAAAACAGTAGTACGTAATCAAATAATTCCATCAGGTAGTCGTGCTTCATTGTAACGTCGGTTCTAAATATTTAAGATGGCGATTGTCAAAAAAAAAGGTTGCCATACCAATATCTGTGGCAGTCGTTTCGGGTATTCAGAAGCCCGAAACTCTAACAATTGTTCTAACTTTATGATATCAGGATTACCCAGTAGTTGCGGGGGTCCGATGGCAGTCGCTCCGTGTAAAATACTGATGTTCAGCCGCATCTGGATAGAGCGAAAGCTGACGAGAAAAAAGATTGTCAAGAAAAACTAAAACTGCTAAGTATAGCGACAACTTTTGGGAAATAATCAGTGCATTTCTAAACGCATTTGTTCTATTATAGTTGAGCAAGCTTTAAAAGGTAATGTGATGTTGACGGTTTTGAACCCGGAGCGGGAAGAAATGAGCGATATAATTCAAAACATAAACCATCTAAATGTTTAGAGCCGGCGCCATTAGCAACTTCGAATAGAGCGAAGATACGTGAATTGTTGTTGGATACAAACTAAGCTAAACTTGGGCTACTAAGGCTCAGTTCACATTGTCGCGGAAGAGAAGGGAAGACAAGCGTCAATTTTGCCTCTACGCGCGAGACAGCGTGCGTAGAGGTCTTGCGACTGCACTTTGTGGCTCATAGACACTTGAAATCGCATTGCGCCTCTCTTAGCCCCCTTTCCCGCGCATTCGCTACCAGTTTTTGGTCTGATACATATATCAATTTGTACGTAACACGATGAAGAAAACAAAATTGTACAATTTCGTTCCAAAAATTCGCTTCACTTTCCTGGCAATGTGAATTTGACCTTGTCTTGTAGTCCTATCTCGAGCCTTAACAAAAATACGTTCCAGGCACAGACCAGTAAGCCTCTAGACGCCTATTAGCCGGATACCCCCGGTCACAAAGCATATGCAGTAGCACTGCATATCTTACGCCCAGCCACCAATCAGGCCGTCACTCCGTCAGCAAGCGGCACCGAATATTTGAGCCGACCAATCATAACGCGCCGTCCGCCCCCCGGTCCCCCGCCAACATTTTAAGACTGTGTTCTCATGCAAAACTTTGTTTATGTGGCGTCTTGAAGCTTACTGGTCTGTGGTTCGAGGATAATAAAATATCAATAAAATTCTAGCCTGAAGCTCAGTGGCGCCCCCAACAGTAAAAAATAATTACTAGCCGAGTATTTTTTTTTTTCGAAAATCTGATTGCGCCTAACTAAAGTAAAGGTACTGTAGTTTAATCAGAAACTATTAACTCTGTTAAACATAGTTCGCTGTATTTCTAGATAGAAAAAGAGCCAAAAGTGGCTGTTTTTCGCACTTAGCTGTGGGGAGCCCCTTAATACACTACAATACAACGAAATATTTTCGTTCAAATACTTCTACTGCTTACAAAAACAACATCGTATTCACGTATCTCTGTAATAAACCAATCTTATAAATACTGACATACAGCTTTCTAATATATCTCTTGCCTAGGTAGTCAGCAGGCGTGGGCTATTACTACCGTTGCCACTGCGTCTCGTGTGAACATGTACCTAATGTAATCAGAGCAATGAAATTATATTTAGCAATAATAAAATTGTTGTTTGTTTTATTTGGGGGCGTTTACCGAAGCGGACGAGGCACTGAACAGACGAAGCTGTTTTTGTGAGCATCGAGAACGCGCAAAGGATTATTGACATTTCTTTTGAGCACCGAGAACGCGCACCGGTTACTTGACCTATCTTTTGCGCCGTATGCGATAATGCGATGCTTCATGCAATCCAATTAACGCTTTCGATCACTCAAAAAGAACGTCATCTGTAGGCCTAGTACGAGTTTGACACTTACCGATACTTTCATCGAATTCGACGACTTTCATTCATTAATCAGTAGCGCCCCTGGCGGATGCGAGGAGGCGAGGCGGGAGGAGGCCTACTGCTCGGTGCTTATTGATACTGTTCGAGTGCCTTTCTACCAGGGATGTGAGCTACGAAAAAATTACCTCACCATAACCACCCACCCGTTTTGGTATGGAACCCTAAAAATACGAAGAAATGTAACGCGTAAACTGATAATGACGTCTGTGGTCTAGTGGTTAGTCTCGGACTACTGATAACGAGGTCTGGGTTCGACTCTCACAGGATATTTTGTTGGTCTGGGTGCTTATAAGGGTGGTATGCCACGTCAAATTTCTTTGTCCAATGTGACTTTAATCAAAGAAATTGGATGCTTTTCATCAAATGTATGTAAAATAAAACCGGCCAAGAACATGTCGGGCCATGCTCAGTATGTAATTCCAAACGAATCAAATCGAATAATAATCATGGCTATTTTAGTTTTTGCAATAATCGGCAGCATTCGCGACTCAGAGCGTGTTGTTAGTAGCGCCATCTAGCGATAAATTCAAGAAGCCAAATTTAAGAAGTGTGTCATGTCAAAGTTACTATTAGTGATTTTTTCAAATAAAACCGGCCAAGAGCATGTCGGGCCATGCTCAGTATTATAGGGTTCCTTAAGTAGGTGTAATTACAAACGAATCAAATCGAATATTAATCATGGCTATTTTAGTTTTTGCAATAATCGGCAGCATTCGCGACTCAGAGCGTGTTGTTAGTAGCGCCATCTAGGGTTAAATTCAAGAAGCCAAATTTAAGACGTTTGTCATTTCAAAGTTACTTTTTGTGATTTTTTCAAATAGAAAGTAGCTAAAGGAGCATTATTTGCTATGATAATTTTTCTCTAAGGTCAATTACCTTTGAACTAGGACGTTTTAAGTATTTTTCAGTTTTCTCTCTATAACTCAAAAAATTATAATCACATTATACTCGAAATAATTTTAAAAGAGAGTTTTCACAAAGGTCTATCAATGTGGAAGATTATAAGTTTCTACATTGCATAGTTTAGAAATGGCAGGGGGGGGGACACATTGCAAGCCACTTTGGCGGGCTATATTTCGCAGATGGTACACCTGATAAAAAAGTGGTGTATCAAACATTACCTTCATTTTAGTATACCTATTCAATGATATCCCACAAGAGGGGGTGCAGCGAAAAAAATTTTGTTTTCTCCATTTCACATGTATGGACGCCACCCCTAAAATACGGAAAAACGATTCTTTTATTCTTTTAAAATTGAGATCTATATGTAGACTATTTTTTAACAAAATTTCACTTACTTATGTTTATAACTGTAGAAGTTATTAAGCTGTAAAGGATTAGGACAGACGGACGGACATGACGAAACTATAAGGGTTCCTTGTAGGACTTCGGAACCCTAAAAAGTAGCTAAAGGAGCATTATTTGCTATGATCATTTTTCTCAAAGGTCAATGACCTTTTAAGTATTTTTCAGTTTTCTCTATAATTAAAAAAATTATAATCAAATAATTTTAAGAGAGTTTTCACAAAGGTCTATCAATGTGGAAGATTATAACTTTCTACGTTGCATAGTTTAGAAATGGCAGGGGGGGGGGACACATTGCAAGCCACTTTGGCGGGCTATATTTCGCAGATGGTACACCTGATAAAAAAGTGGTGTATGAAACATTACCTTCATTTTAGTAGACCTATTCAATGATACCCCACACGAGGGGGTGCAGCGAAAAAAAATTTTTGATCCCCATTTCACATGTATGGACGCCACCTAAAATAAGTAAAAACGATTTTTTTATTCTTTTAAAATTGAGATCTATATGTAGACTATTTTTTAACAAAATTTAATTTACTTATGTTTATAACTGTAGAAGTTATTAAGGTAAAGGATTAGGACATGACGAAACTATAAGGGTTCCTTGTAGGACTTCGGAACCCTAAAAACTGTCATCATCAATTATATCAGATTGGATAGAAATTTGACCAGTGGTAGCATACCACCCTAAGTAAATATCCATTGTCTAGTATCCATAGAGTTGTGCTTAGTTTGAAACTTGATGGTGCTTGAAATTATAGCACATCCAGTTGCCGTCCCTTGTATCTACTATTAGTACAAGACCGGAAGCCATGCATCATGCCAATTGCTACAATAGCAATATGCAGGTGAAATAACACTTTTGTGATAGAAGAAAGCATTAGGCGTTGTCCTAATACAATAAGACCATCGCAGCAAGCACTCGCCAATTTTGATCGTGTCATAATTAGTGATCGCGCTATAATGTCATGTCATGAACAAAGTGCGCGCAACAAAATACGCGCGAGCTTGCGATGATCGTTGATCGTTTAGTCACATTTTATTAGGATAACGCCATATGTAGGTGAAATAAAATTTGGGATTTCAGGAATAAAATAACATATTGGCGTACACAGTTTATTATGTACTTGATTTTACATTTTTATAATGTACACTTATAAACAACACAGCTTTGCAGCAGCGGTCACTGAAACAAAAAATAAAGTTGTTAACAACTGCCACATTTTCTTAACTTTGTTTACAATGAAGAATGTTATCAGTTATCAGTCACAAGTGTTACGTCATGGCATTCAGCAGTAGCAAATAATAATAATTCATCATTTTATAAGAACCACGTATATAATATATCGACAAAGAAAATAACCGGTAGTTGTGGCGATGCTTGGGGGAGGCCTATGTCCAGCATTGGACATATTTCGGCTGAAATGATGATGAAAGAAAATCTGCTTGGGGGAGGCCTATGTCCAGCAGTGGACATTCCGGCTGAAATGATGATGACTAAAGAAAATAAAGGGTTAAAACCATTTAGCAAGTAGTTAGTAATATAAAAATAAAAGATTTAGATCAAAATATTGTAGAGCCAAGAAAACTAAAAGTTACAATATTTTAAACCAGTATCTGTCAATAACGTCTTTACTGTTATATTTAACCCACTTGTTACTACTGACCTTTATAACGCCACGAATTGAGCGTTAGATCTACCCGATATTTACGAGTGTTTATTGTTACATAAAAAAATATTGTTTTACTTTAATTTAACGAGGATTGATCACTTAACGATAAACTAGTGTGTTTGCCACAATATTTTTAGTGATTTGAAGTTTAAAAGTGTTTTAACATCAACAGTACAATTTCTATGAAACATGTTTTCGAAAGGGTAGGTTTTTTTGTATTTCTGTTAGGTTTTCTATATTTTGATTTATAATGTCGTAAAGTATTCTTATCACAGCTTACATATAAGATATAACTGATTCAAATATCATGGTTTTTCATAACGATTTACGCCTGTTATTATTTGTGGCGTTATAACACCCGGTAGTAAAATTGGCGTACAGTGACCAATAAAATTATGGTTTCACGGTAGTTGCAAATAAGTAAATGGCTTAGTGACATCATCGATATTTTACATTATCCAGATTCGGACGTCGATTTTCCGAGGGAAATTACAATATTTTCACCAGAAAATGCAAATACTAAAGTGACTGACGAGGATTCTGGCGATGAAAATGTTGTATCACTGCAAAATCTCCCAGATTTGATATGTATTTTCAGGTTCCCAAATAATAATTTCAGCAGAGATTGACTTTGACGATTCTTCAGACAGTTGAAACTGAAGATGATTTGTCTTTGTCTGCATTGCACAAAAAGGCACATTGAATCATTGCCGATGGGGAACAACAGATACCATCAACATCTATACCTATAGCAGTTCCATTCGTGGTAAAAGTGGTATTTTTCATTGTTTTGCCATTGCCTAGATATAATGCCTGGCAGTAACATAAAAATGGCGGTGGGGATTATGACCACCTATCCTATCGTCAAACTGTTGCAAAAGGATTGTTGGGAGACATTTAGAATACAGGAAAAACGTGGATCCAGCTGCCTAGAATCCTAGAAGCCATCACGAGGTTTCTCGACATGATGGTACTGATCACTTAATTTAGTACTGAAGATGATTTGTCTTTGTCTGCATTGCACAAAAAGGCACATTGAATCATTGCCGATGGGGAACAACAGATACCATCAACATCTATACCTATAGCAGTTCCATTCGTGGTAAAAGTGGTATTTTTCATTGTTTTGCCATTGCCTAGATATAATGCCTGGCAGTAACATAAAAATGGCGGTGGGGATTATGACCACCTATCCTATCGTCAAACTGTTGCAAAAGGATTGTTGGGAGACATTTAGAATACAGGAAAAACGTGGATCCAGCTGCCTAGAATCCTAGAAGCCATCACGAGGTTTCTCGACATGATGGTACTAATCACTTAATTTAGTACCTATGAGGATTCACAAAGCCATTGGAGGATTCAGTTTTTTTTTTCTGTCGTAAATCCACACTATTATAAAAGTAACTCTGCCTTTGTCTGTTTGTTACCTCATCAGGACTAAACCACTGAACCCATCGTAATGACATTTGACAAAGAGTTAGCCTGGTACCAAGAGAAAGAAATAGGCTACTTTCTCATCCTGAAAACCAAAGGGTTCCTGCGGACTAAGCAATAAATGACACCTAGGAGGGCGTAGCCGCGGGTGACCTTTAAAGTTTCGTATACATTTGCATCCAAAATTATGTTCTTATGCGTATCATGCATGTGATTAGCGAATTATTACTTTGAATATCCAATTAAAACTACTACAAGTACATGTATTTCTGTTTTATTCAATACTAAATCGCATGCAAGCAAACTTTTTAATAGCAGCCTATCTTACTACCGGGCGTTATAACGCCACCCATTTTCCAGATTTTCCAGAGAACCAGGAATTTTTTCAATATTTTTTTTAGAACACTACCTTATCATAAAGTAATATACTAAAAAATCAGAAAATTCTGCATGAGAATAAAGTTTCAGTAATATCTGGGTTAAAGACTAATTTAACAAAATCGTTTTATAGTTACCTTATCACAGTGTAAGCCACGCCCTATGAACGCGGCCTTTCCTTCTTCTCTTTGTATAAGGCTAGGAGGGAGACGTTGGCCACCTTCACAACCTGCACAAGAAAAGAGTATCATCAGTACATGAAATAAAAAGCTTTATTTCAGATAGACAGTAGAGGAAAATGCATCATGGTGCTCAGAGCACTAAATACCCCGAAAATAAGCAAATCCTCTTAAGAATATATTGAATTTATTTATTGATAACAATCGTTTTACATGTCAGTTTTCCTAAATAAGTACATTCCTAAACAATTAATTTCCATGTATTTTACGTCAGATGACCATTTTATTTTGTGATGCCAAGTGTCCTTAGTGAATTTGCCAATAATTTAAAATTAATTCAATTATTCACATGTAATACGGTATTAACTGATGGTCATTAAACATTAAATAGCCAATACTTTGCAACAAATAACTATACAAAAGTGGACAGCCTACCCTCCCTCAACTCATTGTCACTAAGATACATGCATTCAACCAAGATAACTTCAAAGAAAATGAGTAAGAATTCAAAGTCAATTTTTTATTTCGAATAAGCATTTGTATGCACTTTCAAAACAATTGAAACAAAATGATTATGAATCTAATGGCATGGTTCCAAAAAGTTGGTCCTATGGAAAAGAGCCGGCAAGAAACTCCATCGATATATGAATAAAGAGACAATTTTTTTCTTTTCCCAAAATGAAAAATTACCAGGCGGTTTAGGATTGAATTCACTAATGAAAATTCTCTGGTTAAACAACCGTTTACTCACAATTCCAGTATTTTTTTCGAGTAATTGGCCAATTAATCAAAATTAACGTTGATGAACTAACCTTAGATACTCAATTTAATTAACAGCTAAATTATACTTTAAGGTTGGTTCAAAGTTACCCTGGTCGACATGTAGTCACTGAACAAAAAAATCTAACAAAACATGTTAACAATTTGATTAGGCCACATGAAGCCAAACAGATAGGCCACTCTCCAATTATGTTAGAAAAAA
Source organism: Asteroscopus sphinx (assembly GCA_949699075.1). Lineage (NCBI taxonomy): Eukaryota > Metazoa > Arthropoda > Insecta > Lepidoptera > Noctuidae > Asteroscopus > Asteroscopus sphinx. The sequence continues at coordinate 31,421,896 of OX453003.1, forward strand.
ATTAGAAAAACATGTTAGATGTCATAAATAACAAAAATATGGTTGTAGGAGACACGGCTTTATACAGATCTTTAAAATTATAATTAGAGTGCTATGTTAGGTTAAATAGTTAAAAGTTACAATAAATAGGATATTTCATAATTAAAATGGTTTCTGTAAGATACTAGCATTACAATACTCTGGCCTATAGGCTGTGAAGGGAATTGGTATTTCACCATGCGAAATTGCATGTCTGTACACTCTGTCTTACTTAGTAAACAATCTTGGCATGTCTTTTGAATGCAATCCATCAATAATAATTATTAAAAGGCATTATGTTGCGTTGTGGCGCAACTTGGGAGAGGCCTATGTCCAGCAGTGGACTGCGATAGGCTGAGTTGATTGATTGATTGATTATGTTAACAATTTCAAACACTAAATATCATTTTTAACCTAATTACATGTGCAGAACTAGTAATTATATTGTAACACTAGTTATTTAAATAATGAGACATGCAAGATTGTTAATTAAATAAGACAAGAGAGAAAAAACCGACTTTATGTTTTAACTGTTATTCTCAAATTCGACAACTCGAAAAATTTATGAAAAACTAGGTAAAATTTTGTTTAATTCAGCTTTTTTATTTATTAAATTTTGTTGATAATAGACAAGCAGCATTATTGCTGATATGTCTATATCGCACAGTGCTGAAAATTCGTAGTTTATTACATGAGTTCAAAACGACAATTACACTGAAGTATTTGTATAATTTCAACCACCGCCTGAACTATCCCAAAAATAACAAGCCTTACCTTAAACCTGACTCCGGGAATGTCACCAACGGCGTGTCCCTTACGACCGAATCCTGCTACTAGTACTTCGTCGTTTTCTTCAATGTGGTTGAGACAACCATCCCGGGGCACGAATGCTGTTACTTTCTTGCCGTTTTTGATCAGTTGTACCCTCACACACTTGCGGATGGCGGAGTTAGGCTGCTTGGCTTCAACACCACTGTGGGCAGAAATAAAATCATCAGTGATATTTTTTCAGCTTTAATTTTTGTGTTATAAGGAAAATAAGATATCCACGAACTCCGACAATAGTTACACAATCACTGTGAATTATATGTAAGGCCTGGACTCCACCAAAGCGGAGAGAAGAGATGTGTCACAAGCCACCAAAAGGATTGCATTAGATATAGAATTGCATTGAAGCTAGGCATTGACATGTGAAAATAATGCAATCCTATTGGTTTCAGACACATCTCTGCTCTTCTCTGCTTTGGTGGAGTCTGGGCCTAATGCTCTGGGCAGAGTGGACAGTCCATGTGTTAGGTTACAATACACTTAAATTAAGCTTAATGGAATACCTAATTACTTATGTTATAAGTAGAATTTTGATTCAGTTCAGTACAAACAATTAACTTGGCCTGAGTGAAATTAGGCATGGCACATTTCGTTTCTCCACCTCACACCTTAACTGACACCCATAAAATGATTACTGCAAAAATGTTGTGACAACTTCACCCTGGCCATGTTAGGATTACACATATTGTACTATTAACACTTAATGACACAATGAGACATAAGTTTTTATTGCTATGATGTCTATACACAGTTTCAAACAATCTATTAGAACAGGGCATGTATGAAGGTAGATGAACATTATACATCACCATTCTGCCATGAATAGTTCAAGTATATTTACAAACTGGAGGGTTCCTCCAATTTGGATTCAGCAGTATCAACATAATGTGTCATACAGCAAACATATCATCACCATGTATTGAATTAATAATTAATGTATTCTGCCTGTAGCAGGAAGCAATGTCTCATAAAATGTTTATAGTTAACATGAGGACAATTCACTTTTTAACTAATTTACCATGCAACATTGAGGAAGTTTAATCTTCTTAACATGACCTACTAGATATAAAACATACAGTTAGCATCATTTTAAATGCTGCAATTAAAAAATCAATAAAAAGCAGCACACACTAGTAAAGTAACGGCGCAAGAGCATAAACACCATGCCTATACATGTGTATAACCTCATTCATAGTTCAATGACCCATGTGGTATTTACACATCTTATGTTTCATGCATTTAGTTTATATAGCAGTGTTTGTAGCGGTAATACACTGAGAAGTAGTGACATAGAAAGTTCATAATTGATTTGTATTTAAAATCATGCATTGACATCGATAATACGAAAACTACGTGTGTCTTGTTTTTTTATTGGTCAGGTTTAAAGTGAAACTTGTTAGAGCATAAGCATAGTAAGACATAAAACCATGTTTGCAAGTTTTCTCTTCAGTTTCACTCTTGATCTTGGTTCTTGTCTTCCGCCGTGATGTTGTGACGCCGCCCCTCGCAGTATTATCCTGTGATTGTCGTAAGAACACATTCACAAGGAATAATACTGCGGGCGGAAGCGTCACCAGTAACTGCCGCGTCCATCTTCTTGACTTCATCACTCAAACTTGCAAGTCCGCGAAGAATCAGAAAACAATTCAGCGTTCCATTATACAATATCAATGGACTTACCGCGACTAATAGTTCGAGAGGAGAGGTACTTACACTTTCTCCAGGACGATGCCCTTAGCGTGAGATGCACCACCGAAGGGATTAGCCTTCCACCTCGTCCCCATGTGGGCTTTCTTGTAATCTTTATCAGCCCATCGCTGCTCTCGGCGGTGGTTCACGTGCTTTCGCGCCGTGCGAATACCACGGGGCTTACCTGAAATATTAACGCTGCCGGTTATCACTTGTGTTTACGACGCACGACACAGAAATCGATACACCATAGTTTAAACGGGATAACGTGAAGGGATAAACTTTTGCTGCACCTCATGATTAACGCGACGATAGAGAGATGGAAATGGATTAGTTTTACACCACGAGAAAAACATGTCTGCGCCATGGCCGACACCTATGCATGCACGTATAAGTTACAACTTTTTAGGGATATTTAATTTGGAAAATTCACTCCTACATGGCATGCGTATTTATTACACTGATACACACCATTTTAAAACAAAAATAATATATAAACCATAACAAATACTGCACAAAACTATTTCTTACCCATTAGGATAGCACGACACCAATCGGCTACGGATGGGAAAAGAAATTATCAAGGCAGCCAGCCAACCACCGGCTTCAACTCATCACTGTTGCCAACATTGCAAACCAATATAGGGTTGCCATTGTAAGCAAATTCTAAGAAAACAAATAAAAATCTATGGGTAAACTGACATTAAAACATAGATAAATATATTATAATAATCTACACTTTGCTTATTTAACAGAATGATTTATAATTCGAGATGGAGTCCCTCACGGGACTCTCCGCCCCCAAAGCCCGGTTAAGCAGAAAGAGCACTCTAGTGCTTCCTGTGAGTATCAATTCGAAAAATAAAATAAAAAAATCGACCTATTCCTTGAATGAGGTTATACTAGACTCATTTGCAACAAATTCGGATGGAAAAATGCTAATTGTGACAAATCTATCTTACTAGTACTAGGCACTTGATTGACATTTTCCGGAAGCTGATGAATGAGCAATTACTATCATACAAAATTCATGGCCAACATTTTCATAACCTCGGAAATAAATAGTCATAAATCTCAAGGTATAAAACAAAATCATCTAAGTACACTTTACATTGCAGAGAATTACGCGAAAAAAATGTATGACATTTGGCGTAAAAATTACAGAAATAACATCCTCATTTCATAAGCTATCCAAAATGGTACAGATGTGGTCAAGTTTCGTAAAGGTTTGGAAAAAAAAAGCAGTAATAGGAGAATTGGGAGCACTTTGCTAGAAGTCATTTTCTAAATTTATGTCTTGTTCGAGGCGAGTTTCATTACACTGTTCTGTAATTAAGATTGTTTGAATCTTTGTGGCATGTTTTGGTCGATCAGAGATCATTGAGGACCATAAAAACCAATAAGTGGGATTGGGAAACAAGAGTTCCTAGTTAGAGATAAAGGCACTAAGATTGCAACAGCCTCGTCACTTGATCAGGATTTTGTGGTTGGTAGTCCAGGCTACCACTATGCACCTACCACTATCACCACCACCACCACTACTACAGGTGGTGACTGTCTACTACTTTAAAGACTGACGAGGTTTTTTTGCCATTACGAACGGTCTGAATGGATGTTAGGGGATTACATCAAGTAATCTCTGAACGAAAAGCAGCAAGTTGAGGTGCTACAAATGATGATGTGAGTACCGTAGGTCGCAGAGGTGGCTCGGTCTGTTTCCGAGGTAGTGATTGAATGTATGAGATTCCTATGGGTAAGAGAAAACACACACAAGGTTGAGAAGCACATCCGTATGAGCTTTCCTAGCAGCGCGAGCAGCACGACAGCATGTCTCGGGGGATGTTGGAGCCAACTTGCTGCTGTTCGTTCAGAGATTGCTTAATGTAGGCCCCTATCATCCATTTGGACCATTCGTAATGGCAAAAGACCTCGTTACTCTTTAAAGTGGTAGGCAATCACCACCTGTAGTGGTGGTGGTGGTGGTGGTAGTAGTAACATAACATAACGTAACATCACGCCTATATTTCCCCGAAGGGGTAGGCAGAGGTGTAATAGTACACCCACATTTCGCCAGTTATTTTATAGTCCCATGTAATAGGGGGCGAGCCTATTGCCATTGACCGGGCACAAATCCAGGCTCCGGACTTCTACTGAGAATTTCCTAGTGAAAAAACCCAATAACACTTTGCCCGACCCGGGAATCAAACCCAGGACCCTACCGTGGTGGTAGTGGTAGGTGGTATTGGTAGCCTGGACTACCAACCACAAAATCCTGATCAGGTGACGAGGCTGTTGCAATCTTAGTGCCTTCATCTCTAAGCAGGAACTCTTGCCTCCCGATTCCACTTATTGGTTTTTTATTGACCTCAATGATCTTGGATCGACCAAAACATGCCGCAGAGATTCATACAACCTTAATAACACAACAGTCTAACCAAACTCGCCTCGAACAAGACATAAATTTAGAAAATGACTTCAAGCAAAGTGCTCCCAATTCTGCTATTACTGCTTTTTTTTTACAAGCCTTTGCGAAACTTGACCACATCTGTACCATATTGGATAGCTTATAAAATGAGGATGTTTTTTCTGTAATTTTTACGGCAAATGTTTTTCGCGTAATTCTCTGCAATGTAAAGTGTACTTAGATGATTTTGTTTTATACCTTGAGATTTATGACCATTTATTTCCGAGGTTATGAAAATGTTGGCCATGAATTTTGTATGATAGTAATTGCTCATTCATCAGCTTTAAAGAAAGTGTCAATTGAGTACCCAAAGTGGGATAGATTTTTCACAATTAGCATTATTCCATCCGAAGACGGAAAATATCAAAAAAATCTTAAAACAACTATAACTCGAAAACAAGTGACTGACGCCCCCTGGTTGCCGAGATCATTTTTGTTGCAAATGAGCTCTAGTATAACCCCTTTCAAGGAATAGATCGATTTACAAATCATCCTGTATTTTACATTTTAAAGAACAATGGCCATTTAAGACTACGAAAAAACAGATATTAGTACCGAGATGATTATGATGAGACTGTCACCAAAATGTAGTACATAATCACAGATCTATTACCTAGTTAATGTAATCTTTGGTTAGCATCAGTTTATTTTTTAAAGCAGTGGGAATGAAGATAATCGTCTTCAAACATATACCATTATTTATGAGAATGCAGGATAAAATTATCTATTATATTATATTTGGACGCACCTAGGGACGTCATACTTACTCTAAAGTCTAACGGCCAAAATTAATATCCAATCTATCCACGATTTGCCCAACTAGAGATAGGAATTTGACATAAGCTCCATACAAAATATGTCAAATTTCTATCTCCAGTAGGGTAAATCGTGAATAGATTGGATATTAATTTTGGCCGTAAGGCGATTTTACTATGCGATAATCCCCGACAATGTAAACCGTGTGAATATATATTAATTATAAAACTGAGTTAAGCCGCTAATAGAATTTAATGTTATTTAGTGGTAAATAGTTTTAATTTAAGCCATGAAACAAAAAAAAATTGTTATTATTATTTTTAACGCATTTACGCATGCATGCATGTGGAAAAAGTAAATGTCAACAATTAAAAACTCATAATTTTCAATCAAAAAATCGATACTGACGTAAATCAATCGATTACGTAGCGTGCCTATTTTGACAAGAGTAAAAAATATTAACGTTTTTCTGCAGTGTTGCCAGACATACGATAATGAAGCATCTTTTAAGTTCGAATTATTTAATGATGGATGGATGAACAAAATGAAGTTTTATTTTGTGCTAAATAACCCAACCCTATCAGATGTTATGTACTATTCACACTATTACTGGATAACTGGACTACCGATATTCCTCTCAATAGTCGCTATCGAGCAGCATCACTATATAGCAAGTTGGCAACACTGAATTCAATTGTCCATTTTTAATATTATTTTATTTTTCAATGTCATCATAATAAAGCCGTCATTCATTATCAAATTTGGCGGCCGTCATGGGTTCCGATGTGGCGGCCTTCAAAGCCATACACGTTTCCGGCAAGCCGTCCGTCAAAGCCACACACTTTCCTGACAAGCCATCGATTATGTACTCTATGATTTAATTTGATGTCTGTGGTCTAGTGGTTCGAGCTAGGAGGAATAAAGACAGGAGTCGACTTAGCTTAGCAGGCGTACCCCTCTCGGGGTGATGAGTAGAAAACCTCCACGTGTGTCTGACGGCTGCTTGTCCCTCTGGACACGTCTGGAGGGAACGGCAGTTGTTAGGCCGGTGCATCCTGGGTACGGGCAATGGAATCCTTTCGAGGGATTAATCTTCGGGGGATCTTATTGCCTGTGGCGAATATTCTGGTACGGGTGGGGCCCCATGTGGGCCAATGGGGAGTTGCTCCACGTATCCCTCTGATGCCAACAGAGGGCACAGTGGAGGAGCAGGGGCGGGCCCGGTGTGCACTCACCCTGCCACTGGGCAGGCATCGGGGGGACTGTCCTTCCCTGCCCCCGTCGATCTCGTAACCCCAGGAGTGCCTGCTGAGTAGTGTTCTCGCGCCTCTTGGGACCGAGGGTCTTGGCTTCACCGTCCGGACCGCGAGGCAGAAAACCTCTATAAAAATTACAGGAGGTAGGACCTGCGAGCAGCAGACTCGGGGCAGTCTGCTGCCCGACCAGCAGCCGGCGTAGCTGACGTAGCTAGCATGGCTGGCGTAGCTGGCACAGTTGGCGTAGCTGGCACAGCCGGCGTAGCTGATACAGTTGGCGTAGCTGGCATGCTGACCTGGCAGCATGCTAGAACTAGACGGCACTATGGATTTGAGGAGGGGAAGAATGAAGTGGGGGATTTTTTTTATATGGGTGACCTAGAGGAGTACGGATCAGGGGCTGGCAGAGGGGACCAAAAATGTGGTCAGAATTCGATTATCTCTGCCCGTTCCCGAGATTCAGCTCTTTATGGTTCTCGGGTGGCAGGTTCCATTCCCACCAGCAGTAAGAGGGGTGAGGCTAGGTGTTTTACACGAGTGAAACTAGGTGGAGTTAGTTGGAGCTACCACGATCTAGTTGCATTAAAGGATCGTTTAAATAGCAAGCGTATTTTGTTATAAGTGCAGTGATACACGGATACGGTTTCTTTCAAAAAAAGGGGATCCTAGTAAATGTGTAAAATACATTTATTAAAAATTAATTCATTTAAAAAATCAATAGTTTCATTTTACTAATTACTCACTCACAAAACTCAAATTCATTTATTAATTGTGACTTCAGAGGCCCACTTGGTAGTAAAAAACTTAACAACTATGGGTTAGTATTATAATAAATTGAACAGTATAAACATTTAATTTTATGAACGATGAGGTTCTTGACACACCAACACATTAACAAAATGCTCCAGTATCGGAGCATCATGTTGCTCAAATAAGGCTAAACTAAATAAAAGTGTAGTGTTGTAAAAGACATCAAAAATAATTCCTGTTTCAGGATCATTTATTTAGATTATCAAGAGCGAAACAATTCTTCTATTACCTTTTTACGTTTATTGTAAATTTACTCAATAAAAGCTTGTCAAAAAATTAAAATGTTGTTTTCTTATTTTACTATAGGTTACAGTTTGGCATAATAGATTACTTATGCAAAATGGGGCCACTGGTCATACATTGCAAATTTTTTTAAATTGCTTTTTTCTGTCATTTTTATTTTAAAGAAACCATTTAATTTTAACCATCAACCATTTAATTTGATGAAGAAAAGCATGTTATTTTATGTAGTTAGCTATTTTAATTTTATACTAATTAATTTAAACAATCTGCCCCACATTTTGTTCTGCTAACTTTACATTACATTAAATACCTACATGGCGTTTAGGTGTACCGCAAGTACCGCAACGAATTGAATTGAATTGAATTTATTTGTGGCTATAGAATTTCCGAATAAACCTAATGTAAAACACAATGTTTATTTTACGTTTTAACTGCTTATTGAGTATTGGTAGTTGGCTGAGAAGAGGTTTTTTCATTAATACACATTTTTTGAGTTGGTAACTCAGATATATCCTTACTAAGGGTGGAATTACTGAATGTCCGCCGAGCCATTGACGCTCCGATTTGACGTCTGTCACGTTGCGGGCGGGGCTTGAGCATTGACTTGTACTTATGGACCTGTAATACCTACGAAATAAGCGTGGTATACCTACAATATCCGGGCCACCGTTATGGTGGCCATAGCTAGGGAAGTAAGTAATCAAAACTAAAAAGTATCGATATCGATGCTTGTGTTTCGTACCAGAGATGTATGCTGATTAAAATCATTTTCAAGTAGTAATAAATAATGCAATTATATCAAATACTAAGTTCGGCTGTCCCTATGACATAAAAAATCAAGCTTCTAAGTCAAGGCAATCATACGGCTATGTCACATTTTGATACTCGCAAACTCACATAAAAAACCTATAGGGTACGTCGCATTGACCTAGAATCATGAAATTTGGCCAATATATCGAAATATCTTTTTTTTTTCAATATATCGAACTCCGATTGTATGTTTAAAAATATCGATATATCGAAAATCTGATATTTAAAAAATATCACCAGCCCTAGTTTGTTTACTTGACAGCTCATGTACTATGGGCCACATTGCGGGGTAAGCGGGCCTGCCACGCCGCATAGGTATTTTGACATCCCGTAAAGATGTTGCCAAGCAGAGAATATACAAATAGCATGCGATCTCTTTCACCAGACGACATAACACGTTGGTTAACAAGAGACAAAGAATAGTTTCATAATTCAATAACGATATAATAGATATTTGTATATACTAGGTGGATATAGAAGTATATGCCGCTTCCATAGGTTTCTTAATTCAATGGGCTTGATGGACGGCAAGAGCGTCCGTGGTCCCGGCAGCTGCACAGACCAAGTAGAGATGCTACGCAGCTGTTTGACGGACGTCATGACGGCCGCCAAGCAATTCACGATCCGATATGAGCATTATGAGCTTGACGGCCGTCTGACGGCCGCCAAATCTGATAATGAATGACGGCTTTAGCAACCAGGGCTACGTTCACTTATTACACACTCAGTGTGAAAGTCACCCGGTGCGAATATCGCTCGATCATTTGCGATTTTGTCAGAGTTACTGAACGACTTCGGGTGACTTTATGAAACTGACACTAGAACAATGAAGCACTGACAATTATGACAATCGAAACCTCAAATTATCTGTCATTTCATACTATTATCTGTCAACATGACAGCAGAGCGTCTTTTACCCTACTATTTCACGGGGTGACCGGTGCGTACGCTCGACGATAATGTACTCTGTGGCTCGACGACGCCCGCTCACAATACTGAACGGTTTGGTGTGAACGCCCGGACGATCACTCCGAGTAACTGAACGACCAAACAACGCTCCGGGTGTCGTCCGCCGTCGTCGGACGATAATAGTGAACGCACCCAAGGGGTACGTTCACTTACTACGCACTCAGTGTGAAAGTCGCCCGGTGCGAATATCGCTCGATCATTGACGATTTTCTCAGAGTTACTGAACGACTTCGGGCGACTTCATGAAACTGACACTAGAACAATGAAGCACTGACAATTATGACAATCGAAACCTCAAATTATCTGTCATTTCATACTATTATCTGTCAACATGACAGCAGGGCGTCTTTTACCCTACTATTTCACGGGGTGACCGGTGCGATCGCCCGACGACGCCCGCTCACAATACTGAACGGTTTGGTGTGAACGCCCGGACGATCACTCCGAGTAACTGAACGACCAAACAACGCTCCGGGCGTCGTCCGCCGTCGTCCGACGATAATACTGAACGTACCCCAGGGCTACGTTCACTTATTACGTACTCAGTGTGAAAGTCACCCGGTGCGAATATCGCTCGATCATTGACGATTTTCTCAGAGTTACTGAACGACTTCGGGCGACTTTATGAAACTGACACTAGAACAATGAAGCACTGACAATTATGACAATCGAAACCTCAAATTATCTGTCATTTCATACTTTTATCTGTCAACATGACAGCAGAGCGTCTTTTACCCTACTATTTCACGGGGTGACCGGTGCGTACGCTCGACGACGCCCGCTCACAATACTGAACGGTTTGGTGTGAACGCCCGGACGATCACTCCGAGTAACTGAACGACCAAACAACCGGGCGTCGTCCGCCGTCGTCGGACGATAATAGTGAACGCACCCCAGGCCATAAAACAATAAAAAAAAAATGTTGATTATATATTATATTTTATTCTCTTTTATCATTGTTTATGATTGTTTAGTGATATAAATTCTCTTTGTGATTGTTTTCATCAAGTTTTTACAATTCTGTGTGTTTTTAAAGTGGATAAACGTTTATCAATTACGTTACTAAGATAAAACCCCCACAATGACGCTTAATTTAGCAAGAAAGGATGGTGGTCCGGGCTACGTTGGTATACAGTTCTGTCAGGAGTGTAACAACATGTTATATCCGCGTGAAGATAAAAACAACAAAGTTCTCCTGTATGCCTGCAGGAATTGCGACTACAAGCAACTCGCCGACTCAAACTGCGTGTATGTAAACAAAATTATGCACGAAGTTGACGAATTAACTCATATCAACCCTGATGTAGTAAGTGACCCTACTTTGCCTCGAACAAAAGATCACATGTGCCCTAACTGTAACCACAGAGAGGCGGTGTTCTTCCAGGGACAGACGAGACGTGCTGAAGAAGAGATGAGACTTTACTATGTGTGCACCAGTTGTAAGCACAGATGGACTGAGTGAAAGTATTTGTATAATGTGAGAATAATCTTTAAATGTAATAAATTGATTCCAATCATGTTTTGTATTTTATTTAGATTTGTTTTGCTGTTACAAACTAGACATGGGAGGTCTCCCCATGACGTTCCTTCGGGAGTCTTGGGGAGACTTATGGTCAGACAGTTCAGTATTAAAAGGTAAATTTTATGCCACCATACAAACGTGTATCCCAAAAAAACCTTGGTTTTTTAAATTAAAGTTAAATAAAACTTCCACCAGTTGTATTATCCGTATGAGACTGGGACATGTTTGTACTCCAGTTCACCTTGCACGGCTTCATATCATAGATAACGATATTTGTGAGTGTGGTGAAAGTGTGGGGGATCTGAACCACATTTTCTTCTCGTGTTCTCTTTATAATCATTCTCCTTTTATGGACTCCTTAAATCGTCATGAAGTTCCTCTTCCTACTTCCATTCTTACTCTTTTAGCATCTAATGATCCTATAATATACAACTGTTTATCTATTTTCATTAATTCTAACTCAATCCGTATTTAGTTTATTATATATTTTATTTGAAATTTTTTTCCTTTTCCGATCCTGACCAATTTTTATTTCCAAATTCCGTTTAGATACCATTCTTTAATTATTATAAGTTTCCCCGTTTTTGTTAGTGGCAAATGCGCAAATAGCGACTTGCCAAGAGAAAAAAAAAAAAAAAAAAAAAAAAAAAAAAAAAACTAGACATGGGGCACTCAACAAATATGCATGAGTTCACGGTTCACATGTATGAACTGGAGCTGTGAACCTGCTCACAGATTAGCTCAATTTATGCCTCTGCCTACTTCGAGTTATGATCTCTGATGCGAGTCGCTGTGCATATAGTGTCCGATCGATTTGAACATGTTTGTCACTCCGTGACTCGCAGACATCTTTACCGCTTCCACTCACACAGGTTCAAACAGGTTTTTATTGGACAGACAGACATTTTTTTTATCTCTTGTGTAACGAATGATAGCATCTCGATAGAATCACTCGGATAGATACTTTCGAGCCATGAGCTGCGTATTTTGACATTGAGTTGCAGCTCAACAGCTCAAGCTTATTGATCTGAATATTTGAACCGGTTCTGAGCTGAGTTACACACCACTGTTACAAACCAACTGTGGAGACCTGATAATTTCATAGCTGCTCAGTAATCCAACAATGGCCACAAAGCTGCTTCCGGCTGCAAAGCTATAGAAAACCTATTTGTAAAAAAATCTTTTACCTGGTAGTGTAACAAGGTCCAACTTGTTATGCTGCTCACCCATAGACCAGTAAGCCTCTAGACGCCGGTTAGCTGGACACCCCCGGTCACAACGCATATGTTCTACCACTGCATATCATATGTCCCTCCGCCAATCGGAACGTCACTCAGTCAGCGAGCGGCACCAATCATAAGAAATCATACCACCGAACTTTTGAGCCGGCCAATCATAACGCGCCGTCCGCCCCCCTGACTCCACCAACGTTTTACGACTGCGTTCGAATACAAAATTTGTTTATACGTAGTCTTGTAGCTTACTGGTCTGTGTGCTCACCCTATTTGATTTTTCTGGCCACTTTATTATACTTTGATCAATCTAAATTCAAAATTATTTTCAAAAATGGATAATTCTCTACTGTTTTAACTCAGTTCTATATTGTATGCTGAAAGACACTCATGTGTCTGAGACTGTGTCTTGTAATCATTATATTATTTTATTAACATACAGCAGTCAATGTATCAATTTACCAGTTGAGTGATATACAGTATTCGAAAAAGTTCCTGCTTGTGGTTTATTGTGTTTGTGCCGACCTACCACCTACCTACCTGGTTCCTGCCTCCAGCCAGAGCTCGCTGCATTGACATAGCAGCAGCTCACCGTCGGAGTCGACCTACCACTCCTCCGACCCTCTGAACCTCAGAGTTCCGTACCTCCATACCTCTGAGTTCCGTTCCTGCAGTTCCCGACTACCAGTCCCTGTAACACTAGTTCCTGTTCTCCTAGTTCCCATGTGTCACAGTGTCAAGCCTCCAAACCTTCGACCCTCTGAGCCTCCTGTCTGTGTGCCTCTGCTGACTCCGGGCTACTACATCTCCTACTCCTGCCTGAGCTTGTCTTATGAACTAATCATCAGAGACATCAATACTTTGTAGAGGTTACCAGAATGTAAATAAATAAAACTAAAAGTAGTTTTGTACACTTTATTAACTAAACATATTGCCAAGCATATCTGTTCTAAATAACAGTTTACAATTCACAGCCATTTATTAATCAAACATGGAGTTTTCTACCTTTTAACTTAACACAAACATAACATTTTGTTTTAATAACTCATCTCTTAACAATAACTGTTTTGTTTTAAATATTCTTTTGCTTATTTATTTTATAATAGAGTTCTGAGGAAGCAGAAAATATTACTCTGCCATCACTAAACATGATGGAATTTTACAATGATAATCTAAAACTTAAATAGATGTATATGGCCTACTGCTCTGGCCCCAGATCAAACTGTGTATGGGAGCAATATACAAATAGATTTATTAATAATTAGCTATGTGTCCCAGCTTTGCATGGCCTCTTTCTATTTGTGAAAACTGTGTGAACATTCATACAGTTGTTTCTGAGATTTAGTCTGAAAAAACATGAAATCAGCGCAGCGGGGGACTTTAATTTATAATATGTTCATTGCAATAATAATTGATCAATATCAATGATATTTAAAAGTACAGATATGTTGCTGCGCTTGCAATATGAAGACTCGAAAACGCCCTAATTAGGACGTTTTTATATTAATCCGCGTCAAGTAAGGCGCTGAGCGTGACCAGTGACAAAAAAAATATTACCGTCATGTGTGTACAGAAAGTGTTCCAATTATGATGCGAAAGTAACTTACTTTACCTACTTACTTTGTAGTAGTTTGTGTACTGTGCTGCCGCTGCGTACGGAACATTTTTTTCGTTTGTTTTGTTAAGGTATGACATATCTAAATAACATTGATCAATATAGCTACTCTAATTTAAAAAAAAAACCCCCAGATTGGTATTGCTCCTGTATTGTGGGTGTGTTTAGGGGCACAAATCTCACATGCTTAAACACCAAGACCTGGAAAAAACACCTGTAGTCTGAGCTTGTAGGCCATAGAAATATTTGTTCCATGGTCAAGTTTGCTATAGTTAACAATTATGTCTGATTCTGGAGTCAGAGTTGGTAGTTAATTCCAGACATATTTAGTGATGGCAAGGAAATTAGGTATAGTGTTCAAGTGACACAAGTAAGCTTTATGCATTCATTTGGCACACTGAAATACGAAGGGTGCTTTCAATTTTGGTGGTGTGTGACAATAGTATGAACATCTCACCACATTGCTATTCCATACCTACATATTAAGGGAACCATAAATTGTCGCCAGTTTTGGTGACCACATACAAAGGGAGATTATAGTGAGTAGGTAGGTACAGTCGATGGCAAATCAGTGGTTACAGTTTGATCCTGACAGCATTAAAAAAAAACCGCTTTGGTTTTCGTACCTAATTAAAGTGTTACCACTGAAGTAAGGTCGTCTGTACCTATATTTTTAATAAATTATGAGGACGGCCTATCTATCTGGATCTGGTAGGTACAGTCAACTGCATGACAGTGGTAACACTTCAATTCGAAAACCGCTTATTAGCTTACCTACTAAATATTTTTAATCACGTAGGTACGTAAGCCTACTCGCGAATCCGATACGCCAACCCTATTAACATTTCACTAATTTATAATCAAAATGATACAAACGATAAGTTCAGGATCAGTCAGAACCTTGAACAGTCGACTGCATGACAGTGGTAACACTTTAATTAGGAAACCGCCCTTACTGCTTACGAAATAAAGATGCTACTAATGTCAAAGTGTTACCACCGACGGGTCGTTCCTCGTGGTCCCACTACTTTGCCCCACTGGTGGGACCACGAGGAAATTTTGTTCCTCGTAGTCCCACTCAGCAGTGGGCCCACAAGGAATACTCTTTGCCGTTCCTCGTGGTCCCACTCAGCAGTGGGCCCACGAGGAATACTCTTTGCCGTTCCTTGTGGACCCACTGATGAAATTACTTACCAAAACAGGCTAAATAAAAATACACCTGAGTTAATGGTTAGTTAATTGCATTTTGTTAGAATAATAAGTAGGATTAATAAGTGTTTTAACGAGTTCAATCATCATCATCAGTGACAACCACCACCCAACACGACTTGCTCCCATCTACCCCGGTGCCCCTGTCCCGTTACCGGGGCAGATGGGAAAAAGAGTTTCATCTGCCCCGGCAGCCACGGTTTTGGACCACCATACCCACCAGTGTCACCAGTGTACCCATTGCTGGGCTACAAATTAAGCAGTGAATGGACATTCCGGTAATAATACCTAATGGACCTGAGCGAAACTACGAACGACTATGTAGCCTATAGTTTATGTACTCCTAGTACTTTTCTTTGACGCATGGTAGTTTAGTAACGTATAGGTGTTATCCTAAAGGTAAGAGCAGTAGGTACTCCATAAACGGTCGAACTTGTGTTTTGTACAAATTGAGCAGCTATTCTGGCATGAAGTACCTTCTCACCTTACCACTAGATCCAGTTTGAATTAAAGATTTTACTAGTAGATCTAGGTAGTGAGAAAAATTATTCTCAATAGCACCATCATAGATATGATCATATGAGCAATGTATCTAAGGCTAAATTTGGTAATGTCCTTTATAAGTTCAAGAAAAATGGTATTTGTCATTATCACAAGTTTAAAGTTAGCATGACCTTAAGTGGGACGAATGGCAATAATCAAATAATTTATTCGATCTCGTCAGTGGAGATAATGGAAATAAATTAATATTATTTTTATCAATTCCCGTTGGCCCACTGGTGGGGGTAGTGGATACAACAGGAATACACGATATTTTGAGCAGTTTATCCAGGGTACTTTAGGTGGGTAGTACCATGGGACATGTTTTCCATGGTTTACCCGTGGTACTACTGGTTGGCTACTGCCATACCATATACATATATCATGTCCCATGGAGTACCATGTTGTATCCACTACCCCCACCAGTGGGCCAACGGGAATTGATAAAAATAATATTAATTTATTTCCATTATCTCCACTGACGAGATCGAATAAATTATTTGATTATTGCCATTCGTCCCACTTAAGGTCACGCTAACTTTAAACATGTGATAATGACAAATACCATTTTTCTTAAGAATAAGAATAAGAATAAAACTTTCTTGAACTTATAAAGGTCATTACCAAATTTAGCCTTAGATACATTATTATTTCCACAGTTTACCTGTGGTACTACTGCTTGGTAGTACCACGGGACATATTCGACCGTTTATGGAGTACCTACTGCTCTTACCTTTAGGATAACAAAACGTAAACGTTATGAAACTACCATGCGTCAAAGAAAAGTACTAGGAGTACATAAACTATAGGGTATCTAGTCGTTCGTAGTTTCGCTCAGGTGCATTAGGTATTATTACCGGAATGTCCATTCACTGCTTAATTTGTAGCCCAGCAATGGGTACACTGGTGACACTGGTGGGTATGGTGGTGGTAGGTGGTTGTCACTGATGATGATGATTGAACTCGTTAAAACACTTATTAATCCTACATATTATTCTAAAAAAATGCAATTAACTAACTATTAACTCAGGTGTATTTTTATTTAGACTGTTTTGGTAAGTAATTTCATCAGTGGGTCCACAAGGAACGGCAAAGAGTATTCCTCATGGGCCCACTGCTGAGTGGGACCACGAGGAATTACATTTCCTCGTGGTCCCACCAGTGGGGCAACGTAGTGGGACTACGAGGAACGGCAAAGAGTATTCCTTGTGGGCCCACTACTAAGTGGGTCCACGAGGAACAACATTTCCTCGTAGTCCCACCAGTGGGGCAAAGTAGTGGGACCACGAGGAACGACCCCCACCGACGTGCGGTCGACCGTACCTTCAAAAGTCCAGTATTCTCGCCTAAATTGAAAACACCCATACTTTTCTTTAGAAAATTAAACAAATAGGGTAGGTAGGTGCATGTTCTTGTAAAGTTGTAAGTATCTAATTAGTACTTAGGTCATTTACTAAATATCTAAAAACAGCCCCTGTTCCAAAAATTCAGGGTAATTAGAAGCCTAGAAATATTTTTAGTTTACTAACCAACAAAAAAGGTTTAAGTTAGGCCTATAAAGATCTGTACCCTAAAAGCATGAGCCGTAAAGTTCAAAGTCTAGCTTAGTCAGGTTAAGCTTATACTACATGTAGAAATTGGAATTGGTGTAGATTAAGTAATAAAATTAGTGTGGAATGCAATAAATCATTAACAGTAATCCTAGTTGATACAATAAATCAATGTAACTTTCATTAGGTACCTAATTTATTTTTAATTATGCGTATCGTATATGTCCATTTAAGTTTTCGGTAATTTAATTAATAGTATAGAGTTCTGTGGTTACGATTGTGTGTGTAAGTTGCCGGCAAATAAATTGAACATTTACAGTCTATGTTTACAGTCGAGGAATGAAAAGGTTCGTCACATTAAGGCATTGATTCAATGCATTAAGGTGTAGTTTTGCTTTACTGGCAGATAACAATAATGACAGCTGACAGCTGTCAGCTGTACGTACATTATCTCTCGTTCGTAGTTTGAAAAGGTAACATGTACTCGCGACACGTTTAAAGGAATCAATTTGAAAATTGACGAACTTTTTCGTTCCTCGACTGTACAATGATGTATTTTAATGATTCTATGCGCATGGCACCACATTTATTCAAGTTATTTGCCGGCTACATTACAAAAGAACCCACCACCACAACCTTCCAGCGAGAAAGGCGAACTCTCTGCTGTTGTGCTTTTGCGCCTCTCATCATGACGCTAGATTATACGACTACTTACCTATACCTATGCCTTATTCAAATTCTGCAGCTGAATTGTTTTGTTTGAACTGTTATTTCCCAAAAAAAAAAACGATATTTTTGTGTACCCTCGAAAAATCATAATAAAATTAACCAATTCAAATTGACCTTTTAGGCAGCACTAAATCTAAATACAAAATATATTCTCTCATGTAGACTTAAAATTACATTAATTAATTAATTTTAATTTTCATGCGTTTTAGTCCTGCCGATGCCCTTCAGAAAAACCATATTTGATACACGCCAGAAGTGTATCTACTCCGCCTAAGCATAATTTCCGGAAAAGGTGATTTTGAGATTGTTCAATATGAGATCTGCAGCACAATGTAAGAATCGGTCCTAACATATGACCGGAAGCGTATTTTTAATAGATCCCCTATTTAAATTAGAGTTTTTGTTAGGCCACTGAAGACCCCCACGGGCTCCAGTTTGGGGCCCTGGCAGGTATTATTTTCCATTATGATTGTTGGTAATTTCTTAAAAGACCGTTTGATTTAATTATTCCTATTATTTCTGAGATATAAGTCTGGTTTCAAACTACCATTTATTTTGTTTCTGGGGCGAATTCGAATATAGGGTGATTCCGTCATATTAGTACCTATGTATTTGCCCTAGAATGATGTAGTAAGACGGGCGGATTCTACGGCAAAACATGGATGAATCGGACTTTACCCTAACGTACCCAATGATTAAATAGTCACTTAGATATGGAACAAAACACAATTACGCTACCTTGAAATCAGATCATCAAAGGTTTACTCAGTGCTGGCTTTCCTGGGGTACCTACCTACTTAGAGTGGAGCGAGAGGAGCGTTTGCTGTAGGTAGAAAGAGCCGTCAACTCAAAATCCGAAATAGATCAAAAAAATTATCTGATAGGTAGGTATCTCATCGGAAGGTATCGACCAACGACCATACAGCCCAATAGACGCCTAATGTTGAATATAATGTGTACAACTAATTCTGCCACTAGCTGTGGCGGGGTACTGCAATCTGATTATTGGCCCTACCAAGGCGGCTATTGGCTAATCACTAACGCGGCAGTTTTGAAGGCTCATGTAAGTGGTCGAAACTGATTTGACGATTTCAAGTAGAGAATAGTGGCGACCTACATTAGTGAAATTTCATAGATATGTTGCAGAGATCGGTCGCATGTTATGAGGCGTCTATGGGTTAATTGGTCGTTGGTGTCGACGAATAGGCGCCGAAAACAATCTCGCTCTACCCTGATATAGCGGTAGGCAGTAGGCTAGGATATCGCAGCTGAGTCTACTCATCAAATTCCTATAGAAATGAAACTTACATCAATTGGACACCCAACTTCTTTCAAATACACTCGTACTCGTACAAAGCATTATATTTTAACATGAAAAACTTAACAAGTGTACAATACATTATAATTTATCATCAACCTTTTCGGAAGACAGGGTTTTTGAAAATTAAAAGGAAGCGCTATTTAGTTAGTGTCTTATAAACAAAACAGCAATAGTGGCACAACTCGTGAGAAAGAGCAAGGAAGAGCAATTTAGTTAGTGTAGTCTCAAAACAAAGCAATAGTGGCACAACTCGTACCTACTTATAAGAATATTTTTTATTTATTTAGTTATATGAAACATAAGTAGGTATCTACTGGATGTTTTAACATCAAGGTCTAACTAGGTAGTTTGTCAAGGGCTGATTCGGAAGGTGAGGATGGTTGGGACAGGATGCATCCCCCTAAACGGTAGACACTGGCCATACCTATACCTATTGTCAGATTATTTCTTATAGCTTACTAGGAAACTCCTTCTCTGTAGATATGTTCGTCTTGAAAAAAGAGTGGAAGATTATTGTTGAAATGGCACCACTATTATGGCTGTATATGTACCTACAGCCCAGCCCGTGTTTTACCAAACTTAGATTGGTAATGCGCCTATTTCTAAACTATTCAATAGGCAGTATCTAATGGATTTTAAACGAAAAAATTGATCCTTTACGTACCTATTTGACTCCAGAATCCCGCGATCTATAAATTGACATTTCAAGAACGTCAAGTCGATCGTACCCCACGTCTTAAAATAATAAAAGCTTTTTAACAAAAAATAAAACCGACTTCAAAAACCTTAACTAAAAAGTAAAAAATAATCCTTGTATGTATTTCAAAATCTTAACATAAACCAAAATTTTGAAGGTGGCGCGTGACTGTCCCTTTGCGTCATGTAAATATAATGTACTGTCGAGCGCTTATCTATAGTAAAAAACAGTTTATGCGAACATACATGAAAAACACGCGCCGCCTTCAAAATTTTGGTTTATGTTAAGATTTTGAAATACATACAAGGATTATTTTTTACTTTTTAGTTAAGGTTTTTGAAGTCGGTTTTATTTTTTGTTAAAAAGTTTTTATTTCATACTTTTTAGTTGATAATTCACAGAAAAACGAAACTATTAGTAGATCATCTAGGTAAGTGAAGCTAAATTAAATTGATTTATTGAAGCTGGTTAAAAAACTACTCGACTTAAGTCAATAAAATTTATATGGGACCACCGCGCGGACTTCCTCTACCAAATGAAAAAAAAACCACCTCCTTTTTTTGAAGTCGGTTAAAAATAGGTACAAAACTTGGCGCGTACAGGACGTGGGACACAAGTCGATCCAATATTACGTCGAACAGAACAAATGTCATAATTGCGTAAAATCACGAAATTATGACCTTTATATCAATTTGTAGTCAATTTATAATTATTTATTTGAATTAGGTATCTATTTGTACGTATTTCGAATTATTTTATAAGCACCAACAAAATCATACATCTGCGTTGGATGTGATGTTGATTTTGTTATTAGCATGCCTTATTAGGGCTCGCCCCGCTCGCCTAACGGCCAAAATTAATATCTAATCTATCCGCCATTTGCCCTACTAGAGATTGAAATTTGACATATTTTGTATGGAACTTATGTCAAATTCCTATCTCTAGTAGGGCAAATCGTGGATAGATTGGATATTAATTTTGGCCGTAAGTAGGTACGATTATAAACTTACTACAATATAACAGCCAATGATTTATATAAGTCTATGATAACAGCAGTTTTATTGACTACACATAACTACTTATTGACTTTTCGTAACGGAGTAACGGAGTCTTTAGATTAGTGAGGTACTCTTCTTATTATAGTTACCTACTGATCTCCCGCCGTTTTATTGACTAGTACTAATGACTAGGTATAGCAAAGCAATGATGTCTCCAACAGAGTAAGCTCTACTATATATTTGTGGTGGACTACAAGTAACATATTTTTCTCAGTAGGTTGATGAGTAGTCCTAGGCATGACCATTTTACGCAAATGTATCTACGACGTCGGTTATTTCGTATTACGCGCGCTGTTTATTTATATAATTATTAATCCCTAAATTTTTATGTGCGTATTACCGTATTGCTTCTATGTTCTAATAAACTTTATCAAATTCAAGCTCGGACAAAACAACCTTTTCTCTATTCTAGAATTATGAGAAGATTTTTATTTAATTTTACAAAATACAGTTGGTTCCTCCAACTTTTCAGGCCTGCTGGTGGCACGGTGGTGCTACTGCTGTTGTATCAACAATGGAAACATATAAAGGCCGTAGCCCGTAACAAACGGCAGTTCAAGTTAACATCTATCTACATCCCTCGCGGGATGTCACATGTTAGGAGCCCGCAAATGGCAGAAATAATGTTTTTTTTTTTATACATCTTTCATGTACATCAATCTATGTACTTGTGGTACTGATACCTCGATCTGGGTAAGCTAGTACGTTTACGTTTACAGCAGACAATGAAGGAGAGATAGGACCTACTTACATGGGAATTTATGTTTCGTGACCAAATTATACGATCAGCGATGTACTATCAAGTTAAATGAATTTGAAGCTTATCGTTAGTATGACTCAGACCAAGTAAAAAACAGTATGATTAGCTTGGACGAATAAAAAATGGCGGACGTAATCTCGCTAAGAAAAGATTGAAGCACTTCGTTTTTTCCTAAACACACTATAATTTCGTCATAATTTTAACACACCAGATATATGTTGTTATTTTATTTGTGACACTACGACACTGACTACCGTCACACGAGATTTGTTGCGTAATCGCGGCTTTTTGTCTTACTATGGGCACAGTTTTAATGGGTGTGAAATGTGCGTGCCAGCCCGTACTTTTAAGCGAGCCGTCTTACTATAGGTGCTTCACTTATTGTTAAGGAGATTCCGTCCGCCTTTTTTATTCGTCCAAGATGATTAGTACCTACCTCCCTACTTGCCTTAATAGAACTCTGCAGTAGGTATATATTTACTTGGGACTAGACTATCAGTTTGCCTTAGCAGCTATCCTAGTCCTAGCGTATATATTAGAAAATTAAAAAAAAAAATAAGTGTAGACATAATGCTCGTTTCCTTTGCCTCATAACACTGGAGAATGGAGAATGGAGAATTTTTGACATAAATTAACCCGGGACATCGTCTTCTCAGCTAAACGGACGGCGGCGTGTTTTGAAGACGGATTATTTGGTACTCCCTCCCTCTCTCCCTTATTGCAGTGTCCATGATTTGTGAGATATTTAGCTTTTAAATTTTTACTTATACGTAGTTACTCACATCCAACTCATGCAATGCATGCCTGTAGAATCTCGGAAATAGGATGTCATAAGACTTTTTTGTAAATTAAATTATGTACCTATAAAACTTGATAAATTATGTTCTTATCCGTTCTTCGTAAGTCGGTTTTTCAAACTACCTTTAATTTGCAAGTAAATAATACCTTCTACTGGCCAGTCGAAAGTCTGAGACCGTAATTTTT
Organism: Asteroscopus sphinx; assembly: GCA_949699075.1. NCBI lineage: Eukaryota > Metazoa > Arthropoda > Insecta > Lepidoptera > Noctuidae > Asteroscopus > Asteroscopus sphinx. The sequence goes on from OX453003.1 coordinate 31,444,956, forward strand.
AGAGGTAATACATACCGTCGATGCACTTTGGGAAAGTTCTCTTTTATAATTTTATTTTTACACTCACTGTAGGTGAGTCTGCACAATAAATCTTGGCAAGCAGCAAAATACGAAACTATATTATATTTGATAAATGTAGCTTTTGTATTCGCATGCAGCACCACCGAGATCTGCACGTATACAACGTGTATCAGAAATGCGTGGTCATATTTGAAGAGCTTATTCAGGGCATAGCATAGAACAACTTTTACTATGGGACCAACCCTGAAATCTCGAAAAAATAATCAGCTAATCCTTACATTTTGACGAGTGACATTGATGATTTAGTAGGGAACAGCTGATATTTTTTTTGTGATTTCAGGGTTGTTCCCATAGTAAAAGTTGTTCTATGCTATGCCTTGAATAAGCTCTTAAAATATGACCACGCATTTCTGATACACGTTGCATACGGAACATACTGTAGGTTGCAGTTTGCAGTGCAGCATCATCGCATAGGTATATTCGACCATCGAAAATCCCTCAAATAAAATACTGTGACTTAAAACCTGTCGAAAAAGAACCAGCATCAATTTAAAAGCAAATAAATATTTGAATTGAATTGAAAAAAGCGTCAATCTTGAGCCTCCTTCCACGAATGGACAGGCGCCGTTAGTGCAGAGGTGGCGTCGGAATATCCGGGAAGTTCTCGGGCACTGGCGGCAGGACATTGGCTTCAAACCGCCCGGACATGTTGCCCGGAGGGGAGTAGTTGGCCACCACGATGACCTTACCGTCTCTCGAGCGAGCCTTGCCGACGCCAAAGAACGTTGTTGCCACCCATACCATTTGGGTGAAGTGTCCTGAAGAAAATACGATAAGCCATAGACATCCTTGAAGAATTTTATTTTATAACTTTTATTTGCTAAATAAATAAATATTTTTGGGACATTTTTACACAGCACCATTTAGTCCCAAACTAAGCGGAGCTTGTACTATGGGTACTAGACAATGGATACAATACTTATATACTTTTTTTGTTGTAAATACATACTTATAATACATTAGAAACACCCAGACCAACACAAACACTCATGTTCATTACACAAATATTTGTATCCTGTGGGAATCGAGCCCACGACCTTGTGATCAGAAGTCCGACACTCGAACCACTAGACCACAGACGTCGTCAACGTAAATGTACCTATTCTTAGAATTCAGAGTTATATAAGTAAATTCTAACTAGCATAAAACCCTTCCTTTAACTTTAATGCGGTCCTAGATGGTCAAAATTGTTTAACCCGCAGTAAGTCAGCGTGGTGGACTGAGGCCTGAATCCGTCTCGTTCTTTGGAGTTTCTTGCCGGTTCTTCTCCATAGGACTCACCATTTGGAACCGTGCAACTAGAGCCTAACCTTTCATAAGCGCCTGCTTTTCACCTGCTTTTAATTCTGAGATGAGGTCCGTGCCCAGCAGTCGGACAGTGATAAGTTGGTTATAATCCTTCATCATTATCAACACAATTTTACGTCTCAAGCTGGCTGTATAGATATGTAAAAGCAAACCGTATAATATTGCGATTGAGCAAAATAGGGGGGTCGAAAGTTTTCGCTCAGCAGCTAGGGAGGACCCATCTGATGAAACTGAAAGCCGCGGATGGCAAAATTGTCACCTCTAAGATCGAGATGCTTGATGAAGTCGAAAACTTCTATGGGCATTTGTATTCCACCAAAACGGTGAGACCAGCGGTTCCTAGCAATGACGACAAAAGAGCCCAGCTCACGCGCCATTACACCGAGGATCTTCCGGACGTTGACCAGGGCGAGATTAGGGCGGCCCTCGAGCCTCTCGACGTGTCGGTCTCGGCATGAATCTCGACAAGACTAAAGTCATGTTCAATATGCATGTCATGCCGAGGCCAATATTCGTCGAAGGGTCGGCACTCGAAGTTGTAACGGAATACGTCTACCTAGGGCAGGTAATTCAGCTTGGTAGACACAACTTCGAGAAAGAAGCCAACAGAAGGATCCGTCTGGGCTGGGCAGCATTTGGCAAACTTTGCCGAGTCTTCTCGTCGTCTCTACCGCAAAGTTTGAAGACAAAGGTCTTCAACCAGTGCGTCCTGCCAGTCATGACTTACGGTGCCGAGACGTGGACACTGACAGTTGGGCTAGTCCACAAATTCAAAGTCGCTCAGCGAGCTATGGAGCGAGCTATGCTTGGAGTTTCTTTGAAGGTTAAAATCCGTAACGAGATTATCCGGAGAAGAACCGGAGTGACCGACATAGCTTGTAGAATCAGTAAGCTGAAGTGGCAGTGGGCTGGCCATGTCTGTCGAAGGTCCGATGGCCGTTGGAGCAGACGAGTCCTTGAGTGGAGACCGCGAATCGGCAAACGCAGCGTAGGGCGCCCCCCTGCCAGGTGGACCGACGACCTAAAGAACGTGGCTGGGGGGGACTGGATGCGGAAGGCAGAGGACCGAGCGTTGTGGCGCAACTTGGGAGAGGCCTATGTCCAGCAGTGGACTGCGATAGGCTGAGTTGATTGAAACCGTATAATAAGTTGCTTGCAACTCTTGCAAGGAGTTTTCCAACAAACTTTTCCAGGTTTTTGGATCTTTACCTATTTCAACTAATTTGTGTATGCTGCTCACCTGCGTTGACGTTAGCATGAAGAACATCAGGCTCTTTGAAAAAACTGTACTGGCGAACTGCTGCGTACCAGTAGGAAGACACTTCTTGACCTGCAAATAAAAGTGAATTAGGAGTGATCGCACAAGTTGTCACCTATAATGATACTGTAAGGATGTGTAAAAAAAAAAATGCAAATGGAATGGAACGAATAATTTTATTATGAGATTATATGCACTATGCACTCGATCCGCTTAGCTTCAAGTTGGTCAAGCTAAGTTATGGCTGCTTAACACCCTAGCGTCTACAGTCTACTGCTATAATACGCCTAATGACATTAAGTTCGCCTTTGAGCTTTGTACACATTTTGTGCAAAGTGATTTGTAAATTAAACAAATATTTGGGCTCGGCTCTACAGACAGCTGGCTACAGCCAGCCAGATACCTAGTGGTAGCAACTCATTCATGGCAAGAGAAGTCACAATCCTCAGTAATGGCATACCTGTGACTTCAGGCTGTATGGCGCTGACAGGCCGCTGATACAGGTTCTGACCTACATCACGGTCGTTCCTGTAGTGGAACCTGTTGGTGTGGGCTAAATGGTTTGCCCACGCTTGTGCGTAGTCGCATAACTGGAGATAACAGATGATTAGTTAATTTCGACTTCTGACACATTTATTTAAACAAAAATTTAAATTAAAAAAAAGACTAGTTAAATTAAAATGTAAATAAATAAAATTCACTTTAGCTTAATTAAACTACATTCACTTCAACCTACAAGTAAATAGGTACTAGCAGCAATTGGCGCCCAACAAGGGAACACTTTAAAACTTAATATTGTACCAAAACTAGGTACGGATACGGAGCACGTTTATTAAGTGCCGCACTGCCAGTAAACAATGCCAGAAGCACATATGCTCCATCAGTAAGTTATATTTTGGCGCCCACCGTGGGACCGCTTAACACTATGAAATAAATATTTTATTTTTAATCGTTCACATCTATCAAGTGCGTTCCCTCGGGCACCATATAGAACTAAAAGGTACCGTGCCACTCGTAGTATAAAGCACTAACAATATTTATTACTCTTTGATTATTTTTAATAACGCCATGTTCATATGTAATGACTGTAATGACTTCAAGGTATTATAAACGATTAATTCAATTTTTAATCATCTATCTGAGTAAAAGTGTAGCTTTTAAGAGACAAATGTTTTGGCACCCAACGTGGGACTATTTATTTTTCAAGTAACTTACTTCAGGCGCCATGTAGAGCTGCGGGGAGCCATGCCGCTGCCTGTACACGTTGTGCCAGCAGAGACATTCTGTAATGAAGTCACTATCCTGCCAGGCAGTCCGGACCTCACTCCACTGCACCACCATGCTCACTGGCCTGGACCGTAGTACCTGCAAGTCATATGTAATCCGATTCAGTTATAATATCAATGTTTATTAGAATATTAGTAAATCAAACGTTTTGATATCAGATCATTGTTTCAAGAATCATGGATCCATCAGAAAATCATTCAATTCATCAGGTTATATCCACACTAATATTATAAACGTGAAAGTAAATCTGTATGTCTGCCTGTATGTTACCTTTATACGGTTAAACCACTGAACCGATTTTGATGAAACTCAAAGATAGTCTGGAACCCAGAGAAGGATATAGGCTACCTTTATCCCGAAAAACGAAAGAGTTCTTGCGGAATACGCGATAACAGCGACTTTTTTTAAAGATTTTGGCAAATCTGACGGCTCCATTGCATATTCGATCTACCTATGTAAACCAATGGAGCGGATTGTCGCTAAGAAAAGATTGAAGCACTTAATTTTTCTTAAAACTACTATAATTTCGACAACATTTTAACACACCAAACGGCATATTTTTATTTGTGACACTATGACAACGACTTCCGTCATACGAGATTTGTTGCGTAATGGCAGCTGTTAGACTTACTACGGATGTGAATGTGTGCGTGCCAGCCCGTACTTCAAGCGAGCTATTATTAGGTGCTTCACTTATTGTTTGGCAAGATTTGGAACCATGCAACTAGAGCCTGACGTTTCAAAAGTGCCTGTAATTACGTTTATTTGAAATAAAACATATTTGAATTTGATTTCTTCCGCCTTTTTAGGGTTCCGTACCCAAAGGGTGCCAAACGGGACCCTATTACTCTCGCTACGCTGTCCGTCCGTCCGTCCGTCCGTCCGTCTGTCTGTCTGTCACAGGGCTGTATCTTTTGAACGGTAATAGGTAACTGGTTGAAATTTTCTCAGAATATGTGTTGCGATGCTTGGGGGAGGCCTATGTCCAGAAGTAGACGTATTTCGGCTGAAATGATGATGATGATGATGATGTGTTGCTATGAGGTGTATCACGACAAATACTAAAAACAAAAAAAAGTCGAAAACCAAACGATTGGGGTCCCCATACAAGAAACATCAAAAAACATGCATTTTTTTCAACGTTTTTGTTCCTGCTCTATCTTCAAAACGGTAATATATACAGCGTCAAACTTAGTCAGATTATAGTGCATATTATGTAGTTTAGCAACAAATACTAAAAATAAGACAAACATAGACATATGTGGTGGTACCCGCGTAAGAAAGACATGCAAAAATGCATATTTCGCGCACTGTTCGTTGATGTCTTTTTGTAAACTCTCGTAAATTAAATCAGTTTTTATTGGGTATCAGGTCGTTGAGAGGTACGACACCCTTACTGCGCGAGTCCGACTCGCACTTGGCCGGTTTTTTTATTCGTCCATGGTAGTAGATTAGATCGTATATACTACTATATACTAAAAAAAAAAGTACCTAACGTGCAACTGTAAACACGACGCTTTTACTCCCGGGCGACAAAATGTGGTTTCTATAACTTAGGTGTTAGGTAGGTACCTACCCATATTCAACAAAATTCGAGACCCTGTCTGGGCTTGAGCCAAATAACTTGGCCAACTGGGCCAAAACAGGCTTTATGTAATGTGCCTCACGTAACTCGGTACCGATAAAATGTTATGCAATATATAGGAGGTGCTCGAATTTCTACGTTCCAGGGAAGTTCACCGAGGCAGTACTTTACTTTACGCTTCACTTTTTTCATATTTTGCTTTCGATCATACTAGAGATACGTAGGTACGCGGAATAGGATTTTTTTTCGATATTTTTTTGGAAAATTATAGCGAATAAATATTCTGTTTTCTATGAATGAAACAGTACCTATCTACGAAATCACAAGTTTTCGAACCTGCGACTCCTAGTTCAGCACACCAGTGCTTTTTTAAATGTAAATATCTACATCTTTTTAGGGTTCCGTAGTCCTACAAGGAACCCTTATAGTTTCGTCATGTCCGTCCGTCTGTCCGTCTGTCCTAATCCTTTACAGCTTAATACCTTCTACAGTTATAAACATAAGTAAATGAAATTTTGTTAAAAAATGGTTTAGATATAGATCTCAATTTTAAAAGAATAAAAAAAATTTGATAACGTATTTTAGGGGTGACGCCCATACATGTGAAATGGGGATAAAATATTTTTTTTCGCTGCACCTCCTCGTGTGGTGTATCATTGAATAGGTCTACTAAAATGAAGGTAATGTTTCATACATAACTTTTTTATCAGGTGTACCATCTGCGAAATACAGTTCGCCAAAGTGGCTTGCAATGTGTCCCCCCCACCCCTGCCATTTCTAAACTATGCAACGTAGAAACTTATAGTCTTCCACATTGATAGACCTTTATAAAAACTCTCTTTTAAAATTATTTCGAGTATAATGTGATAATAAATTTTCGAGTTATAGTGAGAAAACTGAAAAATACTTAAGACGTCCTAGTTCATAGGTCATTGACCTTAGAGAAAAATGATCTCAGCAAATAATGCTCCTTTAGTTACTTTCTATTTAAAAAAATCACAACAAGAAACTTTGTGTTATATTGATATGACACACTTCTTAAATTTAGCTTCTTAAATTTAGCGCTAGGTGGCGCTGTTTGCAAAAACTAAAAAAGCAATGATTAATATTCGATTTGATTCGTTTGTTTAATTAGACCTACTTAAGGAACCCTATAATACTGAGCATGGCCCGACATGCTCTTGGCCGGTTTTTATTTAAATATAATAAGTATGCATGTAAATTCTCTAAGTAAGTATGCGTCTAATTAAAATATCAGACAGCGAAGACCTTGTTTAATAATACTTCGTGACTCTCAAAGAAAAAATATTGGCTATGATGCTGCAGGTAGAACATGGCTCATCAATCAAGTGAAAGCACCTGGTGTTACCATAATAAATAATTTAACGGAGAAGATTGATAGATTTTCCTTGCTAGGTATTTAATAATATCAGTATAGTCGTATAGTAAAATAATAATGACTTTGAATTAACTGCAAAGTTAGTCGAGCCGGTTAATAAACACTGTTTCTTAATAAGATATCGCTGACGTCCCCCAAAGACGTGCCAAGCGGATGAGAATTTCGATACGACGAGCAGCGCAACTTGGGAGAGGCCTATGTCCAGCAGTGGACTACGATAGGCTGAGTTGATTGATTGAGCAGTGTTCACGGTAGCTTAGTGGCTAAAGCACTGGCGTACTAAGCCAGGTGTCGCAGGTTCGAATCCTGCTCGTGAGCGATTTTTTCTTTCCACAATTTAAATCGTAAAAATATAATTGCTTGACTGTGGAAATGCAGACCTTGGAGCTTATGTAAATATTTAACACACTAAGTCCATAATTGCCATGTTTTGTGTATACCATAAAGGGTCTTGACTAACATTGTATGAGGCCATCAGTCAACTCGATGCAAATATGCAGCTTTGAATAAATTGCCCCTCCCGTATAGTCAGGGCCGGATTAACCATTAGGCAGAGTAGGCAACTGCCTAGGAGCCCCGCATCGGCTAGGGGCCCCACGCGCGCACAAAAGTAATTGAAAATGTAACATACAGTGAAAATTTAACTGGAAAATTTGTATCCTCAATGACAATAAGTATTATTGCTTTTTTTCGACGCATGCTGTCAGTTGATGTAATATAAAATTTCATAGGTACTTACAGAACAGAACCATGTAGTATCGAGTAGTAGAAATAATATGGATGCGTTACGTTATACGTAGCGTATTGTATCATAAACAAAAGTTTTGAAATGCTTGATCTGCAATTGCGATTTGTGAGTTTTGCAACCGTGATCCCTTCATCAACTTGAAAAGATCTGATGATCTTCAAACGGCTGAAAAGGGGCCCCGAGAATTGCATTGCCTAAGGGCCCCGACAAGGTTAATCTGGTCCTGAGTATAGTGGCTTCTAGCAGTTCTAGCACGCAATTGGTGGGGGTGAAACAAGGGCACTTAATTACTTTACAATATTAGAGGCGTAGGTACCTAAATTAAAAAAGGTGGTTTGAAAAAATTGTTAGAATTTTCAAGAAAACCGAGGTCGCGCGGTGCTGGGATGCTGGCCAAAGCCACAAGTGGAGCAAACTCTTTAAGACGAGTGGCCTGTTCTCATTACTGTAAAAGCCCGGAGTCTTTCAGGCTTACCCACAAGTGCCCACAACTATAGACAATACAGAGCTGAATTCTATGCATTTCGCAGTAGGTACACACGGCTACACATCAAGCTGTACAAAACCAGTAAAGGCTGACCTCGCGTTGTAAGGAAAACCTATACAATGCGAGGTCAGTTATACTGGAAATTTATAGCTTGATGTGTAGCCGTGTGTACTTATAGATTTGCGCCCGACGTAACCGGCACGCAGATTTGATAATGGGAACGCAAATTACGATAAAAATATTATGGGAAGGTATTATGAATAAATTGTGAACAAAGCAAAAGTCGGGTCGGGCAAAGTGTTATTGGGTTTTTTCATTAGGAAATTCTCAGTAGCAGCCCGGAGTCTGGATTTGTGCCCGGTCAATGGCAATAGGCTCGCCCCCTATTTCATGGGACTATAACATAACTGGCGAAATGTGGGTGTGCTATTACACCTCTGCCTACCCCTTCGGGGAAATACAGGCGTGATGTTATTTTATGTTATGTTGTGAACCTGGCGACTAACCAGAAAATGGGAAGGGAGGGAGTCCAATCTGTAAGGGTGTAAATTATAATTTTACCAACTTGAAAAATAGAATCATAAAAGATTTTGATACCATCATAATTGAGGTATTAATAAAAAATCTCAATGAATAATAATGCGTATACGATCCTTTTTCTCCACAATTATTATGATAACAAGTTGCAACTGAATCTAAATAATTTGAAACATAAAAAACCACTACCACAAAACTACCTACAAAAGTGAACCGAGTTATTAAACGCTGCCCACGGCTAGGCAGACTAACATAGTCAAAGCGTCTAGGTCTTCAAAGTTTAACGCTTGGCTGCCAAGCACATCTCTTTGAGTCTCGCACCTCGCTACTAAAGAGGTTAAATTGAATTACATGAGCTTGTGTGAAGTACACCACCTGAATCTAATGAATGGTACAATGGTACCGCCATCACCGCCATAGAAATATACTATGGGTACCGCATATAGACTCGAATCTACGAGTATGGAAAGTAACTACTAAGTATACCTACATTTATGATCATCATTTCTGCCAAAAGACGTTCACTGCTGGACATAGGCCTTCCCCAAAAAGGGGGGATATGCCATAATCGCCACGCTTGGCAGGCGGGTTGGCGATCGCAGTTGGTTGGTTAAATACTCAGAGAACGCTGCTGCCCATACTCTGGTAAAACGCTTAGTCGCCTTTTACGACACCCATGAGAAGACATAGAACATTTATATATGTGTGATATTCTGATGAATCTACTATTATACTTGACTCCAGCATTCCACGAACTAGTTTGACGTTTATTTATTTGACGTTTTTGAAGTATCAAACAAGTGAGAATCGGGATTCTGGAGTCAACTTTAGACAGTAGTAGGGATTCGCCGATACTGGATCAAGTCTGGGGGCCGACGCTGCTGACTAGTCTCACATGGCACATACGACCGCGAAATGATTAAGTTAGTCTTATAAAACCGCGAATTAATTTGATTACACGTATCAAACCGCGAATTAATTTGATATCAAACCGCGAATTACTTTATCGATCCGCGAATAAATTTGATATCAAAACGCGAATTAATCAGACTACACGTATCAAACCGCGTGTATGTTTCGACTACAAACTGGGGCAAATTAAAGTCCAAATAAAATAAAAATTGATTTACTGGAATATCGTGCGTACATGTTTGAAGACGTCAGTAGAATAATGACATATGAATATTAAGTAAGAACAAAGTATTATAATGAACGCCTGATGGAATTATGCTAGCAACCTTGACGCATTCTCAATGATTGCCTTTTTAAATGAATGAGGCGTTGCGCCGTAACATATTCCCGGCCGTTGAAGCATTTCAACCCTTCAATTCTTCAGCGGTGGGTGGCGGGCAAAGACGGGTAAATGGACGCCGCACACACCCTCGAGAAGTTTTTATCTCTGCGACCCTTGCCACTCCATCGGGTCCAGGAAACAGGTGAAGAACTCGCCCCAGACGCCAGTTTAGTGGAGGCGTGTTTTCTTCAGCTAGGAGCACCATATCTCCAATTTTGAGCTGAGCATTGCCCTTCCGCCATTTTATTCTCTGCTGAAGTTCTGAAAAATACTCCTTTTGCCATCTATGCCAGAAGTGCCTTCTTATTGATTCCAGATGTTCATATCGCTTTTGGTTGTTATCCTCTCTGTTTTCAAGGGCTGGCGAGGGTAGCGCAGTTATCGGCCGACCGATGATAAAGTGCCCTGGAGATAGGGAGAGGAGGTCATTAGGACAGGACGATAAAGGGCACAAGGGACGACTATTGAGAATCGCCTCCACTTGTGCAAACAAAGTTAAAATTTCCTCAAATGTTAAATGACTATTGCCAATAACTCGTTTGATATGATATTTAGCCGATTTGACACCGGCCTCCCAAATGCCGCCGAAGTGAGGAGCGTAAGTAGGTATAAAATTGAACTTTATACCCTGTTGACTTGCAAAATCAGATATAGGCTCCCTATTTTGTTTTATGAACGTTCCTATTTCTTTCGCGGCAGCCACAAAATTACGACCATTGTCGCTAAATATTTCCGTTGGTTTTCCTCTACGTGCAATGAACCGTCTAAGAGTCATTACAAATGCATCTTTGGTTAAATCACTAACAGCCTCCAAATGAATGCATTTATAACGTAGACACACAAAAATACACATATAACATTTAATTAAGCGACTTCCACGTCCTTTACGATTTAAAATATTAAATGGTCCAGCGAAATCTAAACCAACGGACAAGAATGGAAAGTCAGGATTCACGCGCTGTGAGGGTAAGTTACCCATTTTTGGACACAACGTTTTACCACTTAGTCGTCTGCATCGCACGCAGTTACTAACAGTGCGCCTTGCAAGATGTCTTCCATTAACAGGCCAGACGGTTTCCCTAACTGTTGCTAACAACAATTGCGGACCTGCATGTAAGTTTACAAGATGCTCTTTTATAAAATATAATTTAGTTAATTTATGCGAGGCATGCAGAAGAATTGGATGTTTTTTCTCAAAATCACATGCAGACGCATCTATGCGTCCACCGACACGAATTAACTTTGACTCCTTATCTAAAAAAGGAGACAACGATAACATTTTACATCTTGCCGGTAGTTGTTTACCTTTTGAAAGCAAATCATATTCAATAGAGAAAGACTCACGTTGGGCGATAAGACACAACGAATGAAATGACTCCAATAATTCTTCTGCTGTAAGTACACCTACTCGTTTGTTACAAGGATGCTTCATATTAAATATAAATCGTCGAACATATGCAATGCGTTTTTGAAGCTGATTAAAAGATGTAAAATTATCAAAATTAATAAAATTTTCTCTAATTATTGACGAGTGTGTTTTAATTTCAGGTAAGTCTTCTAACTCAGGTTCTTTTAACACTGGCCAATCAGACTCGTTTTTGAGTAGAAAACTAGGGCCTGACCACCATAACTCTGAACTCAGTAAATGGTTTGCGTCCATTCCTCTAGAAATTAAATCTGCAGGGTTCATGGCAGTAGGAACGTAACGCCATGAAGATGCATTAGTTAGTTCAACTATTTCACAAACACGATTAGCTGCGAACATTTTTAATTTGGTTGGATCAGTTTTTATCCAACTTAGAACCACACTAGCATCACACCAATGTATTATCCTTCCCGGCCTATACCGGAGAGAATCTGTAACAGATTTACACAGCTTAGCGGATAATAATGCAGCACATAATTCAAGGCGTGGTATGGTTGTTGGCTTTATAGGTGACACCTTTGACTTTGCGCATAATAACTTTACCGTGATGTCACCATAACTATTAACTGATTTTAAATAAATACATGCACCGTATGCGCATTGAGACGCATCACTAAATGAGTGCAATTCTATGAATATAGGGTTGTCACACAACACTAACCTAGGAATTTGAAATTTGTTTAACCACATTAAATTATCAGTAAATTTTAGCCAATCGTCCCTCAGATCTTTCGTGACCGGTTCGTCCCAATCTAATTTTTGTTGCCACATTTTTTGTAATATAATTTTTGGCTGAATTATGACCGGACTTAAGATACCTAAAGGGTCGAATATTTTAAAAGAATTAGACATAACAAATCGTTTTGTAATTACTGCATCTTTATCAAAAGTAAAGTTTTTGATTGGAAAATATAAAGTGTCACTGGAAGGAATCCATCCAAGACCTAAAGTACTTGTGGATTCGCTAAGAGTTAAATTGTCTTCATGGTTACAGTTCAGATTTTCAAAGACTAATGGATTATTGCTTTTATATTTTCTTAAGTTGAAACAACCATCTTTTAGGGCCTCAGAAACGCTTTTTTGTATGTAGCGTAAATCATGCTCATCATTGGCGCCAGTAATGAGATCATCAACGTAAAAATCCTTTTGGATTACAGTTTTGATGTTTTCATCATCCTGTTCCTCACCCAGCTGCCATAGGCAACGTGTACTAAGATAGCTCGCACTAGCAGTGCCATAAGTGAGCGTGTTTAATTCAAGTGATTGAATGGGACGAGATTCGTCCTCTCGCCACAAAATACGCTGCAAACTGCGGTCCTTTTCATTTACTTGAACTTGGCGGTACATTTTTTCTACGTCGCCAGTTAGCAGATACTTGTATTGTCTAGCTCGAACCAATATAGCAAAGAGAGAGTCTTGGAGGGTTGGACCCACCATTAAAATATCATTTAACGCATAACCTGATGTCGTAGCTGCAGAACCATCAAAAACTACACGTAATTTAGTTGACTCACTCTCTTGTTTTAGTACCGCATGATGGCATAGATAATAAATGATATTTGGGTCATCTTTGGCTAATGAGAGATGCCCTAATTCAGCATATTCATTTATGAAATTTGTATATTCGCATTTTAAAACTGGATTCTTTCTAAAGCGCTTTTCTAAATAATTTAATCGCCTTTTAGCTATTTTATAACTATCACCCAGACAGTCTGGAGTATCTTTTAGTGGCAGTCTTACGCAAAACCTACCAGTGATTTCTCTACGAGTGTGAGTGACAAAATGTTTTTCACAAGTTTTTTCACTTTCACTCATTATACGTTTTGTGGGAACTTCTTCTAATTCCCAGAATTTGGCAACAGAATTTTCAATATCCGTTTGATTTGATACGCCACCTAAAATTGCTTTATTGCAATGAGTTGTTTCTTTGACAACATTTGAATATATAGGACCAGATATTATCCAGCCTAGATGCGTATTTCTTAAATTTGTATTTTGTGGGCCAAGGGAATGTTGCTCGTTACCCAATATGTCCCAGAATAGATCAGCACCTATTAAGACGTCTACTTGTGCTGGCTGATTAAACGTGGGATCAGCAAGCACAATGTCTTTCGGTAAATTTAATGAATTAATATTAACCGGGTATTTTGGTATTACACCGGTTAATTCTTTTAAAACAAGACACGAACAACTTGCACTGTATTTGTTAACAAGTGAGTGTATTTTAATATTGCAACTTTCGGCAATGTGAGAAGTAACTGTATTTCCTATTCCTATGACCTTTAGGGAGTCAATTGGGAATGAGTCTAATAAAATATTATCTTTTAATGCCTTTGAAATAAAAGATGATTGGCTGCCACAATCTAACAGCGCTCGAACCTTCACCTTTTGCTGGGTCAATGGATTCGAGACTTCAATCATAGCCGTTGATAAAAGAATTTGATTTGAGCTTCGATTTGAGAAGCTAGCAATAGTTTCGCAATCATTATCGCTTGGCTCATCTACCATTATTAAATTATTATTAGAAGATGCAGCGGAGCGATGCAACAATGTGTGGTGCCTTTTATTGCACTCACGGCACGGTCCCATACGACATGCACCTGAGTGATGTCCCTGCCTAAGACAGTTGACACACAGTTTGTATTTACTGACATCCTTAAACCTATCATCTACCCCCTTTGCTTTGAAAGTGGGACAATCAAAAATTCTGTGATTATCATTACAAACCACACATAAATAAACATTTGAATTACTAGATTTATCAATTTTAGTACTAAAAGAAGCAAATGATTTCGTATAAGTATTTTTATTATTATTATTATTCTGGCCATTATGTTTATTTGTAAATGACCTATTGCTTGAACTAGGTACATTTTGAATTTTAGGCAAAGTGCTTTCGTGTTTATTACGATTTAACGACTCCAGCACGTCTGCGCGATCAATCATGAATTTATAGAACTGTTCTAATGTCGGAGTATCACCGTCTAAATTATTTCGGTGTTCCTCCCACTTAGTCAAAGTGTTGCTGTCTAACTTTGACGACAGCATAAAAATAATTAAAACATCCCATTTGTCGGTGGGTTGGCCTAAGCTGGCCAAAGCACGTAAGTTTTTCGTGACATGGTCTACTAAAAATCTCAAAGACCTTTCTGATTCACGTGGAAGTGACTTTATATTAAATAGTGAATTTAAGTGGTGATTAATTAAAATTCTTTTATTATTATAACGACTACAAAGTAAATTCCATGCTTCAGAATAATTTGCAGAAGACACCTCAAGATTTGAAATAATTCTTGCGGCATCACCCTCCAAATATGACATAAGGTAATGGAATTTATGGATTGGCGTTATACGTTCATTTTTGTGAATCAAACTCTCAAACGTGTCTCGGAATTCTAACCACCGGAAATAAGCACCGTCAAACTTGGCTATTTGAATTTGAGGTAATTTTAAACCTGCCGCTTGATTATCCGAACAACAAGAATGATCATGAACTGAATTACGCCTATGTTCACATTCGATTTTAGAAAATTTATCTATCAACGTCTTTGCAGTGGCAATGTTGACAATAATATCACTCTCGATACTATCGCGTTCGTCAATTTCTGCAGATAAATTTCCTGAATTTAAAACCTCGATCTTATTTTGCAGGTCGTCAACCCTAACCGACAATGCCTCGAACTTTGCAAGCTTTAAACCTAACTCTGTTAATTCGATGTTATTTAATACGCCAACATTCGTAACACTATTTAAATAATTCTTAAATTTAGTTATCTGCCCTTTAGCAGACGATCTACTTGTAATTAAATCTTTCAAACGACTTTTATCTACAGATTCGTTAGGCATTGTGAGTTAAAAAAAGTTGATCACGTATAAAGTTCAATAAATTATCAAAACAACTCTAATGAATGACTAATCGATTACGAAAATAACAAAAGAATGGCTCACGCTCCTCGACTCGACGACACCTGGCGAACAGAAAACCGGTTACGGCCGCACAGCTGATTGCATGCGAGCGTAGCGTAGATAACAATCTGAAATTATCGGCGTTTATATGTAAGTATTTTTGTCATCAAAACGAGGAATAGCGAAGCGACAGAGTAGATCAGTAGCTCTGTCTTGAAATTAAGGATTACTTTCCTTGAAAATGTAGGTAGGTAATTCTAATTACGGTTTGAATAAAATCTTTGGAATGCTATTTGTGCAACATAAATTAAAGTTAACGTTATCTTTGAATTACAATAACTTTTTGCACAAATACTTACTTGATATTTAATGAATTTAGAAGCATTAAAGCTTAATTAATGAACAAAGAGATATTTTTTTTCCAAACCCGTAGGTAGGTTAAGAAAAAATAAAATGATGATTAAATTTTATCGATTTTTTGCAAATATCTTTGATTTGCACAAATGAATTTGATTCCCAACAGCTAGGAACAATGAATTTAAGGTATTTTGGATGAGATTATTGGAAGATTAGGAAAAATAGGAAGGAAAGGGCACTTATCTTATTTCAAAGAAGTCCGATGCGCGATGTGAAACTTTCGCTGATTCACTGCTCGCTTCAGCCGGAACTCGTAGATGATCCTGGCTGCACCTTCGATCTTGAACCCCTTTCTTCAATCTTCAAATCACGCCAATGAAGCTTGTTCACCAACCGACCGGCACCGCGTTGACGAGATTTTCATATGGTTTTTTCTTGACTATTTCTTCATTTCGCGAGTTTTTTGCAGTTTAGTTCCCCTCATGGGCCACCAATATGTATGTTTCGACTACACACTGGGGCAAATTAAAGTCCAAATAAAATAAAAATTGATTTACTGGAATATCGTGCGTACATGTTTGAAGACGTCAGTAGAATAATGACATATGAATATTAAGTAAGAACAAAGTATTATAATGAACGCCTGATGGAATTATGCTAGCAACCTTGACGCATTCTCAATGATTGCCTTTTTAAATGAATGAGGCGTTGCGCCGTAACACCGCGAATTATGTTGATTGATCGATCTGATCGCGGGTTTGGTCTTTGCTGGTAGTAGTAGGGATTCGCCGATACTGGATCAAGTCTGGGGGCCGACGCTGCCGACTAGTCTCACATGGCACATATGACCGCGAAATGATTAAGTTAGTCTTATAAAACCGCGAATAAATTTGATTACACGTATCAAACCGCGAATTAATTTGATATCAAACCGCGAATTACTTTATCGATCCGCGAATAAATTTGATATCAAAACGCGAATTAATCAGACTACACGTATCAAACCGCGAATTATGTTGATTGATCGATCTGATCGCGGGTTTGGTCTTTGCTGGTAATAGTAGGGATTCGCCGATACTGGATCAAGTCTGGGGGCTGACGCTGCCGACTAGTCTCACATGGCACATATGACCGCGAAATGATTAAGTTAGTCTTATAAAACCGCGAATTAATTTGATTACACGTATCAAACCGCGAATTAATTTGATATCAAACCGCGAATTACTTTATCGATCCGCGAATAAATTTGATATCAAAACGCGAATTAATCAGACTACACGTATCAAACCGCGAATTATGTTGATTGATCGATCTGATCGCGGGTTTGGTCTTTGCTGGTAGTAGTAGGGATTCGCCGATACTGGATCAAGTCTGGGGGCCGACGCTGCCGACTAGTCTCACATGGCACATACGACCGCGAAATGATTAAGTTAGTCTTATAAAACCGCGAATTAATTTGATTACACGTATCAAACCGCGAATTAATTTGATATCAAACCGCGAATTACTTTATCGATCCGCGAATAAATTTGATATCAAAACGCGAATTAATCAGACTACACGTATCAAACCGCGAATTATGTTGATTGATCGATCTGATCGCGGGTTTGGTCTTTGCTGGTAGTAGTAGGGATTCGCCGATACTGGATCAAGTCTGGGGGCCGACGCTGCCGACTAGTCTCACATGGCACATATGACCGCGAAATGATTAAGTTAGTCTTATAAAACCGCGAATAAATTTGATTACACGTATCAAACCGCGAATTAATTTGATATCAAACCGCGAATTACTTTATCGATCCGCGAATAAATTTGATATCAAAACGCGAATTAATCAGACTACACGTATCAAACCGCGAATTATGTTGATTGATCGATCTGATCGCGGGTTTGGTCTTTGCCACTGACTTAGTAAAAAGATATAGACCCAGTACTACGAACAATCATATGGAAGCCACCAATTTATGTATGTGCGAGTGTCGAAGTATTGCCATTTGATAAATATTTCCCTATTATTTGGTAAAGGAGAGTGGCGAAATTGGATCAAAGAATGTAAAAATTAACGAAGCACCGTTCTAGTGCAATTATATAATAATTATAACTACAAGTTTATAACATATTTATATAAAAAATATTGAGTTAATAAGAGAAGGGAATCGAAAGTTATTGCTAATCAAAACGCAACGCAACCTGGGGTGCATTCAGTTATATCGCACGACGACTATGGACAATGCACGGCACGGAGCGTTTATTGGGTGTTCGCGGTAACAGTTTTACATTGACAGCGTCTTTTTTTCGTAAGCAATAACGGTGGTTTTCTAATTCGCGTGTTATCATTGTCATGCAGTCTACTGTACTACGACCAACGTATGTTCCGTAAGTCGTCGGATGATTTGACTGAACGCACCCCCTGGTTCGCATTACATTCCGATCCACTGACATACATCATACTTTTTATAGCTAAGTATGTACGGTCGACTGCACGTCTTCCACTGACGTTTATTGGGTGTTAGTGGTTCGTGTGTACGGTAACTGTTTGGAAATTGACAGCGCCTTTATTTCGTAAGCGGTAAGGGCGATTTTATAATTCATTTGTTACCACAGTCATGCAGTTGACTGTACTTATGATGTAAATGTAAAAATCTTGTCAATTATTTATCGAAAACATATCACTTATAGCTAATAACGCCTACTTACAAGGTAAAAAATATTAATGAGTTTCCTTATTGAACGCTATATCTAACAGTGGGTCCCAAATCACATGCAATCTCGCTATTCTCCTTTGTAAATGTTTTACCTGATCTTGTTTAGACACATGTTTCGTCAAGAATCAAGAAAAACTTGAAACATAAATTGTCTAAAGTTATAATATGCAGTACTAAATGAGTATGATATTGTATGGGTTGACAATATCGTATGAATTTGATATTGTTTAAGTATTGTATTGTACCAGTAGTACAAATATACTTAACGCCACCTTAAGTAGCACTCGGAGTTGCGTTCTTTAACGTGTCCTTAACCTTGCGCGGGCTGCCTCGACCTTGCCCCTGACCAACGGCCGCGAATAAAACTTCAGATAAAACACACTAACACAATACTGACATAGAGAAAAAAATTCAAAACGTCGTTTTTGTCAGTCAGTAAATTTTTGAAGCGAAGCTTCTATAACCACGAGGCGCGCGCGGCGCACTTGTCCGTCTTGGGGAGTAAAATGATAGAACGCATCTGTAATAAAACACCGTCACAACTCAAAAATCATGACCATTGGAAAGTCACGTTTAACTCTTGAACTTTAAAGGTGATTTCCCAATAATTATGATTTTTGAGTTGTGACGTTAATAAATATGGTGCGGACCGGCAACACTTGCGTTAGATAAACCCTTGATTCATATAGATCCTAGACTTAGGCCCGTATTACAGAAGCTTACTCAAGTACAGTTTAAACTCCAATCACCTGATCACTACTTAAGGATAGAATCGTTACTTGAGTATCGGTCTTATTCCAGAACGGTAATTATAAATTTTAATTCAACAACAAAACACACGAATTTGACCTGAAATATAATAAAAATTTCTACTCAAGCGTAGTCTGGACCACGCTTGAGTGATTACAGATCAAATATCTGCCCAAATACCGAAACAGGTGACAATATAAAACGAAACTAAACTCAGCTGAACTGTGATCAACAAATCTCTGCTTGAGGGACGTTCTAAAATCAAAGCTCAACTTAAAACTAGTTTTAAACAGAGATTAACGCTTGAGTATCCTTCTGGAATACGGTTTAGGCCCGTATTTATATTGTCACCTGTTTCGGTATTTGGGCAGATATTTGATCTGTAATCACTCAAGCGTGGTCCAGACTACGCTTGAGTAGAGATTTCTATTATATTTCAGGTCAAATTCGTGTGTTTTGTTGTTGAATTAAAGTTTATAATTACCGTTCTGGAATAAGACCGATACTCAAGTAACGATTCTATCCTTAAGTAGTGATCAGGTGATTGGAGTTTAAACTGTACTTGAGGAAGCTTCTGTAATACGGACCTTAGATCTATGTTCATAAATCCTATCATATCCTATCGTACAGAATCGCCACTCGAATTTGAATAATGGACACAGAGAAATCAACGCAAGCACGGTTGTATGGAGTGACGAGAGACGTGAGAGAGTGGGATAGGGAGGGGGAGGGGGATGGAGTTGGAGGAGGGAGATGGAGTTCGGGGGTGAGGAGGGATTATGAGGGAGTGACATAGAGGTGAGGTGAGGGGGTTGACGTAGATGAGAGAGAGAGCGGGGGGTAGGGGGACAGGAGAAGGAGCGACAAGGGTTGGAGTTCGGAGGCGTCAGTGGGGGTTTGGGAGGGGTTGAGGGATGGATGAAGTCGAGGGGTGAGGGGGGAACTTGAGGGGGGTGATGAAATTGAGAAGGGATGAGTTAGGGTAAGGGTTGCAGAAGAGGGGAAATGTGTTTCCCGCGGGTAAAACTAGATAGTGCTTCGGATTTGGGGAGGGGAGGAACGGAGTAGGGTATTTTTTATGTATGGGTGACTCAGAAGACTATCGGTTAAGTGGTGGCAGAGGGGGTCAAAAATGTGGTCAGAATTCGTATATCTCTGCCCGTTCCCGAGATATCAGCTCTTTAAGGTTCTCGGGTGGCAGGTTCAATTCCCGCCAGCAGTAAGACAGCGTGAGAGTAGGTGTTTTCCACGCGGGGTGCTGTCCAGAAAACCTCCACGTGTGTCTGACGGCTGCTTGTCCCGCTGGACAAGTCTGGAGGGAACGGCGATTAGGCCGGTGCATCCTGGGTACGGGCAATAAATATCCTTTGGAGGATCTATTGCCTGTGGCGAATATTTGAATATATCAACTTCTGATATGAGTATCGAAGATTTCTATGCGGTCGTCTGAGTAATTGAACGTCCAAAGTACGCTCCGCGATAATTTATTGGGTGCATAACTGAATGCACCCAATAAATTATCAAAACGAAACAGTATTAGATAGAGATATAAACAATCTCCCATCGCTTGCTTGTAGTTGCGTCTATAAAGTACCTATTATACTGTCTATTGTCGAGTCATGACTTCTTCAAGAAGGTTCGTTACGATATATGGAAGTGTGGCCTTAGCATAATATTCGTACAACATGCGCAGGTGTAACCCCGACATTACCTACCTACACTTTTTTCATACTTAACATGAATTTTTTTTTTTATTATAACAACTTTCCATGTTTTGTGTTTGTAGTAAACATGAATGGTACTAATAATACATCACCATTAATCAGAAGAAACCAGCAAAAAAAAATTGAGTGGTAGATCAACGCATGTATGGGGAATGGACAAATCATATCCTGGCAACCCTCGTGCTTTATGTCACTTATGTCAGTCACGAAGTTGTTGATGTTTTGTGTTCAAAGTAACCAAAAAAGTTAAAGTTTAATCATTAAAAAAGGTGTTATTTCAAGTAGTTACAAGTGAAAAGTGATTCCGTGACACTTTTTCTTTATTTTACTGTTTTTTATTCACAGTGCTTACTGGACAATGCCGCGAGACGTACTGTGAGAAAGGGAGCACGGTTTAGGTGTATGTGTGTGCGTGTTTGTACAGGGAGGAGCACGGTTTTGTAGCTTCCATATGATTGTTCGTAGTACTGGGTCTATATCTTTTTACTAAGTCAGTGGTCTTTGCTGGTAGTAGTAGGGATTCGCCGATACTGGATCAAGTCTGGGGGCCGACGCTGCCGACTAGTCTCACATGGCACATATGACCGCGAAATGATTAAGTTAGTCTTATAAAACCGCGAATTAATTTGATTACACGTATCAAACCGCGAATTACTTTATCGATCCGCGAATAAATTTGATATCAAAACGCGAATTAATCAGACTACACGTATCAAACCGCGAATTATGTTGATTGATCGATCTGATCGCGGGTTTGGTCTTTGCTGGTAGTAGTAGGGATTCGCCGATACTGGATAAAGTTACTCTTGTCAAAGATTCACCGGCTAAGATAATGCCATAATCAGGTACTTCTTTTTTTGTTTTGGGGGCATTGTTAAGCGTTTATGAGTTGTATTTTTATTAATTCTATTGTAAGGATTTGCCTTATTCTTCTCAGAAACTGGCTATTGTGTTTTATTTTAATTACCTTTTGAAGCATTTTTTAATCCAATAGAGAGTTGTTCTAACGATCCGAGTAAATCATCAACTACTAATATTCAAAAACATGAAATGTATAGTTTTGGGTATTGTATAAAGCGTTCATATGACGACATATTATCAAAATGAGATATATAGTGCCCAAAAATTGTGTACAAGTATTCATGAAACATTTATGTAAAGACCTAAAAACAATATGTGAAAAAATTGCTTCAATCATGTCCTGTTTCATTAAAAAACGAAGATAAAAATATTATTTCAAACAAAAAAATCTGTCGTATTTGTGAAACTTAATTAACAGATGAACATTTTTATGATTTCGATTGGCATACTTGTATATTTAGAGGTGTTGCACATGAAATATGTAATTCTAAGTTTAGAACACCCCGTCATATTCCTGTTTTTTTTTTTACGTAACTTAAGTTATTACGACGCTCATTTTATTGTTCACGGATTAAATTTTGATAACGGTGAAGTTGAAATTATTCTTCAAAATAAATAAAAATACATATCATTTTATAAAAAGTTAAAAATAAATAATCAACAAGTTAGCTAAAGGTTCGTAGACTCTTTAAATTTTTTATCATGTAGTTTAGATCAGTTGGCTAAAATTCTATAAAAGTGTTTTTATTTTTATATTATCAGACTCTAAGAAAATGTAATGGACATTATTCTTAGTTAATAAACATACACGTAACATAGAAAAGTAATATAAATTTTGATGACAGTGATGTTGAAATTATTCTTCAAACTAAAGAAAAATAAATTTCCTTTTCTAAAAAGTTAAAAATAAATAATCAACAAGTTAGCTTATGATTCGTAGATTCCTTAATTTTTTTTATCATTTAGTTTTTTTATCAATTGGTTAAAAATTAAAATTCTGTAAAAGTGTTTTTAATTTTATATTATCAGACTCTAAGAAAATGTAATGGATATTATTCTTAGTTAATAAACATACACGTAACATAGAAAAATTATTTAAATTTTGATGACAGTGATGTTGAAATTATTCTTCAAACTAAATAAAAATACATATCATTTTATAAAAAGTTAATAATAAATAATCAACAAGTTAGCTAAAGGTTCGTAGACCCTTAAATTTTTTTATCATGTAGTTTAGATCAGTTGGCTAAAATTCTATAAGTGTTTTTATGTTTATATTATCAGACTCTAAGAAAATGTAATGGACATTATTCTTAGTTAATAAACATACACGTAACATAGAAAAATAATTTAAATTTTGATGACAGTGATGTTGAAATTATTCTTCAAACTAAAGAAAAATAAATTTCCTTTTCTAAAAAGTTAAAAATAAATAATCAACAAGTTAGCTTATGATTCGTAGATTCCTTAATTTTTTTTATCATTTAGTTTTTTTATCAATTGGTTAAAAATTAAAATTCTGTAAAAGTGTTTTTAATTTTATATTATCAGACTCTAAGAAAATGTAATGGACATTATTCTTAGTTAATAAACATATTCCTTAATTATTTTTATCATTTAGTTTTTTTATGAATTGGTTAAAAATTCTGTAAAAGTGTTTTTAATTTTATATTATCAGACTCTAAGAAAATGTAATGGACATTATTCTTAGTTAATAAACATACAGGTAACATAGAAAAATAATATAAATTTTGATGACAGTGATTTTGAAATTATTCTTCAAACTAAAGAAAAATAAATTTCCTTTTATAAAAAGTTAAAAATAAATAATCAATAAGTTAGCTTATGATTCGTAGATTCCTTAATTTTTTTATCAGTTAGTTTTTTTATCAAATTGGTTAAAATTCTGTAAAAGTGTTTTTAATTTTATATTATCAGACTCTAAGAAAATGTAATGGACATTATTCTTAGTTAATAAACATACACGTAACGTAGAAAAATAAGTTAGATGAAAATTATTTTGTAGGCTAGATTGTAATGCATTATTAGAATAGTGTTTTTTTTTTATAATAAGGAAAAAAAATTGTTTAGATCAGTTTGCTAAAAATCTTCATGACGATCAATTTGGAGAATTAAAAAGAAACTTCCCTAATAATCAAGATGTAATTGCTTAAAACTAACGTCACTACGTAACCAAGTCCATTTTATAGCTCACTTACAGATTCTCATATTCATATTAATTTATTTGTAAAGTCAATTTACACGTCATTAGTTTTATAAATCGTTACATATTATCATAGAATAGAATCTTATTAAGTAGGTGTTAAGGTAAAAATATAAAATTGTACAAAAATAAAATAAAGTTACAATAGAAAATACATGTCTAAAGAGTCAAATTCAAATGTCACAAAATAATAAAAAGTCAAAAAACTAAGCATGTCACAACTTTAAATTTAAATGATATTAATTACATTCAAAAACAGATGTCATAATTAAAATAATTAAATAATATTAACAAACATATCCAAACGATGATTACAATCATGCAAATGATATTTGACAACACTAGCTCGCCGATGTACATAAGCTTTCCTATTGTAATATTAATGTGTATTTGTGTGTACAATAAAGTATCATAATAATAATAATAATAATAACACTTTCATTGTCGTTAGTATGTTTGATTATTCGGACTTATATTTGAAAACGGATGTTTTACTTTTACTCGTGTATTTTTTAGAAGTTTGTTTGGAGTACCCTGATGTCCATGATTTACATTCGAACTATCCTTTATGTCCAGACAATATTTGTTTACTAAAGAAACTAAGTTCGTTAGATAAATTCATTACAGAAATCTAAAACAATGTATTGAAATGAGGATAAAGTTAGTTAAAATTCATAGAGTTTTAAGATTTAAACAGAGCCCTTGGTTAAAAAGATATATAGATTCAAATTTAAATTTCAGAACATTAGCTAAATCAGATTTTGAAAAAGACTTTTACAAGTTAATGAACAATTCTGTCTTTGGTAAGACGATGGAAAATATTTTGATAAAATGGTAAATGTAAAATTGGTAACTCACTGGGAAAACCACGGTAAAATTTTCGGTGCTCAAGATTTAATTGCGAAACCGAGTTCCATAGTTTACCAATATTTTCAGAAAATTTAGTTGCGGTTCAAACGCGGAAAACCAAATTAACACATAACAACCCAATTCTTTTAGGATTTTAGATATTTCAAAAACTTTTATGTATGATTTTTATACATTTTTATAACTACATGTGTAAAAAATTTAACAACAAAATTATGTTATTATATACAAATACTGATAGTTTGATATTATCAAATTTTTACAAATGATTTTTATGATGATATAAAACCAGACCTCGATGTCCCTACATACTTTGATACATCAGACTATGACTCAAATATTGTTTTCGGATACCCAAAAAGAAATAAAAAGAAATTAGGTTATTTTAAAGACGAAAATAATAGAAAAAAAAAATGTAGGGTATAAGATAAAAACTTTATGCTTTTGATGTTGAGGATAAATTCATAGCAAAAGCGAAAGGTGTAAGCAAAAGTATTACCAAAAAGATAAATATGGTGAAGTCATGTCTATTTAATAAAAAATTTCAATATTGTAGTATGCTTACATTTACATTGCATTATATGATAAAGATATTTTGTTAAGTTTCTGAGTAAAAATTGTATGTTTTTAATTTTGATGACGGAAAGTTAAAAATAAATAATCAATAAGTTGAACTCGAGGAAGAATTGAGCAAGTTACGATAGGATATCATAGTCTGCTGCCCGACCAGTAGCTGGCGTAGCTTGGCGTGGCTGGCACAGCTGGCGTAGCTGACACAGTTGGCGTAGGTGGCGCGGCTGACGTAGCTGACACAGCTGGCATAGCTGGCCCAGCTGGCGTAGTTGGCGCAGGTAGCGTAGCGTCGAGGGTGGTTGTGTGAATACTCACGGGTTCCTACGCCCCCGGCTAAGGTAGTTGAAGGAACACCGTGGTGGTTTTAGTCGGTAAGAGTCCGACACTGGCTCCACCTACCCCGGGCGGAGTGCGTTCATGAGGATTTCCCCACGGCAAAAAAAGGGTTATCTGAAGTCCGAAGACAGCGGGAGGGCGATCAACTTTCCCAGTGCGGTGTCGGGTTCATCGTCCACAAGTCTCTGGTGAACAACGTAGTGAAGATAGAGAGTGTGCGTCGACTAGGGTGGCGTACCTTATACTCAGATTAAGCAAAAGGTATTCGTTGAAGGTCGTACAGGTATACGCCCCGACCTTGACACATCCCTGAAGATATCCTCCAATGCAGCAGTGAACAGTTTCGGAGAAATCACATCTCTCTGTCTCACGCCTCGCTGCAGAAGGATAGGTTTCGAGGCTTGGTCCTATAATCGGACTGACATAGTGGCTTTTTCAAACAAACACTTTAACACTTCGATATATCGATAGTCAATCTGGCACCGTTGAAGAGACTGTTGTACAGCCCAAGTCTCGATCGAATGGAAGGCTTTCTCGTAGTCCACAAACGCTAAACAAAGAGGCAAGTTATACTTTTCGGTTTTCTGTATTACCTGCCGCACCGTATGTATGTAGTCTACGATGTTAAAGCCTTTTCGGAATTTTGATGACAGTGATGTTGAAATTATTCTTCAAACTAAAGAAAAATAAATTTCCTTTTCTAAAAAGTTAAAAATAAATAATCAACAAGTTAGCTTATGATTCGTAGATTCCTTAATTTTTTTTATCATTTAGTTTTTTTATCAATTGGTTAAAAATTAAAATTCTGTAAAAGTGTTTTTAATTTTATATTATCAGACTCTAAGAAAATGTAATGGACATTATTCTTAGTTAATAAACATATTCCTTAATTATTTTTATCATTTAGTTTTTTTATGAATTGGTTAAAAATTCTGTAAAAGTGTTTTTAATTTTATATTATCAGACTCTAAGAAAATGTAATGGACATTATTCTTAGTTAATAAACATACAGGTAACATAGAAAAATAATATAAATTTTGATGACAGTGATTTTGAAATTATTCTTCAAACTAAAGAAAAATAAATTTCCTTTTATAAAAAGTTAAAAATAAATAATCAATAAGTTAGCTTATGATTCGTAGATTCCTTAATTTTTTTATCAGTTAGTTTTTTTATCAAATTGGTTAAAATTCTGTAAAAGTGTTTTTAATTTTATATTATCAGACTCTAAGAAAATGTAATGGACATTATTCTTAGTTAATAAACATACACGTAACGTAGAAAAATAAGTTAGATGAAAATTATTTTGTAGGCTAGATTGTAATGCATTATTAGAATAGTGTTTTTTTTTTATAATAAGGAAAAAAAATTGTTTAGATCAGTTTGCTAAAAATCTTCATGACGATCAATTTGGAGAATTAAAAAGAAACTTCCCTAATAATCAAGATGTAATTGCTTAAAACTAACGTCACTACGTAACCAAGTCCATTTTATAGCTCACTTACAGATTCTCATATTCATATTAATTTATTTGTAAAGTCAATTTACACGTCATTAGTTTTATAAATCGTTACATATTATCATAGAATAGAATCTTATTAAGTAGGTGTTAAGGTAAAAATATAAAATTGTACAAAAATAAAATAAAGTTACAATAGAAAATACATGTCTAAAGAGTCAAATTCAAATGTCACAAAATAATAAAAAGTCAAAAAACTAAGCATGTCACAACTTTAAATTTAAATGATATTAATTACATTCAAAAACAGATGTCATAATTAAAATAATTAAATAATATTAACAAACATATCCAAACGATGATTACAATCATGCAAATGATATTTGACAACACTAGCTCGCCGATGTACATAAGCTTTCCTATTGTAATATTAATGTGTATTTGTGTGTACAATAAAGTATCATAATAATAATAATAATAATAGTTGACATATGTCGGGCATGCCACTGTCCCGGGGAATCCATCCGTCATATTATTTCTGGTTGTTCTCGTCTTGCTAACGGCGAATATTTGCATAGGCACAACCTAGTGGCCAGGATTATTCACCAGCAACTTGCCCTGAAGTACAACCTTGTGGAAACAGAAGTACCATACTACAAGTATGTGCCCGACCCAGTTCTTGAGAATGGTCATGTGACATTGTACTGGGATCGGTCTATCATCACTGATAGGACTATTGTTCACAACAAGCCTGATATAGTGGTGATAGATCGATCAGAGCGCCGCACGATGATTGTTGATGTCATCGTCCCGCATGACGGGAATCTCGTGAAGGCCGAAAAAGATAAAGAAATAAAATATCTTGACTTG
Source organism: Asteroscopus sphinx (assembly GCA_949699075.1). Lineage (NCBI taxonomy): Eukaryota > Metazoa > Arthropoda > Insecta > Lepidoptera > Noctuidae > Asteroscopus > Asteroscopus sphinx. Next base: position 31,472,998 of record OX453003.1, read on the forward strand.
GCACACGAGGTTGTCGACATGTGGGATGTTGACTCGGCAGTCATTGTGCCGATAGTCATTTCGGTCAATGGCTTAATAGCCAAGAGCCTCGACCAACACCTTCAGAGGCTCTCGTTGGGCGGTTGGACCAAGGGTTTGATGCAGAAAGCGGTACTTCTTGACACGGCGCGTATCGTGAGGAAGTTCCTCTCTCTGAGGCCCTGACCGCCGGTACTTGGACCTTGTTCCCGATGCCGGTGGGCTACTATTTTTTATATTTTTAAATGTTTTGTGTTTTTTTTATTTTTATAAAATATTTAAAAATGTAATAAATAAGTATATAAAAATTAATAAATGGAATAATAATAATAACACTTTCATTGTCGTTAGTATGTTTGATTATTCGGACTTATATTTGAAAACGGATGTTTTACTTTTACTCGTGTATTTTTTAGAAGTTTGTTTGGAGTACCCTGATGTCCATGATTTACATTCGAACTATCCTTTATGTCCAGACAATATTTGTTTACTAAAGAAACTAAGTTCGTTAGATAAATTCATTACAGAAATCTAAAACAATGTATTGAAATGAGGATAAAGTTAGTTAAAATTCATAGAGTTTTAAGATTTAAACAGAGCCCTTGGTTAAAAAGATATATAGATTCAAATTTAAATTTCAGAACATTAGCTAAATCAGATTTTGAAAAAGACTTTTACAAGTTAATGAACAATTCTGTCTTTGGTAAGACGATGGAAAATATTTTGATAAAATGGTAAATGTAAAATTGGTAACTCACTGGGAAAACCACGGTAAAATTTTCGGTGCTCAAGATTTAATTGCGAAACCGAGTTCCATAGTTTACCAATATTTTCAGAAAATTTAGTTGCGGTTCAAACGCGGAAAACCAAATTAACACATAACAACCCAATTCTTTTAGGATTTTAGATATTTCAAAAACTTTTATGTATGATTTTTATACATTTTTATAACTACATGTGTAAAAAATTTAACAACAAAATTATGTTATTATATACAAATACTGATACTTTGATATTATCAAATTTTTACAAATGATTTTTATGATGATATAAAACCAGACCTCGATGTCCCTACATACTTTGATACATCAGACTATGACTCAAATATTGTTTTCGGATACCCAAAAAGAAATAAAAAGAAATTAGGTTATTTTAAAGACGAAAATAATAGAAAAAAAAAATGTAGGGTATAAGATAAAAACTTTATGCTTTTGATGTTGAGGATAAATTCATAGCAAAAGCGAAAGGTGTAAGCAAAAGTATTACCAAAAAGATAAATATGGTGAAGTCATGTCTATTTAATAAAAAATTTCAATATTGTAGTATGCTTACATTTACATTGCATTATATGATAAAGATATTTTGTTAAGTTTCTGAGTAAAAATTGTATGTTTTTAATTTTGATGACGGAAAGTTAAAAATAAATAATCAATAAGTTGAACTCGAGGAAGAATTGAGCAAGTTACGATAGGATATCATAGTCTGCTGCCCGACCAGTAGCTGGCGTAGCTTGGCGTGGCTGGCACAGCTGGCGTAGCTGACACAGTTGGCGTAGGTGGCGCGGCTGACGTAGCTGACACAGCTGGCATAGCTGGCCCAGCTGGCGTAGTTGGCGCAGGTAGCGTAGCGTCGAGGGTGGTTGTGTGAATACTCACGGGTTCCTACGCCCCCGGCTAAGGTAGTTGAAGGAACACCGTGGTGGTTTTAGTCGGTAAGAGTCCGACACTGGCTCCACCTACCCCGGGCGGAGTGCGTTCATGAGGATTTCCCCACGGCAAAAAAAGGGTTATCTGAAGTCCGAAGACAGCGGGAGGGCGATCAACTTTCCCAGTGCGGTGTCGGGTTCATCGTCCACAAGTCTCTGGTGAACAACGTAGTGAAGATAGAGAGTGTGCGTCGACTAGGGTGGCGTACCTTATACTCAGATTAAGCAAAAGGTATTCGTTGAAGGTCGTACAGGTATACGCCCCGACCTTGACACATCCCTGAAGATATCCTCCAATGCAGCAGTGAACAGTTTCGGAGAAATCACATCTCTCTGTCTCACGCCTCGCTGCAGAAGGATAGGTTTCGAGGCTTGGTCCTATAATCGGACTGACATAGTGGCTTTTTCAAACAAACACTTTAACACTTCGATATATCGATAGTCAATCTGGCACCGTTGAAGAGACTGTTGTACAGCCCAAGTCTCGATCGAATGGAAGGCTTTCTCGTAGTCCACAAACGCTAAACAAAGAGGCAAGTTATATCAAAAAACTTCTGAAGGGCCTTAAGGATCGGTTTTCCACCAACCTTCAGGAGTTCGGCCGTAATTCCGTCATCACCCGGCGCCTTGTTTTTGAGCGGCTTCAGAGCTATCCTAATCTCGTACAGGCTGATGTCTGGAATATATTTGGTATAGTGTCGGGTCATTCGAGCTCTTTGGTTGTTCGCCCGATTTGCAGCGGGTTTCCGCGTGGACGTTTATAACTGTCCATTCTCGACCTCTTTCAAGAGCTCTGGCTTGGAGGATACGACTCTGCCATCGTCGTTCCTCAGTTTTGCAACCTGGGTCTGTCCAATAGACAGGTCCCTTGTGAAGACTTTGGAACCCTTGTCCTTCTCTATCGCGTCTTCAATACGTTCAGTATTAAATCGGCGTAGGTCACTTTTCAAGGACTTTGAGATCTGTCTATTGAGCCGCCAGTTCTACCCGGTGATTCCGATATCCATATCCAAATTGCCCCACTCGCAGCTTTTAGCTCGAAATTCAGAATCGTTTCGAATGTCTAGGGAGCTTAGTGGACGATTACAACCATGGGTTTGTAGAAATGCGGATAGACGCGAGATGATTCTCAGCCCTCAGATGATGCGACTAAGTACCGGCGGCTCAATAGACAGATCTCAAAGTCCTTGAAACGCCATTACTGCCGAGCTCCTGAAGGTTAGTGGAAAACCGATCGTTAAGGCACTTCAGAAGTTGTTTGATTCTGTCATTCTCGAGGGAAGAACGCCACAGGCATGGAGCAGAGGTGTGGTGGTGCTTTTCTTCAAAAAGGGCGATAATACTCTACTGAAGAACTATAGGCCTCATTCACTCCTGAACCACCAACACTTGTAGATAACAAGCTGTTTTCAAGAATCATTACGAACCGTCTTTCACGCAGGTTTGATGAATTCCAACCCCCCGAACAGGCTGGGTTCCGAAAAGGCTTTAACATCGTAGACTACATACATACGGTGCGGCAGGTAATACAGAAAACCGAAAAGTATAACTTGCCTCTTTGTTTAGCGTTTGTGGACTACGAGAAAGCCTTCCATTCGATCGAGACTTGGGCTGTACAACAGTCTCTTCAACGGTGCCAGATTGACTATCGATATATCGAAGTGTTAAAGTGTTTGTTTGAAAAAGCCACTATGTCAGTCCGATTATAGGACCAAGCCTCGAAACCTATCCTTCTGCAGCGAGGCGTGAGACAGAGAGATGTGATTTCTCCGAAACTGTTCACTGCTGCATTGGAGGATATCTTCAGGGATGTGTCAAGTTTGGGGCGTATACCTGTACGACCTTCAACGAATACCTTTTGCTTAATCTGAGTATAAGGTACGCCACCCTAGTCGACGCACACTCTCTATCTTCACTACGTTGTTCACCAGAGACTTGTGGACGATGAACCCGACACCGCACTGGGAAAGTTGATCGCCCTCCCGCTGTCTTCGGACTTCAGATAACCCTTTTTTTGCCGTGGGGAAATCCTCATGAACGCACTCCGCCCGGGGTAGGTGGAGCCAGTGTCGGACTCTTACCGACTAAAACCACCACGGTGTTCCTTCAACTACCTTAGCCGGGGGCGTAGGAACCCGTGAGTATTCACACAACCACCCTCGACGCTACGCTACCTGCGCCAACTACGCCAGCTGGGCCAGCTACGCCAGCTGTGTCAGCTACGTCAGCCGCGCCACCTACGCCAACTGTGTCAGCTACGCCAGCTGTGCCAGCCACGCCAAGCTACGCCAGCTACTGGTCGGGCAGCAGACTATGATATCCTATCGTAACTTGCTCAATTCTTCCTCGAGTTCAACTTATTGATTATTTATTTTTAACTTTCCGTCATCAAAATTAAAAACATACAATTTTTACTCAGAAACTTAACAAAATATCTTTATCATATAATGCAATGTAAATGTAAGCATACTACAATATTGAAATTTTTTATTAAATAGACATGACTTCACCATATTTATCTTTTTGGTAATACTTTTGCTTACACCTTTCGCTTTTGCTATGAATTTATCCTCAACATCAAAAGCATAAAGTTTTTATCTTATACCCTACATTTTTTTTTTCTATTATTTTCGTCTTTAAAATAACCTAATTTCTTTTTATTTCTTTTTGGGTATCCGAAAACAATATTTGAGTCATAGTCTGATGTATCAAAGTATGTAGGGACATCGAGGTCTGGTTTTATATCATCATAAAAATCATTTGTAAAAATTTGATAATATCAAACTATCAGTATTTGTATATAATAACATAATTTTGTTGTTAAATTTTTTACACATGTAGTTATAAAAATGTATAAAAATCATACATAAAAGTTTTTGAAATATCTAAAATCCTAAAAGAATTGGGTTGTTATGTGTTAATTTGGTTTTCCGCGTTTGAACCGCAACTAAATTTTCTGAAAATATTGGTAAACTATGGAACTCGGTTTCGCAATTAAATCTTGAGCACCGAAAATTTTACCGTGGTTTTCCCAGTGAGTTACCAATTTTACATTTACCATTTTATCAAAATATTTTCCATCGTCTTACCAAAGACAGAATTGTTCATTAACTTGTAAAAGTCTTTTTCAAAATCTGATTTAGCTAATGTTCTGAAATTTAAATTTGAATCTATATATCTTTTTAACCAAGGGCTCTGTTTAAATCTTAAAACTCTATGAATTTTAACTAACTTTATCCTCATTTCAATACATTGTTTTAGATTTCTGTAATGAATTTATCTAACGAACTTAGTTTCTTTAGTAAACAAATATTGTCTGGACATAAAGGATAGTTCGAATGTAAATCATGGACATCAGGGTACTCCAAACAAACTTCTAAAAAATACACGAGTAAAAGTAAAACATCCGTTTTCAAATATAAGTCCGAATAATCAAACATACTAACGACAATGAAAGTGTTGTCAAATATCATTTGCATGATTGTAATCATCGTTTGGATATGTTTGTTAATATTATTTAATTATTTTAATTATGACATCTGTTTTTGAATGTAATTAATATCATTTAAATTTAAAGTTGTGACATGCTTAGTTTTTTGACTTTTTATTATTTTGTGACATTTGAATTTGACTCTTTAGACATGTATTTTCTATTGTAACTTTATTTTATTTTTGTACAATTTTATATTTTTACCTTAACACCTACTTAATAAGATTCTATTCTATGATAATATGTAACGATTTATAAAACTAATGACGTGTAAATTGACTTTACAAATAAATTAATATGAATATGAGAATCTGTAAGTGAGCTATAAAATGGACTTGGTTACGTAGTGACGTTAGTTTTAAGCAATTACATCTTGATTATTAGGGAAGTTTCTTTTTAATTCTCCAAATTGATCGTCATGAAGATTTTTAGCAAACTGATCTAAACAATTTTTTTTCCTTATTATAAAAAAAAAACACTATTCTAATAATGCATTACAATCTAGCCTACAAAATAATTTTCATCTAACTTATTTTTCTACGTTACGTGTATGTTTATTAACTAAGAATAATGTCCATTACATTTTCTTAGAGTCTGATAATATAAAATTAAAAACACTTTTACAGAATTTTAACCAATTTGATAAAAAAACTAACTGATAAAAAAATTAAGGAATCTACGAATCATAAGCTAACTTATTGATTATTTATTTTTAACTTTTTATAAAAGGAAATTTATTTTTCTTTAGTTTGAAGAATAATTTCAAAATCACTGTCATCAAAATTTATATTATTTTTCTATGTTACCTGTATGTTTATTAACTAAGAATAATGTCCATTACATTTTCTTAGAGTCTGATAATATAAAATTAAAAACACTTTTACAGGATTTTTAACCAATTCATAAAAAAACTAAATGATAAAGTAATTAAGGAATATGTTTATTAACTAAGAATAATGTCCATTACATTTTCTTAGAGTCTGATAATATAAAATTAAAAACACTTTTACAGAATTTTAATTTTTAACCAATTGATAAAAAAACTAAATGATAAAAAAAATTAAGGAATCTACGAATCATAAGCTAACTTGTTGATTATTTATTTTTAACTTTTTAGAAAAGGAAATTTATTTTTCTTTAGTTTGAAGAATAATTTCAACATCACTGTCATCAAAATTTAAATTATTTTTCTATGTTACGTGTATGTTTATTAACTAAGAATAATGTCCATTACATTTTCTTAGAGTCTGATAATATAAACATAAAAACACTTATAGAATTTTAGCCAACTGATCTAAACTACATGATAAAAAAATTTAAGGGTCTACGAACCTTTAGCTAACTTGTTGATTATTTATTATTAACTTTTTATAAAATGATATGTATTTTTATTTAGTTTGAAGAATAATTTCAACATCACTGTCATCAAAATTTAAATAATTTTTCTATGTTACGTGTATGTTTATTAACTAAGAATAATATCCATTACATTTTCTTAGAGTCTGATAATATAAAATTAAAAACACTTTTACAGAATTTTAATTTTTAACCAATTGATAAAAAAACTAAATGATAAAAAAAATTAAGGAATCTACGAATCATAAGCTAACTTGTTGATTATTTATTTTTAACTTTTTAGAAAAGGAAATTTATTTTTCTTTAGTTTGAAGAATAATTTCAACATCACTGTCATCAAAATTTATATTACTTTTCTATGTTACGTGTATGTTTATTAACTAAGAATAATGTCCATTACATTTTCTTAGAGTCTGATAATATAAAAATAAAAACACTTTTATAGAATTTTAGCCAACTGATCTAAACTACATGATAAAAAATTTAAAGAGTCTACGAACCTTTAGCTAACTTGTTGATTATTTATTTTTAACTTTTTATAAAATGATATGTATTTTTATTTATTTTGAAGAATAATTTCAACTTCACCGTTATCAAAATTTAATCCGTGAACAATAAAATGAGCGTCGTAATAACTTAAGTTACGTAAAAAAAAAAACAGGAATATGACGGGGTGTTCTAAACTTAGAATTACATATTTCATGTGCAACACCTCTAAATATACAAGTATGCCAATCGAAATCATAAAAATGTTCATCTGTTAATTAAGTTTCACAAATACGACAGATTTTTTTGTTTGAAATAATATTTTTATCTTCGTTTTTTAATGAAACAGGACATGATTGAAGCAATTTTTTCACATATTGTTTTTAGGTCTTTACATAAATGTTTCATGAATACTTGTACACAATTTTTGGGCACTATATATCTCATTTTGATAATATGTCGTCATATGAACGCTTTATACAATACCCAAAACTATACATTTCATGTTTTTGAATATTAGTAGTTGATGATTTACTCGGATCGTTAGAACAACTCTCTATTGGATTAAAAAATGCTTCAAAAGGTAATTAAAATAAAACACAATAGCCAGTTTCTGAGAAGAATAAGGCAAATCCTTACAATAGAATTAATAAAAATACAACTCATAAACGCTTAACAATGCCCCCAAAACAAAAAAAGAAGTACCTGATTATGGCATTATCTTAGCCGGTGAATCTTTGACAAGAGTAACTTTATCCAGTATCGGCGAATCCCTACTACTACCAGCAAAGACCAAACCCGCGATCAGATCGATCAATCAACATAATTCGCGGTTTGATACGTGTAGTCTGATTAATTCGCGTTTTGATATCAAATTTATTCGCGGATCGATAAAGTAATTCGCGGTTTGATACGTGTAATCAAATTAATTCGCGGTTTTATAAGACTAACTTAATCATTTCGCGGTCATATGTGCCATGTGAGACTAGTCGGCAGCGTCGGCCCCCAGACTTGATCCAGTATCGGCGAATCCCTACTACTACCAGCAAAGACCAAACCCGCGATCAGATCGATCAATCAACATAATTCGCGGTTTGATACGTGTAGTCTGATTAATTCGCGTTTTGATATCAAATTTATTCGCGGATCGATAAAGTAATTCGCGGTTTGATATCAAATTAATTCGCGGTTTGATACGTGTAATCAAATTTATTCGCGGTTTTATAAGACTAACTTAATCATTTCGCGGTCATATGTGCCATGTGAGACTAGTCGGCAGCGTCGGCCCCCAGACTTGATCCAGTATCGGCGAATCCCTACTACTACCAGCAAAGACCAAACCCGCGATCAGATCGATCAATCAACATAATTCGCGGTTTGATACGTGTAGTCTGATTAATTCGCGTTTTGATATCAAATTTATTCGCGGATCGATAAAGTAATTCGCGGTTTGATATCAAATTAATTCGCGGTTTGATACGTGTAATCAAATTAATTCGCGGTTTTATAAGACTAACTTAATCATTTCGCGGTCGTATGTGCCATGTGAGACTAGTCGGCAGCGTCGGCCCCCAGACTTGATCCAGTATCGGCGAATCCCTACTACTACCAGCAAAGACCAAACCCGCGATCAGATCGATCAATCAACATAATTCGCGGTTTGATACGTGTAGTCTGATTAATTCGCGTTTTGATATCAAATTTATTCGCGGATCGATAAAGTAATTCGCGGTTTGATATCAAATTAATTCGCGGTTTGATACGTGTAATCAAATTAATTCGCGGTTTTATAAGACTAACTTAATCATTTCGCGGTCATATGTGCCATGTGAGACTAGTCGGCAGCGTCGGCCCCCAGACTTGATCCAGTATCGGCGAATCCCTACTACTACCAGCAAAGACCAAACCCGCGATCAGATCGATCAATCAACATAATTCGCGGTTTGATACGTGTAGTCTGATTAATTCGCGTTTTGATATCAAATTTATTCGCGGATCGATAAAGTAATTCGCGGTTTGATATCAAATTAATTCGCGGTTTGATACGTGTAATCAAATTAATTCGCGGTTTTATAAGACTAACTTAATCATTTCGCGGTCATATGTGCCATGTGAGACTAGTCGGCAGCGTCGGCCCCCAGACTTGATCCAGTATCGGCGAATCCCTACTACTTTAGACTTTAGCTTTAGACATCTGAAGGGCCTAGTTTTAAGTAAGTATACAGTCTTTGGTTTTATCCAATAAAATAATTGTACTATTGGAGAACTTCTATAAGAATGATTAAGTACTTAAAAGAATATAAAACACTTTCTGTAAAGTATTTCTTATGAATCCATTAGAACTTCCTAAGGGCTGGGACGACGGACCTTTGTCGAAAACCCAATTTCGTTTGTTTTACTTCGTTCAAGAATTGGAAAGAGTACAAAAATTTATTTTTTATATTTAGCCATGCATGACAAGTATTATAAGTTCAAGGCTATCCAAAATGACTACTGAATTGTATCCTGAATGGGTTGCTGAAAACAAAGCCATCTGTTACATAAGAGAAGGTCACGACCACATGGCGCTGTGCCAACAAACTGTACGCCCCTATTATTTTGTCTAAGAAGACTATTCCATATATTTTCAACAGACTTACGCAAGCATCGCAAGCACAATAAATGCCATCAATAAGTCCTAAGTTTGCAAATAAATTCTCTGTTTTATTTTTCTTAGTCGTATTGTACCTTGTCGTAACTGTGCTGTGACTGCTGTGAGTAAAGATTCTTCGAGTATAGCATCGACAAAAGCTAATACAATAATAACTAACAGCTACTCTGATGCCTTGATAAGAAGACGAGTCAGTCAGCAGATCGGTATAGTGGGACTGACTATCCAGGGTGCGTCGGACCATTATTTGGATATCGTCATTCATGGACTCTTACGGCCAAAATTAATATCCAATCTATCCACGATTTGCCCTACTAGAGATAGGAATTTGACATAAGCTCCATACAAAATATGTCAAATTCCTATCTCTAGTAGGGCAAATCGTGGATAGATTGGATATTGGATATTAATTTTGGCCGTTAGAGGCTATTGCGTCTTTTAATCTCCGACGAATAAAAAAGGCGGACGGAATCTCGCTAAACAATAAGTGAAGGATCCATAGTATGCAGGCTCGCTTAAAGTACGGGCCGGCACGCACACATTCACATCCATAGTATGCCAAGAAGCCGCAATTACGCAAAAAATCTAGTGTGACGGTAGGTAGTCATTGTTGTAGTGTCACAAATAAAATAACAGTATAAATCTGGTGTGTTAAAATGCTTTTGAAATTATAGTGGGTGTAGGAAAAAAGGAAGTGCTTCAGTCTTTGTTTAACGAGATTCGGTCCGCCTTTTTTATTCGTCCGAGCTTGATGGCTTCAGTTCAAACTTACGTTGTATTTAATGTACCTACTTATTGTGTGTTTGGTAAAAATAAATTATGCATATCTTCGGAAAATGCTCCCAATGAAAATATTCCATGTGAAGGCATGGAACATTGCTATAGAGCGGCGGATCTACCTTATACAAAAATGCTTACAAAAAGACCAACTATCCTCATTCTGTTTTAACGGATTTTCTGTTGATCAAATACTATCGAAATATCAAAACTATTTTTACTAACTGATTAGAAAAAAAACCTGGTTGAAATAAAATTGACAACGAGAATTTTACGGTTTTTTTACGGTCACTTTTAGTTTTTAATAGTGCAGTACTTACATAGGTCCTATCTACTTATTATTCCCCTTATTCATTACCGAAGAGAACATAAACGAGCAAACGCTGTGTAAAGATACTCCAAATTCAACCTCAACAAAGATAATATTTAGACAAAAACTTTGTTTAAAACCAGGATTATAATAAAGGGGATGCAATAAATTACTGGGCAGGCTATGTCATGGCCAGATAGCTTAACCTTTGCTAAATCCTTTAATTAATTTGGGTGTAACGTAGATTATACTTAGGGTACAAACTAGGAGGAATAAAGACTCTTCCTAGGGTACAAAGGTAAGCTGCAATACTTAGTCAAACCACAGATTAAAGAAAAGTTTATTTTAATTAGTATTTTATTTACGATTGAATTGCCTTTGAAACCCAAAGCAATCTTTTTGTTCCAAATGTTTTGATGAACTCTGCCCTAAACACAAATAAGCGTGCAAATAAGGGTGCTCCGGTCAAGGACGAATATAATAGGGAAATTAGGTTCATCCCCAATTCTGAATAGTCTCTTAAATTTTGATTCTGTTTCAAATGTGGATGTAGAAAGTAAAATTCAATTACTGTGTAACAGAGTGTAAATCCTACTAATATTATAAATGTGAATGTTTGTAAGTATGGATGGATGAATGTTTGTTACTCTTTCACGCAAAAACTACTGAATGGATTTTAATGAAATTTGAAACATATAGGCTACTTTTTATCCCGGAAAGATGAACAGTTCCCGAGGGATGCGCGATAAACGACATTCACGCGGGCAAAGTCTAGTAAAGTTATAAATTGTGGAAAGAAAAATTTGCTCACAAGGATTGAACCGCGTCTTCTGGTTCAGACCAGTCGCTAAACCGCTAAGCTACTATAAAATCTGGTCGTAGTTAAACTTTAGGTACTTATTGAATAATACTTCCACATTTTTAATGCGGCTCAAAGTAAAGGCAGCAGGTTACCACAATTTATATTATAAATTTATAACTTTAGCTTAGAATAATCTAAGAACTTTAGATTTCGAATTGCTTGCGAATTGCGATAAGTAGGTACATGTACTGTATAACTATCATTAAAAAAAACGTGACGTCGTCGAAACGTCGGGAACGCCCGACAGATTCGAACTTTTTACGAATTGGCAATCGCGCGGATTCCGGACGTTATTTCTCCGTTTACTCCCCGGCCGAGTGCCCAACTATTATCACAGTTTTACTAATTATTCAACCTGAAATATCATGATTCGGTATAGCGAGAGAAGGAGGAAACGAGAAGAGAGTAAATTGACGGTACTATAACTTCTTTATATACCCACGGTGCAGCTTCTACGTTTAAATACGTACCTACATATTTAATATGTCCACTGTGAAGCAGCGATAGCCTGGATACAAACATAGCCACTACAGTGTGAACCCAGCCCTATTGCGGCATTTTCTAGTAACCTGTCATTTGGCATTGTATAGTATGGCAGTAAATAATATGAAGCTTTGTTTCCGGTCGAAAGCGATGTGAGGGATGATTAAGGGGTTTTGTTTAGCAGAATAATATTTACTATTGGTACTTTTTAGTAGTTCTACTTCTAACTAGGTACATACCGTACAGACCGCAGACGTATTTAGTTAATGCCACCGATGTGGGGGTTCCGAACTTTCTGCGACTCGAGAAGAAAAGGTTTGTTCTACACATAAACCTGATGTCTTTTCCTGGTTGTGAATTTATTATCGACCGAGAGAAGAGCTTACCTACATAAGCTTATGAAGATTAGCTGTTACAAGATAAAACAAAAACTCAGAAAGTGTGGAAACTCTTGACTGACTTCATTCAAGTACCACTAGCTGGTAGCAATTACTGACAGGTACCTATTATAATCTCTATAGGTACGGGTGCCGTCAACAAAAAGCTTCAACAGACGCGACACAACTCTTTTACCCATAACAACCACAATAAAAGCGCCACAAGAGCACGTTGTTTCAGAAGATAAATCCAGAAAACCCTTCCGCACGCCAAGGGTCACTTTAAGAGATATTTTGCCATAGAAATTGGTGACAAAGTAACGAATTTTCATAGGACCCGAACAACTAACAAGGGGCTCACAAAGTTAAAGCTTTTCTCTTTTATTTTTACCCTTTTTGATGTTTGTGGCAATTAGGGTAAGGGGTACAATCAAATATTACTTACCTAGACCTACATTTTGGTGACTTATACGTGCAAAGCTAGTTTGACTAACACATAGTGGTGCGGTCGGGTTCCAAACTGGATTAAGAGCCGTAAAATACATATGAGGGATTTCCGTGTGGTGCCGGACGTAAAGAATTGCACCACCCTATATCTGCTCATGGGTGTCGTAAAAGGCGACCAAGGGATTCACCAGAGGATGGGCACCAGCGTTCTTTGAGTATTTAATCAACCAACTGCGATCACCAACCCAGGCCTGCCAAGCGTGGCGATTAGGAGAGGTCTATGCCCAGCAGTGGACGTCTTTCGGCTGAAATGATAATGATGATAATGAGGGAGTTGAGGGACTTCGCAGACTGGCCGCCCGCCGTGACGTGTTCAAGTATTTCGCGTTCGCTTTCGCGTTCTGCATTCGAGCGTGCATTTGCTTACGGTGCTCACGTTCTATAAAGATCGACGCGGTCAGAATGCCTGCTGTGCATGTGTATGTGACGTAATACTAGGTCACTAGATAAGTTCTGCAATACAGCTTTTATTTTCATAGCTATTTAAATTAATTTCTGTCACAGTTTAAGCACTTGCTCATATGTAAAAACTAATCGTCAAAAATGTTCTTCCATTTTTCATCTGGGAGATCTCAGACTATGTCCCAAGCAGCCAAAAGCTCAGAGTCCGTTTAAAACCTATTTCCTTTCAACTGATCCTAAATGATTAGGAAAAGAGCGAAGTCACAGGGAGCTAGGTCGCTTAACTCAACCATATTGAAGGGAACTTAACGACCCGACACTAACGTCATCATTTAATAGCCACATCATACATACATTTTAATCACCATAAAAAATTGTAAGCATCTCATACACCTTGCAGTTCTATGACAGAATATAATGCAATATTAGAAAATCATTAGTCATAATTTGTAAAAAAATATACAACTTTTCTACGGTTAGTAGAAAGAATGTAATGCAAAACTTATCTAGTAACCTAATATAACCCAAAGAACATAGAACGCGAATGCGGAACGCTTAAACGCGTGACCGCCTTCTGTCTGCGAAATCCCTCAGGAGCATATTATGAAATACAGCCAATAAAAACATTGCTAGAAAAATTAAGGCACGGTTTTTGAGCAGGTTATCAATTTTAATCTGTTGATATAACTAAGGCCTTTACCCACCGAACCACCAACCTAGCTTTACCTTCAACCGCTTCAACCATACCAATAAACGTAGTGGTTATAAATATTCTCTTTGCATACCAAGTCAACAAATAAATATCTAGAAATTAAAAGGGTCATTGAGTAGGACTGCTAAAAAATCCAGAGTCCTACCTTTACGATCCAAAAAGGTACCGCTGTGACGTAATTCACGAAATCCAATTTTCAACTTTTACAAAAGGTCTGCCCTTTTTGTCACGTCATAGGTAATTTTCATGGTTGGCAGCGGCCCAGTGAGCACGATCGGGCCCTTCACAGCAAAAACATTTCCGCATCAGGTCAAGGACGCGTTCCATTTCCCAAGATCATAATATTATGCATATTACATGACGTAAACAATGAGATGCTGAATATGCTTTATGTACCTAGCAGTATTCTACGTTGTTGCCCTTGCCAAACTTGTATGTGAGTTTTAAAGTTTAGTGACCGCGTCACCGCGTAACCGTAAATGAGGCGCGTTCGTGAAAATTCGTTCTTATTCGGAAAACTTTGAAATTGAATTCGCACGTGTTCGTTTATCGAAACGTTTTTCGTTTTTTTAAGAACATACAGCTTGTCAGAACTCAAAATAAACATTTTCTCTATTAATCCGGCTCGAAGGACCATTATGTGCGGGGTGCAAGGTTTTAATGATATTAAAGCACTGGATTAATAGAGAAAAAGTTTATTTTTAGTTCTGACAAGCTGTATGTTCTTAATAATTAGGATGTTTAAATGTTATGGTCTTAATAATTAGGATGTTTAAATGTTGATGTTAAATGACTGCACCCGGCCTGTTCGATGCCTAGTAATGCACTGAAGTTATGAAGTTGAAAATATAATAATTCCTTAGTACCTACGATTGTTGTAAAGAGCCGCGTTCGCAAGTGTTCGGTTACTTGGACCGAACAATTATCTTTTAAAGTTTTGAAGTTCATCTTCGTTTAGTTATAAAAAAATCAATTATACAATTATATATCAGCACGATTACAAAGTTAATAGGTACAATAGAACATTCTGATTATAAAGGTACATGTGCATGTATTGCTCCGTGCAAACATGTATTTTTTATGGAAACTTCTTACGTTTTTAGGATATGTAAAAAATCATTTCCTCTATGGTAAAAACAAATCTAATCATGATATAATAACACCAGGTAGTCTCTTCCCGTGACAGCTAGGTCACGTGATTGCCTCCGTACTACGTCATCGGCCGTGGAGCCAATAGCGGGCTGTTAGCGTGACAATTGTCAGTTTGATGTGCTGCCACTTTGAGAAAATAAATTACCCGAGCAAAATGCATTTTCTCATTTACTTTCTTCTATAAAAAATCACTTTTTAACTAGTAATTTAATATAGTTTCCTTTATTAACTAATTAGATGAATAACACGAGATAACAAATAGTTAGGCTAGTTAGGAATTTATTTTATATTCATTATGAACAAAAATCTCCTTAAGTATATTGAAGATATCAATCAATGGCAGCACTGATCGTGACGTAGCTTGGAGGCATCGCGCTGTCATTGCGGGAAGAGAATACCTGGTGAAACATCTTATTATACCATGAATCTAATCAATCCTTATTCAGTGACATGCACGAACCTAACTAGACACGGACTCTGACATAAAAAATAGTCTTACCCTTTGTAAAAGTTTGGGTCTGTTGTCCAGAGGCTCTTGGATAGTGGACTTTGTTTGTTCGTTGTCATATCTGTAGGCGTTCCTGTGAACAAAAAATATTTGGTAAGCGCAATAAAATTCGGCGCCGCGCCGGAGAGGCAACCTAGCCCACTATGGTTATACGGCGCCCTATCGATACTCGACCGGAGCGCAATTTTTTTAATATGCTGTTATTATGTACCTACCTAAGTATTATTAATTATGTTCATAGATTTAATGTAGGTATACAAAATATTGTCAAACGATTTTTACAAGAGTAACCTGGAGTATGAGAGTTTCTTTGGAGTTTCTTCTGTCCATTCTTCTCCATAGGAATTTAAATTTTGGAATGGGCAATTTACTTTTTACTGTCGACTCTCAAAAGTGCCTGTTAAATGGTCTAATTGAAATAAATGATTTGACTTTGACTTTGCCTGGGAGCCTTTGAGGTCATGACGCTCAAAGTGAGGGCTCTGCGTGTCAACTAATATGACCTCAGAGATGGCGGCGGTACCAAGTGGTCACGTGCCGCCGTGTGCACCACATCGGGAAGGTGTACAGGGAGGCAAAAGGTCTCCCTTGAGATTTGGGCCTATGGCACAGGGAGGGCTCCGTAGGCATAATACCTACATTCCCGGAGTTCCATAGTTATTTATTGTGCTGAAGACCTTACTGTGCCACCGCGGGGGTTTTAGTGGGTAAAAATCGCACACACCCCGGCCTAAATCCTCTATTAAGCGTTCAAAAGCGGTCGAGATGGCAGCCTTTTGAAGGTTCTGTAAAAGCACGTTTCTTTTGCCGAATCGTTGAAATCTGGAGCGCAGCCACCCAGATTTGTCTTCGTGTTTGGCAAATCATGGTCTTATCAATATAACAGTTTCAGAAATCTGTGGTTTACTCTAACATTTAATAAGTATGTCCTTTGCCCAACCACTTTGAAAAGGTATTTGAAACTTGCTCGCAATTTTTCTCCCACAAAAATGTCCTCACCATTATAATCTTCCGCCTAGCCTTTTCAAGACGGGGGCCTTTTTGGGGTTGGCTTTCAAACTACCTATTACAGATGCCATTGATATTCGTATGGCAAGCCGGACTGACAAATCGGGGCACGGAGGGGTCTAGATGTGTATTCTGACTGACTGGGTCAAGCGCAGCTTAACCTCGATCTTGCAATGCACGCAGTTTTTACTTACGGCCAAAATTAATATCCTATCTATCCACGATTTGACATGAGCTCAAAACAAATTATGTCAAATTTCAGTCTCTAGTAGGGCAAATCGTGGATAGATAGGATATTAATTCTCGCAGTTAGACAAGAGCTCGTCAAATATGTCCTTACAATATTACAGTCATCGGAAATGTGGAGATGACCCGGGATCAAGCATCGAAGATCTAGAAAATAAATGCATACAAAGAGCAACAAGGAACGTTTCTAATAGAACTTATAATCAGATGATGTATGAGAATGACATATCTCAACCAGCGACAATGACTTTTTCGTTGAGATATGTCATTCCCTGCATACATTTTGATTGTTTTCTATAGCGTTGACGATTGTAGATTGTCAACATGGCTACCTCTTGGGGCTGAGATTGTAGAATATAAAGGTCTGGCTCGAGTAACATCCGCCCTTACCTTTCACCCTTTGAGTATGGTATATACTCAAAGCTTTCACCTTCAAATTAGAGGCGAGAAGAAGCGCTGCAGTGGCGCCACTTAGGAGGCGCTGAAGTGCGCCGCTAAATTCAACGTAACCACTGTTTGATGAGGAACGGAACCTTTGGGTACAGTAATATATGTATATGTCTATGACCGTGTACCTATGAGTATCTCGAGATGAAGTTTTGATTTCAAGCAGCTTGATTTAAATGTTTTTGTTGAAAAAATATTGTACAAAGGTGCCATCGAGCATAATTAAACCCTATAGAGGCGTTTTCACATCTGTATAGCGATTCAGAACCATACGATAACTAGTTGTCGATCGATTCGGTTTGTTATCTCTTTTTCTCTCGTTGCGTGAATCATAAGACGAAACGAGATAACAAACCGAACCGGTCGACAACTGGTTATCGTGTGGTTCTGAATCGCATAGCTGATTTGTTCGAAATAAATTCCGTCAATTTACGACTAGACATAACGCGCCCCTATTGGCTTGGGCAATGCCATGCGCGGATAGCACTGCGTGAGTCAACAGGAGCGCGCCCTGGCTCGCTCCTGTTGGCAAGCGCGTTCGTGGCGTGATATTTATTTTTGCTAATAAATAGAACAGTTTCGAAATTTGACGGCCCGTAATTCATCTTTATAGTGGCAGATAGTGGCGCTAACAGTTGGATGGAACTATATGTCGTTGACCACATTCAGAGATAATCGTCAATTACCTATAAGACTTACTAAATTGTCTCACCCTCACCAGTGTAGCATCCTCTAATCTAACCCCTTCCGATCGTATATATTGGTTTGGACTTTGGGCTACAAAGAAAGAAGGTGGGACATGAGAGTGGACTTGTACACGCGTAACCGCTTGTCCACTATAGAGAAATACTAGGTAACTAAGTACATTTAAGCGCAGATGACCCTAGCTATATGGGCTTTTATTCCCGGATAATACTTTGTAAAGGTCGTCGTAAGAAAAATTATAAAATTTTACCAATTCGATCGAAGAAGTTTTTCCAATATCTTCCATTAAATTAAACATAACCTAAACATCTAGCATCACAAATAACCTTCGCCGGAACATTCTATTCCTTTCAAATGTCATGACAAGTTTCGGAAATACCGTATCAATATCAAGATATGGCGTGCTCCTCTTTGCTTATCGAGAAAGTTATAAGGGAGCATTCCATTGTAAACGTATCTCCCCGCTCCACCTTCCACCTTCGTTGAACTTTGGCAGGTATTGGAGTCAAACACGCGATGTGCAAGGTTGTTCGCTAAATTGTATAGTACTCGCTAAATCGCTAAGGGCTGCTGCCGATGTATTTTTTTGTTTCCTTTTTCAATAACCTTAATAAGACCAGTATAAGCAGAGCCTGTCTAGTATGAATCTTACATACTAAGCCAGTTCCACTTATAATGGTTTAGTAAACAATGATATGCGCGGTTGACCTTACGTACAAAAGGAATGATGTGTTGATGCCTTTTTTGTGGTATAAAAATTCCAGAATCATGGAATTGTATTGACAACCACCGTGGGACGTCTAAATCACAAGCATTACTATTGGCGCCCAAATGGGGCGAATCAATAACAGTTCTACAACGTGTTATTAAAATAACTGAAAACCTCTTATATCGGGAGCAATCCAGAAAACGCGAAAAAAAATCAGGTGTTCCCTACATGTTGTCAATTTATGTGAATACGAATGTAGGGAACACATGTTTTTTTTCGCGATTTCAGGGTTGGTCCCGTAGTAAAAGTTGTACATACCTACTGATGAGTACAATGGCCCTTTAAGAAGTTTTCAGTTATTTCAATAACACGTTGTATAAGAGAATCAGAGAGACAAAATATGGGTTTGCATTGAATTTTCCTAACTAATTTACTTACACAACATACTCAACTTAATCTGAGTAGATATATTACACAACGTTTTCACCTTATTACGTTCCATAAAACACATCTCGCAATAGAGGTAAATCTGCATATTTTATGCACTTATAAACAACAGAAGCGTGCCCAACAATAGAAAATAAGTGAAGAGTTGGAAAAAAGGTTATAATTTTACTAGAGACAACGAGGAATAAACTGGTTTAATTAAAATTGTAAAACAATTTATTACAGAAAGCTTATAAGCCTACCACATAAAATTACAGTGAGTTTATCTGACTCATACGAAACATGACATTACCCAGATTGTATTGGCACCCAACATGGGACTAGTTCTGCTAGTGTTGAAATTGTCATCCAGGATCACTTATTACCTACAAATTCAAATTCAAATATATACATATTTGTTTTGCTTGTGCTAGTAATCCTAACTAAACTCACTTGTCAGGCTGCAGCATGGCGGGTGACACCTTCTTCCTAAGATTAGCGAGCGCGGTCAGCTCCTCTCGTTTCCTTGAGGGGGGCGGCGCGCCGCATAATGTCAACAGTGGCGTCGGAGCTGGCTGTTGCGTTCGCGCCAGCAGTCTGTGGACAAAGGAAGGAGTAAATTTTTTTTTATGTCAATGTGCAACACTAAACTCAAAAAAAAACGAGTGTGCTTTAGACCACACCAATGAAGTAAAGTACGTCCGTGTGGTGCCGGACGTAAAGAATTGCACCACCCTTTTTCTTCTCATGGCTGTCGTAAAAGGCGACTAAGGGATTCACCAGAGGATGGGCAGCAGCGTTCTCTGACTATTTAAACAACCAACTGCGATCGCCAACCCGCCTGCCAAGCGAGGCGATTATGGCATATTCCCCCCTTTGGGGGGAGGCCTTTGTCCAGCAGTGAACGTCTTTCGGCTGTTATGATGAATGAAATGAAGTAAAACTTCACTAACTTATATCTCCCTCAATACTATTTCGATGAGAACCCGTTTGCCTCGCCCGATCACACTTTTCGTAACGTGATCACACTTTTCGTAACTCATTCACCAGCTTACTCCCCAAGTCGTTGAGGTAAACTACCTCCTCTCCAAGACTACTCGAGTTACTAGGCTCTTTCCATTCACTTTGACGAACTATTTCGAGTCTTTTGAAACTAATCAGGCAATCCGCAATCTTTTTCTTCCTGCTTAGCAAGATCAAAGCGGTAAAATAAACAAAATCTTTTCTTCTAATCTTACAGAAGAATATGACGTAAGTAGTTTTAGTACTTCGTTTCTACTTTGTTTCCTATCAAGTCTTAAAACCAAGTCGTAACGTAACGTGAATCGTTTAGTGGCTATGTTCAGTAATCAGTGGTGGAATCTTGTAAAAGTTTCCTATTTTTCGAATTTTAGAACTTGTTAGGCAATCAACACACTTAGTGGAAAACTGCGCTACCATACACTGCCGCGTCTTGCACGTTTGTCTATCTGGATATCAATTCAAATATTATCTATTATTAGGCCGTGTGGTCAACAAACGCCAAAGGCCGCGTCTGACGTGACGCTGTACGCGGTCGGCGGCGTTTATAACAAACCACGGACGGCCTTATACACAAAAAGTAAGAAACATAACATCAGATAAATAAAAGTTATGTACAACGGGCAGTCTATTACTCTAGGCGATTTTTTTTCAGACAAACTTAGGAAGGACAATAAAGGCAAGTATCCAAAGAGATAGTAGTAGATAGATACGCTGGCAGTGTACCAGTGTAACGTGTCATGACTTGTGTGTGACGATCTAAGCGAAAACGTTAGAATTGTTCCGATTGCTAATTAATTATCGATATAAATCGTAACGCAATTTGATTCACTTCTTTGAGATTTGAGATATCGCTGCACAGCGGTTCGCTGGTGTGTTGTGTTATCAGCCTTACATTAGCGGTTAGAACTTTCAAATTTCCGGTTGCTGTCCACAATGAAAACTAATCTTGTCTTGTGCAAGATTGAAGTGTTCGACTTTATTGAAGTGAACTCTATTTTCAGCTTACAATTACGATTGTACGTGATTCTTACACAGATATTTTTGCAGTATTTTTTAAAGTGTCTTATTGGACTAATATAGAAAAAACTCTTCCACTTTCATGGTGAACTAGCTGTGCCGTTGCAACTTATTTTTTTGCCAGGAACCTTCGCGGGCGTACGCAGAAAGAACAACTCACCAAAGTTTCATCACGACTGATGAATGGTTTATAGGAGCGTATAGAGGACTAACATAAAACATAAATTTTTATACAACGTGGAGGTGACAATACGACAATAAATGAAAACACGGTTATTACTAGTCTATAGAAGCATTTTAAACACATAAATAAGTTGTTTATATCATGGAAAATTAATAAAACCAAATTGAACAAAAGCAATATTAAAATATCGAAATAATAAGTAACACCATTTGTAATCATCTGTAGGTAATCATTGAGAAAGAGAGTTTAAAATCATATGGATTTACAAAAGTCTTTGACCTAACGATCTATGCCAGAAAAATGGTCCTACATTCAAAATTAATTAAATTAAAATAATTTCCTGTGGCTTGACTATTGATTGATTTTTTGTGTACAGTCAGAGAACGTAATACTCTGTACGTGGTTTTATTTAATGTCGTATTGTCATCTCCACTTATATGCAGCAGTAGTATCTTTCTGTGTACCTACTATTATTAAATTATAATCAATTGGCCCAAAGACCATGCATAAATTTATTCAATAGCGTCGTCACCAGGAAGCTCGTTACGAAAGTTCGCGCGTTCTTACGTTTGAAGACGAACCCCTAAACCCCATTATCATTAATAAAGGTATCTCAGAAGACCTGCCTTGTTTAACTTCTAAATCCCAAAGGTTAAAAGTTTCCAGGAAATTATCGGAATTCGTCGACGGTTATTAGATTTGAAACAAAATTAGATTTGAGGTGCGATGACATTCAAATTAATGGATTAGATTGCTACCCACCCCTGCCAGAGACTATATGAAGCATCACAAGCAGTTTCATTGCTGTCTCTTTATGCGAAAACGAGAACTAAGGAGTTATGATGAAAACAATAGCTCAACATTTTTATTAAATAATGTTTATTGACTTTTCAGACTTTCTTCAATGGAGAAATATTTGTCGGAAGATCATAATGATTAACTGCAAATTACTGGATGCTAACCTGAGAATATTTAGCTTCTTCTTCTTCGTCGTTCCCTCACTGCTGAGGATCGCGACTACATACGACGCATTTCCAAGCTATGCGGTCTTCCGCTGTGTGGACCGCTCGGTACATGCTGCCTCCGACAGCCCTATTAATCGCGTCTGACCATCTTGCCGGTGCTCTGCCTTGAGCCCGTTTTCCTTCTATCCGGCCCAGTATCACGAGCCTTTCCAGACAGTGCCTAGGTGATCGCATAATATATCCGAAAAGGCTGATGGATGAGGGCACGCTCCTGGCATATTGTAGATAGTCGCTTGTTGATGTTGAGCGCCTCCAGTAGGTATATATAGACACATTAGTTCTCATGGCGGTCCATGGTATACGAAGTAGTCTTCGCCAACACATCTCGAAGGCATCAATCTTGTTGCTATCGCTACTTAAATCATATATCCTTTTAAGTTTTTGTTGATTGCGAAAGTGAAGTAATTTTTTAATACTAGTGTAACATAATTTTGGTTTCTGTCACTTTTCAGACAGATTTTCAAAATAAATCGGTAATTAGTCATTTACTATCCCTGTTAGATATCTGAACCAAAGACATTTCTATATAATACCTTTATGATCTGAACTAATATAATAAACAGGAATGGTTTTCTTGTTTGTTTGTAATTGGTAAACGCTGAAACTACTAAACCGATTTTAATAAGACATTTCTATATAATACCTTTATGATCTGAACTAATATTACGTTAGTACTATTAGATATTCTGTGCTAATATAATAAACAGGAATGGTTTTCTTGTTTGTTTGTAATCGGTAAACGCTGAAACTACTGAACCGATTTTAATCATTCTTTCACCATTAGAAAGCTACATTATCCAGAAGTAACATAGGCTTTACCTTTATTTTATTTCAGTACGCGGGCGAAACCACGGGGACAGCTAGTTTAAAAGAGGTTTAAAATAAATTTATTTATCAAATTGTTTGTTTTAATAAAAGCTTATGTTATTGTTGACCGAGTGAAACTAGGCCGCTCAGCACTATGTCTGTATGTTTGTCAGTCTGACTGTCTGTCAGAACATTATAACTTCCAAGCCAAGTGATATAATTACTTCAAAATTTCACATAATACATAAAACCTTAGGCAAAAGCCGAATATGATAATTAAAATAATAATAAAAAAATAGAGAGGGGCCACACATGCAAAGAGGGGGCAAAAAAATTGTTTTCGTTCTATTAATGCATGAGGGGGTTATTTCTATTTTTAGAAATAATCTAGGTTTAAACATCATTGATTCTAGGTCATAGATTAACTATTTGGTGGGCATCAAAAGTCGCTGTTTTTAGACCTATTTTGTCCCGGGATCTATCTGAAAAACGGCTCCACGTTAAAAGTTGTGACTTATGGATGATTTCACTAATATCCTGTACTTAAACATAAAATTCTAAAACATCAATTATCAGTAATAAAAATAATTAAGCAATAAAATAAAAACGATTTCTCACTGTTACCACTTTCTGGCACGTCTGAACTCTGCTGTACATTCAAGGGTCAATATAATTCAACAAAAATATTATCGAAATTATTACCTATCGACATAGACTTACCTATATACCTATTACCCTTTGAAATCATTGCCTATCGATATTTTCACTTTTTTGCCTCAAGTCTCACCCCTATATTTCTGCAAAGAAGAAGCCACCAAACGATACAGAATATCTCAAATCAAAAGCCAACCTTGAACACACAAAAAATAAACAAAAATACCTTTTGGAAGCCGGCGTCCTCTTCGACAATAACGTGTAGTCGTAGAGATTGGAACTTGAAGGGTTATTGTTGAGTGGAGGCGGGTAATACGAGTCTTCATCTTTGTAATTATTGTTGACTAGCGCCGACTTTAACGGTAACAACTCAACAGTGTCGTTGGAACGATGTTCGCGTGGTGTTGTCATCGCGGGACTGGCATCGTGTGGCCACGCCGGCTGCTTGCAGCCTACTGAAAGATGTGGCCTTGAAAATGGTGCAGCGTAGGGTTGGGTAAGTGGTGTTTTTGTCTGTTGTTATCGAGGAAGCTGCAGGATGAAAATGCCAGATAAAGTGCCAGTTTAGATGCACGAAACAAGTTCGTATGTCGCAACACGTGTAAGTAGTTCCGATGTTCCATAGCAGGTACCTACCACCACCACCGTACTACCACCGTACCTACTTCTCCGCCAAATAGTGATGCTTGCATTCCTGTGTTTCGGTCTGAAGGGTACGGGTGCCGGTGTAATTACAATCACATGAGACTTTCCATCTTCATGTCTCAGTTTGGCGAACCGACTTGCAGTACCATTTACGAAACAGCCTAGGTGGTATTGAAGTTGTAATGGGCAAAGATAACCGCTTAATATCGGGTGAGCCATAAGCTCGTTTCGCCATCCTATACTATACAAAAAAACCACCTACCTGCCTACTTAGAGTTGCTATCCATTTTTCCAAATCATCATCATCATCATTTCAGTCAAAAGATGTCCACTGCTGGACGTAGGCTTTCCCCAAGTATCGCCACAACGCGATTATTTCCCTTACATGAAAAAAACGGGATTGGGGCAAAAAAATCAGTACGTAAAAAAATGCATACGTATGTAACAGTGGTTACAGTCCACCGCCTTCGCCTGATCCATCGTGCGCTTTTTCTTTCGCTGATCGATTATTTTTAATACCTACCGCGCCGAAATTTATTCACCGTTGAAGAATCCTAAGATTATTTACATAAGATTAAGAATTAATCGATGATGCTATTGCTATGGTGTTCACTGTTCACTTTGTCTCTCTCAGTGGTTTTTCAGTCAATTTTGACTCGATTTTGCGAGTTATTTTCAACTAATAATTATACTAACAAATCTATACTCAAAGATGGTGCCTACAATTCGATTATATGTATACCTACAAAAACATTACCCTTCTGGGGCAGTCGGGGAAATATCCCGCAGACCTCATCTGTGCCGCAGACAATCATACCCGCACATCACTATTGTTTCGGGGGAGGAGGTGTCAGGCAGTTCCGGAGCGAATCCCGGGCCGCGCATGCGTGTATCATTGCGCGTACTGTCATTTGCAGCTATCGTCGTTACAGCCAGACAATGCGACTTTCAACCTCAGAGGAATGTTTCAACCTAGCCACATATGGTGCTTGTACAGTAGGTACACGGCGCAGGTAACATGCGCATGTTGAGGCACTTGCGCGGGTTACATGCATCGTGTAAACGATCGTGTACCTCACCGAATAAAAAAAACTAGTAGTTCCATGGTGTACCTATGTACCCGCGCATTTATAGATAGCTATACAACGTGTTATTGATAAATAATAATGATGTTATAATTATAATGATAAATGAAAATGTAATTTATATACTTAATGTGTCTTATAATAATTACTATTATCAATAAATAACTATGAACTATGAACTATGAACTATTGAAAAACTTGAAAACCTCATGAGTCATTGCTCTCAACATTCATACTGATGAGTACAATAACCCCTTTATAACCCCCCCCCCCCCTTTACCCTAATGACGTCTTTTTATTGACACCACGGGAGAAAAGCCGCGGGCGTCAGTTAATATCTAATATAATGATGTCCGCGCGCGGTTCTTGCAAAAATGCGCATTCAGCCTTTATCATTATTTTGTACCAAAAAACACCTATTTTATATAAGGTTGGTCTAGTGGTCGCACAAGCGCGACTGCTGAGGGGTTCGATTCCTGGGTCGGGCAAAGTGCTATTGGGTTTTTTCATCAGGAAATTCTCAGTAGCAACCCGGAGTCTAGATTTGTGCCCGGTCAATGGCAATAGGCTCGCCCCCTATTACATGGGACTTATAACATAACTGGCAAAATGTGGGTGTACTATACACCTCTGCCTACCACTTCGGGGAAATACAGGCGTGATTTTATGTTATGTTATGTTATGTGTACTTAAAAACCTCGGTAGCATAATTTAAAAAATAAAAACTGTCCAGCAATTTATATTATTTGGGAGTGTTGGATATTACTGCAAAGAGTAT
Organism: Asteroscopus sphinx; assembly: GCA_949699075.1. Taxonomy (NCBI): domain Eukaryota; kingdom Metazoa; phylum Arthropoda; class Insecta; order Lepidoptera; family Noctuidae; genus Asteroscopus; species Asteroscopus sphinx. The sequence continues at coordinate 31,499,552 of OX453003.1, forward strand.
TATGTATTATGGGTTATAGGTAATTACTGCCTACTGGCCTGTTATTTAGTTGCGTACGGAAAAGAGCTAATTGATGTATTCTTTTTATGAATAATGAACCAATTTCCGAGCAAGTGGGAAAAATAGTACATTACTGCCGAGGCCTGAAATGAAGCAATTGACGGCCGAGTAATATTGGAAGTACGAGGCGAAGCCGTTAATTGCTATTTCGGCCGAGACTTGTATTAGTACTTTTCTCTCATTTGCGAGGATAAAATACACAAATTATTTCAACAGAATCTAATTTTCATTCGCGCCAATTCGTCTGCGCGCGATTCTTATTCTATTTTCAAAGTTTGAAAAAATAAATGCGTATTCAGCCTTTATAATGATGAATATTTCGTACCTAAAAACACGTAATTTATTAAAAACTTAAAACTTTATTTAAAAAATAAAAACTGTCCAGCAATATCTATTATTGTCGTGTTGGATACTGCACTGGCCAACTGTTATTTTGTTGCGTACGGAAAAGAGTCGATTGATGTATTATTTTTTTGGAATAATGAACCAATTTCCGAGCAATTGGGAGAAAAGTATGTTAGGTGTATTCCGAGCTCTGGGATAGCGCCGAGGATAGGCACTTTTACTTCCTACAAGTTAAAGTGTCTAAGGTCCTCATCATTTAGCCGAAAGACGTCCACTGCTGGTCATAGGCCTCCCCCAAGCATCGCCACAACGACCGGTCCTAGGTGCTAGGTGCTTCGAAAAATGAAAAAAGTATGCTAGAGGTCAGTGACCTACCAGTAGTACTGGTACGAGGCACGTTTCAAATTTTCCTGCCACACAAAGACATTTGCAGGTAGTCTGCCTATTAGTGCCTATAGATGGCGTTAGAAGGTAGTTAAAAAAAATTGTATGAAGTTGTCATTCTTCGCTAGAAGTATAGACACAAAGACACAAGTAGATTCTCCGCTGTTGGCACACTGGTTTTTTTTTGCCGTGGGTAAATCCTCATGGACGCACTCCGCCCGGGGTAAGTGAAGACAGTGTTGGACTCTTACCGACTAAGACATCCGCAGGGTAGTATTCTCGGTCCCACATTATTTCTAACTTACATAAATGACCTCTGCGAACTAAAAATGCCCAATGGGAAGGTCATTACCTTCGCCGATGATACGGCGCTCTTGTTTGAGGGTGACACATGGCAACAGGCTTATAGTTTTGCTCAGCAGGGCTTTGACTTAGTTCTGTCATGGTTAACTTACAATAAACTCACACTTAATGTAGGGAAAACAAAATATATCACGTTCTCCATTATAAACTCCACTCAGCCATGTCACGAAATGATAACTGCGCACACCTACAAATGTTCTTCTTCCCATACTGCTGTGTGCTCGTGCCCCATCTTGCAAAAAACAGATACAATTAGGTATCTAGGTGTCCTACTAGACAATACGCTCAGCTTTCACCCGCACGTTGCTCTTCTTGTCTCAAGAACCCGAAAAATGATCTATATTTTTAAGAACCTTCGACATGTCGCAGATCCTAATATCATAAAAATGGTATATCTTGCACTATGTCAATCACTTATTTCCTACCATCTGGATCAACCAAAACATCTATGCTGAAACTCGAGCGTGCCCAGAGGGTGGTTTTAAAGGTGGCAAATTTTTTACCATTTTTACATCCAACTAAAGACCTTTATGAACTTACTGGTGTCTTAACCGTGCGACAATTATTCATCCATAACACAATCCTTCGTAAACACTCGCAGCTCCATTACAACCCTACAGCTTTTGAAAATAAGCGACGAAAGCACTCAGTGTGTCCGACAATACTCTTTCATACTAGTTTCGCACACAGGCACTTTAAGTTTTTGGGTAGCTATTTGTATAACAAGTTAAATGAATTTTTGTCTTTGTACCCCCTCCCCAAACAGCGCTGTAAAGAAAAGCTATTCAAGTGGCTACAAAAATTAGATTACGATGCCACCGAACAACTACTTCTTATACCCTCCTAAACTCAAATCAAGACGGGACTCACACAAAAACATACTCACGCATCTCACGCACATAGGGCCACCCCTGCATAATCACATCCGCGCACGACACATGCACAAACGAATACTTACATAACATTAATCTTGACCAACCACACACTCACTTACACACATTGCACCTCATATCACTCACACTCCAATATACACTCCTCACACAATATGGAACTTTAACAACTCTCATACAAACTCACACATAATTATACATATAAACATCCACACATCCCACTTGTTTGTCAACCTGCATGTACTTATATTATAATGCTCTTTCTCTTCCATCAAGTCATATTTATGCTTAAGTACTTTTTTATTACCTGTAATAGTGACAAAATAATGTACATGTATATACTTAAAACTAGGGTGAGGGCCTGGTGATCCGTAACACAGGGTTTTCCCTAGTACGGACTCCAGTCTCTCGCAAAGGAGCTTATACGCACTTATTTGTTACTATAACAATTTGTGAGTGGGGTTCTTGGCGAAGGTCTGTGTTCGTAGGTGGGTCAATAAAACGTAGAGAGTTCACAATACAAAGTCTTGTATTCGAGTATCACAATGGCAGGTTATTATTATAATCACACTGGACACTGGTGAACTAAAACTACGGTACGATAATATATACATTGACAGATTGACCGATGCGTGATTCGCGGTAGCGCGCAGGAGTCTGACTGAGACGCGTGTCGGCGAGAGCGGCGGGGGGCCGGTTTCCGCCGTTACACGCGTTCTAGAATGATCTTCGGCCCTCTGATTGGTGGAACCGACGCGGAAGACATTACGGCGAGGGACGCGAGGTTTGGTGGGAGCGATGGGGTGCGTTCCGAAATATGGTCACGTTATATCCTCCCCCTCCGAGTCACAAAATCGTCCCGGTGGTGGCTCGGCAAACACAAAATTACGGGGCCGTTCACGAGGGTTCCGAGGCCGTACTGGAGCTGAGACCTGACTAGACCTATACGACTTTAAACAGAAGTAAGAAACTTACCAAAATTCTTTTGAATTTAAATCAGTGACTTCATAGGTAGGAGAACTAACTATTTCGCTTACACAATAGTGTCCATCACGCATGAGTTTGCGGGTTTTACCTTTGAATTAGTGCACAGAAAAAGTCACCTACTTGGTAGTTTACAGTCTGTCGGGTTTTATCAGCACATCACTTCCTATCGTCCTGATGACGTTCAGCCCTATCTCTAATGATATCGCAATTGTCTAAAAATCGACGGAGATATGGGGTGATCGAGAAAGGAACTTTTCACGCATTGTAAGCGGTATGTGGAGCTGTGGCCGTTCGCTGTCCGAATCTGGAAGGTAATGGCAGGGAACACCTTGGTTCATTATGAAACATCAATCTGTCTTACCTTACCATTGAGTGTCGACTGGTCCGGTGTCTTCAAGGCTGTGGATTTTCTTAGCAACCTCGGGATCGTCAAGCTGCTCCTTACGAAGGTCAGCTGGACTTACATGGTAAGTCGACGATGACACTACAGACATCACAACTTTCTATGTTGGCATTGTCGCACTGAAGACGGCGTAAGGCGTTAGCCACAGAACAGACTTTAAGAGAATTTACGAAAGTCTGCGATATTATATTTAAATGAGACACCTATCAGGCGTTTTGAGGGTTAAGAGTCACTTTAATAAAGAATGAATGAGTGACTGTAAAAACAATTTTAACTGATTTTATACAGGTGAGAGAAAATACGGAAAACTCGGGACTGATATGGGTGGATGATCTCTAATATCAGTAGGCGGTACAGAATACTGTGTTAGCACTCCCCCTGGTCCGAAGACATCCTCGTTGCGTTGGAAGAGAGAAGCTGGACTATTACGTTCGAGAGGGCTCAGCATCGTACCCTCGTCTTCTCTTAAAATTTCCGCGGAAGAACAAGTTGCGAGGTTAATGGGGTACTCATACCCCAATGGGTACACTTCTTTAGAATCATGGAAGTGCCATGTGGAAGTAGCAAAATTAATATCCAACCCAGCTGCTGTTAAAAAATCTATACCCAACAAAGTATCATTATGAGTAGCATCCGGAAACACGAAAAATTCTATATTGACGCTCTTACCTTTTATATTGACTTCCAGTGTAGTTGACAGCATTTGGCGCATTGGTGCTGAACCATCGGCGAGCTTGACACGCATAGAGCTAGACGTGAAGACTTGATTATGCTGTTTCAGTAACGCGTAGAGTGAGGATCCGGCGACAGTTCCCTTGGCCGCGGTGTCGATTAAACCCGTTCCATGAATTCCTAAAATCTCAATACCTAAAATAGGTCGTCGCGGTATGCCGTTAGGCAGAGAACTTAATGATGAACAAGTTATAAACCTCTCATTCTCGGATTTTGAGATCACCCTACTCGGTATACTACTTTCCGGAGTTTGTCCTGGAGAATTCATAGTCACCCTACTAGGTAGACTAGTTTCCGGGTTGTGTCCCGAAAAATTCATGGTCACCCTACTACGTGACGGACACTGATAAGAGCGAATATTATTATTAGAATTATTACCATTATGATGTTTACGATTCGATCTAGAATATAACAAATCACGATCACATTCATTATGTGATAAATTACTATTAATGACGCACTGGTTATCAACCGATTCCCTAGGAAGCACTGATTCAAATTCACTAGGTACATAAGTGCGCTTATGGGGCTCCCCCTGCATAACAGGTGGAGATAAAGATGTAAACAAATACGTATCATCTACACGACAAGCAAAACTTGAACCTTTTTGTTTATTATGACGTTTATGTACATTAACGTTATGGTTAGAGACAAAATTATTTACGGGGGGTGTACATGCATTATTAAGCGAAATAGAACCCGGTTCTGTAGTGGTCAGCGTTGTATCCACATATACACAATTAGAGCTCTCAGAATAAACACTACAAGTAGGAGAACACGAGTCAGGTACAGCCCCAGTACAGACCATAGGAGAAGAAACATTGATGTTACTATTACTCACCTGGGTGGACGGCTTACCGTACGATGATGCACCCGGGGTCATCGACCTTCGCGATCGCGATGTATTAGGCATAAAATCGATCGCGCTAAAATTTGAATTGCACTTAGAGCAATTAGAACGCATCACTCCGCTCTCGCCGCAACCGTAACACGATATCTTATTACTATTGTTATTATTTACGTTACTATTACGAGAGTCATTCACGGTTTGTATTAATTTTCGACACTGATCACGTGTATGTCCGTAATATTTACAATAAACGCAATATCGTCGTTTCTCGGCGACTGGAGTGATGTTGGAGGCGACGCTCGGCGTGTCTTGACGCGAGGCAGGCTCCGTTGATGTAGGTTGACGAGAACTCGGTTCTCGCTGCGTTTCTGACCGCGACGTTGCCGGTGGAGGCGATTTGAATCGTGCGCGGGGAGCAGCGGCGCGCGCGTCGGCGGCACCCTTTGAAGTGTCGGCACGCGTCTGAGATTCCTTTGTGGATTCCTCGATACTCCGAGCTTTTAGGAGGAGACTATTGAAGTCGGAGAATTCCTCTCTTCGTAACCTTTTTCGCATTTTATGATTGAGTAGTCCGTATATCATGTCTAACTGGACTTTTTCAATGAGGTCACCGTTTGGTAGACGCGCTAGCTGGGCCCGTGCTTTGGCCACGAACAACTCCGTACTTTCTTGAGGTTGCTGTGGTTTGGAAAACAGCTCTACGTAAATACGATGAGGAGGACGGCTGTCTCCGAAGGCACTGCGTAAATATTGGACAGCGCTGTCCCAGGTACTGACGGTGGCCTTGACTCCCTGCCACCATGTGGCCGCGTCATGTGTAAGTAGCATTGATAGCCCACGTAAGGCGTTGGCTTCGTTGACGTTCGCGCAGTCCTTGAATGCTTCAATAGCATCGACGAAACCGTCGAGGGATTCCGTTGTCGCTCCGCTGAAACGAGCCTTGCAGGTGGCGAAGTTTCCAGATGCAGGTTGAGCGGTCGACGGCGTGGGTGTGGCTGGCGCGGCTGGAGCCAGCGCAGGCGAACAAGATGGCGGCCGCGCTTCGATGACTCTTGTGAGTAGCCGCTCGAAGTTCTCGGCTTGGGCTTGCTGTAGAGACGCCATTATTGAGGCGAGGTCGCTCGCTGTGATGGGCGTCGGCGCTTCGGCCGCGGGCGCGCGGGGCTCCGCTGGCTCTGGCGTTGCAATCTCTTCATCTTGCTCTGAACCGACGTCGAAGGGATCCGTCTGATGACGTTGTTGACTACGCGTTGTAGAACGTGGCATTTTACACAAGAATCACACCAATACACACGGAACACAGTTAGCACTTCGCCCACTCGTTGGGCAGCCAGTATAACAATTTGTGAGTGGGGTTCTTGGCGAAGGTCTGTGTTCGTAGGTGGGTCAATAAAACGTAGAGAGTTCACAATACAAAGTCTTGTATTCGAGTATCACAATGGCAGGTTATTATTATAATCACACTGGACACTGGTGAACTAAAACTACGGTACGATAATATATACATTGACAGATTGACCGATGCGTGATTCGCGGTAGCGCGCAGGAGTCTGACTGAGACGCGTGTCGGCGAGAGCGGCGGGGGGCCGGTTTCCGCCGTTACACGCGTTCTAGAATGATCTTCGGCCCTCTGATTGGTGGAACCGACGCGGAAGACATTACGGCGAGGGACGCGAGGTTTGGTGGGAGCGATGGGGTGCGTTCCGAAATATGGTCACGTTATATTACATAATTCTAAGGTACCTATTTATATTATTAAGCCCACCTTTGTGAAGAGAGAAATAAAATTTTATTACTATTACTATTACTATTAAGACCACCACGGTGTTCCTTCAACTACCTTAGCCGGGGGCGTGGGAACATGGGCGCCGGCAGGGGGGTGCCAGGGGGTGCACTTGCACCCCTTGGGAATCTCGGGATCTGTCGAGTCTGTTGGAAATCATTTTTTTATTCACAATAATTAGTAGGCAGTAATTACACAATTCTTATTTAAAAAGCAACAACTTTTTACTAACTATCATATACGGCAAAGATTGTAAGAAAACTAAAATCTGCACCACCTGGAAATTATTTCTGCCAGCGCCCATGCGTGGGAACCCGTGAGTATTCACACAACCACCCCCGACAGGTCCTGGCCCGCCACAATCAGGCGAGCCCCTTCTCCCCGTGCGGCCTAACATTGGCCGCACCCTCCTAGGCGGCACACACGGAACACTACACGCCACCTCACCTCAAGGGCCTTTACCAGCTATGCCAGCTACGCCAGCTGTGTCAGCTACGCCAGCTATGCCAGCTGCGCTAGCTACGCCAGCTGCGCCAGCTATGACAACTGCGCCAGCTATGCCAGCATGCCGCCAGGTCAGCATGCCAGCTATGCCAACTGTGTCAGCTACGCCAGCTGTGCCAGCTACGCCAACTGTGCCAGCTACGCCAGCCATGCCAGCTACGCCAACTGTGCCAGCTACGCCAGCCATGCTAGCTACGCCAGCCGTGCCAGCTACGTCAGCTACACCGGCTGCTGGTCGGGCAGCAGACTACCCCGAGTCTGCTGCTCGCAGGCCCTACGTTCTGCTATTTTTATAGAGGTTTTCTTCCTCGCGGTCCGGGCGGTGAAGCCAAGACCCTCGGTCCCAAGAGCCGCGAGAACACTACTCAGCAGGCACTCCTGGGGTTACGAGATCGACGGAGGCAGGGAAGGACAGTCCTCCCACTGCCTGCCCAGTGGCAGGGTGAGTGAGTACACACCGGGCCCGCCCCTGCTCCTCCACTGTGCCCTCTGTTGCATCAGAGGGACACGTGCAGAAACATGGGGCCCTCCCGTACCAGAATATTCGCCACATGCAATAAGATCCCCCGAAGGTGAATCCCTCGAAAGGATTCTATTGCCCGCACCCAGAATGCACTGGCCTAACTGCTGCCGCAAGTGCCGTTCCCTCCAGGTGTGTCCAGAGGGACAGGCAGCCGTCAGACACACGTGGAGGTTTTCTGGCCAGCACTCCCACTGGATAAGCCTGCACATGGTTAGGTGATCAGTTCAGGTTGGAGTCGAGTCCCTCCAACTGGATGTAATTTTAATTTTAATTTAATAATTTTACTTGATATTATTTTGATTTTATATAATTTTATATAATACTAGCTTTTACCCGCGGCTCCGCTCGCGTTAAATTCTGCTAACCCACGTCAGTCCAGTCCAGTCCAATCCATTCCAGTCCAGTCCACTGTCCCGCTGCCCCGCTGCCCCATTGCCCCACTGCCCCACTGCCCCACTACTCCGCTACCCCACTGCCCCGCTGCCCCGCTGCCCCACTATCCCACTGCCCCGCTGCCCCACAGCCCCGCTGCCCCGCTGCCCAGCTGCCCCGCTGCCCCACTGCCCCGCTACACCACTGCCCCACTACCCCACTGCCGCACAGCCTCACTGCCCCGCTGCCCCGCTACCCCAATGCCCCGAAGCCCCACTTCCCCACTACCCCAAAGCCTCGCTGCCCCATTGCCCCGCTGCCCAGCTTCCCCACTGCCCAGCGGCCCCGCTACCCCACTGCCCCACTGCCCCGCTGCCCCACTATCGCGCTACCCCACTGCCCCGCTACCCCACTGCCCCACTATCTCACTGCCCCGCTACCCCGCTATCCCACTGCCCCGCTACCCCACTGCCCCCACTGCCCCGCTACCCCACTGCCCCGCTGCCCCACTATCCCACTGCCCCGCTACCCCGCTACCCCACTGCCCCGCTTTCCCGCTGCCCCGCTGCCCCGCTGCCCCACCCTGCTTCTACACTGCCCCGCTGCCCCACCCCGCTGCTCCACAGCCCCGCTGTCCAGCTGCCCCGCTGCCCCGCTACCCCACTGCCCGCTGCCCCACTGCCCCACTACCCCACTGCCAACTATCCCACTGCCCCACTGCCCCGCTTACACAGCCCCGCTTACCCACTGCCCCGCTGCCCCATTGTCTCACTGCCCCACTGCCCCGGTAACCCACAGGCCCGCTGCCCCACTGCCCCACTGCCCCACAACCCCGGTAACCAACTGCCCCGCTTCCCCGCTGCCCAGCTGCCCCGCAACCCCACTCCCCCACTGCCCCGCTGCCAAACTGCCCCGCTGCCCCGCTACCCCACTGCCCCGCTACCACACGGCCCCACTGATCCACTGCCCCACTACCCCACTGCCCCGCTGCCCTACTATCCCGCTGCCCCACAGCCCCGATGACCCACTGCCCCGGTAACCAACAGCCCCGCTTCCCCGCTGCCAAGCTGCCCCGCTACCCCACTGCCCCACTTCCCTACTGCCCCGCTACCACACTGCCCCACTGCCCAGCTGCCCCGCTGCCCAGCTGCCCCGCTGCCCTCTACTCCACTGCCCCACTGCCCCGCTGCCCCACTATCCCACTGCCCCGCTGCCCCGGTACCCCACTGCCCAGCTGCCCCGCCCGCTGCCCCGCTGCCCCACTGTCCCGCTGCCCCACAACCCCACTGCCTCACAGCCCCGCTACCCCACTGCCCCACTATCCCACTGCCCCACTGGCGCACTGCCCCGCTGCCCAACTGCACCACTACCCCACTGCCCCACTGTCCCACCGTCCCACCGTCCCACTGCCACTGTCCTACTGTCCCACTGTCCTACTATCTCACTATCTCACTATATCACTATCGTCCCGGTCGGAATTATACAATTTATTTACACTTTTTTTCTAATATTGCATTTCTGACATAGAACTGCAACGTGTATGAACTGCTTACAATTTTTAATAGGTGATTAAAATGTAAAATGTAAGTATCATGTGGCCATTAATGTTTTTTACAGTAATTCTATATATTCCTGCCCATTTGTTGTCTAGCAGTATGAGTCTGTCATGCTCACTTAAATGTCATGCTGATGGTGGCGTTAGTGTCGGGTCGTTAAGTTCCCTTCAATATGGTTGAGTTAAGCGATGGCTGATGCTCGCGTCATGCTCGTGAACGGGTGCCGTCTGTCGGGACAGGTCAGCTTCTACATACTATGGTAACTCTTTTTACGTTTATTTCTAAAGGCAATATACTCACTTTTAAACTCTTGTTTATTTCTGACATTAACCTACATTATACTCACATTATTTGAATAAATTTGATGTAATAAACAATAACCTATTTTAAAAAGAGTTTATCCATGGAGTTTCTTGCCGGTTCTTCTCCATAGGACCCACAATTTGGAACCGTGCAACTAGAGCCTGACCTTTCAAAAGTGCCTGTAATTAGGTTTATTTGAAATAAAAAACATTGAAATTGACATTGAAATTGAAATTGAAATCCCGTCCCACTATCTCACTATATCACTATCGTCCCGTCCCATGTACCATGTCCTGTCCCATGTCCCATCCTATGTCCAGTCCCATGTGCCGTCCCACTGTCCTGTCCCATGTCCCGTCCCATTTCCCGTCCCATGATCCGTCCCCTGTCCCGTCCACTGTCCCGTCCCCAGTTCCGTCCCTGTCCCGTCCCCAGTCCCATCCCCAGTCCCATCCCCTGTCCACTCCACTTCACTCCACTCCATCGTACATTACTATCCGCTCGTGCAAATGCATAGAAGCTTCGATCTGTCGGGTGAGTACGCAACCAACGAATTATTTTTTTCTTTTTTTCTTTCTTTCTTTCTTTCTCAAAACCCATACCAGTTTTTAAGTCAGACCATCAGATTTCAAACAAAAAAAAAAACATCAAAATCGGTCCAGTAGTTTTAGCGTGATGCTGGAACAAACAAACAAACAAACAAACAGACGTTTACAATTTTATAATAGTTATGAAGACTAGCTTTTACCCGCGGCTCCGCTCGCGTTAAATTCTGCTAACCCACGTCAGTCCAGTCCAGTCCAGTCCCGCTGTCCCGCTGCCCCACTGCCCCGCTGCCCCACTACCCCACTACCCAACTGCCCCGCTGCCCCACTACCCCACTGCCCCACTGCCCCGCTGCCCCTCTATCCCACTGCCCCGCTGCCCCACGGCCCCACTATCCCACTGCCGCACTGCACCGCCGCCCCGCTGCACCACAGCCCCGCTGCCCCGCTACCCCATTGCCCCACTGCCCAGCTGCCCCACTGCAACGCTGCCCCACTATCCCACTGCCCCACTGCCCCGCTACCCCACTGCCCCACTGCCCCGCTGCCTCACTATCCCACTGCCCCGCTGCCCCGCTATCCCACTGCCCCATTGCCCGGCCGCCCCGCTGACCACTGCCCCACTGCCACGCTATCCCTTGCCCCGCCTCCCCGCTGCCCCACTGCCCCACTACCCCCATTACCCCACTGCCCCGCTGCCCCTCTGCACCTCTGCCCCGCTGCCCCGCTACCCCACTATCCCACTGCCCAACTGCCCCGCTAACCCACTGCCTCACTGCCCCGCTGCACCGCTGCCCCACTATCCCACTGCCCCGCTGCCCCACTATCCCACAGACCCGCTGCCCCACTATCCCACTGCCACGCTGCCCCGCTACGCCACTGCCCCGCTACCTCACAGTCTCACAGCCCCGCTGCCCCACTATCCCACTGCCCCATTGCCCCGCCACCCTGCTGCTCCACTGCCACACTGCCCGGCTACCCCTTGCCCCGCCGCCCCGCTGCCCCAATGCCCCGCTGCCCCACTGCCACGCTGCCCCACAGCCACGATGCCCCACTGCCACCCTGCCCCACTATCCCACTGCCCCACTGCCCCGCTGCCCCGCTACCCAACGGCCCCGCTCCCCCACTGCCCCGCTGCCTCACTATCCCACTGCCCCGCTGCCACACTATCACACGGCCCCGCTGCCCCACAATCCCACTGCCCAATTGCACCGCCGCCCCGCGGCCCCACTACTCCACTGCCCCACTGCCCCGCTGCGTCACTATCCCACTGGCCCGCTGCCCCACTATCCCAAAGCCCCATTGTCCCGCCGCCCCGCTGCCCACTGCCCCACTGCCCAGCTGCCCCGCTTCGCCTTGCCCCGCCACCCCGCTGCCCCACTGCCCCGCTGCCCCGCTACCCCATTACCCCACTGCCCCGCTGCCCCGCGGCCCCGCTCCCCACTAACCCGCTGCCCCACTAACCCAATGCCGCACTGCCCGAGGCCCCACTGCCCCGCTGCCTCACTATCCCACTGCCCCGCTGCCCCGCTATCCCAATGCCCCGCTGACCTGCTACCCCTTGCACCGCCGCCCCGCTGCATTACTGCCCCACTGCCCCGCTGCCCCGCTACCCCATTGCCCCACTGCCGCTGTCCCGCTTCCCCATTGCCCCACTGCCCCGCTGCCCCACTATTCCACTGCCCCATTGCACTGCCGCCCCGCTGCCCCACTGCCCCGCTACCACACTGCCCCACTGCCCCTCTGCCCCACTGCCCCACTGCCCCTCTGCCCCGCTGCCCCACTGCCCCGCTGGCCCGCTGCCCCGCTGCCCCACTGCCCCACTGTCTTACTGCCCCACTGCACTTACTGTCCCACTGCCCCACTGTCCCACTGCCCCACTGTCCCACCGTCCCACTGTCCTACTGTCACACTGTCCCTCTATCCCACTGTCCCACTGCCCACTGTCCCACTGTCACTCAGTCCCACTGTCCCACATTCCCACTGTCCCACTGTCCCACTTTCCCACTGTCTCACTATCTCACTATATCACTATCGTCCCATGTCCCATATCCCATATCCTGTCCCACTGTCCCACTGTCCCACTGTCTCACTATCTCACTATATCACTATCGTCCCGTCCCATGTCCCATGTCCTGTCCCATGTCCCATCCTATGTCCAGTCCTATGTGCCGTCCCACTGTCCTATCCCATGTCCCGTCTCATGTCCCGTCCCATTTCCCGTCCCATGTTCCGTCCCCTGTCCCGTCCCCTGTCCCGTCCCCAGTCCCGTCCCCTGTCCCGTCACCTGTCCCGTCCCCAGTCCCATCCCCAGTCCCATCCCCTGGCCACTCCACTCCACTCCATCGTACATTACTATCCGCTCGTGCAAATGCATAGAAGCTTCGATCTGTCGGGTGAGTACGCAACCCACGAATTAATTTTTTCCTTTTTTCTTTCTTTCTTTCTTTCTCAAAACCCATACCAGTTTTTAAGTCAGATCATCAGCTTTCAAACAAAAAAAAAACATAGTAGTTTTAGCGTGATGCTGGAACAAACAAACAAACAAACAGACGTTTACAATTTTATAATAGTTAAGATTATTTTAAAGATATAATAAAAAATAATTAATATTATTTTATTTTATTTTTACATACATATATATTATCACCCCTGTTTCTGCTGAGACTATGGATTTCCACCTGCTACGATCCTGACACACCTCTTTCGCTTCATCTACGTCCATTAACCTCGTCATACATGCTCGTCGGTTTTCGGCCAAAATTAATATCCAATCTATCCACGATTTACCCTACTGGAGATAGAAATCTGACATATTTTGTATGGAGCTTATAGGAGAGATAGGAATTTGACATAAGCTCCATACAAAATATGTCAGATTTCTATCTCCAGTAGGGTAAATCGTGGATAGATTGGATATTAATTTTGGTCGTTAGAGAACTCTTAACCTGGCATATTTTGAGAACGTCTGCAATTTGATCGCGATACGTTCGTCGAGGTCGTCCCCTTCCAACTCTTCCATCCACACTAGCTTCGTATACTTGTTTCGTCAATCTCCTCTCGTCCATCCTCTCTATATATATGTCCAAACCATCTTAACATACCCTTCTCAATCTTTGTTACTACATCTTCTGCTGCATTTTATTTTTAAAGGTGTTTAATTATGATACTTGATTATGTGTGCGAACATTAGGTTAAGCAAAACCATAGCAAAACTATGTAAAACGTTCTATGGGATTTCCTGAAATCAACGATTTATTATTATCTCCTTTATTGAATTAGGTACAACATACAAAAAAATATATATATATATATATAAAAAATAGGGTTCCACTGGGATCGGGAACAAGGTCCAAGCTACCGGCGGTCAGGGCTCCAGAGACAGGAACCTCCTCACAATACGTGCCGTGTCGAGGAGAACCGCCTTCTGAATCTGGCCCTTGACCCAGCCACCTAACGAGAGCTTCTTAAGATGTTGGTCGAGGCTCTTGGCTATTAGGCCATTGGCTGTGACAACTATCGGCACAATGATTGCTGAATCCACGTCCCACATGTCGACAACCTCGTGTGCCAAGTCCAGATATTTCATTTGCTTATCTGTCTCAGCTTTCACGATGCGACGTCATGCGGAACGGCGATATCAATAATCATTGTGCAGCGCTCTAATCGATCTATCACTACTATATCTGGCTTATTGTGAACAATAGTCCTATCAGTGATGATAGACCGATCCCAGTACAACGTGATATGCCCGTTTTCAAGAACTGGGTCGGGCGTATACCTGTAGTATGGTACCTCAGACTCCACAAGGTTATACTGCAAAGCAATTTGCTGATGGATAATCTTGGCTACTTGGTTATTTGGTTATGTCTGTAAAAGTAGTCACCGTCAGCCAGACGTGGACAACCGGAAATAATGTGCCTGAGAGACTCTCCAGGAGAGACACGCCCATTGAATTATAGGTACAAGTCAATGGACACGCCCGACATATGTCAACCTTCACAATATACTTCCGGTAGTTATTCGTCATGATGACTTCGTCCATAATTGCACAAACAAAACCTTCGGTTTCTCCAAATAGATCACCGAATCGTAGCCAAGACACGGACGCTAGAGAATCTACGTCAGGCCCGTGGAGGGCCCGATAGAAGCGTCTGTGCTTCCTCCGAAGCTCCATGCTTTGCCATATTTCTTCGTGGTCTTTAGTACCAAGTACTGCTGGTTTACGCCAGTTCTCTTTGGCCAATGAGAGTGGGGTGAATCCGTTGTCCACTGCAACCACATCTCGGTGCATACCCACGTCCGCATGGAATACTCTCTCAGACTGCACACCTCACGGTTATGGAGGGTCTTCGCATTTGAAAAGCCTCGACCCCCACACTACCGCGGGATGTACAGTCTCATCACTGACGATGATGATGGTGAGGCATCTGATTTGCGGTCAGCAGTGTGCGGACTTTCCGATCCAGGGCGTCAAGCTCCGTTTGAGTCCACTTGAGTATGCCGAAGGAGTACATCAAGACTGGCATGACCCAACCGTTGAAGGCACGCACCTTGTTTCCTCCCGAATGAAGACTTTTCAGTACTTTCTTCAGGCGGCCAAAGAAGCACTTCCGCAACGATTATTTCATGTCTGCCTGGTTTATGCCTAACCCCTCCGACATACCCAGGTATTTGTAAGTATCGTTTGCAGAGTGACCTTATGTCACCTATTTGATTTTTTGATTATTATTTTGATTATTAGGTGTACGGAATCCGAAAGTTGTAGTCCCTCGGATTCCATAATCCCCCCTTTCCTCACATGCATGACCGCACATTTGTCTACACCAAATTCCATCCTGATGAAATTACTAAAAGTTTCTATTACCTTTAGTAAATCCATCAGTTGCAAGGCGAATATTTATATTCTCTGATAGCCAGGCAGTCCTAATGGCCTTAAAATCAGAGGAAATCGACTCCATGCTTATCAAGGAGTGTGTCCAGCTACTAAATTCGCTAGGAAAAACAAATTCTGTGACACTAGGATGGGTACCTGGGCACTGCGGAATTAGGGGCAACGAAGCCGCTGATGAACTCGCTAGAGCTGCTGCGGAATGCCCCACTGTAGAGCCGGAGCCAATCTGTGGGATTCCGAAATGCATCACCTCAGCTATTCTTAAGCACAGAGTAGATTTGTTTTGTTTTTTGTGTGTAAGTTTATGATGTTATAGAGGATAATACATGTATGTATGTTTTTTTTTTTTTTTAATAGTTAAGTTAGTTTAGTTTAATTAGTTAAGTTTCCGATATCATTTAAGTGCACCGGTAACTACCCTTTGTCTCTTCCATGACATTCCAGTCCATTCAATGGTTGTCTGGAAGAGATCGCCGTGGAGCGATAAGACCGCCAGTTGTACACTAGCGCATAAGTAGATATTTAAGAAATTAATATAATCTTGTTGTGCAATAAAGAGGATTTGTATTGTATTGTATTGTTCTTAAGGACTGGGGAACTCATCTAAGCATTAGACTATGGGAAAAAACCTCAGGCCACGAGCACTTCTAGTAGGCTTCAGGAAGAGATTTACAAAAGAAGCGCTTTCGCTTAACAGGAACCATATAAGGATCCTGATTAGAACCCTTACAGGGCACTGTAAACTGAACAAACATCTACACAGGATGGGCCTCACAGATATCACAGTTTGCAGATTTTGTCGCGAAAAGGACGAAATGCCCATTCATATCCTATGCGAATGTGATGCAGTGCACCACATTAGAAGTGAGCATTTTGGAGGCCACACAATTTCAGCTGATGAGATCAGATCCTCAAACCCCAAGGCAATAGTCGACTTTATGGTTGGCCTGCGGCTTGGAGAGGTGCTGTAGTTTACTATTAGAGGCATTACAATAGATCTTTGAGGTCGCAGTGACTTGAGGGACTTGCAAAGACCTTACCTCTTTTTCCAAAATAATAATCAGTTGCAACCTGCTGTGGGCAAAGAGTTTCAGGTCATCCATGTAGAGGAGATGAGACACTACCTGACCTTCTCTCCGCAGCGGATAGCCCAGCCCGGATCCCTCTAGCAATGTGCTAAGAGGGTTCAAGACTAAACAAAACCAAAGTGGGCTCAAACTATCGCCCTGAAATATTCCCCGCTCGATCCTAATCTGTTTACCACTCCTCTGAATCTGGCGGCACCCTGGATACCGAAGGACCGTTCTCCATTGGCCCATACATGAGAACAAGAAGGTGCGTAGCACTGTATTTATTTTATACAGTTCCAGCACCCTCATGAGCCATGTACCTATGTGGCACGGAGTCAAAGGCCTTCTTGTAATCTATCCAGCATGTCGACAGATTTTTTCGTGAGCGCCGAACCTGTTGGCTGATGACCATATCAATAAGGAGTAGCTCCTTAGTGCCGCGGGACCCAAGAAGGGTAAGCTATATTTGTTGAAAATATAACAAACCCAAGTAAAATTCTTTATTTCTTTAATATTTATAATGTCGGGGAATTTGCGGGGAATTGATAAAAGAGCAGCGGGGAATCAAGCTTATCGTGGCGGGCTCAGATTAAAAAGCGGGGAATTAAAAAATATACATTGGCAGCACTCACACTGGTTCTGTGATGTGAATTGTGATTATCAAAGAGAATGGTGATTATTTGTGATGGTGCTTTAAAATAGGGATGTGACTTAGCTGTAAAAAAAAATATTAATTAATAATCGATAATTTGAAGTTTCATTCTTCTTCATCTTCGTGTCGACATGAGCTACATAATAATAATAGCTCATGTCGTGGGGAAAAGATTAGCCAGTCAGCAGGTTGATAGCGGGGCTGACTGCCCAGAGTGCGCCGGACGATCAATTAAATATATTCACTCGTGGAGGCTCTTTTAATGCTCCCTAAAAAGTTAAGTTAAGTTAAGTTTAGTTTCATTAAAATCGATTAATAAAAAATCGAGATATTTGAAAATAATAATCGATTTTTCCTAAAAATCGATTTCGTTTAGTTTTCGTATAAATAAATGAATAATAATAAGAATAGATTAAATCAACTTTACAACAGTAATTATTACTTTAGGGCCAAAGCTGCAGCTATCGTGTCTTTTCTTAAGTTTTACCAAATATTGCTTGGTAAGGAATTAGGAAACAAAAGCTTCAGCAACCTATTTGGCAAACCAAAGTGCTAGACATTCTGTGCACAAAAAAAAAAGAAATGTCCAAACATAAATTTATCTTCGTAATAAAACAAAATGAACGAACGCAGAACGAGAACTTGAATTATATTGAAGATTGGAACAAAATGAATGAACTAGTTACAGTCAGTGTCAATAAAACAATGACTTTTGACTTGATCGAATCAAAATCGAAAACACGCGACACTAAAAATATAAAATCAATTTCTGAATAATCGATTTTTCTATAAATAATAATCAACCCAAAAACAACACATAACATAACATCACGCCTGTATTTCCCCGAAGAGGTAGGCAGAGGTGTATAATACACCCACATTTCGCCAGTTATGTTATAGTCCCATGTAATAGGGGGCGAGCCTATTGCCATTGACCGGGCACAAATCCAGACTCCGGGCTGCTACTGAAAATTTCCTAAAGAAAAAAACCCAATAACACGTTGCCCGACCCGGGAATCGAACCCAGGACCCCACGATCAGCAATCACGCTTGCGACCACTAGACCAACGAGGCAGTCGACCCAAAAAAATCAATTAAAAAATAAAAATAATCGATTTTATTAATAATCGATTATTTTTTCACATCCCTACATTCCCTCCCTACTTTAAAATTATCTCTATTATTCTGGAATCAAAGATAATAACGTTTTTTAATTGTTTTATTTATTAGTGAAATGAAAAATTGAAAATGAGTAATACGTATACATACAGCTACAAAATTTAAAATTTAGTTTCAATCATTATAAATTATTATTCAAACTATATTAAAAAGTACTCTGTGAGCACTGTGAGTGATTCAAACCCAAGTGAACCCAAGTGCCGAGTGCAGCTTTTAAATCGTAAGTAAACGTAGTGATTATATACTCTTTGATCGTAAGTTCAAAATGTATTTTCAAAAAAGCAATAGTACTGATCAAACCCCCGTATTTAAATAGGTTATTTGTTTTTTTAAATCGGTAATTTGCTATTTTAAATAATATTGAACCTTACTCTAAAGCTCTCTATGAGAGTTAATTATCTTCGAATTAAGATGCAATATATGGATAATCATTTAAAAGTACTCTGTGGGATAATCCGTGTTTTGATCTGTTGGTAAACTGAAGTAATCTCTTCAGAATATTTTTCTATTTTCAACAGGCTAAGCTATGGCAGCCTCAACAGCATCCGCTAAGTTCATAGAAGAAGCAAAAGCCAAGGTACCTACCTAATTTTTCATTTATTTATCTAAATACCTTGTAGAGTTTTTCTTTTTGTACTGACTTCCACTCTTTTCCACTGATAACAAGAGCCGCCTCAACTTATAGATATGAATAACTATACAATTTTGTACTTATCTGTTGAATTAATAATAATTAAGATGGGAAATTAATTGATTATATGTTATGTATATTTCAAAAAATGCTAAGAACTACTAAAAATACCAAATTGTATTTACCATCATCTTGATTCATGAAATATTTGTTTTTTACAGGGCACCTTTGGCCAAGTATCAGCTGTATACAAATGCCAAACAATTGATGCCGCTAAGCTCTGTGTGTATGATGCACTGTGCAAACTGCACGAAAGCAGTGACTATGATATTGGAGGTACTTTCTCAGAAACAGAACCAGAGTTCTGGTTCTTCTTTACAACATCTGTGTGTCATGGAGGCAACCATTTACTTAACTTATTTGTTAGCCACAGAAAAACTGGATATTTCTCCATAGATATTTCCAGCTCAAATGAGCTGACACAAAAAGTTGCACCTATTGACGATGTGCCCCACTTGCTATTACCAGAAACTATGATAAACTACACCTACAAGTCAACGAAACCAAATCAAAATTACTTTATCAAAACATTCTGCTTCAATAAATTAGAATGTTTCAATCAATCCTGCACATTGTTCATACCAATAAAAATAACAGTGAACCCAAAGCTTGTACTCAACAGTAATGTTTTGAAATCAATTAAATTGCAACATGATTTGAGTGAACTTTTGACAAAACAGGAAACCACAGATTTTGTCCTTGAATCTGCTACACATAAAAAGTTTCCTACGCACAAGATACTTCTAGCCGCACACAGTCCTGTACTCAGAAATATGCTTAAGAATTCTACACTCACTTCAATGTTTATAGATATTAGTGATAATGATATGGAACTGCTTTTACAATTTATATATACTGGCACAATTAAAAATGTGATGAAACAAGACTGCCTAAAGCTATTGGAGATTGCAGATAAGTTCCATCTGACACAGCTATTTACACTGACTCAGCATGTGATTGGTGATCAGATAAATGTCAATAATGCAGTTGAGATGGCTGTTACAGCCAAGAAATACAAACTGGAGGAGTTACAGAAAAGGGTATTTGCTTATATTGCAAAAAATCCTAAAGTATTGGAGACTGATGCGTGGAATGATCTCACGGATGTTGAACTAACAAAGTATTTATTTCGGTACACTCGTTCAATGAAAGATTAAATGTCTGGAACAAACAAATTTCCTGAAAGAAGTAACAATGTTTTAATAACTTCTTAGGTTTTCGCGATCACTACACATTTTGATAAACCACAAGTTCTGGTTCTGGAAAACCGATATGTACCTAGAATGCTCCGTGAGGCTATTGAAATTAAAAAACATCCTAATTTTAATAGAGAAGATGGTTGGCAGCTACCACCTGTTTGGAACCCAGTCCTAAAAATAATCAAGTCCCAAACAGCACGCAACACTGTAAAAGATAATGATATTGTGAGTGATTACTGCGTGCATCGAAACGATTTTAATTAATAATATTGTACGGTAGATTAAAATATTTTTTTAGAAATATTTGTAACGACGCTTGTCATCTTAGTCTACCTGCGACCACGAAATGCTGCAAAGCTTTCGAAACGTCAGGGAAACCAATTTAAATAATATACGCGATTTAATCCGGTTAAACTTTTTTTTATTATAACAATGTTTTAGTTTCACATAAATGTGATTAAAAACAAAATATATGAGTTCTAATAGTAGTGCTGTGCTAATAACCACTCAAGAAGGAAAAACATTACCATGCTTTTATAATTGGATTATGTTATACAGAAAGCAGCCAACTGGTAAATTTTTATTTATTTTATTTTATTTAGAAAACCAACTGCGATACATATAATAAATTACAGAATATTTTTTACAGTATTGTATGGCTAATAATAGGTTTTCCTGTGTAACCAGGTAAGTATAAAACATGCGAATAAACTACAAAGAAAAAATTTAAAGTTAAAAAATACAATAATACTTAGATTTAAGTTTAAGTTTAAAGAGCAAAACCTGAGGTTTATGGTTGGATACAAATGTCTTTAGTATTATCTAATGGCATCATGGCAGCTATCTGTAAAACATGAACTAAGCCATAATACAAAATGGTAACAAGTCAGTGACGTAGCTACCGTAGGGACAGGCAGTGCCCCCGGGCCCCCAAGCTCAAACGGCCCTTCGACGTTCGAAAAAGTTATATATTATCCTAGTTGAATAAAGAATGTTCGTCTATTAACTTTTTGTTCCGGGGCCCTTGGTTACATAGCTACGCCACTGTAACAAGTATGTACCTTTCATAATCAACAGGTATGTATTGATTGACGTTTTTATGTACCTACTATTTTCAATTACATAGGTAAATAATGATTATGAGTGCTCGACTAATATTGCTTAGTAACATAATCTAAGATAGTAGGCATATGTTACAATAAATGGAATGTGGATGTTGAACATGATGGTCTGTGACTCTGTGATAGTAGTTCGAGCATAATGGCTAAAAAATATATATGATACATCTCTTAGGTGTGTGACCACAACTTTAACTTGATAACATAGTTATAAGAACTTTGTTTTCAGTGTAATAAACTAATGGAAAACTAATAATTTGTTTCATTATGGTTTCATAAAAAGTACTACGATATTGATATATACGGTACGGTAGTATGGTCGACCGCACGTCGGTGGTAACACTGACATTGGTGTCGATTCTCTTGTTCACGAACTAAACTTATTTTAAACTATCGCTCTCTTTTCCTAATAGTAGATACAAGAAAGGGATGGAAACAATTTTAGAACTGTCAAATTAGTCAGAATTTAGATTTCCATACAAGTTTAGTCGTGATCTCGGAACGTGCCCACTAAAATACAAAGAAATGTAACACGTAAACTAATTTGACAGTTCTAAAATGGTTGCCATCCCTTTCTTGTATCTACTATTAGTAAAAGAGAGCAATAGTTTAAAATAAGTTTAGTTCGTAAACAAGAGAATCGACACCATTAGCAGCATCTTTATTTCGTAAGCAGTAAGGGCGGTTTTCGAATTGAAGTGTTACCACTGTCATGCAGTCGACTGTGCCGTACCTACTTACAACTTCCTTGCATATTATTGACATATCTATGGACTTGTAATACCTACGAAATAAGTGGCATACCTACAATACCCTGGCCACTGTGATGGCGGCCATAGCTAGGGAAGTCAGTAATCAAAAAAGTATCGATACTCGTGTTTCTTACCAGAGATGTGTGCTAATTAAATTCATTTTAAAGTAGTAATAAATAATGCAATTATATCAAATACTAAGTTCAGCTGTCCCTAAGACATAAAAACGAGTGTGCTTTAGACCACACGACTGAAGTAAAACTTCTCTAACTTATATTTCCCTCAATACTATTTCAATGTGAACAAAGGAATGGCAGCGCGGCGTGCGTATGCTCTGCTGGCGCTGTGTCGTGGTCGGCCGTCACGCACGCCTCGTTCCCCGCGTCCCTCACTACCCCCTCCATTCGCCTCACTTTTCGTAACGCATTCACCAGCTTACCCCCAAGTCAAGCGTGCCTAAAGAAGTTTTACTTAAAAAAAATCAAGCTTCTAAGTCAAGGCAATCATACGGCTATGTCACATATTTTGATACTCGCAAACTCACATAACAAACATACATACATTCATAGGTGGATATAGAAGAATACGCCACCTCCATAGGCTTTTCAATGGCATACTATCATTGTCAACGTCAGTCAAGTGTCAAATTCACTGAGATGCACACAAACCATTGAAATAATAAAATAAATAAATATCTATGGGACATTTTTACACAGCACCATCTAGTCCCAAACTAATCAGAGCTTGTGCTATGGGTAAAAGACAATGGATATAATACTTATATACTTTTTTTTGTAAATACATACTTATAATACATAAGCAACACCCAGACCAACACAAACACTTATGTTCATCACACAAATATTTGTGTCCTGTGGGAATCGAACCCACGACCAGCAGTCAGTCAGTCAGTTTATCAGCAGTCTGACACTCAAACCCACAGACTAAGAAGGATGGCAAATGGAGGCGGCCTATTCTTCTATATCCATCTAGTTTATACAAATATCTATTAAATCGTTATTGAATTATGAATCTATTCTTTGTGTCTTGTTAACCAACGTGTTATGTCGTCTGGTGAAAGAGATCGCGTGCTATTTGTATATTCTCTGCTTGGCAACATCTTGATGAAATGATCCAATAGGAAATAATTACATGTCAAATGCCAAGAGATATCAAATACCTAGTTGAGGAGAACCAGTGGGTCGCAGTGTGCAGGTGGGAATCGTATTCCAGACATTTTTATCAGCAATGTATTGCTTTATATCATAATAAGCTCTTGACATTAACACACGTTTTATTACTAACTTGAATTTTATAAATGGTAGTTCAGTAATAAAAGTTGGAAGTTTATTATAGAACCTAATACTGTTTCCCATAAACGACTTAGTACTAGTTTTTATAAGTCTAAAACCGGGTACAACAAGCTCATGCTTATATCGTGTATTGAAGCTGTGGGTGGGGCTTCTTTTATTGTAATTTAAGATATTTTTACGTACATACAAAATATTTTGATAAATGTACAAGGACGGTAAGGTAAGAATATTTATCTCTATGAATAACTCACGCAAAGACTCACGGCAACCTAGATTATAAATAGCTCGGACTGCTCTTTTTTGTAATATGAATATAGTCTCTACATCAGCGGATGAACCCCACAGTAAGATGCCATAAGACATAATACTGTGGAAGTTTGCAAAATATACTAATCTAGCCGTAGCCACATCAGTCATCTGCCTTATTTTTCTAATAGCAAAAGCAGCAGAACTCGGTTTGCCAGCAAGTGCCTCTATATGAGGTCCCCATTGCAGTTTAGAGTCTACTGACTCAGTAGACTCTAAACTTAGTGGCGTGCATTGGCCTACTTCACTTGAATTTAATTGTGGTATAAGTTATTGATTTTTTTATGTATGAAGATTAATTTAGCATTAATAGGTCTATTTTAAGATAAATAATCATCGTACTCTGAAAAAAGGATAATAATTTTCACCACTATTGAATTTGAATGAGGAAGGCACTAGGTATTGCCTAATTGCCTATATGCAATGCACGCGCCTGCTACTGAGATACCCAGGAAGACAGTTGAGGGAACCAGATCCAAAACTTTTCCATCTAGTCTTACATTAGTAACAATATGGGGTACATTAGGTGTCGAAAATTTGATACATTTGGTTTTTCCTGCATAAAGCAGAAGATTGTTAGCAGAGAACCAATTGGAAATAATATTAAGAGTATTATTGGGTTCCACACAGTCATTATCTTTCCTATTCACTTTAAATATAAGAGAAGTGTCGTCAGCAAATAAGACTATGTTAGTCTTTGTATCTTTTATTATATATGGGAGGTCATTAATATATACAAGAAACAGAAATGGGCCTAAAATTGATCCTTGAGGTACACCCATTTTAACAAGAGAGCCTACAGAAGTGAAAAATTTCATGATATTAGGTCAACGCGAAGTACCCTAAAGGTTTTTTTATGTGAGTTTGCGATTATCAAAATATGTGACATAGCCGTATGATTGCCTTGACTTAGAAGCTTGATTTTTTTGTGTCCCTGGGACAGCCAAACTTAGTATTTGATATAATTGCATTATTTATTACTACTTGAAAATGATTTTAATCAGCACATATCTCCGGTAAGAAACATGAGTATCGATATCGATAATTTTTAGTTTTGATTACTTACTTCCCTAGCTATGGCCGCCATTACAGTGGCCCGGATATTGTAAATTAAGCCACGTGTATTTCATAGGTATTTCGAGTCCATAGGTATAAGTCAATGACACAAACAAACTGGCACCACTGGCACAGACCTATACACCCATAGATTAATAATATACACCAATTACCACAGCGCGCGTCAAGCGGCTTGATCAACCATGAGGTTTTTGTATGAATTCTTATAGCGTCAGAAACTCTTTTTCATTCTGTTGTAGCCTAAAATTATTATCACTGGTGTCTCACAAAGTATCGTTCGCCATAATTGCTACCGAACGCTCCTGTGCTTGATCAAGCAGCTGGCAAACACGGTCTAAATGTCGCGTCATGCTTTTCCCTAAAGCCATATAAAATCGCATCAAGCACGTAGATGCTTGACTCAAGCATCAAGCAGCCTTTATAAACGATCAACCACGTTTAACTCAAAATAAAATCTACGAGATTGGCTCAAGCCGCTTGACCGTCTCTGAACCTAGTAAAAATGAACTTGAATTGAATGATTGATTGAATGAAAACTGAAGTTTAACATACCATAGAGAATGTTGTCTATATTCTGTGACACTCACACATACAATACCAATTGAAATTTCTCTCTCTCCCTCATCCCAAGGTACCCTCCCCTCCCGTCAAGCGTGGCTAATCAAGGCACGAAAAGGTGAGGTTTGTCATCATTTTATTGTATTTAATTCTGTTTATTTTGCGTATATCCCTACGTAATTATAGTGAATTTGCTTTTCCGTGTCGAAATTTCGGTGTGAACTTCGATAAAGTCGTGAAAAAACAGGTGAAAACATAGGAATGTTCAAAATTTTGTTGTAACAGTGTGGACTCCAAAGCGTTGGATTTTTTGTGTCCGAAACTCTGAACAGAAACGGTTTTCGCATGGTTTTCATTTAACAAGCTGTTTATATTTTAGGAAAATGAGCAGCTCGGAGGAGGTATCATGGATTTCATGGTTTTGTGGGCTTCGGGGAAACGAGTTCTTTTGCGAGGTATGTCGTAAAATGTTGTCACTTAAGTTTTTGATTGCGATAGATATTGATCCAACATGTTGCTTTCTAGGTGGACGAGGATTATATAAATGATAAATTCAACTTGACGGGACTCAATGAGCAGGTGCCTCACTACAGACAAGCGTTGGACATGATTCTGGACCTGGAGCCAGGTTAGTACATGAACCCTGCGTACTAAGACTCGTCATGAGCTCATTTTGTTGTCACTATACTAACAGCTATGGTAACAACATTGATGTTAAACAGTCATCAACAAGATACATTCCATGTCATCCAGACATTTACATCTTTTCCATAAGGGCACACAAGGCACAAGCCCAGGGCCTACAGCCTGATGGGGACTCCCGATATGCTAAAACCTAGTCTTATGTATTTTTGCATATGTATCACTTACATATGTAATTTCATAAATTTTAAACCACATTGGTTTTTCAGTTTAATGCATAATTAACAAAACATCCAGATATTCAGGGTCGCTCAGCATGTGTTTCTTTTGTAGGTACAAAGCTAATGATAATAACTAATAGAGTCATAAAAGTTTAGTGACCAAACAAAAGTACTTTTTTTTTCTTTATAAAAGGGCCTCAAAACTGATCCCGAGGGCCCCTGCATGCAATTGTAAAGTCTACCACTCATGCATGTGAATTTTTTAATCATTACCAAACTAGATTTGTCAGCCATACATAAATGTAACCTTAATTATTGTAATAAATATCTGTGTCAGACGAGATAAATATGTAAAAATATTTTCAGTCAAATTAATTTTCTGATCATTACAATTACTTTATGGTGCTAGATGAATTTAACATGAAGGAGTCATTATTTTCTGTGTTTATCAATGACCAAGGTTCTTTTTCCCATAAAGACCTGTTTGTGTACATTGAAATGAAACCAACGGACTACTTTCTAGCTCACACTCACTCCATTTTTTTTTAATGTAGAGACTGCCTTGTTGATCTAGTGGTCGCAAGCGTGACAGCTAAGCGTGAGGACCTGGGTTCAATTCCCGGGACAGGCAAAAAGATTTTTTCTATCAAGAAAAATTCTCAGTAGCAGCCCAGAGTCAGGAAGTTGGTGGTACTACACCCCTGTGCCTCGGTGAGCACGTCAAGCTGTTGGTTTGCCGTCCCATCAAGTTATTATAGTGAGGGAACAGTGAGTGCACCTGTGTTTGCGCACACACTTGTGCATTATAATATGTCCTGCACAGATTGGCCGCCATGACCGTAATTCGGCTGGGAAATTATTTATATTATTAGTTTTTAATGTTTGCTTCAGTTCAATTTATGACCACTGTAAAGTTGTTGGCAGTATAATGTTTTTTTTGTACTTTTGTGTGTATGAAATTCGGATTGAACGTAAATGATCGCCTTACGAACTTACGACTAATTAAATGAAGTTGGTAAAAACTGCACATTGTATGTGGCTGTCTGGAATTTATTACAAAGAATTCAAAAATTTCATTAATTGTTTATAAACATTTATTATGGTATTTGATTTATTTATCCATTGTGTACATACTGGATGTTTCAGTCAGATAAATTATTATTTATTTCAGTTTAATTTAGACATAATTTACCTTAAGTTTCTACATGAACACAAAGTATTATTTTTGGTGTGCATGGATTGGATCTTTTTTTTTTTTTTTTTTTAATCTTTTTTTTTTTGAGGCTTCAGTACACTCTGGGTGACTATGCCAGCCTCATAGGGTCAATCATATTATAGTATGATTGATAGCATGCAGGCTGCAGTTACAATCAGCATGGAACCAATCATACCATACTAGCACCTACTCACATCTATCACTATCACCCATTAATACCATCATCATTCACTCCATCACACTCTTTGACTCCTTTCTTTCAAACACAGTTTCAAAAATTGATAAATACTCTTGCACTCTTCAGAACAAGGCTGGCTCAATAGTATGTTAATTTCACCATTATGGAAGTTTATGTTTGGCAACAACCTCATTCGCAGGCCACAATACTGATCACATTCCATCATCACATGAATTATATCCTCTGTCTCATGACATATGTCACATAGTTGGGATGATTTCACGCCCATAAGACAGTAAAACTTGTTCAATGGAACATGACCAGACCGCAACCTCAGTGCCAATACCAAAGTCTCCCTGGAGAGGTTGGCACAGTCAAACCAGGGCACTGAACCAGGCACATCCTGTATGGTATAGTACCAAATACCTTTAGTTTGCGAACACTGCCTAAATACCTGTATCCATTTCTCTTTACAGAGACTTTTTACCCATGGAACAATTTCACTACTGTAGGGCCCAGTCAAAGCATCTACACCATCATCCACTGCATTCCCAGCTAACCGATCCACAATCTCATTCTCCAGCAAGCCAACATGAGAAGGTATCCACTGAAACTCGACACAAACACCCTTTTCCTGCAATCTCTGTACCAAGCCCAAGGCTTCATAGGCTATCGGCATACCTCGGACTCCCGAGACACACCGAGCCAAATGCTGTAGGGCGCTTTTAGAGTCTGATAATATTACTATCTTCTGCTCTCCTAAAGTACTAGCATAAGATAATGCCTCTGTGATGGCCATTAGTTCAGCCCTCATCACAGAGACATCATCATGCAACCTAAACTGCATATGTACACCCACTTGTGGATCCAGGAATGCTGCACCAACACCGTGGGTACCCTTAGAGCCATCTGTAAAAAGTTTGCAGAATCCCCCATATTTGTGTCGAATCTCAGCCAATACCCTTTGCTGAAGATCTAAAACATTATATCCTCGCTTAGGTCTATCCATACTGTCACACGAGTCATGAATGCAAGACCTAATATTAATATTGGAGACCCACGTGTTTAAAGTAAACATCTCTAATAGGGAACTTTTGTAGATAACCTTATTTACTAATGTCTTATGTACCTCTATTAGAATAGGCTCGTTCTTCCCTCTCCAATGTCCCATTAAGCTAAAGAGATCCTGTATTAATTCTATTGTATTCTTAGAGAGTGAAGCTGCTCGCAACCAATACCGGCATCCAAGCCAAAATCTTCTAATATCAAGAGGTTGCAAACACATTTCACTCTCCATTACATGGATGGGTGTGGTTCTGATGAAATTACCGCATATCCTAAGAGCTCTATTCTGTAAAATTCGTAGTTTTTCCAAATGTACTTTTGCACTATTACCATACAAAAAGCTGCCATAATCTAATCTACTCCTGATTAGAGAGATATACAGTCTGCGAAGATGTTTTGGGTGGACACCCCATGTACTTCCAGCCAAAGTTCTTAAAACATTTAATAATTTATAAGTTCTTTCACAAGTCTCTTTAATGTGAGCTCCCCAACGCAATTTATTGTCCAACCAGAGACCTAAATATTTAATTTTGTTCTGTATTCTAATTGGTATACCATTAATATTTACTGACACATTATATTTTTTCCTTTTTCTACTAAAAATACATAAACTTGTTTTAGGTTCTGATATGGATAATCCTACATCCCCCAACATATTGGTCATAGTTTGTAAAGACTTTCTGAAATTTATTGAAATATCGTCTTCATTTCCATTTTCTAAATATTTATACATAACAAAATCGTCAGCATATTGTGACAGATTCACGTTTCTTATATCCTTACATATGTTCATTGTTACAATGTTAAAAAGTAAAGGGGATAATGGATCCCCTTGAGCCAGGCCTCTGTTGGTATGTCTTGTTAAAATATTATTAGTGCTGCCTCCCAGTAATACCTGACATCTCCTATCTGATAAAAAGTTCCATACATATTTGTTAATATTACCTCCTACTCCAATATCCCCCAATATCCCCACTAGTGCACTAACATTAACATTATTATAGGCGCTCTCAATATCAATGAAACAGGCTACAGTTGGATTATTCCTAGCAAAACCAACTTGTATAGCTGCCACAAGTTGTGTCAGATTATCTAAAGTTGAGTGCGCCTTCCTAAACAACAACCAACAGTAGATTCAGAGATCAATTTTTTTCTCTCTACATACCATTCCAGACGCCTACAAATAATATTATGGAATGTCTTACACGGACATGCAATCAGCGAAATAGGACGAACAGAAGATATTAGACCAGGATTCCTACCTGGCTTGGGTATCGGAATAATATTTATGTTTCTCCACTGGTTAGGCACTATGCCAGTTTGCAATACAAGATTAAATATATAGAGCAAAAAAACTTTTCCAGACTTGGATAAATTGAAAATCATTGAATAAGAGATGTTATCTGTTCCAGGAGAAGTATCTTTGCGTTTTAAACTGTTCTCTAATTCAGTCATCGTGATTTCTTTGTTAATAGGGCAATCCTTGTTATCTTGAAATTTTGGAGGTTTTTCAGCAACGGTATCCGGCGTCAAAGAATTCAGCAGCTCTGTTGCCACTATAGGGTCTACTGTATGTGATGATCTTATTCCTTTCATCCATCTCATTTTCCTCCACATAACTGAAGAAGAGGTCTCATTGTCTACGCTCGAAGTGAATTCTGACCAACCTTTGTTTAATGAGCTCTTGATAAGTTTCTGAGCACTAATTATTTTTTGCTTATAATTATTGTAATTATCTGGGGTTGGGTTTCGACGAACTTGGGCAAGTGCTAGACGCCGTTCAGCCACTGCTTTGGATATTTGTGAATTCCAATAGGGGTTTGGGGAGAAGTTATTATTTGGGTCCTGACATATTTTTATCCAAGGAATAGTCTCATCAGCAACTACATTAAGTTTAGTTTCAAACATATCATAGTTGGCTTGCACATCCTGAACCGGCACTAGATTTGAAAAGACCTGGTCCGCTTTCTTCTGGTATTCAGTCCATTGAGCCTCCTTGTAGTTCCTTTTCTTTATATGTAAGTTGGATTTTTCATAACCAACTGCTGACTTGATAACTATATGATCGCTACCCAAGGATTCATTTGTTGTACTCCAAGTAATTTTAACTGCTATATCACTAGTGACAAATGTAATATCTGGAGCCGTTTCTTGTAATGTACCATTGACCATTCTAATTCTTGTTGGCCTACCATCATTCACACAAATATAGCCATTTTCGAAACTCGCTTTGTAAACTTTTTCACCCCTTGTATCTGTTTTACAAGACCATAGATTATGATGAGCGTTAAAATCTCCAGCCAATATTGTGTTTGTATCAAAAAGTGTGAATACTTGATCCCAGTCAGATTGGCTTGTATTAATTGATGGGGGGCAGTATAAATATATAATGTTAGATATTCCTGGAATATTCAAAACTTGTACTATTAGGATCTCAATCGCAGTATTTGCCAGCCTATGTATTCTCTGTACCAATTTAATTGTCTTATGAAAAACTATGCACACACCACCATAGCCATCTTCTCTGTCCACCCTAATTATGTTGTATTCGCTTATCTTGATTGTGTCCTCCTCTGACAACCATGTTTCACTGATAAGAGCTATGTGTATTTTCTCCTGTTGAAGTAATGGTTTAAGTTCTCTTACTTTATTCTTTAAACTATTGGCATTCCACTGCGCTATATTAATTACACTGTGATTATTAGGCATTTTTGATATATCCTAATATCTTCCACATTATATCCAGATTAAAAATTTCTGTCAGCCAATATATTAACTCACTGAATATATACTTCATTACACTTTCTACTTTCTCCTTCCTCTCCATATTTGAAAAAATAATCTCATTAATTTTTGATATAAAACTCTTAAATTCAAATCTCCTTTTCTTTTTAATATTACATGCTTCATTCTCCTCTTGTGTATCCCCTCCACAATCGAAATTTGGAATCCAATCATACTGCTTTTCTTTATCAAAATTAGTTTTATTTTTGTTACTGTTTTTCTTTCCCACTTGAATTCTTCTATTTCCAATGAAATTACTGCTAACTCTATCCACCTCCTCGCTGCACTCTTCCTGTCTGGTATTATTAGTACTTTCTTGAACCACTTGTGAATATGTTTTATGTGTTCCTACCTCGTTAACTTCTTTCATCATAGTTATGTTAAGTAAATTGTTTTCCCCATGTTTCCGTGTATCATTCTCATCTTTTCTGACATGATTGCAAACTTTATTGAGTGCCACTTTATATGTGCAATTATCTTTAGCCATTATTTCCCTTACATATTTCTCTCTTAAAAATACGGGACATAAACTCTTTATTATTGACATGTGATTTCCTTTGCAATTAAGACATTTAAAGTTTATTGTATCACAATTGTCATGCTCACCCCCACACTTTGGGCAAAGTTGAGTTTTTCTCGGACAGTAGTTACGAATGTGGCCATACCGCCAGCATTTTGAACATTGCGTTACTGGGAAAGTGAACGACTCCACCTTCATCCTACATCCATATGCCAGAACATGTGGAGGGGAGGAGGGACCTTTGAAGCATAAGCGCACTGTCTTACTATTAATGTAATTCCCGGTACTATCTTTCTTCCGTAATCTTTTAACACTCAATATTTCAACACTACTTTCGATTGTTTGCATTATAACATCATCAGATATTTCCAAATCAATATCCCTCACCAAGCCATATGTGTATGTAACTTCACCGGTTCTTCGACATGTCCAGCCTTTTCCCTTAATTTTTTCAGACTCCATAAGTTTTACTGAGTTTTCATAATTATTGAAAAGTATCAGAACTTTATAAGGGTTTTTATAGCTAACCTTCAAAACTCCTTGCATTCCAGCCTCTTTCAGAGCTTTAGCCATTCCTAATTGCTTTGGTAATTTTTCTTTAAAAGAGATTGAGACTTCACACAGATTGCTCTGGTCAATAGTATCTGACGTTCTACTATTCTTTCTCCTTTTTCCTATTATACTCCACTCTCCTGAATTCTCCCCGTTTGATTCCTGCCTTATTCTTTTGTTAGATTTTCTACCCTCACCTTCATTTTGTTCCAAGGCAATCTCACTATTTTCGCAATCTGAACCAATTATTATATGGTTAATTTCGGCCCGCGACATTGAACTTGTATTCGGTATATCTTCTTCTTCCACATCACTATCCATCTTCAGATAAACACAGCACAAAAGGTTTTTAGATAATAAGTTTTAATGTGGGTAGAACCATATTCAAATGAAAAACAATAACATTGAATATTTAGTCCATCACAATCTTTAACACATTTGTCACATTATTATGTTCTAATAGTCATAAACCAATATTAAAACACTTTATCTAATATGTAGCTACGCAAGCAAAATTTATACAGTCGGTAGTTCGGTACATAACCATACGCGACGGTGACGCGGGCGCAACTGTGATTGGATCTTGGTTCAATCAATCAACTCAGCCTATCGCAGTCCACTGCTGGACATAGGCCTCTCCCAAGTTGCGCCACAACACTCGGTCCTCTGCCTTCCGCATCCAGTCCCCCAGCCACGTTTTTAGGGTTCCGAAGTCCTACAAGGAACCCTTATAGTTTCGTCGTGTCCGTCCGTCTGTCCGTCTGTCCTAATCCTTTACAGCTTAATAACTTCTACAGTTATAAACATAAATAAATGAAATTTTGTTAAAAAATAGTCTACATATAGATCTCAATTTTAAAAGAATAAAAAAATCGTTTTTCCGTATTTTAGGGCTGGCGTCCATACATGTGAAATGGGGAAAAAAAATTTTTTTTCGCTGCACCCCCTCGTGTGGGATATCATTGAATAGGTCTACTAAAATGAAGGTAATGTTTCATACACCACTTTTTATCAGGTGTACCATCTGCGAAATATAGCCCGCCAAAGTGGCTTGCAATGTGTCCCCCCCCCTGCCATTTCTAAACTATGCAATGTAGAAACTTATAATCTTCCACATTGATAGACCTTTGTGAAAACTCTCTTTTAAAATTATTTCGAGTATAATGTGATTATAATTTTTTGAGTTATAGAGAGAAAACTAAAAAATACTTAAAACGTCCTAGTTCAAAGGTCATTGACCTTAGAGAAAAATGATCATAGCATATAATGCTCCTTTAGCTACTTTCTATTTGAAAAAATCACAAAAAGTAACTTTGAAATGACTGACATGCGCTACTAACAACACGCTCTGAGTCGCGAATGCTGCCGATTATTGCAAAAACTAAAATAGCCAGGATTAATATTCGATTTGATTCGTTTGTAATTACACCTACTTAAGGAACCCTATAATACTGAGCATGGCCCGACATGCTCTTGGCCGGTTTTCAGGTCGTCGGGCACCCTACGCTGCGTTTGCCGATTCGCGGTTCGGTTCGGTTTCAAGGACCCGTCTGCTCCAGCGGCCATCGGTCCTTCGACAGACATGGCCAGCCCACTGCCACTTCAGCTTACTGATCCTACAAGCTATGTCGGTCACTCCAGTTCTTCTCCGAATAATCTCGTTTCGGATTTTATCCTTCAAAGAAACTCCAAGCATAGCTTGCTCCATAGCTCGCTGAGCGACTTTAAATTTGTGAACTAACCCAACTGTCAGTGTCCACATCTCGGCGCCGTTAGTCATGACAGGCAGGACGCACTGGTTGAAGACCTTTGTCTTCAAACTTTGCGGTATAGGCGACGAGAAGACTCGGCGAAGTTTGCCAAATGCTGCCCATCCCAAACGGATCTTGGTTGCCCCATATTAAATAATATCTATGCTAATATAATAAAGCTGCAGTTTTTTCGTTACATTTTTTGTTTTGTTTGTTAAAACGCGCTAATCTAAAGAACAAACAGTCGGATTTGAAAAATTCTTTTTGTATATGATAGCCAGATTAATTAAGAATACTATAGATTACTTAACATCACGCTACGACCCTTAGGAGCAGAGCAAAAATGGAGTCAGGATTTTAAATTAAACAGGTGGGTAAAAAATGGGGAACAGCTAGTATCATTTGGCAGAATTCACCTTCAACTGTTAGACGAGGCTGTGTTGTGCAAACTTGCAAAGTGTGTGTTATATGTTAATTTAATATTTTCCATGTTTTATTTGTAGATGATGACCTTGATGACAATCCAAACCAGTCCGACCTGGTGGAGCAGGCCTCCGAGATCCTCTACGGACTGATTCATGCTCGCTACATTTTAACTAATAGGTGAGTTCTTATTTTTTAATTTGTATGTGTACAAATCTGATAACTGTGGGGCATCTTACATAAAAAATTAACATAAGGTGTATAATTAGCAAGCTATGCTCTTATGAAAATGTTAATTTAATGTTAATGTTAATTGTCAGGGGTTATTAGGAAATAGCCCCTTTTGAAATAGTGCTCCCCATTGTAACATTCATCCAATCCATAGTGCTTGCTACTCTTCAAAATAATTCCGATCAATCTGCATTGCACTAATGTCAATCCATACTTTTTCTAACATAAAAAAATTGCTCTAAATTGGTTTATTATGTAGTGTTTTTAGACTTTATTAATTCTTATTAGAATTGAAATTGTGCATATTTTTTTTAATAAAAAATACACTTTGACTTTGGATTGAAATCGGAATTATTTTCAA
The DNA here is from genome assembly GCA_949699075.1 of Asteroscopus sphinx. Lineage (NCBI taxonomy): Eukaryota > Metazoa > Arthropoda > Insecta > Lepidoptera > Noctuidae > Asteroscopus > Asteroscopus sphinx. The sequence continues at coordinate 31,534,905 of OX453003.1, forward strand.
GAGACCATAAAATGAGGCCAAAGTCGAATTGATAATAAAGTATCATCATTGTTTCTTGTATATCCATTGTGTTTGCCATTCCAGCAAGCTTGAAAGAATGCCAACAAACATTCATCTTTTAAAGGTATTCCATTAAAAGTTGACAATACTTACCTAACATCAGTCAAAGGATGAGGCATGCTCAATTAACTGGAGTCATAAGACATAATAATTCCTAGGCGAAATCCAGAAATAGTAATAAAAGACCTAGGTGGAATACACATACATACTGGGTGTCAGAGAAACGCTCCCGAAACTGAAATGCTATTATTATACTACCTTAACACTATCGAATACCAACCATTAGCCTATACTCATTGTTTTAGTGATTTGGTATTTTGCAAACCCGCAATGTAAAGCGTACAAAACTCGGGATCAATGCCGCGCGTACCTAACCTACCTACGCTCGCTACGACACAGTCTACGTATGCGAGCGGATGTCGTTCAACCCTAGCGCCAGCTGGTCTTTTAATTGAATTACATTGCAAACTTTAAAAAATTAAGTACATAAATGGGGTTTTTTTGCAATTCAGTTATATTTTTTTTTGCAATTCAGTTATATTTTTTTGCCCAAAGCTGGTTATGTATGAAAAATGCACAAACAAAGGTTTTTTTTTTTAACTCATTTTTTTGTGGTTTCGTATAGTAATCACCAGCACTATCACCTATCTTCATTTTCGGAAGCGTTTCCCTGACACCCTGTATTTCTCATACTTATTTAAGTAAATTCCATGTACTTTATATTATTATATTTAAGTAGGTATATTATGTACGAAACGTACCTACTTTTACACCGTACCTACCCACGATCGGTTCCCATTCTTCTAGTCCATCCAAAGGTTGTCTGGAAGAGATTGCCTTGTGCGATAAGACTGCCCATTGTACTTACTTAATTTGTCTGTAAACTATTGTCCTTGTTTCCGTTTGGTGTAATGTACAATAAAGAATATAATAAATAAAGGACATTGCCCATTCTCTTAGGAGCTTTAGGCCCCTCAAAAAAAATTGCTATGTCACGGCCGTTTTAGTCTTATTTTGTAGACCAAGAATTATCTTTTATTATTCTGCAAACGATTTTAATTTTTTCACCCTGGTTTAAGAGAAATCTAATTTTTTCCAACTCCTTAACTGATTGATAAGTACGCTCCGTGCATCGTTGGGCGATATAACTGAACGCACCCATAAGGACATCCAGAGACACCATGTATGGTGTTGCAAGATATAATTATTTTGTTAATCGATTTTTGAAGTCGATTTTGTAGTATTTTTTAAATAATAACATTGCAAGCTTTTATGTTTTTGGGTTTATTAATTAATATCGATTTAATAAGTAATATTTCAGTTAATTTAAAATGATTTTAACAATATTTACAATAAATGCATAGGTATTTTAAAGCAAAGAATCTTCTTATTTTTCTGTACAAAAAGATTTAAAAAATATGTTTTGCAATTTCTTTTGATTTGACGTCATATGAGTGATTTTTTATAATTTTTAACGGATTTACGCATGCGAACCGAAATCTAAAGATATAAATTGTGGAAAGAAAAAATAAGAAATCAATCAATCAAGATAAGTCTAGTATAATAGCATCTAAAACACAGTAAAAGTGAATTAATAGAAGTATCGCTATTTAGAACCGATTCCGATTATTTGTTGAAATAGTCTGACATCTGGCAACATTTTCGTTCGGTTTGAATGGAGGATATACTTACAATTCAGTTTAATACATATTTATTATGTTTTTTAATGCTAGGGTGAAAGAAATGTTGATAAAGAACAAATAAACATGAAAAAATAAGACATAATTTTTGAATAACATACAGTTTTGACATGGCGCCAAAAATGGGCCCATCCGTGGGCAGTGTGTCCTTTGGATGATATGATGGACTTGTAATTAATTGTAATATCTTTGTACACGATATCTTGTGGCGAATAAATGATTTGATTGATTGATTGAAATTTGGCACACAGACCTTGTATTGGATTAACACAAATAAAACTTTTTTCGATTTTACCACAGGAGCGAAGCAACGGGCGTCAGTTTTTTAAAATGCTAAATACTAGAGACTGTATAAAATATAGTTCAGCTTATAAATATATTTCTATAAATAAAAATCTGTCTACACTCCATTCAGTATGAATGTGTACCCAACAAGCAATATTTATATTTTATTATAAGCCTGAAGTGTCCCACTGCAGGCCAAAGGCCTCCCTACTCTCCTTACACTTCTCCGTGTCTATTGCTAGAAGAGTCCAGTCCTTTTGGAAGGAGTCCAGCTCATCCCGCCATCTCCGTCCAACAAGCAATACTTTATTCTAATAAATTTGTAGTTCTTCTAAATCACCTTGAAACATCCTGTTAATGTCAAAGATAATATAATCACTACGTTTTAGTTAATGTAACCTATCCATCAATTTAACCTTTCAATGGTTCCATAAAAATGATAAATATTTAACAGGATTTTTTTTTTTTGCAGAGGTATTGGACAAATGTTAGAGAAATTCCAGGCAGGCGATTTCGGTCATTGCCCTCGTGTATACTGTGAATGTCAACCTATGCTTCCACTTGGTAAGTGCAAGACCGCCCATGTACCCATAATTTATACGTTGTTCCTGTTTACTACTATTTTCATGGTGTACAATAATAGTACATTACTGTCGAGGCCTGAAATGAAGCAATTTACGGCCGAGTAATATTGGAAGTACGAGGCGAAGCCGAGCACTTCCCAAGTGATTTTGAAAGGACGAGGCGCAAGCCGAGTCCATTTTAACTAAACGAGGCCGTTAATTGCTATTTCGGCCAAGACTTGTATAGTACTTTTTTCTCATTTGCGAGGAAACACAACACAAATTAATTCAACAGTATCTCATTTTCATTCACACCAATTCGCCCGTGCGCGTATCTTATTCTATTTTCAAAGATTAAAAAAAAAATGCGCATTCAGCCTGTATAATGATAAATATTTTGTACCTAAAAACACCTAATTTATGTAAGTGTGTACTTAAAAAGCACGGTGGCATAATTTAAGAAATAAATAGTGTCCAGCAATTGCTATTATTGTCCTGTTGAATATTACCGGCCTGTTATTTCGTTGCGTACGGAAAAGAGCCGATTGTTCTATTCATTTTTTTGAATAATGAACCAATTTCCGAGCAAGTGGGAGAAAAGTATATTCTATCTATTTAGCCTATGCTCACGACTTCGCCCGAGTGATTGTCGTTTATCGCGCATCCCTCGGGAACTGTTCCCCTTCCCGGGATTAAAAGTAGCCTATATGTTAATCAGGGTTATGTTCTATATGGATGCCAAATTTAATTGAAATCCATGCAGTAGTTTTTGCGTGAAAGAATAACAAACATCCATACATCCTCACAAACTTTCACGTTTATAATATTAGTAGGATAGGATTTCTCTAAACCATACTGTTTCCAAAATCCGTAACGAGATTATCCGGAGAAGAACCGGAGTGACCGACATAGCTTGTAGGATCAGTAAGCTGAAGTGGCAGTGGGCTGGCCATGTCTGTCGAAGCACCGATGACCGTTGGAGCAGACGAGTCCTTGAGTGGAGACCGCGAATCGGCAAACGCAGCGTAGGGCGCCCCCCTGCCAGGTAGACCGACGACCTAAAGAACGTGGCTGGGGGGGACTGGATGCGGAAGGCAGAGGACCGAGTGTTGTGGCGCAACTTGGGAGTGGCCTATGTCCAGCAGTGGACTGCGATAGGCTGAGTTGATACTTTTTCCAATCTGTATTGTACAGATAGTCGGTATACACAAAGAAACGCGTCAAAATATTGGCAATGGTTTGTAAATTTTAAACTCGGTAACAATTATTTTTATGGAATCTTTTGTGTAGTGTTATTGACCCTGGTTATTGGCGGCATCTGTTCTTAAACTATTTTCTACTAATTTAGCATTTTCTGCTGTAATTACATGGGTACATTGGCGGTCTTAACACTAAAAGCGATATCTTCCAGACAACCTTTGGATAGATCACAGACCAGTAAGCCTCTAGACGCCGATTAGCCGGAGACCCTCGGTTACCAAGCATTTTCAGTAGCACTGCATATTATACGCGCTGCCACCAATCGGGACGTCACTCCGTCTGCGAGCGGAACCAATCATATACCACCGAACTTTTGAGCCCGCCAACCATAACGCGCCGTCCCCTACCTACATTTTACGACTGTGTTCTCATGCAAAACTTTGCTTATGTGGTGTCTTGAGGCTTACTGGTCTGTGAGATAGACAAAGAATACCACAGAAATCCAGAAATAGATGGATAGAATGCTTGTAATCACAATTTTACTTGCGATTCATGCGTGGCAACTTTCGAACAAACTACGCCTCCCATATTGACGTCATTTTTTTTTTAAATTACCTTTAATCAAATGTACTTTACAGCTTTTGTTTCTGCAGTTAGAAACAGTGCAATAAGGCATTTTTGCGGGTTTTTGTTACAGTATTTACAGAAACAAGTCATAAGGCGTACTGAGAAAGGCTTTGAAATGCCCTGCACTCTGGCGCAGAGTGTTGGCATGCGCGCTCCGCCCACTTTTCCATTCTATCTATCTATTTCTGTGGTTCATACAGTATGACGAGAAAACTTTCCTCGCCTTATCCGTAAGATCTATTCACCAAAATATGAATGTATCATCCAGGTCTATCGGACGTGCCCGGCGAGGCGATGGTGAAGCTGTACTGCCCGCGCTGCATGGACGTGTACACGCCCAAGTCGTCGCGGCACCACCACACCGACGGCGCCTACTTCGGCACCGGCTTCCCGCACATGGTGTTCATGGTACACCCGGAATACAGACCTAAGCGACCTGCCTCGCAGTTCGTGCCTAGGTAGGTCACATTACTTTCATTACAATGTTTTCATTATTTTTAGGTATGTGTTCCGGTGAAATTACAATCACATGAGACTTTCCATCTTCATGTCTCAGTTTATGGGACCGACTTGCGGTACGATTTAGGTAACAGCCTAGGTGGTATTGAAGTTGTAATGGGCAAAGGTAACCGCTTAACATCAGGTGGGCCTTTAGCTCTCGTTTCGCCATCCTATACTATAAAAAAAAACTGCCGGCTACTGTGACCTTGTAAAAAAGAAGCGAAGGATTGGCTGCTAGGTCTTAATTATATGGAAACGAAAAAACTTATCACTATTTCTTAACACTAACACGGACATACTCACGCACTCATCATCCACATTCCCCACACACACCACTCACCCCCACCCCACACATACACACCCCCACCACACACTAATATACAACATGTTATTGAAATAATTGGTCCCATAGTATGATGAGGAGTACAATGACCCCTTAAGAGGTTTCAGTTATTTCAATAACATGTTGTATTCTCATACACACACACACACCCACACACATACAGTAACCTTAAAAGCAATGTTTTTTGTCTTTATTTAATATTTTATTGTAACCATTGCATTTACATGTCGTAAGAGACTGGATCCTGCAACACAGGGGATCCAGTGTAACCATTTTTTCTTGAAAATAAATAAACTATCAAAATAAACTACCTATTGTGACGCCTCTTACAATATTACATCACCTCCCCAAGTTGCAAGCCAATCATTAAATTGACTATGGCCTTGGGGGTGGAGGATTTCATCTGCTACAATGAGATGACGTGGCCTCAGGTGCTGGCTTCTTATGTGGTGTCGTGCACGGCATGGGATATGGATGGGCGTCTCATCCTTTTCGCGAAAGAACCTGATAACAGCGGCATCACTAAAGCCTGTTCTATGAAGGATTTTATTCAGTTTGCAGTGCCGAGTAAGGCATTACAATACCACATGAGGAGATACTCGAAGTACTCGAACAGAATCGAAGCTTCTGTAGAGTATGCAATGTACATTACTATTTCGGTAAGGTTGCAAAAAAGGAAACATGCAACACTCGCTGAGTTTGTCCACAGCAGAACCAAAGTAGAATCCATAATTCCGCAAAATTGTTTGACATTTCAAAAACGTCAAATAGAATCAAGTCTGTTGTGTAAACTCATGCAATTATGATCTTTATGTCAATTTTTAAACATCTATGTAGTTAGTGGAAGTCTTGAGTCAACGTGAGTTTTGTAGTAAGTAGATTCTTTCCTCGTAGACGTGAGTGCATTCTTCGGTCAAAGGTCAAATACGAAATTCGGACTCGGTTCGGATATCTGCGCTGCAGCGAATTTCCAAATGAATATTTCTCACTTGGTAGAAACTGCCAGTAATTAAAGCAAAAATTAGCTGGTCTTCATTAAGAGATAAGGACGAAGAAAAAAAAATATTCAAGTTTTTATTATGTTTAGAAATTGGTTATATAAAAATTCATATCTATCTATCTAAAAAGATAGACAGAGTATACTTTTTTTTGTACCCCATTAACTTTTTCACCGCCAGTGACACCTATAGAAGACACGATTTCGTGCACTCAGCACCACGACTTTATAACTAACTCGTTATCGTTATAACTAACTTCGTACTAACGTCCATACAATATTTGTCTTCTATAGAAGACGTGGCGCTGAGGGCACGAAAACCTTTACGATGCCATGGTGGTGAACAGTTTAAAATTAAACTAAAGATATTTTATTGCAAGATATAGGAAATATCCTGCATGAAAGAAAGTTACTTCTTGCAGAAAAATTAGTAGTTGGACGAAGTTGTAGTAATTATTACTTTTCTATGTCCACTTTTTGTATTACTCTAGGTACAGTCGACTGCACTTCATTTGTAAAAGTTTGACCTTGACAGCGTCTTAATTTCGTAAGCAGTTAGGGCTTTCGTAACTCAAGTGTTACCACTGATGTGCGGTCGACTGTACTTTAGTCATTATACTGATTAACTAACATAAACATTGACGTCACCAGGTTGTACGGATTCAAGATCCACCCGCTCGCATACCAGATCCAACAGCAGGCGGCGGCGAACTTCAAGGCGCCGCTGCGGAGTCTCTCGTATAACAACGGTAAACGCTAGGCCCGGCGCGCGCGACCCTGCGCCCACTCCCGCACACTGATACAGATGCTCCCACACGCGTGTACATACGACGCAGTGACGTCACGCGCTACGGAACGCACAGCGCACGACGCAGGGACGCACTCTGGGGGTCTACTCGCTAAATCGACAAAGACACGATCACAGAAATAGAAAAAAATAAAAAAAATATGAAAGAATGGTTGTAATCACAATTTTAATTAAAGACGTGTATCGCAACGATCAAAATCAAAAATCATTTATTTGTGATTCACAGGTAACCATTTTAATTAATAATATTGTATGGTAGATAAAAAAATTTTTTAAGAATTATCTGTAAAGACGCTTGTCATCTTATTCAACCTGCGACCACGAAATGCTGCAAAGCTTTCGAAACGTCAGGAAAACCAATTTCAATAATATACACGATTTAATCCGGTTAAACTTTGTGTAGTGGTCGCGAAATAAGAAATTATTATCACAATTTTACTTGCAATTCATGCGTGGCAACTTTCGAACAAACTACGCTTCCCATATTGACGTCATTAATTTAAAAAAATGACTTTAATCAAATGTGCGTTACAGCTTTTGTTTCTGCAGTTAAACAGCACAATAAGGCATTTTTGCGGGTTTTTGTTACAGTATTTATAGAAACAAGTCATAAGGCGTACTGAGAAAGGCTTTGAAATGCCCTGCACTTGGCCATTCTATCTATTTCTGTGGACATGATAGTGCTCCGAATATATCGGTCGTACCCTACTCTAATAAATGTGATTCTATGACGTTTATCGAATTCACAGACAAAATATTGTGATTTTTTTACGACGTCATTGTCGACCGTACACACCATAGACGCCTCATAACAGGCGACCGATGTCTGCAACACATCTATGAAATTTCACTAATGTAGGTCGCCACTATTCGCCACTTGAAATCGTCAAATCAGTTTCGACCACTTATATGAGCCGTCAAAACTGCCGCGTTAGTATTTAGCCAATAGCCGCCTTGGTAGGGCCAATCGGATTGCATTACCCCGCCTCAGCTAGTGGCAGAATTTATTGTACGCATTATATTCAATATTAGGCGTCTATTGTCATTTTTGTTTTATTGGGATATTATTCTCAGTAGCAGTCTGGAGTCTGGATTTGTGCCCGGTTAATAGCAATAGGCTCGCCCCCTATTACATGGGACTTATAAAATAACTGGCGAAATGTGGGTGTACTATTACACCTTTTCCTACCCCTTCGGGGAAATACAGGCGTGATGTTATGTTGTTGTTAGGCGTCTATTGGGCTGTATGGTCGATGGACGTTATAGAAAATGTTCGGAGTGAATGATTCAAAAACAAAATAAAATACTGTCTATGACATTTATAAATAAGAGCAGGGTTACAACCGAAAATTGACGATTAGTATCGTTCATTGCTTCGTATAAACTATAGTTAAATCGACGTTACTTACGAGTAGGTTTCGACACGACAAATATCACGATATATCGACCATCGATTTTGCGAATAGACCCCCTGTGCCTTCCGTAACGCCTCGATTCAAATCATCTAGTTTTCACGCTGCGAGCACAAGTTCCACCCATATAAGAACTAAACTACTTACATAAATATATTACTTTTCTATTTATTTTCAAACTAGTGATTAATATCAGGTGTGATTCAAAATGTAATGAAATCATTAGAGATTTTTGTCACAAATGGTTCTTATATGACAATTTTGTCTCGCACGATGAATTTTTGTGTTCCTTCTGTTTCTAAATCTAACTTTCACGCTTATAATAAGCTTCACTCTGAAGTGTACTAGCGTAAGTTTAACTTACATCGGTAGCTATGTGTCGTGTGTTGGCCAGGACGACCGAGGCGCATCGCGTGAGTACACCGGAGCCTGATCTGTATCAATAACGTGAACAAACAGGTGTCTATACACAAAGACTGAATATACTCGTCTGCAATAACAGTTGCTCTGCTATCGCTGTCACATAGACAAGCAGAGGCATATTCTAAACTATAGAACACTTACCAGGGGCTATTCTGTTCGTCGTGGGATGTTGTTCTGACAATTAATATAATGATAATTACTATCCTGTGGCCAATTAGTGATAAATTAACACTATTGTAACTCAACAATTCAGTCATGTTATCGACATATCTCGAATGATCGTACTCGTCATATGTGAAGGCACGTATTTAGTTGAGAGTTTTCTCTAAACTCAAGTATTGTAGTAAGTAAATGCAGTTCACGAGTCGTAGCAAAATGTACTGTAGCTTGCATTCAAATAAGAAAGTAATAGTAGGGGGTTCATGTATTTTTATTTTTATATCCGATAAACAACCATTAGGATGTAGGAGATCATTACATGGACGCGTATTTTTTTTCATGAGAGATTTATTCTATTTCGTTCTTGTGTACCGGTTCCAGTAATTATCAATAAACGATAAGACAACTATTGGCCTTTTTTCTTGCTTATCCTGCATGTTGGGGAGCGTTCAAGTATTACGTAATGAATTTGGGGGGGGTCTTCTGAAACGTTACGATGCGTTACAGGGGCGGGAGGGGGGGGTGGTTTGAACTACGCGTTACGTAGCATTGTTTTAACCCTTCAGATTTAAATTTATTAGGACAAAAAATTAGAAATCTCTTGCTTTTAAAAACAAGACATTTCAAATGCTATTAAAACAATTACATAGCTATATTAGCGACTTTCCGGTACTTTACGACACATAATTGCGACTTTCAGGTAAAAATGGTCACTTGGTGGTGATCTCCAAAAATTGCGTTACGTAATACTTGAACGCTCCCTTGACCACGTCGAATCCTCTCGCTGACCGCATAAATGGATTTATAGATACCAAATTAGATATCGTGTGACGTAACAATGACAGATCCATCGTAGCGTCGACTAGAACTTGCGACGGACGCAATAAATAGTACAGTTGAAATGAGTACCACTTTAGCTAGTTCCGTACTGATCGCTATTTAACGTAGTAGCAACGCTATCACATGGACTGTTCACATTCACTGGGCTGCTACCGACACGGTACAGAGCTTGAGTGACGATGATCATTGAGACGCTTTAGGCTTGTTGCATTGCCTGCTATGCTTGTTTACGTTCGCAAAACATAGCTGAGCGTTGAGCCGCTGACCAGCGAGCCCATCGCGATGTGAATAGCCCATACGCATCACAATACTCGGTAAATTAACAAGAGCCTTGACGCACTACACCCGAACGTTAAAACGTTGTGGACTAACATTTTAACAGAAGAAAATGTTTGTTTGCCGCAGAAACGAAGACTTCCAGTAACATTCCAAAATGATTATTTAGCCAACGTGTGCGCTGCTCGCAGGACACGTGACAGGGCAAAGCACCCTGCTGCGGACTGAGCAAGTGACCTGCGCCGACGCTTCACTTGTACAAGCTAACTATCTACTACGAGTAATATACATAATGATAATATTTATTATTTAAACAATTAATTTTACTTCCCGTATAACAAAGTTATGTTTTAAATTCAATAAAGTTTATTTTTACGTTTTCTGTATAATATGTTTTTCATTTATTTTGTGTGTTAACGTGAAGTTTTGACATTGTATAATAAAATAACTTTTTTATAAATATAGGTATAAGTACATATAATTTATTTGATTTTATTAATAATTTAAAGGTGTTGATGAATAAAAAAAAAAAAGTAACAAAATTATAAAAATATAATTTCAAACAGATACTTAAGTGACAAAGACTAGGCCTTCAATAATTATACAATGTAATTTCTAAAATATATGAATCAGCACATTGTGACCAAGTTAAAAAATTAGTACCAGACCATATTTTAATTCACAGTATACTTATATCACATGAAACATTATCCAAGGTTTTCACTTACATACTAAAGTAAAAAATATACAAAAATATTTTTGTATGAAACAACTGGGTTTAAAAACATGAATGGTGCAACAAAAACTCTATAAATTATAAGCAGCATTGATCAGACTACAAACATTATCATACACAATACATGAATTTCACATAATACCATAGATATCTGAAGTAAAGAGATGTGTTAAGGTGAATGCTACAGGGTAGCCCGCGAAATTCAAATTTTCTTGCGTTTTTTGCTAATTTTAGCTCTATTTCGCGTTGCATATAAATCAAAATATGATTCGCGGTAGTAATAACAATTTATCTACTGAATAATACTGATAGAAAATATAAATCTAGCTCTATAAGCTCTACAAGCTCGAAAATCGATAATTTGATCGTAAATTACTATTATCGAGCTTGTACAGCTTATAGAGCTAGTTTAATGTTTTTTATGAGTATTAATCAGTAGATATGCTGTTATTGCTGTCGCTAATCATATTTCGATTGATATGCAACGCGAAATAGAGCTAAAATTTTCAAAAAACGCAAGAATATTTGAATTTTGCGGGCTACCCTGTAGCATTCACCTTAAGCTCCGTTTGTTAGGCAATCTATGTCGCCACCACAGACCAGTAAACATCTACTGGTCTGTGGTCGCCACCTACTCACATGACAAATTAACAACAATCTTGTCAAGACACACACATAAAAAACTTCAATGTGTGTTTAGTTACAAACAATAGCTTCGATCACGGAAAAAATATAGATGCAGCATTTCATACTTTTACCACACCCTGGCCACTCAATACATTATGAATGCTAGCATCGCCTACATACGCAAGCTTACGTCTTATACAAACACGCACACACGTGAATGAATAGGGTTGCTTGCCGCTCGAAATGCCGACTGCGTTCCAAACGCTTCTCAGTAGTTCTCAGAGATGGCGTTGACATTTGGGCCCTACGTCCCGGACCCGAGCCGAGGCACTTGATAGCACGAGCGGTTGGTAATGATACCTATCGAATTATCGATGTATTGTATGATGAATATGATATATTAACGAAGCTTGGTAATAAAATTAAATCTGCAAGCATTACAATTTATAATAATTTATATTTCTCTTATCATAAGTACGTAATTTTACAGTAAACAATCTCTCACTATAGTTGTAAAATTAAACTCGCGGTAAGTAGATACCTACCTTTAATAAAATACAATAAATAGGTACCCAAAGGAATCTGCTTTCAAGCAGCTTTTGTTACTAACAAAATATGGATACCTAATTTGATCCAAAATAAAGATTATATTATTATTATTACAAGCAAATTATTTTTTCCTTTTTGTCATAACTGGCAAAGTACAAAAAAATCGTTTAATTGTAAAATTAAATGCTCGCTGTTCTGTAGTTCTACCTATAAAGGTTTTATTGTGGCTTACCTTATTTCATCCTTCGGAAATCGATAAAATCTTCTGTTTCCTTGTCTAGATGTAGACACACATCCGTATAAAGCACAATACACTACCATTTTCAATTAAAATATAACTACAAACACCAAAAAATATATTGCGTAACGCACTCGACTGGCGATTGATATCCATTGAATATTGCAGCCCAACTTGCCGCTAAACTGAGGGCACGTGCAGGGCGCGGGTGAGGAACTTAAAATGGCGGGGGGCGGTGAGTGGCCGTTCTGTACGTAGTACTATTAGATATTCTGTGCTTTTACTATGCATCAAATGCGAAGCCACGACGATGGTAGTGTGCATATCGCGTGGTACACGACTGTTCAACATCAAGAGATCGCTAGCGATATTGTGACATCCTTTACCCGCGTGCATTAACCCCACAGACCAGTAAGCCTCTAGACGCCTATTAGCCGGATACCCCCGGTCACAAAGCATATGCAGTAGCACTGCATATCTTACCCCCAGCCACCAATCGGGACGTCACTCCGTCAGCGGGCGGCACCAATCATATCACCGAACATTTGAGCCGACCAATCATAACACGCCGTCCACCCCCCGGTCCCCGCCAACATTTTACGACTATGTTCTCATGCAAAACTTTGTTTAAGCGGCGTCTTGAGGCTTACTGATCTGTGATTAACCCCGTATCGCTTGCCTGTACGAGTGTACGCTCAAAGCACACCCAAAGACATTTCTATACTGACGTAATAGACCAATAAAGTGTGCGACTGCGATACCGATCTTTACGAAAAAACCTATATGCTAGAAAGAGACATAATAAAATGACAGTAGAACCCATTTTGAAAATTGTAATCTCCCATAGCGTCCCATCAAAATATAATCTCGTATTATTTTATGATTTATTTCATGATCGTTCTGTATTTTATCCAATTAATATCAATAATCGTAATGGTGTAGTGTTCTGTGTTATACTGCTGTGTAATTTACATCATTAACCTAAAGAAAGAGACGTTTCACAGGTAAGTATCTGCAGGACAATAGTACTTTCATAATGCTTATTTTCATAGAAGTTATACTTAAAATTATTTAGTAATACATTAATAACATGCAGTAAATACCCTATTTTCTATATAATATGTATTTTAAATAATTATGTGTTAGATAAAAAAATATTGTGTACGTGAAAATGAAACTGTTTCGCATATGGATTGCTCAAAATATATCGATATGTCGATAGTTTCAATTGTATATTTTTTGTACTACCTAGCACCATACATGTCACAAGTTAGTGTCCGTTACTGCTTTAAAAAAAATACAATCGAATTGAGAACCTCCTCCTTTTTTTGAAGTCGGTTGAAAGTATTGAAAGGTTGATTTAGTCCGGCCGCACATTGGAAGGAAATCACAATGATTCATTCATTGATCACAGAAAAAATCTGACGCGCCGGAACCTATACCATGGTTGTACTTTTACGATGTTATAATAGTATGTTGTACGTCTATGGCAAAGAGACGTTACACAGGTAAGGATCTGCAGGACAATACTACTTTCATAATGCTTATTTTACATTTATACAGTTAATTTTAGTACCAGCCCCGCAGACTGACATAATTTTCCGAATCGTATGTCTGCTTTTGACATATTAAAATGTAAATACGGTGCTATTTTATGACAATGTGCGGCTGGGCTAAAAATGCTGTAAAATATTGACCGGCTAACTTCATAACTTGCAGATTTCCTGTAAATGCTGTTATTAAAGAATAAAAACGGCCAAGTGCGAGTCGGACTCGCGCAGTAAGGGTTCCGTACCTCTCAATATGTCTATGTTTGTCTTATTTTTAGTATTTGTTGCGAAACTACATAATATGCACTATAATCTGACCAAGTTTGACGCTGGTATATATTACCGTTTTGAAGATAGAGCAGGAACAAAAACGTTGAAAAAAATGCATGTTTTTTGAGGTTTCTTGTATGGGGACCCCCTTTGGTTTTAGACTTTTTTTTGTTTTTAGTATTTGTCGTGATACCTCATAGCAACACATATTCTGAGTAAATTTCAACCGGTTACCTATTACCGTTCAAAAGATACAGCCCTGTGACAGACAGACGGACGGACGGACAGCGTAGCGAGAGTAATAGGGTCCCGTTTGGAACCCTTCGGGTACGGAACCCTAAAAATGGATGGGCACAAATGTTAAAACGAATAAGTACCGTATCTACTATTCTCCGCCAAATAGTGATGCTTGCATTGCTGTGTTTCGGTCAGAATGGTACGGGTGCCGGTGCAATTACAATCACATGAGACTTTCCATCTTCATGTCTCAATTTGGCGAACCGACTTGCGGTACTATTTAGGTAACAGCCTAGATGGTATTGCAGTTGTTATTGGCAAAGGTAACCGCTTAACATATGGTGGGCCTTTAGTTCGTTTCGCCATCCTATACAATAAAATAAAATAAAAGCTGAAAGCCTCGAAAAAACTACAGGGTTTGCAGTAGATATTTTAAGGATAACTGTATCGTTTAATGAAATCACCAACGATCCATACGTACGGAATTTGTTCGGGTCGGTGTTTGTTTCATATAAAGATCTTTACTTTAATAATGGTAAATATTCAAAGTGGTAAATCTACGAAGTGACGAGTATAAAGTAAAAGTCAAAAATTAATATAATACTTATTTTTTCTTTTTTTTTTTATTCTTAACGGGCTTGCGTTTGACCGCTACCTCACCTGGATGTTAAGCGATGGTGCGGTCGACGATGGTACACGCTTGCCCAACAAAAACCTATTCACTCGAGTCTTGAAGACCACCAGATTATATTTCTCGGGAAACACTGACACGGCAAGGAATTCCACTCTTTGGCGGTACGCATGATAAAGCTATTAGCAAACCGGACTTTACTCGCAAAATCGTTACTTACGTTACTCGTATATTATTATAGTATATTAAGAGGACGCTCCCAAAACGTAATTCCCGCCCTCGCACTCCCTTTACACACCGCAACTGCGGGCTGCTGTCGTCAATTTTATGCGAGTTGCAATAGAACTCATTTTCGAGAAAATCATTCTCGCGTGTTTTACCACGGAAGTAAATGTCGTAAATCTCAAAACAGTTTTCTTTTTATTACAAGAATACTAAACAATCTATACAAATTTCCTCTAGCTAGTATTTAATAAACTTTATTATCTTCCTATTTGCATATATTTTATACAGTTAAGTTAAATAATAATGGAGAAATATAAGAAAAATCTCTAAAAACGCATGATTTTCAAAAAATAAAAGTATCGAACAAAAATCTACTAATTATATAACTGTCTAGCCAAACGATGGTTAAAAGTTCAAAAAAACATATATCTAAATTTGACATTCATCAAGTATGTGTTCGACTCAGCATATGTTTTCAAAAAGTCACCTCATTTTGGGAGCTTAGCCTTAAATGTAGTATATTAATACTACATTTAATATACTATAATAATATACTACAAATTATAAATATACTATAAATTTACATTAGTACTACATGTAGTAATATAAATTAGTAGGATAAGTCTGATGTGTAACTTAAGTTGACTGGACAAGAAAACTTGTTAAGTTCATAGATATTATAATTTTTCATAAAAATTCAATAATTTGACCAATTCCGGAATCGTGTATAGGAACTTAGTTCCGGGATTGAAAACCTTTCTATACACCTAATTAAAACTAATATGATTAATTGTAAAATGTTCCGTGTGGTGCCGGACTTAAAGAATTGCACCACCGTATATCTTCTCATGGGTGTCGTAAAAGGCGACTAAGGGATTCACCAGAGAATGGGCAGCAGCTTTCTCTGAGTATTTAACCAACCAACTGCGATCGCGATCGCCAACCCGCCTACCAAGCGTGGCGATTATGTCATATCCCCCCAATATATGCTTGGGGGAGGCCTGTGTCCAGCAGTGGACGTCTTACGGCTGAAATAATGATTAATTGATTTTTTCATTTCTTATTTATGTATTCCTTACCTTCGTGACATTAATAATGTAATTATAATATAGCCCTTAATTGCGTAACTCAATCTTTTAAAATAATTAAAATTATGTCTATATTGTATTATTGTTATTGTTTTGTTGTATTATTTATTTATCTGTAATTTTAAAACAATAGTTACTTAATAGCTTAGCAGTTTTAAAATACTACCACTCCTTAAAAGTAAGGCCGGTTGAACTATATCGATAATGCGGAAACGTCCATGTCACATCACTAAAAATCACTCCTACACGTGTCAATTTCGCACATATACTCATTTTGTTTTCGGTGACGTGATAATGAGGTGACAGTGTCTCTATTACGTCAGTATAATACCTTTATGAGCACACCATTTGCGTTACGCACACAGGTGCGTGTCAGCGCACGGAGTCGAATTAACACGTGTGCGTGTCTGCCCCGACTGAATCTATACATTTTATTTTTTCTTCTAAAACATTGTATTTGAAAAGGACTCTCATGATAAAATGTAATGCTACTCGCTTTCGTATGCTTCTTAGTCTTTTACGCGTTTTAATGACAAGACGGCATTTTTACAATATTATACGACGTTGACGGTCAATTGCAGACTAAGCGGGCGATGTACTGACTACTTGAATTGCGCGAAGGTTTGGTGGTGACACGAATCTGAGTGCCTAGTGCGAGTTTTACACTTACCGCATACCGTATCGAATACGTCGACTTCGATAGTGTGTACGTAAGTTTCAAACTTCGAATAAAAACTCTTAACTTGCTGTATCTATTTTTTTCTGTGATCGAAGCACAATAGGAACACCATATTCGGGCGCACACAAGTCTTATGTATCCGTGCATTTGACAGGTCGCGGAAGCAACGTGCGATCGTACCAAGAACCTATCGTGTTACGGCCAAAATTAATATCCAATCTATCCACGATTTATCCTACTAGAGATAGAAATTTGACATATTTTGTATGGAGCTTATGTCAAATTCCTATCTCTAGTAGGGCAAATCGTGGATAGATTAGATATAAATTTTGGCCATTAGACACGTGTTAGATTAGGTTATTCTTTGGATTTTACCAAGTATACCGATACCGCACCGACAAGTAAACGAGCGGCCTTCGTGACAGTATCGGTAAAATATCCATTGAAATGAAATTATTTATTCTGTAAATTGGAATGTTAAAATAAACCTTAAAAACTAGATGGCATTGGCATTTTTGACTTTCTGACTCTGACATCTGTGACCATCTCTGACAAGAAATACTGAAACAAACTCAGGGATCAAAGTCTAAAAAAGTCCAGTCATTGTATTGAAAGTATTTGTGTGAGGGCAATGCAGGGCAATTAACAGGCAGGCCTTTTTAAGAAAGTGCAAGGTCGATTTTAGTTGACCCAACTCATTGCATACATGCATCGGCCACCGTGTAGCTCAACCCTTGCGCCGTTAAACCAGCTGATTTATTGATTGATTTGTACTAAGTAAAAAATGGTTTTTGTTCCTACTGAAAATAGTCGACTTGGTACAAGTTTTCAATACCATTTACTGGTTTTTATAGGAAACAAAAAAACAATAATATTTTAGTACTTACGTAAGAAATGAGATGGAATTTTCACATAATTAAATAAATAAAGTCCCAAACTAAGCAGAGCTTGTCCTATGGGCACCTATGGGTACTAGACAATGGATATAATAATTATATACTTTTTTTTTTGTAAATACTTACTTCTCGAACTTAACAAGAAATAAAAGTGGGGATAAGCAGGATACAGGCACTTATCAGATCAGTTGTTTCAACTGCTGCCTGTTTATTTATAATAATAATATAATACATAAGAAACACCCAGACCAACACAAACACTTATAATAACTTATTAGGTTTTCGCGATCACTACACATTATAATAAAACAAAGTTTAACCGGATTAAATCATGTAAATTATTTAAATTGGTTGTCCTGACTTTTCGAAAGCTTTGCAGCATTTCGTGGTCGCAGGTAGACACCTGGTCTGACAAATGCTGCAAAGCTTTCGAAACGTC
Organism: Asteroscopus sphinx; assembly: GCA_949699075.1. Lineage (NCBI taxonomy): Eukaryota > Metazoa > Arthropoda > Insecta > Lepidoptera > Noctuidae > Asteroscopus > Asteroscopus sphinx. Next base: position 31,553,264 of record OX453003.1, read on the forward strand.
AGGAAAACCAATTTAAATAATATACGTTTTAATCCGGTTAAACTTTGTTTTATTACAAACACTTATGTTCATCACACAAATATTTGTGTCCTGTGGGAATCGAACCCACGACCTCGTGATCAGCAGTCCGACCCTCGAACCACTAGACCACAGACGTCGTCAAACACATTACTGTTTGTATTTTTATAAACTTCCACATGGCATTTTGACAGAAATCGAAAGAAGTGAAGCCGTAGTATAGTGTAATTCGACTAGAGACAGAAATTCGCGTCAAGCGCATTTTTACCAGATGCAGGTGCACATGCAAGCCCCCTTACCATATCTCTTTACTTCTGATATCTATGCATACTACACAATGGCACGGTTTGCAGAAGCAGCTCCCTATAATAAAATACCAAATTTTATAAATTTTGAATCACATCATTTCCCTAAAAGCATTTTATGAAGACATATAAGTGCACAATTGTTGGAGCAATTCAGGATTAGTTATCTCATCAAAAGAACTAGTGTACAGTATTTCTTTGTTCTCTTTTATAAACTTCAAAGCTTCAATCTTTAAGAAATCAGAGTCATACATATCGGCTACACTTAAGATATCAAATGCATTATCTAGAGTTATATACTCCGAAAGAGCATATTCAGAGAGTTCCCAAAGGCCTCTTAAGTTGTACCTATCTGCCAGTATGAGTAAGCAGACAAAGTTAGTGTTTTCTATATCTTTAACAGTTCCTGAATAAATGTATTCTAACATGTATCGGAGGAACTCTCCACTTACATCAATAAGTTTGACATAACTGTTTTGGCTCTCAGCAGTCTCTCCTTTGAGCATTGCTTTAAAGACTTCACTGTGGGCAGCAAGTATTACTTTGTGGATCTGAAATTTTATGCCATCAGCGGATTCTATGACAAAATCAGAGCCAATAGGGTCAGCAAAGAGAGCACTGCAGTCATGGTTGAGTTTAATGTTATCAATGACTTCAAGGCTGACTCCTTCTGCATCAGCAAATGGAAATGAGACGGCTATATACAATTTTCTGTTTTGCAAACAATCTATATCTAGTTCTGAGAAACTGTAGGTAGTGAGATAAGAGTGAGATAATTCATTGAGTTGTTTGAATGAAAACTCGGTAGGGTACTGCTGTAAGTATACTGTGTCAGTTTTCTTGTCAACTTTAAACTTGTTACCACAGCTCAGAGCAATGCTGAAGGAACTTACTCCATGATTACAGATAAACAAATGCAAAAGGAATGTGTTACCGACTTGCTCTGTTTTGTAAGTGAACCAGTAATCCGCCACCTCCTGCATGTAAGTGCCGCCAATGTCGTAGAAGTTGGGGCGGTAGAACTTCTGGTAAATGTTGTCCAGACACAGCCATTTCGCTTCCCGAGTCTGACACACACGGTGCCCGAACACCACGTCTGTATCCTAGGACATAACAAATTGCATAAGTTATTAGTCATCAACCAGGAAGACGACAAGACAGCAAATATCTCTACAACGGTAACTAATAACTAAGCACTTACTGCGATGACGAGCTTATTCACTGCAGGGTCCGCTCCTACACGTGGCTCGTACATATTAAAGGTATGTATTAGAAATGTTCAGTATGTATTATTATTTAAATTAAGAAAGAAACTGGAAAAATCTCTAAACACAACTAAATAAACCGGCCAAGAGCATGTCGGGCCATGCTCAGTATTATAGGGTTCCTTAGGTAGGTGTAATTACAAACGAATCAAATCGAATAATCATGGCTATGCTTTTTTAGTTTTTGCAATAATCGGCAGCATTCGCGACTCAGAGCGTGTTGTTAGTAGCGCCATCTAGCGATAAATTCAAGAAGCCAAATTGAAGAAGTGTGTTCAACATAACACAAAGTTACTTTTTGTGATTTTTTCAAATAGAAAGTAACTAAAGGAGCATTATTTGATAACATCATTTTTCTCTAAGGTCAATGACCTTTAAACTAGGACGTTTTAAGTATTTTTCAGTTTTCTCTCTATAACTCAAAAAATTATAATCACATTATACTCGAAATAATTTTAAAAGAGAGTTTTCACAAAGGTCTATCAATGTGGAAGATTATAACTTTCTACGTTGCATAGTTTAGAAATGGCAGGGGGGGGGACACATTGCAAGCCACTTTGGCGCGCTATATTTCGCAGATGGTACACCTGATAAAAAAGTGGTGTATGAAACATTACCTTCATTTTAGTAGACCTATTCATTGATATACCACACGAGTGGGTGCAGCGAAAAATAATTTTTCATCTCCATTTCACATGTATGGACGCCACCCCTAAAATACGTAAAAACTATTTTTTTATTCATTTAAAATTGAGATCTATAAGTAGACTATTTTTGAACAAAATTTCATTTACTTATGTTTATAACTGTAGAAGTTATTAAGCTGTAAAGGATTAGGACAGACGGACAGACGGACGGACATGACGAAACTATAAGGGTTCCTTGTAGGACTTCGGAACCCTAAAAACCCATTCGGAAAAACAACTGTCAAATTTATTGACACCGCCAAAGACATTGACTATATCATAACTGTGTCATAACTTAGTTTATGTCATGAAAAAGAGGATGGAGGAAAAAGATAATTGATGATGCAAATTAAAGTAAGACAACAATAGAATCGAATGCTTAAAATTTTGAATTTTGGTTGTCAATTATCAGAACTTTTTTTTGAGTAGTTTTATGGCCTTAATGGCCTGGTTGCTTAGACCTTCTAGCCATGTCCAGTTTACCTATCTTATCGAGTACTAGAACTAATAATATGGATGCGTTACGTAGCGTATTGTATGATAATTGATGTACAATAGTTTTGAAATGCTTGATCTGAATAAAGCTAAACTCGGCTGAACTGTGACTGTGATCAATAAAACTCTGCTTGAGGAATGTTCTAAAATTAAATCTCAAAACTAGTTTTAAACAGTGATTAACGCTTGAGTATCGTTCTGCAATACGGGCCTTAGAGCGATCATACAAACGAACGCCCAAGGAACGCTCCGAGCCTCGTCTGACGTAGTCGGGCGATATAAGTGAACGCGGCCCTTAGATGTTGTTTTTTAAAACTAGCAACTGTTTAGTAAAATGTCAGTTTGACAGTGCATGGATCTCGATTGTTTTTAGAATTTTTCATTTCATTATTCCGTAATTTTAATTTGGATAATTTCCTAATGCTATGACAATTGCAGAGGCTCTAAGCCTCTATCAGAATGGTTCTAAACGCCGCCGTGCAGATGTTGAGGTGAGTAAGATTAATTTGATTGTAACCTAGTTTGTAATTTCGAAATTGTCTCCACTGAGGTCAATGCTAACTGTTATTCCTATTTTAATAGTTAATAATTAATTGCTCCACAACAACAAACATGTACACGTATTTTGAAGAACGTGTAGAAGAAGTAAAAAATCCAAATTAAATGTGTGACCCTGTTTAAGTTCGTCATTGAATGACACATAGTTTTCTTGATGATAAACAGAACTAGAGGTATCTCTGAAATATCCCATTAATTTGCGACTCATAAGTTCTGTTACTATGGATTTTTTCGCGCAGGGAGGCAGATGAGCTGAAACAGAAAATATCAAAATTCAAGAGTGGGACATCTATGCTTCAAGAACGGGGTCTTTGGGCCACACAACAACAGTTGCAAAAGGTAATTACCTAAATAAAGTTACATCTATATCCTAAACTTTGATATGGTGAGTTTTATGACAATCATTCATATTCTGAATTTTTAATCATGTATCATGATCCCTTGAAATATTTATTCTTATTGTCATATTATCTATCACACAAGCAGTCTTTTCCTCATAAAAATACATACAAACATCATCAGAATATATACAACATCATGTTTTTATAACTTCCTTCATCATCCTTGTCGGCGCGTCGCCGCTACAGGCGACACAGGAGGCGGTGCGGGGGCCGGGGGCCCAACACGACCGGCTGCTTGCGCGCCCCTCCATCTTACACTCAGCTGATCGACGCGTTGGACTGCGGGCATTTCCTTGTTTAGATTTCACGAAATGTTAATACGGCATTAAAAGCCTATAAATATACAGTCCGCTTTTTCATTAATATCAATAAGTCCCAGTGAGGCGTAAACATCCTCCTGCCCTTTTTTTTCTTCCATACATCTCTATCAGCCGTCATCTCCATGTTCACTTTCTTTTTATCCATATCATCTTTCACACAATCCATCCATCTATTCTTATTGCCATCCACATTCATACACAAAACTTTTATCATTTAACTTCCTTATAGGAGTTAGTGGACATATAGTGCTAGTGCTGAAGACTGCCTCCAATTTCTTATTACTAATTAATTTTTGTCTAAGTCAATTATATTTAAAAGTATAGAAATGTCATACCCTAACAAAACAAACTAAAAAAATGTTCCAAACGCAGCAGCGGCACATTCCACTTAAATTAGTACAAATTAAGTAAGTTGGTTACTTCAAGTTACTTTCGCGTCGTAATTGGAACACTTTCTGTACAATGGCATTTAAGTTATTTTTTGTCACTGCTCACGCTCGGCCCCTTACTTGACACGAATTAATAGCAAAACATCCTAATTAGGACATTTTCGAGTCTTCAGATTACGAGCATAAGTAATATATCTGTACTTTTAAATTTCATTGGTCTAGTTTACTTTTCAAATAACCTTAAAATACAATAGAAATATTACAGATTCAATATTTTGTTGAGAGCAAGGTTCCTGGTGAGGACTTTTGCTTCCTGCCACTTTGTTAATTATTAAAGTAAGATATGATCATGTTATAAGGTGGCTCTTTGGTGCTTGACTTGATGATTTTACATAGATTACTTTGCAGTAGCTTGTTAATATTTACTATGCAGTCATGAGTGCCAGAAGAGGTGCACGATGCAAGGGAGTGCACATGCACCCGCCTAGCTTGGAGCATTTTTTTTTTTTTGGACAAAAAAAAAAACCATGTTTTTAATAATAATAAATGTGCACAAAAACTTGAAACATTTTCCTCTTGAGGTTGTTGTTGACGATGTCAGTAAATTCAGTATTATTAAATACAAAACATATAATATAGATGCACCCGCTGAAATAAATCTTGCTGTTGCCCTTGTATGTAGTAGTCACAATTGGTTGTGCTGATGTCTAATTATTTTTCTGACAATATGATATAATTGATATCATTTAATAATTTTGTGAAAACATTCATTTGGGTCGATTTCATGTTTCCAATTAAAATGACACATTTTTGACGATTTTTGTAAACTGCCGTTTTATTGTTATCTGATGGTATTTAACGTTTGCTATAATGAAGTTATACACGTGCGATGTAAAAATACAGGGCGCATCTTGTTAAAAATTTAAGAAAACCAAAAAAAGAGAAACACGAATGAATTAGTTTTTACACAAATGAAATTCTTTAATCGCCAATGAAATGTGTAGGACAGTAGGACACTAATGATTTGCTAGCTGGACAGCATTCATAACCATGATTTTGTAAATCATTTTATTGGAAAATACATAACAAGGTATTTAATGAAGCGGGCGATGGTGATTCTAAGGTATCTATCTAATCGAGAAATAAAAACAAGGAAACTTGAATACGTTTTTAAGCTATTGCATAGCTTCTATCGCGAGCCTTGAGCGTGGAGACCGAATCCAGAAATTCCGTAACGAAAATAACCTAACACCCCCCACTCCGACCGGCACAGCGGTGATACTTTTTTTAGTTTTGCCATCTATCGATGAATAGCAGAACTTTCAATGACTTTTTGAAATATCACGCTTGTCTCTTTAGTTCTGCAAATCGCCTCTAGGTGGCATTGGTTGTATCGGCGTTACTGCGCATGCGTAATCCCCCTCTTCGCCCCGCAATCTGGTGACTCATGCCTGCTTAGAGTTTCGGCGTTAGGGCACCTCCTCTTTGTAATTACATAAAAAATGCTATGCAATAGCTTTAACGCGGCAGTCTCCGAGTGCCACACGTCTTTTTTTAAAATTCAATTTGTATCCAATACTTTTTTATGACAATAATTAACTGCAATCTTGATATATCATACTCCAAAAATTCCAAATAATATTATGTAGCATTATTTCAGCAAAAATGTAGATATACTTTAAAGAATTAAAAAAAAAATAACATTAGGTAAATTATTTTTATGATCAACAGAATGTAACATACTTTTTATTATATTTCTATATACAACTTAATTCTTAGCTTATACTGAATCTGTTAAGGGGTAATTGTACTCATCATAATGAACAACTTTTACTATGGGAACAACCCTGAAACCGAAAAAAATATCAGCGGTTCCCTTCATTTGTGTTCACATAAATCGACATAATTATAAGGAACAGCAGATTTTTTCGAGATTTCAGGGTTGATTCCACTGTAAAATGTGTTCATAATGATGAGAACAATTATCCCAGAGATTTAGTATAAACTAAGAATATGGTTGGATATTTGTATATGTAGGTATTTCTACTGATTTCTTATAATATATATTTTTAACGATTTATTTAGTGGAAAGAATAAAACTTTTTAACAAAAAATTGAACCGACGAAATGTGAAACTGAAAAGCGAAAAATAACTAATTATGAGTCGGCGCCAAACAAACTTTTAACAAGCAAAGTGCGTGTAAGTTGCAAGTGGCCGAGCGGAGAACACATTTTTGGAAAGTTATTGTTTATCGTTGAAAATTTCACGTTGTATTTGATGTGACATTGTTTTTATTATTTATTTAAAGTAATTTAATGATCTTCGTTGATTGGTTGTTTGGCGCCGACTCATAATTAGTTATTTTTCGCTTTTCAGTTTCACTTTTCGTCGGTACAATTTTTTGTTAAATTCAATTTTTCATTTTTTTGTGGTTAAAATCTAACTCCAGGTCTCCATTATGTCGTAGTGTCTAGAATTATATTTATGTGTGTCAAGTTTCAACAGAATCGGTTAACAGGTAAGAATTTAGTGGGTGAACAAAAATTCATCCAGTTTTACTACCCTTAGGGGTGGATTTTGATTTTGAAATTTAAATGGGACCAACTTCAAGATATACCCTATCCATTAAAAAAAGAATCATCAAAATCGGACCACTCTGTAAAAAGTTATGCTTGGTCATACATAAAAAAAAAAAAAAAAATTACGCGTCGAATTGAGAACCTCCTCCTTTTTTTCGTCGGTTAAAAAATCGCTCACGAGCAGGATTCGAACCTGCGACTCCTGGCTCAGTACGCCAATGCTTTAGCCACTAAGCTTAAGTTCACGGTAGTGAACACTGTTCGTGGTATTGAAATTAACCTCCATTTTGGTACGTCTTTGGGTGAAGTCAGCGATATCTTATTAAGAAACAGTGTTTCTTATATTTTTTTTTCCACTATTTAAATACCGATAACACGGTTTTGTGGGGCATAGTGATATTGCAGAATTTATACATGTATGAATAAATAAAATACGTGTGGCACTCGGAGACTGCCGCGGTAAAGCTATTGCATAGCATTTTTTATGTAAATACAAAGAGGTGCCCTAACGCCGAAACTCTAAGCAGGCATGAGTCACCAGATTGCGGGGCGAAGAGGGGGATTACGCATGCGCAGTAACGCCGATACAACCAATGCCACCTAGAGGCGATTTGCAGAACTAAAGAGACAAGCGTGATATTTCAAAAAGTCATTAAAAGTTCTGCTATTCATCGATAGATGGCAAAACTAAAAAGTATCACCGCTGTGCCGGTCGGAGTGGGGGGTGTTAGGTTATTTTCGTTACGGAATTTCTGGATTCGGTCTCCACGCTCAAGGCCTGCGATAGAAGCTATGCAATAGCTTAAGCGCAGTAACGCCGATACAACCAATGCCACCTAGAGGCGATTTGCAGAACTAAAGAGACAAGCGTGATATTTCAAAAAGTCATTAAAAGTTCTGCTATTCATCGATAGATGGCAAAACTAAAAAAAGTATCACCGCTGTGCCGGTCGGAGTGGGGGGTGTTAGGTTATTTTCGTTACGGAATTTCTGGATTCGGTCTTCACGCTCAAGGCCCGCGATAGAAGCTATGCAATAGCTTAATAAATAAATCGTTAGATTTCGCTTCGCATGCATAAATGCGTTAAAAATAATAAAATATATATTTTTGTGTATCAAATTTTTTTTTTGTTGTATCTGCAATCAGTTTATACAATTAAAAAGATGGTTTGAGTGATTTTCAAGGTGATCTACATGAGGATACTATTGCGCTAGGCACTATGTATGGCACGTTTTTAACGTACTTTTGTGTAAAGTTGTAAAACAAAAGTTGTGTAGTTAGACGTCATTTAATACTCATACTGGACTGGTAATCTAAAGGTCAAGCCGCAAGTGCCATATGGCACCCTTCCATTACACCCTTTTAACCTTTTTCAAATTCGTTTTTTTTTTTAAATTCTAATCAGTCATTTTAAAGACCACGTCATTTGTGTAAAATCAATTTCATTAGTGTTATGCTAAAAACGACACGAATGAAGTGGCACAAATCAAATTTTTTGCGAAAAATCTGATTTAAAACATAATAGAACATCCTAGCCGCCATTTGAAGGAAACAAAATATCCGTGTTTTTAGGTACTACCATACGCGCATTATAGTGAATTTATTGTTAAAAAACTCGTTTTTATACTTCTATAAACACGAATGATTGTATTTTTGTCTTGAGCATTGAAACCCAAACATATATAGATTTCTCACCGGAATAACAAAGCGTGCGTCTGCTTTCACCGTATATTCAGGTGCCCTTGGGGCTCCTCTGCGTAGTGCAGGAGTAAGGCATGGGCAGAAATTCACAGGTTGTTTTTAATAGTTTTTTTTGTTGATATACACTAATGATTGAAAAAAATTATGGTATAATGAATCGCAGAGAAATCATGTTCTGCTTTGTGGTAGTTAGTACCTATAGGTGTCACTAGACTTTATGGTTATTAATGTGTAACCGAATGAAGTTAAAGTACAATTTCACCAGATCATATTTATTTAAATTCACTTTTTGTTGAAAAAGCAATAAAAAACCAGGTGCCATGAATGAAAAAATTTACAGTTTTTTTTTATTATTTTAAATATGAAATGTAATAATGTAATATTTGTAACTGTACCATATAAAGGCATAACATAAGTATCACATCAAATGAGGACTATGTAAATTTCAGCAAAATTGTAGAAATTATTTCATGAAAACACTTTTTACACTTCGTTTGAAATCGACCCATTTGCAAGTCAATAATCTGATAAAGATGTGCGGATCTGATAATTTGTAACAACCTATGTACAATCACAGTGGCGGCGTAAGGGGGGGGCGGTCCGCCCTGGGTGCCTAACACCAAGGGACACAAACACCAAGTAGATGCGGCGCCGGCACCACTTAGAAGCCGCCAGTATTTCTTCCCAAGTGGTGGTGCAGTGGACTGCCTTAGAAATTCTGAGATTATTCTGTAAAATGGGACTATTCTGAGTTCCGAGTCTTTTCCAAGTCTGGTCACAGATTACTTAATAGTTGGTCTAGTGATGTGTCTAAGATTTGTTCTTTCGGTGGCTTCATGTGTAAGAAGCTTTTCAAAATTAAAGATAATGAAATCGGCTAAGTGCAACTAACATTGATAATGTCATTGAATATTTTAGCAAAATAAAGTCATGTATGCACGTTTTTTTCTTGTTGTTTTATTTTGGGGGGTGCTCAACATAAAACCGCCCGGGTACCCATGCTACGCTGCCACTGTACAATCAGAAATCTTTCTGGTGAACCACCACTAAGGCTCAAATCGCTTGCACTCAATGTTTGATGCCAGCAGTAGGTATGTGTAATGTAGCAGGATTCGTTCAAGGGATTTTGTCTACATAATGTACCAGCGCAAAGTATTGTCACCATACATAGGTTGTTACAACATTTTCCTGCAAATAAAGATTTTAACCATTTTTGGCAGGTGTATCAAAAAGTACTAGTTTTGGATCTTGACTATGCATTGGACAAGAAAGTGGAACAGGACTTGTGGAATGTGGGCTTCAAGCAGCAGATTGAGGCCCTCCAGGCTATTTCTAAAGATAGGAAGGTATGTTGTAGTCAATAATTATGCCATTCATTAAAGGAAAAAAAGTAATTGATGACAATTTTAACTTTTTTTTTTTTTGTGGAATAGGAAATTACACAATGGATAATCATGATAAAAAGCAGAAGACAATGGTATTAAGTAGATTTTTTATTATTTCAATTTTTTTTTAATATTAGGAATATCAGTAATGTTAACGTTGTTCACATTTATTTCTTTATTAGGGATAGGTATTAAAATTTACACAAGAAACGAAATGTCATAAAATATTGACTACAATCGTGCTACAATCCATACAGAGTCAGAGATAAAATTCTATTTGACTTACGGCCAAAATTAATATCCAATCTATCCACGATTTGCCCTATTGAAGATAGGAATTTGACATAAGCTCCATACAAAATATGTCAAATTTCAATCTCTAGTAGGGTAAATCGTAGATAGACTGGATATTAATTTTGGCCGTACATATTTAATAAATTTTCTTAACACTGACAAAGACAAATTCAAATCATTTATTTTGTGATACACAGGTAATAAATAGGTTTTAATAAAATACAATACAGTACCATATGTGATCAGCCTCATGGCATACAAAATTACAAATGTCATAAAATAAAATCACAAATTACCAAGAGGAGAGAGAAGAGGACCAGACTGTGGACCATATAATCCAACAATGTCCTTTATTGTTGTACCCTGGCTCTCCAGAGGATCTTTTCACCCTTACACCTGACACCACCATAGGGTTAAAGAATCTCAATTTGTCATTGTGAATAAAATAATATAGATGTATAGATAGCCTATAAAGATGCCATACGATTAAATAAAATCACAAATTACAATACAATAAAAAATACCAGGCCCCTCAGAAAGTATTGCGAAAAAAAGTTTTTATATATGGGAGACTGGCCAGTTATAATGTTTTTCGAAAATATGATTATTTATAAGTAAAAATAAGTAAGTTCCAATTTCAAAATTTCCCTCCACATTTTTTGCGAGTTAATTCAAAGTATTGTGTCTCACTGAAATATGGATCTGCGCCGGGAACATTTTAGAGCTATGATTTTATACGATTTCAAGTGTCGCCTGAAACCGGATGAATCGTACGATAGACTTCAAATGGCATTCATGGATGAAGGCCCTTCCAAGGCAACCGTGTATCGTTGGTATAACGAATTCAAGCGCGGTCGACCAACTTTGGGGGATGACGAAAGAAGCGGTCGCCCTTTGACGGCTGTTACCGAAGAAAACGTGCTAGCAGTGAAAAATTTAATCCAAGACAATAGGCGAATTACATATCAGGAGATTCAACACATATTGAAGATTGGATCGGGAAGCGTTCACGAGATTCTACACAGCCATCTTCGCGTGAGGAGGATAGTATCACGCTGGGTGCCGCACAACCTCACCGATGCTCAGAAGCAGGCCCGGGTGGAATGGTGCCGTGATATGCTTAACAAATTTGAAGCAGGCTCGTCTCGGCGTGTTTACGACATCGTTACAGGTGATGAGTCCTGGATTTATCAATACGACCCAGAAACCAAGCGCCAGTCGACTGTTTGGGTGTTTCAAAATGAGCCAACGCCTACCAAAGTGAAGCGATCTAGAAGCGGGGGTAAGATTTTGATCGCTAGCTTTTTTAATTTGACTGGCCACTTGGTATCAATTCCCTTACGGGATCAAAGAAGCATTAATGCCGAATGGTATACTACCAAATGTTTGCCAGAAGTTTTCTCTGTTATAAGCAACAAGCGACCAAACACAGGGCTCCGCGGGCTACTGCTCCACCACGACAATGCACCTGCGCACACCGCACTCAAAACGAGGG